>CM041788.1:40178810-41622659 GCA_023375725.1 Nephotettix cincticeps
CTTCGATAAAGCCAATTACGTTACAATTAACGTTTTACAGAATTCGTTTAATATAGGAGTAACTTTACTTATTGTATGGAAGTTGATACGCTTACATTTCGCGTAGAGGGATTATAAGAATTTATAGAATGTTTTAGGTATTACCATAATAGACAAAGAGGAAAAGCGCCATAGCGTCATAAAATGATTTTCAAATAAAGATGTTTTGAAAAGGTTGGGCTCCAGAAGCTGACCAGAACGGAGAGGGTAAATACAACACTGCCTGACCCCTGTTTACATTTATATCTAAACTGGCCAGTTTTAAAATCAAGCTGTAATTTGGGCAAATCGGTGGTCTCAAAGTAAACGACTAAATAAATATATAGCCTTATAGTGAATCAGCTTAACTCCCAGTTTTTGTTTTTGCTACTTTTTATTTAGTGGTTAATTCTGAAAAACTCATCACTTGTCACGCCATTCCCAATACATAATTTATACATACAATCGAATATGTTTAGATAGTACCAACTTGTAATAGTAGGGCTAACGCATTTACGTGGTCACTAGTAACGAAATTATTTTCAATATAACAGCCTTATATTATTTTGTGACTTTCATAATAATTTTTTTCCTGCTATGCAGAATAGTTTAAAATCTATTTATTTTGCCATAATTTAAAAACTAACTCTTTAATTTCTTTAAAGAATTATTAACTGAGATAAATTTTCACGTATCACTGGCTAACCCTGTAGCTCGTAAACGGTTGGTTACATCAAAATTTACTCTACTACGAAAAGTAATATTTGTAATAATATTTATTATTTGTTTATTTCAATTGAAATTTAATATTCAAAACCTTCATAGAGAATAGGAGTTCCTCAGGGAATGAGGATGACCGCCGAAAATGATGAAAAATGATGATACTGGAAAATGAAATTGTCCCTATATAGTATCTAAAAATCTTAATAACATTTTTTATTAATACATTTTACTAATAAAGGATTAGACTTATTCCAAAGAATAAAATTATCTAACAATATTTCCCGTTTCCAGCACACTAATTTTGTGATCTACTTAAAAACTATTTCTGTTATAAAAAGAACCACTCAATGTTTGGATATCCATTTTTCCTTAAAATATACTAAAATAAAAAAGTATATTTACTGAAAGAATATAAATTAGATACACTCTGAATGGAAACATATGTTTTAAATTTCAAATAAATTAGATAAGTGCAATAACTTTAGTTTTAATTTCTTATTCACCTGACAGCTCGGGAAAGAAACCACGATGGAAGAGTTAAAAACATGTTATACGAATATAGAAATTTAAAAATTCACTCCTTAATGCACACATTGCCATTAACTTTGGAGCTTATCTTAAGCTATCAGGGCGAGAACAAAAAAGGTATGACTTGATACTCCTGCGAACCACGTCCTTGCAGCCGCTTCTGATGCTGATAGGAAGATACTGAGGCCAACAGCAAGAGCGGCCTCATGTCTCTGATGCTGGAACATATGTTGAGTTAAAGAATACTTATGAGAGTCACTCCTCTGACAGCTGACAGGACATACAGGGCGTGGACTAACAGGAGGGTGGCCTCATGTCTCTGATGCTGGAACATATGTTGAGTTAAAGAATACTTATGAGAGTCACTCCTCTGACAGCTGACAGGACTAACAGGAGGGTGGCCTCATGTCTCTGATGCTGGAACATATGTTGAGTTAAAGAATACTTATGAGAGTCACTCCTCTGACAGCTGACAGGACTAACAGGAGGGTGGCCTCATGTCTCTGATGCTGGAACATATGTTGAGTTAAAGAATACTTATGAGAGTCACTCCTCTGACAGCTGACAGGACTAACAGGAGGGTGGCCTCATGTCTCTGATGCTGGAACATATGTTGAGTTAAAGAATACTTATGAGAGTCACTCCTCTGACAGCTGACAGGACATACAGGGCGTGGACTAACAGGAGGGTGGCCAACAGACTCAGACTAACAGGATGTCTCTTTTGCTTGGATATATATATATATATATATATATATATATATATATATATATATATATATATAATTTGTTCTCTAGGTGAAAATTTTGAACTCTTAGCACTGTTTAAAAATTCAAGCAATGTTTCACTAAAGAATAATTTTTGGGCAGTCAATATAAAATTAAACGTTTAAACTTATATTATATATTCATATAATACTATATTATATCAGTGTCCCTTGAATAAGTTTAAACGTTTAATTTTATATTAAATGCCCATAAATTATTTTTTATTCTTTTCTGAATTATTCTCTTAATTATTCTGAAACACTGCTTGAATTTTTAAACAGTGCTAATAGTTCAAAATTTTTACCTAGAGAACAATTTAAAACCAAGATTGAAAATTGATTAGATAAGATTGAAACTAAAAAAGGAGGAAAGGGGAGCGCGCTGGTCTAGGGGTAGAGCGCGGGGCTTTGGTGCCCAAGGTCCCGGGTTCAAATCCCGCCAATCACCAATGGCTTTTCGCTCTGTGATAATGCCGCAACCCACACAGGGGTGCGCAAAAAGCCGCTACGGCTGAAGTGCCTTGGGAGAAATCCGCTCCTTTCAGAAAAAAGGAGGAAAAAGATGAAATAGAATCTGGGTTAGTAAAGCCGTCCATCTATCTATGTCCTTGGTCTAAAGGACCAAATTCAAATACTTTATTGACACGAATACGTTACATAATGGATGCTACAACAGCAGTTACTGGTGTCTTGTCTGTAGTCCATATTAAAGATAGATATAGGCCCGTCTAATGAATTACTATGCAATAGTAAAAGTCTGAGTCATTTAAAAACTCAGTTGGTGAGTAGTAGCTTTTTGCTAAAAGAAAGGTTCGAATTTTAGTTTGAGCTGCTGAGACATTTATATTGTCCTGGTAATTTGTTGTCAAATTTAGACAAGTGTAAATGGCTTTTTTCTATTGCTGAGGTTCTATGGATTGATAATTCAAAATATGTAAGAATTCTAATGATTCGTTTCTGAACCGTGAAAACCCTCTTACTTTTTGAAGCATTTGCCCACATCGTAATACCATAGTGGAGAATCGATTCCACAAAAATAGTATATACTGTAGTATATACTGTATAACTGTATAAATAGTATATACTGCAAAGTAAAGTATTTACACGTTTCAATAGTTGTACGTTTGAACAGAATTGATATTGTGAATGCAAAAGATCTGGGTTTTTTGTAACAAAGTCTATGTGGTCACTCCAATCTAATGTATAGCCAATAAAAATTCCGAGGAATTTATGACTTGGAATATATTCTGACGATTTGAATAGTTTTTGTTTTAGTGATATTTAAGAGAAGGCCGTTTAACGAAAACCATGAATCTGATTGTGACAATGTCTCAGCTATAGTTTTTTTGTAATTCTGCTAAAGTCTGAACCTTTATTAGAGCAGTGTGGCTCTCCACTCAGAGTAATACCTAGAGCCATCTTCGGAAACTATACATGTTCTTTGATTTCGGCCGGTTGGATAAGATTTAATCCACTGTAAATAATTACCTTTTATGCCAATCTTAAACATTTTATAAACCAATAGATCGTGATTTACACAATCGAGTGCCTTGGATAGGTCACAGAATACACCCGCTGCATTCTGCGATCCATCCAAAGCAACCACGCTACTATTAAAAAAACTTCCTAGGGCTGTCTTGGCATTTATATTTTTCCTGAACCAAAATTGGGATTATTATTGACTTGAGAAAAATTATTAACTTCAAGAAAATTTGTGAGATCACCACAGAAAGGACTGCGACTGGTCAATAACTATTTCTATCTAATTTTGAGCCCTGTTTATTGGTGGGGAATATGTGAGTATGTTTAAGTTTTGAAGGAAAGACGCCCTGCTCCAGAGAAAGGCTCACTATTTCCAGACTCGGTTTTTGGAATTTTGAGGGTACCGATGCCGGTCGAACTTTTGTCATAATGATTGGAGAGTTTATTTTGCACGTGAAATGGACACTTGTATGTATTTCCTTTGACTTTATATTAATATTGTTGTTTAATATAGTTTGCATGTCGGATGCCTTTGTTTTTCTATCTGTTTCTGACAGAGGAGCAAAAACATTCTTTAGTTCAATAATGAAACCATCCGAAAGGCTATTGTTTACATGAGTCTTAAGTATTTTGGAGTTTTGGAATTTCTTGCATTTTCTACGCTTCTGCTGTACAACCTGCCATTTATCTCCCTTTTCATCTACAGCTTTTATTATTTTTTCATTCATACTATTTCAGGGGTTTTCAACAATACTTGTATATCAGAAAGCAGAGAGGCTATAGTCTCCTTTTTTAGTATTTCTGTGTTATTTATTATGTATGAAATCACAGCTTGCTTATTTATGCCTTTTTACTAAATTCCGGAAGAAGGATCTTCTCAAGTGAGGTAACAGGGTCTTCCTCAATAGAGTTCACGATCATTTCCACTATATACCTCTAAATGGGTTTCGTCAAGTGAGATAGACGATACGCTGCCACTATCCTCATCGCTCTGTGGTGGAGGTGTGGGCATTGGGGAGGGTGACAAAGACAATGATAATGATAATAGGTTCGAGCCGCACATCGGCGAAGATGAAGGTGTGATTGATGTTCGGGGCGAAGACAAAGTTCTCATTGTTACGGGATGAGGCCCGCTATGTTTGTTGCAGGAACCGATCAGATTAGCTCTTTGAGCGTCTGTCATTAAAGATGCGAAAGTCCTGCCCAAACAAGGTCAGGTTATATCACCACTTTTAGAGATGAAGCTTTCACGAAATTTGAAGTTGTCATGCAATATGTGTGATTTACCATTTTTTGTATCTTGAATAGTAAAAACCATTTCGGAAACCATCATGAATATATAATGGTTCAAATGATATAATACAATACATGCAATCGAGTGGCTGACTAAGTTACGCAGTCCAGGCAACTCGGTGAATCAACGCCGCGGCGTCTTAGCGCTGTACTCCAAGAGACTCGGCAAATCTCCGCCGCAGTGACGTGGCGCTGATAACGGCGGTCGACGCACAGGGATTATTTGTTGCGAAGGTCAAAATTAGTTCTGTTATCAGCACACCTGTTTAGCCAGTGCACATGCGCCAACTTCAAACTGCGCAAACGTCAAAACCCTTCTCCCTTGTTATTTTAACTTGAATTTCATAGCCTGGCTAGATCTTAAAATGTCTACAACTCACTGTTGAATCAATGACAGATCACGCCTATAGTCTCAATATTAGAGTAAGCAATAATATTTATTGTTTGTATACAGCACTTAGTTAATTAAACTTGTTTAACTATAATTTTAACTCCTGTTTAAAAAGCTATAACTGACTGTAACTAATATGTAGGACCAGGCCTATCAACGCCTACCAGATGTCTACAAATTGTAACATACTTTATATTAGTTCAGATAGGAGAATCAGGCGAATGTCATACACAATATCGTCATGGAGGAAGTGTACATTTACTTTCTACAGAATGAAATTCATAATTAAGAAAAGTTATCACTGGATTAGGCCACGATATTAAAACAATTATAGTAAAAAAAATATTATTTATGTAACACACAGTCTATAATTAATTATAACGGGTCCATCCTGACAAGCATGGGAAACATACAGTATAATGCATTATGCTTTCAAGGAAAGTATTATTTCGTAATGTAAAAACAATCCGAAAAACAATATAACCTCTTCTTATTTTCATATTTTTTCTTTCTTGTTTCTTCTTTCTTCTTACTTCTTACTGTGACGAGGTCACGTTTTTATATGTTTAGATTGTATATAGTTAATAGTTTTGTTTTAATATGTTTTCATTTTTGTACAATAATTTATTGAGTTAGAGGTTAGTTTTATTGCGGGCACGTATGTTTGTAAACAGTTACCGCAAGCGATATACTGTTGACTAGGGGCTAGCCTTGCTTAGTTTGTCCCTCCTTCAAGGGCAGTTCGGTTTAATTTAAATAGTCTGGGAGGATTAGATTTGTGGTCATCTGGTGTGTAGGGAATTTCGCTCTGGGGAAGAGAAGTGCAGAGTGCCCTGAGCAGCAACCTTTGGGTGAGTGTTTTGGATGACCCGTTTTTATTTGATGAAAGAGAGTTTGATTTTATTTTTGTGATTAACGTCATAGTGAAGTGATTTACATTTGTACTATTTGAAGGATAGTCTGCGTGTATATATTCAGGGGAGTATAGTTATTGTATTACACGTTTTAAAATCGTTTATGGCAGCTAAGGCTGTGCCCTAGTGTACACTGTATACAGAAAGCTTTGTGAAATAATATTATTATTGTAAACTGTTATATTGAGTCTTATTATAAAATAAACTGTGAATCAGTCTTCTAGTTGCATCAGACTTATTCCTTTACCTTTGATTTACGTCCACATTGTGTTCAAGCAGGATTCTCTGGTTTTTGAAAAGACCAAATCTGGGGATAATTAATTAATCTGAGAAATTAGGATGTTAGTAATCAAAGATTACTGAGCTAGGTGAAGTTTTTATGTCCAACGGTAGTTTATTATATTCTCGGAGCTAAAAACGAAAAATTCATTATTTATGTTTTCCCAGTTTCAAGAACAGAAGTTATATTTTTATTACCTTTGATAGTTGCCTAAGTCCTTGAGTAGTTTGATGTCTTGATGCGCATTTCGCCACTCTTGTGGCATCATCAGAATATTTAAGATTTAAAATAAAAAAACACATACGGCATCTTAATTAAGTAATAAATTAATTTAAAATAAATAAATAAAATAAATAAATTAATTAAAAATACTAATTTTTTGTACTTTATGTACTAAAAAATTACACAAATTAAAAATATAATTGATAAAAATAATAATGTATGTAAAATTACATACATCCATATACATAGATATACACTTTATTCTCCCCTTCTTGGGAGATTTTTCGTCCCCGAAAAATTCTTAAGCTATGAAGTTGTGATTACTACTAGACTACAATAATTGATAATATAATATATAATTGATGATATACATAATATAATAATGAAATGTATATTCAATCTACACTAAAATATGCATAGTCCCTACTTTATACAAACATGGCATTGGAAAACATACTAAGTCTACATACATTCAGCATTAGGGAAATATTCGGGAACCTACTTTAATTTAATGTGTTTGGGATTGTAATCTTATCGTGTTGTAAGACTCATCTCGTTTCGCTCCAGGAATAACCCGTGTTTTAAATAAATTATGTTAATTTGATTTTAATACATTTGTTTTTGTGTATATTGCAATTTAATTTGACCGTTAGTTAAATATTGACCTTGATTAGTAAATATTTTTTAAAGCTTCCTTTCAAATTTGTTTCTATTAAAAGTCATAAAGCTTCTAATCTTCTCCGGCCGGTTGAAGAACAGACATCTTTCTAAGTTTTAATAGCTAGTTTTTGATTTCTAATTATAATTGTCTTACTCCCATCACGTCTTAGTGTTTTCAACGAATGTAGTTAATACGGTAGAGAACTGTTTCAAGTGTGGAGACTCCTAACCCGCTATAATCATCTCTAGAGAATTGTGAGGAGAAGTTTATTTAGTCTAGGTTTTGGGTGGAGAGAACTTTATATTAGTTTAAGTTAATCTTCTATAGAGAACTGTATGTGTAGGACTTGGTTTAGTCTGGAATTTTTTTGTGGGTAATTTAGTAAAATTTATAATTAATTACCTCTAGAGGTTGTGTGTATAATCTTTGTTTTAGTTTAGAATTTTTACTCGAGAGAAAATTTAATACTTGGGTAGTGTGATAGAATAAATTAAAAGAAAACAAAAAATGTGTTTAAAGATTGAGAGTTTTGATTTGTGTATTTCAAACTGGGAAAGAAGTGGTCAATTATTATATGAGTTTATTTTAACTTCGACTGTGTTGTTTCAATTTCTCCTTCCTGGTCCCTTTACAGCCAATCATAGCTACCTGAGTGCCAGAAAGAGGAAACTGAGTAACAAAGTTTACAAACTCAAATTCGAAAATTTTGACGAAAACGATACTTTCTTCATATGCTATAATATAATGGGAAAAAGTAAGAAAGAATTTTTGACGTATATGATTAAACTTAAAAAAACTTACCATCAATGTAGCAAAAAGTTAGGACCCAATCTCCGTGGCTATACAGAATACAGACCTAAAATATTTTACCAAAAGTGTTGTAGTGTTGGCGCAGATCATATGATAATTAATTATGATATTACCAACTGTGCAATATGGTCTTTGCAATTATTGGTAAAACTAACTTAATTAATGACTGTCAATTACGGAAATATATCTTAATTTTCGCGAATTTAAGGGCAATTAGTTATTTACATAGTGTCATTCGTCAATTTACATACTAAATCATTTAGTGGTATTTAGTGTAATAGTTTATTACAAATTTCTTGGCTATGGAACATTTGTGGGGGGGGGAATTTTCTATGTATATAAGGTTTAATATTCTAGGCCTTTCTTTAATACAAATACATGACAAAGCCACAGAACACAATATGGTCTCTTCCAACTCCCCAAATTCTACTTCGCAGATATTTCATTAAATATACGTAGCTGTTCTGTAAAAACTTATATCAGATATATTTTATTTTCTTAAACAAAATTCTAACTTTTCATGGCAGTTAGGATCAAATCATCACAAATACAACACGAAACATTGAGTCACTTTGGGATATGATAACCATAACTAAAGATTTTAAATTGTGTAAATTTTCATTACCTCTGGGTGTTTGTGAATAAACATGAAAAATGTGTAAATTTTCATTTTTCTTTGCCTCTGAGTGTAAGTTTATCAAAAATTAAAACAATGTGTAAATTTTCTTGACCTCTGGGTGAATGTGAACAGTAAATTAAAACTGGATGAATGAAAAATTGAATAATATGTAAATTTTCATTACGTCTGTGTGTATGTAATTTCAAAATTGAGAATTTGTAAATTTTAATTACCGCTGGGTATTTTTGAATGGAAATTAAAAATGTGCAAATTTTCATTACCTCTGGGTGAATGAAAAATTTAAAAATATGTAACTGTTTTGAGACTCATTTTGTCAATAAAACTGTCGTAATATCTAAATTTTCAAAGTGTTCTTTTACTAAGAAATACCATTTTAAATTTAGAACTAATCTTATTGCCTTTTACAGCAATAATAAAATTCTATTATAGTTTTAAAAATGGGTTGCTACATACACAACTATACCAAAAGTTATATGAGAGTGAATCATATAATGATAAATAGTTTTAAGGCACTCTGTGTACGAATGTTTGACATTCTCTTCAAAATAATGAATTATTAGATCCACTTCATTATTTTTACATGGCATACGGTGGTGATACTGTACTTGGGATGATAATTAATCAGTTTTAATTCATATCAACTCCGCAAGTTTTGCAAGAAATTGTATTTTTAAATTGTATTATATTATAAATTACAGTGTTATAATTAAATTTATAAAGGTTTGTTGAGGATGATCTAATCCATCCTTACAAATCTAATATATAAATTATGTTTTAAACCACCGTAGATAAGAAATGTACGTAGACACTAAGTTGTATCAAAATCAAATTTCTGTGCACATCCATACAGACATTACTTCCAAAACAATTTTGACATGGATATGTTTTAGCTATGGGGGTGTATTGTCAATTTGTGCAACCAAAATTTGAAACAGTGACGTCATTTGGTTAGTGACGTCATAGTTTAGCTATAAGAACAGCTCTTAAGATGGAAAAAAATATTCCCTTTAGACATATATATGATCTAACCTAGTTCCCACACGTAAGTAAACACAAACACGAATCATCTTTTCAAGTAACTTTTACTCATGTGTAGATAAATGTCGCCTATTCAAATGTAGACTTGACCCTTTGATAAGAGCAACAGTTAATTGAGTCAAGACTGGCATTTCCGAAACAGGTATGTTGTCAAAATTTATCTCATGGTCTATGTGAAAAAATCTAGAAACATGTTAAGAATCAAAAATCCCCAAAAAACACCTTGAGATACGGTGAATATACACATACATACTAAATCGGACCAACGGGGTAGGCTGTGGCTCTGTACACATCCAGACACACACACACACACACACACACACACACACACACACAAACAGGCACACGGACGGACAGACATCATGTCGAAACCCACTTTTTTTGAATTATGGGGACCCCTAAATGGATATTTACATTTTCAACTCAAATTCGAAAATTTTGACAAAAACAATACTTTCTCCATATACTATGTATAAGGGTAGGTAGTAAAAATGGTCCAATCGATACCAAATTTGGTAGAGACGTGTATTCCTACATTTCATCGCAAGAGTTCGAAAACCAGAGATATCGGTCAATCGGAACGGGTAGTTTGAGAGGGGGAAAATTGGGGGTTTTTGCGTTTTGAATATGTAATTTTAAAAATGTTTAAATTTTAGTCCTTCACCATTAAAATAAACTTAAAATACCCCCGTCGCAGCAGACCTGCGTACTCAGCGAATTTCCAAATCATAATATAATCATAAATATATGACAAGTTTTATCAAAATCTGTCCATGTACATGAGAATTATTTGCCTATTCTACATAAGATTAAAATGGGAAAGAGTGAGTAGGTTTGCTGCTGTGAGGAACACTGAAAGTATACCATCAAAAATTTTATTTTTAACATTTATACCAACTTTTATCAACATCTGTCCATAAATAAAGGAGTTTGCCTAATCTCCATATGATTAACATGGGAAAAGAGTATGCAGGTTTGCTGCCATGATAAACACATAAACTATGATTTTTTAGCACAAATGTATGGATCTCATTCACATGAAGCTAAATATCAAGTTTCATAAAAAAATATTAGATAATAAGTGAAAAATTAATTTTTCCTAATCCTCCATAAGATTAACATTGGGGCCTCAAAATACAACGTACTGTGTTTAGATTTTTTTATATCTCGGTAACCGTTTAAGATAGAGAAAAACTTTAAGGAACTTAATTGTGTAGTTTTTTAAGCTGATTCCAATGGTGAAATATAAAATTAGAAATTTTTAAAAATTACATGTGAAAAACGCAAAAAACCCCATTTTGGGGTACAAAACCCCCCTAAACTACCCGTTCCCATTGACCGATATGTCTGGTTTACGAACTCGTCCGAGCATTTGTAGGAATACACGTCCCTACCAAATTTGGTCTCGATCGGACCATTTTTACGAGAGTTATCGTGTTCACAGACACACATATATATATATATATATATATATATATATATATATATATATATATATACATATATATATATATATATATATATAAATTTTAACGACTATTGTTTTTGGTCTCTGGGCACCTAAAGAAGAAAAAATAACATGGTCTCGGGCTTAACTCTTGCCATGAGACCTACGGTAATAGCTACTTCCCTATGGGAAATTCGCTAAAACTACACCATTTAGTTCCTTCAAGTTTTTCTCTATATCCAACAGTTACCGAGATATTAAAAAATCAAAACACAGTACGTTGTATTTTGGGGATCCAATCTTAATCCTATAGAGGATAAGGACAAATTAATATTACCTGCACACTCTTTCCCATGTTAGTCTTAAGGAGAATAGGCAAACTCGTTTATTTATATCAGATAATGATGAACCTTTTATACGGTCAAAATAAAAATAGTTTATGGTAAAAATGCTATTTTCAATGTTCCTTAAAGCAGCAACCTGCATACTCTTTCCCATGTTATTATTATGTTATTATATATTATTATGAATAGGCACTCTTATTTATCAACAGGTACTGATTGATGAATCAGTATTGTTATCGCTAAATTATAAATCTGGTAATTCGCTGAGTACGCAGGTCTGCTGCAACGAGGTATTTTTATTTTATCACCTTATATTTATTAAATGGATAGCCTATTCGTACATATTTCAAACTAGATAAATGATAATAGGTTTGTATTTAACACGGCAATTTTAGATCTCTACAAACGCAAACTTGATTTTCGAAAAGACAAAGGGATAGTATTATATTTATCAGAAAGTAATACTTGTATAAGCTGATCCATTAAACACTGCCCTCATTAAGTGAATCGCACGCACGTAGTTTTACACGCAGTCTAAGTGTTTTACTCTGTGCTGTATAGCTCTACAATGTGAACGCAAACCCCTTAAGGATGTGATGACAGGGTAACAAGGGCGGGGTTGGATGGCGTGACTCCTGAGTCCTTAATCTATTGAAATATCAAAATTAATCTTTTTAAAAATAATTAGAAAAATAGCATTCACTTAAATATTAAATACGTTTTAAGTTGATTTTAATCATAACAATTAAATTTGAGGTAACACTTTTTAATGTTATTGTTTCAATTAAAGAATAACCCAGAACCACAGAGCAAAATTTTATCCTGGTTTTCCAGTAAATCTTAATCATTGTTCAGCCTCGTGAGCGAGCGCATGTGTTTTGTTTCTGTATGTTCAACTGCATATTATATGCTAAAGGATTACGGGGTCCAGCCAAGCCGGTATACAATGTTTTCTTTTTTTTAGTTACCGGAAAAATGAATTCGTAAAATCGGAAATGTAGAACATGAAAGATTGCCTGGTTATTAAATAAGTAAGATAAATTGTATGAGTCGACTGACACATACTTTCTCCCATAAGTAAACTCAAAAACGACAATGTGTAATAAAAGTATAAAATTCTATAGGTTCTTTAAGGTTTATCCAGATATAATTTAGATAAACCTTAGTATATGTTTCAATGGTAGCTGTAAAATTATACTCTACCTTAACTGTTTTCATGGAAATCGTAAAAATTGACTTTTCTAGACATTTAAAAGCCCATAACTTTTGAACCGTCATTTTTACAGACATGCGGGTGGTATTATACTATCTATTTTTGTAAAAAATATTTAGTTACAATATTAACATTAAATAATGTAGTAAAATATAAATATTAAATATGTAGCTACAAATATTTAGGTATGGCAATTGACTCTAAACTTAGGTGCGAACAGCATATCAACAGTCTAAAACCAAACTTAGAAAGCTAGTTTTTGTTTTTAGACAATAAAAAGAAATATTAACTGTAAATTAAATTAAAAAAAATTATTATGGGTATACACAGTCTATCCTTCAATTTGAAATTCTAGTTTGGGAGGAACTAATAGCACTCTGTTAGCACCATTATTTATTATACAAAAAGTAGTAATTAAAACTGCTTTTCAAAAAACATGAGATATCCAACAGATTTACTTTTTAAAGAATCTCAACTTTTAACTCTCCACCAACTCTTTATTAAAACAGTAATGATCTATCTTTACCCTCTTAATGACCTGAATCACACATGTTTCACATCAATATCAAACCAGGAGTCCTGTAAATGTCTGCTTACAGGTTACTAGAGTTTCCATACCAATTTTATATAACAAACTATATCTACAGAAATGTTCCGCCTGACATCAGGAACCTATAAAGGTATCTTATAGCACATCTTATAAAAAGGCCATTAATAACTGGTTGTTGAGGCTTGGCCTTGACCAATCTGAATCTCTTATCAGCTCTGAATACCTCTTACTAACACATCTGACTGCACCACTCTGACTACTGGATGACGATCAACGACCGATGAATTGCCTAATTCCACTCAATGTTTTTCTTTTTTCTAATGAATAAATTTGTCATCACTCTCCGTCCATACAAAAAAATGTAAACAAATTGTGTTCAAATTCAATTTCATCTAAATATAATTCGAAATCAAAATTCAAATTTTCTCTTAATATAAGTTACTATTAATATCCTTTATTTATTTTGTATAAATAACCAACGCACGGAAAGCAATTTTTTTCTATTTTTATTGCTATCCTGTTTATCTGAACAAACTTCCTATTATTATTTATTATTGTTTCAGTTTCTATAGTTGTAATTAACTTCTAAGGACTGTAGCTGTCGTAAATTAAAAATGGGTTTCTTTCTATTTTGATATATTCAATTCATTTCCAGGCATTCTAAGTATTTTTTTAAATTTTGTATTATTTAGTAATTAAATAAGAACTTACTCCGTGCACAGCCATTTGTGTCCTATGCGGAATTTTTCTTTTTTCAATTTGTAAAAGTACATATAATATAAGGAGTCGTTTTTGAGAAATTGGAATTGTTCACGATTTTAAGGGTTTAGGGGCAAACTACACCTTTAAAAAATAAAAAAAAAACATATGGAGATACGGTTAATCGTCATATACATACATATAATTATATATAATATATATATATATATATATGTATATACATATATACATATATATATATATATATATTTCAAAAAATTAGAAATAATTATGTACTGTATATAACACTATATTTCGCTTTCCGCGTCTTCAGGTGAACAATAAAAAAAATATATAAAAATTAAAATTAACTTAACATATCAACAGAAATGAAAATAAAAATGTAGATATAAACAATAATAATTCTGCTCCAGCTGGTTATTTCTCTTATCTTAAATTAAGGCCATGAGGAACTTTTGATTTCAAAACCATTTGGTGTGCTTGTTCCATGTATCTTAATTCTTGTGTAGTGGAATTTCCTTGTAACTGGCGTATTGGTTTGACTTGGTATAATTTTTCAAAACTTTCCTTGTGTTCATTTGCATGTTTTACTAGTGGTTGTTCTATTTTGTTGTGTTTGTAAGCAAATCTGTGTCCTGTGATCCTTGTTCTTAGTGTATTAATTGTGGAACCAATGTATTCTTTAGGACATTTGTTACCTGGTATTGACCTCTGTCTATTTGCGGATGACACTTCTTTTAGTTTGTCTAACAAGTGCATAAAGTCTCTTGAAGTGAATTCCTTCATCAAAAGTAGCCAGCTTATGCAGTGGTTTCATGAAAATAACCTTAGTGTGAACGCAACAAAAACCCAGTTTATTAATTTCAAATTGAAAAATCCTGGCAGAACGTTTACAGAATCCAGCCTAATCATTGACAAAGATGTTATTGAGTCTAGTCAGCATACAAACTTTTTGGGCCACGTTATTGATTCTGGACTTAATTTTTCTTTTCACATAGATAAAGTTTGCAAAAAATTGAGTAGTGCCATGTTTCTCCTACGTCGACTTGCTTTTTTTGCGAATAGAGAGGTTTTGCTTTCCGTTTATTACGGATGTTTTCTTCCTCACATGACATATGGCCTGGGTATTTGGGGTGCTGAAACAGCAAATCAAAAGAGGGTTTTTAGTTTTCAAAAAAAAGCAATAAGATTGATATTTGGCATAAAACGTTCTGGCTCATGTAGGGGGATTTTTTCAAAGAATAATATTCTGACATTTTCAAGCTTATACATCTTGGAATGTTTAACATTCCTGATTAAAATAAACACTTATTCAATGTCCAGAGCACCAATCAATACAGCCTTCGTAACGCATCACAAATTTCCATTCCGAAACATAAAACTGCTCTATTTGAAAATCAAACGTACTACTCCCCAATTAAAATGTTTAATAGTCTTCCACCAAACCTGAGAACAGAAGCTGATGTTGGTGCATTCAGAAAAAATTTGAAACTGTTTCTGATTAAAAAAGAATATTATAGGGTTATTAGATTAGATTAGATTAGATTATTTGAAATGGCGACCATACCACAAGGTAGGTATTTTAAGCCAAGTATGAATGAGGATTGAGTGTAAGATGATTGTGGCGCGATCTTGTAGTCTTGTTACTGACTAAGGCTGACATGTTCCTTAGACAGGACTGTTAATTAATAGCCCAACAGCCGATGGCAACTAAGGGACCTACAGTTTAACGTGGAATCCGAACCACGCCCTCTGAATTACGAATTGGTCTAATTATGAGGATAGTCTTTTGTGGATTAACGTAGTATTCAATAGTGCGGACGTTAATCCACACAAGAGAACACTACACCCACCGACCATCGCTCACAACTATCCACAATTCGTGACCTCCAAGTAGCTGGATTACAGGATGTCGCCACCATCCCAGTCAGGATTTTTTTCAAGTGTTAAGTTTATCTTCTTTTTTATAAATGTTTTATTTATATGTAGTGTTTTAAGTGTTATTCATATACTCCTAAGAAGTAATATATTGACGAATTGTCCATGCTTTTGTTTAAAAGTTTCATGACAATAAAAGATTTTGATTTGATTTGTAGTGTAACCTCGCGGTTGTAAATGGAACTAACTCTCTCACTGTCGATTTGTCGGTAAATAAGATCACGGTTTCATAATGTTAAGGAAGTTTCCATAACTTTTATAAATGTTTATTATGTTCAAATTATTAACCTATAGTAATTAATTGAATTTCATATAAGACTCCTCTAGTAATGTAACACAATTATAAAATCATTCGATTCTATGGAGTTGAACTTTAAATTAAAATTCCTGGTGACCTTGAACACATTCCTAGACGTAGACTAATAAATTATGGTTTTCCAGTGTCGTTTGCTTGTCAAAAACTACAGGACTTCTTTAGACTACTAAAATTAATCTATATTTTTTTATAAATAAACATCTATATATTTGTAAAAAATTGTTCCTTACGAATCAGACAGGGCTTTATTTTTTTATTGAAGGCCCAGAAGTTCCATAACATTTTGGCTATAATTATTTTTAAGTTGCATGAAATAAACGGTAAAATATTAAAAATATTATATTATATTTTATATTGCGATGTTGCCATCATCTGAGTATCAAGATGGACCGTCTGTCGGTCGGGAAAAATAAAAACACAAATTGCTATCGAATTATTTAAAGAGAGGCCAATCATTTTTGTACAAATATTCCTTTTTGGAAAAATTTTGCAATTATAGGGGATAATAGGTATTAAATGTATTTGTTCTATCAAGGCATACAGTACAATGTAATATTCAAAGTTGAGTTAGAGTAAAAAATACGTTTTATTAGCCTACATTGAAGTTTAAATTAAAACTTGCATTACTGTATTACTTTTGCCGTGGCAGCCGCGGGCGCACGGGGTGGTCGTTCGATAATTGAATAAAATAGGACCCCAAGTACACAGGCCTACATTTTTTAGTAATTCTTTTAGGTGCCGGTAGGTATTAATTGCATATGGTAAATTTAAACTGCAGATGTTTTCAATTGCGTCACCAATTTGAACTATTTTTAAGAATCAAAATAAATTTATTTACATATAACAAAGAGTTCCACAAAAGTATACAAAACAGCAATAAAATTAAAATAATTCGTGCTACTGATGATTCTTATATCTTAATAAGAAAAACTCCACACTTCTCTCTACATCTGAGATATAAATTTCAGGATATAATTAATATAATAAATATTCACATGTTTGATTCTGGAAAATTAGGTTGTCCTGGTATAGTGTACAGCCACCAGATGGAACTGATTCATATAAGAATGGGAGCAGTATGAAATAGATAATCTAGGAACCTAATTCTCAGAGGTATAATATAGAGGTATATATATGGCCTCCAAAACACCCCAGATCCGGACTCTGGTCATCCTACACCTAGGAGGATTTATACTTACTCAAATCCCCTACCCCAAAAAGGGAAGGGGTCCAGTCCCAGGAAGCCCTCAACTTTTTATTGAGGTTTGAGGTTAGTAGGACAGTAGATCCCCGACAGCATACAAAGTAAGCATCCCTCCTCCAAATCACCACTCCTAGGTGGACAGTGAAGAAATTCTCCCTAAGAATTCTGGTCAGACAAGGTGTTTAGGCTTAGCCTGCAGTAAACAGGAGTTCTGTCTTAAGAAGGAATTTTCAAGTTTTTAGTGAAAACCTTTTGAGTAACAGGGTGATTAATTTGGAAATCTATCGATTTTTTTATACAAGTGTAAGAAAATCACTTACTTTAAAACTCAAATGTTGGCTAAAGTGCATGGATAACAAAGTGTAATATTGGAGAAAAAGACAAAAAATCATAAAATGGTACTACACAAAAAGATTTTTCAAAGCAACATTTTTGATCCCACAATCTTATAAAATATGCGATTTTGAAGGTCTAAAAATGTTTAACAATGTAAAAAATAACAGAATCCATATATGTAAAGAATAAGCGGCACTAGCGCCAACATAGCAGATTTCACTTGAGCCTAACGCCACTTGCGCTGACTTAAGAAGGAACTGAGGTGATAGGAATCCAGTGACACTGGATAGCCATAGGACTTACCAGTACTGTAATATTGGGATAGCTTATATTTTAACTAGGTTAAAAAAACTACATTTGATATCTGAACTACCAAAAACAAGTCAAAGACTAACTAGGGCTTTAAAAAATCTTTCTTCTTTCTAAATTTTTCTTTTAACACTGTCATGAGCCACCTTCAACACTTAATGAGAATTTCTTTATGCTCTCTAACCACTGAATCTCCAAAGAGAGCATTCAAGGACTCAAAGCTCTGGAGGGAAGAGATGGCTGTTACCAGTCATCGGTCCATAATAAATTTAACACTCCAGAAGGATGCCATGCTTAACCTGTTATGAGCAAAGAAATGATTTTCACCAAACCCTTCAATGTTGATTTCTTTTCCTTTTTAGCAAATTTCCCATAGGGAAGAAGCTATTACCATAGGTCTCATGGTGAGACTTAAGCCCGGGACCATGTTATTTTTTCGTCTTTAGGTACCCAGAGTCCAAAAACAATAGTCGTTAAAATTTATATATATATATGTGTGTGTGTGTGTGTGTGTGTGTGTGTGTGTGTGTGTGTGTGTGTCTGTTGGCAAGATAACTCTCGTAAAAATGGTACGATCGAGACCAAATTTGGTAGATACGTGTATTCCTACAAATGCTCGGACGAGTTCGTAAACCAGACATATCGGTCAATGGGAACGGGTAGTTTGGGGGGGTTTTGTACCCCAAAATGGGGTTTTTCGTTTTTTTTTGGGTTTTATTTATGGTAGAAATGACTACTTTCAGTGTTTCTCACAGCAGCTAACCTGCACACCCTTTCCGATGTTAATCTTATGGAGAATAGGCAAATAATCTCATGTTTATGGACAGATTTTTATAAAACTTGTCATATTTTATTATTCTTATTATTATTATATTATTGATTTTGATATTCGCTGAGTACGCAGGTCTGCTGTGACGGGGGTATTTCCTCTTCTTTTTTTAAGTGAGAAACTCCCTCATATGCAGTGAGGGGCCTAAGAGTAAATTCACACTAGTATAGCCAAGACCAAGACCACAACAAAGACCAAGATTGATCGTGAGGCCAGAATAACATGGAATTATACGGAGTAATGTACCACCACAGCTGTACACTTTGGCCACAGAGAACACGCAAGACCAGCTTGTCGTTGCGACCAGGCTAACTAGGAGCTCTGACGGAACAACGCTCCCTGCCTGAGGCCAGTATGCGACCACAAGCATTCTCAATATTTACTGTCTTGGTATTGGTTGAGGTTCTGATCGTACTATGTAAGACTGGAACTGGTCTTGGCCATACTAATGCATTTTACCCTTAGTTAGAGAACCTTTTCTAGTTCATCGATGACTCATAAGAAAGAGACGCAAACACTGTACTTAAGTTTTCAACTTCAAATATTTTCATGGAACTTAACAAGGATATTTAATGGGCAATAAGCTAGCTTTTTTGTATAGTAATAATAATATATTTTAAATAAAATTTTCCGAACAAAGTATTTTCTTAAAGTGATAAATACTATTGCTATATCATATTTACTACTGAGGGCAGATTTCAACATAAACATCATCAGCTACTTAAAGTCTTTGGCAGGTAAATATCTTCCATATATTAAATATTTCTGAATTTTTGGTCTGTATTTGCAAATTAAAACAAGAAACTTGCACTATATAGTCACAGACATAAGTTCACTTTAATAAATACAACATTTAACTAGAAATACATTATGCTGTAATAGACAGATTTTATTAAATTCAATTAAACTTTTTACTAACAAGAAAATCAATGACTAGAATATATTTACAAGAATGAAAGACAATAGACAAACAGCAAAACCAGCTCTATGAGAACTGCAATAAACAGTAACACATTATATCCCAATCTGATTTTGAAATATCGTTCAAAACACTTAACAAATTCTAGGCATTCACTAAAGGACAATCACAGACTTTAAAAGAGATCATTATTAAAATCATCATACACCAGCAGTACAACGTACCACGACTCGCACATAAATATCGGTAACAAGTTCATAAAGAAAACTAACAATGTCAACAATCACATTTTAAAGATAATAAAACTTACTTATAACTAGAATACTCTGTGCTGTTTCTGTTTGAATACATGTACAATGTATATGTAGGCCTCTATGTATAATATTATATACACTGTTTTATGACACATTCAAAAAGCTTTGAAAATTAAGATATTTTCATACAGTAGGTCACTAACTTTTACACAATATTGTATTGGTTGTTAAAGATAAATAAAAAATTAAGTCGTTATATTATTCCTTTTATTGGAAACTAGAATAAAGTTTTTGTCAAAAAACTAAACATAACCTGTAATTTGTTATTTGACTTCATATCATAGATTTTCACTATACTTAGCTCAAATTTGAATTATAAGTCTATTTTTGAATAATCCATTACCTACTCTCCATGTGCGATTAAGATTTAAAAAAAATAAATAATGAAAATTTATTAAACATATCTTTTGAAATTAAAAGTATTGTGAAATAATTACAATAATCTCTATAATATATGACAAGATTTGTTTTCTATTTTTTTTAAATTAGAACTTCCGACTCTATTCTTTTCTTCTGGTCCTCTTAGTCTAGCTAATAACAATAAAAAGTTGAAAAGCATATTTTAAATCTGAGTGTACAAAGTACTAAATTAATTAATTATTAATTAAATTGAGATTATATTTACCTTCATTTTGTTTAAAAACTACCATGTAAATTGTCCATTTTGATATTATTTAAAACAGATAAACTTTTCAAGCACCATTAATGTCAAATACCGGTAAACCTCCATTCCAACTTAAATTAAGAATGATTAGTACAATTTTAAAAGCATTTCAAACTAGTATGTATTTATATTTTCTATGCAGACTATTTAAAAAGTTATAAACTGTTAAATATAATTAAGGTTTACCTACTTGTATTATGTCCAAAACATTTTTTTAAATATTTTACAAAGACAATTCAAGTATTTTTACCTAAGTTACATTGTACAGCATTTGCAAACCACTATATAACTGAAGGCTGTAAGATATGTTTCAGTAAATTTATTTTTCTAACATAGCATCCTAAAGTTTTGATTCTACATACCAGTCAGTCATTATATTTTAGGATAATTTTAATACATTGCCTGATGAGCCAAATATTTATTTACTTTCACAAGGGCTGTGATTACGACTAATTCTACATCTCTGCTCTATATGAAATTCACTTATGGTTTATACATCTGGGTGGGTCATAGTGGGACAGCCTATGTAGAAAATTTTTAGTTTTTCAGATAAAAATAACTTATGTTTTAACTTCTATTAATTTATTTCAATAATAAAGGTTTACCTCAGTCTGCCATTAATAAAACAGATTTATTTCCTTAAAAACGTGTTCTGTAAAAAATTTTCATTTTTTTGTTTCATTGGCAAACTAAAAAACAATAACAAAATTTCTAAAATCTTTCCAAATTAATCGATTCCAATTAATCACGAGACTAAATTAAAATGGTTAAAAATATGTCATAAATTTTAAATATTTAAATATTTCAAAACAGTGGTGCTTCATATCATTAAATTTAAATTGTCTTTAATTACTCTGAAGTAAATGTTTTCATAAACATAGAAATTATTTCTGTTTTATTTAGTCACCAATATCTTCAAAACTAATTAAAAACTTTTATAAGCCAGTGAAAAAACAAACTTCTACTGATGATTTTTAAAATCTATTATTACTTAATAATTATTATTTTAAGATTTTTTACTCTTATTATCTCAAGATTATTGTATTTACAATTTTAGCAAATCTTTAAGGCAATACAAACATCAAAAATTACAGTTTTTACAGAACTTAGAATAGGAAAAGAATCATTAAAAGCAAAATAGCAATGTTCAAAAAGGCTGTAAACTGATAATAACAATATACATAATTAGTTGAAGCTGTCAAGAAATAAAAAAACAATAACTGCAATACAGCCAGAAGTGTATTGAAAGAGCACAATTATATCACGTACATATTATTAGTAAGTTTAAATTGAAAACATAGGTTTAAAATAAATCATTTATTCTCTCTGGGGGTTAGTGTCTTTATCACATCAAGAGCTAAAGTCAAATATACATATGTATTTTTACTAATACAACTACTTAAGTGTAAGCTTTGTAATCTACGAATTAAGTAATTTTACAGTACCATAAACACTTTGAGACAGTTGAATTGCTTTTAAATTTCCAATAAATTCTTTGTACAGAATATTAAAATTGCATACAACAGTGTTTAAGACAGAATTTGTATTATATCGTTCTAATTTTTCTTAGATATTTTTTTAATTCATAAAAGGAAATGTTGTCCACTTTCATATAAATTAGACATCAACTTTAAAAAGCGACAACTGTTATTGCTATTTTTATCTGACAAGGCATAATTAAATGTAATAATATTTGCAAGTCTCAACAACATATTGACGACTATTTAGGTTATGTATAGCATATGAAGTATTTATTTAAACACTTAATTTAATCTGGTCATAACTCAAGAGTTTTATGCACAGCTCCTTGATGTCAAGTAGCCAACAACCACTGATGAAGTTTTAATCATTTACTTCTGTTTATTAGAAAATATCCTAATCGGGTTTTAATAACTTTCAACAGTTTCATCAGCAATATCAACAATAAATTAACAAACAACAAACAAGTTTTGTGTATATACAGATTTACTAAACACAATCATGCTTTCCAACTGTTGAAAATTAACGCATTCACTTGTTAATACTGGTGTATTTACAATATGTACACAGATCAATAACTGACTTGTTCTCAAAGTGTTTATGGATGAATTACACTTCTGGTAGCAGTGGTTAATGATAACTCCCTATCAACTGTTTAGAAGTTTTTGTTTCACTCTCAATAGGGAATTTTCAAAATCAAAGAATAATTTTATCTCAAGACCTATTCCGTGAAGGATCGCGTCGCTGACTATTCCATCGAGTTGTCTGTTTTTGTTTAATATCTCTAGTGTCAAGGTCGCTAGCTTCCTCCCTTCGTATACCTTCAAATGGACTCGTGCGCTGGCCACTTGACTATACTTCACATCTTTCCTGCGCATCAGTTTTTATCTGGAGTCCGTTTACGGCGTACACCTGTGGATTCCACTGTATGCGACTCATGAAGTTGTGGTTTTGTTGTTTTATCTAGTGATATTAAAGTGCTTTAGTGACTTTTACATGCCGATATAAATCTTTTAGGTGACTGTTTGAACTGGGGCGACGGAAAAATTACAGCCCAATGTGTGACAAGCGTTATGGTCGCTCGAATTACTGGAGGGTCCGGATTTTGAGGGCCAGATTATCGAGGTTTTACTGTACTTATTAATATTACTAATTTATATATATCTAAAAATGTGTATAAATAATAATGTTGATTGTTCCAATAAAAACTCATTTGTTTTTAGATTTAGAAAATAATAGCTAAGTGGATGCATTATTTCTACACCTGTCGTAACTTTTTTGACACGACCCCTTACGGGTTAAAGGCTTACTTTCAACACTGTTGTTGGTTAAAAGATTTAACCTAAATGTTGCATAGTTCAACAATGTTTACTTGGGTGGGTCAATACTCATATATTGATTTTCCATGAAAATATCCAATACCAGCCATCTCAATCTATTGGCAAGGACTGAGACTACTTTGCCTATTTAACCATGTTGTGATTTGTGTGTTCTGTTGATGACAGACAAACATAGCAGGAAGAGAAAAAGAGGTACAGTAAATCCTCTCATAATCAGATCTCTCATATCCGGTCCCTCCAATATCTGGACGTGATTTTGAAAGAATGGAAAAATTTAAAAACACCCCAGGGGCCAATGTTTGTTAACCCAGTAATCGCAAACGATGTTTGTAGACCGGTTAGTAGCACGCCAGTCGCCGAACGCGGGGTTGAAGCCATGTGGACAGCGGTAATGTTCAAAAACGGATTGGGGGGGAACGATGAGTCACGCTAGTCCCGAGTGCCTGAGTCTTGAGCTCTACTCTCTGTATTCTCTGCTATCTGGTGCAAGGTCACTGACTCACAAAACAACAAACTTCCCCACCCCACCCTAATAGCCAACATACGTACTGTAGTGACAACACCTGCATCAGTGCTCAGTGTTGCCTTTGTTTTGCTTGAGTGGCCTTGTCTTTCTTGCAACGGTTCGTTTACTCAATGTACTGTACCGCTTTGTACTACATTACGTAATTTTTTTAAGTTTTGATGTTATTTAAGTGTTAGTATTACAACCAAAATTATGTTTTTTTATTTAATATGCGGATGCTTTATTCCCCTCTCATATCCAGATATTTGGCTATCTGGATTGGCCGTCCCACATTAGTCCGGATATGAGAGTTTACTTTATAACGAAATGTTTACTTGTGGGTCAATCAATGGTGATGGTACGGTAAAAACGATGACTGAAGAAGTTAATACTTCTGATAACAATACATATCACATACTGCATACAACTCAACATTTTTTAATTTCAACATTTGCGTTGGACGTATCAAACAAAGATAGGGGTGACTCGACACGGTACAAGTTGCACAGTACTGATAATAACTGATTTGAAACGCTGGGAACTAAAGCAGAGCCATTGCTGTTCAAGATCCGGAGTCATCACGCTACCAAATAAGCCACCAACTAATGCTTTTAAATTCCTTACAGTCTTTTTATTTCTTTATTATTACTTTAGAGGTATTATTATTTTAAACACCACTCATAGACTAGGAAACTAAAATGTAAAAATGTACAGACCTATTTTTTACTTTTCTATGATTTATCTGACATGGTAATGTCCAAAGTATGAAATCAGGATCAACAAACATTTCTAATCAGCTGATTCAGGAGCTACAGTCAGATAACCATCACAGCTGCCAGTGTTATTACAGGAGTCTCTAATACAGCGCTAAATCACCATTTACGACTCTGCATATGTGGCTAACAAAGTCAGTCTTAAGTAGCCCTTTGCTACATTGCCAGTTTCTTAGATAAACACTCAACACAATTCATATACAAACTTAAAAACAGTAGAGACTATATTATATATACCCTGTTAAAATTGTTTATCTCAAGACTTGAATTTTATCTTTGGAGAGCATGAGAGCACGCTAGTCTTGGGAAAGAGTGTGGGACTTCAGTCCTTGGGCGTTGAACTAAAAAACCCAATCCTGTCAATCAGCAATGGATATATTGTGATAATTCTGGTAGTGGTTACCCACTAAATTCTAGCATGAGATAATGTGAAAAATGGTTCTGGAAAATGGTCTAGATAGTAATAGCCACCACCTAAATGTCAATGTGTAACATAAAAAGTTATGAGTAAAATTAATTTCATGATTTGTGATTTTTTATATTGAACATTCAACTTTTTATTCAGTCCCAGCTAAGGATGACATTTCCCGGAATAGCGTACAATTGATTTAAAAATTTAGCATAGAATTTCCAAACACCTAAACATATAACTGTGCTGAAACCTTTTTGAACTATAATTTATATACTATAGTATAACACGCGATACATAGAACCCGTAAACCCATATATTTTATATGGGAATACCTTACTGCTAAAGGTTCATGGTAGCATAAGTTTGTATTATATAAATTTTAGTGCAAATTAAATTGTATCAGATTTTTAAACTAGTACTCTATGTTTTCTGATTCATGGTTTAACTTTTTAACAATTAATTTAAAATTTAAATGTGTTTGTTAAACCTCACAATGCACAGTAGGATGCCATTCTATTTGTCTAGCAAGAAAGCAGTTTGAAAAAATTTATAATTTTTACAGTGTTCATCAAAGAAACTGGTCTAGAACCATCTATTTTCACAAAATCCATTATATGAATTTGTTCACTAAACGAAAGTTCAAAACGCAACAAACTTAACAAGTTAGTCGTCCCACGTGGGGAACTGTGACGTAGAGACGAACAGTGGGTTGCGAGCCTGTACATTGAGGGAGGAGCTGGAGGCAGGGGCTGGGGCGGGGGCAGCTACCGAGGGTGGGGGCTGCGGGGCTGACTGACTATAGGCGGGGGTGGGGTCCCACGACTGGACGTAGGTGTCAGGCGGTGGCTGGGCTGGAGCAGAGTGATGCTGAGGCACCTCCGTAGTTACAGACAGCTCAATGTTCTGTGAGTCATCCTCCTCCTCTAACGTGCTGTGTTTGATGCCGTAGTAGAAGTACACGGCAAAGCCTGAGTTAAAAAAATATCTTTTAAAGATCATGAAAAGAAACTGTCAGCTACCCCTTTGCTATTGGACCGAGTACAGTATTTATAACTTGTCCTGTGCACTTGGATGCCCAGCTCTACTGGCCAACGCAATATTATTACCAAGTCTAAATTATTAAAAGTATTAAATTAATTTTAATATGACTTGTCCTCGCCGCTCGGTTGGCCAGTAGTACTGGACGAGATTAAATCAGACTTGCTGTTAGAAAGCCAGCAGCACTGCCCAATAAATATAATCATCTGTTTATTTTTTAGATATTTTATGCTAGGTTTGGAATGTACTGCAATGTTTTGGGGTGGGAGGATGGTTGTGCTGAAATTCTTTTGGGAGGGGCTCTTTTTTTTAATGAACTAGAAAATCAGATGAATTCCCGCTTCCAAAATCATACATGGTTTGAAATTAAGGTTATGCTTAGTACGTTGTTCTGTTGTCCTCCTGTTGCGTTTACTGAGAAGTGGTGATATTTAGTGCTAATAACAGCTCTTTTTGTTGTAAATAACTGTACATTTTGTTAATAATTCATTATTTATTTCAGTAGTAATCACAGTAGGTAGATAATACATAAGCATAAAAATGGATGATAATTGATGTTCAGATGATTTGAGTTAATTATTGGAGGAGTATGACGAAAATGTTTCTAATTGTGAACCTGTTTCTAATATGTAGTGTGAAATTGAGATAATTTTGTGATTGACATTATTCGTTTAACATGGCTGTTTATTGTCTTTACAAACATTGCTATAAACAATCCAGGTTTGACACAAAAACAATTCCAAGTTGGTGGGAAAGGTTGTCAAACATTGCTGTCAATGAAAAACACCAAACCAGACAATTAACGTAGAGCTACCAGTAGCTACTGGCCAACCGAGCGGTGAGGACAACATCTTTATTATAAATATAAATGAATAAATATATATATATATAAATTTATTGTAATTATTTTATATTTAAAATAGTAATGAATAAAGCTAGTATTGCAGTCCTTTATTATTTAAAACTCATAATCTTTGTTTTGAGAAAAGAACAAACTCTTTTGAATTTTGACCACAGAGGCATTGACAATGAAAGGAGGTTATCAGGCCACATGGATTTTTTATAATCAGTAATTTAGATAATACGAATGGTTGATGGAGAACACATATAATGAATCATGAAGTTTTTATAAATATGACAAAACTATTTCATTGCTTTCATATAATATCAATCTCAATTAAGAAAAAGAAAAATAAACGGTATCGGTGTACGGACACATACTTCCTCCCGTAAATCAATTTAAAGGACATTATTTAATAAAACCCACGTCCACATATTCCTTAATGTTTATCAAATTATTATTTAATGATTTTTATAATTATAACTTTAATATTTTTTTGTTTCAATCATAATTATCCAATTTCTGAAAATAACAAGAACAAGAGAAACAAAATTAAAATGATTTTGTTCGGTGATTTGACCTTACGCTGCATACCAAGTTTCATAAATTAACTGTTGGGAAATAAGGAAGAAATTGATTTTTTAATATTCTCCATAAGAATAACATTGGCCGCTCTCATTGTATTGAGGTTACCACGGACATTAAAGTTGACTCTTCTCTGAAACCATTAGTCGTAGTCTTATGATTCAAAATACTAATTTGTTTAGTTTTTTAAGATGGTTTTAATGGTGGCAGTCAAATTATACTTTACAGTTATTCTTTTCATGGAAAATAAAAAAAGACTTTTTGAGATTAAAAAGCCCATAACTTTTAAAAACTGATGTTTTGAGAAATGCAAGTGATGTCATTTTTTGTTTATCTCATAATGGACAATAAACCATATAATTTAATCAAAATCGTTAGAGTAGTTTTTGAGAAACATTTCGTTCTCCTTAAATTATCGTATAGGAGGAGAAAGTATGAAACAGAGCTTATCAGGGTTTTATGATTAAAAGGAAAGGTGGCTTGAAATGTTAATATAATTATTTTTACTGTAAAATAATTTTATGATTTATTTATTATGGACGAAACTTAAAATCTACAATACGAGATTGATTATATTGAGATCTCGTAAATTGATCTATTTCCGCCTCATTTTCCATTTTAACCTTGTAATTTATATTTTTAACCATTTTTAAAGTGACCTTTGGTTTGGCTTACTGTCTGAGATTCAATTTTTTTTATTATCTGCCATATTTACTTTAGCAAAAATTAAAAATGCTACTAGCAATAGTGTTTATTCTAAAATGTATATAAAATCACATTTTAGGATTATTAGATTTAAAACATTCTGACAAAATAAAGACAAATTATTAAAAGGATTTTCCAAGTTTAAGCCAGAAAAAATATCAGCCTGATATCAGTTAGAGTTGAAATAATTAGTATACAGATTGAATTATAATTGAAGTGATATAATAGAACGAGCCGAAAGTTAATTTCGCCAACAATGGTAAACAAGTTGAGGTGGTTATGACTGGAAGACTCTCCAATGGTCGTCATGGCAACTAGGGACCTGCGGGCCTAATTTACTTTGAGATTATATCCACAAACAAGAGAGGTGTTGATATTTTGGCAAACCAATTAGACTGCTATTATATGAACTTGATAAGCGTTTAGCATTTCATCTCCTCCTTAGTTTAAAAAGATTTGATATGAAGTGCCATTTTGTGCTAATGCAACAAGGGAGCTGTAACTTATCACGTTGCGTACAGCCAGAAATTTATTAAAAATAAACACAAAAGGTATGGCAACACAATGAGGTGAAGGCTTATCATAGTAACTTCTTACTTTAAATCCTTCTTATTTGAAACAAAAATCATTTTAGCAAACTTTCAACGGTTCAAACTATATTTTTTTAAATTTATATCAGTAAGAAATAAAATCAATCTTTGAACATTTTGATACATGTTCCTCTGATTTTGTGGGTACATGATAACCACATTATATGTAGGACTGCCTTCTTTTTCTTGGGTTTGCTTAGTAAACATGTAATTTAGATTCCTTTTAAATCAGATCTGTTTAAAATGGTCAGTACTATTTGTGTATTTTTGTTTATTTATGGCAGAAAGTAAAAAAATGTTTTGGTGTACATCAACTTGGACACCTTAAAAAGAAGGGCAAGTGAAGAAAGTAGAGAGTGGTAGATTTGTTGAACAACAAATATATCATTGAATTGCATATTTTACAGTTAATTTTACTGTATTTAGTTTGATATGTCGGTATTTCGACCAACGATATTAATGAATGATTGTGTTGAGGACTTTTTCTGATACTAACCAATAACCATCCAGACTGTGAAGCGAACAAGTGTGAGGATAGAGAGCTTGAAGATCAAGTAGATGTTGACCATAACTGCGATGGCTGGTACGAATGGTAGGCCCGGAGTCATGAACATGAGTGTTTTCCTGCAAAACGTGTTTATTACAGCATAAAACATGTCATTCACCGTGAGAACTTTGTATCCAAATACAGTTTTGTTATTTAAAATCCAAAACAGAATACTTGAACAAATTTTTTTTCCTGTCAAATACTTATTAAAATTAATAAGGAATATAAATTATTTCTTAATACCAGAAAATAGAGCAAAAAAATAAAAAATATTTTCTTCTTCTGCATTATGATTACACAAAACTGATTATGTGAGATAAAATAAATTTTCATAAATATTCCCATAAATATATAGGCATTTTCTCATAATAAAAGTTAAAGAGGTATATTTTTAATAACATATAAATTATTTTTCCAAAAATATACAGTCAATTTATAGTATAAATATAGTAATAAAACATTTTTAAGAATATCAATAGCTCGTATCACTTTCTTATTTGCTCTTCATTGACTTAGCAGTAAGTATAATCAGTAGACTATGAATCTTATCGATAATATTATAAAGAAGAGGTGGATTCTGTATGTTTGTTTGTTAGAACAATCTGCCAGGTAGATCTCAAACCAAGAGAGGAAAGAAAAAGAAAAAAGAAGAAAGTTTATAAGTTTATTTTTACAGATAAACTGCTGGATCAAAATTAATATTGCCGATAATGGTAGATTTTAAGTTTTCTCCCGATGTCTGTCTCTATCACATTATTCCTTATCCTTTCCCAATATTATACTTCACAGGTGGTAGTTTGTCATATTTTAGACACTCGTGTTTATACATTTTGAGATGCAGAAGAGAAAAGGTAACCTTTCTCAAACCTTTTTTACCCGTGCAAAGGACAGGTACTTTAACTAGTTTATTATAATGTAGTGTCATAATCTAATAACAATTTTGAATTTTAAAAACACTTTCACCTAATCTGTTAATTACTTCACAACACGATAAAAGTAGTTGTATTGTATAGGCAACAGTACCAATCAAATTTATTTTAAACTTCCATGTATTAGTTTCCTACAAACAAACCTGTTCTGCGGTTTTCTAGAGATGATGAGTAATACTCCGATGATAGCAGCCAACAGGATGAGGATGAGGTAGAAGACAAGGCTAGAGTCAGAGCCCATGCCGAAAACAATGGTTAGGTCAAAGATGAGGATGAGGATGTAGAGGAGGCCAACCATCTTCATGACAAACATCCCCGACTCTTCGGTGGCCGGACCAGTGTCCACCCAGGGGAAGATGGCAGGACACAGGTAGGTGGCAGCCTGTACGGAGACAGGTGGATTACTTCATGAGGACTAATCGAATTTAGGGATTGTAACTATACCAAACAGACAACTCTTCTAATGCTGATTTACATACACAATTTTAAGGGAATTGAAAGGCATAAATGAACTGTTTGAAGGAAAAAAGTAACCCAAAGCTCATCTATGTGAGTCGGCAACACAGTTTTTTTTGGATGCTGGTAATTATAATATAATATAATATAAATATATATATGGGTGCTGGTAATTGTAATTGGTAAAGTTTTTTTTTAATTGGGCGGTATCCTCTTCTACTATATTTTGCTTGCCAGAATAAACTACAGGTCTGTGCGTGATATGTATCAAGCAAGGATAGGGATGAGCTGACACAGAACAATATGGACAGTACTGATAAAAACTTATCTTTTTCGTTATACGTATAGCCGTATAGCCATTAAAATAGCTGTTCAATGGTTTTCTCATGTCAAGGAATGTGATAATTGGACATGTTATGTACCATATTGTAGTTTATTTTTAAGTCTATGTCACAAATAAATTTCTGAAATAGCTGGACCTTGTAAATTTACGTAACTTAAAAAAAAATTGTTTTAGTGTCGGATAGAGTAAAGATACAGGTGTAACAGAAACCCAGTAGTTTAGCGGCTTTTGGTTAGTTATTTACAGTATAGACATATTATTAATGATATGAAAAGAAAATATAAATAACCAGTATAATTAACTCCACAGAGCGCTGTATGTCGGCAATATAACATGTATTACCAGTATGATGTTACAAAAGGTGTATTGGTCGCCAATATACACTCTAACACTCATAGCGCTCTGTGGAGTTAAGTTAGATTGGTTATTGATATTATATATAATATTTTTATACTGTCAATTATCATCAGAAAACCATTAAACCGTTAGTTTTATATAAACAGCTGGTATACATATAATGAAAAAGATCCATAAAAACTAATTGGTCACCAACAAATTCGTAGCCAAATCTTGGACAGCGATGGTCCTTGATCGGATGGGATTGTTGAACCACATGACAGTTATCATATTTTACTTTCTTAAAAGGTTTTTCATGGTCCAAAAAGTTTATTATGTTCCAAGATAGAAGGTAAACTTTTAATTCTGTAAGGCCAAAAGTCTTGAAAATACCAATAAAGTTCATTGAATGTACTGTACCTACATTTAGTAATTAAATGTACTTTTTACTACAGAAGACATGATAATTGTTATTATGTCTTCTGTAGTGAAAAGTATAGAATAGAAAGAATATCATTTTTAACACTTAGTGGATTTGATTGCATGTGCTCAAGACATCTAAGAGAGGACCCTCTCCAAAGGAATACTGCAGGAAAGGATTAAAAATAGTACCGGAGAGGTCACCAATCAACTATCACTCTTATTTTCATCTGTCTTCATCCCACTGTAGATATTTCTCAACCTTCAACGACAATAGTTACTTTAGATTAAAAATTAACATTGTACTGAATAGCCTTCAATCAGATCAAGACCAACATGAATAGTGTCAGGTAGCATTTCTTTTTTCTTTAACAAAAAAAAATATTTATTGAGCAGTCATCTTTTGAATATTTCATAGATTTCTGAAAAAAGGACACAGATGTTAATGCAGAAAATGGAAATATTAACATTCTTGATATCTTCATTTACAATAAAACAACAATAATTTGATTATAGCATAAAAAACTATCTTGGAGAAATTTTTAAACTTTTATATTATAGTCCAACAATAAAGAGTTGGTTTTTGGTGTTAGTTCTGTTGCAGTTAATCCTGTTTTTAGTTGTATTAGTTGTTAAGTTAGCTCCCCCTAACGTCTCCAACTATTAACACATTGAGTGCTAATATTGGTTAACATTGCAAAGATAAAGTGCAGCATCGAGCACAAAGCAAAAACACGAAAGCATCACCAAAGCAAAGAATAGCTGCCACGGAAACAAAGCACACCAAAAACTATGGCGGAACACAAGAGTATTCTCATAAATTACAATTACATCAATGTTCCACGTACGAGACTGAGCTCACCCTGAAGCAGGGGTATTTGCATCGTTCAAGGAAGATATTTCCCGCCCTGCGTGACTGTTGCCATCACTGTGTTAATTGGTATCCCATCTTATAAAATTACCACATTTTGCCCAGAATCTATGCGATACTAGATTTCTCATCATTTTACTGATGAGAAATACCTGTCATTATAAATGTCAAGTTTATCATAAAAATTGAATGTGTGGGTTTGAGTTTCTATGGGATTCTCATCAGTTTAAGAACAATTTACTCTCAGATTATATTACTTGTAACCGCCGTCCAATGTTGCCCAGGCTAGGGCCCGCTCCAGCCGGTGTGCTGCCTCCCCTTACAGTTCCGTAGAACTTGTTCTCACTGCGGTCCGCTACCAGGAACTGATCATCTCTCATAGACACTTCTTCGGATTCCTCACCAGGGAACGTGTCATCTGAGTCTGGAGAGCTGGAGTCATTAAAATTTGGATTAGTTGCAGCTATATTGTAAACTGGGAGTTCATATGTATAGGTTTTTAAATTTTAAAGGTATCCCATACTGTAAAGAATTTAATTCTAACATTGACAACTAGTAGGCCTATATAATGTTTTTGTTTCGAAAGGGCTTCTATTACACACGTAAAATCCTAAGATATTACCAAAATGCAACTTGTTACTAAATTTCATAAGAATCAGACAATGGATGTATTCTTGGTTGTGTTACACGAAACAGATTTACTGTACAGGCAGAAGTCCATCCGGAAACCACATTTTTTATTCAAGGAGCCTCAGATATGATAATTCTACTCTCAGATCCAATTAAAAAATTTTGACAAAAGCAATATTTTCTCTATATTATGTATAGAGAAGTAAACGATTAAAGATATTTGCTCTCAAAGACTTTGGACTGTAGTTTATGGGAAAATCTCTTCGATATGAGGATTATAGTATTACCTCCTGGTGACTCTCCGCACCATGATCCTCTGGGAGCTGGGAGGTCCTGGGATGGGAGGCGCCGGCTGGGTGACACCCCCGAGGGCATTCCGTAGGACCTCGGGAGCTAACTGGTTGCCATAGGTTACCTACAAGAGAGACATGTCAGTAAATGTATTAAATATTAGCTGAAACATGATTTAATTAGTCTAGTATTGTCTTTCACTATTATAAATTTGTTATTCCACATGAGTTTGACTTTGCACTGGAGATTATAGATTCAAAATCAAGTAAGTTCCTTAAGTATAAAACTTAAACCTCTCTAGCTTTAAGATAAAAATACTATCTAGGGCCTACCTCTATATTATGGATAGTTCAAACATATTTACAGCAATATTATGCATGTTAACTTGTTTACTTTGAAAATTAAGTTTTAAATATGTCAAATGGCTTTTTAAAATGTGTGAACTTCATAGATTAGATTATTGAAATGGCGACCATACTACAAGGTAGGTATTTTAAGTCAAGTATGAATGAGGATTGAGTGTAAGATGATTGTGGATATAATTACATATATACACACATCAAGTAAAAACAGAAATGATTTTTCATATTATATAATAATTTGTTATTAAAACCATTTAAGTAAACGGTCATAAATCTGGATTATCTTTGATGTCCTTGATAGGATCAACACTATTCATTTATCATAAATTATTTATGAAATAATTATAAAGTTAAAAATAAGTTTTATTACCAATGCACTGAACCATATGTTATGATATTTTCAAGAGGGAATTGTTTTTTGGGACATGTACTAAGTTTTTTTAGATCATAGGTTTCAGATCAGTAATAAATTTTTATTTTGTGTTCACCTGGCCATTGGACAGATTCTCCTTGGAGGGGGATTGTTTGATGGGAGTCCGCAGAGACTCAGGGAGCAGCTCTATCAGGTTGGTTGAGTGGGGTTGATAGCGAAGAATAAGAACACACGTTGACACCAGCGTGTAGGCTAGTAGTGTACCTACAGAACATGTGGCAATAACTTTAAACTCTGGAAATATTAGTTATTCTATGAGAGTGACAAGAGCAGTATAACCTTACTGTAAATGATTATGTTGCCTGCTTTGAAAAACATTCAGAATGGAACTACAGTATGGTAAAAATATCTGCCAATATCACTAATATAAAAAAAATCACTCTAAAGTCTGTATTATGATATAACCATAAACCCAACAACCTCATTTCCCTCAAAGCCTCCAATTTTAATTATTTTCTTTAACAATGATTAATGTCATGCATATACACAGATAGGTTAGGTAATTACATATACTGATGTTAGATAAATTCACAATTCGTTTTCATGTTAATAGAGTAAATATAGGAAGTATTATTGGGTGCTGTATTCAATGTCATGTTGCATAATATTGTTCCAACATAAAATACTAATCAATCAATTGTACCATTTTTTTACTTGGCCTCTTAAAATATTTAAAGGCTAGATGTGTATGCCATGTGTATAGGATCGCCTTACTGAAAATAAGTTTGAATTTAAATAAAAGTAGAGTACGTATGAAATAATTAAATGCTGTACGTTAAATAATTGGTGAATTTTGGAGTTTTTGTAAACGAATATTCTAATACTTTTTGTTCAACCAAATTTATTCTTAAGTATTAGTTTGTACATATTGACATGTTTATGTTTAAGCTCTGAAGGAGGGTGTTACCAATTTGCGGGAAGGACGAAGTGACTTTATGTGGTTATGAAAACAGCGGTTTAGAGGAACTGGAAGGATTCTCTTTAGACACATCCATGATGTCCCTACCTCTATTTCCCACAGGGAAGTACTATACATTGTTTTACTTTAGATAACATTAAACGTAATTTTCTTAATATTTTCATCACTGCAGCACCTTGTTTTTCATACCACTCGCATCTGTAATAAACAAGGATACTCATCCTACCTATGGACATCATCTCAACCAGCACCTCCAGACGAATGACGAGGGCGGCAAAGGCAGCGGCTACCCCGGAACTGAAGGTGGCGATCACAGGCGTCCCTGTGAGTGGCAACACTGCTGACAACTGTCTGCATCAGGAGTAACAACATGAGATGAAGAAATATGTATGACTACGTAATACCAACTCCAGATGCAAATATTGAATGTTACTGTATAGATTTTGAGACTCCATCAAAGCAAGCTTAAAGTACAGTAAGTTTTGCTGTTCTATTGCTAGGGTAAAGGACAGACTGGATTTTTGTATGTTTTGAATAGGTAAAACTGTTTACTCTCTCTTACACCAAAAGCAAAGGAAAAACACAAAAGTATCCAGCTCACAAATGAAACTGCTTTAGAAATCTATTATAGGCGTTGGGATGCCATTTGAGCATAAGTAATCCATTATTCTCTAGCAAGACTCCATATTAGGAGTTTATAAGTTCCTTGGGTATTATCACGCACCTAGAAGAAAATATTTATTGTGGTATTCTACCAGTACCAGATGTAGAACGAGTTCGTAATATTAATTCTTTTCTTTTGGCTATACTTATTTTATATCGAGTAAAACAAATCTGTGGGTCTGGAAGAATGAAGGTTAGAAAACTAACATACGTTTGATAAAAGTTTTATTATTGAGAAGTTCAATGTATTTTTTGGCAACAGTTCAAAATATTAAATTAAAATAGAACGGTTTCTCCACACCTATATCTACGAACACCACAAGTAGTCACACTATACTTTTGGTTCTTAGCCTACATTTCCTTAACAAATTGTTTTATCTCAAATTAGGTGTTTCATACAGTATAACCTTATTGGATGAATACACGTATGTGAGACCTGATTCCTTACTTGAATATGAGACCATCCTGCGCCATAGCGTAGACGATCCTAGGCATGGGGAACATGGATCCGAACATTGAGACGGTGAGGCCGGCCAGGGCGCCGAACGCCAACACATACTTGCACTTGTACGCCTGGACCTGGCCGAACATCTCCACGAGGGCGGCGTCCGGGTCCACCTGTTCGTACGGCACTGCAACCGAGTGGAGGATTAAATAGGAGTAGTCATAAGGATTCGAACAAATAAATAAAGAGATACAGTGAGAGTTGACCTGATTCTCAAACAAGAGCCCCACTTCCAAATCACAACAATCTCTAACTGTTTAGCATGTGTCTAAGCTGTGGAGGAGGGGGTTAGCAGTTTGAAAGACGAAAAAAGTGTAATGGAAGTGACGTCATCTATCACGTGTTGTTTATGGTAACCATATGTTTAATATTGCCAGAGGAAATTAGCACGTCAGATGTTTGCTGTTACTATACACATCCGTTCCACATGTTGTCTATATTTCTTCAAAAAGCGGTTTTTCATACGTAAACTAGTATACATGAACAGTGTAGAGGTTCACCGTTTGCCGAATGGTTTGTGGTATCTTTTATAATCATACAAAAAACGTAGACTAACCTAACCCAAGTATCAGTTTGTAAATTTTGACGAGTTTATAATCTTTATACTCCATAATAAATGAAGTTAGTAGAGAAACTACAAATGCTATTGTGTATTGGAAAAATTTATTTTTTAAATTTTGTCTCTTTCTTTATATTGTAAATTTCAAGCGATTTTTAAGATGCTAGTATGTGCGTCCAATGAAGTGTAAAACATTTCCGTAAAGGTCGACGAGATTAGACAGACCATCAAGACTTAGACAAAAAAAATCATGATCTAAGCTATTTCCCTCAGGGAGGTTGTTTTTGTTGGTTCAAGGTAAATTTAAACGAATCCGTCCTAATGCTGTTAAGTACTTTTCATAATACCATCACAATAAACTATACAGTTTTCTTACCGATTAGGTGGAAACTAATCGGAACCCCATGCTTATAGGGTAAACAGTCCAGAAATAGTTCTAGTCTGGGTATAAATATTTCATCATATGTCAATATAAGTGCTTACAGGTATATTTATACAGTACTCTTTATTTGAATTTTAAACAGCTAGTTTTTAAAGATATTTTTAACAAACACATTATTACAGACCAATATCAATACTGCCAACTTTTTCAAAAATCCTGGAAAAAGTTGTTTTGAGAAGGATTGTGGACCATTGTGAAAATTTCAATCTGCTAACTGACAGACAACGTGGCTTAATAAAGGGGAAATCAACCACAACAGCTCTGATCGACTTGGCAGACTACATAATTGACAGTCTCGAGGAGGGAAAACCTACAACAAGCTTTTTCCTTGACCTAAGCAAAGCATTTGACTGCTTGAGCCATGAACTCATATTACACAAGTTAGATAAATTAGGCATTAAAGCCACAGCTAAGATGTTGTTCAAAAGCTATCTTGAAGACCTGAAACAAATAGTAGAAATCACACAAATAAAAAATGGAGTTACAGAAAGAACTAGATCAACACCTATGCCTCTGAACCGGGGCGTACCACAGAGATCTATATTAGGGCCAATATTGTTTACACTCTTCACAAATGACATATCAGAATACCTGGGAAACTTTTGTATGATATCGATGAATGCTGATGACATCACCTTGCTTTTAAGCGGAAACAATGATTTAGATGTAAAATATTTCACAGCCTTGTAGATCCAATAATGTACTCCTACCACCTCTACATAAAGTTAGGCATAAAAACAGTTTGTAAAAGCTTTGCCTGAAGTTGAACATGTTTCAAATATCTCTGGGAAACGTTACCACGTCTTTCAGAAGCTAATGAAGGCGTTTTCGTTAAACCTGACATAAGAAAATTTATATTTGATATTAACGTCGAATCCAATATGACCTTAATGCTATGAAAAAAGAATGGATATTATTCAAGAATGTCGTTACAAAGATGAAAAAGACCAAGAATAGCATTAGATAATTACTGGATACGATCACAAGCATATTGCACAAAAACTATGGGTTATAAAAAAAACTAAGGTTATATTTGGATTCAGCTTATAAAAATCTATTTCACTATCAAAGTAAAAGAGTTAAATAAAGTTTAAAACTTTTTGTTGGTCTATGCAGTTTTTAGTAATAAGAATGTCCAGTAAAAATGAACTGTAAACATAAAATAGTAGTTTTTACCATGGGTTCCATATTTAAAGATCGGACAAACTGATACTATCTCAACAGTAATCAAAGCCAACATATTCAATTAACAAAGCCAAGGTTGTTCCAAGCATGGCACAAATCTCAAGCTCGGCTTTGGCTGGAAGCTGCTTTACTGATTCCCTTTCCAGCATATCCAACCACTGACGCGTAACATTCCGACCTCAAACACAAGTTACACCAGCTAATATTAGTTTTGATCCTACATGTTCCGAAATTCATTCACCAGTTAAAATTTGGTTTTCTATAAACTTAAAAAAATAAATTATTTAATATCTTATATGTTAGAGGTTGTATGGTAAGTATTTCCATAATTTTAATAAATATTTTAACTTTTCGAAATGTTTTTCTTAGTTTAACTGTTTTTATATATACTGGGTTATCAAAATGTTAATGAAAATTAAATAGTTTATACACTAAGTGCAAAGGTATTAAACACTGTCTTTAGTCCTAAGACCCCAATTTCTTAGGATTAAGCTTTTCCAATTAGAGGTATTGCCAAAGAATGTTGTATATTTTTATTTCACCACAAATTTACGATTTTTTTCAGAGTATACTATTTGAATATGTTTTATAATTTTAAAATCACAATTATGTTCCCACAATTAAGTTTGTTCAATAAGTAACTCTCTACTACTTTCAAGAAATTGATTATGATTTCTCAAGATACTGAGGTTCTTTTATACATAAGCTATATTATAACCAACATTAAATTAATTAATTTTTCAATACATAAAAAGTATTACTTGATTTTATCTAAAACAGAACTTTTTAAAGGATTTTGTTAAAGGGTAAATCCATTATTTTGATTGCTACTAACAATAGTATCGCGATCACAGCAACAGAGGGCGATGCCTGGCGGGGAGATCTGACACCATCAATAATCCCCTTGACACAGGATTACAAGCCATCAAACAAATCCGCCAATCCGCCAGATTCACAGTCCATTTTTTATTAATCCATCTCCCAAAATCAGAACTTTTGTTGTGTACAAAATGAATTAGACATGAGGAAAAATAGAAATGTTTTTGTAATAAAAGGAATTGTTTGTATATAAATAAAACTAAAAAAAGATATTAAGTTAGAAAATGACTAATACTATAATACGAGCAAGGTTTGTATGTATATATATATTTACTCCCTCCAGGAGTACTTAAGTATAATTATTACAGGGGTGAAAGAAATTGAATGTATTCGTAAAAACTTTATTAGATAATTTATATTTCATTTTACTTTCTTTTTTTAATTTATCAAATTTTAAAATCATAATGAATCGTCAATTTAATACTTTAATTATGATCAGTATGAATTTTAAATAAATTTTTATAATATGTTCAGTTGTTAATCGACATGAGCCTTTAACTTCAGCCCTTTAAACATATTTATGTTTTTGATGATAAATTTTTATAGTAGAACCCCGACGAAGTACGTCAGAGGTGTCAAATCAATTGTAATTGGTCAAATCAAGCTATCAAAATGAGATTCAAACATGCTAAACCAGTTCGCTCTAAGCTAGTGGCGGGTGAGTCCTGTCATCATATCATGAGCGGTCACCTATAGCTAGCCTATGTTACTAATGTTTGTTTACGTAGGGGAAATTCTTTAAGGGGACACTATATCTCATACTTCTTAACGTTAAGAAAATTTTATTTTTCTCAGGAATTATCCGTGATAAAGCTTTGAGGGTTTTTTGTCTGAAATACGTGTTTCTGGAGCATACTTTAACACAGGGATTTACAAAAATATTACTTTGTTTAATTTTAAAAACTTTTTTATAAATCCCCAAAAGATATTTTTTTAATAATGAAAATAATATACGTAGAGTAATAATTTTTCTAAATCTGTGTATTAAAGAATACTTCAAAAGCCAATCTTTGAGAAAAAAACTGAAGCTATATCATGTATAGTTCCTGAGAAAAAAGAAATTCTCCTAACATTAAGAAGTATAGGGGATAGTGCTCCTTTTATGTATAAACCCCAAGGAGGGAACAGTGTGGGACTCTCTTCTAGGTCGTGGTGGGGGTATCCCGCTAAAACCCCATACAAACCCCTATCCTCCCAAATGGGATGGCTTATAAAAGCATTGCTTCATCTGGTTGAGCTGGCTATTCGGATAATTCAATTGAGGGTCGAGACACACTTCTCTGTTTTGATAAACAGGTGTGTCTCAGCGTAGATGAAAACTAATCACTTTTTAATTAATTACCTAGCGGTTATCGTCAAGATGAAAACTTTCTATATTTACAGAGTAATTATTTAAAGTTTAATATATGACAACTTGTATTAGTGAAATATATAACTTACAGGTGAAACTACTTATATTCTAGGAGAAATATTTCAATACACCAACAGATATGTGTGTTCCCCATAGATCGACTAAATCACTCAACAAACAGCTCAGGAAATTTTCAGAGAGTAAATCATGTTCTCTTGAGAGTCCGTGGGAAGTGCTGGGATCATATTGAGTAAAATCAATAACATTCAATTACCAAGTTTTGGAAGTCTTTCGTCTCCTACAGTGAGAAACGAAACTATATTTTATTGTAGTACGTACTTTGAGTTAAATTCATAACTCAAGCATTTTAATAACAAAATGCTTGACACATACTATTTCTACTCAAATTAGCTAAAATCAGATGTAAATAGTTTCTCTACGACTTATGCTTTTTATATTTGAACCTAAAATTATATTGTTTTAAAGAATTTTTTTTCAACCGTACGTTTTAAGAAGGTTAAAGGAATAAGCCAAACCCCACAAAATTATAGCAGCATATCTAACTGTTTTATCGTACGCTAAAATACGTTGCAAAAAAATTTTATGCAGTTGTGAAAAAATTATTTTATTTAGATTAGATTAGATCATTGAAATGGCAACCATATTACAATGTAGGTATTTTAAGCCAAGTATGAATGAGGATTGAGTGTATGGTGATTGTGGCGCGATCTTGTGGTCTTGTTACTGACTAAGGCTGACATGTTCCTTAGACAGGACTGTTAATTAATCGGCCCAACAGCCGATGGAAACAAATGGACCTACAGTTTAACGTGGAATCCGAACCACGACCTCTGAATTTTATTTTTAGTATAAGTACATTAAGTGTCTTCATAAAAATTAAAATTTCATTCAAAACACTATAATTTTTTGTCTTAGTGGAGGTTTTTTACCAAATTGTTTCAAAATTTGATTCCTCAATTAATCCAAAATAATCTTATATATCCAAATATATCAATTTTAAACCATATATTTCCCGGATAAGAGGGTGGTGTCACATTATTTGGTATCCCAAGAACACAAAAACAAAAGAAAATCGAGAGTAATTTATCTTAAGAAGTCTGGACCTTTATTTTAATGGTTCTATGGGCGAAATATACAATAAAATAAAATAAGTATACTTTAAACATAGTTCATACACCAAATTTGACTAAAACGAACCACCACTGGTGTAGCTATTCTAACTACAGTGACATCATAACACACTCTTCAATTAATTGTAATATTTTCCTGTTATAGGAATGGAAACCCAGCTGAAATCGGACAAAGAATTCTGTTTATTTAATGCAAATTTATTGCAAAGTGTCATAATTTACTGTTGATAAATGAATTGGCCAACAACAGGCATTCGGTTGCCATTAATCTTAAAAAATAAAAGATGAAGTATGAATGTATGTTTCATATAGACTCTGGAACTGCTTGAAAGATTGTAATGAAAATTTCAGGCATGATTCGAGGATGGTTTCTGTGAAATTTGGTGCAAATCCATCCAAAGGGCCCCACCCCAGAGGGCATAACAGGATGCAGTGGGAAGTTTTATAAGTTTATTTTTATGTATTTATTTAGTTTTATAAAATTAACAGCTGTGATTAAATATGAAAGTTTCTTTGAACTGTCATTATTTTTAAGGTTTACTGTCCGAATGAATACACTCATTTCTGACACATAATTTGGCTTAAAATACTTGATTAGGCCACCACTTCAGAAAGTTGATAATTTATTATCAACCCAAATAAAGACAATGAAGGCATTAAGGTTATAAAGGCAATTTTTAAATTGCCTTTATAACTTCACTTACCAGCTTTAAAATATTATATTTAATTTTGTTATAAGTTAATTAATCGGTTTTGTACAAGCAGTAACCTGTGACGGGAAACGCTAGTTGGGCAATAAAACTGTCTCATTTTTACATGGATATCGCATTACAGACGGTGTGATGCATACCTTAACCTTAATATAAAGACAGAGATATTTTGCTAGAAATTCATTGTTAGTGATGGTGGATGTATGTTATTGAGACAATTATTACGGACATTTCACAAATAGCAGACATAGTTTCACGACAGTTCGGAATCTGGAATCTAATCCCGCCCTCAGGTTAGCTGGATCCTTGAATTTTAGAAGACTATAAACACATAATCTGGACTAAGCTAGTGTATTTTCACATAATTGCGAAACTTTATTTGACTAATCGTGATAGAAAATGTTCTAAATAACGGAAAGAGATAACTCCGTTTTTCTGGATTCACATACCTCAAAATTCAAACCAGTACCTTCTCATGATACTATCATGCAAAACCAATGGCCACATTACCTATTAGGGTGAGCATCATGGAACATGTGACGTAGGCTGTCAGTATAATTGCCAAGCTGGTGACGATCGCCAGAGGTATTGACTTCTTAGGATTGTTCGCCTCCTCCCCGGTGGTGGCTATTATGTCGAATCCGATGAAGGCATAGAAACACGTCGCAGCACCTGTAAACACCTGCAAACGAATAATTATTTTTACTTTTCTGAAAATAACCTACCCATGTAGCCAAGTATGAATGGAGAATGAGTGTAAGATGATTGTGGCTTGTTACTGACTATGGTTGACATGTTCCTTAGAGAGGACTATTAATAATTAAGGACTATAAATGCCAATGAAGTCCAGTTTCACGTCGGATCCACTGAATATCACTGTCACAGTCTTATTAGATTGTTTATAAAGTAAAATGCTGAGTCAGTGACTCAGTAGCGTGGCTGCTTTCGAATATGATGCTTTAAACCTGTTTACCAATTCAAAATTAAAAAAAAGATATTACATTCACATAACACACTGATGTTTTTTTATATTTTGGTGTATTTATATAACTTTTCTTTTTGCAGTATATGTATGCTAGGTGTTATATATTAGACGATTAGGGCCCATCGGCAAAGAATAAATGCGGGATATTGTACATCAATCGGAAAAAAAGGATTTGTAAAGATGGGACAGATAGGACTTCGACACATGGGCAGTTACTTTTACTTTATACATTCAACTGAAATGGCACTCTACCCAGGTAGGTATTTTAAGCCAAATATGAATGAGAAATGAGTGTATGTTGATTGTGGTGTGATCTTGTAGTCTTGTTACTGACTAAGGCTAATATGTTCCTTAGAAAGAACTGTTAATTATTAACCCAACAGTTTATTCTCAGAGAAGTAGAATGAACCTCCAAACCAATCCAGATGGGTTCGGGCCATGCAAAACCCATGCCACTGGGATGGTGGATTCATCCTGTAATCCAGCTACTTGAAGGTCATGAATTGTGGATAGTTGTGAGAGATGGTCGGTGGGTGTAGTGTTCTCTTGTGTAGATTAGCGTCCACACTATTGAATACTACGTTAATCCGCAAAGACCACCTTCATGATTAGACCAATTCGAAATTTAGAGGCCGTGGTTCAGATTCCACGTTAAACTGCAGGTCCCCTTAGTTGCCATCGGCTGTCGGGCTATTAATTAACAGTCCTGTCTAAGGAACATGTCAGTAACAAGACTACAAGATCGCACCACAATCACCCTACACTCATTTCTCATTCATACTTGGCTTAAAATACTTACCTGGGTAGGTTGCCATTTCAATAATCTAAGTATCTAATGTCAATTATAATCCAACTCAACTCAAAACATCGTAAATTCGGTTGTATAAACTTTTTAATTTAAGAGTTAGAAGTAAACAAAATTACTTGCTGTATAAATAGATCCGCGTAAAACTTGTTTTGACGATTTAACATAATTTCGCAGAATATCTTGGAATATATATGCGTAGTACCATTGTGATGAGTTGGTTCCATCATTTATTTAAGTTGTACTTTGATTCAAGCCTCAAAGAGGTTAACGACGAGTATCTTCACAGTACAGTTGTGGCCTCCCTCTAAACTTTTTTGATAAAATTTTGTTTAAATAACAAAAAAATATTAGAATTTTGTATTTTTTAGCAGGTATGGCTGCCCTCTTGTTGTTGTTGACTCAGAATTTATTTTAAATCAAATATGAACGTGCACGCAATTCTGTATTAAAAACTTTTCAAAGAAGGTTATTTGACATTTGTGTACAATCAATAATGCTTTTGCAATTGTATTTTTTTTAAATATTATACAAAAAAATATCATACAGTAATTGAATCCAATATAGAAGAACGTACGTCACATCAAAAAGTTCAAAAAAAGAATCATAATTTAATTGTAAGCTATGGACAAATCAATCATTATGTGTGTGTACATTTTAATAAAAATGTACACATAATATAATAACCATTTGAAAAATATTTTCCCCCCAGGCCTTTCAAGTATATGATGTAATCCTGTCCTTTAAAATCCAGTTAAAAATAAGTAATAGGAGGATGAGTATTGAGTATATTTTATAATAAATTCTGAACTTTTTACTTGATCTAATACATTCATTAAATCCAAGATAGTAAAGTTATATTTCCTCTGTTTTATACCTTTTTCAATTTAAAAAAAGAAAACCCGTTGTGTAAAGAAGTAACGTAACATATTAGCTAATTTTCACTAAAAGGCTTAACATAAATTACGACTTAATTAAGACAGGATTAACTCGAAGCTACTTTTCTTTAATCCTGCATTTTCTTTGTTGTGACAGCACAATGAAAGAAGTTTCATTATCAAGATCTTGTTTTGTTAAAAGGTTTCCATAAAATTACCGATGCTCTCGTTAAATTAAATTAATTTAATCTAGATTTCTAGCTTCAACAAAAAATGTTATAGTAATAAAATATACCATATGATTGGTTATTACCTATATATTTTTTTTTTCAATTAAAATAAATCTTAAATAAATTTAATTTTCTCGACCCTAAAATTACTTTTGATGGGTTCACTAGATTGAGATAATTTTGTCATCATATTGTTATAAGACAAATTAGAACATATAATAGTTGTAACGTAATGAAAATATGATCCGAATCAATAGATTAAGTAAATATATTTTGTAACTAAATATCTAATAATACTACTTATGTTAACTGTGACCAACATCTCTATATATAAAATTGAATGTATGTCTGTCTGTCTGTCTGTATGTCCTTTATGCGTTGCCAAACTACTCATCCGATCGCCATGAAATTTTAGGAAGTTGCTCTATATGTGTCCGGGAAGGTTTTAGTGAAAAAAATTTTTCGAAAACCCCATAAGTTTCCATTTTATGGCGTTTTAAATTTCTAATGTTAACCTTATGGAGAGTAAGTTTGTTTACAAATTGTCTACAATGAAAACATTTGATTTCTTAGCTACAGCTGATTGGTTTACTTTCCATTAGCAACATGCTTTACTATCCAATGCCATCTGAATCATTCATTAATGTAAAACTATGAATTAAATGTGTACTGTAAAAAATGAACAGCTTTATTCACCGCGTTAATAGTTTACGGTTTTGGGGGATTATGTATTTATATTTTCATTTTCTGTCTGATTTAAGTCACGTGTATATATGATAATTACAATGTTAATATTATTACGTTTATTACAATAATCAGCTGTTGTATATCTTTCCTATAAAAGCCGTATTACAGTTAGGTTTGGTTTGGGTTTGGATTCGATTTAAAAATTGTGAATTAATCCACTCAGATTTATTTGTTTTATAGGAATGTTATTAATATGTCTTATCGTTTCAGTATTGTTATTCTCTATGCCGCGACCCAGGCTATATAATCTTTCACAATGCATGAAGCCGTATTGCTATTCGACTTCAGAACATGGCCAAACTTAAAGTTAACATGTATTTACTGCCAGGCGTTACAAAGTTCGCTGGGTCAGCTAGTTTTATATAAAAATGTGTTACATTTATTGCCACTGCCATACAATTTAAAGTTGTAATAAAGATAGGCAATAACAGTTTAAATCTTTAAGGCGATTTAAACGATTTATTTGCTGTGACTCTGCTAGGATCACTATAAAGAGCTTTGAATTTGGGTAAATATAACAAGAATGAATAATTGCACTTTTGCATCTTGCAGATTTTATCAACATATTCATAGTTTGTGAATTGTATCGTCAAAAATTTTTTCTTAGTTGAACTCTTGATGCAATAAAACCAACTTATGAAAACAATTAAAGTACGGTAGCGTTATATTTCTGATTTGTATCTATTGCCGTTATTTAGAAAATGAAAATAAATCATAAAACTTCACTGTGTCGTATTATTAGTTGGATATTAAATTAAAGCATAATGTGCATATAAAGTGGACTACTTATCTTAGTTATTCTTTGTGTGTATTGGTAATGATTTTTATGACTTTATGATCTTGGTTATATTTCATCTATTTTTGGCGTAGTAGTATTTTTATAGTTTTGATGGGGAATGGTCAAAACCTACCTAACGACGACCTTTTGTTTGATAGATTAATAGTCCAATCACAAATGAAGGAAAATATTATCTTTTTTATACAAATTCTGATATCTTTATTTTGAAGTCAAAAAAAATGTATGTACTAAACACAGAACTACTACTATGGTTAGAATTTTAAGGTGTGAATTTTTGTTAATTATTTGATGACATGTTGCTCTGCTTCTAAATTGGACAGGTTTTTTTAAGGATTGAACCTTTAACTATCAAATGATAATAGTTATGAATCAGGTCCAAATGTTTGTTTTCAATTACAATCATGTTTTAATTTTAACGATTTGTTCCAAAAGGTTTTGGGAGACTTACAAAATAATTACGGTTATCCCATTTCGAGCCTCATAAATACATGGATGAGATCACTTTATTCTGATGGATGGTGGTTTTTTCAAGTGGACACAATCTTGGTATCGTAAATCACATTTGAAAATGTTGAAAACTTATAAAACTAAACATAAAGTCTGTGTGGGTGGATCAATGGTTAGAGTACTGCCTATTTAATGTGAAGGTCACCGAGGGTCGATACTAAATCTATTCGAGTAAAATCCTAACAATTTTGTGTTGGTTTGATACTAAACCCAGATGGTGTTATTCCCAATGGTTTTGTTCAATTAATTAAGTAATGATACTGGCAAATGAATCAGTTGGTCTTAGCCAATAATAAAGTTGTAATTAATAAAATGCATTATATCTATTCTTCACTCATATTCCCATTGAAATACAGTACTCACCAGAGAGGTTAAGTGTTTTATGTGCGTATCAGAAAGGATAATTTGTTATCCTCCCTATCTCATAGTGCAGCCTTTACACTCCAAAAAGGTTAAATGCATCACATTAAAAAAAATGGTACGAGTATTAGTTGATTATTCTCGAGTTCAATATTATTTTTAATAAAAAAGGTTTTTAGCATTCTAATTGATTATTTAGAAACTTAGCAGATGTTGCATTTGTTTAAAAAGTCTATCATACTAGCTCACCAGTTGATTCACTTTAAGACCAACTTATTAACCTGTAATTATTACTACCATTCCTCAGATTAACTTATCCTAAAAATGGGCTATAGAGTCCAGATGTAGTTTCTTAACCATCTGGAATCAAAGAGGTCTAGTGACTCACCCCCGACCATCCGAACGGCAGGAAGCCTTTGTGTTGACTCCAGTTGTTTGTGTCTATGTAGAAGAGGCCCGCCGTCATGAGGAAGACCCACGCCGACATGTTGACGGCGTTCAAGATGTTGTTGAAGATCAGAGACTTCTTGACTCCGGCAGCGAGTAACACCATCATCAGCAGAGTGATGATGAAGGCCACTATGTCCGGGGGGCGACCTGGGAACAGAGGGCGATGAGTTGCAGGAAACGAAATAGGTGCGAAAATTGAACCCTGATGTACTCCGGTAGGCTAATTATGAACATTTAGAAAGAATATCACTACGTAATATTTCGACCTAATAAAGTATTTTAGTACAAATTTTAATTAGACATGTTTACTTTTACACAAAACACATTTCTTACGCAGAAACATCACTTCATTATGGATGAAACGTTCTTTATTCTGAAGGTTTTAAATGAAAAGAAAAGATGAAAAGAGTTTCTCATTAGAAAAAAGAACTGTTGAATACAAGAACGAATATTTAGAATTTCTACAGGGATCTATACGTTGGAAACTTTGCATTGTATCTCCATTACAATAATTTAAGATAGACACAAAATATAATACTTATGTAACTCATATAGCAATCTACATATAGATAGCTTGCTGCAGTGTTGCTACTGTAACATCTTTATGAGAATTATGAGATCAAAATTAAAAATGACTTTCATTATTTATTTTTAAAATGTGTTTCTCATTTAAATCACTGTGTTTATTTAACATGAGTTATTATTTAACTCAGCTAAGTGTCTATTTAAAAAAATCCAATATTAACTTTTAAGAAATTCCAATCAAGGTAGAGTTTTAATTAACACAATTTTATTTATCTTCCGAGACAGAATGATTAAATGATAAAGTTTTTTAATTTTGCAAGCCTTGTTTCAGTTGATTGGTTACTCTACGCACTTTTTTCATATCTCGTTCTTGTATCTTGAACTGGAGATTTATTTACCTTTGCATTCAATGAAAGTATAGTATTATGTAAAAGATCAAACTTTTATGATAATTTACACCATTAAATGGCCCTGATGAATAACAAAGCTAATCGATGTGAATTTGAAATTTTGAAAGGTACTTGTTTAGTTGAAATAATAAATAGAAGAGTCATTTATATTACTACTTTATTAGCTTATTATATAGCTAAATTTTTGGGTTGCTCAAATTTTAACTGTGATAATAAGTAAACATAAATACATAAATTTTTATGAACGAATAATTATTAAAAATAGTGCATTCTTATTTACAAAAATCCATTAATCAGTTGTGGTTGAGTCCAGACTACATCACAGTCAAATTTTATAATGATACAAAATTAATACTTTTTCATATACACAACTGGTTCAATGTTTCAGGGGTTAAAATACCCGTTTCAAATTTTAAATAACAATGAATTAGTCAAAAAGTTAGTCAATCTAAGTAAATTAAGCATTTGTGAATGAATGGTATGTAACCTTTTTCTTAGTTAACGAATTACGAGGTCTTGAACATAAATAAATAGAAAATAAGTATTTTAAAATCCATAACGTCATCACAACATCCACACATCAGAGATAACATGAATCGGTAACAGCGCTTGAGCGTTCCTCGCATCATTCAACGGAACATTACTCTAAAGAGGGTATTTTCATTTCTTTGTTAGATATTTACTTTTCATAAATAAATATACTTTACGGAATTTAATTCAAGTTCAATTCTAATGTACAAAAAATACACTTAAAACACTTGTAAAAAATTAAAAATATATTAATTTATCTACTTTTTGTGACAAAATATAATGCATATGACATTTTTTATTTATTTTATGATATTTTTATGGTGGTAGGTAGCCTATGATAACTTTCTTTTAGGCATGTGCACAGGACGTATTAATCTAAGAAAATTAACTGTCAATTTCGGGATCCGAACCAGGACCAGACCATCGCTGACTCAGGTATGGATTCCATCATGCTATCAACTGAGCCACCTAATCACTAGACTCACCAAAAAATTGTTCTCAATGTTACCACCCTCGTCCATTATTTTTTACCACATATAGTTGAAATCTATGACAACAGGATTTTATGAAACTGCTTTAATTAATAAAACAACCAAAGTCAAGCAAATTAACACCTTATCCTCATAAACTATTTATGGACTCGTTAAAGCAAACTATTGTAATCAAGGTTTAATAGCCAATAATTTGAGTACCAGAAACGTGTTCAAAGTATTGAACTACAGTAAACATACTGGCGCCCACTTCAATTATCATGAAGTAATTTAATTACTGGGACAAAGTAATTAATGAATTATTCAGCCTATTACGTTTGATGGTTCTGCGTAAATGGTCAAATTTAACAACTACCAGAAGACTACTGTATTTGTGTATTGATTTTTAAACTTTTTTTGGCTTAACGATTTTTTACTACATCTAACAATGTACACTTCAAGGAATAGCCTTATTAGGGTACTTTTAGCATAATTAAACTAAGTTTTATTTTACAGTATACAATGCTACATAGTTGTTTCATATACCAGATTTTCTGAAAGATCCAACCCCTATATACCCTTTATTTAATGGAGATAGTCCATTTTACTTCTGGTTTGGATTGTAAGAAAATAATAAAAGGATTTTCATTTTTTGGAGGTTGAGTAGTTTGAGGTAGGTGTAAAATATTTAATAGAGCTTTCTTTATAGTGTCCTGATACTTTTCAAGTATGTCTAAAGGTCCACTTTTTAATCCGGAATAACATTTTAAAAATACATTCAAAGGTGTATAAGAGAGATCTAAGAAATTTATAAATTATATAATATTCACTCAAAGAGTTTTGTACATAGTTTTAGTGTTGTTTTGCTGCTTTGGCATGGTTATTACTATTAAATTGTTTTAATGTAATGTTTTTATAGTTTAATGTGATACTACATATTTGATTTACGCTTGTGCACAGACAAATAAAGATACTTTGATTTGATACATTCTCTGGTTCTACATTTACCATTTTGGGTCTAAATCTCCACAAATGCTATTCACAGGCACTGATTTCGATTATAGGACATCGTTATATAAAACATGTGAAGCCATTTCTTTGCAAAACTACGCGAATTTCTTAATTGATTGTCTTAATTATCTTAATCGATTTCAACATTTCAGGTATGAACAAAATAATCTGGGTTTTTATTTTTTCAATCAGGTTTAAATTGTTCAAATAATTTTTCTGCAGGGTGTAAAGTCTGCAGCCTCACTCAAAGTGCATGAAACTTCAGTTTTTACTGAGACCTCTTTATTGATAAAGGGTGAGGGCGGGTTAACTCTAAAATACATGTTCCTTTAAAATCTATTCCTTGTATGATGTCGTGATCAATACTGCAAATACTTTGGTTTGATGAAATTGATCTAACTTCAAATGTGGAAAAATCATTTTCAGAGGAGAATTGTACATATTATAATCTTCTCACAAATATACTTTTCGTTTTTAATATTATTAAAAGTGTTAATTTTATCCTAAGTGATCCAATAAAAAAAACACTTTTAAAATTTTCCTTACCACAACATTATTCGTTTTTGCTTTAGTCCAATAATGATAATTGGAAATTTACAGTCGTGGACAAAACTGGTTTTGACCTAAATAGTTAAAATAATGATAATGTTAAAGACAGAGAATTTAAGTTTAATTTTTTGTGTGAAATACCTTGTGTTTTTCGTTGACATGCACATATCAATGTCATAGACGCTGCACCTCCAATTTAAGTTTTATAAATCACATTAATGTGTAAATATTAACAGCAGTTAATTTGTGTACAAAAATGTAGATTTTCATACTCTAAATTATGAATTATCATCACAAAACTGCTCATCATTTAATGAAGTATAAAATGAGAGTGGATAAAGATATTGTTACTTTTTATAGTACAACTCGGACTAAAGATTCTGTGAAAACACAACAACACAATTGCGTTTTGACTGGATTAAAATGATTTGTCATATTCAAGCTAAATATTTGCCCTATTTTGCAACAGGTTTATGCATGAAATCAGATTTCACATGCAAATAAAAAACAATATTTTATGGATAAAAAATAAAAGGTTCAAAAAAAATTCAAATATAAAATATCATGTTTCTTTTTCCAGTAAAACCCTGCCATTACAAGTGCTTCTTATATCATGTTTGGATTACATTATGCAGCGCTTTTGTAGTAAGCTTTACCCAAGAATATTTCATATGGATGGATAATTTTACAAATAATTTTCTTCTGATGGGTGTATGATAATATTCTTAGCTTTTAACGCATCAAAATGTATATTAATGTGAATATTTACAACATAAATTATGTACTCATATTTAAAAATAAACGAAGCACGTAATTGGTTTGTATTTATAAATCATTACACAATGTTCTCGTCAAAACATTTAAATTTTGTATAAGCTTGTACCGGTACTATATTATTACCTACAATTTTAAAATTTTATTTTATTTTAAGAGCTTTATACGTGGTATGAAAATAAATCTTATGTGAATATTATTTTTTCGAAGAAAATATGTTATCGGTTAATTAAAATAGATTTTGATCATGATTAAATTAAATCATATTTTGTCATTGTACTTTTTGTAAAACTACATTATATTATAATTTTAAATGTAGTATAGCGTATTGATGCTTAGATCTTACATTGGAGTTCTGCTAATGTCAATTTGAAAACCGTATGATTTATAACAGTACTAAGGGATAACTGGGATCAACTTTTGGTCTCATAACGTTGTTTTGAGTGGTGACGTCAAATTTTAAAAATATATGGCAGAATATGTTTATTTAGTAGTAAAAATGTCTAAACTTAAACTTACTTTATTATTTGCAATATAAACTAAACTTACAGTAAGTATCAGACCTGTTGTCTATTAAAATATCTTAAAGGGGTTTTGGATTATCTAATTTAGAGAATTATTAACTTTAATTTTAAAAACTAAGTGTTACAAAGTCTATTTACCTTCTCACAATCAAACAAGTAACTTTATTTTCCACATTTTCCAAAATAGTACAAAGTTTGTTGGTTTTATTACAAATTTACATTTTTTTTATTTATCTAAATCAAACATTTTAAATGGTGAACAATTTAAGTTCCCAAGGCGAACTGCCCATTACGGCTCATCTTAATAAAATGATTAAATAAACCCCAAAACATTAAAATAACCGTTGCTCATTAAACTTAATTTTATATAAATTTCCTCTTTCGAGTAATCATAAAGTTAAATAGTTAAATCTTAGGATCTTTTATTTTTTAAATAGGTTTAAATGAAGGGTTGAAACAAAGGACTATTGATCAATTTTTTTAATAAATATTCAAAAATTTTTATACCTAAAGCCAATTCTTTAATCCTATGCGGTAAGCAGAGTTAAATTTATTTCGAATGTTAATTACACTGCTGTATGTTAAGTTGAATGATCTCGACATAATATTACTTATGATATATTTTTTTAGAGTAATTAATGGTCTTAATATAGATATCTATGTGCTTCCTCAGCATGTTAATGCATAAAATCCTACTATGGATCCTACAAAAGCATAGTAGGTAGATTACTAAATTTTGTGGTTAGAGGTTTTGTAGGAGATTTAATTTTCTGACTGATACATACATTTATATTTTAAGTTTGTCAACATGAGATTCCAACTGAGACTTTCCAACTGAGATTATAATTTATTTAAAGTGCAAGGTATTCTATTTTGTTAACGTTTTCAATTTTCATACAATTTTTACATTATGAATTGGTTTGTGTGTCAATTTTTGATAATACGAAAATCTTTTTTGTAAATCACTTCCTTTCTATTATATATTTTATTATCATAGATTTTAATATTCATATTCATTAGGAAAACAACCGTTCAATATTTACAATTATTCTTTATATATTATGCAGGAAAGAAAATTAAGCACGGAATTCAGCACCGAAAATTATATAGGATAAAAACCGACATTACTCTAAATTGTGGTAAATCTGTACCTGTCTCTGTTTTTCTGGATCCTTATTGGATTTACGTGTCTTTCACACTGGTTTTATCCCTGGAATGTTTCAGATGGTTCGACCCCTTCCAATTTGTTTTTTGTATGAAAATTCTGCTAGTAATGATATGAAAACTTACCAGGTAAAATTATAATAACAGTGGATTAATGTTCTGGACACGTAAATACACGTCACTGTAACGATATACTGTTAAGTTTATTGGCAGTCGTAAACACGGTTCCTATACGATACTTTGTCTTCTTTATCGTTGTTTTTTACAGAGTTGTTACAACAGATAGAGTCAGGTAAGTCACGTGATCAATTGATTTATACATTTTCAAATAATACTCTTTTAAAAACCCCAATCAGTCTATCGGTTATATATTAATTACACTATGCCAACATTTATAAAAGCCAACTGCATATTAGGTCTTAAAAACATAATAAAATAACATAAATGTATACTTTTTAACAAATAAAGGTACTCATGATTTATGGCTGTTTTTATTGTAAAAAATAACAAAGTTACAACGGATCAGCATAGTTGGGTAACTCCTATATTCATTTAAAACCTAATATATAAATTAGGTTACAAAAAATGTTGAACAACCCCTTGACAAAAAAAAACAAACTATTAGTTATTAAAAATCAGTACTACCAATGTTTTATTTTATATTTATCATGCATTTTAATGTATTTTTGTTTGAGGTCATTAGATTTATCATAAATAAAATTTTTAAATGTAATTTATTAATGTCTCAGTACAAGGAAAGAAATTACAAGCAAAGTTTTATGTAACGTTTTTCCTGTTTAGGCCGTAGAGTTGATAAACCCTGTTATATAGGATAAAGCTAAAAAGGTCAGATTAACAAGATTTCCTTTCATCACCTCTATTAAATAAAAACACAGTATTCCATTGCAATTCCCTCACATTTATGAATTTACAGAGATTTACTTGTGTTTTATTAACATAAACTCCCCATCGCCATAGGCCCAGTAGGGCTTGAATTTAAGGTTGCGTATCGTAGCTACGTTAGTCGCATAGATTAGCCAGAGGTCACTCATGACCTGATAGGAGTCAACAGCAACTAACTTGGATCCTAGGATGTTTGATTTGGTCCCTGAACTACCACCCTACTATTGAATAACAAAGATTAATTTCATTTGCACATTCTAGGCTTCAATGATGAGCAAGAGAGCGATACTAGCAACAGCTCTTTGAAGACAACCAAACGCATCACTCTGGATTATGAATATATAAGGTTAAGGATAGGGACCAGTTTACTTTCTCCCCCTATACATAGTCAGAGGCAATCCTCATTATTTGACTAGTTCGTAATTCAGAGTCGATACCACGGATACCACGTTGATCTGTAGGTCCCTTAGATGCCATTGGCTAACAGCCCTTTCTGCCAGTCAGCCTTAGTCAGTAACAAGACCAAGATCGTGCCAAAATCATCTTACACTCATTTCTCATTCATACTTGGTTTGAAATACCTACCTGGGTAGGTTGCTATTCCAGAAAGTAATAATAATTTTAGAATTTTAGTTGAGTGGAAGTATGTATTTTGAGGCTCTCTGAATGAAAAAAAACTTATGTATACTGCCTTTCAGTCTGTCTGTCTATTTGTGTGACTCCAAGACCACACCGTAGGTCTGATTTTTATGAAGTTTGGTGTTAGGGTAATCATAAGACATACCTCGATCTTTTTTCATTTGTGACTTCAAAGAGATTTTCATCCATAAAAGCCCTTTGGAATCGTAAAAATATTAAAATTTCTTAAAAACTGCTTTAATGATTTTAATTGAGGTGTAGTGCTTATAGTGCACATACATATAAGAATGTAAATTTAATTATAATCAAAGCTGGCCCGGTTTGCATTCGCATGAAGTTTCTCCCACACACCTGGTGCCGCCCTGTGAATATTTCTACATACCGTCTTTGTGGGATGCAGATCTGAACGAATGATCCCTATTTAAAGATTTTAGTCATATTATCTCTTACAAAAATTAGGTGGAACTAGATGAAAATATAGTTCATTACGTTTGGGTATTTTGGGCTCTTAGAAAGTATTAGTACCTGAGTTGGAGCTTTAATTGACATTAACACTAATTGTGAACAGCAAAAATACAGAATGAACAAAACCTTTTATTATAACCTAGCCGTGTAAAATTATAGTCACTAAAATTATATTTTTCCCAAACGAAAAAACATTTTATGTTATATACTTTTAAAAACCGATTGAAATTTGGAAGAAATGTTTTTAATACTATATGTACAATTAAAATTTCAAGCTTTTAACGCGATATGTATTTTATGAAACTCCACATTGTACTTACAGCACAAATGCTGATATTTTATTTTTCGATTGGAGATTGGAATCTCCAGGTAGGTAACTTGGATTTCAGAGCAAGAGGTCACGGTTCGCGGGTTCAATTTCCTGGACAAATGGATCTAGACTGCTTTTCCAAAAAGCGTTTCTTTAGTAATCTCAATAAGAAATTTACTGTGACGTAAATACTCAAAAGACTTACCAAAAAAAGTGCCGACCTCACTGGCGATGGCTTTGCTGATCTGGCCGTTGGTGAGCGCGTCGAAGCAGGCGCTGAGGGCGCATGCGCAGGCCGACGTGCCGATCAGGTACTCCAGGATCATGTTCCAGCCGATGACGAAGGCTATCAGCTCCCCGACGGTGACGTAGCTGTACATGTATGCTGAGCCTGTGGTGTGAGGCACTCGCACGCCGAACTCCGCGTAGCAAGCTCCTGCACACAGATACACGTTATAGACACCTTTCGGCATTTCCAAGTTCTGAAATATTTTCAGAAATTCGTTATAGCCAGATTTAGTTTCTGCATTTGCGACCCTTGCGGCGGTAAGAAGAATATGTAAATCACACGAAGCGTTGTGGCTGGGAGGGCTACGCTTGAAGAACTGAAGTATACTCTGAAGATGTTTAATAGTACTTTAAAGAAAAGATTTAGCAAACTGTAATGGACTTTCTCCTTAATTAATTTGTAGTCTGCATAATTTTTATCTGTGTTAACAAATAATGTTTCTACATATGCTCATGAAAGATTTTTCCCAGGACGTGAGGTCCTGTGTACATGAGGACCTGAAATTTAAGGTAGTTGCTGTATATGTGTCCGGGAAGGTTTCAGTGAAAATATTTCGTAGCAACCGTAACTTTACATTTTATGGAGTTTTCAATTTCTAATGTTAACCTTATAGTGAATTAGTTTGTTTACAAATTTTCTACAATAAAAAATTTGTATTTTCAAGCTACAGCTGTTGGTTTACTTTCCATTACCAATATGCTGTACTATCCAATGCCATCTGAATCATTCATTAATGTAAAACTGTGAAGTAAATAGCTGTACAAAATGAACAGCTTTAATACACCAAGTTATTAGTTTAGGGTTTTTGGGGATATGTAATTATATTTTTATTACTGTCTGATTAAAAGTCACGTGTTTATATGTTATCCTAGTAAAAAAATTGCAATGTTTATACTTATTACGTTTATTATAATTATCGTCTGTTGTATATCTAAATATATAAAACTAAGTCGTGTTAGTTAGCCATTTATAACTCGAGAACGGATGGACAGCTGTTAATGATTATTGATTTTTTTGGATTCGTCTCTGCTCTAATTTATAGTAAAAAATTTATAGTTTTATATTTATATTATTTATACTCCAAATATTATATTTTATACAAAAGCCGTATTACAGTTAGGTTTGGTCTAGGTTTAGGTTAGATTAGAAAATATGAAACATCAGATCAGATTTATTTGTTTTGTGGTAATGTTATTAATATGTCTTATCGTTTCAATATTGTTATTAACTATGCCGCGACCCAAAATATCTCATCTTTCACAACGAAGCCATAATTCTATTCGACTTCAGAACATGTACAATCTTAAAGATAGTACGTGTTTACTGGTAGGCGTTATGAAGTTCGCCAGGTCAACAAACATAGTGTCCTATATTTATTGCAATATATAAAATTGTTGATTCAGCGTAAAACTGTTATAAAATACCTTACAGTGCTTATTTTTATGATTTTCTGATTGTGATTATTAATTTTTGGTTCATCAGCCTACTAATACAATGTTGAAAACTTCTGTTGAGGTTATCAGGTAAGTGCTTCCTAATCGGTCTGTCACAAGGCCATGTATTTCTTGTATTCATCAAGGTACAAGACACAAAGTTTATCTGCAAAGTTCCCAAGCGACCGCATCCCATCTTGTTCCTCATCGTGTTAAGACAAACTTTTAAGTGCAACCTGAGTTATATGGCTTTATAAATAATAAACTGTAATAAACTGTTCAACTTAAATAACGAATAGTGAAATTAGTTGCTTTTTTAACATATAAAACTAAAAACATCATATTTAATATATACTAAGAAGACAAATCGATATGAGAGCCCATCTGAGTGATGTTATGTTAGTATATTATGATGTAATGTATTATGATGTTTAGCTGATGTTATTATATGTAGTCTGTTATAATTTGATCACTAATTTCGATCTAGTAGATTATCTGTAAAATTAAACTTTCTTCTTCTTCCCGAACTGTCAAATGTAGTAAAATGTATATATTTTACTTTTGGGTTTGAAAATGGATCTTCATCGGGTTAAAATGTGTTCATTCCAAGGAATGATTTAGCACAGACAGACACAGATTTGTCATTTGTTTTTAAAGGACGAAAATTTTCTATAAAATTAGCATTTGCTACAATGATAAATAAAGCATATGGCCAGACTTTGGAGAAAGTTGGTGTCTATCTATAAGCACCAGTATTTAGCCAGGGACAACTGTACGTTGCACTGTCTAGGGTAAAAAGGTTTAATATTAAAATTAAAACGATCCCAAGCAAAGATCAAGGGAGATTGTTAAAAACTGATAAAGTATTTACAATTAATGTTATGTAAAGAAATATTGTAAATAAATACGTAACCGGTTCGTTTGAACTTTTTGTGATTTTTGTATCTAATAGAAAATAATTGTCTATTTAAAATAAAATTTCGATATTGAAAAAATATATTTTTTTTATTCATTTCACCAGAAATAGTATGTATAAACCATTTTCCTAGATACCGTTGTATTTAATCACAACAGGTTCTGTTTCCAGTATACCTATAAAATAAGCCTAAAAATCACATTCCCATTGTGAAGCCCTTCTAAGAGATAAATTATCGTGTTCTTGTGTACTATTAACACGTAGGATACCGGTAAGCGCTCTTTTCGGCCCAAACTCAGACGGTGAGAGCAGGTTCAGATATCAACCCTTGTGATATTGACCCTTGACGGTCGATATCATCTCAAGATCAAGTGGACCGACCGGAGCAGCTAATGTGATAAAGGCAGCAACAGGTAGACTGTAGGGCTGCGAGGTTGCGAGGCTGCGAGACTCTGCTGTCGTCTAGGTCAGCTGTTACTATTAGTTTTTAAGACCAGATATATTTCAGAGTACTTTATTCTGAATATGTGAAGGGTGAGTGCGATTTTAGTAGAAGCTTTCTTACTACTTCTCACTAATGAAGATATTTATGTAAAACTAAAATTATAAAGTAAAATAGTTTAAATTAGCTAAGTAAATAATCTATACATAATTTAATTTTAATTAATTAAGTAAATAATTGTATACAATTATAGAATTATATTTCAAAAATTCTTCAACAGTTCTATTCTCTCATCCGTGGTTTTATTTCTTTTTTCTAAATAAACATTTTAAAATATCAATATTTTGAATTGTTTTAATTTTAAATTTTAAAATAAATTATAACGAAATAAAAAACTAATTTACCAAAAAAGCTTTATTAAAGTTTTTTAAACTAACTACACACTTGTAATATTAGGTTGTTGTAGCAATAAATTCATTCTGCATAACTAAAAGATAAAACAGAATAAAATTAGACTTGCCAATCTCCTTAACGTAGATTTAAACTAAACGAAGGAAAGTAATGTTCAGGATCTAAGGTAAAACTAATAATTCGAGACAAATTATAGTTGTAAATTAGTAAATTACAACGACATATTACTAATTTTAATTTAGTTAACAATAAACTCCATTAACTCTGTTATCGTGAGCCTAAACGGCCTCATCATTTGTGAGTATGCTTTTACGATGAGCTTTAATTACGTACCCCAATTCCAGAGGATCTTAAGTACATATTTAAGTACGATACTATCATCCTAAAACAATGAAAAAATTGGACGGGATTTTATTTCCTAACTGTATGTTTATATCCAAAATTGAACGCGAAAACTACACTTGTAATCCATTTATTTTTCAACCAATGAATTCAGAAGCAATTTATGAAAATAAAATTAATTAAATGTTGGAACATTTTTAAAGAATTTAATTACATGTTTAGACATAAAGACTACTGTTTGCAGTAGTTATGCAGCAAATCATCAAAAAGTTCAGGTGATAATTGAGTTAAACACAACTCATTACTAATCAATTACTGTAGCCACCCACAGCAAGTGGTGTTGAGCAGACGATATTGCCAATTACTACTCAGTGATGGAGATACCCTTGTTGTAACTGATATTTCAAACTATCAGACCTACATCAGTGATGAGTACCCTGTTATTCCTTATGGTAACTGATACTTCCACTCATTACATCAGTTACTATCCCTATACCGGGTTGGAAATAAGCATCTACCTCATTATTCGTAAGTTATACAGAGTGTCCCATATGTAAAGTGCCAAACTCTGAGAAAAGGCTGTTTAGGTCAAAATGAAGTGATTATTAAGAATTTTTCCAAAAACACTTTTTTAACAGATATCCTCCATTTTGTATTTCCTCGTAATTTTTCAACCGATCTTTGTAAAGCTCAGTAGGTATGTTTGAATAAGAAAGAACTACTGTAGAAACAAAATTACACCTTGGTCCAATTTGAAACTTCAAAATTGTGGTCAGTTTAAACCTTTACCGTTTTCCCACGATTGTGGATTAAAGTTTAAAATAGCGTTCACTATGTAATTTTAAATTTGACCACGTCAAATATTTTACTACAGTATGTCTCTTGTATTTAAACATACTCATGAGTCTTATAAAGATTGGTTGAAAATTTTTAGGAGTAACAATTGTAAATATGTGAAAATGTAATGTAAGAAATACAATCTGGTAAACAAAGCGAATTTGGAAAAAATTATTCATGATTTTCTCCTTTTTATCCCATAACATTTTTCCCCAGAGTTTGGCACTTTGCATATGGGACACCCATTTTAAATTTATAAAATCCCTTGTAGTTGGGTATTTTTAGTTTTCTGTTTAACTTATTTCAACAATCTCGATGGAAACCCCGTCGTGAGTTTGTGTAACGATAGCAGACAAATTACAAAAATATACTATTGAGTGTTTATTACAATGTGTAAGTTTTATAGGTTATTTTGGATTCAAGGTGTTTCTAACATGAGTATGAAACAAACAAAATTATTTTTGGTCTAAACACGTAGATATTGTATTTCATTCAATAATTAGGTGTACCCTATCATCATAAAGTTAAAAAATCTTTGATATCCATTTATTCAATTTGTGGTAATACTTGGAAATTACACTATATTGTCCTCGTAATAGTTTTTATCCAATACTGCTTTAATATCTCGTAATTACCAAAAATATAGTTTACGAAAATTCTTTTTACTAAATGAATTCCAGTCATAAAAACCTTACCCAGCTAAAACATTTTGAATTATTTTCATTCTATAAAAACCTTACTACTTTCGTACCATTTCAAATGGAATATGTTGGCTGAGTAACTGTTTTTTATTTACTCAGAGATCAAAACTGAATATATTAAAAATAAGCTGTACATTTCTTGATGAACCCTTCGGCTAGACAATACGACGTGTCCGAACCAAACATTTAATACATTTTTAGTTCAAAATATAAATTCCATTCAAACTGTTTTTAGTTTAATTTTTGTTATAAATAGTTAATAGCTTGATTCCACATATCCACATTTAAACTATATTACTATATAGACCATTTGACTAATATTTTAATTTCAGAACCGATTTCGAATTATACATTCTACATTAGACCCAATCAATATTGTATAGTAATCCATTAATATCTAAGCAGTATTAATTTGCGTTGCTCCAACAGCAACCCTAGAGACTTATTTGGCATTGATAATTATCTCAGATCTTAATAATAGTCGTGGAATAGATAAGCCACAATGTATAAATAAATTACATTGAGCTGAGTAATGTTACAAGGAATAAAATTAAAATGACGAAGGTGCTATTAACTCTGTATTCAAACAACGTAATTGCATTGGTGTAGATTTAAGGTTTGTAAATTATTTTCCCAACTTAATATAATCATATAAATGTTATCTTAGATCAAACTTTATTTGCGACAACGCACAGCAAAAATATTTCATAAAAAAGTACAATTTAGAAATAGCGTTTATAAACTTCCGACGTACAATCTTTCAATTCAATCTTTGATTGATTTCGCAATCAATTAGTAACAATCTGTCAGGAACACGGTTCTTAGAACTGGTTAATTGGATACAGAAATCTTAATAACAAATTTCCAGTTTACGAGAAAACTATTCACTGATTTTGAAAGTTGATTGCTATAAAATTGAGAGAGTTTAAGAAATACTAAATCAATAAATTACTGAGTATAAATATATCCCCCAACCTAATATAAGAAGTAATATAAATTCAAAGTTTCACGAAGAGGGAGTATAAATGCAATCGTATAGGTCAATTTCAATTCGTCGTCAACACTATATTCTTAGTGTTTTTTATATACGCCAGACGCATTTTAATTGAGTCACGAAGTGATGTCACAATTACAGCATAATGTTTCTTAAAGCGGCATACATCCATATGGGTATCATGGGATTTGAACTCGTGACCTCTTTCACCGTCAAGTCCAAAACGCTACCCACTAGGCTAGTAAGACACTCAATTTGTACTGTGAGTTGCGTACTGAGATATTTATAATCCTAAGCTTTAAAGTGTTGTACGTATTATATTTTAATTACAAACACGGTTTAGTGTACATGTAAAAACTTCAGTTGATCTTTGTTAACAAAGATAAGTAAAATCAGCTTGCTATAATCAATCTATTATCTCTGTAAGGAAAATAATTATTCTTGTAAAATGAATGAGTAATCAGTGAATGAGTTATTATTTTAATAAATCCTCTACTATCCAGCATAGCATGTCCTGTGTGGTAAATTAACCTCAGGAACACTACGTATTTTGCCCTTAAGTAAATGATATCATTATTATACAGCTCTTTCTTTTAAATAATCAGTATACAGCAAACAAAAAACATACCAAATGTGTCCCCCTACAATGATAAAAGAAGCAAAACAGGTGTCCACTGTAATCCTAAAATGGTCTACAAATGCAGTCAACTTCCATCCAATCTGGTCAACGTTTATTTAAGGGGATGGGATACTGGTGGAAGGCCGCCAGTATACCACTTCCATGTGCAAGTCAAATTGAGATTGATCGCGATGGGGATTCGAACCCGCGAACGTCTGTTTGGCTGGAAACGTTTCGCTCGTCAGCTAGCGCCTTAGTCCATCACCCCAAGTACCTCCGACGGAGAAAGCGCTCAATTGAGTAAAAAACATACACTAGTGGTATCACAATCCTTGAAATAGTCCAAGTTCCTGCTCCTAGGTAGCAGCACGTCTCACAAAGACGACATCGTCTAAGAAGTTCACTAAAGTGACGTCACATTCCAATCCCTGTCGCTTCTTATTTAGTTTTTAAATGCGTCACAATCGCGACTTAGCTAGGGGTTAAAGGCAGTAAGGTACCATAGTGGCGTGAGTCACATAGGCTGAGCCAGGTCGCTCATGGTCTGACACGAGTCTCCGTTATCGGTTTCGAACCGAGAACAGGTCACTCAATCGGCCAGTGCGTTACTCTTGAGCTACTGCGTCGTTGAATTTATTTCAATAGGCTTTCGTTGATCCGGTATTTAGAACATTTACGTTCTTTAACAAAATAACAATAAATTGCTATGCATCTGTTTAATGTATCTCTGCTTTTGTCCATTAACATACTATATTTCACTAGTAATTTGATATATTGGAAAGTTAAATTAATATCAGTGACAGAGAGATAGTGAATAATTCAAATTAAAAATACTTCTGGTCCTGTGTTTGGGGTTTTAACCGTGGAGGGTTATGAAGAGTGTCGCATTTACATTAAAACGCTTCCCAGGTAAATTTGGAATTGAAATTCAGAAGTGGGAATAATGTAATGGAGGGACCTTCTTCTTCCTCTCGCTTTCCGCACTTGACAATAAAAGCTTGACCTACTTCCTTCTACCACCATTATACTCTTTTCACCCTACGAATTTGATCAAGCACTTAATAAAAATATTAATAAAAACCACTATGCCTTTAGCATATTTTTAAACCGTCCTAGGGATATTCGTTATCTCTGAAGGATAAGAAGGGTTAAAGGAATGAGTTTTTTCTATGTATTTCTAATCACTAATACCATAATTAATAATATTGCATGGATATAGGTACACAAATAATCATGAAAATTATGTGTGTATTCATAATCAAATATAAATACTGTATGAATAAAAATATTCAGTAATATTCTTTAATGTTTGTTACAAGATAATCAGGAAGCCCTAATTCTCCCTAATTGGCCTAATTGTGCTGAGTAGGCACATCTTCCATAGGCGTGAAATTATACAGAAAACCGGAAGAAAGTGATTAATAAGGATGGAGAAAGTAAGAAATATACGTCTTCCTAATTCTTAAAGAAGTGAGAAACCCCTGCACACCAATTTAGATCCAAGAATATGTCAAAGAACATCGTCAAGGGATTCATAAGAGGAATAGCTTGAGGGTGTTTCAACTCGAAATCCTCCAGTTCACCGAAGAAGGAGGGTCTGCCTAACTTGTCCAAACATCAACTCAACTTGTTCAAAACTCAACTTTTCGATTGAGGGTATGACTCGTAAGACTCTACATCCTCTTACCCAGCAAACCCTGAGAGCATTCAAAATAGGCATTCATGCTCCAGGGTAAATGATAAAAAATTCCCTGTCTGTCAAGTTATTTAATTGCTTTGACATGTTTGTATTTTTTTAGTGTGGTACGAATGGTCTTTTGGTACTACAATGTAGGACTCTATTCATTGACTTTTTTTATTAAATAAATGTATCTATGGGATTTAACCTCTGATGTTCTGACGTTCGTAAGTATATATTATACCCTAACAGAATGGTAACTCCGATAGAAAGTGTTCACGCAGGTTTAGAAGCGTGATAGGGTTCTTATTAAACTGTGGGAAATAGGTTGGATCAGAATTATCTGTTCAAACATCCTCCTATTTGCAATAATAATTATGTTTTTGAAAATCCGTAATGGCTTTTAAATAAGCTTCAATGAACTACCTATAAAATTGTATAGTATTTTATAAAATTGTTTATTTAATAATTTATTATTTCAAAAAATGATCCAATTTCTAAATACAAGAACAAGAGAAACGATGTTAAATTGGTGCGAAAAATCCCCTCCCTGGTAATACCAAGCTTTTTTGAGTTGGGTTTTGTTGGGTGACCCAACCCTTACCCTACCCTACGTTGCATACCAAGTTTCATGGGAAAAGGTCAGGAAATAAGGAATAAATTGATTTTATTAATATTCTCCATAACAATAACATTGGGCTCTCAGACATTATACTGCGTTTATCATAGACAGTAAATTTTAACTTCTCTCTGGAACCGTTATAATATAAAAATAATTTAAACTACTAATTTATTTCGTTTTTAAGCCGGTTTCAATTGTGGCAGTCAAATTATACTTTACCTTTGGTGTTTTCGTGGAAAACTTAAAGACTTTTTTGGATTCAGGGGACCCCAAAACGGATATATGTACTCTCAATTCAAATTCGAAAATGTTAACGAAAACAATACTTTCCCGAAAGTAAAAGATTATAATTATGCAATTTCACCAGGAACACCAGTAGTAATCCCACTTTATAGAGGGCAAGAGTGAGTTACCTGAGAATATGGAGGCGACAGCGGCGATGATGAAGGAGATGACAACGCCAGGCCCCGCGACGTTGTGGGCGACCATGCCGGCCACCAGGTACATGCCCGTGCCCACACAGCTGCCCACACCCAGTGACGTCAGGTCCAGCGTAGTCAGGCATTTCTGGCACACAAGATAACGTTACATGTAACCATGTCGTAACCAGGCCTAAGTATGTGAACTAAGGACTAAAGTTATTCAAAACGAAAATGTAGGAGCATAAAAGGTAGTCCTAGGCGATGTATTCCAAGTCTGAAAGAGATAGATGAAGGTATTAGAGGAAAAATTGAGGGGTTTGTCTATCAATACAGAGGAGTCTCACAGTACAGGCTGGCAATCTGGATCGTGCATAAAACATTCCCGCCTCTCCCTTTAAAAATAATCAAGACATAGATAGGTGATAACTATTCAGAACGTTAGATGAAAAAATACTGATACACTAGTACTACTTTAGCGCATTCTAGCGATTCTAGCACTACCATTTATTCTGGCTCCCTATATATTCATAATACTGTCGTGTTGAGTATTCCTGGGCTTGTGCGTTACTATCCTGCTCCATTTTTACGTCATTCGTCTTCCCACTACCTCTTAACCTCTCTGATCGGACCCTCTTCTACAGATGTCATGGTTGGTCCAATATAACACACATAAAACAATACAGTTCAACATTTAAACACTTAACACTACAAATTACAAATATAGGCTTAACATAGAAATCTTGGCACAAGTGCAGAATCTTTTGACGGAAAAGTGCACTCGTCCGTCAGTCCTATTTTTATGAAACTAGAAACACAGATGCACTTTGACTATATTTCCGGGTTTATATATTCCCTGTTATTACCCTCTCTACATCTTACATTTAGTCATCTTCCTATAATCTCCATCTGCTTTGCACACAAAAAATGAACCGCTAGTTGTTGTATATTACACATTTAGAAATAGTTATAGAAATCCGGAATAAACTATGCCACTTCCAAGAAATGTAAAGACATTAACCAAAGTTGGTCAAATGATGTGAACAACCTTGTCTGATATCGTTGTATTATTAAAAAAAAATTGAATCAACTTTAAGGTATTGTAGTTTCCAAAAGAGTGATATTAATGACTTTAGAACATTTAAACGTTTCATTCTTCTAGGTGGAAAATTTTGGGACCAGTTAAAAAGTATAATAGGATTAATTATGCTGGTAAAATTTATTAAAGGATAAATGTCAGCACAAGTTGGAATTTATTCCTTGAATAACTTCTAAGGGAGTTAGAAACACTTTAAACAATAACACAGACTTGAGGATTAAACGGATCTATCTTCTTTCACCAGAAACATCGTCCCTTTGTTAGATCTAAAGTGAGTAATTCGTATATCCTCTAGGGAGTGTTTTATTCAACATAATATACAAAATATAAACTGAACCCCTTAAGATTATTGCGAGTATTTTCATAAAATTCATTATTGCTCTGCAGGTTTACCATTATCGCACTTTGCATTATCGTGTAGACGCAAGCGATTGTTAGATTGAATCCTCTCACTCTAAAGCGTCCACAGACAGGGCTTTCACGCAAAACATTAGTCATTGTAGCTTTTAAAGATTTCAGCGAGAACTTACCAGCTAATCGCTTTTCATTTCTTAGTGTTTCTACATTGTACTCGTACATTGCATCTCTTTTGTATTTCAGTGGTGCATAAGTAACCGAATCTATCTATTTAACTATTTGAGATAAATAATAAAATCTGCGTAGATTTAACAAACAAACTTCTGTTGTTTTTATTATCTCCATGTAATACATATTTGAGTGTTAATTATAGCCTATATTCAAGAATGAGTGAACTTCCAACAAACAATTGAAACTATACAAAACACATCTTAGCTTAATGAAAATGTTCAAAGCTTAGCTTCTGAAGCTGTCTTAAAGCATCGTGATACAAGTCATTTGTTTTTAAATTTTGTGACTAAATAAAGTGTAAGTGAAAACGTGTGATATAAAAGTTACTGTGGTAAATATTGTAGGTAATTTTAAAACGTGAAACCCATGTATCGGTAACCTTTTACTAACATAATATATCTGCTAAATTTCAAGCATAGAACTGTAACACTGGAACACGTAACTTTCATATATTAATAAATTACATAAATAAACTAACATATATACATTAATAAATTAATATTTAAATTTATTAAATCTACTAACATTAGATCTATATGATTGGCTATTTTATTTTTTCACGAGAAATAAAAAAGTATATACATCTTGCATACAAAAATATTTTGGAAAGACATTCTAATATGTGCCTGTATGTTCAGCATTATCGTAGGAAATAAAAATTAAATGTATAATACATATATACTTTTAAATTAAAAAATTAGCGATGCACATTCAAGTTTTTACTTTTGTAAAAAAGTAAAAAAAATAAATGTTAAGAAATAATAAATTTTTATTCATGATGTTATATATTCAGCAAAGGTTTTAGCGAGAATTTCAAGAAACAATAAATGGTATATAATAAGAAAAATACGTTCATGTACTCTTAAAACGGTTTTTATAGAAATTAAATACAAAATCTCGTAAAAGTAGGAGACTATTTATTTACATACGATATTAGAATGTAGGTGGAGGAGGGAATGTACCCCAATCCTGTGTCGGGAAGCTTAGTCATAACCGTGTCATTGTGTTTATAATTACAGCGACAGCCATTACACGCCCAGACCTTAACTGCACTGCACCCGCTATCTTTAACACGGAAATATTTGTTTTCTTATTGTCGAACTAGACTTCAACGAAATTCTGTTCCCAATAATATGACGTGATATTGTCATGTTAGCATGTTTAAAGTAATTCATTACCGTTTTTAATTCTACAACTTGTTCTAATATTGATAGAGAAATTATTTAGTAAAACATTTTTGTATTTACTCACATGTGGGAAATAAGGTTGGATCCTAGATATGACAAAAGAGAATGTTTTGAGATCATCTAAAGAGCTGTTCTTATGTTTAAAATTTTCCTCGTACAAATAGCTAACACCCCCTCCCAGAGCTAAGACGTATCTATGTCAAATTATAATAATAATATGTCATTACCTGTGTAAAACTCTTATATTTTATCCATACGAAATAAGCTGGTTTTTAAACTAAAGTAAAACTTTTAATATTTAATAAAATGGCGTCATGTATCACCGAATTGGCCAGATCATGACTATCAGGCTCAGCATGTCAGCAGCGATGAATCAAATCTGACTACGTGACATACGTTCGCCCGTGCCTCGGTACAGATGCTCGTGGTTGAAACGGCGTCGTGTATCACCGGAACGGCCAGATCATGACTATCAGGCTCAGCATGTCAGCAGCGATGAATCAAATCTGACTACGTGACATACGTTCGCCCGTGCCTCGGTACAGATGCTCGTGGTTGAAACGGCGTCGTGTATCACCGGAACGGCCAGATCATGACTATCAGGCTCAGCATGTCAGCAGCGATGAATCAAATCTGACTACGTGACATACGTTCGCCCGTGCCTCGGTACAGATGCTCGTGGTTGAAACGGCGTCGTGTATCACCGGAACGGCCAGATCATGACTATCAGGCTCAGCGTGTCAGCAGTGATGAATCAAATCTGACTACGTGACATACGTTCGCCCGTGCCTCGGTACAGATGCTCGTGGTTGAAACGGCGTCGTGTATCACCGGAACGGCCAGATCATGACTATCAGGCTCAGCGTGTCAGCAGTGATAAATCAAATCTGACTACGTGACATACGTTCGCCCGTGCCTCGGTACAGATGCTCGTGGTTGAAACGGCGTCGTGTATCACCGGAACGGCCAGATCATGACTATCAGGCTCAGCGTGTCAGCAGTGATAAATCAAATCTGACTACGTGACATACGTTCGCCCGTGCCTCGGTACAGATGCTCGTGGTTGAAACGGCGTCGTGTATCACCGGAACGGCCAGATCATGACTATCAGGCTCAGCGTGTCAGCAGCGATAAATCAAATCTGACTACGTGACATACGTTCGCCCGTGCCTCGGTACAGATGCTCGTGGTTGAAACGGCGTCGTGTATCACCGGAACGGCCAGATCATGACTATCAGGCTCAGCGTGTCAGCAGTGGTAAATCAAATCTGACTACGTGACATACGTTCGCCCGTGCCTCGGTACAGATGCTCGTGGTTGAAACGGCGTCGTGTATCACCGGAACGGCCAGATCATGACTATCAGGCTCAGCGTGTCAGCAGTGAAATCAAATCTGACTACGTGACATACGTTCGCCCGTGCCTCGGTACAGATGCTCGTGGTTGAAACGGCGTCGTGTATCACCGGAACGGCCAGATCATGACTATCAGGCTCAGCGTGTCAGCAGCGATGAATCAAATCTGACTACGTGACATACGTTCGCCCGTGCCTCGGTACAGATGCTCGTGGTTGAAACGGCGTCGTGTATCACCGGAACGGCCAGATCATGACTATCAGGCTCAGCGTGTCAGCAGTGGTAAATCAAATCTGACTACGTGACATACGTTCGCCCGTGCCTCGGTACAGATGCTCGTGGTTGAAACGGCGTCGTGTATCACCGGAACGGCCAGATCATGACTATCAGGCTCAGCGTGTCAGCAGTGATAAATCAAATCTGACTACGTGACATACGTTCGCCCGTGCCTCGGTACAGATGCTCGTGGTTGAAACGGCGTCGTGTATCACCGGAACGGCCAGATCATGACTATCAGGCTCAGCGTGTCAGCAGTGGTATATCAAATCTGACTACGTGACATACGTTCGCCCGTGCCTCGGTACAGATGCTCGTGGTTGAAACGGCGTCGTGTATCACCGGAACGGCCAGATCATGACTATCAGGCTCAGCGTGTCAGCAGTGATAAATCAAATCTGACTACGTGACATACGTTCGCCCGTGCCTCGGTACAGATGCTCGTGGTTGAAACGGCGTCGTGTATCACCGGAACGGCCAGATCATGACTATCAGGCTCAGCATGTCAGCAGTGATAAATCAAATCTGACTACGTGACATACGTTCGCCCGTGCCTCGGTACAGATGCTCGTGGTTGAAACGGCGTCGTGTATCACCGGAACGGCCAGATCATGACTATCAGGCTCAGCGTGTCAGCAGTGATAAATCAAATCTGACTACGTGACATACGTTCGCCCGTGCCTCGGTACAGATGCTCGTGGTTGAAACGGCGTCGTGTATCACCGGAACGGCCAGATATCAACTATCAGCTCAGCAGCAGCGATAAATCACAAATCGACGTGACATACGTTCGCGTGTTGAACGGCGGTATCACCGGAACGGCCAGATCATGACTATCAGGCTCAGCGTGTGCAGGATCAAAATCATGACATACGTTAAACTCGTACAGATGCTCGTGGCATCGTGCCCGGAACGGCCAGATCATGACTATCAGTCAGTGACTATGAAAATACGTTCGTATTGTGCCTCGGTACAGATTGTGGTTGAAACGGCGTGTGGAATCATCACCGGCCAGATCATGACTATCAGGCTCCGTGTCGCTCGTGTAATCGCTGAACTGACATCGTGTTCAGCCGTGACTATCAAGGAACGCAGCGAGGAATCATCATACTGACAGTTGTGCCTGTCAGATGCTCTGATCTACGTCGTTATCATACGCCGTATCACGGAACAGATCATGACTATCAGGCTCAGGTCATCAGTGATAAATCAAAAATGACTATACGTGCCTCTCGGTACATGCTCGTGTTTGAACGTTGTATCAGTTCTCAAACTACCCGTCACGTGGTTCCCCAGCTCAGGTGTCAGATGTGAAACGGTCGTTCGGAACCCAGATAGTTCCACTCGTGTCAGCAGATAAAATCGACTACGTCCATACGTTCCCTCATGTCAGCTCGTGGTTGAACGGCGTGTGTAGAACCAGATGACTATCAGGGGATGTCAGCAGTGTGAATCAAATCTGACTACGTGGGCTCGACAGATGCTCGTGGTTGAAACGGCGTCGTATATCACCGGAACGGCCAGATCATGACTATCAGGCTCAGCGTGTCAGCAGTGGTAAATCAAATCTGACTACGTGACATACGTTCGCCCGTGCCTCGGTACAGATGCTCGTGGTTGAAACGGCGTCGTATATCACCGGAACGGCCAGATCATGACTATCAGGCTCAGCGTGTCAGCAGTGGTAAATCAAATCTGACTACGTGACATACGTTCGCCCGTGCCTCGGTACAGATGCTCGTGGTTGAAACGGCGTCGTGTATCACCGGAACGGCCAGATCATGACTATCAGGCTCAGCGTGTCAGCAGTGATAAATCAAATCTGACTACGTGACATACGTTCGCCCGTGCCTCGGTACAGATGCTCGTGGTTGAAACGGCGTCGTGTATCACCGGAACGGCCAGATCATGACTATCAGGCTCAGCGTGTCAGCAGTGATGAATCAAATCTGACTACGTGACATACGTTCGCCCGTGCCTCGGTACAGATGCTCGTGGTTGAAACGGCGTCGTGTATCACCGGAACGGCCAGATCATGACTATCAGGCTCAGCGTGTCAGCAGCGATGAATCAAATCTGACTACGTGACATACGTTCGCCCGTGCCTCGGTACAGATGCTCGTGGTTGAAACGGCGTCGTGTATCACCGGAACGGCCAGATCATGACTATCAGGCTCAGCATGTCAGCAGCGATGAATCAAATCTGACTACGTGACATACGTTCGCCCGTGCCTCGGTACAGATGCTCGTGGTTGAAACGGCGTCGTGTATCACCGGAACGGCCAGATCATGACTATCAGGCTCAGCGTGTCAGCAGTGATAAATCAAATCTGACTACGTGACATACGTTCGCCCGTGCCTCGGTACAGATGCTCGTGGTTGAAACGGCGTCGTGTATCACCGGAACGGCCAGATCATGACTATCAGGCTCAGCGTGTCAGCAGTGGTAAATCAAATCTGACTACGTGACATACGTTCGCCCGTGCCTCGGTACAGATGCTCGTGGTTGAAACGGCGTCGTGTATCACCGGAACGGCCAGATCATGACTATCAGGCTCAGCGTGTCAGCAGTGATAAATCAAATCTGACTACGTGACATACGTTCGCCCGTGCCTCGGTACAGATGCTCGTGGTTGAAACGGCGTCGTGTATCACCGGAACGGCCAGATCATGACTATCAGGCTCAGCGTGTCAGCAGTGATAAATCAAATCTGACTACGTGACATACGTTCGCCCGTGCCTCGGTACAGATGCTCGTGGTTGAAACGGCGTCGTGTATCACCGGAACGGCCAGATCATGACTATCAGGCTCAGCATGTCAGCAGTGATAAATCAAATCTGACTACGTGACATACGTTCGCCCGTGCCTCGGTACAGATGCTCGTGGTTGAAACGGTCGTGTATCACCGGAACGGCCAGATCATGACTATCAGGCTCAGCGTGTCAGCAGTGATAAATCAAATCTGACTACGTGACATACGTTCGCCCGTGCCTCGGTACAGATGCTCGTGGTTGAAACGGCGTCGTGTATCACCGGAACGGCCAGATCATGACTATCAGGCTCAGCGTGTCAGCAGTGATAAATCAAATCTGACTACGTGACATACGTTCGCCCGTGCCTCGGTACAGATGCTCGTGGTTGAAACGGCGTCGTGTATCACCGGAACGGCCAGATCATGACTATCAGGCTCAGCGTGTCAGCAGTGATAAATCAAATCTGACTACGTGACATACGTTCGCCCGTGCCTCGGTACAGATGCTCGTGGTTGAAACGGCGTCGTGTATCACCGGAACGGCCAGATCATGACTATCAGGCTCAGCGTGTCAGCAGTGATAAATCAAATCTGACTACGTGACATACGTTCGCCCGTGCCTCGGTACAGATGCTCGTGGTTGAAACGGCGTCGTGTATCACCGGAACGGCCAGATCATGACTATCAGGCTCAGCATGTCAGCAGTGATAAATCAAATCTGACTACGTGACATACGTTCGCCCGTGCCTCGGTACAGATGCTCGTGGTTGAAACGGCGTCGTGTATCACCGGAACGGCCAGATCATGACTATCAGGCTCAGCGTGTCAGCAGTGATAAATCAAATCTATATTAGTATTTGAATATTAGTTCTATGAAATTCGCCCTAATTACGCCAGCGTGTTATGTACAATCAGTTTTAGTCGTGTGGTTTTTAAGTTGGTAGCAATGCTATATACAACAATAAGTTGAAATTAAACAGTTAAATTTTTTATTGTCTTTATGATATTTCAATATTTGTATTGTTTGGTCATCACCCAAACAACACACACATCACCCTAGCTATGTTTCGACCACTAACAAAACACCCTGTAGACCTCTGGTTCTCTGGGATGGAACTGTTGTGTTTTCAGCTTTGTTTTCCCAAGCCTTTTATCGTCTCTTAGCTAATTATGCTTCGTAAGCATATAGTACTTGGCATTGAAGTACTTGGGTGTCACCCTGGACTCACGCATGTGTTTCAAACAGCATGTTGACAGGAAAGTCGCTGAGGCAACGGCAATCCTGAGGCCCTGAGGGACGTTGGGAGTCCCAACTCTTGATCTAGTCAACAGAACAAAAGCCCATGGACTGTTTCAGAAAGCAGCTGAGTCCACCCTAGAACACATCAGGGAGCTCTGTAGACGGCATGACGTCGCAGAGATCTGGAGGCCCAAGCCCATCGCCATCCTGGATGATCCACCGCAGGTGACCAGCGTGACCTGTCCAGCCTGGCACAGCAATGCGTCGACACTTCTTTACTTAACTTTATATTTTGAATAACAATGTTATTTCACTTTCTCCGGCACACTTTCTGATTTGATTATTCTAGCCACTCCAAGAGGTAATCCAGGAGCTACAGCTGAAGAGATAATGCTGTAAGTCGCCCAAATGAAGGGGGGTTTATTTTGGGTGTACATCGATCGCTTAAGGGGGAGACACCACATAACCCTCGCAGGAGTGTACCACCAAAGAGTTACCACCTGCCAAAAAAACATATTGGGTTTCTTGCAACTCTATCGTGTTGTAATGCCTCAGTTTATCAATATTGGAGATGTTCCTCTTGTTGTTTTTATTGGTTCCATGTAAGTCTATATACTTTCTGTAGTTTCATGTTTTCTTTTTTCGTATGATATTGTATTCAACCCTGACTTCTATATATATTTGAAATTCTCTCCTTATTTTCTTTATTTAGCTACCAAAGAGTGTCTGTCAATGGATTTAGTATCCATAAACTTTGATTTTTCTTATGATATTTGTAATCCCATTTTAGTTGAGGTTTCATGTAGTAATTCTAATGTTTCTAAGGCTTCTTTTCCATTTTTTTAATAGTTTACAGCTATACCAACAACAAAGGTTAGACATTTACATTTGATGGCTCTTCCCTTGTGCTCCCTAATCTGTAATCCTTTGACTCTTTTTACTATATATCAATTACCATTTACTAAAACTTTATACAATAACAGATTGTCAATATATTTTAATTATTTAAAGGATAACTTTATATGCTTAATTTTCATATCCTGCTGATAAAGCAGTTACGAGTATATTGATACTGTTCCGATTCCACAACTACTCTATATGATACTGTATACATCAGCTCTCCTATGACACACTGAGCTTGAATGAATAATGCCAATTAATGTCATATTATGCATCACGTGTAATTATACCTTCCTCTAGGGAGGAGTATCATGCTGTAATACGAGTGCAATACCCACCCACATCGACGTCATTCAGGTGTGCCAACATAATACATGTTTTGTGGTTTGTGCGGTTCGATGAAACTCGATGTAACAGTGGTGAGCTTTGGCGTCAAAGCTAAAACGCTGAGGGGATATCAAAATCAAAAAAGCAAAGCAATCGAGACCGTGAAGCTTAAAAGGGGTAATCAGGTTTATCGTGAAAAATATTATTTTAGCTTTTGTAACAGTTTAATCATTGAAATTGAATTTAAATTCAAATTCAAGCTAAACTTGTTCCTACTAAATGCTGTTGTTTTTGTATCAATTTGGTATTTTACGATAAATTATGTTAGCAATTTAAGAAACAACATTGAGAAATAGAGTTGATTTTAGACAGACAGCAACACGTTATTAAGGTTCTTTCGCTATAGACTAAGTATTTTTTTATGATTACTAGAAAGTCTTATATAAAATAGTATTAAATTTCAAAACCAATAACATGTTATTGAAAAAGTAAAAAAATTAAACCACTCCAAAACTCTTCAGGTAAAACCTCTTAACAACTGAATAAATTATAAACACAGCAAATTAGAGAGTTGAAATTCAGTTTATTATTATTAGTTGGAATGCAACAATTTTCGAATATCATAATACACTTTTTTTAATTTTAAATTTATAGAATTTTGAATAATTAACTTACATTTTTTAACTTGAATGTTGAATGTTTTACCACCGTGTTTGAGTTTCATAATGGATAAAAAAGATTGCATAGTTCATAATTAACAATTAGAAACATATGTGTAAGTACGGGCACCCTGATGTGGGTTGGGAGATCGTGAGAGCACATCTCTGTGACGTGGGAACCTCCCACCCACCACACAGATATGCCACAGGACTCCATGTTTATTCATTATGTGAAAAAGAATAATGGCCACATATTTATGCAGTTTCATCCATGTTAAAGAGTAGACATATTAACCTAATACTATTCACATTCTTGGTATTAGGTTAATTGGTACAGTAAGCCGTAAAGAAAATATTTTATTCTTATCACTTTTCTAAAGATTTATAGTAAATCAAATTAGAGGTCCGTCTGTACATTAAACGAAGTATGATATTTTTACGTTTCATACTTTACAAAACCAAAATGTTTTTATCTTATTTTCCGTCTGCCTGTGTTTTTCTTTCTGTAAAGCTAAACAAAATATTTTTGTACCGTTTCTCCGTAAATACGAGAGCGGCTTCTGTGATAATATTTATTTTTAATATTCTATTTCTTTTGGAGAAGGTTTTGTATACTTTAAACTGACCCACGTCTTCTTTAAGTTAATCAACGAGCTTTTAAAACCCAGATTTTAGCAATATTCTGGTTTTACTGAACATGTTGTCTAATAAAGTGATTTAACGGAAAAAATAACAAGCTGTCATATAAAAATCAATATAAGTTTGTTACACACAGTTTGTTATGTTTGTTAAACTGATTATTGATTTTTTTTAACTGTATACATTAATAATTATGAATATTTTCCAATTAATTGTAATTAATCTAAATAAAATGTATGCTAAATAAATTGAGCTAATAATTAGTTTTAATTTATATGTTTCTGATTTTACGTAATTAATTAGTCATAATAATACTGTAAGTACATTGCTTTTTATCATTGAGTCATACAACCCTTATGACTAATGACTAATATGCTTAATGCTGGTTAAGTATAGATCTTGTATGGTATATTTAATCGAATCTTACTGGAAAACAAATTCTAGTTCAGCCCAGAAAAAATAGTCCATTAAAGCGAAACTTTTTAATTAAGTTTTTTGTTAATGTCGGTTCTATGTGTTCAGTTTTGTATTGTTTAGTAAAATATTTATACTTTATCTCTCTATATCTCCCTATATTTTCTTTTTTTATTACGTAAACCTTACATACTTTTTTGTTTTTTATATAGTCATATATGTCTGATACATAGTCTATATGTCAAGTTATATTACAGGAAAAATATTCAGCAAAATAATCATTCACAATATATGTGTGATTGTTTCTGTATCGTTTAATGTATTTATTTAAAAAAAAGAGAAAATAAATCATTCTTATTCTATATTAATACAAACTAACATACAGTACCGGAATATCACAGCATCCAACCGTTGAGGGATATCAGTTCATTTTACGTTAGAAACATGGAGATATTATATTGCTTCTCCAGAGAGTAACGAGATTTTAGTTCAGTCCTCCATGGAGTAATGAAATACCAGTTAGCCATCAAAAGAGTAATGAGTAATAGTCCCAGACTTCCATAGAGAAATGAAACATCAGTCAAGCGGTCCGTGGAATAGTGGGATTTTATCCCTTACCTTCCTCCATTCATGTGTTTGGTATAAACTCACTTTGTTAAGAGCGCATATCGTATTGTACTGCTATGAGTACTTCTCTGGACTGTAGGTACATTTTTATTTTTAAACTATAATAATGTTATTTAACAAATTTCAATTATTGTACTATTTTAAACTTCTAATGAATATTACCCCAAAAGATTTAATTGCTTATAATATATGCTATCTTTGATACTATAATGCTCGATTTATGTTTTCGGTGTTATTTATATAGTACATTACACATATTTTATATAAATATATAAAATATGTGTACTATATTTTTTATAGTACATTCCGCATTTCTTTTTTTCGTACTTTAGAATAGTTTAAAAGGAAGAATGTTAGGCTACTATACATCTCAAACCCTAACTTATTGTATTGAATAAAAAAGTGTAAAATATATTATCTACAATTATGGAAAGCTACATATGATTGCATAGTAGTTTACAAGAAATGAAATGAAACGATCAAGTAATTTACTTTAATGTAAACAGCTGCCTAATGGTTATGAGTGGACATATTATTTTAAATCAAAACGAGCCCAAAACCAAACCCAGACGATACCTAACCGCAATACTTTTTTTAAAGAAACATTAAATCTTTTGAATCGTGGCATTGTTAATACTCGCATAATCTGACATTCAATAATTGCAACCAGACTGAATAAAAACATACGAAATTATAGTTACACTATTAAAAACAAAACAACCAGTTATATATAAATGTGTGTTTCAAAACAATCATAAAAATTCGCTGAAAATTACACACGATGCCGTTATCCGTCGACTAGTGAAAATAAACCAGCACAAAATCAGCTGGTAATAAAATACTTAAATTATTGATGTATTTATATGATGAAGATGCATTGCGTCTTTTCCTCAGAAGCTTAACATATACAAACTTTACATTCCAGTGTGGCTTAGCCCTAAGGTTGGATAAAAAAACTGAATATGCCTATAGACTACCCGAACAGCAGCAGCAGCAGAGACGAATCCAAAAAATCAAAGCTCATTAAAATCGGTCCAGCCGTTCTCAAACTGTAAATGGTGTAACTAACACGACTTTTTTCTATATATTTATAATCTGAAAAATAGCTTTTATTTGGAGTGTTTTGAAATCATGCGTTTTATCAGTACACGCCACAATAAATCTGTTACAATTCAAACATTTACAACAAATCTATTGCGTTTTCCAATGAAAACGATAATATTGAATCAGATGACTAATCTTGAAATCATATTTGATAAACCAAATGACGTTAACAGATTGGAAAGTTTGAAACACACTAACAAGATTATAATTTCTACACTGTCATGAAACTTCCACTTCCGCTCTGTTAATCCCATTAGATATGATAACATTATCTGGCATTGTTGTAGTGTAACCGGAACACAACGTGTTGACATTTACAATTACAGAGATAGGCAAAGATGTCTACATACTTGTTAACGATGCACACAACAATAGTTTCAAGTAGGTGTTTCATTTATGTAGTCTAAATACACTACTTGTTAAACCAATAAAGTCTCTTTTTCCTCCTTCAGTCTGACATTTCTTCTTACTTTACGGAAAGATGATTCATTGCCAACTTACTTTAACAACAAAGTAAAATTATTACGAAATATTACAGCTCGTTTAGTAAAACATAATATATGATACAGTACCATATCTTATATCCTCATATTTCGACCAAGCTGTTCATGAGACATTTGTTAACACTTATTCCTTATTCCTTATTCTTATTCCTTTATACTCAATAGTGCAGAAAAAATTGTTAAACGTTTTTAAGTTGAATTGCCCATCTCCATTGGCTACATTGTAGGGCTGGGTATATTGAGGGGTGGCTCACATAGGCTAACCAGAAGTGACTACAAATATAAATATAATAAATGTAGATGTCTTATGATGAGACACCCCTTATGCAGTCGGCCGCCACTGGTTTTGAACCAGAAACCTTTGACTCATTATGTCATCTCCGTATCCTTGAACTGACGCATCGGTACATTAACTTTAACATACACAGAATGTTTCTGAATTTTATACAGACTTTTGAAGTGTTGTGTCTGGGCTAAGATAGAATCTAAATACCACATTGCTAATTTTCCAACCATAGCTAAGTCTCGCTCATTAATATACTTAAAAAAGCTGCATTATAGGTCCTTGTGACTATACTATTATTATACTATTTTTATACCACCAGAAGTGAAATTCATAATTTGGCACACATCCAAAAAGATACACAAGAATCTTTTTGAAATAAATAAAACAAATAAATAATCCTTAACAATTTTTAAGCTGGCTTTGTAGCCTATAGTGTCCACTTACAAAACTGTAGGTTGCCTTGTGAGATCAAATCTCACAAGGATCTAATCTGGAATCAGTTGCCATTTCTTTACCTTAAAATGTGCCAAGAGGCGTAAAACACAAAGTAAGAAATGCAAAGAATTTTATATGGAATAGGTCAATGTGCACAGCCAATATCTTCCGCCAACGGCTTCGCGTCACTAAAGTGCTTTGTGTTTGACTCGATCTTCAAAACGGAATGTCATTACATTGATGCTAAGAGTTTCTATCAAAAATATTCGTGTAAAATGTTGTATAATGATAATAGTTTTAAAAATATTCTTGATAAAACTTTAAAAATTTCCACTTTTATGAATTTGTTTGTCGAAGATATTTTATTTTTAAATTTTCCTCGCTGTTATTAAAATGTCTGCAAAGTTTTAGAAATTAACTTTTAAAAAAATCGTTAAAAACTGAGTAACAACTGTATGGGACGATTTTAATGTGATATTAATATTTTAACTTATACATTACCACAAACGGTTGGAAGAGAGGTGCGAAACACTCTATATAATTTACATGTGTACATTAACACTAATAACATAATGGACGCTAGTAATGTCGAACAGTACTGCAATTAATTAAACTAAATAATGCATTAAGTAATTAATACATTGAAATCTGCAAATGCATATTTAAACAAACACATGTTATGAAAACATTGCTGTTTCTGCCTTGAAGTTTTAACTCAAAGCGATTGAGTGCTTTATTTTACTGTGTATTATTTTTTATGAACAAAACAACAAGTTGTTAAATTTTATCTTTATTCTAAAACAAATGAAAACTCTTTAAACTATACCAACCTTTAGTTTTAGTTTTCCATCTTTGGTTTTCTTTGTTTTACTGGGTGGTTCTTCTTGCATAGATTCAATGTTTTTTGTCCTAATGAATTTAGCGAATAAGTTAAGGCCATCTTTCCTGTAGTCTCCCGTCGGAAACAGACCCGGGTTCAGGTTGGGAAGCTTCATCCTGGAACATAAAACATGCCCTCAGCTTCTTTCTGGAGTTAATATTTACTTTTTAAAAACAGGAGTGAAACAATTACGTAATATGCAATAGGAAATATTATAATTAATTAGCTTATAATTTGTGATATTGTTTTCTCTCAAATTCAAATTAATAGTTTTCGACTTTTCTTCCTCTATTAAGAATTGTAAAGTTACAATTTCCTTAATGGTTTTTACTTTCATTTCCATGTATCTCTTGTCAAGCTTGGAGAAAATTATTATCATTAAAACCTAGTTTAAAATTACCTTTAACGAATTATCTACAGAAAGATTTTTAAAAATTAAAACTATTTTGTTAATTTGTATCGGTTATAAAATTTAATTAAAATTCAGAAATATTAGATACAAAAAACGTACGTCTAATAAACTCCTACTTCGTATCCCAAGCGTAAATCCAGAAGTAATGCATTTAGACAAAGGTTTACGTACTTTAATCTTAATTTTAAGAGTTCATAATGCTTAAAGTAAAAAAATTATAGACCACTAACTTTTAAAATACTGTGTTTTTAACTAAATTTTTATATTTAAGTTAAGGTTCATCGGTATTAATTTTTATCCTTCCTTAAATATCTTTGGATGGTTCGCTTCTAATTCAGTACCCTGCCTTGTAAATAGCTCAAGAGAAGAATAACTAAAAATAAAAAAGGTAACACAATTATTTTCTGTCTACATTGTACAACTTATTTCTCTAAAATCATAAATTGTACTTCAAACCAGGAAAACGTATTCATATTAAGTTATTATTGTACATTGTTATGTCCATATTACACATTATACATTATTTTAATTATAATACAAACTAAATAAAAAAAGGTGTTGAGAGATCAAAGTAGACGGGTTCCTTGAACTGGGTTTTATAATTAAACAAAATAAATTATAAACGTAATTTAAGATTTAAACTAAACGTTAATCTTATTAAAAAGTTAAGCTCAAAAAGATTTATTTAGTACTATACTTTTAATTGTAATAATGTTTAGGGTAGCAACAGCGAAACCAATAGCGTCTAATACTGTTTATATTCTATCAAAATTATGGGCTTTATTTTTTAAGTTTTGAATAGTTAATCAATTTGAAATATTACTTCAATTTTTGACTCATTTGACCTGAAAATTGTATATTTTACATAATTCAGCAATATTTTCTCTTTAGAGACCAGAGACCATAGTGAATAAGGTTGGAATCAATTCCGTCTAAAGTCGATCAACGCCTCAAAGTTAAAGGAAATGTTAATTTAAAAAGGAAAATTATTCGGTTAATAAAGTCAAGTGGATTGTTTAAATATACATATATTATGTCTATAAAATAATAACTTGTACAGATTTTGAAAATATAAATACCTAAAAAGGTTTATTAAGAGATTGAAAAGTTGTAAAACATCGAAGTACTCGTATTCATGATAAAATAAATAAAGTCTTTCAACATGATCGATGAGCTATTTGTCAGGGAGCAGCAATTTATAGCCAAGACTTTCAGACTGATAAGACGCTTATGTTGTTCTTTACCACTGAAGTTACGAGAATATCTTACCAATTCAATTACTTGTCAGGATTTGCGAAAACGTATTCATGAGATAGGGATCTGAAATATTTCATCCGCAATGAAAGCTATATTTATAATAGCGTTTACTTTGAAAGATTTTTTTTACCTTTGATAAGTATTATTCGTCGATATCCTAAAAAAAGTAGTAGATGTTTATCAATACTAAACGAGATATACATTAGTAAAGGTACTTAATTTCAAACTACTTTACACACAATTTACAGTAAATCAAATATTGCTAAAATTGCTACATGAATAAATAGGATCAAATCAATCAAATAAAGTTACCTCTCCAACGTAATCAGGTTTACAGTATAATCTAGATTGATCTACAATGTAATTTGTTTACGACCCAGATGTTTACTAGGGAAATCTTTGCTTTTAAGGTCTAGATCTGAATATTGTTGGTTATATGAACGAAAAAAGTACATGCCATAAAACCCGCGGATTAACAATAACATATGACAGTATTTAATATGTTAGAATAACTACCCACTCCCTGGTTGCCCACGAAATGGGGAGGGCCTACTTGTTTAGTGCTGCGTCACAACCAGGAACACAGTGGTTATGCTAGGTTAGGTTATGTGTTGTTCATTAATGGAAACACAAACTTTTCTTCCATTTGTTGAGTACTTACTGCTGTACTCGGATGAAAAATATCGATCGTAACTCGTCCAAAACATTTAACCTACTTCTCGACATCGTCTCGATCGTGAGGTCATAAAAACGTCATTTTTGGCCGTTGTTGTGAAATGTACTATGAAACACACCCGTAAAAAAAGAATGAAATACAACATAAAACAAATTCGTATATCTTGAGTAAAAATCGCATTGCAAAGTATTGGGTTCGTTCGAGTAAAAAACTGTATCCTACGCTTTGTACTGCGTTTTTTGGGAATCAGTGACTAAATGGGTAGTGTGATGGCCTCAGAGGCCGAGTAAACAATGTCGTATGTACCCAATACTTAAACAGTTTTATCTTTACTTTCCATCTAATACTCTGATAGCTCACCCCTATCTTTAAGAAAGTATCTGTAGTCTGTGTGGCGGGTAAAGGTTATAGAGACTGCCCTAGACTTTTGTGAAAAATAAAATATTTTTTTAATTTTTAAAAGATCAATTTCTTGAGCCCTAAGATATTCATAGGGTTAACAGTAATGTTGCCATATTAGTATGTTTGACACACACTCACAAAGTGTATACTTTGAAGAATATTGTTTAGGCCCAGTGTTTATAAAAAAATTAAAATCACTGAAAATTCAAATTCAACATTTTTAAACAAAGCGATACTATCTTCAGTTACTATTATACAGGTGGAAGAAAGTAAAAAGAATCTAAAACAACCAAAAGTTCCAGTAAACTAGCCCTGACCCGTATAACACTCCGTCCAGTACATCGGTGTTAATTCAAGCCTACGTCTCACATCCGGTGTATCATGAATGACTGGTTCAGGTTGCCTAGCAACTGTCATCGCATCACCAGCTTCATTCCCGTATGTGACACAGATTCCGAGGAATACTCCCAGTTAGAGAGTTACTGAGTCGTATAATAAATAAACCATCACAGTAACCCGTGCTTTGTGACCAGTAAAGTGGGAATGACGCCTTTGAGTTGTCTATTTCAATGCTTTCCTTTATACATTATTTTCATTTATGTACTCGAACATCATATACGGTTTGCACAGTTAAAAACTTGAGCTACACTATTTTATACTTAGTTTTTATAAATTTCGCAATTCAGTATTTGATAGTATTCCATTTTGTAACTTGTATGGTAGACTCCGCATTACTATTACATTTAAATCGTTACTAGTAATGAACGTTAAATTAACTAGTAAAGAAACTAAGTTAAATTCAATAGTATATCAGGGACCGCAGTAAATTCATAAAAAATTAATTACTGATGCAAATCTACAGTGCAAACTAAAAACTATATCTTTTTATTTGTATGGTTTTTATTTAAAAATTGAAAATGTTCCCAGCCAAGTCAATTAAACAAAATGTTCGATCAATCAAAAGGTTTCATTTGCATAGCTAACATTAAGTAAGTAAGCAAATAAACCGACCAATCTAGTATTAACTTTCACCATTGAAAGAATCGTCAAAAGTAAACCTAGATATAACATCTCAGGAAATTCGTTGTTTCTTATAGATCAAAATAACTCATGTACAGTAATTAAATATTTAAAGATAAGATATTAGATTAATGATTAACAGACATTTTAATCGCACTAATATCGTAGATTCATTTTAATTAAATGAAATTTTCTTATTAAAAACATATTAAATTGAAGTACTAGTGAAAGTGGTTTATTAAAGAACAGATGTAAATGTATTCGAATGGATCTACAACATCCAATATTTCAACATCCCTAGGCGTGTTTCCAGCGCCGAACTGACCGCCTCCACGCCGTCCGCTCCGTCCTTCCTAATCCAAACAAATCCGAGATGGGATATCCTGCCGCACTTAAGCTCTAAGTTCTCAAGTAAGTATACTTTTTTCTTTCTAGGTTGCTTTGATCTCTCTTTTAAGCACATAAAGGTTGTTATTTGACAGGTAAAATTAGATTAAATTAGACTAGATTAGATTATTGAAATGACGACCACACTACAAGGTAGGTATTTTAAGTATGAATGAGAATTGAGTGTAAGATGATTGTGGCGCGATCTAGTAGTCTCGTTACTGACTAAGGCTGACTGTTAATTAATAGCCCAACAGCCGATGGCAACTAAGGGACCTACAGTTTAACGTGGAATCCAAACCACGGCATCTGAATTACGAATTGGTCTAGTTATGTGGATGGTCTTTGCGGATTAATGCAGTATTCAATAGTGCGGACGTTAATCCACACAAGAGAACACTACACCCACCGACCATCGCTCACAACTATCCACAATTCGTGACCTCCAAGTGGTTGGATTAATGGATATCGCCACGATCCCAGTCATAAAAATAAATCATAAAAAGTTTCTCTTACATTGTGATCAAATTAATATTCTAAGGATTTTGATTTTCCAAGGAAGGAAGGATGAGCTAATCCGTTCTTCTTCCTTCTTTACTTTCGTCTTCCAAAGGAAGAATCTTTCTTTTCATAAACACAAAAAGAAATAGTTTTTACTGCTTCTTCATTGTTTTCTTTTTCTGTTTTTTTTATTCTCACCCATTTTTTAGTTTTATCAATATTTCATGAATATTTTCATGACAAAAATGTGTCACGTTATGAAATAATTGTGCATTTTTGTATCATGAGTGAGTATAGCAGATATGAACGGATGTATAGGTAAAGACTGTCTTTTGCTATATATCATAGAACGGTTCAAACACCGATCTTGTTACTATCGAACGTAAACCTTTTTTCTACATAGAAAATTAATTAAGAGTCTAATTAAAGCTGTTAACTGCGTCCAAAATGGAGCTAGAAAGCTTCAAATTACGAAGTGAGGCTGTTACCACTGAAATTTCTAGCGTTTTTGTCAAATACTATCGTATAAAAAAAGTGATTGTTATACAGTACAATAAAACGTTATTCAATAGATTTCTAATAGTAACATTTATATTTTATACTCCTTTTTTAAGTCCGCTCATATAATTCAATTAAGCACCCATTATTAAACACTTTAAGTGTTATAGTAAGAACCGCGAACGACTTTATATTGGTCACTGATCAATGTTATTTTATTTGGCTCGTGATCATGATCAAAGGTTGTTTTCATTTTTTTTTACACTATGAATTATTTTTTCCTATATTCTGGATTTTGAAACACTAAATAACATAAAAAATTTGGAATATAATACAATAACATGTTTCTTGGAAAGATTATTAGGTCAAAAATATATTCATCGTTTTAGGCTTGTTTTAAAAATACGAGGCTTGTATTTTAAAGGTTATTAAGAAAATAAATATCGCTGACCTTGCCTTTAGACATGGACATATCTTAGCTCTGGGGAGGTGTTGGTGATTTGTAAGATAGAAACATGTAACAGGTTTCCAGATAAACTACCAGAGCTATTGTATCGCATGTTTAATATAAAAGAATAAGCACAGCTGTTTATATGAACTGAAACCATTCCCTTTAGACATATCCATGATCTAACCTATTTCCTACAAGGACATTTTACATAATTTTTTTTCGTTACAATTATCCGTCTTAGGCGTTCGATTAAGACCGTAAGATTATGGCTGTAAAAATTTAAAAAGCTATATTTTGTTAAGTTTGAAGAAAAAAAATATAAATTAAAGACCATTGATTAAGATAAAATATCTCTCAATGGTGTATTGTGTTAAAAATGACATATTAAGCTTTACTAATTTTCTATTTCAAACGATTTCATTAAAAATAATTGTTATTACTTCTATTTATATATTCATATTTATGAATTTTCGTATCTTGATTTAGTCGTCAATTCAATATGATTAAAATTAAAGTAACATCACATGAGTTCTAGAGGAAATTTCATAATGATATTTTCATAATTATTATAATTATTGTATCTGACGTTTCTTATTTAGTAATTTTAAAATGATTTTACATTCATATTCATGAGACATACACCCACTCTGGGGAGTATTTGATGATGTATTTGAGTGAAGCATATTTTTTATTGGTGTCATGGATTTAATTACACATTTAGCTATCATACAAATAAAGGTCTTCTGATTGGTTAGCTAGTATCATTATGACCCCAATGAACAGAACAACTGGGTCCACAATTGAACCATTGCAATTTTTATTAAGAATTTTTGCTAAATCGTACTAAGGAAATATTATGACAAAATGTGTTTTAATTTTGAATAGTTTTTAGTTATTGTAAATTAAAAATATAAAATCACAATTTTGAAGAAGATTATCATTATAAGTTTTTTCTAGAATTTAATTTTCAACTAAATAAACATCACCATTTAGCTATATACCAATATTCCCGGATATTTTATTACAAATCAGTTTGAAAACAAAACGAAGTTTATGGGTTTTATTCCACCTGTGCAGTTCGTTGAAAATTACGAGAGACCATTATCAGAGCTCGGTACTTCATCAGAGACTCGTCGTTTGATTTCATTTAGCGAACTCAAAGAACTCATTTTATTATTTTTTTAATTATTTGCACATAAGTAGTCTTAATGTGTAAATAATTTTTATTTTTTAATTCCAAAAGTGGGATTATTTTTTTACCTACTATGAAAAACATAAAACTATTATTTTGGTTATATGTATTCAAAAATATTTTGCCTATCTCATGTTTTTTCAACTAAATATGAAACATTATAACTTTATTTTTATGATATTCATTGAACAAAGTACGCTGAATTACAGAAATCTGTAAATTTTCTATTGTGTAGTTTTTATATAATTCTTATTTAAGGTTTATTTCAAACCTTAAATCGTAATAAGATTGTTTGTATATATTATTTACCTTGTTAATAAAGTGAAGAATATATCAACCTTCATCTGAATAAACATTAGCAACTTTCACTAGAAAATCGTAAAATTTAGTTTTCTAAAAATACCCAGTATTTTTAATGAATGCAAAATAGCGGTAAAAACAACAAAGAGCTTACGAATCGTACAACTAACAGCTTTCCACTCTCTTTTCTTTTACGTGTGATTGTCAAAGCTAATAAAATTGTCCCACACTCTCGGGTCGTGAAAGCTCTGTTAATTCACTGCGTCTTGTTTTATGAAGAATTTTATTAGCGAATTTCCTATGGAAATAGAGATATTCACGTGACCCGCACGTGTATATATATTTTATATATATGTATATAATGTGTGTGTGTGTGTGTGTGTGTGTGTGTGTGTGTGTGTGTGTGTGTGTGTGTGTGTGTGTGTGTGTGTGTGTGTGTGTGACGACACGATAACGGCCGCAATTATCGTGTGTTTACTATAAAATTCGTCGGAGGAGTTCCTTTCTGTATATCTTGGACAAGCTTGTTGGGCAACGTAATTGGGCTACAATAAACTACACTTTGTGGGAGGGGGTTCGAACACCAAAAATGGATTTTAAATAATTTATTTATGTATAATTTTTAAATCTAAATTTTTCTTTAAATTTATTTTTATTTTAATTTTTTTTAATTATTTTATTAATTAAAAATGTAAAGACGGGCATTTACGCACCTGTGCGTTCATGGTCTTTAAAAGTTCAATTATTTATATCATTTGATAACATTTTTATACGTATTTTTACTTAGTGTGAGCACCTTTAATATGCTTAGCACGAGCACATGACCATTTAAAACAGACTTATTGCAGCAAACCAGCATATTCAGTACTATTCGATTACTATGATGGTAATAATATCAGTTCTGTTAAATTCGCTCGTCTTAAGCCAGCGTGCTGCGTGCGATCTCGTATTTTTATAACATTTCAAAGAAATGTATTCCATTCCAGACACACTGCATTAATAAATCATTATTTTAACTAAATTGAAATATCACTGTTATGTTTTATGTTATCAATATCAGTCTACGGATATTGTTTATAAATAATGGTTTATTCGCTTTAAAAGTTTGGAATCTTTGAAAAAGAATAATAAACTTAAAAGTAATCATCGCACCAATGGAACTTAATATTTTCCATTGCAATTATTGAGACTATTCCTGAAAAAAACCTCACCTTTTCGCTTTTAAAAATGCGAAATGCCTTTTTCAAAAAGTACTGAAGGACCAACCGTTGGTCGGTGAAATAAGATACGATAATAAGTTAGTTCTCAATCTATGAGAAATACCGTAGCTCAACAACCAGAATTCTTTTAAACAATATTAAACTTACTTAAAAAATATATATGTTTTACAATGTACGGAAGGCTTTCCACAAAAATGTTTGTATTTACTTCCCTGTATGTCTAAAGGGAATGTTTTCAATTCATTTAAACAGCTGTTCTTATTATTTTATATTAAAAATCCAATACAATTGCCCTGGTAGTTTCTAAGGAAACCTTTTACATATTTTCCATCTTAAAAATCACTAACACCCCCATAGAGCTAAGACATATCCAGGTCAAAAAAGCATAATATAATTTATTTACCAATTGCTTAATCTTCAAATAGATATGTTCAACCTGGGAATCGATGCCAGACCCTCAGTTGCATGTCTGTTCAGCCAACACTAAGCCATGAATACCATTCTAAAATAACTTCTTTAAATACTTAAAACTAAACTTAGACATTTTTGTTCGTAGATATTTGTTGATATTATAGACGGTATATCTTACTCGATTGTTTCAGTTAGTTTTGGAATAGGGGTAAGAAGTTTAATTGCAAATTATATTTAATTTGACCCCAAGTTGTGCTAGTTACACTCGTATAATCTCGCTAAGCAATTGTAACTTTCAAGCAAAACACAAACTATTTTGAAAAGTTATAACTCTGCTTCTGTTTCTCGCGAATTTGAAACGTCACGTAGTTCTTACAAGTTGATTACTAATATTTCTATATTTTTATTTTATCCATTCATTACAGAATTATAGCCGGAAACATTATATTACATTATTACAGGGACACATTGAGTAAATTATATTTTTATAACTTGCTTAAGGTGTAGCCTATTTAGAGATTTTACGATTCCACCAGAATTAAATCCACCTTTTGTTTTATTTCTCTATCTAATATACTTAAAATATTTCTACTCCAGATATTTTTCTTTTAAAAAATAACGTAAATGTTTTTATTGAAATTTAAATTTCAGTAGTCAAAATTGAACACATTAGAGAGGAAATATACCAAGTAAATTAGTTGTAAACGTTATCTTTAAAGTGACGAAACACGAGAACCAGTCTTCCTCGTTGAAACCTGTTGGAGGAAGACGTTTCTCGTCCATCGCCTCTCAGGAATCAAACAGGTTAAGTAATAACAACGTTTTTCTTATTTTCTGTACTAAACGGTATTACCAACAGTAAAGAAATAAAAGTCCCAGCCGCAGGTGGATTTATCCTATATAATTAACCAAAAGAGATTCTGGGAAGGTTGACGGTCTTGGGGCTCGATCGATGCTGCTGTGACGTCACTACCCCATTGATCCCCAGTCGTACCAACCCCCACCTTCCGCACCTCAACATTCCCTCCCTCTCCCGCCCACCCTAATACTCTGTCACTCGCTGAAATACAACCCTGGTTTTTTCCCCAGTTAATTGCTTATTGTTGCTCTTTTTAACCTCTTCACCGGACAGGACTAAGATTATAAATACCACGCTGATAAAGTGTTTCTTTAATCAAAAACTTAGCTTCATTTTAGGAGTTTATATGGGGATGATACTTTAGCCGATATAATATTTTAAGCGTATTAGTATTTACGAATCTTCATTAATATTCTATATATTTCTATTTATATTAATTTGAATGCTAAAAGGTTTGGAGTTTCCCAGTCAAAATATTGAGATGGGAAGACAGATGGAGTTTGTTTACCATGATGTTTAATTCATTTTGTGCTCTGACGAGGGGAGTATTAGAGTTTATTTTTACGTTCCAACATGACGTCATTTGTTACCAGTTATAAAATCCACGTATATTTCAGTTTTTAGTCATATTTTAATTTAAAAATATTTTCAAATTAATTATGATAACTTTATATGTCTGTAAAAATTGTTACTTGTGTGTTGTTTGTGTGTAATTCACTGTAATTTTATGTTTATTATGAAATTGTTTACGTTTTTATTTTAACCAATTAAGACCAACCACTAAATAATCAAAACTATCCCTGTAACTTCATCACATTTCAGAAATTTCATTTTTATCAAGTCATGGATGTTTGGAATTGGAAGGAATTATCAAAAAAATTATTATTCTCACAATATATACACAATATAGTTACATCCTTCATGCCATCTGAATAGCTCGGCGCAGGTTGATTAATTCTTGTTATTTTGTAGTTTTCTTGTAATTTAGTGATTGTGAGTGGGTAGGTGGATTTGAGTCCAGAGTATTATGGTGTATGCATATGTATGTATGTATATGAGAGTGCGTATAAATATGTATATGTATGATTGTGTATCATATGTATACGTAGATTTATTTTAATGGTTCCAAAATTAGTTCTTATATTTACCTTGTATCTGAATTTGTGTTCCTTCTCGTACTGGCATTGTATTTTGTTTTGTTATGATGGTTTTCATAAATTTAATTTGATTTTGATTTTTATAATTGTATTTTATGTTCGACTATGGAGCTCGTCCCTCACTCACAGGCATCTGTCTATGTGGCCAAATGATTTTTTACATGTGTATAAAATTTAATTTGAAATACAACTATTTCAGTCTCCAGTTCATAGTCAACGAGTGTGTTATTCAATATCTCAGTAATTTATAGATCAAGAATTGATTTCTTTATTAGTGTTTCCTTTAGTCCTTACATGTAAATTAGCATTCTAAGAGTATAACTGAAAATAAATATAGCTTTCTTTTTTCGTGTAGCGCGGAGACAGTTTTCGTGGGTACAAAACTTTTTCTTTGCTTTAATCGACATTTTTGTGTAACATTAGAAAAACCTTTATGAAGACTCGAATTCAAATCTGAATGAATTATTTAATTTAAATGACACTAACGAATAAAACCCGAGTTCAATAAAATGTCTGCATCGCAGTGATAAAACCCATAGTTTATTACGCATAGTGGAAGTCCTTTTACGATGCACAAAACATTTCCTCCAATGCAATTTATCTCAAAAATGATTCAGTTACAGTTTTAATTACGTTTTACGGAGAGAATTAAACTTAATTTTTAGCTTTAACAATGCGAATTGTATTCTATTATATTATCGTCAAGCAATTTAATTTTAGTTTAGGACATACTTCAAAATGAACACTGTACACTTACTACATCAGTCTGATCAAAACTCGTTTGAACTTTGTAAATTATCCATGACGGTACAAAGCGAGACTCTTACATGGAAGGCTACATGACAAAGTACAATGAACGAGCTTCCTCCAGGCTTAACACCACGGTTATTATTAGGCGCCACTATTGGTTTCACCTTTCAAAACGGTGTTATAGATTATACGACATGTTAGATTAACTGTATGTCGTGTAAGGTATTTACGCTACAATTTCTTGGTATACTTCCGAAAAATTTTGAGCCGTTTTTTATTACTTCGTATCAAATTTGGCTACTTCAAATTCATCTGGAGTCTGAAACAATCTTTTACAGGATTGGATAGATGAACCGAACCATCAATAATTATTCTAATCTTTGAATGGTATAAATATTTAATTAATGCATATTTAATAAGATTTTCTCATAAAGAGTACTTTAAACATATTATTAATTTTAAAGTACTGTACTAGTTATTCCGTTATTTTTTAGTTCACAGTGCAATATTTTTTTTAAATACCATACCTTAATCTTACGATTTATTAATTTGTAATATAACGGACTTAATATTATGTAAAGTTAGTTTTTTCAGGTTCAGAGTATGTAACACAATAGTTACACCCAAAAATTAATTTGTATTTTTACGAGTTTTAAGAGGAAACTTGATTGAGTGTTATAAGATTATCCAAATTGCGCTTCGGTAATTATTTAGAACAACTGACACTCTACTGTATGGTACGGAGATATTAGGTTAGTCCAGACTCTACCGTACGTGGCGCCTCTCGCCACTAACGGGCTTGAATAAATAAATGCCTTGTGTTTTTTACATATTACTGGTCTATTCTTTGACCAAGTTTTCGCTAAAGATTTAAAATAATATACAATGACTGTAAAACGTCTCTCTGCTGATAATGATTCATTGATAGGACCAATCTGATACGGAGGCTACAATGATATTTTTATTGTAATGTATTCCCACTTAAGCTATGTAATTTCATAAAATAATTCTCTGCAATTCATCAATAGCATGTAAAAACTATTCTATTATTTAAGCAATTTATTGCCTAAACTATTTTATGCGCTTAAAACAAAACAATGGTGGAAAACAACTTGGAAACTGTTGAAGAAATTCAAAGAAGGAACCGAAGTGAGGAGAGAGACCAACTGAGACAGAGGATTACAAACTTTATCATCAATACTGACAAAACTGTCTTTGAATTGATCGTATTTCTTGTCTGGTTTCATAAACGAATTAGAGTTTTTATTGAAAATTGACTCAATTACCATAACTGACAATTTATATTTAGATATGACATTCGTTACAACTAATAGTTCGAGTTTAATAGCTAATGAATCCTCCAACGTGTTGTTCATCTCTTCTAAGGGTCACTAAGGACCGATGTCTCTAGTTTCTTTAACCTTTTACAGAGGATGTATTTTTAACCATGCCACCCATTGAGATCTTGTCAACGAAATATCTGGCAGTAAACTTTAAAAAGGGAACAATCCCTTGTGTTTGTAGAGGCATATAAATATGAACTAATATTTTTATAAATGGCCGCCATTTTTCAATATGGTCGTCAAATTATTTTTTATTTCTTATAGACCTCCTTATATTTTATGGTGTTATTGGATAGTAAACATAAATTTAAGACGATTTTGTACTAGAGTAATTTTTTATTCACTCTACTGGTTTTGAGCCTCGAAGTGGAAAAAGATTTATTCGTTATCTATTTACATTCATAAATTTTAAATTATGTATATGACAGTAAACCTTAAGCGAAGAAAATTACTTTGTTGTTAGGTATTTTAAAAAATGTATGGTTAATAGTTTTATAAATACTTGTCATTTTTCAATGTGCCGGTCTATTTAACTTTTCTTAAAGACCAACATATATTTTATGGTATTTTCGGATTCTAAACATAACTTTTTTACTGGAAAAACTTTTATATATTTACCCGTTTACAAGTCACAGAAGAACTAAGATGTAATACAATACAGGAATGCCTAGACTAATAAAGAAAATAACAGCTGTACCAAAAATAATGCCATATAGGTTAGCAAAAATCTATAATATTATAAGGAAGAGGTGGTTTCTGTATGTTTGTTTGTTGTGGTAAGTAAACGCGAAAAATACTGAACTGACCGGTTTGAAATTTTACACAATGGTAGATATAAAACTTATCAACTCATAGCCATATTTTTTCCTCAAAACCCCTCGGGCTACGCCTCATGAACGTCCTAGGTTTGAATGTTTAAATTTTCAAAGAATGAAAACATAAAATTACTTGAATGTCAACAGCTGTGAACACCAGAATTTGACAGTTCGGGAAACAGAAGAAACAGCTGCTGTAAATTCCCTAGGTTTCAATGTTTACAATTTCTAATTTCATCATCTGTTGAGTCTAATTTTTACAATCGAGGAAGAAGAAGAAAAAAGTTTACTTTTACAGATAAACTGCTGGATAGAAATCAATATTTCGAAAATGGTAAATTTTAAGTGCTATCCCAATGCCTATCTCTTTACGCTATTCCTTATCCTTTCCCAATATTACTTAACAGATGGTACTTTGTCATGTTGTAGATATTCGTGATTATAAATTTTTGAGATCGTGTTTAGTACAAAATAATATTATTACCTCTTCTAATGTAAATAGTACTTTACCTCAGATAAACCATGTTGTCTTAATCAAATTTTCATGTTTTAGAATATTTATTTCATACCGAAGAGAAAACCTCTCTCAAACCTGTTTTACCGGTGCAAAGGACGGGTACTTTTGCTAGTTGTTTATATTACAAGTGCTATGGTAGTATTAAATAGCTGGAAATGGTAACTATATAATAACACCTAAATAGAATAGTGCACCCTATTCAACTATCATTGTCAGATGTTTAGTTCACAAAATTGCAATGGTTGATCAGTTAAAAAAACTTTTCGTATATTAAAGACAAACTCTAATTATTTAACCCCTTTCGTTATTTCATTTCTCAATTTAAAAATTTAACAATAATCTAAACTTAATTCCAATTTATGTTTGAAATTATTGATTTAGATTAAATATTTTACCTAATCTATGTTAATTACCATCATAGCATAAAAATGTGTTAGTATAAGACTAATATTTAAAAATAGTTCGTGTAACTTGTCTAATATAATTAAAACTTAATCTTCATATATTATCGTAAATGACAAATATATAATTTGTTATGGTAATATTTACCTGCATGTTTCATTGCTACTTAATAAAGGGCAATTTTTACCATATTATTTTCTACCGCGGTCGAACTAGCGTAAAACTTGAATAATCCTGTTCTATGTAGATTGCGTTACATTGGTTTTGATATTCGTATTAAACTGGATTTGATAGAGGCTAGAAATCTTTACTCTCTCTTATATTATGAATTATTCATTTTTTAAACTTGATTTTAATATACGAAAAATGTATTATTAATTTTAACTCATACTCAATCAAATGTTTTACTACTTACATACCGGGATAAGTAAAATTTTATATCTGACGCCAACTCCCGATTACTTAATGTTGTTTACTATCCGTATAATTAATGCATGCTAAAATACGGTTCTTCGAAACCTCTGCAAAGCTCGTTTACTCTAAATTAGCAATGTATTTTGTAGCGCCAAAGCGGATTTTGTGATTTTAAACTGATTTAATATTAGCATAAATCCACCAGTAAAACTTAAATTTAAAAATATATCTCTTGTCTGCATATGATATTACTCATAATTTAGTACAGAGACAGTGTGTTTTGTCGTACAAAACTAACTCACAGTGATTTTAACATTGTTCTTATAAGATGGTGGTAAAAATGAGCCGGTACTGCTACGGTCTCTTGCAATAATTCTTAATACTTTAAATTCTACTCTTAATATTACTCTGAAATGAATAACAAATGAAGTAATAGAATATGTAATTTAATTATTGTTTATGGTGATGAACCAGTGGACAGATGTTCATTAGCTCACAAATCGGTAGGTGGTTGTAAACGGGGTTTGACGAAATTGAGACACATGTCACCCTGGTTGTAAACTTAGACTAATGAAGTATCTCTACCAAAATAAATATAAAAATCCACGTTATAATAAAGGCGACATCTCTTTTAAACTTCAACTAGTAATTGATTAGAACTGCATTATTGTCGTTTTATTTTTTCCTTTTTAGATTTTAAATCCATTTTAAAGCGCATTGACATAAAATTGGCACCAATCGATTTCACATGAACTTTAATCAATTAAAATAATCATTTATATTTTTATTCAATATTTACATCATTGGTAAACGCCAATAAAATAAGGCAAAATATGAATAACGTCTTATGATTACCGTGTATAAAGCCCTTAATTCTATAGCTTAATGTTTGATTCTTTTTAGTTACAGTTACTAACTAAAAGGTAGTTCAGTTTATAAATTAGGTATTCTTTAAATATTTTTTTATTATGAACAATTTCTCATTTCTTTTGTATTCAGATAGAGGGTCGGATAACCCTCTATCTCTAAATGATATGATAAACATATCATTTTTATTAAGCATATTAATATTAGTTACATTACAGGCACTAATATCAAAAACCTTTTAATTTATTTCAACCATGACTAATCTGAAATCATTAAGTTACTATCTAATAAGCTGAATAGGTATAAATGGAAAATATAAATGCTTGGGGTTGTAACCAGATCAGCCACAGCAAATATATTTACATTATTTTTCTTGGTTTTAGTTTAACTACACTTTAATTGCATTTTTTATTAATCAGTTTGGATTGCCTTTTTTAATCCCCAGACTATAATGACATGAGATTTATGTGGAGATGTTGTCTTCTGATATGTCTTCTTGTATTTTGATATGTTAATGTCATAGCGGCTATTTAGAGGAATTAAAGTGAACTTGTATTTATTTCAAAACAAGTTAAAAGCTTGATAATTTACAGTACTTATTATTTAAATAAGATAAGATATCTTATATTCTTTTTCTCTAGAAAATCTTTATACGTTTAATTTAACCCCTCAACTAGCTTTTTCAATAGATTTTATGCGACTTAAATCAAATATAGAGACACTGAGAGCTCACTTAAGAAAAATACTAATTAAAAATCATCTACTGATTATTTTCTCATGTTATAACAAATTGTTGTAGTCGTTCCGATATCCAAGCTATTAGCTTGTATAGAATAACTAAACATAACCAAGAGAATAAAAACCATAAAGGTAGTACTAACGGCCCTTGAAAGGTCCGTTGGTCTTGCCAAAGGTCAGGATCTCAGGACCTATGATCTGACAAGAATCTTCATCAGGACATCATGATCAGGACATGAACATATAGGTTTTATAAACTATTTCATCTCACAAATTCTGCACCAGCGCATTGTCAAAATTAAATATGCCATCCTAATCTGAAATGATGAATAAATTAAAGTCTCGATTTTGTGATGTTTTGACATTTTCTGCTTCAGTTTTTATTTATTGGCCTGGGTACTAATTAATTAATTAATGACCTAGCAAATGGCTGGTCTTTGTCAGCAACAAAGCTGCATCATAAAACTCAGTCATCACTCATATTTTCCTCACACGCCCCAAGTGTGGTCGCTCATATACTGTATACATTACGTACGGTGAAAAACTTTTATGAAACATAGTATTACTATTATTCTTTAATATAATAATAGATATTACAAATCTTTCCGACAAATTTTACTTCCAAAATAAATTCAAACGTTTACAGAGACAATTATTCATCTGAACATGGGTTATAAGACAGTTTTTAATCAAAAATTGAATTTGATCGAGGAAGCAATAAATCCTGTTATTTCACCGCGTTATATCCCATCGGCAGGGAACACAATGCAACGTTCTACGATGAGAGAGAACCAACGCCTTCTGTCGATAACAATTACGTCTTTTATCGGTCTCTGATGACGACATACTTGATTGAATCTATCAGATCCTGTCACCGAATTCCGATCCCTCGTGCGAGACATAATGTCATAGCGGCTATTTAGAGGAATTAAAGTGAACTTGTATTTATTTCAAAACAAGTTAAAAGCTTGATAATTTTACAGTACTTATTATTTAAATAAGATAAGATATCTTATATTCTTTTTCTCTAGAAAATCTTTATACGTTTAATTTAACCCCTCAACTAGCTTTTTCAATAGATTTTATGCGACTTAAATCAAATATAGAGACACTGAGAGCTCACTTAAGAAAAATACTAATTAAAAATCATCCACTGATTATTTTCTCATGTTATAACAAATTGTTGTAGTCGTTCCGATATCCAAGCTATTAGCTTGTATAGAATAACTAAACATAACCAAGAGAATAAAAACCATAAAGGTAGTACTAACGGCCCTTGAAAGGTCCGTTGGTCTTGCCAAAGGTCAGGATCTCAGGACCTATGATCTGACAAGAATCTTCATCAGGACATCATGATCAGGACATGAACATATAGGTTTTATAAACTATTTCATCTCACAAATTCTGCACCAGCGCATTGTCAAAATTAAATATGCCATCCTAATCTGAAATGATGAATAAATTAAAGTCTCGATTTTGTGATGTTTTGACATTTTCTGCTTCAGTTTTTATTTATTGGCCTGGGTACTAATTAATTAATTAATGACCTAGCAAATGGCTGGTCTTTGTCAGCAACAAAGCTGCATCATAAAACTCAGTCATCACTCATATTTTCCTCACACGCCCCAAGTGTGGTCGCTCATATACTGTATACATTACGTACGGTGAAAAACTTTTATGAAACATAGTATTACTATTATTCTTTAATATAATAATAGATATTACAAATCTTTCCGACAAATTTTACTTCCAAAATAAATTCAAACGTTTACAGAGACAATTATTCATCTGAACATGGGTTATAAGACAGTTTTTAATCAAAAATTGAATTTGATCGAGGAAGCAATAAATCCTGTTATTTCACCGCGTTATATCCCATCGGCAGGGAACACAATGCAACGTTCTACGATGAGAGAGAACCAACGCCTTCTGTCGATAACAATTACGTCTTTTATCGGTCTCTGATGACGACATACTTGATTGAATCTGTCAAATCCTGTCACCGAATTCCGATCCCTCGTGCGAGACAGCAAACTATCTTATAGAAATCTTCTCATCAAGTGTAACAATATATTTAGAATACCATAGAAACTAAATAATGAAGGTAACAATCAATGACTGTGAGACGAACTATGTCATATGCTGAGAATATGAGGTGTAAGGGTTGTGTTCATCCCGAAATTGTTAATCAACAGAAGTATTATTATTTATAAATCTAAAAAAAATATTTTTCTGTGGTTCGAATGGTGTGTATCCTACCTTTTTTCGTGTTCACCGCAGCCGTAGGAAACTAACCTCTACATGTGTCATATATTTGGGAATTTTTACATTTACCTGACAACAGGAATTAAAATACTACCCGTTAAAGCTATGTTTTGTTTGTCAATGGGTATAAAAACATTTTTTTCCACTTACACAGAGTTTATTATATAGTGAAAACATAGATCGGAACTCGTCCGAATACATTTTGCCTACTCCTGGACGTTTTAATTCTTGACTTTTTATTAAACTTGAAATACAATCTCGAGGACGGCAAAGCACTGTTTTGGATCTTGTTACGAAACATACTATACTTTGAAATCCTTGGCTCATATTGTTTGAACTCTCAAAAAGAATATGTTTGCTCCCGGATAGGATTATCTCTGCTACTAGGGGCTAAATATGTTTTTTGGATTGCAGGGTGAATTCTCTTGGGGCGTTTTATTATTACTGTTTAATTAATTATTATACGAGTAGTTATATAATTACGTTCTGTAATTAAATTTGAAATTTTAATGGGTTACAAGGTTGTCTACCTCTCCTATGAGGGTTGCACAACTATACTCGTTTTATGAATCATTTCTTCCTATTGGATGTACCATATATCTTTAATAGTATCCATTCGGTTAAATGTGCCTCTCAAATACATAAAGTGTACTTAAAAATCTCAACAAGTATATGTAAATACCACGACATTACAAACTATAAAAACCTATTTTCATTCTGCCATAATATCTTACAACATTTCAGAAGTATGATATATGGCTATATTAATTTAATTTACATAAAATAATTACTTCAAGAATTTTTTAATCTTTAAACCAAATAACTGAGTAGATCCATAATTTCAACTCCAATTTTTTAGGGAAGGATCGGGTTTAGGGTCTGTAAAAATGTTGAAATCGAGCACATATTCTTGTAACATATCATTTCAAAGGACATCTAAAATAACAACGCAAATTATATACAAACCTTAAATTTGCATCATTCATTTGTCAATGGATGACTCAATGTATGACATTCAGAAACTTTTAAACTGTAAAATCCAATTAAATAAATTGTATAAAATTTTGACCACATAATGAAAACATTTAAAAATATGCTAACAATATTTTTACACATTCGTTACGTTTCTAGCTTGAAAAATCACTGTAAAATCTAAATAAAGACACTTATGAAGAAATATAATTTCTAATATTCTGAGTCAGGTCCCCATAAAATAAAAAATGCAAAACTCAATCAAACCTCCGGAGTGCAATAAACCCGGAGAGACGAGCAACAGCAGGTTAGACCAGAGGCCGGGCGGCGCGGCGCGGCGCGGTCGACAGCGCTTCTTTATGTACGAACTGCAATATAAATGCTTTTCCATTTCCGTTCTATTGGGATCGTCGGACACACGGTTTATTAAGAGGTTTTTATCATTTCTTTTAGCCGTAGATTTTTATTTAATTGACGGACCACTTTTTATTTTCCTACGACCGCACAATAACATTTCGCACTGTTAGCAGAACGTATAAGTAGTAAATTCCCGCTCTTTTAGGGTGGATTTGATCTCATTACCACCCTAGTGCTGCAAAGTAACCGGCCAATCACATGAGCGGATCGCTCCAAATATTTTCCAAATCTAACCGCTGTCAGCTGATAGCTGGTTGCCGTTCCTATAGCACTAACATCCGGTTTTGCACGGTTTTTTGTGTTTCTTTCTACACTTTTTAGAGTTTTTTTACGTTTTCATGGGAAACGATCCAACCTCGTCTTGTTGGGTTGACTACCTAATGTCAACCTATTGTTGGGCACCCGAGGGACAGTGGGATCCGAACTACAGTTTTGCTTCTGAATTACGAACTGGTCTAATTATAAAGATGGTCTTTGAGAATAAGCGTAGTACTCAATAGATCGGACGTTAATCCACACCATACAATATCGTACTTACAGGTTATCACTAATAACTACAGTATGCACAATTCATGACCTCCAGGTAGCTGGATTACAGAAAACGTGACCGTCCCAGAGACATTATTGTGTTTTTTAAAGTTAATTTACTATTGAAGGTTTTTAGAGAAACAATGAAAATGTCATTTATGTTGAATCGGAAACTAAAGTTTCCCCCATGTATTACTTTTTGTAATTCACAGAGCTGTGTAGGTCTGTGTGACAGGAGAGCCGTAAAATATTAAAGGGACATCTTTTACACTCTCAGAATACAGAATATGTAAATTATAAATTTGGACAACAGCTCTGTAAAAGCTACTGAAAATCTAAATAATTATCAGGTGTAAAATGATAAGTGGCGTCCCCTAACTATCCCAGGGGTCTTTGTACAGCTGGATTATACTGCTCCATAAACTCAGATCCACTGCAAGCTCCTCACTCCTCATTGGTCGATGAGACTTGACGTATAAACATATTTACGATATGTACTCCTGTGTATATATCATTTTCTCTATCCATCTTAAATCCACCGAACTAACAATTAATTATATGTGTAATATTTATAGTTAGAACTTTTCAAGATTCGCTGTCAGCTGATAGCTGGTTGCCGTTCCTATAGCACTAACATCCGGTTTTGCACGGTTTTTTGTGTTTCTTTCTACACTTTTTAGAGTTTTTTTACGTTTTCATGGGAAACGATCCAACCTCGTCTTGTTGGGTTGACTACCTAATGTCAACCTATTGTTGGGCACCCGAGGGACAGTGGGATCCGAACTACAGTTTTGCTTCTGAATTACGAACTGGTCTAATTATAAAGATGGTCTTTGAGAATAAGCGTAGTACTCAATAGATCGGACGTTAATCCACACCATACAATATCGTACTTACAGGTTATCACTAATAACTACAGTATGCACAATTCGTGACCTCCAGGTAGCTGGATTACAGAAAACGTGACCGTCCCAGTGACATTATTGTGTTTTTTAAAGTTAATTTACTATTGAAGGTTTTTAGAGAAACAATGAAAATGTCATTTATGTTGAATCGGAAACTAAAGTTTTCCCCATGTATTCCTTTTTGTAATTCACAGAGCTGTGTAGGTCTGTGTGATATGGGAGCCGTAAAATATTAAAGGGACATCTTTTACACTCTCAGAATACAGAATATGTAAATTATAAATTTGGACAACAGCTCTGTAAAAGCTACTGAAAATCTAAATAATTATCAGGTGTAAAATGATAAGTGGCGTCCCCTAACTATCCCAGGGGTCTTTGTACAGCTGGATTATACTGCTCCATAAACTCAGATCCACTGCAAGCTCCTCACTCCTCATTGGTCGATGAGACTTGACGTATAAACATATTTACGATATGTACTCCTGTGTATATATCATTTTCTCTATCCATCTTAAATCCATCCCACTAACAATTAATTATATGTGTAATATTTATAGTTAGAACTTTTCAAGATTTTATTCTATTTATAGATATTTTATTCTATCGAAATAGATATTCATTTTTTCCACTGCGTAAAATTTAAGTATAATAATTAATTATGTTTTGTGGACTTGGAGGTGCGTATGGGAAAAAATAAAGATTAATTATACCCTAAATTTATTTCCCTGAAAATTAAACTTCCTGACAAAGTTTGGATGAAACTAGCCATTCTAAATTAAATTAATCAAATCGCTACTTTTATGTTGTAAAAACAACGAAAAACAATATTTTCCCACAATTTTCCTTTACTTTTTCTATTAAAGGAAGAAAAATTGTTTATTCCACCTAAAAAAATTAAATGCATCAGAATTTAGGTCGGGTTAGTTCAGAGTTTGGAAAAAAATGTGAATATTAGTTCAGGTTATGTAGTATTATTTATACTTTTATACTTCCTGTAAATATTAGTAGTTTTGTAATTTTTTACTTGTCCGACTTTGATAAGCGATATTTTGTGACTTGCACTTGAAGATATTTTTACAGTGGAACATGTAGTGGGTTGCAGTTTGACGGCATGCCAAGCTAATGTCCGAAAGATAATTTATTAAAAATAATATGAAAAAAGTCATTTCAAATTATGGTCATTCAAAATAGGTAAGGAGACGAATTTCTATAGCTTTAAAATTGCGAACCTGCGAAACTTTTAGGGATTAAAATTGGCATCCTTCTGATGACACCTAATCAGTTGTTCAATTTTGAAAATATAACGTCAAATTTACTTAGTTAACAATAACAAGTCCTATTTTGGATTGCACCATGAAAAAACTACATCCTGTAATGAAAGAAATGATGGTATAATTTAAAGTATAATTTATTACATAGTATATAACTGAATAAGTATTAGGTTAACGTAAATACAATAATCGATTTACTTGTAGAAACATGTTTAGAGCAATCCTTCGTTTACATTGTTTACCGCACAGTCCGAGCAGCAGTCGCCACCGGCTATTGTTTGCCGATGAACGATATTGATATTAACTTCAGTCACTCCTTTTCTTTCCATGACAGCTTAATGAAGCAATTTAAACAATCCCTCTCTTGTTGTGTTGTTTAAAGTATAATATCGATATTACCTTCAATATCAAGGATGATAACCGGTATTTATAACACTATAAATACCGTTATCATCACTATAAATAGTGACCGGAACGATGGTGACGTCCTGTAATCCAGCTACTTGAAGGTCACGAATTGTGGATAGTTGTGAGAGATGGTCGGTGGATGTAGTGTTTTCTTGTGTGGATTAACGTCCGCACTATTGAATACTGCATTAATCCACAAAGACCATCCTCATAATTAGACCAATTCGTAATTCAGAGGCCGTGGTTAGGGTTCCATGTTAAACTGTAGGTCCATTAGTTGCCATTGGCTGTTAATTAACAGTCCTGTCTAAGGAACATGTCAGCCTTAGTCAGTAACAAGACTACAAGATCACGCCACAATCATCCTACATTCATTCCTCATTCATACTTGGCTTAAAATACCTACCTGGGTAGGTCACCATTTCAGTTAAGAGTATAAAAAGTATGGGATTCCATCTTAAATAAACGTCCTTACGTTATAAAGTATAAGGGGATGTAACTCAAAGTAGTCGAGAAAAAATATCGATTACCATTTTAAAAATAATAATAATGTTACGTTATTAAATTGCATTTGGAAAATAAAGTTTAAAATAACTATGCTGTGCACTGATCTTCTAAGAATATTATAACGTTAAATAATACCATAAGTATAGTTCTTTTCATTGGTTATTAAAGCTGCTTATACCATGTGAGAAACCCTCATAACTTAAAAATAATTAAAATAATCTTTTGTTTTTAATATTTCGTTTTCCAACCTTTTTCAAATTATTTTCTAAAATTTGGGTTTCATCTGCAGATATAAAACATGGTACTTGAATTTCTCAGTTCAAATACCAGTGTTGAATTGGCACATAGAGTCATTTTATGATATTCGTTCGGACCATTAAATTCGGATGGACTCAGCGATTTGAACTGGGTGAGCACTGAAGCCTGGTTAGAAGCAGAGGTGTATACTGGGTCCCAAACTTCTCAAGGGAATACATCTCGTCCACCGAGTTTATGGTAAGACGATGTCTTTCAATTCATGAAGTATTTAAACTCAGTTTTGATTCAGTTTACGATCAATTAAATTTGGTACCGTATTCGTGTTCTTATGAATATTAATTTAATAACTTTCACATCTTTTTTAATTGTTTTATAGATTGGAGTTTGTGTTTTATTCTAATTTAATTAATAATTTTCACGTACTTAATTGTTAATAGTTAACGTACTTCATTGACAGTTGATTTATTGTTTTGGTATTTGTATTTTAGTCTAAAACTAATTAATTATGATCTTGTTTATTGTTTATCACTAATACATTTGATATAATATTTTATTCTTACAATTTTGAATATAAGTATGATCTTGTTAAATGTTAGCCACTTGTTCTTTTGATACATTTAATACTTACTTAAATACATTACAATAAATTACATTAAATACATACTTTTAATATTTTAAAACCTGTGTATTTTTCATATTTAAATGTTAGTATTATTGAAAGTTAATATCCAATGTCAATATTTATTATGTTCTTACGATCCTAGTTACACCACCTGTGGTAAAAACTAACCGTGACTATATACAATAATCACATTTGTTTTTTAAACGAATAAATAACAATTTGAATTGTATAATATTAACATAATAAACACGATTATCCAACCACTTTTTGTTGTAATATTTGATATTTTTTCTACCTGTAGAACCATGTTCTATGTAAATCAAGTCAAGAGCAGATGGCAAGACGAAGGGATGAATAAATGAAGAATGAATGAATGAACCATGGAAGACAGGAGCGAGTGGAAAGTGTATACCCTGTAGAAGGTGTAGTTAAACCCTCTATAAATCATTTTATGTTCTTATCCATACTACTTGGGTTATTATATTATTTATATACTGTTAACTTTATGGTGTCTTATACAAAGAATGATGAAATGCGTTGATAATTAGTATATATTTTTTCTGAGATAGTAAGTTTAATACAATTTGATTCATTTAGTAAAAAAATACCCCTTAAAATACTCGTACATACAAATTAACTTGTATTTAACTTTAGTTTTATTTACAACCTGTAAATTATATAGCTTAAGCGGAGTAAATATACACGTTGGAAATTTACGAAAAAAATATTTAGACTCCGTTGATTGATATTAGAAAACAGAAAGTGACATTTCACACATTAGCTTGTATATTTAAAAAAATCCTTAGCAGTTTTTCGTTGCAGATCTACATACCTAGGAGTGAATTTCACTTGAAACTGTTATGTATTATTGTATAAAATTACATTTCGATATCGGACGTACAATAATTTAACCCTCATTCGTTCTTAAAAGCTGGCCACTCTTATCATACTTAATTTATTCAATGAGTAGAGTGGATCTTCATCCTAAAAAACTGTTACAAAAAACATTTACAACAAACTGTCTCATTTTTGATCACAGTAATTTATCAGGAAACCAGGAAACCTACAAATTAACAACTGTTAAAACGTCCTAGACACTATCCTATACTGCTGTACTCTAGACATAAAATAATACTAAACGTATTAACCAACAAATTGTTCTTAAGCTTTTTCAGTTACAGGCAGAGTAGGTCAATTTATGAACAGTAAAATATCTCATTTGAATGTGTAATACGTGTTTCGGCAGGCGAATAATAACAGTGTAATAAAGATGTTAAAAGTGTGGTAACTTACTTTGACGAGAAAAGGAAACAGAGTATTGCAAACGGAGATGAAGTTTAAAGTGATGACAAAACTTTGGACAATAGCCTGTAAACATTTGACATGTTACCTTAACTGTTAAATGTTGACCATGTGACACAACAGCTTGTACAGCTTGTAAGTAATGTTGCTAGAAATTACTTCTCGCCGCGGTAAGCCCGTTGTACCTGTGATATTGGATATTTAAGAGAACGTGTTATAAGATTTACGATCATGTTAAGGTGTTCTTTTATAACGTTACATTTATATTCCACCTCTAAATCTTAACTATTTGCTTTATCTCCTAGTTTTACATGTTAAAACAATAGGAATAGAAATTTGGAAAATATAAAAAGGACATAAACAGATACAAATAATAAATAAAGCTTTTATTGACATGCACATGAATATAAAAATATTTAATGGTGAATTCTGTATGATATTATTTGACCCGATTAATTAAATTTTTGTAAGTTGGTTGTTAGTACGTTTTTTATCAAACAGTCTTCTTAAAGAATAATACATTTTTGATGTATTTACGACTCTCAAACAACATATTTGGGTGAAAGATTCCTGAACTATTCAGACAGTTTTAAACCTTAACTGCCTATCACCTTAGGCCTACGGTCGAAGCTGGCTATGAAAGTCAGCAAGGTAACGTTGAGGCATTGGTGGCTCTGAACTGGCGTGAAGTTAAAGATATATATTATTTTCCTAGAACCTCGCGATAGCAGTGACATTTCGCACTGTATAAGCGGTACATATCCGCCCTAGGTTGGATATGAGATCTCATATCCACCATAGGGCGTATATGAAGCCGGCAAATCACATGCAAGGACGGCTCAAAATCTATATGAAACTATTTTAATAGCATGTGCTAAGGGCTCGGTCAGCTGATAGACGGTCACCGTTCCTATAACACTAACTTCCGGTTTTGCGCAATGAGACTGAGGTTACCAGAAACCTAAAAGTTATGTTTACATTTTTTATCCCAACAGGAAAATTAAACATAACCTAAATGACTTTTTTATTGTAGGAAAAATCTTGTGTGTAATACGAGTGCAAACTGTCATGGCCGCCCTAGACGTTCTGGCAGCACTCAGCTGACGCCCAAGCTGCTATATGAACCTCTCATGCGATGTGACATCGTTTGTACTCTTGTTACACTAATAGCTATTTCGTATTAAATATGAGCTATGAGGGATTCTAAGCTCTGGAAGGTACTAAAAAGCAAACAAATCAGCACTTCCAGGATTACTTACAAAAACTTTTCTTCGATTGTGTAATTAATAACATTTGTTAATTCATATGTTTCATCTTCATTATAAACTGATCACAACAAGTACTTAATGCTTGCAAAGGCTACGTCTATGTGCTTTTAAATAAATGTTTTGGATTTTCCAATTAAAATCCAAATGCAAAGAGATTGGTGAATCGATGCTTGACCCAGAAAACCTTTTCCAGCACTAGGCTCATTTTTAAAAGAATATGAAAATTATTAATCATTTATTAATATTCTTAAATGAAATTGGGGGTCTAAGAATAATAAAGGTTATTTCTTTTAAACTTTCCAAACAACCTTCGATCATATAAACAAGGAAAGTTTTCTATACTCAAACTTTTGCTAGGTTCAGGTTCTAAGATATTAAATACATTTTTTAAACATCTACGGATGGATGAATCACTCACAATAGTAAATAAACGTAAATGGAATGATTTTTAAATATTTGAAAATTTAAATAGACAAATATATTTTTATGTGGTTAAATACAAAACAATACAAGGAGAGATATTATATAAAGAGTTATTTTATAACTAGTTGTATAATTTAATACATGTATATTAATGTAAAAATATTTTATGTAAATTTTTGTTAAAAACCCAACACCAAATTTAAGGGATTAAATAAAATGTTGATTATAAATACCGAAGAATAAAACTGTTTAAGCTTAGTTTTTAATTGTTTTATAGATAACTAAACTGTTATTGTATTATGCTTTTGTCTATAAACTAGACAAATAATATTTTAGATTAGTATACTATTAAAAATACGCAGTCCTGTTTAATGGACACGGTAGTTGCATTTGCAGAGTTGGTTCTAATAAGAGTGATATCGTCTGCCTTGTAGGCCTGTGAGCTGCGGCGCCGGTAGTCTAAGGAATGCAATGTTGTTGTTGTGTTATTTTTGCATCCTAATAATGAAGGCGTCGTGTCGTCGCCGCCTGTAATTCTGCCAAGGACAGTTTGGCCAGAATGTAGTTGACATTGAGTGTCGGATATAGCATTCAGATTAAATGTAGTTTCCATTCTTTCTCTGTAAGCGTGTGTACTTCAGTTCCTTAATGTCCAATGTTTTAACTTAAATAATTAAAGTAAACTATTAAAGTAAAAATCATTGTTCAAAGTAGAAGTAAAATTAATAAAATAAAATGCGTGAGTCTAGTTTATTATCTTCATAAAATATTATTACAATATTTAGTCCTATATCATTATTCGAGTAAAACGATCAACGTATTTAAGTTATTTACGGCGTTGTCTATAATTTACCCCTAACCTTTTCGACTTTTCCAATATTGGAGAACCTCAGAGGTTATGCGCTCACCTCAGAGTCCGAGGTTCGATTCCGACACAGTCATAATTTGTAATTGGGCTATTAACTAGATACATATCTAAAAATTATGATGATGTTAGATAGTTGGGTAAATGTGTACTGCACTGTATCCTACTAAAACATTAAAATGCTAAATACACAATATAAAATTACACAAAGTTTTTGTTAATGGTGATAACTCTTCTGTCATTTTCAATTGGCTAATTTCTAAAACTGCGTTCAAATATTGTTTACGGCTAAGAATATGATGGTTCTAAAATAACATAACCATTTAACAACATAAATCTAAAAAAAATCAGAAATACGTAAACGTTTATATTACATTTCTAGTGCTCGTGTTTTTATTTTTAAAAGTCAAACAAATACTCCAAAACCTTCAAAATTAGAAAATTATAATAAAACTACTCTCCACTTCCAATTTAGTGTGACGGGAAGAAAGAAAAGTAGAGAACGTAAAAAAGAGAAGTAAAACATCACCATCGCCATGCCACTACTCCTTAATTATTAATATAATTAATATTTATGTATATTGACGAAATAGAACCTGGTCATAGATGTGTTCTTATACTATAACTTGAATATATTTTTAAATAAATTTCCTTTGGTATTTCCTTTGGAATTTATATAATAACATACTCAAGTTGTATGAATCAAAATTACATTAACTGTTTGATTAGGAAAGTTTAAAAGTATCCATAGTACTTCAGCAAATTTCCCTAAATATTGTTTCCGGAATGTGGAATTTATTTTTTTAAATGATTAACGTTTTTCCAAACCGTTACACTTTTGTTTATTCAATCCCGTAGGTTTTAATCGTACGAACCATTAAAACATTTTAACCGTTCTCGTTTCGAAGTGTTACTACAGACTTTAAGACAGCAAATAGTTAAAGTTTATGGGTTAATATATTAATATTAAACAAAGCTTTTTACTTATATGGAATAAATATAAAATACATATGTTCTCATATTTGATGAGGAACTGGTGTGCTACGTTATCCCTGGTAAAATATACACTTGAATTGAATTAATAAAGTAATAAATTTTACTAACACTGCAATATTTAAAAGGGAATGAACATTTTTTAAGAAGTTAAAAAATATTTAAAGATAAATTAAAAGTAATATATAATTATATTGTGGTAAAAATCTCTGGAGAGGTGGTAGTTTTAGGTTCACAGAAAGGTGTCGGCCTGCTGTGTTTATTTTTCATCTTGCCGTCGACAAAGAGTTGTGAACCCCGGAGCAAGCTGCTCATGCCCACCAATTAGTTCTAGAGTGGCCGCTTTCCCTAGAATATTACCCTATTCCCTCACAAAGACTTTTAATTGTTTGGATAAAGCTTAAATAGATCTTTCAATGATAAACTAGTTCCGTAACATAAGTTTTAAATGTATAAGTTTCATTGTATATTTAATAAGAGTTCTATTCAAATTTATAACTATAAAATTTAGCTATGCTATTAGGAAGTATTTTAATAATACGTCCAATTTCGTTCTAACCAATAAAACCGATATTTAAATTCCTAAAGTGGAAGGATTTTATATTGAAATTTAATTATATTTTCATCAGAAAATAAAACTAGTTTTAAAAATAGGGGACGATGAACTGAAGAGTATTTAACATTTTTTGTGGTGAGCCTTTAAGGTAACTCAAAAATCTTTTTAAGTTAATCTATGTCTATACATGCAATATGCGATATGTGACATGTGAATGTGTATCATAAAACATGGTGGAAATTCAACTACGTCAAATAAAATAATTGATTTTGAACCTACCGGAAATTTATATTATTAACCTTAGGTATTCAACGGATATTTATTTTAGAAGTTGGTTATTATGCAAATAGGTCAGCTGAAAATTTTCTGATGACAGTTTTCTGATAATGATAAAAATGTTCTCAGAGATATCCAACTCGGACTGTAACTAAGGGAATTTGTGAAATATCGACCCAATCCCTTGGCCCTCTAAACAAACTCTCTTGTTCCCAAGCCATTTCATCTCAGATCATATTGTTGTGTAACAAATATAAACACTTTTCATCTATGTATGGCTACCGAACTACTTTATACAACTATATAAATTTTCCATAAATAAATTACGAAAACTACTACTATATACTACTACTACTGTATTTACTTTAGTAATAAGAAAAATATTTATTCTTTCTATTAGGAAATCGGGTTTAAATCGTAATATTACAAGTATACATTGAATTTAATAATATTCTCCTCCATAATTAGTTTACCCATATTAACTACCATATCCATTATACTTATATTAGCTAATATAAGTATGATAGGCAGATTTTATTTTGTGCTGTCTACTTATTGTATTATTTTCTACTAGGCTTAGTTTTAGTTATTTTCTCCGGCACAAAGGACTAGACAAATTCCAAAAACCATTATTCATTATAAGAATGAATGAACTAAAAAAGTTATGGAATTGATAAGAGGTTTTTTTCTTCAATAGCCAGTCAAAATTCAAATACCGTAAATTATCACGACAAATAAAGATATTTATAGTCACTTATCTCTGTAAATTTAAATAAGTAATATTGTTTTTATTGAAGTAGAATATTACATAGATGGATAAACCAATTTTAAATAGTACCAATATTTTTTTGTTTTTCCCTTATGAATACCATTCCTCTGAAAATGGGAATATATATACAAATGATACTAGAGTGATATATATATATGCTTTACCATAAGTCTCGAAAATATACAAAATATGTGAGTTTTAGTACATAAGTTATACATGTATATAACAATTTATTCAATCAAAATTTGTAAAAAACCTGGTCAGATGTTTTAGTAAACTGATCAGACGGCTGTTAAAACGAATGACCACAGCGAACTAGATTGTCCTCAAAATCTAGTTTTTGATATGTTTATATGTAACTTTAATTTATTTTTTTGCTCCTTTGGATTCAGACAAAAATACAAATAAATAAAATTGAATCATCCGTTTGTAGGTCTCAGATTTAAAATCCGTTCTTGGAGGTGCCATGGGTCTTGTTATTTTTAAAATAGGTAAAATATGATAAATGATGTAGCCAAATAAAAAGAAAAACAAACGATTGAACAAAATTATCTTCACTTCATGATGTTCTGTATACTTCTACTAATGTAAGCTGGACAATTCTACTTATTTTGTTGTCATTTCTATCTACTAATATGCTCATTGTTTGTCCATATAATTCTTTTAGAGAATAAGTAAATTCTTGTAACCCCCTTATTTATGGACTGTGATTTAAATTAGGTACGATGCTTATTACAGGATCAATGTTTATTCGCTGAGTACGCAGGTTTGCTGTTGTTATGTTAGTATTCAACCCCTGGTGCGATGATTGATTAAGCAGCCACTTGAGGCGCTCTGGTAATGTTACTGCATACTAAGTGCACTGAGAAAGCAATTGGCTACAACTCATCCACATATTCTATGGAAATGTAACATTTGAACAAACCGTGTTTCACAAACCCATGACTAATGGAGAAAAGAATAAGACTGATAGAATGGTTAACAATCAGACTGAATTAGTACAAGCACGTTAACAGTAAACACCAATATTGTCCATCGGCAAACATTTGTAGGAGTAAACGACAACAGACAGGTCGTTCCCGGGCTACGAACGACGCTTTTATCGACAAACGATCACGAAGGAATACTCCAACGATTGTCACTTACGTGAGTAGAAATAGTGACGATACGGAAAACGAGCGTCTTATCGTTGCATTGCCTTTCACGGCTCACCGTAGTTGTGTACTAATATATGATATACCGACGCAACCTAGTGTATTTTTAGGTTAATAGTTTTGGTTAGTCTGGTGAGCTCATAACCTTGTACTATAAAAAAATTATTTGATAAGTATTTTGAATCATTTATTTTACAGAATCTTTGAAATTCATAATGACGTTGGTTATTAATTATTCAATACCTTTTATTGGACTTTTCCAACGCATCTGTTTTTAACTACACAGAGAAAATTGTTTTTTAAATACCAATGGTAAAAACATGTTTAAACCCTTTTTTATCTAAACTCATAATAAGGAAAAAGGAAAGGCAAAAAAGAAAGGATAAAGTAGTCCACCATATTGGAAAAATGGCGGGAAATTTAGAGTTTGACATAAATACCTAAAAGTAACATAAAAAATAAATGGGTAATAGTAAGTTTACTGTCAGGCATAAAACAAAAAAGTTAGCTATTTGAAAACTTTAGGCTATACACCCGTAACAATAAACCTTAATATGACCTTAAATCGGAGGTGTTTAAAAATATGTGGTTAAGATTTTTTTTAGTAAGCCATTATTATTTATAATTTTTATATGATTGAAATTTTGCTCATGAAATACTGTTTTATAGTGGTTTTAGCAACACCCATCTAAAGGGATTTTTACTTGAGGCATTGTTGATGTACAATAATTGAGTAATGCATCTCCAAAACAAAGTACTTTCCACATTAAAGGTTCACTGTTAACTAACATATAAATATTCTAAACATCTAAATATTCTGTAGACCTGGTGCCTCTGTGGCTCGTATATGTAGTTGGATATCTAATAATTTCTCGATGTAAAAATTCTTTAAAATAAGTATACTAATTGAAACCACCATAAAATATAGGGTCTTACATAAGAAAAATAAGTTTACTACCATTTGGAAAATAGTGGTTATTTACAGAGGATTAAAGGTTATTAGTAAAATCTCCCGTCTTATTGCACGTTCTGACAACTGTGTGCTTACCATGATGCCAATACATCTGGTTAGTAAACACATGTTTGCTGTCACTTAATGTGAAACACGCAATTACCCACCCTAACTCCGTGGCCAACACTTTAAAATATTCCTGTAATGCTTTATAAGTTGTATTCATAATATCGTTGGATTGATAATAAGAGAGAATAACAATAAAGCTTAACATAATCCAATACCCATTTCATTATCTGCATGTTACTTGTTCGATTCTAAAAAAATCCAAACAAAATGTTGTTATTATTCGATATAAAGTAACCCAGCTGTCTTTTGGCATGGATATGTCTTAGCTCTGGGGGTGTTGGCGATTTCTAACATTTAAATTATGTAACAGGTTTCTATAGAAACCACCAGAGCTATTGCATTGAATTTTTAATAAAAAAGAAAAAGAACAGCTGTTTATATAAACTGAAAACATTCTCTTGAGACATATCCATTACCTAACATATTTCCCACTGGGAAGTAAATACAAACATTTTTTTCTTTATGATATTAACTAATAATATTAATAATTAATTACTGATAGAGCTTTGTAACACATTTAATTTAAAATAACTGGTTATTGATCAGGCAGTGCACATTATTCATTCGAATCCGGTAAAGCCAGGTACAATTAAGAATAAATCTTAGGACTCATTACCGGAAAACCATTATCTGCAGCAGGAACATACTGGAGCAGTAATGCAGTGTGTTTCTATGCTCAAATAGTTATAATACTATAATGCATTTTAATTACATTTTTATTGTATTTATTATTAAGTATTAATAATGTGATACAGAAAATATCATTTAAACTCAATTTAGCTTCATACTTTTCCTTTTTTTATCAGGATTATTTAAGCCCTATTGAAGCTATGCAGGTGTATTAAAGTAATATAAAACTGAATTTAACATAAAATATAAATAGCTTTTAAATTAACTGATTAAGTGTGACCTATATATTTTTATAGCATTAGATTAAAATAGTTTTACATGATAATATTTTAGTGTGACGGATCATTATTCTGTGTCATGAACATGCTTGCGCTATAAATGCCTGTTAATAATGTACAGGTATACTCGTAATCCAACAATAAAATAAAAACCTTTTTAAAATATTTGTAAAAAAATAATGGCATATGGAACTACTTTTAAAGATTTTCTCAACGTTCAAAATCTAAAGTTGCAACATCCTAGAAAATGTTTTAACAGCTAATTTTTTAGATTACAAACAGAATTCTATATATAATATTTTATAGATATATCATAACCATTACTCATTTTCTTATTCTAATTTTATATCAATTGAATAAACTCCATGTAAAAATACCTTCATTATTATCTATGTATATAAAACCCAAATCTGACTCACTTACTGACTGACTGATCACATTTTATCAAAAACTACAAGGCTTTGGAGCTTCAAATTTGGTACATAGATTCTATATAAGGTCTAGATGCGTAATAAGAAAGAATTTTTCGGAACTCCTAAAGGGCTCTACCCTACAGAGGGTAAAAGTCCCAATGTTAACCTGGGGAGTAAATTTGTTTATAAATTTTCTACAATCAAAACTTTTTATCTCTAAAGCTACAGTTGTTGGTTCACTTTCCATTAGCATTGTGAATTGCTATTCAATACCTTCTGTATCAATCGTCAATTTAAAACTATCAAACAAATAAATACTGTACAAAATAAACAGTTTCACTTGCCACGTAAATACTTCACAGTTTTTGGGGTTTATGCACCTAATTTTTATTTCGTGTCTAATTAAATGCCATATGTTAATAAATGACATAGTATATTAATACTATGGCTTATAGATTAATCTCTTTTATTATCTATCTAAATGACAACCAAAGTCGTGTTGGTTACACTATTCATAACTTGAGAACGGCTTATAACTATACCGCGACCCAAAATATCTAAATCTTTCACAACGAAACCTAAATGTTATTTAGGGTTTTATTACGGACATTTTCCATCACGATTTTAAGTAAAACAAAGTTTCACTTAAGAACTTAAGGATAGAGAAAATAAAGTATCTGTAAATGATATTCATATAAATCCGAAACAAAATTTTCATGGTACGCTAACTCGTAGTAAAGCTCGTGGGGGGCATTAGATTTTTGTTTTAAGTCAATTGTAAAAATAATATGTTTTTTTGCTCTGTAAAGTTAACTTTGTACTGTATTTTTTCATGTACATTAGGAAGGATTTGCTTTGGAATAAAAATAATAATAAATAAATCTGTTAGACATGGATTTCAGGTTTTTGCGGCGGACATTTTGTTTCCGGTTCCGGTGGGACACGCCCATTCCTTTCAGTTGTCTTTGAGTCTCCGTGACACGAGTGGACGTATTTTGGTTTCTTTTGTGTGTAATGTTTAGTGAATGGTTTGTTTGTAAGTTTTTTGACTGCTTTAAACTTTTATGTTTTCAGTTTTATACCGGTTTGGTCCGGATTATATGTTAATTGTGCTATGTTTTAGATATTAGTTCACCTGAGGACGGGATCAGATTCCAGATCCTGAAACGTCGTGAAACTTTGTTTTACTTAAAATCGTGATGGAAAATTTTCGCAATAAAAACCTAAATAACATCAATCCACCATCACCAATAATGAATTTGAAACAAAGAAACCTTAATGCTATTTGATTTCGAAACATGGCCAACCTTAAAGTTAACACATATTTACTGTAGGGCGTTACGAAGTTCGCTAGTAGCTAGTAGTAGCTAGTAGTTTGATATAAATATTTTAATTAAAAAATCGAACACAATCTGTTGACCGAATCAGTTGAACAGAAAGAATGTAAATTTTAAATAAAGCATCACCGTCGACACTCGTACAGGGATATTACAGTATTAATCTAGATGAACGTTTCAAAATCCACACAGAACCATACTGATTGGCTATCATCCGCAGATCATATCTGACATTGATTGTGGTTGTTCATATTTTCTATAATGTTTCTATAAACTTTATTAAACTGTGATGTTTCCAAGTATTTTTCATCATTGTTAATACCCTTTCCTAGACTAATTTTTTTTAATTTGAAAATTAAATTATGTAGATGATTGCATTTCGTTCGTCCATTATCACTTACTCAGGAATATTTTACATGTATAATAGGGATATTTATATTTTCTTTAGGTGTCGGGATATTTTTACGCATATAATTACCACTAAAATATCAGATTTATTAATAGAACTTGAAATCTCATTCAAGTAAAGATCAAATTCAAATTTGCACTTCAGAATACTTTTTATCAAACTAAATTGTAAACTTATATTCTGATTTGGACCTAAGTCCAGTGGTATTTTAGAAACACCCTGAAAATTAACAATTTATAAAAAATCTAACTTTAAAATATTTTTTGGACCGAGTAATAAGTCATTAGCATTGTTCTAGCATGTCCATATGACGGGAAAATTTGGATGCTATACCTAAGTGTTAGGTTCATTACATTTACAAGTCAAGTAGTTACACAAATGAGTCCAATGATTCTCTCCTTTTCCCTTTTTTTATATTTTCTGCCAGGTTTGACAAAAGACTTAACTTTTCACGTCGTTGACAAAATACCAAGGCAACCAAATAACCAAATAAGTTTGTAATTCGCCACGCTGCGTATTTTTTAATTTTCGGTACCAAGTAGGAAAAATCGTTTAAAGGTTTAGAAAAAATCTCTGCAGTATCTGTACTTTCTTTTACTCACTTTCCACGAAACTACCTAAATTTCAAATACGGCTCTTTTATCATCAAAACAGAACAAGAAAAGATCGCAGCATGAGAAAATAGGTATTTCTTTAAAATAGGGGGTTAGTCAAAATGAAAAAAATAATGTTGAAACTAATTAGCAGCTCCAGTTTGAACTATGTCCATTCCTGACCAAAGTTCCTGAGTCAATCTCGCTACCAACTCTTAAAAAAGTATTAAAATTCGTGTTTGTATTTTATTCGTGTTTGAGGAGAAACGTGTTTCAGATTTTTAACATTACTTATACGGGACTAAAACATGGATATGGTGAAGACACAGCATACTAAATAACCTAAACAAATTTAGACACGTCTCAATTTTTGAAGCCTTTAAGAATCAGATGGTATAATTTCGGCGGATACCTTTTCGATTGCTTACAGAAACGTTCCTCGTTACAAGACCATGAAGGACATTCTGAACGCACATGTTTACAAAGGTAATTGATGAAAAACATCGGACAACAGCCCCTGTGACTGTGTGTGTGCGACACTTGTCAGACATAGTGGGGCTGACAAGACAACAAGAATGTACCAACAATGGACCGATGAGCGGGGCAAGGAGACACAATGGCCACATTGTACTAGTATCGGTGTTTGCCTACACTTCTGTATCATGTCACAGCCGTGGAACTTCCGCTTCCTGCTGAGTTACTACTATCATTTGATGTACGGTATTCATCAGTTGAAAACGAAATAAATCAAAATACTATCAGTTATTTAGTCTGGACTAAACCGAATATAAAATAAGAATTATCATAAGGAAAGCCAGTCTTTTTTTATATATTACTTTTGACATTCCGGGTGTTTAAGGTGTTAAGATTATCACTTTTTATTCTAAATATCTCCGATTAAATCCTAAAATAAATTCTATCACAATTTTGGGATCATTTTACAATAGTGCCTTTAACTATTGGACTAGTTATTAAAGATCCTGAAAAATAAATCAGAAGGTTATTGTCAAAAACAATATAGTCAAAATCGTCTTCACTCATATTCACTTGAAATGGGTGAATACCCATAAAACCACCAGAATAGGTCAGTCACATAAGTGGAAAAGTATGAATTTAATGAACCGAATAAATCTCTTTTATCCTAATCAAATACACATTTTTAGAAGAACTATTCCAGCCGATAAGACAGTCAAAGGGCGGTCAGTCAGTCACTAAACTGATGATTTGTCTGTATTTTTATCACACAGTCGTGAGATACAAGTTTGTACAATAGCATTCCAACTTCTCCTTGTCATTCTTTTAGCATGTTCTGTACCTCCTGTAGGATTTATTACAGTTTTAGTTGCGTAGAAATATTATAGGTTTCTGTTTTGACTTTTGTTCATTCAGTCAGATTTTATTGGAAATTTCTATCTTTTAATTTGGTTTATCACAGTATTTGAACTTAGACACAGCCTAGCCTTCACCATGGAAAAAGGTTATAAAACTTGCACTTCTAATATCTTCTTGTGTCTTTGGCATATGATATTATTTTATTATGACGAATCATAATGCTTTCTTGTCAGTTCGTGTCAGAATAATGAGATCCCAGAAAACTTGGTCACTTTTTGAGGCTTGTTGTTATGTTGTACATACTTCGAATAGAGGGTATCTTAGGGTATCTAGAATGCCAGAAGAGAACAGACCAGAGAACAGTTCCAAGCCTTCTGTTTTTTCCTTTTTTTCTTTCTTTCTTTCTTTCTTTCTTTCTTTCTTTCTTTCTCTTTCTCTTTCTCTTTCTTCTTCTTTCTTCTTTCTTCTTTCTTCTTTCTTCTTTCTTCTTTCTTCTTTCTTCTTTCTTCTTTCTTCTTTCTTCTTTCTTCTTTCTTCTTTCTTCTTTCTTCTTTCTTCTTTCTTCTTTCTTCTTTCTTCTTTCTTCTTTCTTCTTTCTTCTTTCTTCTTTCTTCTTTCTTCTTTCTTCTTTCTTCTTTCTTCTTTCTTCTTTCTTCTTTCTTCTTTCTTCTTTCTTCTTTCTTCTTTCTTCTTTCTTCTTTCTTCCTTTCTAACCATTTGGTAATCATTTGGTGTATCCTAGTTCAAATGGTGGAGTAGCCTAAAGAATTTACTAAGTAATCTGTTCACTTTAGACAGTCAAAAAACTTACAAACGCTGTAACAATTTAGTTTTGCTGTGTTCAATGATGACCTTTGAACTGTATTTAATAAGTAATACAACTGTTACCAAGCTTGTGACTGCTACCCTTGTACCAGGGTACAACACCTCATTCATTAACACTTTTCTGATGATACAGACCAAACAAGTCAACCTTTGCAACCCCCACAACAATTCTACCTTCCTGTGTATAATAGTCGTAGTCGTACTACTGAGCTATTCTCAAAAGCCACTACATCAACGTCAGTATATGTTATTTACTTAGTACGTGATGCTGACGTCACAAATATGAGGATCACGTTTTCTCCAGTGTGGTATAAAGGAGATGCGAGTTCCATGTTCATTTTTCACCTCTCCCCCACTCCAGCAATATAGCACCCAGGGGCGCTTTACGCCGGGCATGCAATTAGTTTGATGGTGTGTAGTTTTTACGGAAGGTTACTCAAAAATTGTTTAGAAAATTTTATTTTTCAACGGAAATTTTAAACCTCAAAAATACTTTATGAACGTACAGTTCTGCTCTCCAATATATTTACTTTACTAAATATTACGGTCATAAAGCAGGGTAAGCGGAGTTAACACAATTAAAGAAACAGATTCTTTTACTTGAAATTTTGATTAATAATTTCAAAAACACTTAACTTATAATTAATTAAAAAATATTTGTATGTTTAATTTTAAACAAAATATATAATAATTTTAGTGACAAAGCTCTTGTTATATTAAACAAGCTATTGTATAATATAGCCTATTTAATTTATTTAGGAAAACAATTCTGATTTATCTATGGTGCAGTTTTATGGTTAATTATCATCTTAGTCTACACCTACATAGCTTCAGTACTGTCTCTCTTCCTTAAATGAGACGAACTTAAAATTCTTTCAACCACTGCACGATGTAGTATTTTAGAGAATAATTGAAAAAGTAGAGTTAAAGTAATCCAAATAAAATTAAATATTAGAGTCAAAAAGTTTAAAGGGATTCATCGGGTCTTTCAAATTTATAACATACTTTTCCCCTGAAACCTATTTACCTTTAAATTGCTACTTGGTTATTGCAATATATTAGTTAAAATTAATAAAACAATAATTTCAAACACGTTTCATAGATTGAAATATTTTCTTCCAGAGCGCATCAGAAAATGCTTTTGAATGACTAAATGATATGATTTAAATAGTTAATAATTAAATTAAATATATATATTTTAATTTAATTATAATTAAGTTCTTTAATTTAAAACGAATAAAGTAGTTTTTTGAATTCTAGGTGTTACGCGAGGAAACAACTTTTATGAAACTAAGTTTATTTTTTTATTGAATAAAAGAAGTTGAGTAAAAACAACGCTGGCTTCAGGCAGTAACTGGATGCAAAAGTTGTTCAATGCCGAAGAGTCGTGTGTTAAGGGCTTTTAAAATGGTTATTGTCAAAGTTCTAAAACTAACATTAATTGTATCTCTTCAAACTGGCGAGACCTCTGGAGCATCAAACTGGAATTAAATTAATATTGAAAAATATTTCATCTCTCGAATAATCATAGGTTTTGGTTAAAAACTCAATGATACTTATTAAATCTCGATGTGAACTAATTACACAGACTGTTTCAAGTTCCCCTTATTGGAAAAATTCTAGCTTATATTAAGGTTAAATTAGCGTTATTTTCTTTTTCATACACTTCTATTCGTTTCTCTTAATTTTTCCACGTAGACCCTTTGGACGACAAATTACATGGCTTAAGGTGGCGTATTACAGTTTTTTTAATGATGCAAATGGAATATTTTCTTCAGTTATTTTGATATTATAAGCATCCAAGTCAACATATTTTCATTCAAGCGCACGTTCCTGAGCTAGTTTAGTTCGATACTTAAATTTACTTTACCAATTTAGTTTTTTTTAAATAACAACCTAATCAAATTATCCCGTTGGGTTGAAAGATCGATGAGTTATGAGAGTGAATGCGATAACCAGATAAAATGTCAATCACCGAGTCTCATTAATCATTCTGCCATCGCATCTCTTTCATTGACAAACTCCGTTTAGTGTTCATATCAATAGTATAACGTTTTTTTAATTATTTGTATACATTTTACTCCTTAACAACAATACCCCCGCTAATCTACGATATATTATAACTATTTTGTATCTCATTTAGGCTATTTTATTGTAAAAATAAGTACAACCATGCCTATTTCACTAACGAAAATAGATTGAAATGAAAAAACTATATTTTATTGATACAAATATCTGACAATATCTAATCTAATTTGTAGCTAGGAAAATTGGAAAAACATAACTAGTATATAGCCGAAAATGTATCTTTTATCTTTAGCCCTGGGTTCAAAATCTACTTTCCATAAACATATTATATGCTTCGGATGTTTGTTTTAAAATAACTGATTTAGCATAAATATTTTATATTCCTCCATGGCAGCAGACTTACGTATTCAGAAACTTGCATTGAATAATTAATTATTTAAGATGATACGATCAAAGATTTATTATACTCTTAGAGTAGCCAGATACAAAAAATCTTCATGATAGATATGTTTATACATAAAGCACAAATTATGTATTCTCCTGTACATATGAACAAAATGGAAAATTGTTTAGTAGATGTATTTGCTAGGATGAGAAACGTTATTTTTTTCATCACTATATTTGACATAATATGCAAAATTTCGATGTTGTCGAACGGTGGTTCATTTCCGCTGATGATTTCCTCTTTAATGCTGACGGCCCCTGACACGATCTAGAGTCTAAACTTTCCCTCTAGATATTAAATGGAAATAATAAAACTTGCACCATAATGGCATGTGCTGTCAAAAGCCAAAGCAGGGCTACCAACTGTGAATGCTGTTAAAGGGTCGGACATTTTCGCTGATGGTTCCCCCTGTAATGCTGATGACCTCCTGACACGACATAGGGTCTGAAACTTCCCTCCAAATCCTCGCGTATCTCGAATGGAATTATTTTTCCTTTTGTTAATGTTTATTACAACAAATAATTGATGGAAAATTTCTACATATTTTTAGTAGAAAACATCCACGATGTTTGTGATATAAACTCTGAAACTCTGATTGGTCACGTGAGCATACAGTCATAAACATTTTAGTGACGACAAGTCTTAAAGCAGTAAAATGAACTTTTCTTATAATCTTTTAAATTTAATACATAAAATAGCTCTCTCTTTCCACTTCAATATCGCTTCGATTATTAAAGTTAAAAATCACTAATTTGTTTATGATTTCTTATGAATTAAAGTTGCTAAGTTACTCGTTCATGATCTGACTATAATTTGGTAGAATTATTACACCTAAGAGGTTATCGATTATTAGAATTGTAGAAGTATTATACCGAATAGATCAAAGGATAATTCACAGATGATGGCATTTCAATCCAATGAATTATTCATAACCATTAGCCTGGCCAAGATATAGTTGACCTTTTCGTGAAAATAATATCCCTCTCTACATTATTCGTAATACATACTGTGTGTTAGAAATGTCCCGGATGGGTTTAGTATATTTTTAACAACTAAACATAAAACGGTTTACGTTGGTATATCAATTAAATGTAGCAACAATAGTCATTTTATGTAATAAGGGAGGAATAAGTTGAGAATCTGAAAGGTAAGCATTAGAAAAAAGAAACATAATATTAAGTCTTAACTGTCAAAAATCAATATCGTAAGCCCAAACACACAAGGTGGATACCGAATAAAACAGTGCTTTAAAATTGTAGGTTATGAACTTGAAACCAACCGCCATTTTGTGTTGGATCGACCTTTACAGATCCAGTTTAAGTCCAGTAAGTGGCCGTATAGGTTAAATTTAATATGGAATAGTGGGTCTTTTAAATTGGAAAACAGTGCTTTACTAGATGCAAGATCATAAAGAACCTGAAATTTTAAAACAGTCGTCATTTTTTTAACAAACGTTTGTGGTGGGGCTAGCAGCATTGCTTCCTGCTAGTTAATATCTTATGTTAATGTCTATTTAGTTCTATTTAGATTCCATATTGTTAACTTACTCCTCGTAACCCCTACCATCACCACCCCTTATGACATAAAATGATAGTTGTTGCATAAAAAATATGATTTTATAAGTATCATTGGTATACCAACGTATACTGTTTTATGGAGTGGTTTAACATACATTAGGGGCCTACACCGTTCCGAGGAATATTTACCACACTATAATAAACGGTATCAGTGATATAACCTTTTTCGAACAGTGAATGACGTCATTTTAAATACATAGGAACCAATCGGGAACATAGGAACTTGTCACATTACGAAATTTCATCGATTCGTTCCTGATTTCTTTTGAGGTATTAACATTTGTTTATCTTCAATCAATACTTTTAATACGCTCATATTTTTGTAACACTTGTTTACGAGTACGAACAAGTAAATTTAACACAACCTATATATACTTTTTTAGTTGAGTTTCAAAAACTTACATTTTACATACTTACATTGTTATGTTACACAGTAAAACCTTGTACAGATAAGAAAACCATAAAGTAGCTGTGAGTAAATCATATAAATGTTTCACCAGACACGCAGGACATGTCATCTCTCGCATCGGAGAACTTTATCACCTTTCTAACACGGTTTTATAATGTAATTCTTATTTTCGTGCTGTTATATTTTAAAATCATACATTATACAAAATCATTTAGTGCTTACCTGAAACTAGAATTAAAGATCTTGTTAAAATAAATATAAATTGAGTTAAATGCATTTTTACGGTAAAGAAATTTCCTGACAACATATTATCCTTGGCTTCGTTATTCAATTTTCAGAAACGGCTCTTCACTTCTAAGTCCAGCTGGCAAGTTTCCACGATATTGAATCTATCTAAAATCTCGCTGCTCTGGGATCTCTATGAAAATATCCACATTCAGTTTTTAAGTTACTCTGCAAAACTGTTACGTTTGTTGGCGTTAGATCGCGTGTTACGTCGTGAGCGTCAAAGCGATAAAAACATTACAATTATGTTGATACACAGTTTAACAAAGTGTCTAATAAATCAAACTCCAGTATGATCTAGAGATAATGTTAAATGGTGGTTGCAAGTAGCTTATTACGTGACCTCACTAAACCAGGGAAGTTTGCTCGAGACAAAATTAACTTTGAATAGAATGTTATGCTTTTATTTAAAACTATAATATAATTAGTGGCTGATGGCCGAGATTTACTCGGTTTTAATTAATATTATTACTAATCCAAATACAAAACTTGCTCGTATTATAGTATTGGATTGGATTCAGGACTTTGGTGATTTTGTCGGAAATAATCCAATATAAACAATTGAGACTAATTGTTAGATTAGATTTAAAACACTCTTATGTTACATTTTAAACCCTTAGTACTCTTAACATATTTCAAAAGGCATGAGTCAGCATAGACTGCAAATAACCATCCTATGCTGGAACAAAGTTTTTTTTAAATAAATCTCAGTAAATTTAAAAATAAATTTAAAACATTTCAGTATTTCAAATAGTGTGTTTAATTGAGGATTATTTAAATCTTTAACCTCTACTTAGTAAAAAGTATGTTTATGTCAAGAAAAAAAGCTGTGACACTGTTCAAATATACCGGGTGTCCCACGAAGAGGTTTCTATTTTTGAGTTGGTGTGACGGACGTGTGGATCGCACTACGGACCTGGGACTCAACAGTCCTAACATACTACACATGTGCGAAAGAAATACCCCCGAGTATCAGTTATTTCTGACACATTAGTGCAAAATGGTGGGATATTAAAGAAATAGTACCTGGAGACAGTTTTGGCTGCTGTTACCCAAAGGACGGTGTTTTGTCGTATGACATATCCCGACAAACAATGTCTGGAGCGTATGCATCGGTTTTAAGCAATCAAATAGTGCCACATCCTTTTCAGCCTGAGATGAAAGACGTTTATTCCAACAGGATGGAGCTCCTCCACATTATGCTAATGTGGCCAAAGCAGTTTTGGACCAAAATCTCCTTAACCGTTGGATAGGTCGTGGCAGCAACTTCATGGACTGGCCCCCAAGGTCTCCAGACCTCACTGTTTGTGACTTTTTTATGGAGAAGGATTATTGTCATAACATTGTGACAGACGATGAACTAATTTCATTGCTATCAGTGTATTGCGATCGATGGACATCAGTTTGAAAAAGATTTATGGATCAAATAGATTTAATCTATTTATGAGTTACTTGTATCTTTAATTCCCTGACGTTGTTAAGTGCTTAGTAACATCGTTAAAATTTATTAACTGTGCTGTAACACTTAGGCAAATAAAATTATTTCAACGAAAAGGTACAATTCCCTTAATATTCCGTCATTTCGTCTTAATGTGTCAGAATTAACTGACATTCTTGGGTATTTCTTTTGGACATGTGTATGTTGAATCCCAGGTCCGTCATACCAACTCAAAAATAGGGACTTATTCGTGGGACACCCAGTATATTATTGTATACATATGTGTTCATATTGATGAATAAAGATTATTTGGTTTGATTTCAAATAATTTGATGAGTCTATTAAATAAATTTTTATTTGGGGACAGTAATTGTTATACTTCAATTTCATACTTCTCAAATTGATTTAAATTAAAAGAAACAATAGCTTTTTAGCTCTCAATGAACGGTGAGATGGTTTAATCTGAAAAGTCAATAACCTGTGAACATTCATTAATGAACCAAGCATTGACAGTACTCTCTACCGATACGGCAGTCTTCGCACCTCAAGAGTGTTCAAACTCGTTTTAAATACAAACCTGTTCTGTCAATCATTCTTATAACAAAAAAAGTTTTTTGTTAAGGAGTTAATTTGATAGTAATTTGATAATAGTAATTTGATTTTTGATATTCTGAACTGTTTTGTTAAAAAAGTTATTTATTACTAAAATTAATAATTGCTTCAGATTACAGAATGTGTATATTTTGTCCCTCAAACAGGGCTACCAGTTAAATATTTTATACAGACTTATATAATTATTCATCCTAACAAAAATAATAAATACTAGCTTAGTTTTTATATCAATAAAATTGCATACTCCGTCTCAGTTTTCAAGCTGATAGTGCAAAGAATCAACAAATTTGGAGGATGATAAGAAAGGATATATAGTACTTTAGCACTAAGGAACTATCAACGTCTCACGACGTGTTTTAAATAATGAGATGAACATTTTCTACATAGGATTACTAATTGCCTACTGTACTAATTGCTTAACATAAATATCAATTAGTTGACTAGTCCGGGAAAAAAAGGAAAGTCTGAGTTATTACATCTGTGGGGCCTGCTAAAAGGTCAACTGAATAAACTTTCATTCTCACCTAATCCATTTCCATAAACGCCCATCCCAAAAACATGACGTGTCTCGATGATAGCCTATCACAAATGGCGTCTGGTTTTTTTCTGACTTTGTTCAATGTCAAGAGGAATTGGCAAAGCAATCAACCTAATGTACAGGAACTAAATGGATATATGGCTGGATCTCAGAAAGGTTTGGTTATCCAGATAGAGTCAGAGGAAAATTTTTAGGAATAGGAACACTGTAGCAACATAAAATTTCGCAGTGGGTTTTCTGAATTACAAGAAAGATTAACTGATCTTTTTTATTTATCTATCTATTATATCTATTTATTTTTTTATTTTTCATTTATCTGAAAAGTTTTGTTTAGGTCCAATATATCTACATTAAATATGGTACGAATTTCCTTTCAAAATATATTTCCTTTCCTTTAGGAAATAGTTTAGATCATGGATATGTCTAAAAGTAATGTCTTCAGTTCCTATTAACAACTCTCCTAACTTACCTCTTACATCTTTCAAGTACCGTACTTACTTCAAGTACAACGTTACTTTGCCGTTCAATAAAACCGCTGCGGTATCTGGATCTTTAAACCACAGATACTAAATTCAATAAAGTATTTTTGTGTGTGTTTTATGGTAAATAGATAAGAGTCTTTAATGGGTACCTAAAACTGAATCCAAAACCAATGTTGGCTTTATTTTGCACACGGACTAAGCTAATAGTAAATAGGAGAACAAAAATAATTAAAATAAAATTAAATGTTTTATAAAAACTAATCAGCACCCTAGTTAAAATGTTGCAAGTTTTAAATTTAAAAACTAAAATAAACATAGCACATTTTTGCAGAAAATACATAATATTTATGATAGCATGCCGAAAACAGCATATGTATGTTGTTCTGTACACTAGTTTTAGAAAGCTTAGAATGTGACCAGTTAAGTGCAAAAAATATATATACTGCCCTTCTAGTTCAATTATTTTTATTGAATTTCCAGAAAATCTATTACCAATGTATAAATAATGCAATCTACTTTCCCGCATTTTTATGGAATTTCGGAAGGTATATTTCAACTAAATGCAAAACTTAAATTAATTAAGAAACACACGTATTACTTCACAAAAATCATATTAACACTACACTTTCAAGTTGTCAACACAATCAATGATGACGGTTCCGGTAAAGAAATAGAATATAGAGTTCATAAAACTCTAGGATAAGTAGCTGATCTTAAATTGGCATTTATAAATAAATATAGATCGTTATTGTTATTATATACATGCTCAACTTTAAGCTACTATCAATGATTTAATTTTTTCTCAATATCTAAAAGCGTTTATTATTTTTAACAGAATATTTTCATCTATTTACATTGTTCAAACTTCACCTCTACAGAAAAACACTAAACCATCATGATTTCAAAAATAAAAAGCATGTTCTCATCTCAAAAATAACAAAAGATACATTCGAGTATGAAAGAGAACCCTACCGGAGGCGCAGACAGCAAAGTTTTTATTGCGAGAGTCTGGAGTTTTTGCAGCATTATCGTCAGATTTCGCCTCCCAGACCGCAACCCCGGCTTGCGTTAACACCTTTGCACGGACAGTTAACTCTTCCCGCTACATTGTAAGATTCAAGGTTGTTAGTAAACCTTCTTCGGACATTCAATTTAATCAAAGAGTTTTTAGTTATATTTTAAAACAAACACTTTCATTATTACAACATTTTTTTTAATTTCACTTTATTTTTATATAAAATATCTATTTAGTCTATTGTTTTTTATTTTTTAATCTAATGTTTTGAAGATATCCAATGGCTTAAATTCATACGATACATTTCATATGTTGTTTTTTTATTCCAAGGTATAACGTGTTCATGAATATGTCTCTCTTTCAATATTCATTATTATATTGGTATAATTTTATTTATGTTTTGCTTATTACAGATGTTAAAAGTGTTGTAAATAATATTCCCGGTGATGGCATTGACAGTTCTGGTTGGATGAGAAGGTTAGGCACTATAAAAATATCCTAACAGGAACAGTCTAGCATGCCCAGGTTGTGTAAACTTGAGTAAACCAAGGTTAAAATTAACTATATGGGGCTGAGACCTGGGTATTAACAAAGAAAGACGGAGACTTATTGAATATCTGGGAACGGAAGATACTGAGACGAATATATGGTCCAGTATTCATCAATGGAGAATGGAGAATTCGCTCAAACCAAGAACTGCGTGACCTATACAAAAAATCTCAAATTGTAGATGACATAAAAATAAGACGATTAAGTTGGTTAGGTAACGTTGAGAGGATGAATAATACAAGAGCTGCTGGAAGAGTCTTCAGGGAAAACCCAGGAGGAAGAAGACTGAAAGGACGTCCACGGAAGCGATGGCTGGAAGATGTAGAAGATGATCTCCGCAAACTAGGCGTCAGGGGATGGAGACGGAAAGCTACCGATAGAGAAGATTGGAGAGGCATCTTAGAGGAGGCCAAGGCCCTAAATGGGCTGTAGCGTCATGGAGTAAGTAAGTAAGTAAGTATCAGGCACAGTGTAGCATACCCAGGTTGTGTAAACTTGAGTAAACCAAGGTTAAAATTAACTAACACAAATTTTGTAAAGTTTCCTACCTACCTTACCTTACCTACTGTAGGTAAGTTACCTTACCTACTTTTGTGTTAGTTCCAGCTTTATCGTAGTAATCTATCCTTGGACTATCCGATGCATTGGTGATTAGCTTTACTGGCTAAAATCATATATGATCCATTGCAATGATTTTGTTCATACCACCTTTGAGCAGCAATAAAATGAGAGTGCAAAATGTGTTTTTAATGTTTCTAAACGTATGTTTTAAATTTTTGATATTGTGATGAATTTTACATAGTTTAGTCAGCATTTTCGTTGAAAATAAACTAAAATACGTTAATCGGATGAGTTTATACTGGCCGTTTTTAGGCTCGGGTGTTTTGTTTGGGAAACGTAAAAGTTATTTAATAACAGAAACTCGTTTGACAAAGTTGTTCAAAACAGTGTGGCCAACTTGCGGTATTGACATTCGAGACCTTGTGGGAAGCGCCGCCCGTTTTGTACAGCGATCCTAACACTACACGCTTTCTTCTCCAAACTGAAATTATTATTAAAGAAGTTTAACACTTTAATTAAATAAGGAATATTATGAAACTCAAAATGAATAATATCTAATGGTTTAATTGATGGCAAACCTTTTAAACATTATTCAAAATAGTGTAAGGTTTTTCTTATTTGTATATTTATATTTCACAAACAGTAACAACTGTTTAAATAGCTAAAATTTTGGTCAATCGGTGTTTTTGTTGATATCAAGGAATTAATAAAAATAACTTATGTTAGAAACTGTTGTAAGATGTAAGAAACTAAAACGTGTTTTTGTTAGTTTTTTTAGTACTTAAAAGTAACGTTATATTTATAATACAACCGTTATAATGAGACACTATTCAAACTAGTCCACATTTTAATGTAAATATGAATTACTTACGGGTTTATGAGTAATGGATTGATGATTTGTAAGTTTGCAATTGACAAAGCCCAGCTGATTCATTTTCAAAATCATTAATTATTAGCCAAATGAAACAGAGCCAGCTGGGTCCACCATCGGAAACACAATACGCCCGTTTTATTTTACGATTATTGTAAAATATTTTATCATCTTAAACATGCTTACTGCATTACATATTTATTTTAAGTTTAAGTTATTTTAAAACTTAAGTTTAAGTTTTAAGTTATTTTAAGTTACATATTTATTTGGTTTAGTATCCAGCAGTGTCAACATGATATATGTATTTTTTTAGTGTTAATGAATTTTAAATTGATAGTTGACACAGGATCATATGTACAGGGTACCGAAGTCAATTAACCTTGGTAGGCTCCTAAAGTAGGTTTTTATTTGGTTTTTTTAGATCAAAATTGGGTAACTTATATAGAAATTACTTTCTAGTCTCACTAATTGAAATTCATTTAGCTATCCATTGTGACGGGCGTACTGTCACCCTGGTTCATTCTTGTCCCTCTTGAGGGTTTTATAGACAATAAAACCGGCTGAATCTGAACAAACAGACCCAGATTTCTAGGAAAATATTACACCTCCTGACTGATTCCTTGGCATGCTTTCAGTTTTTTTATGAGTGGACGATATACTATCCTAATGTTAGTCCTGCTGGGTGGAGGATGCACCTTCCTAACACTTGTCCTGCTGGATGGAGGATGTACTGTCCTAGCGCCTGTCCTGCTGGGTGGAGGATGCACTGTCCTAGCGCTTGTCCTGCTGGATGGAGGATGCACCTTCCTAACACTTGTCATGCTGGGTGAAGGATGCACTGTCCTAGCGCTTGTCCTGCTGGATGGAGGATGCACTGTCCTAGCGCTTGTCCTGCTGGGTGGAGGATGCACTGTCCTAGCGCTTGTCCTGCTGGATGGAGGATGCACTATCCTAGCGCTTGTCCTGCTGGATGGAGGATGCACTATCCTAGCGCTTGTCCTGCTGGATGGAGGATGCACTGTCCTAGCGCTTGTCCTGCTGGATGGAGGATGCACTATCCTAGCGCTTGTCCTGCTGGATGGAGGATGCACCTTCCTAACACTTGTCCTGCTGGGTGAAGGATGCACTGTCCTAGCGCTTGTCCTGCTGGATGGAGGATGCACTATCCTAGCGCTTGTCCTGCTGGATGGAGGATGCACTATCCTAGCGCTTGTCCTGCTGGATGGAGGATGCACTATCCTAGCGCTTGTCCTGCTGGATGGAGGATGCACTATCCTAGCGCTTGTCCTGCTGGATGGAGGATGCACTGTCCTAGCGCTTGTCCTGCTGGATGGAGGATGCACTATCCTAGCGCTTGTCCTGCTGGATGGAGGATGCACCTTCCTAGCGCTTGTCCTGCTGGATGGAGGATGCACTGTCCTAGCGCTTGTCCTGCTGGATGGAGGATGCACTATCCTAGCGCTTGTCCTGCTGGATGGAGGATGCACTATCCTAGCGCTTGTCCTGCTGGATGGAGGATGCACTATCCTAGCGCTTGTCCTGCTGGATGGACGATGTACTGATCTAGTGCTTGTGCCTTAATATAAAAAATTATGGCTCGCTAGGGTATACCATTTCCTTGGCCAGTTGACTCGAGGAGGGTACTATTAAGTTGGAGTATGAATCCTCTTACGGTTTTTCGGATGTTCAGATCTAATCTTAGGTTTCAAATCTTTTAGAATTATATATACTGCCCATGTTGTAGCTTACCCATCCTTATGAATCCCTCCTATTAAGTGTCGGTTTTTGAAGAAAATTGTGGCGGCTTTGCTGGTACCTCCTAATTCTACATGTAACAAAATAATCTATCCTAGTCCTTTACCTACCACTAATAATCTAAAATATTCCAATAAAACATATAAATCCGTATAAATAAAATATAAAAATAAAATAAAGACGATATAAAAATATAGCATTTAAATAATATATTACTATAATACAAAATAAACCTAAAAAATACTTTTGTAAAATATTTTTTGTCTGTAAAATATACTTTAAATAATATTATATATACTAACATTTGTATGCATAATCTTTGTCCACAGTAGTGTCTGGAACTTCTGCATATTATTGTTCAACCTTTTGTGGCATTGTGTTTATTTTGAATGGTCTATTCCTAGAAAACACAAAACCTCTCTTTACTCGCAGCTTCACTATAAATTGCGAGTGTAATGCCACTTTGTGAGAGAGCGAAAGTTTGCCGTTTTATGTTTTCCTTTAAAACGATATTTCTCAAAATTATGTTAGTTTTTGTTAAACAATAGTGACACAATTCAGCTATTGAAGATTTGTCGTCTGAGATTATGTATCATATAGTTTTCATCTGGTCTGTCGGTGGATAGCAAACCATAATCATACTCAAGGTTGGGCCCCGACGGAGTAGAAACTTGTTGGTTTTACTTAACCCCTTCCCCCCACCCTCATCCCCCTCCCATCACCAACTCCTCTCTTGGAGAGTAAAGAGCCCTTGGGAAAATCCACACCACACCCGCAATTAGGTTAATGGCGCAGATATTTTTATAAAAATAAACCCTGGGAACTTCCTAAAACTTTCGTGAGGAAAGTTTTTTTTCATTCTTAATCATCATTACTTTAACAGACTTGTAGATTTTGTTCAATAAAATCAGTGACAAAGTTGAGTTATTCAAACTTGGCGTTTAGGAGTTTTAGTTATAATTTTAGTTTAGTTATAGTTTTATTTTCATCTGGTTTAGTTCATCAATCGAAAAAATCATAGTCAAGTACTTAGCAAAAAATAAATAAAGGACGGAGTTAATTACCCATGATAATAATGCCGCAATTATTGTATTGTAAAAATTACTGTATTTACTTCCCTGGGGGAAATAGGTTAGATCATGCATATCTAAAGGGAATGTTTTCACTTCTTCTAAACAGCTGTTCTTATAACCTTGTAAACCACATGTCACTAAGCATGTGACGTCACCATTTCAAATTCTGGTGTGATTGCCAATACCCCCAGACCTAGGACATATCCATGTGAAAAATTAAGAATGAGTATACGTATATCACGTTGTTGGAATATAAAATAACATTATCGAAAATACAGGTTTGTACTATTTCTTGTTTTAGTCGAAGATTACAAAAACTATTACATAAATGGTGTAAAAACATTAATTTTTTATGACATAAAAATAAGTATAAAATGTATACCAAACATAAAATGTATATTTAATACTTTTTATTTATTACTAACTAAAATAGTATTTTACAAAACGTAAAACCACTAATTAGTTTGGTAATTTTTAGGAATTTTATATCTGTAAGAGTTTATATTTGATATATTTAATAAGTTTGTTCCTTGGTATGGCAATATTTGTCTGTAATAATTGAAACTATTAGGTAATGTGGAGATTAGTATTTTTTTTTAATATAGGGCTCTAACTTAAATATGTTTCTGCTCCAAACACAAGTTTTCAAATGAAGAAGCATTTTTCCATAAATATAAACCAATAAGTTATCATCCTAAGTAATTTGCAAACTATTTGTGTAATAGGTACATAGTATAATTTTCTGTCCAAAAAAATAAATAAATCTTGATTGAGCAAAAATACATAAAATATGCATATTCCTGATACGGAAAAAAATTCATAAAACATTACTAATTTTTAATAACACATAAAAAAATAAACTGTAACGAAAAAAACCATATCAAATTATCTAGGGAATACAAAATACATGGAAATAAACATTGTATGATAAACTTTGGAATATTTAAATATTTTTACAATATTTAATTTTTTGTTCATTTAATAAACATGATTATGGTAGACAAATTTTTTCAAAAATGTAATATTAATTTGAACATTTTTTTATTGTTATTTGTAAAATTTAATTATTGTTACTAAAATTAATATAGTTCTGTTAATAGTAATTATTATCATAAAACAAGTTTGAAAAAAAAATAACATGTTGCTAATATAAAAAAGTCAAATAGACTAGATAATTATATCTTATATTATATATTTATAATAAATTTGTTTTTGTACTTGGATATATCATTAAAAATAGAATATAAATCTGTTTGATTACAAAAATAAAATAAATTTCTCAGCATCTATAATAACAATAAAACTAAAATGTACGTGAAAATGTTAATAAAAATACAGTATTTTTTATATAAAAAAATAAATCATAATACTGTAACAGAATTCGTTCAGTTCTAAAACTGTTTTCAACTGTGATCAAAATAACACTTTTGCGTACAACATATTAATAACATGACACTGTAACATATATGTAATTTATCTAGAAAATAGGATTTTTAATTGAGTATTATGCTTTGCTAAAATATTCTGCTAAATTTCTAGAACGAACATCGTAATACACAATTATTGGGCAATATGCTATTTTATTATATGTTAGCAAATTCCAATTCTAGTATAGTGAGAGGCTTCCCGATGACGTTATTCATTTTATCTGCAAAATAAAAAAACTTGGTACGACTATATTACATTAAACCACTTTCCTTAAGTTATGAAACTGCATATTCGGTATATTAATTTCGTGTAAAACTAATCTAAAGGCTACAGCTTGTTAACCCTACTGGCTTTAGTCTCATAACCTAGCTAGCAGAGGTTACCGTTAGTAATATAACACGAAACCTCGCCACTGGTTTCGAGCGATTGAGCACGTTACCCTGCTGAAACTTACCTGTAGCACAGTAGGAATTTAAATTTATCACTGAAATGAAGGATATTTTTCTCAAAAACTGACAAATTTTATATAAAACTATATTAAAAGTGGATAATATATTTTAAATGTTTGCCTTTTTCAATGACTAATTGTGACCTTGTCTACCAACGAGTGACGTACCGCGGTTCTAAACACTTTGTTATCATTTCGTTTTCCACCCCACAATAGTGTAGTTCAAACAGAAACTAATGATACAAAAAAATCAGTAAAACATACAGCCTTTGGTCACGGAATGTTGGAGGTTCCAACAACAGCGCTCCAATCGCGTGCCAGGTCAGGAGCTGTAGAGCGGTAAATTGAACTTGTTGATTACATTAATATCTGCGAACTCGATTCACTGAACAAACTGATTGCAAAGTACTCGATAGACTGGACCCATGTTTTGGTGTTCAGTCAATTCCGAATGACCAATAAGTATTGACTTACAAGTTGAAACAATATAAATTTTAACGTTCTTTACTTTATTTAGCATTCACAACTTTTTATGTAGTGACTATTTTTATTCCTTCAATATTTCTTAAATTAAATGTTTCACTTTGGTTGGTAAATAATCATACTAAATTACTTTGATAATGTTTTGCCCGACTACGTGTATTTTCTTGTCCATGGAATTCTGGACAATTAATTTTGAATTTATAGGGAAGGATTACCTAGCTCACATTCTAAATTATTTTTTCTCTTTATAAAAAAAACACTAGCGTTTTTTAAATATATTTACTATTTATTATATATATATTTTTAAAATAATTAAAAAATATGCCTTTTAAATTATATCAATGTATGGTTATAAACTGTAATAACATAGTTTTTTAAAAATTTCTAAAGTAACTAAAAATTTTAATTTTATAACATTAAATCAGTAAATAAAATTGTTCTTTGTTTTCAAACGTTACCAAATATTTAAACACAACTTTTTATCCAATGCAAGGTTAAAAAAAATTAACCTTATTATTAATATTTTTGGGAACTTGATTTTTATGTATGAACTCATGTTGCAAAAATTATGTTTATAGTATACTCACACTGTTTTTGTTTCACAATCAATGCTAAATTTTGACAATTCATGAAAGTATGAAAAGTTAAAATATAAATTTTTAATGTATACTACTTTACATTCACAACTTTTTTTGTTCATTTTTACTATAAATCAAAAATTAATGTTTATGTTTAAAATAAATATAAACTTTGATATGTTTGGACTACGTGTATTCATGGTTTAATTTTGAATTGTTATGCTTAAGAGGAATACACTCGAAATAACGTTCTAGATTTTTATATTTATCTTATGTAACTATCTTAACTGGATCTAGTTTGTATCAGCTTACTGTCGTTTCCCTGAGGATATTTATTTTGAAATATTTATTTATTTTGAAGTTCAACAGCTGTGCCATGTCAGCAGCACGAATGGTTTGGATTAAATTACAATTATTTTAAACTATCTAATGTTAGATTAGTTGAAATGGTGACTATACCTCAATGTAAGTATTTTAAGCCAAGTATGAATGAGAAACGAGTGTAGGATGATTGTGGGGCGATCTTGTAGTCTTGTTACTGACTAAGGCTGGCATGTTCCGTAGACAAAACTGTTAATTATTAGCCCAACATTCAATGGCATCATTCATAATTTAAAATGACTTATTCCATCCAGTTGAAATTCATTAAAAACTTTTTAATTTGTGCATGATTCCTGGAAATTTCTATAAAATCCTCAAGTTAAAAACAAACCTAATTAAGTTTATTAACCAACGTCAATGTTATACCCATCAGAATTTTATCCTAGTTACTATGCTCTTAGATTTTTCAAAATCACTTCAACAAAGCTGTTTCCTCTCCACCATCATGAAAACGGGATTCTTTAGCATCGCCCGAAACAAATTACTCTACACTTAAATTTATTTTTGTGTCAGGATATGGTAAAAGGTATGTGAAAACAAATAGTTTCAAATTTAAAAGTATCACAATATTTATCGAAACAATCAGTACAAAATATAGTCACACAAATTTAAGAAACTACCAGTTATAGTACTTTTATATACAGTTAGCATATGTTAATGTAGGCCTACTTCACAAAACTAACAATGTCGTATACAATAAATTATATATATACTGATTAATAACTCGTAATAAGAACGTCTCCGGTTCGATTACAGACCTAGATACTATTTATAATCAAGAAATCAAATAGGTAATCTAAAATAGCTCAGCATTATACAGTAAATATAAGAGATTGTTTGCGAACAAATGGTAGAATATATTTGATATTAAAGACTAACAAAATTACAGTATTTTTCAGAAATATTAAAAAAAATTTCAACTAGAGTTTCGCAACAAACTCGATGTTTAATCCAGAAAGTCGGTTCTGATTGGACATCGATCACCAGTTTATTAACCCTTCATCGAAATCTGCATCCCCTCAGCGCCGTAGGGGGGTGTGACTGCAACAGTATCGAGCGGAAGCGGAGAACTCAGTCCGAGATAAGTTACATGTACGTATCTGAGGGAGATAATAAAACCTGAATCTCATCGTAGTTTCACGTCTGAATCGAGAAATGTTTCAACTGAGTCTTCAAAAGTTAAAATTCAAGGTTACTCCAGTCGCGTCTCCAGTAGAGGGTAAAAGTCTATACTCATGTTAAGTAATATTATAGACGAAAATTTTTAAAATATTTCTTTTTAGCCTAATTGGTACATCCGATCATAATTATTAGTTTCTCTAAATGATCCCATGTATCGTCTATTGTTGAAAATTTTAATGTAATCAAAAACAGGATAATGAAGATCTAAAGTCATTAAAATTTTTCCTCCTAGAACTAAACCTATTATTATGATGATTTTTTTAGTCCTAGGCCACAAAAGATCATTGTTGATATTTTTGATTCGAGGTCAGCATTCGATTCTAAATAATCAATAAATTGACTACAGTACAACAATCACTATCGATTGTTTGTGTATTTCGTACGTCGGACGTTGTTTATGTATTTAACAGCCTCGGCTGTTAAACTTGTGCTCGTATCAAAAACGCCCGTTTTTGGTTCAAGAGGTGAAATATACATTTTTTTAATCACTGCAATGCTATTTTTCCTTTCTTGGTAATTTTATCTCGTAGCACCTAGATGCATTTTGTTATGTGGTATACGTATATGTAGCAAGCTATTAGTAGCTGTCAGTTGCTAATGTGATCTATATTTTCAAATAAGCTTATTGAAAGATAATATTTTCTTACTACAAAGTAAAACTTCAACACAACCTTTCATATCAAATATATCAAAATTATTTTGAGTACTTTTATCATCAATTTTGAACTTTTCAACAAAAATAATTATAATAATATCTTAGTAGTAATTATTGTAAAATTATACGATACAAAACTGTTATCTGTGTCGTATTTTCTAATCGAAACATTAATTTACTAACGAACGAAGTATTTATTTAAATTTAGTGGTTATATATTTTTAAAATATATCTAAATTATTGAGCTGAATTTTCTGTAATGTATGTTACGATTTCAGGTTAATGTTTTTACTTTCTCCCTCTATATAATAGTATAAAGAGAAAGTATTGTTTTCGTCAGTATTTTTGAGTTTGAGTTTCTGGTGGACATATCCATTATAGTGCCCCCTCAATCAAAAAGTGGTTTAGAGTGATGTCTGTATATGTGTGTGTGTATGGAGATGTGCAAAACCCTAAAGACGAGACTATTAGTCTGATTTTGAAAACAATGAAGGTAAAATATCATTTGACTACTACCATTAAAACCAGCTTAAAACACTAAACAATATAGCAAAGTGAATATGAACTGTTAGTCTACGACTAACAGTTCCAGAGAAAGTTAAATTTAATGTCAGTGGTAAACTAAGTAAATTGTCTGAGAGTGTCCAATGTTATTCTTATGTTATTTCTTCCTTTAAAAAAAGCAATTTCTTCCTTATTTCCCAACCGTTGGCTATGAATCTTGGTATGCAGTATAAGGCCACATCACTCAGCAAAATCACTCTAAAAAATTTGTATTACGAGAGGTGTAGACCCCCATGAAAGTCTACCAATTAATTTAATTTTTTCTCTTATTGTTATTTTAAGAAATTGGATGATTATGTTTGAAACAATAAATGATAAAATATTATTTAGATAAACGTTAAAGCACATGATGGTTTTATTAAAGACTTTACAAATAAATATACTGTCGTTTAAATTGACTAGAGGGAGAAAGTATGTCAGTCCATTGATACCGTTTATTGCAATAATAAAAGCATCTTCCTTCCTAACACTGAGTCAAACAATCCGTAAGTCTTAACTCCTAATTATGCGTAGGAAAATATATATTTATTGCTAAAATTAAAGATTCATTGATAAAGTGACGCATGGTGGGAGGGAGGGGTATGATGACGACACGTGAGGTAGGATTATCGGCAAGTGCAACAATTTGCAAGCACTAATCTGCTCTGAAACCTCATCAGTGGTAATCATCCAAACCTGCCCACCCTAACGATATTTGGTCACGGGATTTTAACTATTACTAGTAACAGTTGTTTAGTGATAACTGTTCGATTTGGGTTATCTGGGGTGGTATTTAATTACTACCTCGGGTACAGGAGGTACACGACAAGGTTCTAGGAGGTATGTGTATATAACATGTTGGTACAATTTGAAAATATTTGTTTTTATTTTTTACCTTGTATAAAACCCCCCTGGATGAAGCCAACTAAAACTGTTTTAGCTTCGATCTGAAAGCAAAATAAAGAGACCGATCCTACAAAACTTAAATATTACATTATCATAAAAGTAATATTAATTCCGAAATACGAGAAATTGCATTTACTTTATTAAAAATTATTCACACTTAATTTTTTATTGTTAGTTTTTTCCTCTAATAATTATATCTATAATTCATTTGATATTGCTTTTTGTATATGAATTCATGTTAGTGTAGGAAAATGAATATTGTCTTTTTGGTTTCAAACTTTGTATTATAAAGGCCCTTTGAAATATAACTAAATGTGAATCTATTGTAATACGTCAATACAACACATCGGACCTGCGTGACTGCATCAAACTAAACAGCAGAAAAGCGATCGTTCAGAATTATTGCTGGTGGTGGACACAGCTGGAAACTACGTAAATACTCCTTAGACTGTCTTTCCTTCTCTTTAACTAAGTAATATATTATTTATTTACGGTACGGTATCATACAAAAGCGCTTTGAAATAGTAAGGCCTAGTTACTTCAGAGTTTCTAATGTTACTCAAGAATCATGTCAGCGACTTCAATAATTTCAATTAAATTTTGAATATTTTACGCAATATGTTGTTAATTAGTATATTTACACCGTAAACTATACACAGAGTAAAGTCTTACGACAACTTTATAACTAAGAATAGAGATATCACAACCTAATTTTGAATACGATTAGTGGTAATAATAAGCTAATGTTTTGTACATGGTGATAGGATGTCACTTATGGGGGACGGTTTATGGAGAGTAAGTTGAAAATTATAAAGGTAAGAACAGGTTGATATTTACTAAGGTCTTGTTGTGCTAAAACAATGCCGCAAACTTGAATTTAAAAGGTTGATGCAAAACAAAATGACAGTGGTTTGAAAATGGTAAATTATGAAATTCAACCGCCGCCATTTTGTTTTGGATCCACCTTTTAAGATCCAGTTTCAGGTGTTGTTATCAAATTTAGCTCGTACTGCCACTTATGAATCTATTAGGAGTTGTTGAAATTCATTTTAAGTTGATTTGGTGGCGCCAAAGATTGGTTATGATATTTATTTTTGTTTGAAGTTATACGGTCGTCCTAAGACTCGATTGTCACCCTGTGTATCGAATAACACCTTTATATAATTATATTTTATTTATATTTCCAAACGATCCAATGATTCGATTTCATGATTTTACCTTAGTAAATTTCGATCATTTGTGTAATTTAATAGCGCAAAAAACTTAACATTTTTATGAAGAATATGAGATGATTCCGATCCTGGCCTCAGCTGTTTTTGTTCATTGGGCTATTAATTAACTATCCTCACAAATTAATAAACTGATGAAAACCATTTATCAGTAATGGAGTTAGATTTGTCAAAAATGTATTACAACCATCAAACTTGCCCTTCGCTTTTTAATACCCACCATAGTGGATAATTGTCTATAAATATGAACATTTTGAAGAACATATTTCCAGGGTTGTAGGTGGTCAAATCCACTAGTATGGGTACTTTTGGATACTCACTAACCAAAATGACCTATTGTACATCAAAATCCAGTAATAATAACTTATTTATTTCATAAATACTTTTTAAATATTCTACTGAAAACCCAACAGATTTTTTATTAAATGTTAAAATATAAATCTTAATTCTATAAATATTTGTAGTTTATCGATAATTAATAATCCAGGGTTCACCGAATCGATTCAAGACTCATTTTGATGAAGCAATCAAATTACCAATCTCATTGCGTGATGCCACTGTGGTGGAAAACAATGTGCATAGAAATGTCTATGAGGAAGCAAAGGACAAAGTTCATTTGTGCTAAAAGATGGTTTTAATTTATGGTTACAGTCTTGTTAATTTCAGGTCAAAGCTGAAAGCGGTAATATCATTCTCAGTCTACCGTTTCAGGAGCAAGAACAAAGACACTCTTCTGACTCCTTCATCGAGTACCTTAGAGTACAAAGGCTGGTTGAAATGATTAAGTCTCCTTACAATTTAGGAAGGCCTACATTTAAACTTATTTCATAATACAGTAATGTATACTGTTTGGGAAATGAACTAGTCGAGGAGTAGAGCGTGGGATTTCGGTACAGAGGTCCCGCGTTCAAATCCAGCCAATCCCTATTTTTTCGTTAATGTCACTATCCTCTAGCTGTAACTATCCAAAACTGAATTTTACATAAAATGTTTTTTAAACATTTTAAAAAGATATTGTTTGATTTCTATATATATGGCATGTAGGAGGATAAATTATCATATATGCTAGTGTTTCCATTGTCTTGTACAGTATTGGAAAACCAGTACTAACATTCTGATTAATATAAAAAGTTCTCAGATGTCGATGGAAAACAGTTTTTCGAAACGTTAACAACTATATACAGTATTTTGTTCATACTTGTGAAGCTATTATTAGTTTTTGCTTCAAAAGTAAGCTAAATTATAATAAAAAACATAAAATCAAAATTAACTATTACGTCAAAATTATTAGAATGTTTCTGAACGCACGAGATTAGCAATTCAGAGGACTGTGACGGTGGCGTGTCCTATAATCCAGCTACTTGGCGGTCACGAATCGTGGATAGTAAAAGCGAAGGCCAGTGGATGTGATCAAGGTAACTAAAATAATATAGAGAGGAATTGGTCACGAACAAACTTCTCACCAAACATACGGGAGTTTGACACCTATTACCTATTTGTTTAATTTAATTAAAAGCTGAATAAAGTATACATTGTAGACACAAATAACATGGCCTTTGCCAACTTCATTCTAGTTGCTTTGGATGTGATAAGTCTCTTGTATGCATATAACGTCTGCACTATTGAGTACTGCGTTCATCCACAAATAACATTCTCATAGTTAGACTAGTTCATAATTCAGAAGTAAAACTGTGGTTCGGATGACATGTGAAACGGCAGTCTCTTAAATATCACTGGCTGATGAGCTGTTAATTTACTATTCTGTCAAAGGAACATGTCAACAAGACTATAAGATCACAATCGCGCCACAATCATCACTCATAACTTAGATTTGGGTAAGTCGCCATTTTAGAAATATAATGAAATTTAGGCCCAATTTACCCGTATTTTATCCTAAAGTAACCGTTGGTGTTGGTAATAGTTGACATAAACTATCCGCAGCTTCCTATCCTACAATGAAACTTCTCCCTTGCCAATGGGAATTACGAGTAATTTAGTATAATAGTAGTATAATCCAGTAGTGGGTAATTCCTATAAGATCGTCTTTGGCTAACCTATGTTACCTCGATGTTATAGCTCACACATTACAGAAACAATATAACTATGGACAGTTGAACGGTTTTTAATAAATAATTTGTAACTTATATTCCCTACAGTTGGCATATCTTTATCTTTTACTTGGGAATTACATGTTAAATAATAAATTTAACATTATCCACAAAACATCCTCATAATTAGACATTCGTAATTCAGAGGTGTGGTTGATTCCACTTAAGTAGTTAGTTACTGGTTTCTATTAATTAACATCTGTCTAAGGCATGTCACCTTACATAACAAGACTACAAGAACACAATCATAATCATTCATTCATACTTGTAAATACCTACCTGGGTAGGTCGCCATTACAAATGGTAATCTAATAATGGTAATGGCAAAGATAATTTATTAAAAATAACATTTTTACAAAAACTGACTGAAAACCATTGATTCTCCAAAAGTTTGACAGGTTTAAAGAAGACGTAGTTCTTTGTTACTGGTTCACTCAGGTATTTAACACAGCCCTGAACAATGCTAATCATCCGCCTACTTAAAATTCCTTGAAAACCCCGCAGGCCAAGTAGAATTGGTAATTGTATTTAGCCTTCTACGTAAAGCATTTTTTTCAAACTATCCTCGTGAGAAAGATGAGAACAATAAATATAAAGGTAATAAGGGAAGTATTTTTTTAATACTACTCTTTCATATCTCAACCGATTTTAATGTTAGAGATAATCAATTTTGATTACCTCAAACTGAACTAAACAAAAACACACTAAACTAAACTAAAAACTACAAACACACTCCATTTAAAGTATGTTTTTAGCTTTTAAATAAAACCTAAGATTTTCAAAACTATTTTCTGCGGGGCATAAGTTTCACCCAATTATAATTTACTAAATTACATTAAAATATTAGAATTAATTGTAAATAAATATAATTGACAAAAAATGTATTTTTCTCCCAAAAGATCAACGTTGGGAAAGGGGTTTGGTTATCAATAGTAAGTGTTTAATTGTTAATGCAGTCAATTAGCCAATATCAACGATCTGTCTAAAGTAAGTATAAAACCTTATTTTTTTAAGTTAAAAACTTTTAGTAATGGTGAAGATGTATGGAAACAATCCGAAGATGGTATCAAGGTTAATCAATTTGGTAATTGGTAATTGCCTCGAGGCAATTATTCTAACTTCATGTCATAGTTTTTCATAAACTAAGTGGTAAAAAATGACAAAATAAAAATGGTTAAGTTTGACTCTGTTTAATATAGAAACTACGGAAATCTATATTTTTGTTCATAAGTTGGTTTATAAGTTCAAACTAGGTTTCTTTAAAGGAAAGTTCTCATTTTTTCCTTAAGTAAAGTTTAGATCTTTACTAATATGAGTTAGACGTTTCAAATCAGAATGTGTGATTGAAGTCAATAACATAGCAGTTTTACACTGCTCAATACGATCACACATTTGAGTTAGGCATAATTTATTTTATAACAGAAATAAAAAGTGAATTATTTTATGTGCCACCCTTCTTGAACTGTATTAGATTGAACTGGTAACTTTTGTCTAAGATGCATAAGTGATTATATATTTCAGGTTACTTCCATACTGCTAAGACGTTACTAATCTGAGAAAAATCTGTTGGGACGTTGTTACAAAAAAAATCAAATCTATTATATTTTCGAAACATTTCTAGTTTTTTAACGGTATTGATCATAGAGTGTATAAATATATTTTAATCAGAAGATTTTAATAGCTATGTGCATTAATTTTTTGTTTAGATAAACTATTTAAGTAGTTAAGAAAATTTTACCTTTTATTCAACATGTTAACCTTAATATTATTTTTACCAAGCTAAAAAGATTTTTTCATTAATTACGAGAAAAAATGTCTTCGAATATGTACTTTTCATCGTAAATAGGGCTCTAAATAAATAAATAAGTAAATAAACGAGTAGGGCCAAAAACGACCACTTTTTCTCCTTCATGTGTGAACTGCTATTTCATATTTTTACGATTCAACAGAAACATAAATTAATATATATTTCTATCATACGGAATTATTTAAGAGTAGTTTTTAGTTCCCCTAATACATTGTAAAAAGGATAAAGTATTGTTTTCATCAAACTTTTCGAATTTGAGCTGAGAATGGAAATGTGCGCTTTCAATCTTCGTGAGTCCAAAAAATGGTTTCGGACTGACGTCTGTCTGTCTGAGAATAGTGATCCCGATACTGTACCGATGGCAAGATGTCGATGAAATTTTGTAAAGGGTGCACTTTAGCAGCATCCCAACCAAAAAATCCATGAATTAATTTTATCATCAAAATTCTAAACAAAGTAGTATTTTTAATCATAAGTACAAAGCAAACGGATAAGGAGAAAATTTAAACTGTTTAAATTTAAAATACCCATTGGAGATTACTAAAAATTTGTTTCTTCCCTAAGAAAGAAACAATTTTTTAGTTTATTAGTATCAAAAAAATTTTATATATTAATACAAAAAAATTTGATATATAAATATCAAAAAATGTTCATGAAACTTCGTGGTCACGTCATCCAATACAATGCACATTTTGTTATAGCCTAGGAGGGATAGTGTGTTGAATACAAGGGGTTTTATGATTATTTTTGTATGTTATTTTAATTAGTAATTAAAAATATAATAGTTTTATAAAAATGTATGTAATTGTTTTTAGTTTACTTAAAAAAAGAAAGAATGAGTCGGTTTACTGATATCGTTTGTTTCACTGACTATTGTTCTTAAATGTGTCCAAAGATCTGAAATTCCATTTTTGTTGAACAACACTAACAGGCTCCTACTACCACTCAGTGGACCATAAATGTGATCAAGCAATTCCACTAAGTGCTGCCGTCCATACGACGGGTGAGCGTATTATATTGACGGTGTGTACACTTATTGAATTTTTAAATCCATAATGGCGTTGGCTATTCAAGATCTTTTATTTGACTTTTCCAACGCTATGTTTTAACTACACAACATTTCTGGAGATGGATGCTCCAGAAAAAAGTGCCGCTTTTAAGTTATGTGCTACGTAGTGTTCCAACTCTCTTTCTGAGCGCACGCTATTTTGTGTCACCACGCTAGCTCGGAGGCAATGTGTTGTAGTTATGTGTTGCGTTATCAATATAGTTTTTTTTATATTGTGCATGATAGATACGTGTAGAGTTATTGACAACATGATGCGAGTATAATTGATATCTGTAACTTAAACTTTTTATTTTTAATGTAAATTATAGGTAATCACTTGAAAATGGGAGGAGTTTCTCCACCTCCAGAAACGTTGTGTAGTTAAAAGCACAAACACGTTGGAAAAGTCCAATAAAAGATATTTAATAAGGTTATACTGGATAAAGACAAGATCGTTGCCTTAGGGGCTTGTAGATACGACACGAATTGAAATTGAGTTCACATGAAAGCAAAGAACTCCTGGGACCGATCTGAAGCTGCGTGTGGGGGAGGGGGTTTTGTTGAATCAATGTTTAAAAAGTGACCCGTATAGAAAAATGAAAAAATTTCGATGGTTCTAAAGTGGTTTAAATAACTGAATTTAAGAGTTCCAATAACCTCCAAAGAAGTATTCAGTACGAGGTATCACGTACAATTACAGTACTTAACAGGAATGTCTTCATGACTTAAGAATTTGTCAAAACTATCAACTGTATAGATTATGGTATATTTATATAAATTCAACTCTTCAGATCGATTTATCATCTATCGGAAAAATATAAATGATAAAAACAAATATTCAAAGTAACTATAAGACTGAAAATCATAACTATAATATGTGCTAGTACCTGAGAAATGATTGAAGTATTTTGGAACTTTAGTTATTATTATTGAGGGTGAAGGAAAACTGAATATGACGTCCCAAAATATATTGCAATTACAAATAAATGAGAGCAAAGATATTTTAAGTTTGAAAAATTTTACATTCTGTTTTTCATTACTTATTGCACAGATCTAGGTTTTATTCTGTGTGTTTGGCAATGCAATTGTGTACATTGTAAAGTAAAAAATAATTATACCAAATTTATATTCACACGCACGCCTAGTTTAGAATAATATACGATGGTATTTTAAGAAACCTTGTAAATGTAATAACAGAAGATTAAAAAGCTTTGTTAAAATGAACGGAAATTATAAATATTGTAAAACCGTTTTAAGTGAAGAATTCCGAGAACCATTTTTAACCTGAAACACTTAACAATATTGCGTTTTACTGAGTCTCACCTGGAAAAATTCCTCTGTAAAATATTCAACACATATTCCACTCTCATGGGCAGTCATGGGAGGATATTATTTGAAATTCCCAAATCAATCAAATGGAAACTACACCCTTACTGGATTGATTTTTGAAACGAGATGAACACATATTTTAATCAAACAACAATAGATGAAGTAATTATTTAATTTATTCAAGTATAGGGTACAAATTATCATTCTTGATTGCAGTATTGTATTGTGAATGACAGGATAGGCTGGTTTCAGTAGAGGTAATGGCGTAAATATTTCTTATAAAGGATATTGTCCTTAAAGGATGATGAATGTCATCGCCACAATGTACAACGACACGACGGAGAGTCTTTGATCTCCCTTGTTCACGAACGATGTCGTTGATGTTAACTGACTGCCTTCTTGATACAACCTATTTGATCCTGCACTTTGTTCCAGTAAAGCATCGATTACACGTTTTTAATTTTATTTAATATAGAAAGTCTTTAGTTATTAAAATATCCCACACTTACAAAGGTTTACATCCATTCTCCACATTATGGGGAGACTGGAGCCGTGGTGTGTCCTGAAATCCAGCTACGTGGAGGTCACGAATTGTGGATAGTTGTGAGTGATGGTCGGTAAGTGTTTTGTACTATTGTGTGGATTAACGTCCGCACTATTAAATACTACATTAATCCGTAGAGATCATCCTCATAAAAAGACTAGTTCGTAATTTAGAGGCAGTGGTTCGGACTCAACGTTAAACTGTAGGTCCCAACGTTACAGTTCTGTCTAAGGAACATGACAGGAACAAGACTACAAGATAGCGCCACAATCCTACAATAATTAATCATTCATACTTGGCATAATACCTACCTTGGTAGGTTGCCATTTCCAACGGTAATCTAATCTAATTATTCTGTACTTCAGTGACACTACGATACTGCTACACAACATGAGTTATTTTTAGAATAAGAAGTAAAAAAGGTGTGTCTTAAAACACCAGAGATAAGGAATTCAAAATTAATGAAGATATGTAGAGCATGATCAGTCTAAATCCTGATATGAGAAAGTGGAACTAAAATATTTAGAGAAGTCAAAAACTCGGGAACCAATCAAGATTCCGGGTATCACAAAAACAACCAAAGAGGATTTCCATCCCAACCCGAGGGAAGGGGATTGCTAGGTTTCCTCAACCTAGAGTAAGGAAACACCCGAAATATTCGTATCCATTTCATAATTCACTGAGATACTGTCTCATCCTAGTGGGTGTTTACGATGGATTTGAGTATTTTATGGCATATGACTTTGTGCTGATAAATACTAGCTTAATCATATTTTATGATTATTGATTTATTCGCTCAATGAAAAAATCCAGCATCAAGATCATAACCACCACAAAATTATATTAGTTTATTCCCAGGGTCGACCAGGAAACCTCTAGTTAGCACGCAACACGATCCAGCCAATTAAGAGAGTAGGGTTCAGAGTACACTAAGTATCCTCCTCTAGAGCACCCCTCCCAGGGGACAGTAATCGGGGACACCACCACCCTAGAATTTTGGTCTGAAATGATGTTTCTGCACTTAAATAGAAAGGATTCAACCGAGAGTCTAACCATCAGGAGAGACGATTTGAAACTAAGCTAATATGGATCCTTTCATAGTGGATAAAACACAACGGATCTAATTTTGACCCCTGAGGTAGCAAAACCAATTCAGAATTCCATCTAGAATTCACCTAACTGTAGTTTAGTATCTTTTTCAGACGTCTGTCTAGGCGGTGACATTACATGACAGATTACAAGGGTTAAAACTTCAAGCTGTTGTGATCTCTAACTATACTTCTAAACCTTTTTCGCTTTCCACTCTGAGTTTCGGGGAATTCTGGGACCTGTTTTCCTATTACCTCCTGTTTTCTCAAAACTCTTTTCTCTAATAGCCTTTACGGCGCTATTACTTTGTTTTTTGATCAATTAATCCAAACATAGCCTTATGTCCCGGATTTGATCATGAGACTTCGTGAGTTGACTCCAGAACTAATAAAAGTGTTGAAGGGTACCTGAACCGGCCCCATGTTAAATTTACAAACTTGAAGTACCTTTATCTTTTTAACTCTTATTAAGTTGTATTTGATAAACCTGCTCATCTACTTTTATTTATTTATCACAAAAACTAAAAATTTTTATGATTTTTTACTAAACCCTTGTTAAAAATAACAATTATTTTATTTATTTATTGTTATAATACGGTTCAATTTTACAGTTTTAAAAAGTGGCATCTACTATGTTTACTTCATACACATAAGTATTTAACGTATTTAAGTATTTAACGTTTCAGCTTGTATCTTGAATAGTGTTTGAGAAAACACTAGTTATATGAAAAAATCCAATTTTACGGCAAACTGCAAAAACCAAGTAGCTCTTTATGAAGTACAACTTCATGGAGGCTGAAAATGAGAGTGCAGATGTAACTTTAAAAAAATTAAGTATGTTGCAATAAGTTTTGTTTCTTAAATTTTATATTTTATTATTCAGAAAATACTGAAAAATAATAATAAACATAAAAATAAAAATCACAAAAAAATATTTGCGTTCAACTCCCGTTAATACGATTTTATACAAATATATTTCGTAAAAATAAAAACCTAAAAACCTCGTCCATGAAGTTCGGCGTAGTATAGTTACTTTCCTAGAAGGATATAGTTACCTTGTTACTGTAACAGTCTAGTCTAACAAATTCCATGGACACATCGTTATTAACTTCAATAAAACTTAACATAAAAGTGTTTCTATTTAACAAGACATACCTTGACACTATAGTATTCTATTAATATGGAGAAAGCCTTTAACTTCTCCTAAACGTGTCTACTCCCCTACTAAATTATTCACGATGTTTGAGGATAAGGAATTGAAAGATTTGAGAGCGGGAACCATTAGATAAACTTAGTATCTGTAATAAAATATAACATGAAGACGTAATACGTAAGGGACGTAATATATTATAACATGACGAGAGTTTGTTTATGTATCACAAATTATCATGATAAAAGGCAAAACTTTATATTTTCCAATGACATAATAAATTATTTTTTTGTTTCCGGAACACGTTGACCATGATGATACGCCATATTTGTTTCAACCCTAGCGCACTCCATGTTTCCATTAGGCAGCCAGCGCTGGAGCCCCCCCACCCAGAGGAGCCCCAATGGGGGCAAGCAGGGCTGAATGACAATTAGGGCCGACCATCGCTTTCGCATTCCAATAAACATTCGTCCTTTATTTTCCCTCCTCGTCTCGTTTCGTAAATTGAACTGAAACACTTTAATTGAATTTTAAAAGGTTCTATGCTTTAGTGTAGTCACGTCAGTTTTAAAAGGTACAGTAGTTAATATTAGTAAAAACATTCTTAGACTAGTTTGATGCAAACTGTTTGATTAAGTTGTTTTTGTCCTCTTTTCTATTGAATTTTTAAACCAATCTAATAGATTTTAAACTTTTTTTAATGTTCGATGTTTTGGCGCTAACATGGAATAAATTATATTTTAGTTCCTAAAACCAACCGTCCTTAGATACTTGATAGACAATGTACGTATTTTGTCTTTTTCCTTTGACTAAACAAATTAAATAGCATTAAAGATAGTGCATTCAAGATTTTAAATGCAGATATATCAATATATTGTAAATTTTTCAGGTGATACTGTATTTCATTTTCAAACAATGAACCCACACTTTTATTTATGAACTACCAACCAATCTTCGTTTATACTTGAAAACCTAGGAAGAAAGTTGCGAGTTTAAAAGAAAGTTTTACCCCGTGGTTACCCACAATTCCTTTCGATTAAAAGTTTTGTTCAAATATAAACTGAGTTAACAGCTTATTGGTTTACAAGTAGTTGATTTAACACAAAATTGCACAGGTAATATCAAATTATATGTTGACCAAAACCACGAATTAAAAAATGTTTCTGAAGAGCTTGTCCTCTCTATCTCATTAACAATCAAAAGGTGCTACAAAACCAGTATACAACTCTTCCTTGTACACCTGTATAAAATATAAATTCAAATTGTGTTTTTATGATATCAACTAAGCTTCGTCACAGCGCAACACAGAGTTTTGTATAATTATGTTTATAATTAAGAAACTCGTACTAATTTACTTTTCAGAATAACATGGGGAATGATTAAGAAAGTTTTCTACCATGGGAAACGAAAAATTAAGATATTCCAACGTACATTATTAGTACTTAGCTAAATTAAGCTGTTTCCCAAGTTCTATTACAGAATTTTAAATAATACGCAATCTTTCAATTTTTATTTTTTTCCATAACATTAACATTGGGGCTCCAAAATACAATGTACAATTTTTATTAGCTTCTGTACCTTATTAATAGATTGGCATAGGGGAAAGATACCAACCTCAAGTTTTCATTTTTAACTGATTGAAATTGTGTTAACAAAAATTAAAATGTCATAACCTATAAATATCTCAAAATTCCAAAAGTCCACTTTTGTAGTTCAACCCCTCTACATTGGATGGATTAGTCTCGTATTAGAGCGATTAAACAAAACATAAACATTTATATGCCTGTGAAAATTATAAGGGATGTGAAAGCTTTAATTTTTATGAGTTTACAGATAAACATAAAATGTTAAACATTTATTCAGTGTTAAACTAATAATTTTGTTTTCGGTATCTGGGGACCGAAAATGAAAATATTGGTCCTATATTATCATGTATAGCTCTAACCTTAAACTATAACATTCCTTGCAAAAAAATTAATTGACAGTTTCAATCATTCAATAATATCTAATTATCTTTCCGTATTTAATGTTACTTTACTTATTTTTTACTATTGATATGCCATCAAGATACATAAATAGACTAATTATAAAATGAAGCAGAAGATTATGAAATATCTATATAAGCTATCTGACAATAGATGTATATTTTTATAACAACGAGAGCCCAGCAATCCCTGCTCCAGTTCCATTGTCTTTCCCATCTAATATCGGAAATAACCTACAGGCTGCCTTCCTCCGGGATCGAATGGTGTCCTGGATACGCGAATCACGACAAATGACTTTCATGTGTACTAGGCCAATACCCACACTGGTTCAATCATTTTCTCTGTTTCAAATTCCTGAAGTATTTGCTGTAACTCGAGTCATTTTAATTCATAAATTAACTACTTAAACAATATTTACGAAGTTGAATTTCAACCTAATAGCGTCTTGGGCTTCGGTTCTGGAGTTCACGGGTTCGATTTCCGGAAAACCCATAACATAATTTAAAATTGAGGACCACTTTCTCCTGAAAGGATGCCTATGGGTAAAATAATTCTGCGTGTTGAGAGAAAAACTAATACAGAATAAAGGATTATAACCAAAATAATACCATTAGATATTAACGGACATATTAACAAGACGTATTTGATACTTCAGGCTGGATATAAAAATATGCCCCAGTACTAGAGGGGCTACGTATTCAGCAAATTTCTATTAATTTAGGATTGTAATGATTTTATCTGAACTTAATTATTGGGAAGCTTAATTTATAAGGAACTTTCAAATCATTTTTTTATTAGTAAGGATTTCCTTCCGTCATTAAAAACATCAAAATTGGAATTTTTTGACCCACAATAGCAGATCTTAACTATGTGAATCTTAAGTACAGTATACCTTAAGTTTTGTAGCTTTTGTAGTTTTGCAATATATTAAATAGTAAGTAAAATCTCAATTTTTACTTTAGCCTCTTAAGACTAAAATTGGGATTTGAAACACAATGTACTGTTTAAACCGGATTTTATATCTCAGTAACCGATTGACATATATCTAAGGTTCTAAACACTATTTTTAGCTTGGGACTGTTAAAATTTGGATCAACTAAATAATTATTTTAGTAAATTCAAAGTAATAAATCCCAAATCCCTATTTTTATAATAAAAACACTATCCTTTAAACCTAAAAATTATAAACCTATTAAAAAGACTAAGACCCAGATTCGACCCTTGAGGAACGCTTTAAGTAACGATATATTCTAAAGATTTTACTCCTTTACATTTACGTCTGTTGTGAAAGTATGATTAAATGTATAAGCTAGTCATAGTAAGGAGGACAATTTTTACTCCACGGCAAAAGTTATCTCTAGCTTTTTGGAAAGCATATTGGCGATATATAATATTGTAAACAAATACATAAAACGATAATCCATTAATTAGTGAGAGGGCGGACGCGACAGAAACTCTCTCTCTCTCTCTCTCTCTCTCTCTCTCTCTCTCTCTCTCTCTCTCTCTCTCTCTCTCTCTGTGTCACACAGGGGTTTTCATGACCACTTTGTTAATGTCTAGGAAAATGTAGATAACTTAGAGGGTTTCTCTTAGAGGAAGGGAAGGGGGATGAAGGGGGATTCCTGTAATCCGACATGAGTCAGATGAACCTCCTAAGTAGGGATGGACTTTAGGGCTTCGGTCAACAAAACAGAACCCTTACTATGCTTCAGCCCTTCAGAGCAATTTAATTTCAACACCTTTCAAAACATCAATTCACTCAAACAATGATAATAGTGAACCTAATAATGGATGAATTTTTACCATATAAACCTTATGGCATATAACCTTTATGTCTTATGACCATGATTTAAGGTTAATTTTTTAATGTAATGTAATGTGGCCAAAAAGGAATAAATTTTAGGTCTAAGAATAATGTCAAACTTTGAAAATAATTTAATACATTTTTTACATTTATCCTAGTTTTTTTTTATTTTTCCCCTTATACATACATAGTATATGGAGAAAGTATTGTTTTCATCATAATTTTCGAATTTGACTTGAGAGTGGGTATATCCGTTTTTTGGGGTCCCCTGAATCCAAAAGTAAGGGCTTCGACGTCTGTCCGTCCGTGTGTCTGTATGTGTGTGAGTCTGGATGTGTACAGAGCCACAGCCTACCCCGTTGGTCCGATTTAGGTGAAATTCGGTATGTATGTATATATTAATTTTAAGGGTAGTTCACCCCTAAAACCCCTTAAAAACGTGAAAAATCTAAATTTCTCAAAAACGGCTCTAACGATTTTGATTAAATTTGATAGTTTATAGTAAACATAGTGCTAAATAATATGACACTACCCGCGTGTCTTAAAAAATTACTGTTCAAAAGTTATGGGCTTTTAAATGTCAAAAAATCAATTTTTTAATTTTCAACGAAAACAATTAAGGTAAAGTATAATCTGACTATTGCCATTGAAACTAGCTTAAAAACTCAACAAATTATTATTTCGAGAATTAGAATCATTTGTCTACGACTAACAGGTCCAGAGAAAAGTTAGTTTTAGTGTCCATGATAAACGCAGTACGTTTATTTGAGAGTGCCCAATGTTATTCTTATAGAGAATATTAAATAATCAATTTCTTCCTTATTTTCCAACCGTTTTCCATCAAACCTGGTATGAAGCGTAAGATCAAATTACCCAACAAAACTCAAAAAAAGCTTAATATTACCGGGGGGATTCTCCCCATAAAATTCTAACAAGTAATTTAACCTTGTTTCTCTTGTTGTTATTTTCAGAAATTGGATGATTATTTTTGAAACCTTTTTTTATTTGTAAATCTTTACTTGGTATGCATTTGCTTAACAAACTTAGTAAAGTATGTGTCACCACATAAAAACTATCGAAAATATTTTAAAAACTTTTTAACATATTAAAACATCCTATAGATAATAGATTTATAACTCTTTAATACAATATTTTTTTCTCAGGTGTATAGACTTTGATAGAAAAACTATATTTAAATATAATTAAGTCATACAAATTTAATAACACAATTATTATACATTTCATGATATCTTATAAGAGCACAAGTATCTGATTAAATTATAATCATTATTCAACAGAGGGATGAAATGTATGCATATATTTTACATACATGACAAATATCTTCATGAAGGTTCTAACGACTCATATAAATAGTGATAGTTCTAGCGTTTAATTAAATTCTTATCAACATATCTCACCTTCAGATATCTTATGCTTTCCAACCTTCAATAAATTCTGATGAAGAATTCACGAGGCGTTCTGTAACTTCCATTAGGAGCAAGATGACTCTGTACAGTGCAGAAGGCAAAGTATGGTGGAAGGGGAGGGGGTGATGTAGGGGTGGCGGAGAGGTTATCCTGGACCATCTCGAGAATCCCAATAAGGGCAAACGACTCTGGAATTCTAATAGGATGCGTTATTGTAATTAGCCGCTATAATGAAACATACTTTTCAAAATTGACAATCCACATTTTAGTATTTAAATTCTCCATTCATATAATTTTTTTAACTAATTGTTTTAATGTTGTTTTATAGTATGTTCGAGTAGACTACTTAAAGTTGTTAAGAATACTAATATAAATAGGATAATTTGAAAAAGTATATTATTTATTTTATGTAACATATGACACTAACTCGGCAGCTTGGATAATTTTAAGTTCATGTTCCATAAATGTTTGGAGAGTTATTAAATTAGAAGTGTCACTCCCTAAGTAATTTCTCGTTTTTCTATACAATTAAGCCAGTTTCCCAGGACAATAGCATGGTAAAGAACTTCACACAAGTGAAAGATTGACTTAATGAAAGATTTTGGACTACAGATAAATAGAGGTGGTTCGAGCACTCTCCCTTGTAGCAGCCTGTTCTTGGTGTCGTCTTAGAGATAAATAGACACAGGTAAGTGTCAATGTTGTGTTTGTGTGTCGAGCTTTGTCGAAGAGTGAGTACACGAGATAGGTAATTCTTATAGAGGATAATGAAAAATTAATGTTTATTTATTAATCTATATTTTTGGATGAAACTTCGTATTTAGCTTCACGTGGTTGATATCCATCCGCTTACACTTAAAAATCATGGTTTATATGTTTATCATAGCAGCTAACCTGCATATTCTTTTCTCATGTCAATCATATAGAGAATAGGCAAACTCCTTTATTTATGGACAGGTGTTGATGAAACTTGGTATAAATGGTCAAAATAAAAATTATTTATGGTAAAAATTCATAATTTCAGTGTTCCTTACAGCAGCAAACCTGTATACTCTTTTCCATGTTAATCTTATGGAGATGTATAGATCTCTTATGTTTATGTAATAGATATTGATAACACATCGTACATGGTCAATATAAAAATATTTTATGGTAAAATGCCTACTTTCAGTGTTCCTTACAGCTGCAAACCTACACTCTTTCCCATGTTAATCCTATGGAGAATAGGCAAACACTCTTAGTTATTACGGATATTGATCAAATCTGTTATATATTATTATTGTGTGAATTCACTGAGTACGCAGGTCTGCTACAATAGGGGGTATTTATATATGTATTGTTCAATCACAGAAAAATAATTATCAATAAATGTACAGAAAGGTTGGTTGTACTGTAAGTACAAGTATAAGTACTGGTTGTAAGTCGAGTATATCAGACGTAATCCTGTGGTTATTGATTCTATGGTGTTGTCTCTAAGTTCTTGGTGATTCGGATAAACCAGTTTGAACTATTAACAAAGTCAAGTCCTTATGGCATTTAAAATATTTAAGCTAATTGTAACGTGAGGTATGAAAATAAATTAATCAGCAAATTATGAAATAGGTATGACGAAAATGAATTTGGAATATTATTGGTCTTGCAAATTAAGTAACATGTATTATGTTTCATGTTATGTATATTTTTAATATTTTTATATATCTAAACTGGATGTTTGTTTGTTGTAAGCAGTGTGTTGACACGTGTATTCCGTTCAATACAGTTCAGGATTATTGAAGTGAAAGTAAACAAGGTGATTCACCCGCTCTCTTCCATCGTCTCGTTAGTTGATTTATGTTTTAATATTGTCTGTTTGGTAAATGTTGTATCCTTCAAAATTTATGAATTTATAATAGTGTACAATACTGAATAAACCAAAAAGACACAGGTATACCATCAAAGCTAAAGTCTTAAAAAATAGTTCATCTTCTCTTTAAGTGTATAGAGAAAGTATTCCTCCCAAAATTATATTATCTCATATAGTATTGCTTTATTCTTCTGTTTTCTTTTGGATGGAATTAAAATTATTTTAAGAATTTTTATGGTCCAAGTTATTCATAAGTCAGAAACTAATACGGAGTGTAACCTCTGGATTAAAATATTGTTGAAAATAGATGTCTCAATGCGAATATATACGTTTTTGGAAATTTCACATCAGTATAATAGGATTAATAAACCACTTTTAAATTAGAATGGTGGGATTTTTAGTATCACTAATGTAACATTTTAAAGGTAAGTCATTCAATTTATGAGTAACTAGCTGAACCGGTGAACTTCGTAACGCCTAACAGTAAATACATAACTTTAAGATTGGCCATGTTCTGAAGTCGAAAAGCATTACGGCTGAGTTGTGTAGATATTCTGGGTCGTGGCATAGTGAATAACAATACTGAAACTATAAGACATATTAATAACATTCCCACAAAACGAATCTGGGTGTATTTATTCACATTTTTGGCGAATAAATTTGTTCATTTTGTTCAGCACATATTTACTCCATAGTTTTACATTAATGAATGATTCAAATGGCATTGGATAGTAAAATGTATTGCTAATGGAAAGTAAGCCAACAGCTGTTAACTTAAGAAATCAAATGAATTGTAGAATACCCCCGTCGCAGCAGACCTGCGTACTCTGCGAATTTCCAAATCGATAATGTGACAATAATAGTACAAGTATGTGACAAGATTGATCAATCAATACCTGTTGATAATTTAGAGTATATGCCTTTTCTCCGTAACATTAACATGGGAAAGAGTATACAGGTTTGCTGCTTTGAGGAACAGTAAAAGTAGAAATTTTTTTATTTTTAGCATAAACTATTTTTATTCTGACCATAAATGGTTACCTGGACATAAAGGAGTTTGCCTATGTTAATCCTATTCTCCATAAGATTAACATGGGAAAGAGTATGCAGATTTGCTGCTGTGAGGTACGCATAAACTATGATTTTTTAGTATAAGCATATGGATCCCAACCACATGAAGCTAAATACAAAGTTTCATCCAAAAATATTGATTAGTAAGGGAAATATTCATTTTCCTTATCCTCCATAAGATTAGCATTAGAGCTCCTAAATACAATGTACTGTGTTTAGATTTGTTAATATCTCGGTAACCGTTGGAGATATAGAAACCCTTTAAGGAACTAAATTGTGTAGTTTTCTGAGCTGATTCTAATGGTGAAAATAAAGTTTGAAATTTTCAAAAAAATACATAGAAAAAACGCAAAAAACCATTTTTGGGGTACAACCCCCCCCCCAAACTACCTGTTCCGGTTGACCGATATGTCTGGATTACGAACTCGTCCGAGCAAATGTATAAATACACGTTTCTACCAAATTTGGTCTCAATCAGACCATTTTTACGAGAGTTATCGTGTTCACAGACACACACACAAATATATATATATATATTTTTTTAATAGACATAGACATATAGACTTAAGGAGTTTCCGAAAACTTTTTTTCGCTAAAACCTTCCCGGACACATGTAGAGCAACTTCCTAAAATCACCTAGCGATCGGATGAGTAGTTTGGTAACGTATAAAGGACATACATCGATACATACATTCATTCATTTTTATATATAGAGATAACAACAGTAAGAAGTGTTTTATGAGTTTATAATACATTGGTATTGCCAACTCGTATATATATTATGCGGTTTACAAAACACGGAAATGTAATCAGTTTGTTACAAAAAAGATAATTCATTAAAATTTAAAATATTACTTACATTATTAACAAATTACTTACACTAACTACAAAGATTTCATTTTCTTGTATTTTTTAGTCTATTGAGATAAAAATCTAAATATTTTGTTTGTCCAAATCTAAAAAATATTTATATCAATCAATTAAAATAATAATCTGTAATTCACTAATCTATTTTAATCTAAATATTTCACCCAAATAATGTACTTTTATCGTTGAAAGGGTTTTAAGATGTAACACGATGTAAAATATTAAATGTTCCCTATACAGTACTCTACTTTTTTTGCTCTAGTTAAAGATTTGTTCCTCAATACAAAAATGAAATTCACTTATCCTATAGTATTTACCAGCATTGCACATAACCTACAAACATTCAACATAAGCTTAACTCTTCTCAGAACCGATTAAGGATGGTGCAGGTTATTAATGCAAAACCTAATCTCGCTAAGTCTTATCCCTCCGCCACCCTACCACCCCTCCTGTCATACCTCCCCCTGCCACCCTCGATGTTTCTCCACAACATTACCGGGTTAATTGCGTGATGTTTAATGACACTCGCCTGTTTACGTGTTTATGAATCAACCTTCCTTCTAATATTATCAACCTATTTTTAACATCTCTTCACAGAAAAATCGAGTCATAGGAAGCTTATTACTTTACCTATTACATACTACCTTTCTGAAATGACCTACTTGGTCACCATAATAGAGGATTGTGGCGCGATCTTGTAGTCTTGTTACTGACATGTTCCTTACCCAGGACTGTTAATTAATAGCCCATCAGTCAATCGCATCTAAGAGACCTACAATTGAAATCCGAACCAATGCCCCTGAATTACGAACTGGTCTAATTATGAGGATGGTCTTTGCACACGAACTTAGTATTCAATAGTGCGGAGGTTAATCCGCGTCGAAGAATATCCCATTCACCGACCACCGCTCAAAACTATCCACAATTCGTGACCTCCAAGTAGTTGGATTACAGGACGCGCCACAGTCCCAGATCAGACAGTAACGACCTGGATCTCCGTGGCTTCCTTGGGATTATAGTGGGTATCATTCCCTCAGCATATCCAACCTGTTCCTATTTCATAAAGCAGTTCTTCGCAGTGTTCTTGCATAAAGCAGTCTCCATTACAAAAAGATATGTAAGATACTTACCCACCCTGATGTATGATGAAACTTTATAAATTACAAAGGCCATCTGATTCATAACTAGGATCATTAAATTTTTATGTCAATGATCAATAATGGATTACACATAGAACGAAATAAAATAAGGTACGGTCAAACAACAATTAGACTGAATGTTTTGACCAAGTATTTAAAATAGGGGCCCAATCTTCCAGGGCTTTAACCTGAATATGGGTAAAGGATGAGTGGTGATATTATGTAACTTTGATACTGAGGAACACTAGCATTTGATTTGTCAGGCACATTTATTAACTGATAGCACAAGTATAAAAGGGAGGTGGACCTAGTCCGATATTTGAATGGCAACCTTCACATCACGAATCGTACACAAAACTACTGAACCACTGTAGACAACCAACGTACAACCATTGCGACTCACTAAAATTATTTCTCCTCCTGTATTTGGTACTGAGATTTTTTTATCTTCAACTAGCCAAAGTACCCGTTCTTCGCACGGGTTAAAAAGGCTGAAAGGTGTAGGCTCTACTGATACATTTAAGTTATTGTTAATTAATTCTTCATTGTTTACAAAATGACAAAATACGAGTGTCTACAACATTTCAAAGTAACATCTGTGAAATATTGGGAGAGGATAAGGATTAATGTAATAGAGACAGTCGTCGGAAAAAAACTTAAAATCTACTATTCCACTATTTCAAATAATTCACTAATTTCGATCCAGCAGTTTATCTGAAAAATCAACTTTATTTCTTCTTCTTCCCGAACTGTCAAAATATAGTGCAAACGGATGTTGTCATTAGAAAATGTAAACATCGAAACCTAGGAAGGTTACGGCAGCTCTTTCTTCTTCTTCTTTTTGAACTGTCAAATTTTAGTGTTCACAGCTGTTGACATTCAAGTAATTTTATGTTTTCATTCTTTGAAAATGTAAACATTGAAATTTTGGACGTTCATGGGGCGTAGCCCGAGGGGTTTTTAAGGGAACTAATATGCCTATGTGTTGCATGAGTTTAAGATCTACCTTTCTGTAAAATTTCAAACCGGTCGGTTCTGTATTTTTCGCATTTATTTGCCACAACAAACCCACAAACATACAGAAACCACCTCTTCTTTATAATATTATAGATGTATTTATGTAAGCATAAACAAAGTCCTAAAAGGAATGTAAACTTTTACCTTTTTGAACTCATGTTCCCACAATCCATAATTTTTATGAATTTACTAGCGTTACCCGTCACTTGTTGCTGCGATGTACAAATCAGTGTGATTTATGAAACAGATTAGGTAATTAGGTTTAGATTCGCTGGCAAATATGAAATGGTGGTCTATTCAGGTACTTTAAGGCAAATTATGTGTAAGAAATTAATGTTTTCATGTAGGACTTGAAACATTAAACATATATTATAAACGGAGACGGACCATATCATTTTACACCAGGGTACCTTTGATCATTTTACAACCTGGTAAATACACACTCGCCCGCACACACACGTACAAAATCAAATATTCGTTTATCAACCTTTTATACATTTCACATAGAGAAAGGATGATATAAAAATATACATCAGCTGATCATTATAATAAACGTTATAGTATGTATAAACATTGTAATTATTTATTTACAAAAAGATAATCTTTATTCACCAAGTTAATATTTTACAGTTTTCAATGACCATGTATTATGATAAAAATCACATGTTTATGTTAACACAAAAAGAAAAGTTTTGTTCACCAATTTAACAATTTTCACAGTTTTCAAGGATTATGTATTATGATTAAAAATCACATGTTTATGTCAACACAAAAAGAAAAGTTTTGTTCACCAATTTAATATTTCAATAAAACTTGACTCTAAAACTTTGAATAAAACTTTTTTGTACAATACATACTTTATAGTTAACGAACGATTCATTAATTACCGATTCACGAGCAGTTAACGATTAGTTAAAGTCATTAATTAACGATTCAGACGGCATTGGATGGTAAAGCGTATTCCTAATTGTTTATATTTGTACAAATGACAGTCCCGAACCCCCTTGAATATACTCAAAATATTTCATTAGAATCGGTCCGGCCGTTTAGAAGGAGTTCACTTAAAAACACACGTACAGAAGATTTTTATATATTAAGATTTAGTTTAATACATTTCAATTTTAATAGATATCTTGGAATTTCCTCTGTTTTTGGTGACCGAACAGTGGCCTCTGTGGAACATGTGGCGTTGCTCATTGTTATGTATGTTATGGGAAGACATCGATGCACATTTATTATTCACAACCCCAGCCACCAACCACCTACCACGTTCCAACGTCTTGTTTCACAAAACTGTTCTAAAAGGTTAAACTCTTATCAAAGTATAAATTCCAAACTAAAACGTTTTCCAAAAAATACCTTTGGAGCAGAGCTGCATTCTAAACGAATTTCTATTGATTTTCTATTGATTTAAAATTATTCAATCCAGTTTTAACTATAAGTTAAGCCACATAATGAAATTAAATAAAGTTACTTATTAACCATAGGAATAAAACATCTCCAATTCATTTTCAAACAAAACAATTCTAAAAATTGATCAGAAAAGAACTAACCGAAAACAGAATTTTTTATTTTTACTAACATTATCATGTGGCTAGTTTTAGTGATCAAAAATAAGTGAGTCAGAAAAGACAACGAACTAATTTTAAATGAAAATGGGATGTTTCCACCAGACTTTTAGTTTTGAAAGTCATATGTTCCCATATAGTACAACTACATGTATTTCTGAAAAATAAAGCCAGTAGCAATAGTAATTATTTGTATTAACCATCAAAGAAAATACATTTACAGATGGTGTCATTAGTCTGTGCTCGTGGCACACTAGTTATTTTTTAATAATTTAGCTTTAAGGAATATAAGTATTTACTTTCTCAGTCGGGTTACGAAATTTGTTTATTTTAGCTAAAAATCTTGTAGAAAAGCATAGTTGAAAGAGCAAGCCAAACCTTTATAGAACGGCTAGTAATGTCAGAGCCGCGCGCACAGATTAATGACACTGTATGTAATTTATATTAATATTTTATGAACTTTATAAGTTTTATTCTTCTTTAAAAACAATAGTGAGACTCCGTCGAGAAGAAGAAAAGGACTAGGCTAATATTTTTTTCAAACCTGGAATAAGGAACCAATTATGTTTGTATACTAATTTTAATCGTACGGAGTTATAAAACCCATACGTTTAATGTACACATGATTAGACTTTTCGGACATACAAATTGTACTGTCATTCAACTACTTATAGAGAGTCTATTAAAAAAATACAAAAAGTTTTCAAACTCATAAATTTATTCAACATACATTATTGCAGTGACAAAGAGAATATTTGATTAAATTACTCAAATCACGTTTTGTATCCGTACTCCTGAGGTCGCCTCAGGGGTTGCTGTGGAGGAGGGGGTGGAAATCACTTATCTACTCATCCCCAGGCGTCCACCGCATCGCCACGTACCGGATGGGACGCCCCAGCGACAGGTGTGCTTGGTAAGGTGGTTGTGTCCAAACATGCTGAAAATGAAATACCCTCTTTGACCCCCCCCTCCTCCCCTTCTCCCGACTACGTTGCATAAACTTCTCGTTACTGTGCAAATTCGAATCACCCCCGTCGTTCGTTCCGTACGTAACCAGGTTTAATTTCATTTACTACTTCTCTTGATTTTTATATAGTAAATTATGCTTTAATCACAATACTTATATTACGACAATACACTGTATTATTTTATTAGCTCATCATTGTAAAAGATAATACAATAATTCGCTAATAGGCTACATAGTTTTATAGATTATACGTTCATTAGCCATATGCATTGTATCTTAAAATGGTTTTGTATTGTTTAAAGAGACAACGTAATTTTTTAACTGTATTTTTGTCAAATAATTGACTTTAACGATTGGACAAAGATTTTACTGCATTCTAAAACTGAATTTAATTCTCATAAACAAAAATGACATAAAACAAAAAAAATATGAAGAAGAAGTTGTTCTCTATGAAAAAGTAGAAAGTATTGTTTTGTTTATTTGCATCTACTCAAGATCTTAATTATTACGAGTAGACAAATTTATGACTGATTGAGTTTACGGACCACAAATTAAATTTCAACCCATAAATGGTAACTCACTAAGCCTTATAATTACGTTTAAATTAGTTTTTCTTTTGCATTCTTGTTTGTGTATTTTTTTATTGAATATATTATATATTTGTATGTATATATTTGTAATAGACTAACAGTTTTTTAGTATCTAGACACATAAACAGATAGGTGATATGTTGGTTGGTGTTCTGTTTTTAGTTCCAATGTAAATAGTTTAACTACAGCTAGTTAGCTTAAATAGCCGTTAATAATTAGTAAGTATAAACTCACCCTTTGTCAACTAAGCCTTGTATAATTTTAGATTTTTATTTTCAAATTATATTCTATAAGGAATAGCCGACGTAGAATCTTCATACATTCCTATTCGTTTCAAACATAAAAATTCCTGATTTCCTATATTTTTAACTATGTGTTTATGGTGGTAAAGAGGCTTTGATTTTCGTTTCGTTTTAATTCATAATTTTTATTTGATTCAATATCATATTGCACAGCTGATCTTAATCAAGTGTTAAGTCACGAATACTGTTTTTAGGTCAAACATGTATAGAAAACTAAGGGAAGGTAAATTCAATCATCCCTATTCTCTTAGGAACAGAATGAAGAAAAATGATCTGGGAATGTTGGCTGAAATAGCGAGGTATTTGAAACAAATAGGCAGAGGGATTTAACAACAAATAGAAATAAATAAATTATATAAAAACTGAAAAATAATAGTTTAAAATAAATAAATAAACATAAAACCAAACAAAATATCAAAAGAAAGCGTAAAGATTTCAATTCCAATTGAAATCTACCTATCCTACTGTCCTAAATTTGCCAACATGACCTTCCTCTAGATATTCCCAAAAACTTTCTTTGACTAACAAAAGACAAACTGCCACGCAACATTTTATGCATATATGTATTATTTGACTAACCAAAAGTTCCCTTTGTTGGATTACAGATATACTATTGCTTCAGAAGGCCAGCCACAGTGGAAGCATAAAGGAAAACTTAGTTGAAAAAAAATCAAATAAGTGAGTGTTTAATAAAGTGATTAACGCCTCTAAACTATATAATAGCTGGACTTGTGGACCCATGCAAAAACTTTAACCAGGCCCCGCTTCAAAAAAGCAAATAGAAAAAATATTTACTACAAGTTTATTTCCACAATTTTGCTTTAGTTAGGTTAAATTTTAATGAATTACATATAGAATATGATTCCGTCTACAACCCCCTGTATATTTAGTTCGAAACCTAAAACTGTGTTCTCTGCATGATACGTGAAGCAGTTTCTCGCTTTTATCAATATTTATGAGCTGCAAGAGTCGTAACTTCCAATTTATTAAATCTGGAATATTTGACGCGTGTGAAACTCAATTTTTAAACAGAGAAAGTTTAGAAGTGTATTTACTGTCTGTGTTCTTCTGAATTATTTTGTTGTTGCTAAGATTACTTAAAAGCATTACTGGATTTTTTATCAAAATAAATTTCAATTCCAAGTTTAGATAGCTTGGAATTTATCCTAGGTCGAGTTGAACATCATACTAAGCACTTTGATAAATATACTATTCTGTACCTTAAACAACACAAAAGCTTTCAACAAACCTAAGACTGTTTTTAAACTCAAGATTCAAATTTTATTTCCAACATGAAAACATAATCTAAAAAAACTGATGTTATTTACTAACCAATGCTTGGTCTATTGATTTCTCCTTACCTCATCGGGGCTTACTCCCACCTTAGCCTGAACACCATAAACACCTTTAGCCTGGAAGTCTAGAGGTTGGGTGGTCAGTTTACCCTTACTGACCACCCAAAAGAGTAATCTGGAGGAGGGTTGCTTACTTGGCGTCCTCTGGAGTCTGGTAGGTGGAGAGGTTTAATGTTATATGAAATCTACTCTCCTCCTTAAGGGAAAAGTTGATGGGAGATGTCCTTGTATTGTTCTATGGACTTAGGTCATTTGGTTGAAGCGTGAATCATTAAAACCTTCTGTGACCCGAAAACGGATCTGATTTGTATGTATTTGCCTCTTCCAAATATTACTACCAAATCCCTTATTTCTGATTTCTGTACAATATTTCTCAGGAAGGTGCCCAATCATTTCTTCTAGTACCTCCTAATCCCTAAATGTAACATCTCGGTAGCAATTTACTGTTTTTATTTTTGACATCCAAGGTTCGAACCTAAGCAAACTACCCTCTCAGATTCTCTTAGAGTAGTCGCCAACGTCTCTAATTCACCACGTGTATCTCTATCTCATTGTAATACTTAATTTTTTTTAATACATTTAATTTTATACAGCTTTTTGATTTTCTACTTTTGTCGAATGTCATTTTCCATCAAGATACAACGATGACGTTGGAAAAAGAGATAGTGCAAGATCGTTAAACATTATCGCAATGGTAGGCGGGTTGTGGGTGTAAATTCAACAAGCGCTCGCCCCAGACAGGTTGCGTGGGCGACCTCCTCCTCCCGCACTTCCCCTACGTTACAACCCTGCCGGCGTGCGTGTGGGGGTGGCACACACGACACACGACGCACGACGCCGTCAATTACTACATACTGTATCTGGAAATTCATTCAAATTGTCTGTGACTGGATTCTCTTCGTTCATAAAACTGATCTATTTACACGATTGTAAAACCCATATGTGAAACACCTTATATCACTGTTGATTATATTTGATTGCATACATAAATTTACTTCTTTAAAAGGTGTAAGACTTGATGATAACTTTTCACTGCAGCAACGCCTTTTTAATTCAAATAAAACCACTTTTACCACATTTTCCATAAATCAAAATCAATAAAGTGATGTTTTATATCGATTGTTGACACCCATAATGTGTAAGATGATACTTTGAACTGAAGTAACAGATTGATGTTAAGCACAGAGTTTCGTACTTTTCTCTATCAAAACACGCGGGATGACACATTGTATGGATGCGTCCAGAATTATCTTTGAACAACCTTCGTCGTCGCCTCCTTCTTTTTACATTAATGAGCAATAACACTGCATCTTCCTCAGATGACATTTTCTCAAATGAGTTTCGAACTCCTCTCCTTGTCGTCAGCACATGTCTCTTCCACGTGTTTCGCATGTCGCCAGCATCATGACTGCGATATCAGAAATGTCAGCGGTAACGTAACGGCAATTCCTGTGTGTAACCCACCTTGAGGTATTACAGAAAACCAAATACTATCTTTTAATTAGGTGCATGTTATGGTATACAAGACGGTTGAGGTTTCCCATGAATACATCTCCATAATAATATAATAGAAACTTTATAGAAAACTTTAAAAGATACACAACATAGATTACTACCGAATATGGCGATTTTTTCATACATCTGTTAAGCGTCAACTAGGAGTTGTCTATCATGTGTTTAGGTTTATTAAGATTTACGATCAAAATTGTGATATTCTGCTCTGTTCTGCGAGACTGAATCAGATGTATAAATGAAGTTTTCTTCTAGCCTCTTAAATAAAACCATGTGGCGTAGTTTTAAATTCAAATCTTAATTTCCAATGTTTCATCACAATTTGTCCAACACTTTATGGGCATAACAATACTGACCTTTGTTACTTTTATTCCAAAAAAATCAACCAATATGTTCTAAACAGTATTTTTCCGGTTATTTATACTTAGATCTCCTCTAAAACCTCATCAACTAAAAAAATCTAAAACTTTGAGTTCAACAATACAAAGTAAGAGACAGTAAAAGTTGTTTGATCACTATTCATCTTTTGCCCGACATCATTGTAAAACATAAATTCATTCATTAAAATAAGGATGCATAATTCCTGCTGAAATCCTACGTTTCATCCCTTAGAAATCTACTCTCTTTCTCATTTTCTTTCCTTAGGCTCTTGTTTCCTAAATAATTTAGTGCAAATTAAATCGTAAATTTTCAATCAGCTACATAAGTTGATACTCTCTGAACGTTTTTAGGTCGATAAATTAGTCTTTAATTTGTTCTTACAATGTATCAAAAATACATAACACAAGCTTGAAGATTATTATTGTTTTGATAGACTATTATCTGGTTTTATGGAAGAATTGGCTCCGGAAGACAAAACTAAATTGACATACAGTATTTAATTATTTATTAATAACCCGCGTTGTTATGAATACTGTTAAATAGGCCCACTAAATAATTTTATCAAATTAATTTAATAGATACTGTTTAATCAATTCGTATAAATTTATAACAATAACTAAAAATGTTAACATTAATGTTATCTTAAAGTAAAAATATTATACTGAACGTTTTTGAATACAGTAGTTGGAAATTATTACTAGCAATTCAACCCTATAGGTAATAAATTAATGATTTATTTGTGTCAATATGAATTAATTGCTGTTTCACAATAATTATCATTATTTATAAGGAGGTTTAAGTTTTGGTCATGAAACCACTTCAAAATATATATTCAAGCAACCATTCTGGGTTACAAAAACCGAGTATGAATTTGAGGAGTTATAGATTCGTGAAATATTTAAAATGGCAGCCTTATTAAGCGTGATTTTGTCTCTTCGCAATATCCTAGATTATCCTAAATCTCTACAAGGGTCGGAGGACAATGGATGTTTAACGTTCTCCCGGAGTATGTTTTAAATCCTATACTTCCTCCACTCCGCGGGCCACTCACCTGTCCTGCAGCTGTCGTGACGATGATCCACCCTCGGCTACATACACATGACACTGACAGGGTCACCCGCGAGTCATCAGGAGTCACAGCACTGATATGTGAGGAGCACCACTACCACGGAGGTTCGTCCAGCGACTGCCACAGTGTCACGCCGCCGCCGCCGCCACCCCGGCGCGTCGATATATCACATCGTATCCGTCTGACTACCGATGGTCGACAGTCACGCATACTATCGTTGACTTCACTTTACTTAACAGATGCATCGCATCGTATCCATACGACTACCGAAGATAAACAGCTGCGCATCCCTTCACTGACATCACATGAACAAACAGAATCATCGAATAAGCTATGTGAGATTACCGATGATCGACAATAATATCCAACCTATGACACTACTTTAACAAACAGATATATCGCATCGCATCTATGCGATTACCGATTTTCATTAGCGACGCATCCCACACTGCTAACAACACTTTTGTAAAAGAGATACATCGCATCCATGTACATATAGAACTGCTCTAGATCAACAGTTACGAATCGTGTTGCTTCTGTGTGACTATCCAAAACACACATCCAAATACTGAGATCACATATCGATATTTTTAGGATCATTCAATGGCCCTTTAATAAAAACTCACCTCGGTTTCAATTTTTGCCAAAAGGTACTTCACATTCCATCTGCGCTACTATTAATAGCCTAAAGTCGCTCCTATCATTCACTGTGCGACTATCGATTGCTGAATATCTCGCTTATGATTAGACATCGATGTTTCTATATCGAATCGCACCCTCACACCCCCAACCCTCACCATGCCGCAGGCCTACACTCAACAGTGCGCCTATTGAACTCCCGTACTCACTACCCCCCTCCCCCCAAGCACCTACCCACTCACCCCTTACTTTTATACCAACACCATTTATCGCTCTGTATAACTCGAGAAACAAACTTTCTACTCCTGCAAAATTAAAGATACAACCTTCATGTCCAGCGGTAACATGTCGTTCTTCTGTTGACTGTCGATGTTTACTCCCACTCACCTACTTATAATAAACTAACTCTTTCGCAATGTTAATCTTATGGGGGAACTTAATTAAGAGCTCCTCATGTATTTCAAAATTTAAAAAAAACGGGGAAAAGGTATTAAAAGTCACACATAAAAACCATTTTTTACATCTCAATTAGCCTACTAAAACCTGTCTAGCAACCGATAACGGAGGAATTTTCTACGCAAGAAACGGTCATCACATATTAATAGTACATATTGTTTAAATGCATGAATGTACACGTTTAAATGCATTAATGTGTGATGTTAATATTGATCAGCATAAGGGTCGTTAAAAATTTCAAGAAAATGCTACATAGTAAATGCATATAGAGGTATTATTTGCACCATTAAGAAAACCTAAATTGGCAATCAGTTGGTGTTTCATGAACTATTTGATTAAATTTTCAAATAAATATGTGGTACGTGATTCTATGACAAAGTGCGAATACGCAATATGCATACAGGTGTGAACTGCGGGTGTTGCCTACCCTTGCTTGAAGGCGTACTTTCTGATAGTGGTCCAATGCAGTTTTTTTGAAACGTAAAATATTTCCCTCAATTTAATTTATTCGAATCAATTGCCACATCATTTATCTCGTTGCCACATTCGTCTATATTGTAACTATATAGTTCAAACCTGAGCTGTCCTGAGAGTTAAAAAAACAAGAATTTATTATTAATATTTTAGAACAAAAATTATTAACAAATACACTGATGTGCGACTATGGGGAATGTCAATCCATTTAACAAAATTATTAGTATAGGAATTGCTAACCTCCCCCCCAGAGCTAAGACATATCCATGTCCAAAAACACTACGTCAGAATCTCTTGTTGATAAAAAAATGTAACCAACTAAATCATCTCTCTTAATTACCGTATATACTTTAAGATGGAATACCTGTATTAATTCTTTCAGCATTTTCTTTAGTCAAGTTCCTGTACCTCTGATGAGAAGTGTATTTTGCAAAACTAAAATATTTTTATATGTTCTAGTCGAATAGACGATCTAGTCATTATAGTTTATATTTTATAGCTTTTGCTAGAAAAAGAAACACTATATTAGTTTATTCAAACCAATAAAACCTCTATTAGGTGAAAGCTTTTTTACACAAGTACCAAGGAATTTAAAATTTTAGAGCCATTGGTACACTAAATTCAGCTTTTATCGGTGGTATTTTCCAAATTAAACTCAAAATTGCTTGAATATCCTTTTAAAAAAGGAGATTCTCAGGATCTTTCAAACAGGCCATACCATGTAAAACAACCCTTATTTCAGCAAACCTGCATACTCAGTACTAATCGATTACTATGATGGTAAATAATAATATAAGTTCTATGAATTTCTCTCTACTCACACCAGTGTGCTGCGTGCGACCTCGTTTTTATGTTACATAAAGACATACCTTCAGGCTAGTTAAATAGAACATTTATTTTTTTTTTTTAAAAGAAAAACAATATTATATTTTAGTTAAATGTCATATTTTAAAAATATAAAAATTTAGTAATTTTTTAACTCAATTTACTGACTAAAACTTATTTTTTTTTAAAAATTTTTTTGTTTTTAATGTTTTAAAAAATTATATATACCGTTTAAAAAAATATCAATTAATTCCTTAAATTTTTCTTATCTTAACTTTATAAAAAAACTAAACACAGTACCTCAGATTTAGTCAAGTTAATCTTATGGTTGAAAAAAAAATAATTTTTATTATAACAATAATGAAGATATTTAGTTCATTTTATTGCTTTTGCAAAAAAATATATTTATTACAATCACAAACCTCAATTTTTATGTTATATTAATTAGAAGATATATTTACAATTTTTGAATTTTTCCAAATTAAACTCAAAATTGTGTAAAATCATTCTCAGTGTTTCTATCACAGCCAAATACCATCTTTCCCTATTTGCAAACCTGCATACTCAGTACTAATCGATTACTATGATGGTAAATAATAATATAAGTTCTATGAATTTCTCTCTACTCACACCAGTGTGCTGCGTGCGACCTCGTTTTTATGTTACATTGTCGACATACCGGCGTACCTCTAGGCTAGGTGACAACCACATATATATGACAAGGAACCAAAGTAGAATCACCATTGACACAGTACAAAGTTTTTATCAAGGCTTGCTGTAGAGTTAAATGCCATTAATCATTTTAAAGATTTAAAAAGTATGTTAAAATTTTATTTCTTTTAAAAGACTCTTTACGATTTAACTGAACTTTAATTTGAAAAAGTCTGTTGTCATTTAAAAGTTTAAACATTATCATTATTGCAGTTTTTAGTTTACATACTTAAATAGTATTAAGGACACCATAGGATGTAACAATGTATACCTTATGAATAAAGATGTTTTTCAATTAAATTGTTTTTGTTTGTTAACTTTTTAATAACCCCTGAACACCACGACCACAAGTTGTTTTAGGTCCGAGGAGAGGTCATTATAGAGTTTCTGCCAAGCAACCTCCCCACGCACAACAAACCTCTCTATCAGGTACTGAGGCTCTCGCTAAACCGAGACATGATGGTTGGGGTTGCAGGTTTGCACCCCAAACATATTATCTGTAGGGGGTAGCACAGCATGACAACCTGAAATTATGATATTGATTGTTGTCTACAGACACCGCAGATGTAACGGATTAAAGTGTTTTTTGCAACTTTTGGAGTGGTAACCACACAACAGAGAGTTTGTAACAGCTGCAGAATAGCTGTCTCTGGTAGGATGTTTCTGTATCTGTACAGACCTCGCAGTGTTCCCAAAGCCACTTGGGAAACAAGTAATGTGGTCTGAGGTCTGGTAGTGTGAGGCCACTGTCAAGTACCACACCCAACGTATCACAGTAGATTAGATTATTGAAATGGTGACTGTACCACAAGGTAGGTATTTTAAGCCAAGTATGAACGAGTGTAGGATGATTGTGGCGCGATCTTGTAGTCTTGTTACTGACATGTTCCTTAGACAGAACTGTTGATTAATATCCCAACAGTAAATGGCATATCTAAGGGACTAACAGTTTAACAAGGAATTCAAACCACTCCCTCTGAATTATGAATTAGTCTAATTATGAGGATGGCTTTTGCGTATGAACGTAGTATTCAATAGTGCGGACGTTAATCCACACAAGAGAGCACTACACCCACCGTCCATCGCTTACAATTCATGACCTTCAAGTAGCTGGATTACAGGACATGCCTGTCCAGTATCACTCATCACTAACTGTTTGCGTCCAAGTAGAATGTGCATGTCCTGATTTGCAAATCTACATAAGGATGTGTGGGTGGAGCAATATTGAGAACCATCTTGAGACCATGTCTCCCTGCCCCACTCACTTACTATCACCAGATCTGAGTTAACTCCCTAAAAACATGATCAGCAGATAAGATCTTAGATGAACTGTGCAATTGATAGTCATTGGCATATAAATGCGCATTACAGTAGTTTGCTCAAACAGACAGATCTGTAATCTGTAGTAAACTACAGATTACAAAAAGTTATAAAATTAATTATTATTAAAAATCATGGGCTAAATTATAAATTAGCCCAATTTAGAAATGTATACAATCTAATTTTAGTTTTAGGTTACAGAAATTTTAATGGAAGTGCGCTATTACATGTAAATATAACATTTGCTTTCTTACTTTATTCTATATATATACACAGTGTAAAAGAGTGTGTAATTTCCTTTCTTTTTGTTTTCTAACGTTATTTTAATATTCAAATATTGAAAAAAACTAAAATTATTTTGATGAACATGTGGTGTTTTCAATGATTGAGTAGACTTTATTTACAAACAAAAATGTAAATGTTTTGGTTTTTACAAATTTTATGTGACAAGTTAACCAACAATTTTTTGTTGCTCATGTATTAAAAATTTTAGTTTAGTATGTCAACGAAACAAGCAATGAAAAGTTCTACATCACAGAAAACAAAACCACAATATACAAGAGTCAGTGTTCCATTATATGGACCATTGGACATAGAAAACCCAGAAGAGTTTATGATCAAACAAAAAGAAATCTTCCAAAAATGCTTCCCTATGCCATGTCCTGGCCAAAAAGCCGTTGAAGATTTTGAGCCAATCACTTTACTTGGTGAAGGCGGTTTTGGGAAAGTTTATTTGGTTATGTATAAAAATACAGAAAAATTTTATGCAATGAAAATTATGCTTAAGAAATATTTGGTGGACAACGACTACATAGGATTTGCACTAAATGAAAAGAGAATATTACAAAGCCTAAACTTTCCATTTTGCTGCCGTCTCGAGTTTCTATCTCAGGATAAAAAACGATTGTTTTATTTTCTGCCTTTTATTTCCGGTGGAGAGCTTTTAATTCATTTAAAGAAGTTCAAGCGCTTCAATGAAGAACTCAGCAAGTTTTATTCGGCCCAAGTGATTTTAGCTCTTGAGTTTTTACATTTTTGTAATTTAGTGTACCGAGATTTAAAACCAGAAAACATACTTGTTGACCATAACGGATTCATCAAAGTTACAGATTTTGGGTTTACAAAAGAATGTAAAAATAGATTATACACTTTTTGTGGTACTCCTGAGTATATAGCTCCTGAAATTATTTTAGGTCTTGGACACAGTAAGGCTGCAGATTACTGGTCACTGGGTGTTTTAATTTATGAATTAGTATATGGGAAAACACCTTTCCATAGTGAGACTGACATGGAGACTTTTAAAAAAATTGTCATTCCTCAGTATGAAATGCCAAAAATATTCAGCAAAGCTCTTCAAGACCTCATAATCCACCTACTGCAATCCGATACCACACAACGGTTCGGAAATCTACAGAATGGCGTCAATGACCTGAAGCGACACTCATGGTTTGAAGAAATTAATTGGTTGAACGTGCTCAATAGAAAAATTAATCCCCCTTATGTTCCTGCTGTTAAAAAAGTAGCAGATCTTGCCCGCTACTCATCTACTGACGATGTTAAAAATATATTTAACGAGAGTGACACAGATGAAAATTATGACAAATATTTTGTTGATTTTTAGAAGTAACTATCTTTATTGAAGATTTCTGTGAAGAAATTTTATGACTGCATCCTTTCAGTAGTAGGCTGGTAAGCAACTTTTGGTTGCAGCAACTATAAGTGAAACTGCTGCTGGTAAGCTGCTGAGTTGAAAGAAACATCAATATTAATTCTATATTTTTAACATATTTTTATGCATTTTTGTGTTCCGTGCAATTCATTGTGGCTTTTCATTTATAAAAGGGAAAATCTTTTATAAAAAAATTGGCTTTTTAAAATTAATGCTTGAAGTTGCCGTTGCACAGAACCATAATTTTCACCTTAAACTTGTGTAGTAGTGTCATTATTTTAATTTTAGTAAAGCTGTGTATTATTCCCTTCATCTACATGAATTATTGTTCATTAACTATATCATACATAGATAAATTACTATACATATGACTGGGACGGTGACGTCTTCCCGTAATCCAGCTACTTGGGGGTCACGAATTGTGGCTAGTTGTGTGCAATGGTCAGAGGGTATAGTGTTCTTTTGTGATGTCCACACTATTGAATACTATGTTAATCCACAAAGACCTTCCTCATAATTAGACCAGTTCGTAATTCAGAGGCAGTGGTTTGGACTCGACGTTAAACTGTAGGTCCCTTAGTTGCCATCGGCCTTAGTCAGTAACAAGACTACAAGATCGCACCACAAAGTCAAAGTCAAAAATATCTTTATTACATCATCATCAAGACAAGTATAGAGCCATAATTACACACATGCATAGGTCTATTACATAGGTCATATATAGGACAATAATGTACATCATAGGTCTTAGTTTAAAATTAATTTCACAAAAAAAATTCATTCAGGGTGTAGATAGGTTCTACACCAGGTATCTTGTAGACAGTTCTTCAGGTTTCTGATAAAATTTTGCTTGTCCCGATTCTTCAATACACCTGGCAAGGCGTTCCATATCTTGGCACCAATGTAGCTTGTCTTCTTTTCTGCAGATGTAAGTCAATGTACCGGTAGGCAGATAGTGAGTGTCTGGTGTTGTATTTGTGGTATTGTGATACACTTCTGGCTGATTCTAGTTTCTTAGTGTAAACATAGGATATTAACTCCTGGATGTACAGGTTTACAACTGTAAAGTTCATTGACTCTTGAACTGTTCTTCTACAGTTGGTTGTAGATTATACAGGATCCTGATTGCACACTTTAATGAAATAAGAATGCACTGCATGTTTCCTGCTGTAGAGCTGCCCCATACCGTAACCCCATAGTGAAGATGTGACTCAAACAATGCATGATAAGCTATTTTAGCCATCATCATGTCCCCTACATTCTTCATTCGTCTAATCACAAATAGGCCAGTACTGGTACTCAATTTGTTGCAGAGATTGTCAATGTGTGATGTCCATGACAGTGTGTCATCAAGTGTAACACCAAGGTATTCTGAGGTATTTACCTCTTCCAAGCCAGGTAGTATTCCTGTATTGTTGCTTTGGCTACTCAGTACAAGCTGCTTGGTTTTGCTTTTGATCACAACAAGGTCATCGTTTTTGCAGTACTGTATTGCCATGATTAGGGCAATATAGCCGTCTATCTGAAAGTCTCAAGAATCACTAAGATGAAACTTATTTTCATTATTTTATACCTTTTGGAGAAGGTTTTTTTCATTCCTTAAACTGACTCAAAACCTATTAATGAGTAATAAATATAAAATGAGCAATGAACTTCCAGTTTCGAGCAATATTAGCAACATTTTTTATAAGTTTTAAGTATACATTACCAAAAAAATTATTTTTTCTAAGTTTTATGAACTTGTAGTCTCTTACAGTGATTGAACAGAAATAAATAACCAGCTGATAAATTAAAACCAATATTAGTTAGTTTGATCTTTGATTTTTAATTAAAATTATACTATATTAAGCCAAAAATAAGCCTAATTTTACCAATCTAGCTTAATCTAATTTTTCTGTCTTAATATTGGCACTAAAAAAAGTAAAATTAAAATATAAAAATAAAAAAATTACTAAAAATAGGTAAAATTAGTATTGAGACCCTTCCACCTTTATTTGTTTTTCAGTGTTCTTATTTTGATTTCAGGTAAATATTTATTAGATTAGATTACATTATTGATATGGCGACTTTACCGCAAGGTAGGTATTTCAAGCCAAGTATGAATGAGAAATGAGTGTAAGATGATTGTGGCACGATCTTCTAGTCTTGTTACTGACTAAGGCTGACATGTTCCTTAGACAGGACTGTAAATTAATAGCCCAACAGCCAATAGCAACCAAGGGACCTACAGTTTAAAGTAGATTCCGAACTGGTCTAATTATGAGAATGGTCTTTGCGTTGGTATCCTCAAGAGAATACTACACCCACCAACCATCGCTCACAACTAGTCACAATTCGTGACCTCCAAGTAGCTGGATTACAGGACGACGCCGCCCTCTCAGTCATTCATAATAATAAGTATCCTGTTTCTTACAACTGAGTCGCAAAACCTGTACAAAGGAAGGGCAAACTGCTTGTAATGAATAAATAATAAAGATAGTGTGTAAAAACCAATATTTTAATTAATACGTTCATTATAAAATGACAACTAGTGATAACTCAGTCTTAAATAAAACATAATTCATTGAACCACACAATAACTTTGAGCTACAGTTAATAGTTTACATGACAGTGAAGGGAAATAATTAATTTGTATAATATTTACATAAACATCAAAAGGTACACAACCAAAACATGTGCTGTATATCTTAAGAATAACTAAGTGCAGAATATGCACTTTTAATGTTATAATACAGGGCCCATGCGCCACCGCGGCGAGGCCGTGGCTGAGAAGCGGAGTTCAGCTGGCACAACGCGGCTTCTTTGCCACGGCCACACCGCCGTGGCGCGTGGGCCCTGTAATGTAACATTAAACCATTCACATTTATTATTAACAGCATTTTCTCGGTTATCCTTGGACAGATTTCGTTCACCAAAGTACTGTTCGAGTTGAAATTAAAATTCCAATCTTTTTTGTATCTTGTAAAAATGTTTAATTAAAAGATAATAAACCGCCGCCATTTTGAAAATATAAAAACAAACTAAATGATACTTTGAAAATATTTTTCTCTTTGACCAATAGATATGTGTGCAAAGTTTTGTTTCTGTATCTTAAATAGTTCTTGATACTTAACGTTTTTTGTAAAAAAAAACAAAATGGCGGCTAGCAGCTAAACAAAGGATTTTTTGACAATTTTTAAAGGTATTTTTTTGTTTATTTTTATGAGTACTATTACCCCTTGAAGTTTGTCCCCGACTTTAATGAACACCCTGTATATACATATATATATATATAAATTTTAACGACTACTGTTTTTGGCCTCTGGGCACCTATAGACGAAAAAATAACATGGTCTCGGGCTTAGTCTTGCCATGAGACCTACGGTAATAGCTTCTTCCCTATGGGAAATTCGCTAATATCTCGGTAACCATTTGAGATAGAGAAAAACTTTAAGAACTAAATTTTTTAAGCTGATTTTACTGGTGAAAGATAAAATTTGAAAATTATAAAAATTACATGGAACGCAAAAAACCCATTTTTGGGGTATAAACCCCCCCCACCCCAAACTATCTGTTTCTATTGACCGATATGTCTGGATTACGAACTCATCTGAGCAAATGTTGAAATACACGTTTCTACCGAATTTGGTCTCGATCGGACCATTTTTACGAGAGTTATCGTGTTCACAGACACACACACACACACACATATATATATATATAAACAAATTTTGACGACTATTTTTTTTGGCTCTGGCCACCTAACGAAGAAAAAATAACATGGCCCCAGGCTTAAGTCTTACCATGAGACCTATGGTAATAGGTTCTTCCCTATGGGAAATTCGCTAAAATGAGGGTTGATTAGTTTATACATTTACAATAAAAATCATTATTTATATCCAAAATTAATAAAAAAATTTCAATATTTGACATTATATTCATCTAGAACAAGACTTTTTCAATTCCAGTTACCTTATTTTTGCCCAAATATGCTAAATTTCACTCATAACTATATTTGTTTTAGAACCCCTAAATGCATCTTCTAATAATTAAACATAAACCAATAAAGTAATAAAATCAATTTATTTTTTTAAACAGATCTTATGTGAAATGATTCTGCACACAACAGATGTGTGATTGTATACATATACAATTTCCGTATGTTTTAATGGAAGTAAGTAAAACAACACTCAAGTGTTGTTAGTACTTTCATACTGACAAGTATAATAAAACAAATCACTTACAAACTATACATATCATTTAAGCTATTGAAACTGTATATATGTGACGTTATTAATTGCCACATGTAATAAATTTGAATACAATAAAAATACTACATTTCAGAACAGGATAAAATATACTTCTGAAAAAATCATACCTTTTTAATATGTTAAACGTCACATTGACATCTTTCCAAATATCAGATCTCTTATAGCAGAGTTTATGTCTATCGGATAGGCTTGGGAGGTCCAAGAGAGAAAGTAGAAGGATCTCCGCGGTCAGAGTTAGATTGGGCTGGGTTACGAGCACTATCGATGGACACAATAGGCATCCCGAAGATGCCGTTGGGTTGGCCGCTAATCTGGGACAGCACAACACAATGTCGAATCCCCAGGCTCGCCAGCTTGTCTATAACACCTGGAAAAAACCAACCTTATGAAGTACTAGGGATGTTTTTGAATAAGTACTGTTTTGAAATCGTGCCGCTCTCCAGTATTTTGTGTGTGAGGAGGCTATGTATTTTTTCCAATTCAATGAGAAGAATTAATTTTTCTCTGGTTCATTTTCCACTTCCAAATTGCATAAAAGATTTAAAATAATGCTCCATGTTTTATACATCATTTTAATTATTTTTACTTAAGATTCGGATATGCGAATTGTTTTAAATTCTGTTTCCTCTGTCCAATATGCCTACACATTGTATTGTGTTGAAAACCAAAAAATGTTTAAATTGCACATAAGCAGCAGCCTTCCCAAAAAAAAGTGTAAATTATTTTATTGTTAAATATTGTACTAAATCAGTCGTAGTAGTTTATGAAAAATGATCAAAATCCGTTTTGTTGACAACTGAAAAAAATTGTTTTAGCTAATTTTTTCTCTGATAAACAGCGCTCTGCGGAGTTAAGACAGGTTGTTTATTGATAGTATAAAATATTATTAACGAGATGAAATATTAATAATCAACCTAACATAACTCCGCAGAGCGCTGATTGTCGGCGACTAATACATATTGCGCTACAATGTAATGTAAACAATTTTGCAGTTGTTGGCAAATAACAGATTTTGACTACGTTCAATCTAACCGTTTCATATATAGGCCTGAAGAAACAACACTTTGTACTGTGGTCGTAACCTTTTTAGAAGCTCTTCTGTTGAACGTATTATGTAAAGTGTGAGACAGGAATAAAAGTAAGTGATATTGGTACACCCATATTATATGATCATCCTCCACATCGATCTCAGAGTCTCATAACAAATGGCTTCTCTCCCAAATCACTTTAGGTTGATCAGAAAAAAACCCTAGATTATGATACAAGCAAAATAAAAAATCATCAACCCAACCAATAGTAATAAAGGTGCTATGCAATATGTATATTTTTACAAAGTGTTCATGTTTTACAAAATCTTCATAATTGATCTTTTCTTCTAAGGTTTGGCCATACCAGGTTTATTGAGATCTACGACTGGAGCTACCATCTCTGAGCCCTGTTGCTGGCCTGCACCACGATGGTACGTCAGCTTGTGCTGGTCCAAGCCCTGGCGGGAGGGGTACTGGGCATTGCACAAGTTACACCTGTTGACAATATCCATCATTAAAATAAACATGAGCATTGATAGTATGTAGCCATAATTATTAGGGCTGGGTATGTAGATTTTAACTATCCTATTTCAGGTAGAAAACAATACTTACCAGAATACATCAGTCAATTTAACCGAAGGGAATATTTGTGCTCTGATGTTGGCACTACTGATCTGTTTGGACACTTCCCGCTCACAATACCTTCAACCCACCCTCCCCCTTACCCGCCTAAGGAGAATCATTTAGTTTTGAGTTTTATTTTATAGTTTTATTTCATCCGTAAAATGAACCAACCTGGTACAAGTAGGTCCACAAGTGCATCTTGGACAGTAGGTGATCCTGCATTTGAGGACCGAGTTTGAAGATTATTAGAAGAAAATGTGGAAGACCCAAATGATGCTGGTAAAGAAGATTCAGTCTTGGGCAACTCAGACGCTGACCCTGACTTTGTCATGCACAAGATGGAGGAGGAAGAATGAAGAATCCAGCAGTTCTGATGATGAGGCATTGCTGGATGAGGACATGGGTGAGTCAAATGGCAAATGGATACCAGATATCCTTTGCCACAGTATTTTCTGGAAAAGATGAGGAAAAAAAACAAGGCCCTCCAAATGTTTGGAAAATCTCACATCCGACTCTAAATGTTAACACACCAGCTAAAACATAATTAGGGGTAGATTTCCAGGGATCATTGGGCCTGCAAAAAACATAGAAAATGAATCAAAGAAATCTGACCTCTGGTTAATTTTTTTTATAAAGGCATTATTTCAAGAATAGTTTCTAACATCAATATAAAGTTATTAACCAATTGGGAGAAATTTCTTCCGGGGAAGAGTAGAGTAAATGATAAAAACACAAACATGCTCTATTTTGGTTACTCATATTGTCTTTGATTTTGAAGTCAAATGATGAAAATATTGAGTCAGTATTCAAAAAGGAAGAGTGCAGTAAGCCAGTTTTCTGAACCACTATGTCGTTGTACCGCTACAAGGCTCTTCTGGTGTCTTTAAGGTTCGACGATGCTCATACGTGAAAGCAAAGAAAATAAACTGACAAAGCCATGCCCATTTCGAAATCTTGACAAAATAGCCAGAAAGTGTATCCTCTTTTAGCTTATGTTACGATTGAGAAAAATGCTTGTGCTATTCCGAGGTCGGTGTGCACTTAAAATGTATATGTCCAAGAAACCGAAAAAATGTGGCATTAAGGTTATGTGTCTTGTTGATCTATGCAATGCATATATTTACATAGGGCAAGGTAGTGATGGAGTTGGGTTGTCAGAACCTGAAAAAACTCTTGACATTCCTAGTCATTCGATTGTGTAAAACTATAGAAGGAACAAATAGAAATGTAACTGTCGATAACTGGTTCTTCTCAATCGAATGTACAGATGAACAACTCAAAAGAAAAATTATGTACATTGACACAATGAAGAAGGACAATTGATGCATACCAACTGAATTTCTGAGTAACAACAACCGCCCTGCCATGTCTTGCCTTTATGGTGAAATGATGCAGCACTCTTATATGGATTTTTCCTAAGAATTACAATGCAGTTTATGTTTTGTCCACCTTAAACCACACTATAAATAAAAATGAAGAAAAGAGGAAACCAGAAATTATCAGTTTCTACAATGGCACTGCAATAGACACTATATACAGACAATAGGCTGGTTTCGAACTAATCGACATGAAAGTGGCTATCCTACCAAGGGATTTAAAAGAAGAAATTAACAAGATCCTAGAGAATTAAAGTGATGCTCTGCGAAGAGGAAACGTGCTCAAAGACCACCTACAGAAGAGGAAAACCAGCGAGAAGTGTCCAGCTATAAGCGGCCGCAAGACAAAACCCAAGTGCAAAAAATGCAGTCTGGCGATAGGCTATATGGACAGTGTCAACAAAGAGTATGCAGATTGTATTAAACAAATAATTGAAATAAAAATTGAACCGAGTACAGAAATAGAAAACCAAGTATAAGAGTATTTTATATACATATATTCATACAAAAAAGAAGATCGCACAGACTGTACACAAGATTGTGTCTAGGATCTCACAAAAACTTGAAAAGTTATGCTGATAATGAATAAATGTAAAAATATCAAACTTAAGTTAAATTAAATAATTTATATTTTTCGTGTTTTCTCACACTTAAAAATTGAAATATATTTGAGAATTAAAGTTTTTCATGCAATAAATAGTGTGTTATATTTGTATAATACGTTTTACTTAGTTTCATAACAATACAAAACAAACACTCTATTTTAAAAACACTCAATGTAAAGAGCATGGTCAAATTTACCTTATGTGTAATTAAACGTAAGCGTCATGTGTTATTGTAAGTTATTAAATAAATTTTCTGATAGGCCTAGGTAGATATAATTCTGCTTAATGTTAATTGAGAGGAAAATATTTACTATTGTGTATTTTGTGTATTTCTACGCCAGAGATATTTTTTAATATTTTGATGGGGAACGGTCCCAACCCCGGTCTTGTTACTACCTAACGTCGACCTATTGTTAGGAAGCATCATTAATTAATAGCCCAACTACAAATGGCGACTAGGTCCAGATTCAACCCTTGTGGGATTTGATCCAGCGACCTTCAGTTTTGAAGGCGGGTATTATAACCACTACACCACCCAGCCAGTAAAATATTGTAATATTAAAACAATATAAATATTAAAAGTATTATATTATAATACTTTATGAATACACTCAGAAGTTGCTACACAGAGGAATGTATAATATACAATAATTATTACCTGAAGGGAAGTTTGCCAGGAGTGCGATGAGTTGCCACATGCTGATTGAGAGTTTCTTGAGTAGCAAACACTTTATCACATATTTGACAGGTGAACCTTGTGAACCTGGCTCTCTGACGTATAACACCAGGATTGCTCATGCCTTGTTGCATTTTAAATCAAATTATCTGTAAATAACCAAGATAGGCTTACAAAACACCTTTGGTAAACAACTAGTCAGTCTCAATTACATACAAATTTATGGAAAATGAGGTTAAAACTAAGAGAGCAGGGTTTTATATCAGACAGATTGGAGTTCACAGGCCTAACGTGTTACCTTTGAACTACCAAGTTGGTACCAAAGCAAACTTAATACTTTATACTTAATACTTTTAACTGAAATGGCAACCTACCCAGGTAGGTATTTTAAGCCAAGTATGATTGAGGAATGAATGTAGGATGATTGTGGCGCGATCTTGTAGTCTTGTTACTGACTAAGGCTGACATGTTCCTTAGACAGGACTGTTAATTAATAGCCCAACAGCCGATGGCAACTAATGGACCTACAGTTAAACGTGGAATCCGAACCACGACCTCTGAATTACGAATTGGTCTAATTATGAGGATGGTCTTTGCGGATTATCGCAGTATTCATTAGTGCGGACGTTAATCCACACAAGAGAACACTACATCCACCGACCATCTATCACAACTATCCACAATTCGTGACCTCCAAGTAGCTGGATTACAGGATGTCGCCACCGTCCCAGTCAGTGCAGTGTTAAAAGCTTGTGGGTTTACTTGAAAAATAATGGTTGAATAGGATTTTTCGAAGGAAATTTTTCACCTCATCAAAGGTTCACCTCATAAAATCAGAGCAGTCTCAGTTTAATTGATAGACACTTCCTTACTTATAGCTGAATTCATTCTTTATAACTGAAAATAAATTCAAAGATTAAAAATACAAAACTGTTTCTTTCTAATGTTTTTTCCCACTTTTAATTGAACTTCATTGAAAATTCATAACCAGGCTATTATTCTTAGAATCAGACTATTCAGTGCCATTGCACTTCATATTGAGTAAAGGATTAAGGTATTCTTGCAGGGCTAGGGGGTAGTATGATAGTCATTGGGATAGCAAATGTGTTCATGGAAACTAATATTTTCAGTTTTCTATATATGTATGAATGAAATATAAGTCTATGTATATAAAGTATGTAGGAGTTTAATACTATTAATATAGAAACCAAAGACTAGACAGAGAGATGCAATTTTAATACTGAATGAAAACTAACCACTTTCATTTTTTACATTCATTACGTTAAATTAATTCTGATAAATTACCGTATATAATTTATAATTTCATTTTTATCAGTAAAATTAATTGTAGTTTAAGATTTAAAATTGAATATTCAAATACTATGAAACTTAAATACCTAAGGGTATGTTAATTTTGAATGAAAAACTAACTTTAATTTAATACATTCATTACGTAATAAATCGAATCATTAGCTATAATTAGAAGCGAAAAATTTTTAGTTTTATCATTAAAATTGAAACAAACAAAATAGAAACAAAATTGTATTCAACAGCTGACTAATAAATACCTAATAATCATTACATGATAAAATTAAAAGAGAATAGAAAAAACAATAATTTTTTCTTTGCTTAATAATACATATACACTATTAAAGCGAAAAACTGGTTTTATTTTTAAGAAAAATACTGTAAACAAACAAAAACTAAACAAAACAAATTGTGACTAGACTTAACGCAATAAAATAAAAAAGGCGACTATGAAAGCAAATACTGAATGAGCAAAAAATTGAGTTCAGAGTTCCTCTATGCTCTGAGCATTCTCATTAGTATGTATAGTATACTACTATGGTACTATCAGAGAACAATGATGCGTTAGTTTATCAGATATGAAATACAATTAACTATCATCATAGACAAGTGGTAGCAGAGATATGGTCTCTGTTAACATTTATCCCCTCTTTGTCAGAGATTCAGTAGGTATTGCTTGGATTTTGTAACCTAGTGAATAATCAAAGGTACTAGAGGTCAGGCGTTGTTAAAACAAGTATCATACATCTTTGGTAATAGTATAGGATTCATAGGGAGGGCTGGTAAAAGTTAAAACCTCATTTCAGATGAATTTAATATTTTTTATACCAGTGAAGTTTCTTTTATTGTTACGTGGATTAGTAGTTATGTTTCAAGTATTCTATTTCCATATTTCACTTCCTTTGTGGTTTTGAAATATTTTATCAGAAAAATGCAACAAATTATATGTTAATGTAAACCCCATACTCTAAAGTATTAATGATAAATTAATTAATAGACAAAATTACTCGTCTCTGGCATTTTTTGTAATAATTGGTTATTCCAGGCAATAACAATAACGTCACAATCAAAGACACTTCTAGAAAAAATTATACTGTAATATGTAACTATTTAATTTTTGAAACAATCCCATGTTGTGCTTCAAAGTGCTGTTCTGAGTGACAGACCAAAAATCTGAACCATTCAACAGGATGTTTTTACTAAAATAAATTATTACTAGTAAACTTAAATCGTAATTGTAATTACTAATTAATTGCGTAAAATTGTTGTAATTTAGCTCTTACAGTAGTTGTATTTTACACAGCATAATAATCTAATTTACCTTAGATATTTCCCCTCTTTGCAAAGCTTGCTATTAATTTCTCTTTAAGGTCAAGAAGATAATCCTTAAAATCGGAATCATTATTGTGTTCAAATGTACTGTATTAAAAATCATATGACTGTTTTTAAGAAAAAATTGAAGAGGTTAGAGTTTATGATTTTATATTAATAATTCAAAACTACACAATTTTATTCCAAATCAAAATGTTGAATTTGCAAAACTACATTTTGTTCTGAATTTATTATTTTATGAAATCAACCAAATATGCTATATATTTTAAGCCTCCTACAGACAATTAGTTCTGTCAGTTTGAAATCAAGTTTGCATTGAAGGCTTCACTGGCTTCAGTCACCTTCACATGATCAGTTTGGTCTGACAGGCCATTCAACAAATTAGTTTAACAAAATTTTATCAGTCCACTTTTTTGGCCAGAGCACAGTCCAAATCTTGCATACAGATTACAGTATCAGTTTTAACTGACAGTTCAAACTGATCATCTTTAGGGGACTTTTACTTGAAATTTAGAGTTTCATTCTTGTTGAAATATTATTGATGTGTCCAATTTAATAAACTGGTATAATGAACACAAAAGTTTTTTTATATTATTCCTTAACATGACCCTCAAGTATGCCTTCTCATGATGGTAACATGAAACACAACTACTACTTTTTTGGAAAATAACTAGGTACTAACTTTATTAATCTATAATCTATCTATAATATTATAAAGAAGAGGTGGTTTCTGTATGTTTGTGTGTTTGTGGGTTTGTTGTGGCAAGTGAATGCAAAAAATACTGAACCAAACAGTTTGAAATTTTACACAAAGACAGATCTTAAACTCATGCAACACATAGGCATACTCATTTCCTTAAAATCCTCTCGGGCTACGCCCTGTGAACGTCTTAAGTTTCAATGTTTACATTTTTAGAAAATGAAAACATAAAATTACTTGAATGTCAACAGCTGTGAACACTAAAATTTGACAGTTCGAGAAGCAGAAGACATGGTTGCTGTAAATACCCTGGGATTCAATGTTTACAGTTTTTAATGTCAACATCCGTTTACTTTACATTTTGACAGTTCGGGAAGAAAAAGAAATAAAGTTAATTTTTACACATAAACTGCTGGATCGAAACTAGTGAATTATTAGTTCGAAATAGTGGAATGGTAGATTTTTAATTTTCTCCCGATGCCTGCCTCTATTACGTTAATGCTTATCCTCTCCCAATATTTGACATATGTTACTTTGTCGTGTTTAGATATATACTTAGACACGTGTTTTGTCATTTTGTAAACAATAAAGAATTAATTATCAATAACTTAAATGTATCTGTAGAGCCTACACCTCTCAGCCTTTTTTACCCGTGCGAAGAACGGGTACTTTGGCTAGTTAGTAACTAATTTTAAAATGTTAGATCTTGGTAATACTTTGACATGGATATGTCTTAGGGGGGGTGTTGGAGATTTGTAAGATGGAAAATATGTAACAGGATTCCATGGAAACTACTAGAGCTATTGTATTAAATTTTTAATGTAAAAGAATAAGAACAGCTGTGTATACAAACTGAAAACATTCCTTTTAGGCACATCCATGATCTAACCTATCATCCACAGGGAAATAAATACAAACATTTTTTTGTTTTACCTTTCCTTTCTTTAAGTTGATTTATATTCATCCCTGATATTGGTTAGATTAAAGGGTTAGAAAAAGAAAACATAAATTAGTGTACCACAAATATTTATTATGCATGTTAATATAAACTATTGCTATACAAGTGTACCACAAGGCTACTCCTCCACAAAAACACATATAATTCAGTGTAGAGTTAAAACAGAACCAACTCAACATGAGCAGATTTTAACAATCAATATGATTAAGTTTCATAATTAATTTATGTATTTGGAAAGTCATAAACAATTAAAATGTTATCTAGTTAAATCAAATTTAACCAATATTTTTGTTTATATGCAATTGCTTATTATTATATAGCGAATTTCAAAATTAACTTTTGGGCACTTAAATTGTAAAGTGGTTTCCTTCTAAAAGGAATGACTAATTTAAAGAATGTGTAAAAATACAAATATAACAAAAACTGCCAAATTTGGAGATATTTTCAAAAAGTATTATTCCTTAACGCTTTACATATCACTAACAGCCTTCGCATGATGTTAACATATTCTCAAAGTGATATAGCTATGTAATTGACCAAATTATTAAAACTATTTTAAATACATTTTTTAATGAGATCAATATATTTACTTAAAACAAAATAAGTAAAATACAGTACAATTTAGTTTATTAAACCCTTAATCATCTGAGCTAGGTTTTCTGAAGCAAACAAATTAGAGCTCAACAGTATGGTCATCTCCCATAAATACAGTAGTACATTTAATCTCTAATATAACAGTGAACACTGCAATACCTTCTTTGAACAGAATTAAATTTAAGTTTTTTTTTATTTAAAATATATGTTTCCCTTACTACTAGCAGTCTGTAGTAGAGAGAATTTGGCAGTCTTAATTTCACCATTAGTGCATGATACATTTTTATTTTCTTTCAACTATCACTAAAAAATTTCACTTATAATAAAATCACCAATAAGTTTTGTTGTTAAGAATGTGAAGGCCACACGAGTTATTATTATTATTATTATTAAGCTCTAATGCTTCAGGAAGAAGTAAATTGCAACATCAATACTCTTTTATTCTTCCATTATACATTTTTTTTCCTTAACTTCCCATCACCATGGCCTTGGGCCTGTGCGTGCGTAAAAACAGGAAGATACCGTAGCAGCATTGATCACATGGTCTGGCCAAAGATGATGCCGTTCCTGGCCTGTTAATAGTACTAGGAATATTACAGACCCCAGTTTCCTGAATATTTTTGTGATGTGGCAACTTTTTTTACCATTTTGGCGTCCGGTTCACTGATTTTACTACTAAAAAATAAAGGTTCAAAGACCTGTAGTACTGTTTGTGATTCTATATTCGGTACATATTTTATATGTTTACTAAATGTGAATTTATGTTCATGACTCTTCACTACATTATTGTTGAGGATTTTTTTATTCCAGCTTGGTATTTTGACTTAATAATGAACCTATAAGGTCCAAAACCATTGGTCAACATCAGGATCACGGACAGTACTATAAGTATTTAAACATTTATTTTTTGGTAACTTATGATTGTTTTGTATGTGTTGAACTGCTGCTGCAATCGTCTGTATGCTATTTTCTCTTAATGCATTTAACAGTTGTACAATTTTAGGATGAAATACAAATAAAATTCTAAAGAAAGAGTTAACTTTTATACTTTGTAAAAGTAGATCAAGGAAGTTTTCATTGGATGCCAAGCACAAATAATTTTAAAGACCTGAAAAGTTCTCTGTCAATGTTCATGTGAATTTAACTAATTCTCCAGAAGGACTAATAATATTTACAAAAGGAAGCATGATGTAATGTGGGATTAGAGACTTAAGAATTAAAACTTTTTACAAATACCTGAAAAAATTTAGGCATAGAAGATAAAAATATAAACCACAAAAATATACAAAACACCTAAAAATATACGGAAATGGTTACACTCACACATTAGAATAAACTTAATTGAATGAAAATCTGAACCATGAATCTAATACAATTATATATACTGGTTTTAAGACATAGACACCTAAGCTATCGGCTACATATACAAATTCTATATAAAACACTTCAGAATATTTAAGGATAAAATTATTTTGAATACAATAGCTTCCAGGTACATTTAATTACACATTAGTTTCAAACAAGGCTTACTTAATAACTAACACAAAGGAAAAAAAGGATCTTGATGAAAACTGAACAATAGTAGGCCTACGACCCAGTAAAAGAAGTAACCAATTACATATTTAATAGTTCAGAAGTTATATTCACAATATTTCTGTTTCACGTTATGTTTGGGCTAGAAAAATTACCAATGTATAAAAAGATTAGTATTGCAAATTACCATCTGAGATAGTTTGTACTATTACAAGGCCCTACGTGAACAGATGTGATAACAATTTTAAAGTGTAAGTTCACCTCACATAGGTTACGCCGCTGTGTACTAACTACTGACCAGTCATCACTGGCTATTAAAGCTAAAGTTGCAAAAAGATTTTTGGGACTTAACACAAGAATTACACTATAAAAGACATCGTTTTACATCTATAAAATAAACAGATGGTTCTCTTACATAAAATATTCTTATTTTATATACACTATCTTATTAAAAACTACTATGATTGATATATATCTGAATATATACAAAATTAACAAAAACCAACACTTCACAATAATTTTACATTACTGAGTTTGCTTAGATGATTTTTAACGATTTACCCCAGAGTTAGTTCAGGTTTGTGTTACAAGAATCAGTTTTGCACATTTTGAAACTGTCAACTTGATATGTGCAATTGCCAGTAATATCTGCGATGTGACTGGATGGTGGGGGAATAAAATGTAGCGGTTCTTAAGATTTCAGTCATTCCTCAAATGAATATTATTTAAACAACATTCATATCAATAATTAATATAATACATAATTGTTGATATTTAAAATTATAATGCAATATGTAATTTTAGATATTTCAAACAGTTTACAAGTATTGTAAGAGAATAAATCCTGTTAAACAACAGAAGGTTGTTTTTACCCTGAGCGATCATCTAAAATGATAAAAAAATTAAACATAATTTTATATAATACAATTTAGACACAATTAGGATCTGGACTAAAGGTTTTACTGATGTAAAACCTTTAGTCCAGATCTTTACCATTATTTGTGCTAACTTCAGTTAACTTGTATCTCAAATCTTTGTAATTTAACTTTGATTAAGCTAAACCAACTCAATTATTTTTTAAACCTGTTTTACTGTATGTGGGGATAAAATCCAAACAATTAGTTTATATTGCCTTATTTTTAATATTTTTATATGAAAACAGGCCACTGCAACAACCAAAAGAAAAGTTTTACAACTCTACAAATTATTCCTTTCAAACATCAAACTATTTCTTTACATTTTTCTAACATCTTTTGAATATATGAACATAAGTATTATGTGAGGAAAATATAAACCCCGAACAGAGCAGTTTTTAAACTTGTTAAAAATCATCTAATGAAAAAAATAAAGAAAATAAAACTATAAGCGAAACCCACTAAACCAGGTTTAAACACTTAATTCTAGATGGTACATTTACTGTGATGTGAATTACAAATACTTAGGTTGTATATGTATAAAACATGGATAAAAAAGTATAAGGGACGGTAAAACTAACTGTATAAGACCTATTCATAATAGACAGTAGAGGTGAATCTGATAAATGTGGCAGCTTCAGATCATCAATTTTCTCCGTTTTAACCGAGTCTGGGACAATTTTTATTTAACACTAAGTGCCATGTACATCCTCTGTGGTCTCACAATGGCTATGGACTCTTTGGCCCTGTGAGACTATTCTAGTTTTGGATAAATGGCCCAGTTAATCCACAGTGGCTTCACAGAATGCATTAGACCATATGTAATCATAAATTAATGGGCCAGAATGTCAAGAAACTGCAGATTTTTAAATATTACCAATGGGGCAGGTATAATAGTGAAGGCTTTTATCATGTAGTAGTCCATTCCATACCATTTTGTGATAATTTATTCCATAAAACTTGACTGAATTGTGATGCAGAGTTTTGTTTATATTAACGTTTACTACCATGCTGGGTAGTGGTTTAAGAGGGTCGCCAACGGTAGTCGGGTGGAATGACATGCCGACCCAATGAGACTGGCTGCAACGGGCTGTACAATGTTTTACATTAAGAGCTTTTGTTAATTCATGTTTTCTTTTAATTTTCATATGGACCATAAAATATTAAGTGATAAGGTTACAGATAAAAATAATTAAACTGGCATAGCTTTCAAAATATGTTTTTTCTGAGTTTGTTCATCCCATTACGTGAATATTTGATTGTTAGGAAGTCAGTGAAAGGAAGTTAGTGAAATGGCGACCTAGCCAGGTAGGTGTTTTAAGCTGAGTATGAATGATCATGTAAGATGATTCTGGCGTGATCTTGTAGCCTTCTTACTGACATGTTCCTTAGACAGAACTGTTAATTAATAGCCCAACAGTTAATGACATCTATGGGATCTACAGTTTAACTTGGAGTCTGAACCACTGCCTATGAATAAAGAACTGGTCTAATTCTGAGGATGGTCTTTGCAGACTAATGCAGTATTCAATAGTGTAGACGTTAATCCACATGAGAACACTACACCCACCGACCATCTCTCACAACTATCCACATTTCATAACCTCCAAGTAGCTGGATTACAGGACACGCCACAGTCCCAGTCATCTTAGACTTGTAGTCCTAATTTTGAAAAAATTAGCACCCACAGGTTTAAGTTGCCACAAGTATCAGACTCTGAAGGTGTTAGTGTTACGGTCAACGTTTGCGTCGACACACACGCTTGTGTTCCTTTTGCCAGTGAAGCTGCTGACAGTCGATGCTGCAGTACGCCGTATTCCAGCAACAGTGGTAGATCGCCTCCGACTCACAGTTGTAGCACTGCAAAAATCATCAGTCATCTCTACCAGGTTTTATAAATTAAATTAAATTTAATGAGTTTTCAAAATTAAATAAAATCCAGAGATGTCCACCATTAAAAATAAAATTTGAAACCTGAGTTATTGGTTACAAAATCCCAGATACAACAGGCCTGCCTCCGTTTCATAATTGTTCCTAATTATTACTTATTATCCATTTTAAATATTTTTTAAATAATTCTTTCATCTTTATCCAACATTTTTCCAAAGAAAAATTTGTCTAAATGATCCAGTTAATTTTAATAATGAAAATATTTTGTATTGGGAGGTTCCATTTTTAAGGCTATGCAGGAACTTCAAATTCAAACTTTTCAAATATAATATCACAATATTCGATTCAACCTGTGGTGTCTAAAAAAGATTGGCATTTGAATAAAATATTTAAAGACCAGCGAATTACAAGTAACTTCTGCTAAAATAGCGTCAAAACTAAATATTTTCTATTAGAAAGGTCGGAATTAGCATAATGAAGCTAATTCGGTAGAAAACTAAATATAACCAATTCTTTATCATATGACATATGACGTTTAAAGATGGGGATGTGTCGAATCTCGATACTGACTCTCAATACCACTGATTCTTGGGCATTGGTATCAGTATTAAGAATGAGAATCGATCTATGAAAGTTGATACAGTCAATGAACGGACAAATAAATTATTTTAAGGAAAATTTGTTATTTTTGTGAATAAATAATGTCATGTAAAATATCTGAAACATTAACAATATAACACAGTCTTTGCCTCTGTTTATAGATGAAAGGGCTAAAGTTTACTAGTTATCTCAACTAACTCATTGAATTAGAAAGAGTATACCCATATATTCTTCTAAATCTTCTACAATTAAAAATTGTGGACATTCAAACTGATATTAATAACATTATGTAATTATATTCAAGGAAAATAAAATCAAAGTTGAAAAAATAAATTACAGTCGACTCTCTCTAAGTCGGACACCTCGGGACCGGACCCTTATTTTGGATTTAAAAAATTCCGGACCATCCGGCGGTTTTATAAATATATAAATTACAGCCTGTATTAGCGTATAGTATCAACATAAATCACATTCTAAGACCATTTTAAAGCGTACTCTCAAACATGACAGGTTTTTGTTTCCAACTCACTGGATCGTAGTTTTTGTGACGTTGATAAATTAAATGTGTCACCATAAAAAGGAATAAACATGAAATTTTAAAGCACCGCAAATTGACCCTTTACAGTTTATTTTACAGTGTGAAAAAAACAGAACTCTCACTTTATATTAATAAGATTATCTCAAATATATTACCTTTAACCTAAGAAGAATAAAATTCTTGGCTTTACAATACTGAATGATTATTAGAAATCTATTATTTTCTTCTGTATTTTCTGTATTTGTATTAACGCATAATCTCGCCATTTCCTCATTAACATAAACATTACACTCACAGCTGATTTGTTGCTCGACGTAGAGCAACTAACTGCAACTACGTGGACGTAGAGCAACTGGTGACGTTGTTCCAGTGCTGCCCTCCCATCCGTATGAGCCAAAATTCCCACACCGACTTGCCATTTCCCGCTTCACTGAAGATCCGTATCGAACACAATGGTAAACTGAATTGATGTGTGTGATGTTATTTATTTATATTTAGACCTAAAATAAACAAACACGTCCAATCCTGTCGATTTATTCCATGAGAAACACGCTTATGACTCATTTCCAAGAAGTAGTCCGGACCATCCGGCGTCCGGACTAGAGGGAGACGACTATATTACAGTTAATAGTTTCCTTTTCATTATCAACTGACACCTTACGTAGCCTCACTTGCACGGGAAAAATTGAGTTCCACATTTGTTTTATTTGTATTCCAAAAATTAATTAAATAAATAAATAAAATAAAAATAATTAAATAACTTAAAAAAATAATAACAAAATTAAATTAAGTGGATAATGTAACATTCCAAAGTGTAAATATTACAACAGACATCTATCATATCAAATGCCTCATCAGTATGGCTAGTCATGATAAAATGCTATCTGCATCTTGAACAAGAAAAAAACTGTCTATATTTTCAATCGAGTCATGTTTAAGACCAACCAAACCCTTTTTATACTGATTAACTTTGATAAAATAAAAATTATTTTTATTAAAGACAAGTTAAGACAAAACTCACCCATTGTTTTTTCTTGATTTCTGTAACATACAGTTTATGCTTTTCCAGCAAAGCTGCCATCTCAGCCGCATGTTCCAACTTCAACTTCTCAATTTCCTTGTTCTTTTCCTCATTTGCTTCTTCTCGAACCTGTATGACAACAATTAGTTTTTGATTTTCATACAAATGTAAAGCTTTAACGGTGGAATTGAAGTAAGAAATATCTAAGAATGTAAAACCATGGTTAGACGGATATAGTCCCTCCTTATAAAACAGATGGCATTATGACCAAAAGACACTGACCATCCTAACCTTTGCAGGAATCCGAATACTGATAATTGCAAGTTGTCAAAAGTATCATATAAAATATTTGTGCTGATTATAAAATAGCTAATGCAATACAAATAAATTAAAATACTTTATTTCCCATCCATACATTCCAAAATTCATGTTGGTCTCCTAAAAGTAACCAAAATGACGCTGCCATAGGTGTGGCTTATGTAGTACATATGTCTGCTGCTACATGTGTAGCGCAGCTCATGCGGAGTTCAGTGCTGCTAGTGCCGTTGCCATGGGTGGACACGTTCGTCTGCAGTGAGTTTTTTAGTGAACACTGTTTCATAATTTCGTTACGGCAGACGTAAATGAACAATGTGCAGCTCTGAAGTTTTGTTTCTTGTTAGGGAAGAGTGCTGCAGATACCATTGTTATGTTGAAAACTGCTTACAAAGATGAAGCTTTAGGTAAAACTCAAGTACACAAGTGGTTTTTACGTTTTAAAAATGGCGACATGTCGATTGTTGACAACCCCAATGAAGGACATCCGTCGACTGCCAAAACTGACGAAAATGTTGGGAAGATTCGTGAGCTTGTGCATGAAGAACGATGACAGATCATTGACGAGTAATCAGAGATATCTGGAATTATTTGGAGCTCTGTCCAGCGAATTTTGATTAAAGATTTTAAAATGATGAAAGTGGCTGCCAAGTTTGTGCCTCGAGTTTTGACAGACCATCAAAAGGAATGTCAAGGGGAATCTTGTCGAGCAATCAAAGAGAACCTGCAAATTGATCCAGATTTTTTTTTCTAAGAACATTACTGGGGACGAATCATGGTGTTGTGGTTATGACCCTGAAACTAAGCAACAGTCCAGCCTTTGGAAAACTTAATCGTCCCTTCGGCCAAAAAAAGCTAGCAAAGTGAAATCAAACATAAAGTCAATGGTCATTTGTTATTTTGATGCTAAAGGGATTGTGCACAAACAGTTTGTACCCACATGTCAGACAATAAACCAAGTATATTATATAGAAATGTTAAAAAGATTGTGAAACAGTGTTCGACCCAATTTGAACCGATTTTTGCCAGACAGGGGACTGGTTTTTCCACCATGATAATGCACCCGCTCACATATTGCTTCGCGCTCCCTATTCACCTGATCTAGCCCCAAGTGACTTCTTCCTCTTCCCACGAATGAAGAGGGATATGAAGAGTGGTGTGTTTCAACACCATAGAAAAGTGAAGAAAAAAACTATGGAGGGGCTTGCAGCCATCACTAAGGATGAGTTTCAACAATGCTTCCTGTTTCAACAATGCTTCCAACAATGGAAACATCGCTTGGACAAGTGTATCCATGTTGATGGACTGAATTTTGAAGGAGATAGGATAGTTTTGTAAAATTAAATACACTGTTTTTATGTAATTCCAGTTATTTTTGGGTACCCCCTTGTATACCACCCATATCTCTCAGTCATATTCTCAGTGGTCTTTTTAGACTTTAACCAATGACTTTTTTGGGTTTGTAGTTGGTATCTGTTTTTTTCTTTTTGAGTCTGATTTATGTGTAGATACAAAAATTAATAAAAAGTGTATAGAGTGATAAAACTTTTAAGTTTTAAAGAAATTCTTCCTTGAAACTTGAGTTACAATAGTATAGTAAATTAAAAATTTACCTATATCTGACCTTGATCCTTAGTATACTGTATATCAAAGTGAAACAAATTACTTTCTCAGATTATTCAGGAATAAACCTCTATGGACTAAGAAATAACCTATAAGAACTAAATGTCATAAATTTATTTTTACAGTTTTTTTGCTTTGGCCATGACATACCACCATAATGTTAGGCCCATCTTGCTAAAGCTGGTTGCATGTTGGCCTTCAAAAATAAATTGGCTGAGGATTAAGTTGAAAACAAAATTGTACCTCAATGGTTAAAGAGCAGTCTAACTAAAACTCCATGTTTTGCCCAACTGTAAGCTGAACGATTCCCATATTTACTCACTTCCAGAAATATAAAATCAATACACTTATTCTAAATTATGGCTCTATCTTACTTTGTTTAGCTCCTCCACATTAATTTGATCAGTTGGTTCCGGAGCAGTTTTCTTAGGCTCAGGGGTTTGCTGTGGTTTTGTCTGCACAGCAACGGACCTAACTTGTGGTTCCTGGCACGATGAGCTCACTATTTCTTCTTCTTCTTTCTGTAAACCAATATCATATTTACAGTAAAAAATACTGTATTTAATACAGTGTTATCCAGGAGTGCCAAAAAGGGCACAGAATGTGTCATAAGATTTTTCAGGAAGATTTTATTTTTGATAAAAAAGTAAAAATATTATGTTGCATGAAAAACCAAAATATAATTTTTTGTCATTTGTTTAGTTTCAATAAGATACACTAATTTTATTAGAAAATCAACTACAAATATTACATTATTTTTTTATATTGTTGTCATTAAATTAATTGTAAGTTTTAATGTGAGATCTAAGCACTATGTGAGTGGATATGCCAACTCCCTATGCGCTACTGTCGACGTAACGTCCAAGGCTGTGGTAAGCGATACAAGGTTCATATCCCCTTCCTGCATTAGTTTTATCATTCCTCAAATTTGGAATTTTTTTTGTAAAAAGTTAATTGGCATTTCATATTGCCTCTCTAATTATATAGGAAAGGGACATCCTAATGGGAGAAGACCACCAGGAAGGTCCACAAGGAGATGGTGGGATAGCGTGATGGCAGGTATATCAAGAATATGAGCAGGAATAGATGAGCCACAAGACTGGGAGAGATGGAAGGCAATTGTTGGCGAGATCAAAGCCCTACTAGGGTTCTGATGGCCATGGGAGTAAGTAAGTAAATTGTTTCGCCTATTTGAACAGGCACTTAACTTTACGATTTGGTTTTGAATTTTGATTTGGCTCATACCTTACTTGGCTGTACAGGAACACTTGTGGAAGATATTTCCACTTTCTCTTCCACTTTGCAAAGGGGTGGTACTATTTCTACTTTTACTATGTTCTCTGTACTCTCCTCTTCCAATTTCTTTCTCATCTCCTCTTCGTCTTTTTTCCTCTTCTTCTCCTCAAACTCCTTCTCCAGCTTGCGTTGCATCTCTATTATTTCCTTCTTGATTGCCGACTCTTTGCTCTTGTTGTTCTTTGATCCTGGGGGTCGACCTCTCCTACCCGGCGTCTTTGGAGGAGGTGTATCTGTTAGTGTTCGGTTTCCTGGAGAGATTGATAAAGGTTTTCTTCCAGGTTTTTTTGCCAGAGCCAATGGTGGTCTTCCTCTTCTTTTTCCTGTTGTTAGACAAATAAGAGTGATTAAGAAATATTCTAACCACTATAGTCAGACATGCAAAAGGTTTCATAGACCGCAAAGTGTTAAGGTTTAGGTTAGGTTAGGGGATAAGGTGTTTAAATAATAGTTCAAAGTAAAAACTATATTAATTTATTTTTAATTTCCCACAAAAATTCTAATTGGGTATACAGTCATTTTTATTACTATAAAATCAAATTACAGTAAAACAGTCCTACTTGGGCCACCTCGGGACCGGGCCAACAGCTGGACTAACCAAATTTGATACCAAAGTTTAAGATGACCCTATTACATGAAGAGGCAATACTATAAGTATTTCATAATATATACTTCATGTAATTTCCTTCATGAAAAGTTGAGGTGTGGGAATATCTGAAAAGTCGGATCGGTTTCGGATCGGATCGGATAGGATATCCGGCACCGATCCGATTGCAAAACAAGTATACAGCAAAGTCCAATAAATATCTGAACTTTCCGATAGACCGTATAAAATGAGCATTAAAACCGAAAGATAAAAGCAAAGCTTTCCATTTGAGAAGTCGGCGATACGGAACATCTTTGATCGAACAAAAATATTGAAGCTTATGACGAAATTACGCAATTCACATCCAATCGGAATGTAAGAACGATTGGATGGTCTGAGGATGCGGTATGATTATTCGATACTTCGACTACGCATTTAAGTAACCGTAATTTCAACATGATATTGCTTGCATGTTAAAATACAAAGCACAGCGCACAGGTTTTATATAATCCGTACAAAATATGATTTCGGCTAATTGTTGATTTAATATTATTTGGTGACAAACCATCATAATAGCTCGTTTTGCGACGGTATTTCCAGCAAAAATAATACTACTTCAAATTGATCGTCTACGTAGACGATCAAATGTTTTGTTATCACATTCTCAAGTTCTCTGGGTTTGAGCAATACAATAAAGTGTTGCCAAATTTACATTTGGCCTATTTCGTCATTCGGTGTTCGCATAACCAACAAATTTTCCACTTGTTGACATTTTCTCTTTGTTGAATTTACGCGTTATTAGTTTTGCATTTTTAGATAATTTTAAGATGAATAACTAGATTATGACAAGGTACTATAATTTCACAGGTTTCAACATTGTTATACGGTCGATTGGTATTTTATCTGCCCAATATTCCAACTCTGCGCCTGCGCACAGGGCTTTGTGTGATAGCAGCTGCGCTGTCACTGCTTTTTCTAGTTCCTTGTCACCGATATATCATAGTGACAGAACCATATCGGTGACTTTGTCACTGGTACAGAAATATCGCATATCCCTACCAATACACAGATAGCCGATAACAATCTTAGTAGTTGAAGTGGCGCAACTACTAAGATTGTTATAGAGAGGTATATAAACCATTTAATTTATTCTTAACAATCTGGAGGCTTAATAATATCATAATGAAATTAATTTATGATTTTTTATATACCATTAAATAATTTTGATAAAATTTTATTGATTTTTTCATAGTTTATTCTTAGGTAAGTATGACTCCATTCTGTTATTGCAAGTATCAGAATCCGAAAACTATACCGATCCGAATCCTAACTATCCGATCCGGATACGATCTGAACTTGAGCAATCCGATCCGAAAAAATAATTCACTATCCGCACACCTCTAATGAAAAGTCTTAAAACCAACAATATCTCATTTTAATCATTCTAACATTAAGCACTTAGCAAAGAAATAATTTTTTAATATTCCTTCCTTGAATTCAGACATTCGTTGAATTGCCAAGTTTTGCTACACCTAGACTCCTGAGCCTAACAAAAACTGGGAATTTTGCTATGAAAGCCAGATGTCCTAGTCTAGCACATATTCCCACACGTAAGTAAGATCTGACCTAAAAAACCCTTTTTACCTCAGAAAGTTCTTATGTGCTATTTTTCTAGCACATTATTTATAAATTATAAGTTTCATAAAAACCTAAAACATAATAGAGCAGAGAATAAATCTAAAGCCTTCTGGAACATTATAAACAATGAACGTCAGCCCAAAAATGATGAACAACAAGCTTTCACACTTGAAATTGACGGACAGCACGAAAACAAACCACTTAAAATTGCAAACCATTTAAATAGTTTTTTCACCAGTGTAGCCGAGAAAACACTAAGAAAAAATCCTACACCCCCACAAATCTACAGCCAACACCAGTCACAAGTCATGATATAAACCATTTTAAACAGACAACCCAAATGGAGATTCTCAATATTATCAAAAACCTAAAACAAAAAACCTCTGCAGCCACAGACAACATCTCTACAAAAATACTCAAGCATTGCAAAGAAACACTAACAATACCTCTAACAAGCATCATAAATAAATCATTGAGTCAAGGTAATTTTCCCTCAGCCTTAAAACTTGCAAAAGTGTACCCAAAACACAAAAAAGATAGTAAAACAATAGTCAGTAACTACAGACCAATATCAATACTGCCAACTTTTTCAAAAATCCTGGAAAAAGTTGTTTTGAGAAGGCTTGTGGACCATTGTGAAAATTTCAATCTGCTAACTGACAGACAACATGGCTTTATAAAGGGGAAATCAACCACAACAGCTCTGATCGACTTGGCAGACTACATAATTGACAGTCTTGAGGAGGGAAAACTTACAACAAGCTTTTTCCTTGACCTAAGCAAAGCATTTGACTGCTTGAGCCATGAACTCATATTACACAAGTTAGACAAATTAGGCATTAAAGGCACAGCTAAGATGTGGTTCAAAAGCTATCTTGAAGACCGGAAACAAATAGTAGAAATCACACAAACAAAAAATGGAGTTACAGAAAGAACTAGATCAAAACCTATGGCTTTGCATCGGGGAGTACCACAGGGATCTATATTAGGACCAATATTGTTTATACTCTTCACAAATGACATATCAGAATACCTGGGAAACTCTTGTATGCTATCGATGTATGCTGATGACATCACCTTGCTTTTAAGCGGAAACAATGATCTAGATGTAAAATCTTTCACAGCACTGAACATGGCATACCAATATTGCCACTCTAACGACTTGGTGGTAAATCCAGGGAAACCAAGCCAACTGGCTTATGGGAGAAGATGTGAAGATGTACCAACAATACCTCATGTAGAAAGAAATACCCAGGCTAAGTATCTAGGAATCCTAGTAGATGAAGGTCTTACCTGGTCACAGCATATAGATAACCTCCTTCCTAAACTCAATTTATCACTTTATGTGATTAAACTTACAAAATCCATTAGCAACCTTTCTACTGCAAAAATAGCCTACCATTCTCTGTTTGAAACACATCTCAGGTATGGCCTCATTGTTTGGGGAGGAACTTCGGCAAGGAATCTTCAGAGAGTTTTTATACTGCAAAAGAGGGCTGTAAGAGCTTTAGCTGAGCTAAATTTCAGAGAAAGTTGTAGAGAAGCTTTCAAGACTCTGAAGATTATGACATTAATAAATCTCTATATAAAAGAAGTCATCCTGTATGCCAATGGGAAAACATTTACACAAAATAGACAGTTCCATGGATACAATACTCGACATGGTACAAGATACTGTCTCCCAGCTCACCATCTCACCCAATATGAAAAGAAACCATCCTACATGGGCATGAAGCTGCACAACCTACTCCCAGAAGAACTGAGATGCCACACCGGGAGAAGAATGAAGACTGCTCTAACAGAATGGCTGATCAACAATCCATTCTATACATTGACTGAGTTCATGGAAAGAAGACGATAAACATTTTTTTTAACCATCCAGCTGACGCCATTTCAATACTTGATGTATTTTGAAAATAAAGCATATTTGTATTGTATTGTATTATTGTAATATAATTTTTACTTTTCCTCCTTGGTTTGAAATTTTAGTAAAATAAACGGTACCAGTGAACTGACACATACCATGTTCTCCAAAGTTCATCTAAATAAATATCATTTAATAATTTATTGTTTCAAAAATAATCATCCCATTTCTGAAAATAAAAACAAGAGAGACAAAGTTAAATTAATTGTTTGAATTGTATGGGGGGAAACACCCCCCCCCCCCGGTAATACCAAGCTTTTTTGAGTTGGTTCTGTTGGGTGATTTGACCTTACACTTCATACCAAGTTTCATGGAAAACGGTTAAAAAATAAGGAAGAAATTGATATTTTAATATTCTCCATAAGAATAACATTGGACGCTTTCAGACAACGTACTGTGTTTATCAAGGACAGTAAATTCAACTTTTCTCTGGAACTGTTAGTCGCAGACAAATAATTCAAAATACTAATTTGTTTAGTTTTTTAAGCAGGTTTTAATGGTGATAGTCAAATTGTACTTTACTTTAATTTTTTTCGCTGAAAATTTAAAAATTTGATTTTTCTGACATTTAAAAGCCCATAACTTTTGAACCGTCATTTTTACTGGTGGTGTCAAATTATTTAGTACTCTGTGCACTATAAACTATAAAATTATAATCAAAATCGTTAGAGCCGTTTTTGAGAAATTTGGATTTTTCACGTTTTTTAAGGGTTTTTAGGGGTGAACTACCCTTAAAAATAAAAAATTCAAAAAAATGAAAAAAAACGCCTGGAGATACCGTGAATATATACATACATGCCAAATTTCATCTAAATCGGACCAACGGGGTAGGCTGTGGCACTGTACACATCCAGACACACACACACACACACACACACACACACACACACACACAGACACACGGACGGACAGACATCACCTCCAAACCCACTTTTTTGGATTCAGGGGACCCCAAAACGGATATATCCACCCTCAACTCAAATTCGAAAATTTTGACAAAACAATACTTTCTCCATATACTACGTATAAGGGGAGAAAGTAAAATCTAATATACTAGTTTCAAAAAATTAATTATAAGTTTGTTTATTAGGTCTTAGCTCAGTACAACTCAACATGCTAAAAAACCATATCAGGACTTCATATGGTGAGATGCCTATATAACTTAGGTCTCTACCCAGGCAATGTGCTATAATGGCACATTGGGGCTTAGGAGGCTAGATGTATTTATAAAAGTAAATACTAATACAGATCAAATTGAACGGGGTGACACACGTCGTTAACATCGGAAAACAATCTTATACTATGCAGTAAAAAATCAATAATCAAACTTATTATCCGAGGTAATCGGGATCGAGGTCATTTCAGATACGGGAAAACTCAGGTAATATGCTACTATATAACCCAGAGGTTACATACTATAGTGTAAAAAATGGGGAAAATACATATTTTATGTGGAATACTTATCTATTACAAAAAGAACCTTTAAATTGGGAATATTACATGCTTGCAAACAAAAATAGAACAAATAGAATGGATAAGAAGCATAGGTTGCCATATACCTTCAGAAAGATAAGAACTAAAATTACCTGTCGGTTGTTTGGTGATGGGTTGTGGAAGGCTCGTGCTAGGAACATTGTCCGACTTCTTGATCAAGGGCAGGTCAGCCGGCTCCTCCTCACGCTTGAGCCGTTTCATCAGAGGCTCTTCTTCGTCGTCCGACATGTCCGACACGTCAGTCTCCTCCAGTTTCACTCTCTCTATTTCCCTCTCCCGAACCTCGGGCTGGTTGTCCTCCTACCAAAATATTGTTTCATATTACACCTGAGGAAATAACTTTGGTTCAGCAGAAACCTGTTAATCTGGATTTGGGATTGAGAAAATGCCTTTGTGTTTGTCTCAAGGTCACCTGCCTTTAATAAAACTAAACATTGTAGGCCTATTTTCAAAGAATTAGAAAATAGCTCAGGGATAGTCCCAATACCTCATGGACAACATTGTTCTGATGAAAGGGAGCATGATCAATTTGACAAAGGGAGAAGAAAGAATCTGCATCTGACTCGTCAGGCGGAGATTTGTATTGACCGGGACAGTGGCCTGTCCAGTAATCTAGCTAAGCAGCAGTAATCCAGCAGGAGGTCACAAATTATGGATAGTTATAAGCGATGGTCAGTGGATGTGATATTGTCTAGTTTGGATTAACGTCCCTCCTATTGAATACTATGTAAATCCGCAAAGACCATCCTCATAATTAGACCATTCGTCATGTAGAGGCAAAAGTATTTCGGATTAGCTGTTACAATGTGAGTCCCTAAAAATGCCATTGGCACTTGGGCTTTTAATTAACAGTCCTGTCTAAGGCACATGTCAGCCTTTGTCAGTAACAAGATCGCGCCACGATCATCTTACACTTATTTCTCATTCATACTTGGCTTAAAATACCTACCTGTGTAGGTCGAAATTTCAAAAGATAATCTAATATATGCTCCAAGCTGTCTAGCTTGGACCCAGAACATGCAACAAAATTTTCTCCTTATAATAATGTAAAGGTGTAAAAAGTAAAAGGTACTAAAAGACAACCTGGTAAATAGGCGGTTGTACTACCTGCAAGAGTTGACTGAAATTCCAAGCTTCTAGGAAATAAGTTCTTTACCCTCTTAGCTTTTTATTTTTTTATTAATTTTGATGTGATCTATCCAACAGTTGTGGGTCATCGATCTAACTATTTAAGTATTTAAATTCAACTACATACAGTGTCAGATTCGCAGTCGCTGCTATCACTGGAGCTGTCCGGCGCTGGGGTGGTGAAGTTGTTGGTCGCCAATCGCAGCTTCTCAAGCAAGTCTTGGTGTCGCTTCAGCTCTTCACAAGCCTTGTTCCAAGAAGATGTCTTCTTTACCTGCAAAAACACAGCTTTAACTCAAACAACACTAGAAAATGAGATATATATAAGTTATATAAGGCATAAATAATAAGGCAAATTTTTTTTGTAGCAGCCACAAAATTAGAGGGAGGTGATTTTGAAATGTAGCCATATTTAGTGACAGATGATTAGTGAAATATGCAGAGAGACAAGGTGCTGGTATTAACTTTCGTTAGGTACAAAAAATGTTGCTGCCATCGTAGTTTTGTTGAATGAATTTATGTAGAACATCTTTGATAGTTTTGTTGGATGGATCCATGTAGAGCATCTACAATAATAATATACCATTCTGTTTGATATGATGGAACTATACGAACAATATGGTATCACATGTCATAAACACAAAAGGTTAGCAGATTTCATAAGTAAAATACACCATCATATAAATCATACCGGGTACATTCATATAAAAAAAGGGTAGTAAAAGTATAAATTTGCAACAGTAATTAAATTATTTGTAGTTTCAAAAATCTGCCCTAGCCTTTTATTATTTGGGATTATGTCAATTGTAGCCTTGAATAGCATATTTTGTTGTTTGTTGGAAATTTGTGATAGAGTTAGATTTTTATTTATTTATTTTACAGCTTTTGTTCTGCACGCACGCTATCTTGTGTCGCCCGCTAGCTCGGAGGCGGAGTGCTGTGTTATTTATTGGTTTATAAATATAGTGTTTTATGTTGTGCATGATAGCTAAGTATAGGATTTATTGACTACATGATATAATTAATGACTGTAACTTGAACATTCAATTTTTTATTGTAAATTATTAGGTAATCACTTGAAAACGGGAGGAGTTTCTCCACATCCAGAAACATTGTGTAGAAAACAAAAGAGCGATAGGAAAAGTCCAAATAATTGGACATATTGGATATTTTGTTGAACTGCCAAGGATTTATTTTTATTTTGAAAATAAAAATAAAACCTTTTTTTATTTCTCATTACCTTTACCTTAACATTTCTGAACACATATTTGACATAAAAAATAACCCACTACCTAATTTGGTGGCTTCTACTTTAATTTAGGGCATTACAATACGCTAGCTAAGAGAAACAATGAAAACTTTATCCACAGTGAAGGGACAATCTAATAACAACTTTCCACAACTGTGCTGTAGTACCTGTTTAAAAGATTCTATAAATTTTAATTCTTAAACAGTTCAAAAATCAGTTTTAAAATTATGACTTGCATAATCAACTTTTATTAGTATTTTTCTATATTGACTATAAATTTCATTTTATACATCCCATTTTATTCTTCTTGATCATTTTCTTACCTCATGGATTTTAAATTATTAAATAGAAAATTGATATATCACCGATTAATCCTTAAACTAGCATGTTTCTTTTACTCTTAACTTAACTGTATAACACAATTATTCTGCAACTCTCTTTAAATGATTAGTATAAACATACAAACACAGCATGTGCCTCCCTCCTCCTTAACTAAACAATCTGAAGAAGCTACACAACACAGGTGTTCACTGCAATCCCAATTAAGCCTACTAATGCAGTCCCATCTTCCACCCTAGCCGGTCACAGTTATTTTTGAATTGCTCATGGCTTCTAATGCTTGACTCAACAGCTAAAGCAATGACCACAGACTGACCCCCAAACTGACAAAGCGCTAAATTGGGTTATAAATCATAACCTAGTGGCAATAGGGCACACTCCTTGAGATAGTTTGAATTAAGTATTAACTCATAGATGGCAATGACTTACATGTCACTATTCTTTGAAATTCATATTGGCGTTGGTTGTAACTATTCAATATCTTTTATTGGACTTATCCAACGTGTCTGTGTTTTTAATTATACAACATTTCTGGAGGTGGAGAAACTCCTCCATTTTCAAGTGATTACCTAATAATTTACATTATAAATTGAAAGTTTAAGTTACAGATATTAACTATATCATGTTGTCAATAATACTATACCTATCCATCATGCATGATATTAATAATGCAACAAATAACCACAACACTACGCCTCCGAGCTAGCAGGGAGACACAAGATAGCGTGCCCACAGAACAGGAGTTGTGGCACTATTGCCCCCTCCTTTGTCCGTGCGGTATCCACCCACGTGTGTGCCCGCTAGTAGTGTGACGTAATCAGTTGCGTCTGCTAATCCATCTGAAACAAATTATTACAAAAAAGGAACTTGTAAGGTAATTTTAATTTTAATAATAATTTGTGAATTTCATTTGTGAGTTTCAGGAAGTACAAAACCTTTATTCACAATTTATTATTAACATCAATTGCCTAACAGGTTCCTTTTCCTTACAGATTCCTTTTACTTTCTCCCCTTATACATAGTATAGAGTATTGTTCGTCAAATTTTAATTGAGTTGATGGATATATCCGTTTTTCCTTACTCCAAAAACAGTTTTTGGCGTGATGTCTACTGTCCGTTCGTGTGTGTGTGTTGTGTGTGTCATGTGTACATCCACAGCCTCCCTTTGTCCGATTTAGATGAAATTTGGCATGTATATATAAATTTATATTTATATATAATATATATAATATAGTCACCGTATCTGGCGTTTTTTTCATTTTTTTGAATTTTTGATTTTTAATAGTTCACCCCTAAAAACCCTTAAAAACGTGAATCCAATTTATCAAAGGCTCTAACGATTTTGATTTAAATTTGATAGTTTATAGTGCACAGAGTACTAAATAACTTAACACCACTCGCATTTCTGTAAAAACAACGGTTCAAAAGTTATGGGCTTTTAAATGTAAAAAAAATTAAATTTAGAAATTTTCAACGAAAACAATAAAAGTAAAGTATAACAGTGGTAGAAACCATTAAAAAAATAAACAAATTAGTACGAATTATTTGTTTAATCTAATTAGAGAAAAAGTATAATTTACTGTCCACGATATGCAGTACGTTGTCTGAGCGCAATGTTATTCTTATGGAAAATATAAAAAATCAACTTCCTTACTTTCCAACCGTTTTTACATGAAATTGGTATGAAGTGTAAGGTCAATCACCAAACAAACCAGCTCAAAAAAGCTTATTACTGTGGTTTTCCTTACAATTTGAACAATAAAGTATTAAATGATATTTAGAATAACTTTGTAGAACATGATAGTTTTATTACACATTGTCTTTTTTAAATTTACTTCAGGGAGGAAGTATGTGTCAGTCCTTACAGGTTCCTTTTTTGTAATATTTTGTTTCAGATAGGTTAGCAGATGCAACCGATGACATCACACTACTAGCGGGCACCAACATGGGTGACTACCGCTCGGACGGAAGAGGAGGCAACAGTGCCCCTCCTCCAAGAATTCCCTCCCCTCTTCCAACTGATTATTTGTTGCTTTATTAATATAGTTTTTGTATTGAGCATGACAGATAAGTATAGTATTATTGACAAAATGATATAATTAATACCTGCAACTTAAAACGTTCAATTTTTATTGTAAATCTTTAGGTAATCAATTGAAATCCGCAGGAATTTCTCCATCTCCAGAAACATTGAGTAGTTAAAAACAAAAACGTTGGAAAAGTCCAATAAAAGATATTGAATAATTTTTACTAAATTGTTGGCAGATGCCTGTACCTGTCACTTTATGTATAATGCGTGAATACGTCGTGCATTATGCCTTTGCCAATTCTAGGGATGAAATCTTGTAATAAAAGATGTAAAATATTTTCAACTGATGAGCTTTAGAAGTAAAGGCACGTTTTACGTTGAAAGATTTAAAGCCAATTTATAGGACTAAATATATAACAAATAATATAAACTGTATTAAGTAGAGGGTCCATGGTGGCATGTAAGCCCACTAAATTTTTCAATTAATCAAATAATGATTTCCTAAGTTCCCTACGGAATCCAAATTATAGATATTAGGTAGGCCTACAGATATGAAGCTTAAAAATTAAACTTTAATCCAGGAAGTGTTTTACCAATAAAGCGACAAATATTGGAGTTTTTTGCTTAGGCATAATTTCAGTAATATCAGACAGGCAACATAAGAAGGAACTCATTATTATGTATATTGTCATTTATCACTTGTGTTCAATCTAAAGAACAGCACACATTTAACACTAAATATTCTACATTATCAGCATAAATGATTCAGTTCAGTTCATTTTCATTCAGTTGTACTCTAGTGTTCAGAAAAAAACTAGGCTAGTTAGTCTATATTTCAAAAAGTCATATAAATCGTTTAATTCATCTATTCATTCAGTTAGAGAAACAATGCAGAAAAAAAGCTGAAACCTAATAACATTATGTTTTAACTGCAGTACCAAAATAACATACTTAAGCATATTTATGTCGCAAGGCCAAAATCAAAAACGATGATTTTTTTTAAGATCAAAAGTCTAACTTCTTTGAAAATAACGGTTGTTTGTGATAAGCAGATGAAATTAAACAAAACCAGCCACCATGGATGCTGCAATTGTTCACCAAATCTGTTAATCTTCACAATTTTTACAACTAATAAATCTAAAAAAGGAATTGTATAAAAATGTATTTATATTTATTCCAAATATTATTAGGGAGGAGGAGTATTCTGATAGATGATTTTGAGAACAGAGTGGGTGAACACTTAGAGAAACATAATATAAGGAAATCAAAATGATACACATGATTCAACATACCAAAGACTCGCCGCTTACTTGTAAAGAGTTAATGTTGATGGAAATTGGACGAATGTAAGCTTTCTCCACTGACGTTCGCTCGTGTGTCCCACCAAAAAATTTCACATCGTACGTATCTCCGTTGACTTTTATGACCTGAAAAACCTCAATTTATGAATAAACCAAACAGCTAATATAATATTTAGCAATAATTAATTTAAATTTAAGTTATAAAACACATTAAAAATGTATAGTTGTGAAAGCAATGGTTTAAATATTAATGCTTGTGATTAAATGTAATAGGTTTAAATCGGTTAAATGAGAAAGAAGAGTTTGATATCTTTTGTTTCTCTCATTTGTTTTGTTGTGTTCTCATTTTTGTTTACCAATGGTAAGTTGATAAATTGAATATCTGTAATTTATATCTAATTAGCCATCTTTTGATAATTTTTTATTTCTTATTGTCTTTGTTTATTTTAAGTACCTTAGCAGGCCAGTAAGGGTAGCCCTTCTGCTTGGCATAAACTAGTATATGCGGCGGTCTACAGGGCTTGCAGAACCAGTTCTTGTTGTTACGGTCGAACGAGATCTTGTAGCAGTCCCGGCACTGGCGGATGTCTTGCAGACAGTTGAGGCAGTCTCGTAGCATCAGCCTTGCGTGATCCGCGACGACGCTGTGCACTGCGCAGACACAGTTACATGTTAGATACTGGACCCAGCAGAGCTCAGCAAGGAATCAAAGAATTGTAAAGACAAGATATGGACAGTCTAACTAATTCTCAGAGAAGTAAAAGGAATCTCGAAGTCATAACCAATCCAGAATCGGGTTGAGGCCACGGAATACACTAGAAGGATTCACGCTCTAACTAAACATCTCCCCAGTCCAATCGATGAGGAAGGAAATAAGACTACTCCCCATGCCCAGCAAACACTGAGAGCATGCCAAGTAAGTATCCTTTCTCCAGGGCAACCTTTCCAAGTTGGCAGTAAGGAAATTCATATCTTCAAGTATTCCTTACAGACTGGGTATTGAAAATCAGCTGGGAAATAAGCTTCTTGAAGAATCAAGAAGGTACCAAGGTGATAGGGTGCCTGTCGTAGCCATATGGAGACAGATAGCAGTAATGTGACATTAACTGTGCTTCTTTTTAATAGTTCCAGTCTGTAGCTGTAGGTGGCAGGTAGAGGAAATTCTTTTTAGGTAATCGTTTTTTAATGGGTTGAGTCCATGACAAATGTCATGGTACATGTACTATTTAACAGTAGAGAAATTAATCTTTTGTCAAAATAGGAAGGTTCGAACTATCAAAGATTTATTTCCTCTGTATGCTGATTCATTTAAATTTGTGTTTAATGAAGTTGTCAAAAACAAAGTGTCCATCCAGATGCTCTGATATATTTTGTATATTAACTTTTTTTTAACCATTTTAAAAACATAACACTGCCAGTACTAAACTAATGCAACACCAAAACATAGTATGATTATCTCCAGCTACTTGAAGGTCACAAATTGTGGATAGTTGTGAGAGATGGTCGGTGGATGTGGTGTTCTCTTGTGTAGATTAACATCCGCACTATTGAATACTACGTTAATCCGCAAAGACCATCCTCATAATCAGACCTATTCGTAATTCAGACGCCGTGGTTCGGATTCCACGTTAAACTGTAGGTCCCTTAGTTGCCATCGACTGTTGGGCTATTAATTAACAGTCCTGTCTAGAAACATATCAGCCTTAGTCAGTAACAAGATTACAAGATCGCACCACAATCATCTTACACTCAATTCTCATTCATACTTGGCTTAAAATACCCACCTTGTGGTATGGTTGCCATTTCAAAGATCTAATATAATAATCCTCCACTATAAGTACGCATTTTATTTTGAAGTAGTTTAAAAACTAATTTAATAAATTTAAACTTAAACCACCCTAATCAAAGTTTTAATCGACACATCAATAAAAATGTATCATCATATATTTTTAGTACACCGAATTGAATTCATCAAATTATAAAATAAAAAAATATCAAACAAAATAACCTACCTCCATGATAGATGACAACATTGTGAACAATGGTTTGAGCATCTGCTTTGAACTCTTCCAAATACTCATATTTATTTTTGTGTGCTTTTTCTTCCATCATTTGTAAATCCATCGGCCTGAAAATGTAATAATGAATCAGACGTCAGTAGAAAACGAAAGGTCTAAATGAAAATTTTGAGAGCGTTTCACAAAATCGAGTTTTCACTATGCCTAGTAAGGCTAAAAATCCTATAAATGTCAAAAATTCACTACGCCAGTAATCGAAGGGATAGAGTAGATAAGCAATAAAGAGTAATGATTGAATAGTTTTAAATAAATATTTTAAATGTAACTAATTTCATTTATAAAAGTTTAAAGTTTTTAAAACTAACCATTTGAAATTATATCAAAATTAGATTTTTAAATACGGCCTAAATGTTTAACTTGCTTCTGTTAGATTTTCTATTTTATTACTCTTTGAATCGGCTCGAACTTAAAATTCCAGGCTCGCACACCCCTACTTATTAGACAGACCTCACATTACATATTTGTTATTAATATTAAGAATTCAGACATATCCTAGCACAATTCAGAAGTCATCCATGTTGTTAGTTATTAATTTTTTTAACTGCCACACTTACTTCAGGCCTGATTACTGGAGGGCCAAAAATAATTATTGTTTTTTTCCAGTTATAAGATGTTGAACTTGTGTCGTTTAATAATAAACTACACAAGTTCAAAACATTATGCCTTTTTGAGTATAAAAAGGCTTTTAAATGAAAATTAGACTTCCTTCCCAGTCAGGTCAATGTATTTTGATCATACTGAAGTAATTTAGAGACAGATGATAGATCATCACAAAGCTACTGCAACGCTAACTGTGATGCGTGGAATGTACTTTGTCGATTAAGCACAACACAGCCCTATCTTTTTTTCCTACAATAAAAAATGTGGTTACTTGTTATTACATGTTCTGAGGTAATAATTGCTTCATAATTATTATGATTTTCCAAAAGAAAAATAAATAAATAAAATGATCTAATTCACTAGATATCCACCTTATTTTTTTTTTTTTTGTGTATTTCAACGCCAGTGGCATTTTTAACGTTTTGATGGGGAACGGTCCAAACCCCATTATTAATTATTAATATTTATTTGACATTAATTATTTGACACCTTAACAATCTTCTTACGACTATTGTGTAACCAGTTCTTATAGGGCTGAACACTGATGACCCTTTATCAAGTCACATACCGATACAAAAGGAAGTCCTGGCGCCAGAGATCCTTGTCGTCGTTAACCCACTTGATGGTTGATGGCAGCTCGGATGTCCGTCGGATGCTGCCTTGCCGCTCGTAAATGAAGGGGGTGGCAGAGGCGTTACATATCACATGGCGTTCCGAAAGTGACATCGGCAACTACAAAGAACACTTCAGTGTTTCAGCTTCCAAAAAACAGTTTATTGCCATTGTCATTGACAGAATAGGTGTTAGGTGTAGGAGGATCAAGCAAAGCTGGCCAGTCGCTCAAACCAGAGTTAACGTTTTGTAGGCACCAGGATCGGAAAGACAGGACAGGAGAGTCTGGGTCACCTAGGGAGGGAGAGGCCCACCCAGCTCCCAGGATCTGGTACTGGGATCCAAATTCAAAGGGTGGAATACACTGAAGAGATAACAAGGAACCAGAGTTGCAAGGGAAACTGTACAATGTATATAGCAAAAAAACATTATTTTGAAAATATTGTTATTATAATAACAGTTTAAAAAAGTTTTATCCCGAAATGTAAATTTAATTTTTTTTACATTTGGTACAATACTATGATAGCCACTATCTCCAAATGATATAACATGGTGAAAGAAAGAAAAATGTAAAAAACACAAAAACAAAACCTGTACACTACACTTACATCTTTTTCAATTTTAAACTATAGGGAATTCTGCTGAACAATTTTTATAAACTGATGCATACTTATTGAAGGCTTATAGGATTATAAGGGTTTATTAATAACAAAAAATAAGGCAATGCCATTATTGTGTAGTACTATGAAAACACTGGCTTCATGTAAAAAAATCCATTGTTTTTATTGCCCAACCGATGGTTGGCAGTCGACTGAGATTGGCCACTTCATTGTTTGTTAGGTCACCTCAAAAATCTAATTAGACAATTTGCAACACTTTCAAGGTTTAAGGAATCATTCGTGACTAGGATATCAGAAACCAATCAAGAATCAAGAATATTTATTGACACTCTTACAAGTGTATCGACAATCATATTAAGGGAATGATATTTTGTTGTTTAAGTCCTCCTGAGGCACCTGAATACTAGAGGTCTGCGGGTAGTGATTTTTACTGTCAGGTTGGGTAATAGAATACCATAAACTTTCGGGTCGGATCGGGTTTGGATATTATAAGCTAAATGAAAATTTGGGTTCGGGTATACAAGTAAAAAAATTTGGGTCGGGTGCGGGTATTGTAACTTAAAATTCAGATTGGCTTTGGATTTTATTAGTAAGCAAAATGTTAATTTAAATAAGTTTTGATTGACCAACTTAGCAGTAGTGATGCAAGTCAAAAACCTATCATTTACCAACTTATTTATTTCACATATAGGCCCAAAAGTCATTAAACACATGTATGTACTGTACTCTGTTCGGTATATTGATCCCAACAGTTTTATCAATTTAATCAATTATATATCATTATAATTTATGTTGGAAATATTTAAACTGGTTAATATTTTAATATTACAGTGGAACCCCTCAAATCTGAACACGTTCTCGGAAAATCAAAAAAAGAAATTAATTTAATTACACAAACTTGTTTTTCAAGGTTTAACACAAAAATACAAGTTTTAACAAACTCAGGTTTTTCGTTTAACACGTTCACTGCTATAAAAAAATTTGCAATCCTTCCTCCAGGAGCTGCATCTATTTATATTAATATTTTTTCACGTATCATTACGAACGATTACCACCAAAACATAACCAAACCCATCAACAACAATACACTGTAGTGGGAAGACACATTAAATGAATGATCAACTGATATTTTAGCGCCAAATTTAATGTTGCGCGAGACGCGAGATCGGCGCCTGCAGCATGCGCGACCTTACACCGCTTGGACGCCGTTTGGCATCCATCGCACTGAACGTGTTATCTTTAACTGTTGAAGTGAAGAAGATCTTCACGCAAACGTTAATTCCAAGCTTTGTCGGTCGGCTATAGCGAAACACACTTATCAGCAGGTAAACTACACTACACTATGCTCACTACACTAGACACATGCGATACGTATTCCTGTAGGAGTGGAGATAGGGGGAGTAATTTTTTTTTGCATAGGCTCGCCTAGCAACAATGGCACGTCTAGCTACGTACACCCACCCGCCAAGGTCACTGCCCTTATGAACATGAGTCACCCAGCCTGTATAACCCCAATCACTGTGTCTCCCGTTGCTTACCGCGCGAATACAGTGACGAAATAAGTGTGTAACATTATTTCCCGGTAAATCAGGCTTCTGTCCCAATTAGTTCAGATTTGAGGAGTTCCACTAATGAATAAATCTAGAACGTATCGTTAAAAAATAAAACAGTTTATTTATTTCCTTAATTCAGTTATATCCTTAACATTATGATTTTTTATTTCATTTGAGTAAAAACCCCAAAAGAGCTAGATCACTACGGCAAATCACAGTTCTCCATTGGTCATATATAGAATCACGAATCATGGTTCCAGCAGGTTAGCAATCGCGGTTTTTACTGTGATTGAAAAATTACAGGTAATCCCATCACTGTTTGAAAAACGACTAATATGAGCTTCATATTGGTGTGACTATCTTATTGCGTCAAAAGGAGGAACGGTTCCCTGATCGCATAAGCTGCTACATGTGGATACGATAATAAGCTACGAATGCACAATAATTTTTAGCTGGCAGGAAAATGGCTGGTTACCTGATTTTCACGAAAGTCCTGATGACTGTGAGATTGTGCAATCAAATGTATTAAGACAGTAAAAATTACTTCGAAGTTTGACTTCTCGATCGAGAATATCTGTATTCGATAATATTGTATGAACGTGGCATGAGTCAGAAGTTTTGGACGAAATGTTATTACCCAGGGTCTTGGGTTAGTTTCAATGTCATCTTCTCAGGTATTTTGTACAACCCGATCGATCGATGCCTTTCGGGTAGTAGGTACCCGCCCGACTCAAACCCGAGACGTGCCGAGCCCGCCTGACCGCTCAGGTTCACGAAACTACCCGAATTTTCAGTTACCTGTAACCTCTACTAAATACCTTATTATGCAAACCTTATTACGCTATATAATGCAGTCACTCACCCGAACCCTCAGCCTCCGGACAGTCAACCTCAGCAATTTGTTCAACTGACTTTTCTTTATTTCAAAATCCTCTTCTTTGTTTTTGCTGATCATCTAAAAAATTTAGTTAATGTTGATATAGTGGGAAAAAAATTAAACAGCAGCTTCTTTAACTTTAAAAGAATTAAGTGAGATAAATAAGAAGCCTTTAACTCATTATTCAGATCTACACAAGTGGCTCGACAAAAGTTCAATTTTGTTTCCACTGACAGTATTTTTTGAACATATTTGTTTAACTCCCTTTTCCAAGAGAGAGCCATTTCAACTACATTCCAAAGGCGAGCAACATCATTATCTCTATAAGATAAGTTTTGTTTATTATGAAAACAAATATTTTAACTATTGTAAAGATTAAATCAAAGTTTGTGTTCTTATGTTATTGCTCATAGCTATAATTTGTCAGCTTCAGTAGCAGATTGGCCTATTGTATTTATATTTAGTCTTAAAACTTGTTTACATTTCAAACCTGGATTGGTGTGGCACTTATAATGTTAAATTACAAGTATAAAACAATTTAGCGGATAAAGTTCCTAAGCTGTAAAATGGCTTCAGCCAAAAACACCTGTAACGCCTTATAATAATATAGTGTCACAAAAGTTAGTCTCACCTTACAAACGTTGCAGACGAACTTGTGCTTGACGTCGCTCTCAGGCAGTTCCTCCTTTGCGATACAAGCGAGATGGTACACCCTGTGGCAGTTGTTGCATGAGATGACATCCCCGCCACGGTGGCACTCAAAGCAGTACCAGTCGTGGCTGTCTTTCTCCACCTGTATGACACATTAAAACATATTTTACCCAGTGTACCACCATGTTTCCTAAGAATGACGTTTGCCTCAATCTAAGACATTTTTCACATAAACTGTGAACAAACTTATCAAACCTTTTACTTTCCTTTTTTATATGACTATTTTTTCAGGAAATTTCAAAAAACGTCTACTTATTGATATAACTGGCTATATATTATAGGAATTTTGAGGAAAATATTGTTATTTTCTTATTCAGAATTAACTGTTGGATCAATCTGTATGCCAATATTAATTACCACTGTAAAATATTTAATCAGACCACTAAGAACAGAAAAAACTTTCAATTTCCACAACTTAATTTCATGATCATTTAACTCCTTTCCACACTCTTCAACAAAAAGGAAATTATTTTCACTCATTTCACAACTAATTTATTATTAAAAATACAAAAATAACATGTATAAACCAACTCTTACCAACAATAATCTTACCAATCTTACCAATAATCTTACCAACTCTTTGAGAAACATTTTTACAACAACATAAACACAACAAAGCAGACAATGTCAACTGATGAAATATCACTTTCCGGCTGTTTTTAGCTAAAATCGGCTGTTTCCAGCAATAGGGCTGGCCGTAGAGGATGAAATTGTAACCAAAATAAAGCCCGAAGCTTACAGAATAAGAAGCATATGCGATATATTGGATTTCTGTAGAACTAACTCGGCGCGATCTATTTAAATTTTCGGTCGGCAATTCGTCATCTGACTGCGGTGGCGGAACGCCATTAAGCGAATGGGCTGAAAGATATACAGGATATATTTATATTTTTAATTAAAAACAGATAACAGGGTTGTATCAAGATCACCACATGTTAAAATTTGGATTAAGCTCATTACTAATTCGCAAAGTACAAAAGAATTTCTTTAGTTTAGTGGTTTCTATAGGTGGAAATATATCAAAATACCAACCTATACAAAGTGTACAAGGAATATTATTCATTACAAGTATCAATTTCAGTCTTTGTCTTTATTTATCCAATTACTGTAGATCAACCCAAATTCATTTCCACACTTTACTACTTTTTCTCTGTTGTGAAAAGGAGTGCCTTTTTAATGTGTGTAGGCTAATTTTAATTAGCCTACATCATAACTTATATATTTTTTTTATATTTCTTGTAATACATAAACAAAAATACTCATTCAGCATACAAAATGTTAATTAACAACTGACACACCTAACCAAAGGGAATTAAACGTACGAAGCCACTTATCAACAAACCAGGTGTGGTAAAAGATTGGAGAGGGGAAATGCTGTCTCAAAAATTGGTTGTATGACAAGAATGTCCCATGAAAATAAACAAACAGGCCCTATTTGTAGTGGTGTTCACTATCCAGGACTTTTTATAAGTAAATCAGCCCATGCTTTTTTGACTCTCCAGCTCAGCCTGTGTTGAAAGTGGTAGCTCAGAGGTTCAAAACCTGTCAGATCATGAGTGGTCACCTAAGGCTAGCCACTACTAACACCACAACTGAACCACCATGTCTCTAATACCAACACAGAGACCGATGTTGATGGCCAATTGAAGCTTTAGAAAAATAAAGAGTATGCAGAGTTCTGGAAAAATTTTTCCTTTAACAGTTTTCCATGAAATTTATAATGAACATACTGATAAAAATCAATAGAGCATTCTGTATTGAACTGAAAACAGTTTTAATTTAAATAACAGAACACAGTAAACCCATTTAACTTATTTTGGAGTATAAATTTTTAATAAGTAGCTTTCTAGCAACTATTCAATGATTTCAAATGTAAAAAATACATCAAAATGAATTTTTTATGTGATTACACACATTGTGATAACAATTACCAAAATATTCACTTTACCGTTTCTCCAGGCAGATTGTACCCTTCTGTCTCAACCCCAATTTTCGACCCCTTATGTCCGACTCGTTTCACGATTTGCAACAAACCATCTCTGACACAGTAATTGAGTTGTCGAGTCACTTCCTCTGTAAACACAATAATCTTTAGGTAATAGCAGAATAAAAGTTAATCTGTTTATAATCTAGACTTCAATCAATCTTAAATAGCATTTTTGTTATTTCAATCAAAGAGAATGAAAACCATTTTCAGAGTCTCAGAGTAATATTCTAAATAAATAATTCACTTTACTTTGAACTATATTTATCTACGACCATTGGCAAAAAGTACCAATGAAAGAACATCACTAAGAGGCTCATTATTAAACGGGAATTGAAAACCGTTGCATTATGAGTTCATAACGATACAGATTTTTCATAAAAATACCGGTTTTAGATCATTCAGAGCTCAGCATTTGACAAAAGTGATGTCATTATGGATATAATGAAATGCAAAATCATCTGATTTATCCATAAAGATAGTGTTTTAGTGGCTAACCTCAAATGTGAGTTTTGAACTATTCACAAAATGAGTGATTTAGGCTAAGCAGTGAAGAGTTCAATTTAACTCCAGAAGAGATCAATGCAAAAGCTAATGTTGTAATTAATAACCTACTACCTGGGAAATCTAAACGTGCATACGAACAAAACATCATTTAATTAAAGTGGAAAAGTGAAAATAATGTGCATTCATTTTCCCTGTATATTTCAATGGTCGTAGATAAATGAAATATACAACTGTTGTTTTTAAAAGTCTGAATATTGTTGGACATGGATAAAATAGTGTATGCAACATTTGTATCATGCCTTAAAACTTAAAGCTACTCGTGAGATATTTAGATCACTCACAGCTCGTGTTCTAACTTAAATCTCACTCGAGGCTCTGAGGCATTCACAATACAATCGTTGCATAAACTACTATTAAATTATTTTGCCAATTACGATGATGATCCCAAAATTGAATTACAGTTATAAAAACTCTCCATTAACCCTAATTTTAAAAATATTAATATACTAATTATTTTCTGAATCATCTCGAAGCAAGTGACTGACCTAGTCCAACATTGTGAACTCTGCTCATGAACTTGGCGATTCTTTCGATGTCCGGGACTTGCCGCTGGTAGCGAATGGTCTTGATGGCGTCCCACAGCTGCTGTGTCATCTGTGGACATGACACCCGCCGTCGAGACATCGCATAGAATAACCTGTAAAATGTTATGCTCATTAGATATACAATTAACCCATAGGAATAGGATATTGTTTAGGAAAGGAGTGAATAGGAAATTTTCAACATCCAAAAATATTTTTTTGCCCCATGGTAGAGAATAAATAAAGGAACATAGATAATTCTCAGATTGTGTTACAAAGTATAATGTTGTGTTCAATCTGGGATAACGGTGAAGCCGGATATCAGTGAATATTTATGTCATTGTTTATACTGTATATAGAAAAAATCTGTAAATCTACAACTAATTATTTTTCTATGGTCCACTTACTTATTGAAAGTTAAGACGTAGGCCTACTCAACTACGGTACCATAAGAAAAGTGACCCCTGGTTGATACTTTGTAACTCCATTAAACCCTTAGGTTTTAAGTTGATATTACCATATTTTACAAGTACCAATTTGTACAGACCACGGTAATGTTTTACAAGATGATTTTTTGTTGATAGACGTAGACAATGACTTTTAGAATCATATTTAACAGAATTACTCATCCAGGAATTCACCTGCGTATTTTAAAACAGGGTTTTAAAAAATAGGTTTTGTAAAACCAACTTTAAGAACAATTCCAGGACAAAACATAGTTTTCCAGGACACTCGTGCCATTAACAATACTCGGAGAAAGACTGAAACATATATTTTCCAGGCTTTCACATTAGTCAGGCTGGAACATTGCTCTAAGGGTCTTAAGGATAGGAGTTTTAAGATTTATATGATCAGATTTTAATACCAACAAAAGGAAACTGTATTAAAATATTTAAAGGAGGTATTAATGGTGATTTCATGGTTTTCATTCCATAAAACGTGTAATGCATTGAAACACACACATTATCAAGTTTTTATCATTTATCCACAACCAAGGCTGGGTAAGAATAAAAGTTTAATAGATACCAACACTAATATCACGATGAATAAAAAAAATATTTTTACTGAAAAAAGAATAATCATAACCAGTCATGTGTTGGCCATCTCAAGTAAATATTTATTTGTATTGTATTATAACATAATAAATACCACCACAACAATAGAATTAATCCTGAATTGTTTGTCAAAGACTTTTAGAAAGTTTTTAATTTCTTATATGAAAAACTTCATTAATTCTGTTGATTACCCAGAAGATGGCTAGCAATCGTAAAGTAAAGCCAAAAGAAATACATCCTTGTCTTGCCTGATGATAACAATATTTAATTGAAGTCTAAAGAAAAACATCCTTGTGCCGCCTGATGATGGCTCCCTGGAGCCGAAACTAGTTGCAACAAGCAATTAATTATTAAAGGTGAACCATTTCATTAAGAATTTTATGTATTTATAATAAGAAATAAGTAAACAAAATATTTGTACTAAAGTCTTGAGAACAATCATTTCAAAACTAAAATTAAAATCGACAAATCTATAAAAAATAAATTATTTTATTTTTATTAAACTCTCCTATAAGTTTGCTTGTTTTTATAAGCAAACTTCCAGGACAGCTGATTAAATTCAAAGACCAAAATTTAATTTCAAAGACATCAAGCTAAATTCAAGGGTTTCTCCAAGATTTCTAGGCCATCCCTAAAATTTGTCTACACAAATTCGTGCTTTTGGATTTTTAGATTGAACTTCAATATAAATAAACGGTACCAGTGGACTGACACATACTTTCTCCCTTAAGTAAATTAAAAAAAGACAATCTGTAATAAAACTATCATGTTCTAAAAAGTTAATCTAAATATCATTTAATAATTTATTGTTTCAAAAATAATCATCCAATTTCTAAAAATAAAAACACGAGAGACAAAGTTAAATTAATTGTTCAAATTGTATGGGGGGGACAACCCCCCCCCCGTAACACCAAGCTTTTTTGAGCTGGTTTTGTTCGGTGATTTGACCTTACGCTTCATACCAAGTTTCATGGAAAACGGTTGGAAAGTAAGGAAGAAATTGATTTTTTCATATTCTCCATAAGAATAACATTGGGCGCTTTCAGACAACGTACTGCGTTTATCGTAGACAGTAAATTTAACTTTTCTCTGGAACCGTTAGTCGTAGACAAATAATTCCAGATACTAATTTGTTTAGTTTTTTAAGCTGGTTTCAATGGTACCAGTCAAGTTATACTTTACTTTTATTGTTTTCGCTGAAAATTTAAAAATTTGATTTTTTTGACATTTAAAAGCCCATAACTTTTGAACCGTCATTTTTACAGATATGCGGGTGGTGTCAAATTATTTAGTACTCTGTACACTATAAACTGTCAAATTTTAATAAAAATCGTTAGAGCCGTTTTTGAGAAATTTGGATTTTTCACGTTTTTTAAGGGTTTTTAGGGGTGAACTACCCTTAAAAATCAAAAATTCAAAAAAATGAAAAAAACGCCTGGAGATACCGTGAATATATACATACATGCCAAATTTCATCTAAATCGGACCAACGGGGTAGGCTGTGGCACTGTACACATCCAGACACACACACACACGGACACACGGACGGACAGACATCACGTCAAAACCCACTTTTTTGGATTCAGGGGACCCCAAAACGGATATATCCACCCTCAACTCAAATTCGAAAATTTTGACGAAAACAATACTTTCTCCATATACTATGTATAAGGGGAGAAAGTAAAATGTGATCTTTTACACCTTCCTTATTGTAAACATATTTTCGATACAGAGATATTTTGAGAGTATTTTCTAGATTTAGTACTGCATATTAGGAACTCCTCATGAGAGATCGTCAACATCTCTTAACAAGGTTGTAAAGAATTTTCACAGCTTTCCTGATTTTTACTCACATCTGGTTCAGTGTATTGAGACATTTTTTGTTTGACCTTTCATACCCTACATCAAGAGCTTACTCATGATTGGAAAGTATAACACATAGTACCCAGTAGTATAGACACTGAAGATTACTCCTGACTGACTCAATCAAAGGGATATTGCTCATGCCGATGCTCAAAACAAAAAAAAAGGTAAAAGGTATTCATTAAAATCTTCCCATAACCAATGCAGATATAAAACCCACAATGCAGAAATAGGAGTGAAACATTCCTAAAACAACAGCCATAAAAATGCCGACAGAACCGTAGTGTGAGATACCAGCATAGGCTACCATGGGGGTATAGATATAGATACAGCCCTCATGTACATGTTGACAGTCTACACCATGTGCGGCGGTAGAACAGATGTGAATATACAGTGTTTTTTATAATAGTGTAGTTAATAGAGAGATTTGTTGTGAACAGTTTATAGTAGTAGGCAAGAAAAGGTGATTTTTTATTTTACATTTTATTTTGACAAGACACCATGCTTTTCAATTATGTGCACTTTATTATACCACCTTTGATGTTTGTTTCCAGTGTTGGTACATTACTTTTTACATTTAACTACCGAAAAAACAAAAACTTAAATGGACTTTCGGCTGCAACGATCACAGACTCAATAATGACGGCTTTTTCTGGCATCATTATAACAGTTTGTATGATTAAGACAGAGAAATCCTGCGACTCAACTGACGTGTTTTTAGCATACTCTATGACATTTCTGCCTTTCATAAGTGGCCTTATCTCACAATTGTTTTGGAACTATCAATGCTGTTCTGAGATTAAAAAACATACCAATGAACCACCAGAAGGAAAGAAGAAAGCGCTAACCATCTTATTCATTAATTTTGTTACAAGTTTAATTCTTCTTCCTTTGTTGCTAATGAAACCTCACGAGGTGCCACTACAAAATAGGAGTAAAAGTGTTTGCTCTCCAAATGCTATGTTATCTGCAACCTATGTAGAAAATTGTAATGATATTAAACAACAGCAGAATGAATTGTTCAATAAGTTCCTTTCGGATCTCAATAAATCACAAAGTGCACTGATGTATGCATCTGATCGAAGAAATTTGTTGAAAGACACAACAGAAATAGTTAGACAGATATATGAACTTGTAGCAGAGCGTGTCGATTCACTGAGTACTAACCAGAACAAACAAAAAAGAGTTCCTAGAGAGGTTTTAAATGATATTACAAATATTTCAAGTGATAACATAATAGAAAGTGACAGGACTAACATAATACATTATGGAACAGAATCTAGAATCCAACTGAATAGGTCTGAATTATTACCCCATATTAATAATGAATCAGAAGTGTCCAATGTTTCTGATAAATTTGCCAATGAAAAAAAATACACTCTGAATGGAAATGAAGATGAGGAAGGATCCCAACCAAATTACTCACTCTCTAATTCATCTAATGTAAACATCCTTCCACTTTATAAGCCAAATAATACATTTTACTTCACTATCGCTAAAAACAAAACAATATTGCAAAACAAAACAGAAACTTACTGCTACACTGAATGTGTTTTAAGAAAAGAAAATGAAAAAGCATATATAATTTTTCTACTGCTCATTTGCTTCTTCATTCCAGTGTTTGGTGCATTAGTTATGTATAACAAGGCCTCAATTCAGAATCTCAGAATTGAAGAAAACCAAAACAGAGTGCTCCTCAAGTTTTCCAAACAAATGATAATCATTTCAATTTTATTTCTCTCTCCTAACTTTTTAAATATATTTTTTGACAGCATGTTATGTATTTCAATGCCTGACTGGATGCAATCGATATCATTCATGGCAACACAGGTAAGAAAAACAGAAACTTAACATTTTTTGAAGGCTATAGGTTTTGAGATATAGTTGTACCACCACAGAATCAAAAAAATATATAAAATAATTGTATATTTTCTGACATATTTAGTTTATGATGGTTAAAGGAAAGATTTTAAGATTAAAGTTTTTGCAACAAACGATAAACACTTAAGATTCATCTGTTCCATTTACTTATAATGAACCAGCTGATTATTTAACGTTTATGTTTGATTTTATGGTGAAGAAAAACTCTTTTATTATTTATTGTGAGATTTGAACTTTTAAGAAACTGATCTGATACGTCAATTCTTAAAATGATAGTTCTGGGACATTAAGGACAAAAGTCAAAGTCAAAAAAAATTTCTTTCCTGAAAATATAACATCGCTACATAATTAATCTCTTAAAAGAATTAAGGTCTTACCTTCTTCTCCTTTTTCCTCACGACAAGGAGAATAAACAAATGTAATGTTAATTTTGATACGTTACTGTGATTAAAATAATTTTAAGTATGTGTAATTTTATTTCAATTTTTATATTCAATGTTCAACATAATGAATCTAATAGTTGCAATCTAATATGTATGAAATATCTCATTCAAGAAATAGAGATGGCACAGCCAACTATTAGGATCTAATCTGTTATTAGATTCATCAAACAGATTCATAAAACTGACATTTTTCAGATTCATCCCGTCATCAGAAACATTTTTGATGTAGTAGCACTAAAATCATGTTCTGCGTGTAAAATAGGAGTTACAACAGTTCACTCAAAAGAGGAAGAAGAAATCACAAATGACACTACAGTGACTGAGCTGAAAAAAGAAATTCCTGATCAGGAATTTTAAAAGAAATTAATGGGTACTAGTATGGTAACTACAATCTGGACACTTTCTAAATATGTGTTTAGACACAAAGGTAACAATATTGAGAATGGTTTGAGTTCAATTAATCTCTGTCATACAAAGAGTATTTTCAAATATTTTATACTAGCTTTCAATTTTGTACCTAACTCGAATTCACAATAAATGGGCATAACAAAAAAGTTAAAATATATTCTTTTACTTGTACAATCTATTTTTAGTTAGTTAGTATAAATGTAGTCGTACTGTATCGCAAATTATAATTACTTAAGTAATTAACTATTTAATTTATTTAGTTACTACATCGACTAACAGAACTCAAAACAATTTATATATTTTGAGTTTAAAACTCAAATTAAATTGAACAATACGGCAAGAATTTTCAAAATGATTCTTTTTCAACAACATTTACCCCATCAAAAAACTAGAAGATAATCACTAAAACTTACTTGGTTTTCCGATATGTCCCACATAGTTGTCATGCGCTAACAACTACGTGGTACATTACAGAAAACCAAGTAAGTGTCAGTGATGTTTAATCCCGCAGAAGCTTACGAGTTTGTACTGTATAGATGGTTAATTTAAATTCAGTCTGATAATTCCAGTATTGTTTAATATTGTCTAATTTAAAATGAAACAGCCTGCTCATTTTACTACTTGAACCACAAAACTTATGTGTTATCTATTAGTGCTGCAGTGTTTTACAATCATGAGAAAAAAGGAAACATGCTCAAATATTTACTTGAAAACATTAAAGGTACAATGTATCAGTAATCATTAACAAATTGCGAAGCCGAACTGATTTTAAAGCAAACTTTCATTCTACTTTTCAAAAGCAGAGGATTGGCAAAGTTCTACATGAGGTGAAAACCTTTATCAAAGCCTAAACAAATCTGAACCTTTGAGTAAGCATGCAAGGCTTAAACTGAAAGGACTCACTATATATCTTGATGAACGATGTTATACAATTTTTTATTAAGGAAAAACTAATTAACATTATATTAAAAGCTGCCGAAAGGTTTAAATTTTAAACCAACCAACAGATCTTCTACAAAGTTAATACGAATAAGGCTCTATTCCATTGAATGCTACCTTCCCCACTATTCATTCTTGTTTAAATATGTATTGACCCAAATGTATTGATTGAAAGGTCTACAGCTGAAGGGAAGAATAATTTATCACTTTTTCTGGGACAGGTTAAAAGAGTAGAAGTGAGTAGGCCTAAAATCTGTACTGAATGCAATATTGTGAATACCGCTAGTTAGAAAGTTTTTGATGTGGAATATTCGTTATCAATTTAGTAATTGTTTTACTTTAAAATTATACTGCAAAAGTTTTGCAGGATGTGTTGCAGGAATGTAAGGAACAAGTAGATATGAGATATGTATGTTTAGATATGAAACAACATGCAGATATGAAAACTGTGGTGATTAAACTAAGTTAAAGGTACTTTCACATCAAATCAATATAATATAAATCACCCACTTTAGCATTTTGAACAGTTAAGTTGTTAACTAATTTAACCCCATAACCCAACAGAGCTCTGTTTATCAGAATATGGTTACCAATACAAATTATTGGGAGGGAAGGTTGGTTTAGTGTGAAAGATATCGAGTTTTCCAAATTTGTTATACTAATTAATTCTAATGTACTATTATGAATGGTACTTCTTTTTTATTTGTTAAGGTCTATTCTAATAAAGTAGTAAATGTACAACATTTCACTTAAAATATAATTTTCGTTTTCAAGTAAGTTATATTTTATCTTATAATCTTTGATCCATGGGTCTGTATACATTTTAATAATATCAGTAAAAACTGTACAGAATTTATTGGTATAAAAATAAAAATAAAAAAATAACAACTTTTGGGCCTGTTTTTTCTTTTATTTTTAATTAATAAATAATAAATTAAAATTAATAATTAATAAATATTAATAAAAATTTTAAGCTCAGGTCAAACTTAGAATAATTTTATATAAATTAATTAAATGCCCTCAAAAACACCTGGACAGAGCATGTGGGAATCTGGCTATTCTAACAGTAATATCTTGGACTTTGGTTCCAGCGATCATGGGTTACTTCCCTAACTGTCAACATTTTGAGAGGTTATAACAGCATTCTTTTAAAAGTGTTTGTGTTCCTCTAATAAAAATCACGATGTGCGTTTGAATAGTAAAAATATGTAAAATAGTCTAAATCACAGCATCAGGAAATTTGTTCAGTTTGATAGAGCATACTTATTACGTTGTGATGTCTATATTTACACAAATACTGATGAAAAAAAAACATTAAATAATAAAACAAAACTTTACGTTAAACTTTTAAACTTAACCTGTTAAACTGGAAAAGGCAGATATGTGCTATGACAGTTGTCATGAAATAAATTAATCACATAATGGTGAGTTAAAGATGAGATTTGCTCTAAGAATGATTTGCTTTAAGACTCAATATCTCCGTTGATTTATCAATGACATGGTGGACAAACTCAAACGAAATGTTACAAGGTGAAATCAAAACGGTGCCTACAAGCAGCATGCATGCTACGTCCACTCACTTCTTATTCATCTCGGTAAACTCGGCTTGAGCCCCTGAACCCTCATATAAAGTCTGCAACAAGATATTCAGGTTAAGCTATTACCTGTTTGCTGATTCCAATAGTGTCATTAGGGCGTTTTGATGTTACAATAAAAAAATTCTTATTCTTAAGTGCAACATATGGTATGTGGGTTTTATCTAAAAATATTTTTTATGATAAAGTGTATAATAACCTAAAAGAAACTTGTTTTTAAGAACAAAAGTGGTATTAAAAGTAGAAAAATATTATTTCATTCATGCTAATGTTTACTATCTTACTGATATTTGAATGGTAACTAGATAATGAAGTAACACAATGAGATAAGGACTTTGTTCAAAGAAATGTTCCACATTGATTCATTTAATGAGGATTATTCACTGATTAACATAAACCGATTTTCCACCTAGTTAAAAAATAAAATCAATGACTATACGTAGTTTCTCCAATAGAAAGTGATGTAATTAGCTTTCCTCCTAATGTGTGTAAATAAAAAAATTAAAATAAGAAATTGTATTCAATTTCTAATACTTTAATGAGTACTTTAATTTAATGTAATGAATATTCCAATTTTCTTTCAAGTACCCACTTTCTAAAATATTAAGGAACTTGGCTTGCATCCACCCCCTCCTCACAATGATGAAACAACAAATTTTGAGTATGTGTTAGTGGTTCTTTGGCCTTAAGCTGTAACCTATACCAATTTTAATTTATAACAGAACAATTTAGAGATAAGAAAGAATATTTTTAGCGCCTCTAATAGAAAATGCAAGGCCTACAATGTTTAATCTGCCACTGATTGTAAATTCCAGTTTTATTTTAAACAATTTGTCGCAGGTTAGTAGTTATTAAGCTCCAAAAACTATTAAAATTTATTAAAGTAATTGTTTGAAAAATTATACATTTTGATGTAGCTTCAGGCAGAAAATAAAAAATCATATAAAAACAGCTGAAATATGGGTATGATTTTAGAAAGAATTCATCTCGAAATAATCCCAACCCACTACAATTTTCTGTGGATGATAGTTAAAGAAGGCCTAAAGATAGAACTATTTTTATTGTTTTTGTTTTTTGTATTATAGGTATATATTTTTGGGTTTCAAAATATGAAGAGTCCAAAGAAGGATAAATCATCTGGAAATACCATTTTAGGGGAAACCTTTCCTAAAATGGCATTATGTAGTTGATAAAAACAATTATCTAAAAACTGTGAAGACGTAAGAAATAAGTAAATTAGTACCTGGTGGCCGAGCTTCGCTCGAATAGAATAAGATATGTATTATACAAGTTAATTCATAAAGTTGAATCTCACAATCTCCGGCACGTGAAACCTGAGCGCTAGCCACTATGCTACGGCGTCGGCCAAGTTCGGACCGTTATTTAGGGATTTTTGGCCAACCTCAATTGTTTTAGCTGATCTTATACTGTATTTAACCATCGTTAGAGCCGTTTTTGAGATCCGTGTGCAAATATATATATATATACGAGCAATCCTTGCTCGTATTATAGTATTGGATATATTTATCGAAGCTTTGGCTTATTTTTGATAACTTATTTATAATCCTGGTTCAATAACAACAACTAATTGTAGTAAGTATATGTCTATAAGTTTCCTGTGGCCTAAATCTAAAGTACGGCCCCTTAAAGTTTGCTGCCCTGGAACCCAGCCCATGTCTAAATTCAGCCGTAGTCTTAATACTTCCAAACTATCCATCCAAACTTAACCTAATCAGTAACATGATCATTGGTAATAGCCTTTATTCAATGCAAACATAATTCCTAATTAAACCTGGGCTAACTGATGGGTCAAATAGGCCTACTAACAATTTCCATACTATCTGTGATTAGTTAACAGGATATCTTTGTTACGTCACTGACGATAACTGAATTTTTGTTCCATTGTGTTTAGTTAAATTTGTGTACGTACTACTGTAGTGAGTGATGTGATTGTATAGTATTTATTTAAATACTGTGCTGTGGATTAAAGTGTTGTAATTCAAATTTCACTTCTTCATTTTTATATTAAAATTAGTAACCTTTTTCCCCCATCGGGTAGTTCAGTTTAGCCTGGAGTTTAATCTGGTTCAGATTACCATAGTTTGGATTACCAGTACTCTGATATAGTGGTATTAAAGATGGATTTATTTAGTACCCTAGTACCTATTAGAAACAAGGATGGACTTCAAAAACATTGAGCTATGTAATTTTACAAAGTTAGCTATTTCTACAAGTCATATATGCAATGTATGTTAGGGATAGTGTAGCCTATATTCAATCATAATCTAGTATACTCACTATTTTGAGGTGAATGTAATATTCTGTACTAATTAAAAAAGATTATGCCATTATTGTTTAAATAAACGAGATATTAATTACTAATGAGCAGCAGTAAATACTTAAAAATGTATTATGTATGTACAAGCTGTAGCCTAATTTAAATTTCATGAATTAATTCACTAGTGCTCTTTATTAGGTTGCCCTAAGTTGAAAAGTGAGTTGCTCTTATAGGTTTGATAAAGTATCATTTTCTTTCTTGAAACTTCTTTCAAAAGTAAGAAGATACTTTGGATGAGAAAACAACCGGTTTAAATACAACCTCTGAAACTATTGGCCTTATAAACAGACAAGTGTTAGGGCCTAGTTAAAGTTTAGTTTAAAAACTAAACTGTTTGGTTAAATCAAACTAAACTACATCTTAAAACATTTGACATATTCATTCAGAATGTGCCATTGACACTAGATAAATTATGGAAAATGAGGATTAGGATAGAGCCTCAAGAGAGACTCTTCCGGGGAACTATACCCATTGCTTAGTTGGAGAGTTAGGAACTAAATGTAAAGATATGCTAATCTTTTATATCCCATAAATAATTACAACTAAAAGATATTACTCTTACATTGAGTATATCAGAAAATCAGATGATGATCGTAAGAATAATATGATTTTGCCGTTCTTGTTTTGTTTATTATGAGCGCACGTAACAAGTGCATGGACAATCAAAACAACTATAGCTGTCAAAACTTACATATTGTGAGACCGCGTTATGAAGCACTCATCAAATTACTCCAGCTAATTAAATGAGTCACTAACTAACTCAATTTTTTAGTTTCCCGTGAACATAAGACACATTTTAAAAACTATAACTAAAACCAAGAACAGAAGCTCAACGAAAGTAAACACCTTCCGCTCTTGATCGCGCCTCCATTTCCATTCTGCAGGCTGCACAGTGAATTTACTTTCTATAATTCTTTGTTTACTGGTCTGCCGCCAGTTCTAAACATCAATATTATCTGAATCTTTGATCATGAAATAATCACGTTGAACTAATTGAGTAAATCAGTAATTAATTTTAAATCCATATAAAGAACCTAAGCTATATGCATAATATGTAAATAGCTAATATTACCTACATAGGTAATATTTGTATTTTCTACGCCATTGGTTTTTTAACGTTTTAATTAGAAACTGTCAAACACTTTGTCTACCTAAACCTAATATACAGTATACCTAATACCTAAGTTGTAGCTGTAATCCAACTCCAATACTATAATACGAACAAGGTATATATAAGTATTAAGTATAATTAAAAAATCAACTGAGTATCCTTTGATAACATTTTTTATTCTAACAACATATTTTTACCTTTAGACCATTTTTATCAAAGGATAATCAGTTGATTTTTTTTAATTATTCTTAAAATAACAGTAGATCTTAGCAGTGAACACTGGTCTAATGTCCAGAAAAATTCCGGTTTTCTTGTAACATTATTTATCAACCGGTTTTGCATGAATGTTTATTTTATGAATAAATGAAAGATTATCAAATTTGTAAACAGTTTGTAAAAATTAAAGGGTGAAATAATTGTGCGAAATAAAAGAAGAGAAAAGTAAAAGTTGCAAATTTTAATAAGTGTCTGGTGAATCGACTTTTTTCTGTAAAGTTAGTAAAACAACCCCCACCTCCTTTTAAAGAGGAAAACTACTGAAAAACACTGGTTCAGTACACTGCTGTTGCATGACAAACATACAATAGCCTGCTTTGCTGGGTAAACGAGAAAAAGGACATCATAGTTTTTGAGAAATTGTGTCGTTCGTTATAGGTTAAGTGAGTTGTAAATTTTGAAACTGTTTATTTTCGTCCCATTTGACATAGTTTTAACTAAGTTAAACTTCAATGAACTTTAGACCACGTCCCTAGTGTTAAAGCAAAATGAAAGTGACAGTTACAACCTTATCCGGAGATCTTTTTGTTCTCGATGTTGGAGAAGATTTGGAATTGGAAAACTTTAAAGCTTTTTGTGAAATAGAATCTGGATTTCCTGCTCCAGAAATTTCAATAGTTCATAATGGAAGACCTCTGATTGGCAATAATAAATCAATGAAATGTCACGGTGTTTGTGATGGTGATGTGGTTGTTCTTCAACATATTGCATCAAGTTCACAAAACCGCCCCATGAGTTTTAGTGCTCCAGATCAAGGTTTGTTTTATTAGACTTTATGTTTTTATTGTGAATGGGTTCTCAGAGAGAATATTTCTATTTTTCTAACTTGATTATCTCAGATGATTTTTTAGCAAACTAAGCCTAGAATTTAATAAGTGGTAAGTTACCCACACCAAGTAACGAAAAGGGTATATTTCAATGGTTTTAACATTATATCTCGAGAACCCATAGAGAATTTAGGCTACTAACTCAACTGCATGTTCTTAGTTCAAGTACACAGTTTGTGTTTTGTGGGGGAGCAAACTTTGAGAAATCTTTAAAAAAAGTTTTTTTATCAATTTCAATTAGATACAACCATCAAAACCAAGATCAAAATAAAACATATTACCTATTATCTTATAGATAATTTAATGTAGATTAAAATGGTGTATAATATGTTATAGTTATTATATTTCTACTATTTTATGTGAATTTTTTAGTAAAAGCCTGCAAAAGTGCCAAAAAGAGGTGAACCTCAAGGGGTCAAATAGTGAACCGTTGGAGTGTTAATTACAATCAAATGCTAGGTTAAAGGGGATTTAACATTCAAGGAGGAATGACACATTTGAAGGATTGGACTATTAAATATTGCTTTGTCACAGTGAAAATATATTGTGTGATATATATCTTTAGACACCACCTTGCTTTAGAGAATGTTATTTTTCTCGATTATTTTCAAGTGAAATAGACTAACTGATATCAAAGTTACCTATTTAACTTTGTTACTAACTCATATCTTAGGTTAATTTAATCTAATCAAAAGGGCAATTTCAATTTTTTAAATTTATTGAAAATATTATTTTACTATCTTATTTACTTTTTACATAATGAGTTCCCGGTACCTATTTGGACCACCTTCGTTCATAAATGCCCAGTTTTTTAAACCTCTTTGTATGAGAACAATTAAAGACCACATGGTTGATCCCAAATCATATTAAATTGTTTTATTTTTAGTTTTAAACATGTGGGGATTTACAAATAAATATAAACAAACAACTATTTTCTTTAAAAAGATAGCTAAATTATTTGTTGAATTTAATCTTGTAATCATACAATCATGTAGTAATCTTTAGTCATTGCAATATTTTGTGAAATAGCTTAATACTAATTACAATTTTCCTAACACCAGCGCTGTGGGTATCAGTAATTTAGAGTTTTTTAATTGAAATTAGACAAAAATTCAGAAAATAAAGTAGTAAAGTGTATCGTAACATAATACTTAAATAGGTTATACACCAGATTCAATCAAATCTACAAGATTTAATTTAGGTTGGCTAAGAATATGTCTAATTTTTTTATTTTGATGATCTAATAGTATAAAGATGACTTTATTGAAGGTGTACAATAAATATAAATAATAAATAATACAATTAATTAAACATTAATAAATTAAACAATATTAATTAATATTGTAATTAATATAATTAATATTAATTAATTAAACAATAAATAATAATTGTGTGGTTATATACCTCAAGTCAATATATCCTTATTTTTAAAAAGTCAATAAATTGAGTGTAAATACCTTGCATTATGTGAACTATTTCTTCATTTGCCTCGTACAATGATACGATGAATTTATTTGGCCGATACATTTTTACAAGCAGTGTACAAGCAAAAAATAAATTTTGATAAATATCAAGTCATAGATAATCAAACCATGCAAAAATCAATCAAAGCAAACCATGCTCTACATAATATAGGCAATCCATGCGGTTCACACATAAATTGCAGGCACTATGCAAAATCAGAAAAAAACAAAACTGTCAGGTGCAAAACCTATCCAACAACAATGTCAGAAATCATCTAGTTTGTAAAGAGATTGGTCAAGAATTGTGTTTTGGAAGTGTTTCCTTTCCATATTTCCTATGTGATCAAGAAAATTCATTGATTCAAAGGGGCAGATTTCTCTCAAGGCTCTTCAGCCATAGCGGCTTATTACGCACCTCCTGAAAACTTATCCTTCCTGGAATCATGAATCTTCCAAATGAAGAGAGAACTGCAACAATCTGTCTACAAGCTCATCAGGAGGCCGAAAACTACCCCGTTCCAAATTGCCTAGAGTGGATCAGGAAAGTGGTTATGTAGTTTTATTCCTGAAACAGGATAAGACCTAGCTCTTTTATTAAGTCCTGGACCTAGGAATAACAAGCTTAGCACTAAACCTAGTGTCGTGATTGTGCACTGGACTGGTTACAGAAAAACCATTAATTTTGTTCTTAAAACTAACAAGGCATTGGAATATGTACATATGTACAAGTCAGAATTTTGTGCTCCTTAAACATAGGCTTACAGTGTTCTGTAAAGTTAGCATGATAGAGAATACTTTCAGCCTTTTTTTGCAATAGCAAGATTTTATGAACATTGGGTGAGTGGCCCCACAAAATTACCCGTAGGACACATGAGGTTGGAAGAATGCAAAAAAAGCCTTTCTAAGAGTACTATGTGGCAGTTGGCCCCTCAGATGTCTAAGAAGATACAACACTCTACTCAGTTTAGTGCAGACTTGGCTTATGTGGTCTAGCCAATTAAGACAGGGGTCAAGGGTTATGCGGAGGAGGTTGACAGGCTTTTGGAATGATACAATCTGGGGATCACATAGGCTAAATGTTATACACTGTGTTTTCTCGTCGTTGAGCACTAATTTATTGTCAACAAACAATTTAGAGGCTGACTCATAAAGTTCCTCAACAGACAGTGTAGAGATCATTCATAGTCACTAAAAGTAGAAGTGGTCCCATAATGGAACTTTTTGGAACCCCGTTTCTTACAGCTATTGGTTAGGATGGAATGCCATTTGACTTAAGTTCAAACGTACCGATAATTAATTTTACCGTGGAATCATTAGCCAATATAGTGGATTTGGCTTTTGTGAAACCAAATTGACCGGGCATCAGAAGATTGTGCTGCAATATGATCGTACAATTGAGCAAACATGGTAGTTCCAAACAGTTTGGAAAACACAGGAATCAATGATATTGGTCAATAACTAGAGTAAAACTCACAAAAATGGTCCGATGAGAGTCAGTTTGGTATTGCCAAATAGCCCTATTCTATTATAGGATGTGGTTACGTCAGCTGATAGGCTGAATGAAAAATGGCAACACTGCTTGGCAGGAGGGGGTGAGGGGGAAAACAGCTGTTCAAGACATCATTGGACCATTTTCGTGCGGTTTACTCCAGTAACATTGTCACGAGACCCTTTTTTTATGCACAAGCACAGTTCTAGAGACTTTCAAAGGAGCAGGAATAATACCTGCAAGGAAGTAGGCATTGACCAAATGGGCTAGTATAGGTACCAGTACCCTCACAATGCGTTTCAAAAGATTAGGTGTCACTTCATACACATCTTTACTGTTAGAGAGTTTGAAGCCCATGACAGCATTAATTACGTCCTGGACTGATACGTGTTTCCATTCAAAAACAGGTGCTCCATAAGGTATGATGACAACCGAGGAACAGATTGCATTACATTTGAAATGGTTGACAGAATGGACTCAACAGAATCAACAAAGTACAAGTTGAATTCATCAGCTGATGCAAAAGACAAATCATGAACTGTTTTGATTTACAGTCGACTCCCTCTAATCCAGACACCTCTGGACCGGACCCCTGTCCTGATCAAAAAATTCCATACCATCTGGTGGTTTATATACATGAAAAACAACCTGTATTAGCGTACAGTATCTGCATAAATCACATTTTAACCGACTTTGCCATTTCCCGTTTCACTGAAGATCTGTATCGAATGCAATTGTAAACTGAACTGATGTTTGTGATATTATTTATTTATATTTAGACTGGAAATAAACAAACACGTACAATTCTGTCGATTTCTGCCATGAGAAATGCGACTGCATGCTGATTACAGTACTCATTTCCAAGAAGTAGTCCGAACTATCCGAGTCCGGACTAGATGGAGTCACCTGTATTCAAGTCTAGGCCGCCTTACAGGGATTGGGAGCCCCTGTTATATACATGGCATTTGAGTTGGTCTTTGCATCCCCAATGTTTTTACGATACTGGATCCTCAGCCTCTTAAGCAGGTTAGTCAGACCAGGTCTTAAACAAATCAAGTCACTAACAAAAGTTATAATGTTCTTAAGCCTAGATAGTTCAGGGGTATACCAGTTCTTAACAACAGGTACATCACTATGCCTAAAAGCTCTTGACTGGCCTACATGCACCTTTTTGTTTAAAAAAATAAAATGTTTATTGAAAAGAAATGTTCAAAGGCCAGGTTGAAATTGACATGAAAAAACACGAAAGCATCACTTGCTGGCAATGTTTGATCACATAATTGTGCATATATTTCTAAGTATTGCATAAGTTTAAGCCCTGCCTCCTCGTATGTAAACTCTGAAGAATATCACTTAAGAGATTTCCTGACGATGTTGATCCACTTTCGGAGCAGTGACAGAAAGCAGAACATGCTTATGATCCACAATCTTGTCCACGCTAACCAACGCCCTGTAGTTCCATCTGTCCAAATTTGTTAGAAGGTGTCCAGAGATGCAGGACCCCCTAGTTGGTTCAATGATCGAAGGGAAGATTGAAAGTTTGCATCAAATTTAGAAAATCAGAAGTGTGGTTATCAGAGTCAAGCATATTAATATTATGATCAGTTCCAATTACTACAGAAAGGCCCAAGGTTAAAAGGTAACTTAGACAAGATTCAAGCAGTTCAAAAAATCTACATACGTTACCACAAGGAGAACGATACATGCTTATTACCACCATTGAAAGACTAGGCAGCACCACTAGGAGAACGATACATGCTTACCACCACCATTGAAAGACTAGGCAGCACTCTACAAATTCTACCTGAAGATCCTCAGAACAATCACTTAAGTCCAAAAGTTTGTAATTACTTATCAGTTTATTACTGAGACACACAGCCACCCCACCAGTAGCCGACTGCCTGCAATGGTATGCTGCTAGTTCCAAATCACCTATTTCACTGTACACCTGAATTTCATCGTTTAAGAGCCAATGCTCACAAATACACGAAACATCAATATTATTCTCAAAACGTAAAATGTCAATTTCATTAGTTTTACTTTACCACTCTATGCAAGGTAAACAGAACTTCTCTTCTCAATATATTAATCCAACACTTAATAAACTTGAATTTCTTTATCTGTCTCTAACTGATCCTATTGAAATTATTGATGTCATCAAATCTTTACGGCCCAAGTCGTTAATCATCTCTAGATTCGGTGCCTTCTGTACCCTAAAAACAATGTTCTTCGGAACTGGCTATTGCTCTGATTTATCTTGCAAATTCTACTTTTCAAAAGGGTCATTTTCCTTATGTACTCAAGCTTTCAATAGTTCACTCTTTATTTAAGCAAGGCAATCGGCAGGACCACAAAAACTACTGCCCTATTTCAATAATGTCGACATTTTCTGAGTTACTTGAAGAGCTTGTTCTCTCAATGTTACTCATTTTACACGGCATTCTTTCGAAAAATCAATTTCATTTTAGGGACTAAATGCCTACTCCCAACGCCGGGCTGAGGTAGCCTCTTCTTTGGATAGCAGTAAACAGACTTTAGGCTTATTTTTCAACCTAAGCAAAGCCTTTGATGTGGTTGACCATGGCCTTCTTTTAGTAAACTCTCGAGTGTTGGTATTGGCTGGAAGGCTTTTGACTGGTTAGCATATTTTCTTCTTTTGCGGAGGCCAGTTGTTAAAATTCCATTTATTGATGACAACCACTATCTTAAGATATGCTATTCACAACCAACTGCTGTTACAATTGGAGTCCCTCAAGGCTCTGTTTTGGGACCCATTTTGTTTCTAGTATATATAAACGACATCAACACATGCCTTGAGGGTGATCATCATCTGTGTCTGTTTGCCGATGATACATCTCTTGTTGTATCAGCCCCTGATCGTTGAAATTAACACACAATAAATTAAATGTACACAGGAGTTCACTTTTCCAGTGGATGATCAATAATTCACTGTGCATAAACACTATGAAAACTAAGTTTTTAGATTTTAATCAACGCAATATCAATAGTTCTGTAGCTTCTTTTAACAATCTTTTCAGACGCAGAATTGAGTTCATGTCAAAATTACAATTACTACAAATTAAACTTTTCAATTCATATAGACAAAGTAATAAAAATGTAAGTTCTGGAATTTTTGTTCTTCACAGGCTTGCCTTTCTCGCATATTATGCTTGCATTTATCCGCATATGCCCTTCTGTGTTCTTGCTTGGAGTTCCGAGAACTTCAGAACTAAGTCTATTTTCGCTCTGCAAAAAAAGGCTCTCAGGATCATTCTAGGTCTCAAAAGTACAGACTTCTGTCGGTCACTCTTCAAATCCAACAATTTGCTGACTTTCCCTTGTATCTACATTCTGGAAAGCCTAATATTTTTTAAACACGATGGTCATCTTTCTACTTCCCATATACATCCTTGCCACAACTACAACTTACGCAATAGAAATAGAATACCTCCACCTCCCCACCACACCACTTTCTCCGAAAAAACAGATGCACCAATCCTGTATAAATCTTTTTAATGCCCTTCGCATCAATACACTCACTCAAGAAATTACAGCATTTTTTGCCACTACACACTTCTTTCTTTGGTCAAAACACTTGTACTTCCCCACTTTACTTACTGCAACTCACTGATCGATGACATGACTGTAACACAGGCGGGTATGCTCCAGCGTTCTCAAAATTATTGCTTGAGATTTGTTTATTGTCTTAGACGTTATGAGCATATCACGCCGTACTACCTTGAGGCAAAAATTTTGAAATTGAAAGATCAAAGAGCAATCAAAATTCTGTCATTACTTTTTTCAATATTAAAAACAGGAGTTCCAAATTATTTTAGAGATGACTTTAAATTCGTATCTCAAGGTAGTTCGCGAAATTCACGTTCTTCATCGATCACATTACGAATACCTCATCATGTGACCACAGCTTATGATAGGGCGTTTGTTGTCACTGCCTGTCGCCTTTGGAATAATCTACCTCTACATATAAGATCCATTGAAAAACGATCACAGTTTGTGGCGGCACTAAAACTTTGTTTTTTGATCGGATGGTCTCGGCTGGCGTGTCCTAGGGCTTCTGTGGTGGGGCGGTTGCTGATGTGAATGTATGTGCTTGAGTGTAAGTTTTGTAATAAAAACAATCTATTTATTTTTTATTTTGTATATTCTATGTTTTATTAAGTATATTTTGTTTGTAATCTATGATAAGTTTATTTTTATGTTCATATTTTTATGTTTTAATGCAGGTTAAGTGTAAGAAAGGGACATGTGGCCCTAACTTTGCCTGTTACAATAAAGAATTTTTCATTTCATTTCATTTCCCTATGAGCTTAAAAAAAGGTAGACATAAAAAAATTTAAACGTGGCTTGAGAATTTTTTTGCTGGAGCAGGAATTCTACTCTGTAGGGGAATACCTGAAGTGCTATTAAAAAAATTAAATATTTTTTTTCAGAAAGGCTTTTATTTGTTTATTTTTTTAGTCTTAGTTTAGGTGTAAGTTTTTATGTATGTTGTTTTGACAATTATTGCCCATGAAATGTAAAATTTGCTTTTTTTTTGCTTTTTTGAAATGTAAAATGGCAAATAAAGAACTTTGAACACTGTTATTATACAATATCTAGGCCTATATAAATGGATAATATTTTTAAAAAAATCAGGAAACTGAGCCAAATTGCTGGCTTTAATACTAGTAGCCTGTTATAGGAATCATTATAGGAAGACTCTTTCCTTGTGCTCCAGTTAATGAAATCCTTCATTGTTATTGTGCATGCTTGAGTAGGTAGGATAGCCAGTTTCAACTATGTCTTGAGACTGGATGTTTTTCTATGCAGACCGCATGTTATTTTTGCTCTAGAGAGATATAGCTTTGTAAAAAATCCAATATTCTTCATGGATATTTATTATGTTATTAAGTATTTTTATTATGTTTTTAGTCTATACCCTACACCTAACAATAATAATATTTAACTCACACTGCTGTGCATGAGCATGGAGGCTCTTTTTAAAGACATGGTTTCTAGGTGAATGACCACTGGCAAGTGTGCTTCAGTCAGTGTGGTCTGGTGTTCAACCCAAGTACGTTCAGCCCTGAGAAAATAGGTCATTTTTATACATTGCCCTTCATATAAATGTTTAACTGATTCAGGGACACTTTTTGTGTGTAAATGTTGCTGACAACGATAGTTGTCCATAAATATGAGCATAAAGTTTCAAAATGCTACAAAATAATAAACTTTTGCCTATGTGTTACAGGTCCTCTAACAGGCCTTGACTTCAGTAGTATCCAGGTGCCTGAGTCGATCATGACTCCATCAGGGGGTAGGCCGGCATCAGGGGCCACATCAGCAGGAGGGGCCTCATCAACAGGAGGGGCCTCACCTCGCATGGACGATCCGGCTTATGTTCGAGATTTGTTCCTTGCCAATCCTGATCAGCTGGCCTTGCTGAAACAGAACAACCCAAGACTAGCTGACGCCCTTGCCTCCGGAAAACTTGGTAGGCTGTTACGAATAGTCCTATACATTAGAATTTATTAAGATATGTTTTGAAACAAATTCATGTTTCATTCCATTTTTGAAGTTTATAAGCCCTTTAGCAACATTATTTGTAAAATTATGGTACAGTGGAACCCCTCAGATCAGAACCCCGGAAATCCGAAATCCCGGCAAATGTTAACACGTTCTCGGTAAAAAAACAAAAAATGAAATAACTAAATTTTTTTAATTAATTGAATCACACAAATATATTTTAAAGAGTTAACAAACAAAAATACAATACAAGATTTAAAATAAACATAAGTTTTTCACTTAAAGTCTGTTATCTTAAACTCTCAAAGTGAAGAAAATCTTCACGCGGACGCAATTCCAAGCCAGCGTTGCATGAACATCACATCGTTCAGCAGTTAGCAATACGGACTAATCAGCAAGTAAACGCTCACTAGACAATAGACAGGCGCGATACGTATCCTAAATACGTACTCATCAAAATAAACAAAAAATTCCTATAAACATATATCTAAAAATGTAAACAAAGGATTTTTATTTTTATAAATATTTTATAAAAAAAATTTTATATATCAAGAACTATTTAAAATACAGAAACCAAGCTTTGCACACATATTTATTGGCCAAAGAGAAAAATAGTCTCAAAGTATCATGTAGTTTGCTTTTGTATTTTGAAAATGGTGGTGGTTAAAAATGTTTTAATTTAAATAACATAAAAACCACTAACCTTATAACATTTTGATAAGCGAGAACACACAATTTTAATGTTAGATTACAGAGCCTACACGCCACCGCGGCGCGGCCGTGGCGAAGAATTAATTGTTGTGCCGGCCACTTTTTCGGCACGCCCGCACCGCTGTGGCGCATGGGCTCTGTTAGCTAACTTTAAAAGTGCACTTCCTCGCTTATCCGTGGACGGATTTCGTTCACCAATGTACCGTTTGATTTGAAATTAAAATTGCAACCTTTTTTATTTTTTGTAAAAATGTTATCATGTAAAAAATAAAATGTTTAAAGGGAGCTCAAGTTCATTTAATTTACTTAATAAATATATATATATATACATGTGTGTGTGTCTGTGAACACGATAACTCTCGTAAAAATTATCCAATCGAGACCAAATTCAGTGGAGACGTGTATTCCTACATTTACTCGGAAGAGTTCCTAATCCAGACATATTGGTCAATGGGAACGGGTAGTTTTGGGGCATTTTGTACCCAAAAATTGGGTTATTGGGTTAAATAAATATTTCACTTATCAATCTATATTTTTAGATGAGACTTGATATTAAGCTTCATGTGGTTCGGATCCATACCTTTATGCTAAAAAATCATAGTTTATGTGTTCCTAACAGCAGTAAATCTGCATACTCTTTCCCATGGTAATCTTATGGAGAATAGACAAACTCCTTTATTTATGGGCAGATGTTGATGAAACTTGGTAGAAATGGTAAAAATAAAACTTGTTTATGTTAGGAATGCCTACTTCAGTGTTCCTCACAGCAGCAAACCTGCACACTATTTCCCATGTCAATCTAATTGAAATAGGCAAATAATTCTGTTGTTTATCGACAGATATTGATCAAACTTGTCATATATTGTTATTATTGTATTATTGCTTTGGAAATTTGCTGAGTACGCAAGGTCTGCTGCAACGGGGGTATTTTTAGTACATGCTCGCCCACAACAATGACAAGTCGCAGGACTGACATCCACCCGCCAAGGACACTAATTCACCCACCCTGTATAACCCCAACTGTATAACTGTATACCTCGCTTACCGAGAATACAGTGACGAAATAAGTCCGTAATATTATTTCATGGGATATCCGAACACCCCTTAATCCGAACAGGTTTCAGTCCCAATTAGTTCGGATTTGAGGGGTTCCACTGTACTAATTGGAATCATTTGTCCCAACCCATTACTCTTACTTACGTAGTACTCATTTATAATAAATCAAAGGATTGTTTAGTTTTTGTTTTTTTTTTAGAAAAAAACACCAAACTTCAAAGTTCATTTGAATAAAATATAAGCTTTTTGGCTTTACCTAATATGTTTGTATTTTTTACAGAAAAATTTGCAAAGGTGCTTAAAGAACAGATGGAAGAGAGAGAGCGAAGGCAGGAACAGCGGCTGCGGATGATGAACGCTCACCCGTTTGACACAGAGGCACAGCGTCTTATAGCAGAAGAGATCAAACAGAAGAATATTGAAGCGAACATGGAAGCTGCAATGGAGTACAACCCAGAAACATTTGGAACAGTTGTCATGCTGTATATAACCTGCAAAGTCAATGGATACCTTGTCAAGGCTTTTGTTGACTCTGGTATGTTGAGGAAGTTAATTTGTTGTACATTTCAATATCAGTTCTTACACCTTTACTTGGAGATCTACTCCACCGGTGATTTTTGTAAATTATTAAAACCTAAAAGTTGTATGTTGATGGACAGGTGCACAAACAACAATAATGTCAGCGGCATGTGCTGAGAGAGTGAACATCATGCGTCTGGTGGACACACGATGGGCGGGCATTGCCAAGGGGGTCGGCGTTCAACGGATCATCGGTAGGATCCATATGGTTCAGGTCCAAATAGAGACTGACTACTTGACCACTTCATTCTCTGTTCTCGAAGAGCAACCGATGGACATGTTGCTAGGACTAGATATGCTCAAACGACATCAGGTATTGATGGATTGATCATAGCTTTGTTAAAATTTATTTTAACTATATTTGTCCATCATCATGACTATATTGTCTGTCTGTGTTGTGCAAAAACAAAAGTGGGGTACCTCGACTTCTTTAGCCACAAAATTTCTGCTCAAGATTGCAGTTACCAGCCAATAGTTTTAACTAAAAATGTTTCATTTAGATTGGACACACACTGTGGCCATCATAGCCAACACAACACAGGCAGGTAAACTTAAAATACCCAGTGCCAGCAGATCTGCATTCTCAGCGAATTTACAAAACATTAATATTATATTATTGACCAATAAATGTCAATAAATAAGAGAATTTGCCTATTCTTCATAAGATTAACATAGGACAGAGTATGCAGGTTTGCTGTTGTGAGGAACCATGAAAGTTAACGTGTTAAATTTGTCAATTTTACATGCCTTTGATGCTGTTAATTAAGTTTTGATTATAGTTAGGCAAGAATAAAAATAAAAATTTTGTAATTTCCACATAAAATTTTATTTCTATTTTAGGTTTTGTGGAGCTACAATTTTTACAATATTTTATCAGTTTCAATTGGGTTTTAAAAACTTAGAATCATTTCCTATATAGTCCACTCCAGTTATAAAATGGGCGAATATTGGAATTGTGAGCCGTGTTTCTAAATTTAGTTCCTCTATTTTTAGTAGTCTGGCCAAATTGCTAACAAGGGCAAAGCTTTATATTTTACAATTTTATTGCTATCATTGTTTTGGTTTTCTACTTATCTTTTAAATAAATAGTATCCATAGCATTACAATATTTCGTCCCTTTAAAAATAACTTAACAAATAATTGTTTTGACATATACTATTTCCATTTAAAGGTTGCAAAAATGTATTTTTTGAAAGTACTCTTCAATTGTCTTTATACTGAATATTTAAAAAAAGTAGAAGTACTAAGACTGAATTCCCAACTCCCTCCTCCCAAACAAATTATCATTATTTTTAGTGAATTTCCCATAAGGAAGAAGCTATTACTGTAGGTCTCATGGCAAGACTTAAGCCCGGGACCATGTTATTTTTTCGTTTTCAGGTGCCCAGAGGCCAAAAACAATAATCGTTAAAAATTTCATATATAAAATTATATATGTGTGTGTGTGTGTGTCTGAACACGATAACTCTCGTAAAAATGGTCCGATCGAGACCAAATTTGGTAGAGACCTGTATTCCTACATTTACTCAGACAAGTTCATAATCCTGACATATCGGTCAATATGAACAGGTAGTTTTGTACTCAAAAATTGGGTTTTTTCATTATTCAGATAAAATTTAAATTTTTTTAAATTTTATCTTCTACCATTAGAACCAGATTAAAAACCTTCACAATTTAGTTCTTTAAAGTTTTGCTCTATCTCCAACAGCTACCGAGATATTAACCCTTAATAGGTTGTGTGGTATACAAAACTCTGCAGCAAATGCTTTTAGTATTGTATAAGACGCATTTCGGTAATCTTGCCACTATCTCTCAGCTTATCCTCCCCTCCCTACCCCTCTACACGATCATGAGAGAGAGAACAGTTAGATGCATTCTGTTGTCAATGTTAACCATTTTTGCGAGCCATGTTGTGTTTTGTACGCCATGTGCTTTATTATGTCAGTATTTGCATATTGTATTGAAATCATTTCAATACAATAACAGAACTTTTTTTGAATTTTTATTACGTATATTTATGTTACAATGGAATGTAAAGAACGAAAATGTTAGCTTTCTATGATCAACAAAGTAAAAAAATCAATTCAAAAAGAGAAATGAATTGCTGAGTCTATTGTGGGGACCTTAAAAGTACAATTGTTTGCTCATAGCGAAGATGCAAATGAAAATAATGAAGCTACTCAAGAAAATACAATTGCAGTCCGTAGATGAATTGCTGTTGGGTGATCACAATTACTATATTTATTGCTAGCTATAAAACCATTGTTCATTTTTCCGACTTTTTAGACAACAACAACAATTTTAGACTAAAAAAATAAAGTAAACATGTCTTTATGGGCCAAATTAAAGTATGCGAAACTTTGTTTGCCACTCAACCTATTATGTAAAATAATTTGTGTGACAGACTAAGGGTTAAGAAATCTAAACACAGTATGTTGTATTTTGGGCCACAATTTTAATTTATGAATTATACAGGAAAATTATTATATCACTTATCAATCAATTTTTTGGATGAAACTTGGTATTTTCATGTGGTTGAGATCCATCCATTTATTAAAAATCATAGTTTATGTGTTTATCATGGCAGCTAACCTGCATTCTCTTTTCCCATGTTAATCATTTAGAGAATAGGCAAACTCCTTTATTTATGGGCAGATATTAAAAAAACTTGGTATAAATAAAAATAAAAATAGTTTATTGTAAAAATGTCTACTTTCAGTTTTCATCACAGCAGCAAACCTACTTTTTCCATTGTTAATCTTATGGAGAATAGGAAGACTCTCTTATTACGGATATTGATCAAACCTGTTAGATATTGTTATTGATTTGGAAATTTGCTGAGTATGCAGGTCTGCTGCGACGGGGTAATTTTAGTGTGTTTTGGCCTGTTGTTTAGTACCTGTCGAGACCTGGGAATTTCTATTATTTTGGCACTTTTAGCTATTTTTACTAAGTCTGCTAAAACTTCCTAATTTTTCATTAGATGGACTTGAAACTTTTAGGGATTCATTATTATAAAGTATAGGCCTACATGCTAAAATAAAACTTAAATATGAAACAAATTATTTATAAAAAAATTATATGTAGCAATTTTTGTTGTATAATTTTTAGAATTTCAACCATTGATATATTTATGATATTTTATATGAAGGTAATGTGCAACATTACTTATAATTAAAAAATAATCTTCAGATAAATTACACAAATTTATAAAAGACAACCAAATCACAAACACAACCTACACACCTGTTGTTGACTAATATTTAGGTTTTATGTACCAGATTAGTCAACGTAGAAAACCAATATTACAGACAGGAAATACTGCTGTATCCTAAAGAAACAAATTATCGATCTAGCAAGTCCATCATAAAAATGTAAAACTTGGACGGAACAGTTCCGTCCAAGTATGCCTGGGCACAATGGCGGTGTGACGGAAATGTTCCATTTAAGTATAACAATGAGGTAAATGAAGTAACCAACCCGTGTATCATGTTTCATAAAAAACGGTTGTACACATCTAATTCAAAATGGAAAGAAAATTCACTCCGACAATGATGAAAACTTCAAACTGAGACGATAAAACTTCAGCAGTATTGGACGATAAAACTTCAGCAGTAGTGAACAGACTTGTAGCAGACAACGATAAAACAGCATACTCCTCCAAAGAAATATTTTCAATTATGTATAAATCGATTATCCGGGGTAATCAGCGGGAGAGGGGGCACGGATAACTGAAAACACGGTTAATCCGAATGAAGAAAATAATTCAAAGTATTCACGTAAAAACCGCCCTAGTTTATTATTAATACATCATTAGTTGTCAGCACGCTTTAAACAGATCTTCGTCACTGATAACTTCGAATGCGGGCATTTTGTTATCGCATACAAACCATTATCTGACATTTTTGCAAAGATTATAAACAACTTAATTTAATTAAAAAAAATATACAGACAAACAAACAGTTAAATTGAAACAATAGATTTAATGAAATGAATTGAAAAACTAGTTCAAAACTGTAACTCATCGACAGAATAATCAAAACTGGCAACTAAAAAATCAAGTCAGCTGAGCTGTTGTTCAAACAAAACACGGCTGAGGGGAGGGGTGATGACTCATCGACTTCTGGCAGTCTCCTTCCTTATCTCTCTTCCTTTGTCCGTCTTCTCTCTCCCCGCTCACACACATGCGCAGTATCTATTGCGCAATCTAGTGCATGTGTCGTCATGGCCACGGGCCAATCAGATACTGAGTTGTGTTGTGAACAGCTGTGTAATGAAGAAATATTGATAGTCTGGCGCTTGCTTATTTCGTCAGAATGTTGATCGATATTTTATTTTTCATTCAAGTTCGTGTTTATCTACTCTTTAGTTAATACCCAGAATATTTTCAGTAAAATTATTATAATAATGTTCAGTTTGTTTCAAAACTAATTTTACGTTAGTATAGAGTATTATTATCACGTATTTGAGATTAAAAAAGTTTTCATGAGAAAATTGACGATGAAAAACTTCTTTTAAAATAATAATTTTTTGCCAGTTTTGGACCCCGGTTAACCCGCCGCCCGGTTGATCCACCCCCGGATAATCGAGGTTCTACTGTAATATAAAAATGAAACAAGTCATTAAATACGAGGATGAACGATTTGCTCTTTGTGTGAACGACTTGTACGCTAACTGAAACAACTTTCTGAATTTAATTAAGAAGGATTTTAACCAAAAGTCTTTTGGGATTTGAACAAATGATAAACCAGTATAAACAAAATCGACTTTTATTTTAAAAGCAATGAATTAATTTTTAAAGTTTGTAAAAAACCCGATTCCCGTTTAAAATAATTTTGGGCTTAGGCAACACAACTCTTACTTGGTTTAAAAAAACAGAAGCCCAGTGGTTTTCATCTACATAATATTGTGAATTTTCTTTTAAACAGTATTTCATAAAAATAACATCTATTTCATTATTTATAACACCACTTTGAAAACGCCAACTAAAGCTTCACTGTTTGATTTGTTTTTCCTGCTGTGTAATGCAATAGAATGTAGTCATTGGACTGGATGTCTTTAAAAGGTTTGTCGTCTGTGGTTGCTTTGACGAAGAAATCTTCTACCGCCATTTGCTCTTCAATCTCATCTTCAGATGATGTGAAGATATCCTCCACAGATAGCTTCTGCCTCTTAATTGAAGGTTCTGCCACATACTCAGGATCAGCTCTTTTTGAAATTCGAGAAGAGTTATTTTTTAGATTAACAGTTTGTGTCGGCTGAATTACTCCTTTTATTGAAAAATGACGACATTCCCTTATTTATTAATTAATTTTTTTGAGTTTCTACTTGTTTTTTCAAAACGTATCCCAAAAATAATTGTTTTTTTACTGCAGGATAAACTTTTTCTTTGTCTAACAAATTATTCACCTGTTTTTTTTTGTGAGGGTGAGGTTGGGTTCCGGTTCTTATTTTTTTCCTTCTCTAAATGTTTTTTATATGATTGTATTTTATATAAAGTCATTTATACAATAAAGTTGTTAAAAACAGATTTTCAATTGTTATTGTTACTGAAAAAATTTTAGGATGATATCTGTTTTAGTGTTGTATAGACCTAAAAAAGAATGTACTTCGTATTGGGACGACAGGCACTGAGACTCCATTCCTGAGCGAACGAGATCTGCCAGACTGCGCTCGACTGACAACTTCGCACGATGAGGTCATGGAGGCCGTCGAAGACAGAGACATACAGAAGGCCATACTCGAGAGTAGACAGAGTGGCCCATCAGGTAACGTCTCATCTCAATATTTTTTAGAAACTGTTGTGAATTTGTATTACCTAATTCACTATGAATTAATGGTACTTATTTCTTAACCCTTTTAGTGCTACAGGGACAAAATATATTAGAAAATTCGGTACTTTCGTATTATTACCGACCACACCTGTTCATCGGCAATGTGTAAATCCGTCATTCTGCACTCTGTAGAGTCAAGTTAGGTAAGGTTATTGATATTATTATACTATGAATATATGTGTATTGTGAATATCCAACCTTACGTAACTGCTATCTAGAATCCTATTTGGCAGAATACATGTGGCGGTCGGCAATGGTGTCTGAAGGCGGGAATTCGTTCTATACACTTATTGCCAAGATCGTTAAGTTTTGGGTGGCATAGACAAATGAACAAACAAATTTTCATTATTTATATGCATAACATCACATGACTAAACTTATATTAGTTTTATTTTCCCTTAATAGCTGCGTGGTCGGTATAATACGAAAGTACCAAAAATTCTCATTGCACATAAAATTAACATCTGTGTCGCATCTTTAATATCTTTTTTTACATGTTTCAATTAAAACATGAGTAAAATAATCTTACTAAAGACTTATTTATGATCTTTTTTATGATAAAGAACTTATCATGAATGAGATGTGTATATCACACATATCTTTTGTAACATTATTAGCCGATCTGAATGGTTTACATTATAGAAATTAATTTGCAGCTAGTACAGTTAATGTTCATTTCTATATGTATCACATAGACTTTTAATTTTTTTCTTCAATCTGGCCAAACTTCCTTTCAGTTATCGTTCTTAAAGCTTTTGCAATAATTCATAAGCTGTGTCTTCCGGCATTTCTGTGAATGTTACTGGAAACGAAGAATCCCACAGGCAACGGTTATTTTGGAATACATCTAGAAATATTATTATGTTTTTGCCCCGACCTTCAACCATATTCTCTGTTTAACAAAAAAAAAACAAGTAGAAAATTCAGTTGACCGAAACTACAATCTGTTAACTACAATTCATCTAGTTTTGGTTTTCTGAATTTCTGTTTTTAAACTGCATTGGGAATATTTAATGACTTTGTCTATTGTAATATATGTTACTTAATGACAACAAAGATTTATTATTATTATTACAATGCATAAAAGCAATTGCACACATTTTTACCAGCAGATTTTAAGCTACAACAGGTTCACATTGGCTGACTAGCGCCAGAAACAAGATCGTGTAATTTCCAGCAGAGGTTAAGCAGTGCTAAAAAGTTAAACCTCTCCCAATCACGTGAGCGTGTGCCACTCACAACAGTTCCGTGCCTAATAATTTGGTGAGCGGCCAGAATGCACGGTAGTGTTTGCAGCTGGTGTCCAGTTTTTATTAAATTGTTTACTATATATTTTACCTAATAAAAGCAATATTAATAACAGTAACATATAATAGTCATTTTGTCTGTGATCAATCTCATACAATGGTAAACCGCATCACATTCCGCCATTATTCATGATCCGCTACTTGTATATACAGTAGACTCCCGACTATCCATGAGCGGATCAACCCTTTAGGTGTCAGATAAAAATTTGCGGGTGTTGCCAGGTTTTTTTGTACCTATTGCATATAAATTATGCTAAAAACGCCAAGCCAAAAAATTAATTTTGTAAGCTTTCGTAAAAACATTCATAACTTTACTTTTAAGAGGCATATATCAATTTTTTTTTTAATTGTAGATAATAAAACATAGAAACATCTGATTGGGCAGTGGCGCCCAAAGAGTTATCCATGTTGAGGCTATTCTGTGATCGGCAAACAAAAATTTTGGAACCGCGACAAGCGATGTTAAACATATTTTAGACATCCATGCTTACCCCTGCAAATTATAGTTACCGCCCGTGGCACCATTGGGCGAGCGATCATACGCAACTGCCCGTCATGATGTAAAGGGAGTACAGTAGAACTGCAATTATCCGAATTAATGGGGACCGGGACCCATTCGGATAATCGGAGTTTTTTTTAATTGCCATTAGAGAGAAAAAAGCGATGTTTTGATATTGCACTATTTTTTTATTGAATTAAATGTAAGAAACATGATATTTTCACATGTTTTAAATACATATAAATAAAATGTACTTACATTTTACACGCATACACTGGCTTCGCGGGGGAAGAATAATAGCGCACTTAGACATTTTTTGGACAATTTTTTTCTGAAAGTGATTCGGATAATCGGTGATTCGGATAGTCGGAGTTCGGATAATTGGAGTTCTACTGTATTAGACTTCTTGGGAAGAGGAAAATGACACTTGCGACACTGCTATGCGATCTCATGGTAGGCCTACTTAGAAAAATTTGGTTGACCATTGTTATAAAGGAAGCAAAATTCTAGAAACAAAAATTAATAATGGTCTTTTTCCCTCAAAGCCAATAAAGATGGCAATTTCAACAGTAGGCCTGTAATACAGTGCACTTGTCTCACGTATTGAACTGTTCTTTTAACAATGTGGAAATAATGTCTACAAAACTGTGTGTTTATTAAAAGGTAATCTTGTCAATGAAGTCTTTAATATCATTAAACCTAGCATTCAGTAAAGGTTATTAACGACTTATTTTGCTTTCACAGTTATTTTTAACCATTTCCTCTATATTTTAGGTTAGATTTGCTTTATGCACGATTTCGATTATATGAATTACCGCGGATAATCGAGAGTCTACTGTATGTCTAAAAATAAAAATAATCCAAGCAATATTCTGTGATCTCTATTAAAGGTTAACATTGTTCTCAAGAAACTCGCTAGACGTCAGGACAAGTCGTAATTCCTAAAATAAACGCTAGAGAGCAAGTTCCAGGCCGATTTCAAAGTCGTTTTATCTGCTGTGGCACTCGCTCGCAAGTCGATCTGGTACAGAGTTAAACATGTTCAACTTCTGTGACTAGTAAACAATAGCCCGCTAAAATTCATTAGCCGCTGGTTCTGGATCAGACTAGGCTGCTTATTGAAAATATATCCAACAGCTGGTTAGTACCGGCAGCTAAACAGCCTAGTTTGACCACAGCTTTAATGACTTACGCATGTTATATCTTTACAAATAAGGTGTCAAAATGTTGTGGTCAAAATATTTTTTTGAGACCCAAATAATTACACGAAGCTTAGGTGTAGAACTTGTATAGCTGTGCTGAGTTTGTAAGTAAAATACAAAATAAGCCACACTTGGTGTTAAAATTTAGTTCACACTCACTCTCCCTTTTAATTAATCGTAGAAATCTACTGTAGTGTTTGATTTTTTAACTGTAGTCTCAAAAACGTTAAGAATTACGAATTACAAGATTTCTTGGGCAACCAAGTTATTTGTAACAATGAAAATAAATAGAAATAAACAAAACAATATAAATGTGTTTTAGTAAACAAGATGAATTGGCAACAAGGCAGGCTCACTGTTGTCAGATTGTGCAATAACATTTTCTAACTAATTTTATGTTTCCGGACCCATATTTGTTAATAACGTAAATAACCCACATTTCTAAATTGATTGCAGCTACTTTAGATGAAAGCGGTCACACTTATTTTTATAACAAATGATATCCTTTGATCTCAAAATTTTCTGAGAAGGTCTACTATCTCAGGAGCTCTCTTAATGATCACTGTATACATAAAGAATATAGTACACACTTCTGTACGCAAATTTAATTTCATAGTTCTAAAAAAGTTTTCAATTAACAATTACTTTTTGTACCCAAATACTTTGTTCATTTTAAACTATTAGTCTTCATATCACACCTTGTTTCAGGACATTCTACATCAGGGTCCAAGAGAAAACGATGAATATTTGAAGTTCCTTTTTTCATTTTGTAAAGAAATTACACCTTTTATTTATATTTTATTGCTAAAATTCAACTGTTAATAAAAATATATTTTTCATATATAATTCTTCTTACATAGTAGTTTGTATTTTTGTTTTGTGAATTTAGTTGATGATATTATAAAATATCACAAATATATAGTGTTTTGAACATTTTTATAAGTACATTACTTGTGCTTTACAAGAATTTTTACTATTTCTGTTTTAATCAATGTTGCTAAAATATGAGGTTATTCAGATATTTTCTTTCATGAATACAGCCTATATATTTTGGACCGTACCAAAAAAGAGAATGGAAAAAACTATTGGAAAAGAAAAATAAAGTGATGGATATACTGAGAAATTATATAATGTAATTTCTCATCAATCATGCCAATATTTTATATTTATTCTAAAAGCTAACCCTGACAATAATTAAAATCTGGAAAACCAATTCCTAATAATTAGATTTCAGAGTATTGTTTTAACCAATTAATTGATTAAAATTAACCACAAATTGGGACGGTAGCGTGTCCTGTAATCCAAGCTACTTGGAGGTTACAAATTCTGGATAGTTATGGGCCATCGTCGGTGGATGTGATAATCTTTGGTGTGGATTAATGTCCACACTATTGTTCACTACGTTCATCCGCATAGACCATCCTCAAGATTTATTTTATTTTAAGTCCCCCTTTTCATCCCAGGTACTTTTGGTCTAGGCCATCGCCTGGACCCGTTTTACACATTCAGGCTACAACATTATCACTAAGCGAAATGCCTTTGTTGATTGGAGGAATTTGAACCCGGGACCTTGATCATTAAAGTCTCGCGCTCTACCCCTAGACCAACCTACTCCCTCTTCTTCAAGTTTTCAAGTTTAGACCATTTCGTAGTTCAGAGGCAAAAGTGGTTCGGAATTCATGTTAAACTGTATGTCCCTTAGATCCCATTGGCTGTTGGGCCATTAATTAGCAGTCCTGTCTTAGGAAAATGTCAGCCTAAGTCAGTAACCAGAGTACAAGATTGCGCTACAATAATCTTACACTCATTTCTCATTCATACTTGGCTACCAAGGTAGGTATTTTAAGCCAATACATTTTTTTTAATGACGACCTACCAAGGTAGGTTGTCATTTCAAATATTAATCTAATACAAGTGGGAGACTCCAGCAGTTCTGGTCAGGCACTGTGATCATAATTGATCTTCTGTACAGCCAAAAGAAAGGATGGAAGAAAGGATTTATGAGGATAGGAAAGGTAGGAGAGGACATTCTGGGTCACCCCACAAGCCCATTCAGCTCCCCGGACCTGGTGTCATGCCCAAGTAACAGGTTACCGGACAAGCTTGACAAGACACTAGTCTATAGATCCAAACAATATAAATATAAAAAAAATAAAATAAAAATATAAATAGATCCAACTGAAATTTAGATAGAATCTATGTCTATTTTTAAAGAGTCGCATGTCCCAAAGTGACAAGGAGAAACCAAAGTTGCAATGAAATATGAATATGTTCATTTTGGCCATCCAAAATACCTATCTAGATTCTGACACTTAATTTTTAGGACCCAATGATCACCCCTAAAAGGGAATAAAAACTAAGAATGCCATACTGGGCCAGTTGGTGGGGATATTTTAATTTCTTGACATAGTCGCTCAAAGTATGTCGAAAAGTATGGACTATCGAGGTATTAAGTGTTGAACCATCTAAAGTTTACTGTGTTGAATTTGAGGTTTTACATAATTTTTATTTACCTGTTTTTTTATATAACCTGTTAAGTAAAGTGATGTGGTGAGTGAAGAAACATTCCTCTAACCACTGTAAATATTAACCCATTCCTGTCTGAATTACTATGATGCCTGATCCCCTCTAGGTAAAATTTCAATAAAAAACATCTCAGGCCTAGGCACAGACCAGTCTAGGTCCACATAGGTTGTTTCTGTTTCCTCTTTTTTGTTTAAAAATATCATCATGTTTATGTATAGATATTTTTATTTCAACAAAGCAAACAACACATTTTGTTTGCTCAGTATGACCAGTGCACGTTGTCAACCATTTGGATACGGGTGGTAGATTCTCATCTGACAGAAAACTTACACTATAAGTCCTCTGTCAGGTATGGATTCAGCTAAGGGCATTGATTATTAGAGCTACTATTTTGGTTCAGATGAGTAAACTCTGACTTACCCTACTCCCATGACCATTGGTACCCAAGTAGGGTTTTGGCCTCGCCAAGAACTGCTACCCATCTCTCCCTGTCCTGTGTCTCGTCAACTGCTGCTCTTGTGATGTCTTTTCCACACTGTCCCACCATCCTCTCTTTAGCCTTCCTGGTGGTTTTCCCCCCTTCGGCTTCCCTTCTCCTACTTCCCGTAATAGTTATCCTCTGTCTCTCCTCAAGACATGAGTAAAAAACAGATGAGTAAACATTCATAGTAATGTCTGTTATTATTTGAATTGTTATTGTGGACATTGTCCATCACGATTAGTAAAACAAAGTTTCATATTTCAGGATTTGGAATCGTTCTAGTTGGAAAATTTTTGGAAGTTTTTTACTGCTTTAAACATTTTTGTTTTCAGCTTTATATCAGTCATTTTCTATGTTCCAGCTTGGCTTAGGACAGGACCAGATTCCAGCAACCGAAATGTAATTAAACTTTGTTTTACTAATGGTAATGGAAAATGTTCACATTAACAATTTAAATAACAAACTGACTATCAAACAAAAATACAAGTACTAGTGTCCCCCACCCACTTTTATCACCTTGTTTATATAAATGGATAGTTAAACTTGACCCTTACTCTAGGTGCTGCAAGCACCAGCAGACTGGACCCTGCTACCACAGTCTTAGCAACCGATCACTTCAGTGAAACTGAAGTCAAGGAACTGGTTAATTTGGGATTTACAAGAGAACAGGTGACCCCATAATTTATTAAACATTTTTATGAGTAAGTATCAAGTAATTTTCTTCACAAGACAGTTCTATTTAAAAAAATAAGTTTGCTGTCACAAATTGCCATAATTTCTTACCTCGAATACTACCTAATCTGGCTTTCATTTAAACAAAATTTATTGGTTATTGCACATTATCAAATTCATTATCAAAACAGAATAGTATATCATTGAAAACTTCATGTTAGGACCTTTTGAATGAGCCTTTCTCACCCAAGGTTCATTTATTTTATAAGAAGTATTCCACAATCCATCAGTTTCATGCATACAGTATTGAGGTAAATTTTGTCAGTTGCCAATATTCAGTCTCAAATGAATTTTTTGTTAAAATGTGAGTTTTACTTAATTTTTTCCAGATTTTGTTAAAGTAAAGCAATAAAGAAATCTCAAAATAGTTACATAATGCAGAGTGTATTGTCAAAAATAGAATACTCCTGACATTGATAGAGATTGCTCACTAATTCAATAACGATTATTGCTGTTGCTGTTATAGAAAACTGTTAAAAGATATTAGTTTTGTAATTGTCTTTTACTTTCTCCCCTTATACATAGTATATGGAGAAAGTATTGTTTTCGTCAAAATTTTCGAATTTGAGTTGAGGGTGGATATATCCGTTTTGGGGTCCCCAGAATCCAAAAAAGTGGGTTTTGACGTGATGTCTGTCCGTCTGTGTGTGTGTGTGTGTCTGGATGTGTACAGTGCCACAGCCTACCCCGTTGGTCCGATTTAGATGAAATTTGGCATGTATATATATAGTCACCGTATCTCCAGGCTTTTTTTCATTTTTTTGAATTTTTGATTTTTAAGGGTAGTTTACCCCTAAAAACCCTTAAAAAACGTGAAAAATCTGATTTTCTCAAAAACGGCTCTAACGATTTTGATTAAAATTTTATAGTTTATAGTGCACAGAGTACTAAATAATTTGATACCACCCGCATATCTGTAAAAATGACGGTTCAAAAGTTATGGGCTTTTAAATGTCAAAAAAATCGAATTTTTAAATTTTCAGCGAAAACAATAAAAGTAAAGTATAACGGGACTGGTACCATTGAAACCAGCTTAAAAAACTAAACAAATTAGTATTTTGAATTATTTGTCTACGACTAACGGTTCCAGAGAAAAGTTAAATTTACTGTCCACGATAAACGCAGTACGTTGTCTGAAAGCGCCCAATGTTATTCTTATGGAGAATATAAAAAAATCTATTTCTTCCTTACTTTCCAACCGTTTTCCATGAAACTTGGTATGAAGTGTAAGGTCAAATCACCGAACAAAACCAGCTCAAAAAAGCTCGGTATTACCGGGGGGGGGAGGGGGGTTCCCCCATACAATTCGAATAATAAATTATTAAATGATATTTAGAATAACATTGTAGAACATGATAGTTTTATTACAGATTGTCTTTTTTAAATTTACTTAAGGGAGAAAGTATGTGTCAGTCCACTGGTACCGTTTATTTATTCTGTGGTCTTATGAGGGAAGAGGTAGGTTTCTCATACTGTGATTAACCAAATCATTCATATTTATCCAAATATTCCATTGCCTTAATAACGATGCTCCTCAATGTCAAGAGGTGAGGCGAGAAGGATACATAAGTGTTTTATTATCATTCAAATAATTTTTGTGGTTTTTTACTATAATTGTACAGATATTCTTCTTCTAGCCAAACTACCATAATATATGTTTCAATAAAGATTGACACATTTTATAAATATTTCTCTGTAATAATCTATTTGACTGGGATGGTGGCGTCATCCTGTAATCCAGCTACTTGGGGGTCACGAATTGTGGATAGTTGTGAGCGATGGTCGGTGGGTGTAGTGTTCTCTTGTGTGGATTAACGTCCGCACTATTGAAGGCTACGTTAATCCGCAAAGACCATCCTCATAATTAGACCAATTCGTAATTCAGAGGCCGTGGTTCGGATTCCACGTTAAACTGTAGGTCCATTAGTTGCCATCGGCTGTTGGGCTATTAATTAACAGTCCTGTCTAAGGAACATGTCAGCCTTAGTCAGTAACAAGACTACAAGATCGCGCCACAATCATCTTACAATCAACTCTCATTCATACTTGGCTTAAAATACCTACCTTGTGGTATGGTGTCGCCATTTCAATAATCTAATATGTAACCATTTGTCATCAGGTGATCGCAGAACTGCGGCGATTTAACGGGGACAAGAACCAAGCAACAGCTGCACTGTTTGCCAAGTCCCTCAAGTTTTGATGCACACTCAACATTATATTTTGCGCTTTTGCAAAACTCAAAGAGTACTTTAGGAATTTTAGTTGATACAAACTAATTATATTTTGTTTTATCTTTCACTTAAATAAATTTGTTCATAAGTTTTTACAACATGCTGTTTTACTTCCAAAATTTTGATTGTCATCTACAGGGACATAGATTTTTACGTTTTGATAAGGAACACCCCAAAACCCTGGTAGTAATGAAGGTAAAGGTAGTAATGAAACCCTGGTTTCATTACTACCTTAACTTCGACCGCTTGTAAAATTAACTCATTCATTACCGAGTTTGTTTTCATCTAATTTTTTCGAGAAAACAACGGGCTCCGTTTAACGACTAACGTAACCCATCAGGCAGTGTTATCTGTCAAGAACTTGGTAAACTACATTCCATGCTGCACTAATGATCAAATATTGAAACTATCTCACAGAGTTGAACATTTTGCCACTCGATTATGCTTTATAGCCAAGTAAGTGCTTTCTCCGACTATACACCATGGCTGAGGTGGTTAGGACGTGTGTCGGACAGGCAAAACGTTTGAAGCCATTCAGAAGTGCTAGTATTCGAATCCCAACCATGAGCAATTCCAATTTGGCTTGCAAATGTGTGGTATAGAGGGTGCCCACCTTAAATAAACGGTGACGGCGCCATGAATACATTTTATTAATGAAATTTAAAGAGACAGGCATTGGTTGCACCATTGGTCCATGGGATTTAAGAGGATAATAGCCGAATAACAAATGGCCATTATTGTCTATAATCCATTTATTTATAGTTTTATCAGCAAAAACAGATATTTCAAATACATACCTAGATATCAAATCCAACAAATAAGGAATATAAAAACCTTTAATTATTTGAAAGTATTGTAATATTACTAACGATAGACAGTATCGTACTCATTGCTAAATGTTGTAAAACAATATTGAAACTGTTTATCAACAATTCAAGTTCATCAATTCCTTACTGTGCATTTGAATAATGATCTATGAAAATTTTTATATCAATGAGGTCCAGAAAAAGGTTTTTCTATGAAGTGTTTGAAACTTTGATCATAATTTTTGTACCCTTGACTGAAAATGCATGAACCCTCAAGACCCTTACCAAAAAGACCTATTGTGTAAAGTATTATTTCATGTACAGAATGGATTTTCTCTTAGTGGGTGTAATTTCCTTCATTAAAAACTACATCATACTCCAATGTTACAAATCTCTAATGAAGTCCTGAAAAAATTCCAAGTGTAAAACTATCTCTGATTCTAGATATATCTTACTTTTAACAGGTGATGTTGAATGTTTACTCATGTTGAATCTAGATATCTTAATACACCAGAGTCCGAGTAATCCGAACAACCTGGTGGGGAAAAGGTTACTGAGTTTAAATTAAAATAAAGCAATTAAATCTCAACTATAACATTTTAATCTACAGACTAATAATAATTTTACTACTACCTACCAAGTACACAATGTTAATAATATAAAACAACTTACTTTTTTTATTAGTTATCATCAGTTCAACTCATTTAGAGTTCAATTATCATCTTTTAACGTAGTAAAGAAATCCTGGTAGCCAAGTTATGCCATTGTCTTATAACATAAATATCAAGCATTCAGATGTAGCAGTACTCTGTTGCTCGAGATAGCATAGGGCGATGTCTAGCTACACTCACAGTACATCACAATAGATTCAATTATCACGGTTTCGACGAACTACTTTTTGAATGTTTGAGTTCATCTACAGCGATGACTGCAATTGCGTAAAAAGTAGGCTTACAGATGGCACCGTTTTATCATTGTTCGTTTTTATGTGTCAATGTGGATGTCGTGTTTTATATTTATAATGACGAGTACATAACGGATAGAACGTCTCTGCGTCAACACTTGATGCCCTTCAGGCAAAAAGTGTAGTGGACAAACCTATATGTGAACCGCAATCAGACGTAAGTTAATTGCTCTAAATACACTGTTCGGGTTTAAAATAATGGACTTTATAAATAATTTTAATGAACTTTACACTGAACCTCCGGATAATCCTAACTGGGGTTGGTCTCAATTAGTTCGGATTACTGGGAAACTTGTGTATATAAAAGAAGAAGTATGTATATTGTATGTATGTCGCCTATAAGACTCTGGAACCGCTCGAATGAATCTGAAAAATTTCGAGGATGATTCCTGTGAAGCTACAAGTCCAAGGTCCTAAGGGGTTTTATACCCAGAAGGTATAAAAGGGTGCAGTATGAGGATTTGTTTTTATTTTCTCTTTATTATGGCTTTTGGTTTTTACCAAGTTAGGCTATTAGCAATGTACAATAGTGTTAAACAATAAATTTGATTTATAAACTAAAAAACAATGTCGTTAGAAACTATGAATTTGGAAAGTGTTTCTAAAATGTTCTGGTCCATATTATAAATTTATATTATAAAGTTATTCCCAGTTATTAAGGTTGAAAATTGAACTTATTTTAATAGATCTTCGTCAAAAGAAAACCTATGTGTCATGAAGGAATCACTTAATATTTTGAAATCTTTGCCAATAACTCACAATTTATTTTCCAGATAATCCAGATGTTGTCAAATGGCTACAAGATTTCAAAAATATTTTGGTATAGGAAAAATTCAAAATATTTGGCCTGAAAAACTATTTAATGATTATAAGTTATTTGTAATTGTTAGTAATCTTTCTAAGAGCACTAATTCATTAACAAATAATTCATGAACACCTTTATTGAATTCTAAAGCAATATCACTGGCAAGCTTTTACCGGAAACCCCACAATGTTATCTACAAATTAACACCCAAGACATTCTATTGAAGATAAAATAATCTGTAAGCATTTCCTAAAATTAAAGCAAATAAAGATTAGTAATAATACTTCAATAATAATTTCCATCTGGATTAAACCAGACATAAAAATAACAAAATGTATTCTATTAAAGTGGGTAATGTGAGTAAAACCAAGACATAAATTAAGCAACATTTGCTTTATTGTTGATGTAGTCAAAATAATACACAAGAGTTACCAGTTCCTTCGGTAAGTAACCTTACAGCAAAGTAAAGGGCACAGTAACCCATTCAACTTCAGTAAGTTACACAACTTCACATAGGCCTAGTAGGGGTGTTGACTCCAACTGGATACATCACAACAGGCCTTGTTGATAATAATTAAATGTTATATCAATAATATCCACATTTACATCAATCAACACTTCTGTTAATATAACATTTACAAAATATGATACAAAACAAAACATATATGGTGATTTTTCAGACAAATAATAAGAGGCTTTACTGTACACTCAAGGTGGATACTCACTAAAGTGAATCCACAAATAAAAAATTCAATACACTAAGGGTCAATTACAGAACAAGGTAATCAAATATTTTAAGTTAAAAAGTTATTATTTATAACTTCAAAAAGCTCAACCAGGAATGTCAAAAGTTTTATTTAACACTAAATTCAGACTAAAAGATTATTTTTGTAATACTGTAAATGGACTCTCTTGTTCCAATGCATATACTTTTCAAATTTGACATAATTGCTGAATATTCTATTATATTACAGTTTAATTATAACAAAATACAATCTGCTTCATTAGATAATCTCAACAAGCTTATTTTCAGTAAAAAGACTAACAATTTACTAAAAATAAAATGCAAATAAGATAATTTTGATTATTTAAGTTGAACGTACAAGTTTGATAATACATACGCATAAATATAAATTGGTATTAACAACCAGAAGTAAAACAACATATCACAAAGCAGAGATGAAACTCATAATATTGGGCTAATTGAAATTTATTTATAACATTAATACACTAAATTTACAATAATATACACTATTTATATTTCAACATGATATTTGAATACCTATTCCTGAAAAAGGTTTAAAATGGCATCAAAAACCACCTTTAATTGATCACACTTAACCTTTGATGAAAATCTATAAACCTACAATTTATAGATAATCTACTAAAAATGTGAAAAAAATTAATTATATCTCAGTATTTCTTTTAGATGAATAAAGTATTGAATTCATATTTTAAGGCAAATATGAAATACTATGAAATAGGATTGATGAGATTGAGTAATTTTTTACAGACAAAGAACAGTTTTCCACTATTAGAGCTTGGGCTGTGCAGTGTGAACCGGTCCTCCTCCGGTCCACTGGCAGCAAGTGGTGATGGGCAACAATTGAAGATTTAATTCAATTTTTAAATACCAAAAGATTCTAATTTTGCCTATACAGTACTAAAATATTTGAATATTATTTCTCACCCATAAATAGTAAATTTTTATATTTTTCTAATAATTAGTGGCAATGATCAAGTCCAATTTTGATTTCTAAGATTTTATAAGATAATAATACATACTCTTACAGGGAATTACAAATTATGTTATCACGAGCAACTGACATAAAACTTATATTAACATCCAACGGTAGACTGTAGTCAAGTAGTTAGGTTTGGGGTACCATTTTTCCAGGCACTGGGAAGAAAAAAACTGACAATCTGCCAGTAAAAAAGTCATATTTGCCAAGTTGGGATCATTACTGATAGCCTAACAATTAAAGGCATTTAGATCAAATACCCTGGAACCAAAGTTGTACTTATAATCAAAAGCCTTTTAAGAAGTTTATTCCACAGCATAGTTATTCATTTCTTGAATTCTGAAAAATAAAACTTCATACATGCAAATCTAATTTTAAAGATTGTATTCGTTTCTCATAAAACAGACATAAACCATTGGAAAGAGCTTGTGTGGCAAGAAATACAATAGGATAATCCAAGGTAATTATGGTAAAGCAGAAATCCTATGCTTTGATATGGTATGGTGTTAATAAGCTATAAAAGCTTAACCTCACAAATATAAATTAAAACACTAAACTGTCTACCATTTTAACAAAAATTACATATTGATTTTTTGACTGACAAAAACACTAATGGAATATTCCCGTAGCAACAGACCTGTGAATCCAGCAAATTTATTAATTTTATTCATGATAATACAAAAAAGTGTACAAAAGATCATCTATTTACAGAAGACCACTTAGACCATTTTCTCTCCCCTTAGCTAGGAATTTGTTTGCAGGAAAAAGGGATGTGTACAAGCTAAGTCAGAATGTATCAAGGACCAATAGCTATGCCAAGTCAAATACTGCATTCAATCAAAATATATATGTGAATGAGGAAGTTATAACTATTTACTTATTCTTCATAAGATTAACATGAAAGTGTGTAGGTAGATTTTCTGCCACGGAAAACAAGAAAAAACATATGAAACTAACAGAAACGCATTATCTATTTCCCGTGAGAGTCATTGTTGTTCCAAAAGACAACACTCACTCTATTAATTTTTATTATCTCAGTTACCCATTGACAAAGATGGAACTAATGTTAAAACACATTTTATTCTTTATAAATTATTAGATGCAAAAGAATTTAAGACCAAATAATTTCATGTAAGTCAAATGTACTTCATTGATTGTTTGCACTGTGGAGGGCTTCGACTCATAATTCAGGGGTTCATTTTACTTAATTAGGAAAAGGTGAACCACACCAACTCCAACATGATTTTTCAAAATTAACAAATAATTTTGATTTTCTTGGCTTTTTAATATGTATTAGAAAATGTATTAATTTCACCAACATTTAAAAATTCATTTGAGCGATATTTTTAAATATTTTTGTGATATGTGATTTGACTGTGAATTTAAATAGGTCAATTTACAACAAACATCACAAAATTATTAGTGCATTACACATGTTACATTAGCAGAAGAGAATACATGCCAGTTTACCCAATATTGTTTATACAGTACTTAAATAACATCAATTTTTGTAATTTTTTTTAGGGCAGCGGTTTACCTTATGGCAAATTCTATATTGGCGCTAATAAATCACATTACTGTTATAGGGAAAACAAGCGTTGCAAATGTTTTGAGGAATTTTATTTTTAAATGAATAAATTATGTTAGCAATTTTTGAACTGATTAATTATGTAATTATGAACGCAAGTACAATAGTTAGGATTTGATAGGAGATAGAAAATTGTACTAATGGTGATGTGTCCTTTTTAAATAAAATATTGGAGTTAGGCCAAACTAATTAAATAAACATACTTTAAATGATTTCAACTGAGTCTTTTTAAATATTCCGAAGCATTTTTTAGGAGATACATAATAAGGAATTTTAACGAGTCAGTCTAGCGACCAGAAAATGTAGCGGAAGCCAAGAGCCAGAGATTACAATGGGCAGGATAAGTCAAAAGATTGCTATTGAAACAGGTCTAGCCAGAACACTCTGATGAGAGACAACCTACGGGACGGCCAAAAAAGGATGGAAGGATGAAGTGAGAATTGACATGAGGAGATTAAGAGTCCAGGAGGATGCAGAAGATAGGAAGAATTTGAGGCCAAGTTTGTGGCAGTTGAGAGGGCAAATACCATCATCTAAGGTATATATTAAAAAGTGAATAAAAGTAAGTATTTTTAAATGTATTGTCTATAATACAAGAAAGTAACACAGCATTATTAGTAAAATATTCTATCCACTAGCAGAAGCTATTTCCTGCTAATTAATAATATAATAAATGCGTTCTAAAACAGAATTCTTCAAAACCTTGCTTACGCTAGTATAGCTAGGGTTTGACTGGCTGCTTAAGAAAATTTTTATTTAGATCTGAAAAGCATAGTTTTTCAAGTTAAAAACAGACTATTTACAGCTCTTGTAGCAGTTTATAAAATTTCAGAAATCTACAGATTTGATTTTTTTAAATCCGTCTATCTCTATAACAGATTGTTTTTCAAGGTCATAAACATAATGCTTTAAATTGATGACAACTTATTCTTTGCTGCTCTATTTATATAGATAAACTGAGGTTTACTTATGTTATAACAACTTTATATCTAAAATAAAATTTCCTTTAGTGTTTCATTTCCAAAGGAACCTCCAAAGAAATTATCTTTAATCCAAATCCTCTAAAGGATATAAACTCTGAATGAATTTTTGATGAGTTAAGTAGCCTAACACTTAAATCTGACTGGTATGAAGTACTTGCAAATGGAGGTGAGACTGCAAGGATCAGTCATCAAACTATAATATCAGTAGAACACACTCTGAAATTGTAAATTAATCATATCAACGATTGGCCAGATTGGGAACATAGTTATCTTGTGAGGAGCTGTTATATTTCTTTTTTTTCTTTCTTTCTATGTTTCGATATGCTAAAATTTATAATTGACTGACATGGTTGCCATTAAGTGAGCAAAATAACTGTTATTTTTTGTACATGGAATACATACTCCTGTGTTATTATAGTTTGATGGGGTCAGTTAATCAAAACAAAAGAAATTGAGATAAACCAAAACCATGCCTTTAACTCAGCATATTTACTGTCGTGAGTAATGATGTGTGATAAAAAGGTTTTGAATAAGGATTTAAAATTCTCAATTTCTATAAAAACATTCCTTGAGTACCACATGGCTTAATTGCATCTATTTACATGGATTAAACTACGTTAGGGCCTAAATATACTGGATCAATGTATTTAAAAAATTTTGTTCCTGTTGTGATCAGGTCTATTTTTTATTCTGACTCTAATGAATGTGATATAGAATGGAAAGTATAACCCAAATACTTAAAAATTAAACCTGTTATAAAATACATATAGGTTTTAGATCAGGTAACTAAATGTAAAACATGATTGTGTTAAGTTAAAAAATATGAGGTAATTCTTTTCTCAAAAGTTTCCAAAAAGTTGTATATACAAAATTTCCACATCTCCAACTGTAAGCACATACCCATACTTGTGTACAATATTACCTATTTGACCAATATTATAGTTTGATCAACCAACATAGGTTGATAAAGGTGAGAAAAATTAGCCTGCACAAAATCAAAAGCTATTGTAACATCTAGAATGTGGTTAAGTAAGAAATATATATGTATCCTAAATGATACCCATTGAGTAGAATGGAAAGGCCCCAAACTGAGTATTAACAGGTGTCTTGGGCGATGCACAACCATATAAAAAGTCATCAGACTGCAATTGTGTTCGGTTCAGAGTGGGTTCAGACGTAGACCTGTGGATTTTCGGTAGTGCACGCTGAAGACTTTCTAACGATACCAGGACTTGTCGGAATAGTGGACGTTCATCTCTATTCACTTTGATGCAGTCCTCAGTCAGTCTTCGTAGAGCTTTAGGAGTTTCAGAGTAGAGCTTACCGAGGTCAGGTCTCAGAAAACCTCGACCCACTAGGTAAAAAATAACATCTTTGTCATTACTGGAGTAAGGAAGCTGTCCAGAAAAGAGTTCATATAAAACAATACCAAAAGCATACACATCAGACTGGAAACTGTATGGGTTTTCCTCGTCCATTCGGATCACTTCAGGAGCCATCCACAGAATTGATCCAGTTGGCTGTAGAGATTGCTGACCACCTGACCAGCGAGTTTTCACTGTTGCAAGGCCAAAATCACCTATTTTTACTGTCAAATCATGTAAAAATATGTTATTACTTTTTAAATCCCTATGAATGATGTTTTTTGCATGAAGGTAATCCATTCCTTGTGCAATTTGTCGTGAAATTTCAATTAGAGTCAAGACTTCAAACTTTGTCTCTAACACATGAAGATGTCTATATAAACTTGAACCTTCGCACCACTGTGTTACAATCGCAAGTTGTGGTTTACTAACACAGCCCATGAATAATAAAATGTTTAAATGGCGTGTTTTTCTTAAGACTGCAACTTCATTTTTGAATGCCTGAAGCTGAGTTGGTGTGGGATCTTTCACATTTAAGGTCTTTACAGCAACTGGTCCATGCCAATGGCCCTTGTACACTGTTCCAAAAGAACCTGATCCAATCCTTGGCCCTACAAGGATTTCATCAGCAGGGATTTCCCAATCTTCTATTGATTCCCTCGGAGCATCTTTGTGGATTTTTTTATTAGCGCTTTCATCTGCACTTCGAGCTCTTGGTCTCCAAGGCTTTAGAGCATTAGTTGGAGAGGCCTGGGCACTTTGACTGTGAGAAAGTCTACTGTTCACTACTGGTCCTGGAGCAGTACTTGAAACTAAACTTACAAACTCTTCTAAAGAAGTTATATCACTTCCAATGGGATTAACAAGATTGAAACATACATTAGGAGCAGAACTTGATCTTTCACCAGGACCTAGAGCTTTCGGATGACGCCTTGAAGAGTTACGATTCATACCATAACCTGATGGGACTTGCAATATACCAGCCGAAGTCTCTGCATTTTGTGCAAGAAGCATTTGGTAATAAGTATCTTGCATCCGCACTTGTTGGCACAGAGCAGGAACTCCTCCAGCACATCTCTGGTGAAATCTATAGCCACAAGTTCGACAGTAAAAGCCTTGAAACAATAGGCGACGACAGCACTCGCAAAATGCTAGTGAAAAAAATGTTTTTCTGACAAAATTATGAGAAATACTTGTTGCAATTGGAAACTTATCCAAAATTTCTACTTGTACTTCATCACAATCAATTGTTGAAATATCAGCATCCCAAGGTATCTGAACACCAGAAGGAATGTTGTAAACAATACATACCTCAGGTGTTAAATTTCTTAATTTCATTGCTTTCGATAAAGCGTCACGAACACTTTGTCCTGGTCTTACCTGTACACTGGTACGCTGTTGATTTGGTAAATGAGCTCTTACAACTGCCCTTAAATGCGTTTTCACAGGTTTACAAAATTGAAGCTGCTGTTCATGCTCACCATCACCTATAGTGTCTTGAGGGCTAGCCCTACCCTTGCTTATCTCTTCCATTAACTGTTGCTCTTTTACTTCGAATTCATGTAATTTACTGGTCAATTCATGGTATTCACTAAGATACATAGAGGGAGGGTGTTGGAATCCAGCAAACTTAGCATTTAGAGCGTCTATGTTCTCTCTGGTTAAATTAATTACACGCCGAATGTTTATCAATTCGTCTCGTAAACATTGGAATAATTCAAAATCCTCACAGTCCGAAGTCATGTTTACAAACTTAAATTGCACATATACCGCGAAACTATTAGTACTTTAATATAACTAACACACTAAAACATTATAACCTTTCACTGGGTTGGTATTTGGTAGGTAATGTTAAAAACTGAATATGTTTGACAGACACAGCGCTTGGAATTGGGCGAGAGTAGAACTATAGTTGATGTCTGCTATAGGTCAGCATTGGTATTTTACAGCCAAGAACTCCATTACTGTATGAAAAATATATACATAAAAATGAATAAAACTACATATTTTTCACTATGTTTGTTTTTTGTGGGAATTTAAAAGTATTGCGTAAATCAAAAAGAAATGTTTTTGTTAAACAGTTGGAAAAATTATTTGTCGAATTCTTTGATCATGTTTACACCTGTAATCCGACTTAAATAAAAATCATAGATCAATGACTAACTTCTTGTATCTTTTTAGTCTAATAACAAATAATTAATTGTGCGTTGGGCCTGTGTTTTTTCAATTTAGTTTTTATTTGTATGCCTATTAGTCTCTATAAAAGCTTCATACATGTACCATGAACATAGGAAATTCGCTAACGAGAGCCACATTTTTTGGGGGTGCCTGTAATAGACTTTTGAAATATATATAAATATTTGTATCAGTAAAATAATAAATCATAAAATAATTTGACCATCACCATTACAATTACTAAGAAAACAAATTAACAATGAGTATTTTGGATTATTATAACAAACGGTTATGGAGATGATCAGAAATAGAGGCATCTAATGTCATTCAAAAAAATAAAAATAAATGAACATCTTCCCTCTTACCACAAGTATGCAGTCTACTTATTTTAACGACTATGCTTAATTTTCCTAGTATAGTTAAGCCATGTAATTGGGATGGCGTGGGATGTTTTAATCCTATGGAGAAGTCTATTTTCAGAAAAAGAAGTGGAAGCACTGGTCGGCTTGAGTGAGAGTGAGCGAGTGAAATAAACTCCAGTCGTCAAACTGAAAGTAAACAAATTTAACTTTATCAAGTTTGTTGTTTTGCAGAAGATTCAAATTTAGAAACCATCATTGATAAGAGTATGCAATATATAAAAACATTCAAAAAGAAAGAGTGAAATAAGAAATAAATATTCATTTTTAAATACCATTTAAATGTCTTGTAGGTTACCATTCTCTTATGAAACAATTATAAAATTCCTTTTAATCATCGTATTGGGAGTGTTATTGTTAAATATTTACATCTTATCAATACTCTTCAGCAGTGAACAAGTAAAAATTAAACCTTTGAATGACGTGAGTTTATTTACTGTAATGTACAGATTATGCCTCTATCGAGAATAACAAGTAGCCCAGTACTTTATACTATAAGTAAAACTTTTTCACTTTTAAGCTTTAATTGAACCATAGAGACTTATTTTAAAATAAAAACTGAATAAGAACCATTCAATGGTTTTGTCAATATGTATGCAAGGGTCTTCCACTAAGAGACCTATTCTCTTTATTTTCGTTTAATTTTTTACTCACCTCAATTTCACCCTTTTTGTTCAGTTTACAGCATATAAGCCCATATATTTACAGTTAATACCAGTTGGTACAAAGTGATTTAATATTACTTTCAGGGGTTTTCTTCGCTTTTCAGCATTTTTTTAAGGGTTGATGGGGAACAATCTTGTTTTTACCCAATGTTGACCTGTTGTCAGGAAGCACCATTATTAAATAGCCAAATGGTAACTCCGTCTATATTTGACCCTTTCGGGGTTCAATCCGGCGACTTATAGTTTAGAGGCGGGCATTAGAGCCACTCAGCCAGTTACTCTGGCTGTTATTAATGTAATTCTGAGAAACACAATTGGAAGTCAAACTTTTTAATCAAGTAAACTTAGTTATCTTTTTAATCTAAATGTGATCTAAAATTTTCATCTCATAATCCAAACGTCGTCATCTGGATCCAGTCATAGTTTTTAGGTAGAGATGCTTTTTAACTGTTAATAGGCTATTTACTGCATTGTGATTCTTGTAGTCGAATATAGCTATGTTTTTGACGATTTATGTCGTCATCCTCAGGCACAAAAAACCAAAGCTTTTTAACTGTTTTAGACATATCTCTTATACCTATATTTTTTGGATTAGGTTAAGTTTAATTTTATTGTCAGCATTAATGAGGACTGAGTAGTAGCTATTCTATTGTCACTGTAGAGATGTAGGTGCTTGCTATTGTAATTTAGTTGAAAATGTGACTATTATATAAATTTACGATCCGATCTGTTTTGTAATGGTTTTTTGTAATGATAATTTTTTGTTGGGAATAATCTGGTAAAGTGTCAAACAATAAAATAACACTGATAATAGGCTAAAAAGTGCCATGTATAGTATTCAGACGGAAGATTTGGAAAGCGCTTTAATGAGCTAGTTATAAATGATAATAGTCGTTATAGTAGATGAGTAGTATTCTGAGCACTCTCTTCATCAGGTTTTCTTCCCGTTTGGCTACTGTCTTGTATATTGGCCTTATTAGTATTGAAATTTACAATTTGAGACCTATGCTCAAGACATTTAGGCCTCAGTTGGCCATAATTAAACTACTGCTAACACAGATAAGTAACATTTAAAATCAAAGTGAACGTTTAATGTTTTTTTTTTCAGAACGATGGTGTCCTTATTAAAGCAGAACCACTTAAGAAAACCAAGGGAATTCATAATGTTAATCTATCTCCCAAAAAAGCAATATTTGTTCAAATTAATACTACAGAGTTGGCTACAAAAAAAATTCTTGAAAAAATGGCAGTTATTGAGAGACAAACTCTAGGTCAGTTATTTTCCACCAAGATGAAACGGTATCATCAAGTAGTCCTTCACGATGTCAAGATAACAGAACCTGTCTCAATTGAGCTATTGAAGGATTCTTTTAAAGTGAGTTGTAACCGTATCACAAGCTTCATTTTATTGATTGGACGGTAGCCTATTTTGTAAGCCAGCTACTTTTATGTCACAAATTGTGGATAGATGTGAGCGGTTGGTGGTGTAATATTCTGTGGTGGATATTTACATCCGCACTATTGAATAGTAGCCTTCCTTTCTCATTCATCCCCTTCAGAATTGTTCGTAAGTCAGAGGCAAAATCATAGTTTGAATCCCATGTTAATGTAGATACCATTGGCTGTTGGGCTATTAATTAACAGTCCTGTCTAAGGAATATATCAGCCTTAGAGCTGTGGCACACTATTGCGGCCACGACCACGGCCAGTTTTAACATAGAATTCAGTGGAATAGCATACAGCAGGCAAAGTCGCTCCGCTGGTCGTGCGACCAGAGTCTTTGGATTTTGGCCAAAGACTCTTAAGTCTTAACTCCTAACTCTCTTAAGACGACTTAAGGCCTAACTCTCTTAAGAGTTAGGTCGCTGCCGACAGGTTTAGCTTGGGGGCCAAAGATATCACACTATAACATGGGGTATTGCATACTATCCTGCGACACGACTAATGACCAGTAAGTTAATGTTTGAAAAAATTAAGAGTATACACTTATTTATGGTGATTAATTAATGTCGATATACACTTTCTCATAGAAGTGTCTTCTGCCCTGATATCACTTTCAACTTTTCGGTGTAACTTATCCAAAAATTTTACAGACTTATTGTATATTTAAAAACATATCATTATACTCTCACAGCTCTTGATAAAGTATTACAAACTGCCCTTTCGTGGATCTTACAGCTAACACTGGATACACCAATATAGTTTTACTGCTTTAAGTACATATGATACTCATGCACAATAACAGCTAGGTAACTCTACCGACTTCCATAATGAGAATGTAAGATATTCCTGTGGTCGTGGCCATGTCGCTGGTCTGGCCGCAAGGGATGCGACAGCGAAGAGTCACGTTTGTGTCAAGGCCACCACCGCGCTAGTGTGACAAAGCCCTTTGTCAGTAATAAGACTACAAGATTGTGCCTCTATCATTATACCGTACACTCATTTCTCATTCATACTTGGCTTAAAATACCTACCTCGGTAGGTCGCCATTTCAGAAGAGTATCAATAAGCTAAGGCTAATATTACACGTCTTTAGGGAGGAAAACAACACACTCCCCATTGGGTGGGACATGCCCCTACTAACCCCCCCCCCCACCTCCGACTGATTCCCACGATGGAAGAACCTAATAATAAAGGTAATAATAATTTTTAAACTATAATAGTTATGCAGAGTGCCAAAAAATCTTATTTCCTTTTTTTTCTGAAAATGTCCTGTGTTTATCGCCCAATGACATAGATTGTGCTGTGAATCCTCCGTTAACCAGATACAAGATAGTTATCACTAAAAATCGTTTGCCTTGTAGATATCCATGGTAAATATATATTACTAATCTATATAGTGATGTCTAGATTTATATGTTTACACTACTAGCAAATATTGAGTGGGAACAGTAGGGCCTACTGGAAATAAAAGTTTTAAGTAACTGTGCTATTCCAGTTTAAACTTTTTGCTGTTGAAAAGTGTATTCATTGCAGGCCTAATGTTTTTAAATGTGGTGTATCAAGTGACGTAGTCATAAAGTACAAAACACAAAACTAAATTATTTTTTAACTCAAACATGAAAAGCTTTCTCAAGAAACTATACTATAAGCATACTCCACCAGAACATAAGAGGACTCAGAAAGAAAATAGAGAGACTATACCACCTCCTTGAAGACACTGACCCCAGCATTATTGTATTGACAGAACATGGCCTTTCAAAACAAATCCTAGAAAGTACTCGCATAGAAAGTTATTCGCTAATGACAGAGTAACTTTACCCTTATTGATGCAGAAATACAACGCCTCTTGAAAGAAGGCATTATTGAAGAGAGTAGTTCTCCGTGGAGGGCTCAAATTGTCGTGGTAAGTAACGAAAACCATAAGAAGCGAATGTGTATAGATTACTCCCAAACCGTTAACAAGTACACACTTTTAGATGCTTATCCTTTACCCAGGATCGAAGAAGTTGTAAACAATGTCGCCCAATATTCGGTGTTCAGTACTATAGATCTGAGTAGCGCATATCATCGAATTCCGATCGGCAAAAGTGACAGACCATATACTGCTTTTGAAGCAAATAGAAAATTGTATCAGTTTTGTCGGATTCCTTTTGGGATTACTAACGGTGTACCATGCTTCCAAAGATTTATTGATGACCTCATAAGAATCGAAAAGCTTCAAGGCACTTTTGCTTATTTAGACGACATCACTATCTGCGGTAAGGATCAGGCTGACCATGATAATAATCTCCATGCATTTATGCAGTCTGTGAAAAAGTACAATCTAACAATAAATCAATCTAAAAGCAAGTTTTCATCCTCTTTTATAAGTGTTCTAGGGTATACTATCTCGGACCATGTTATCCGTCCTGACCCGGAAAGGCTAAAACCTCTTCTAGAATTTCCAATTCCAAAAGACACTGCATCTTTGCGGAGAGCACTTGGGATGTTTGCTCACTATTCAAGATTGATTCCTAACTTTTCTCAAAAAATTAGACCACTCATCGATAGTAAACATTTCCCACTTGACAAAACAGCGGTCTCAGCTTTCGAGAATGTAAAAAAATTGATTGCAGATTCAGCAGTGCATTCAATCGACGAAACTGGCACGTTTGTTGTTGAAACGGACGCATCTGATCACGCGCAGCAACACTGTCTCAATGTGGACGTCCAGTCGCGTTCTTTTCTAGAACATTGTCACAAACAGAACGACGTCACTCTACAGTCGAACGAGAAGCTTACGCTATTGTCGAATCTCTCAGGAAATGGAAACATTACCTTTTGGGAAGACACTTTACATTAATCACCGATCAACGGTCGGTCGCTTTTATGTTTGATAGTAAACACTCAAGTAGGATTAAAAATGACAAGATTTTACGGTGGAGACTGGAACTTTCTAATTATCACTTTGACATTGTCTATAGACCAGGGAAAAACAACACAGTTGCTGATGCTTTTTCTCGAATTTGTGCAACATCAACTGATTCAAATGTCCCTTCTCTTCAAATACTACATGAGAGAATGTGTCATCCTGGAGTAGCTCGCATGTACCACTGGGTACGTTCCAAGAATTTGCCGTTTTCATTGAATGAAATACAAGATCTAACGAGAAACTGTAAGATATGTTGTGAAATAAAACCCCGATTCTTTAAGTTTGAAGGCAAACTAATAAAATCAACTTCACCCTTTGAACGTCTCAACATTGACTTCAAAGGTCCTATTCCGTCAACTACTAAAAATCTATACTTTTTAACAATCATCGATGAATATTCAAGATTTCCTTTCATCTTTCCATGCTCAGATCTGTCTTCAACTACCGTAATAACCTGCTTGCAACAGTTATTTTTTTTGTTTGGGACTCCCAACTTCATTCATTCTGATCGCGGTTCGCCTTTTATGTCTGCTGAACTGAAACGGTTTCTTACAAATCATGGAGTATCTACAAGCAGAACAACTGCCTACAACCCTCAAGGGAATGGTCAAACAGAACGCTACAACAGAGTGGTCTGGAGAACAATACTACTGGCTTTAAAGACCAGAGGTCATGAAATGAATCGATGGGAATCTGTGGTAGGTGAAGCGCTACATGCAATACGTTCGTTGTTATGTACCTCCACTAATGAAACTCCACATGAGCGCATGTTTAGGCACCCACGAAGGGGATCCTGTGGCTCTTCATTGCCGACCTGGCTGTCATCCCCTGGAATTGTTTTCATGAAAAAGTCCAACACTTCATCAAAGTATGAGCCCCAGATAGAAGAAGTAACTCTTTTAGAAGCTAACCCAAACTATGCATACGTAAGGATGCGCAATGGTAACGAGACGACAGTTTCTCTTCGTCAACTGGCTCCCAAAGGGGATGAGCAAGTAAAAGCACGACAGCAGCAACAAAATATACAGAGACAGTCAACATATGACATGCAATCACAATCTCAACATTGCCTAAGCGATGATGAAGACTTTCCAGATTTGTTTGATCACCAAGAACGAGAAACACAGGAAACAAGACCACAAACCCCAGAATCACGGAAATCTCAAGAAAATTTAACGGAGAAAGTACCAACAGCTCAACGTCCGACAAGAGCAAGAAAATTACCAACCCATTTTAAAGACTATGAAATTTCTTCTTTGAGGCGGGAAAAATGATATAATACAATTCCTTTTTACCTGTTTGTTATTATTAATATTTATATCATGTGTTTCAAATGTCAACTGTTTTGTTTATATTCTTTATTTATTCACAATTCAACTCCATGTAATGTTTAGTCGAATAAAGCCAGATTTCTCCTGGTAACCAGCATAGTATTTATTATTTCACAGACTACATCCAAAACCCAAACACTATGCTAATGATATAAGAGACAATGTGGTAGATACTATTCAGGAAATTACATCCTTGAATTCAGCCTTACACTACTGTAAAATGAGTGACCTTGTAATGACCCAGAAAAAACAACTAAAATCAACTTAAGTACAAAACATGACCCCATTTCTGACATCCCAACCATACAAGAACACTAAGTAAGGACTAAGTTCCTCGGCATCACACTGGACAAGAATCTCACATGGAACGAACATGTTAATAATGAAGATAAGGTATACCTTCTATTTTCTCAAATTGTACTAATTCAACTTAAAACTAATTAAATTAAACTGGTTTAATTTGATTACTTTGTATACTTGTTTTTTATGTGCTTTTACCATTGTATAACAATAATGTTTGACTACTCTTTGTAAATTTACATGTACAGAATAAAGAATTCTTTGATTTAATTTGAAGATGAGTACTGGGGCATATGTGGTGAGACGCATAAAAAGGCTATTAGGGCTCTAGTTGCAACAAGAAGAATGCTGCAGGCAGAAATTTAAAACAGTGGGCATTCTGACAGTCACTACATACATCCTCCCAGTAATACAAGGCATGCTGCAAGATACATCCTACCTCGACAAAGGACAGCCCTATTTGAGAAAACTCCTTCATACATAAGGTGTAAGCTGAAGAACCTACAACCTACCAGTCTTCAAGGACCTTACCTATAGGACAACCCAGTCCGCACCTAGATTTTGAATTTGAATTATTGAATAGAATTTGATTATTGAATTAATAAACGTTCTTTAATTATATAATAAGTCACACTCCATATTTGTACAGCCTGCCCTCACTAGTCCGACACATTGAAATCCGACGTACTCGGTAATCCGACGCACCGTCAGACGGGAGGACAGGAGCAAATAAATCAAGTATGCAGTGACTTGTGAGCAGTTCCTTTCAGTTGTCCTTGGGACCGGGTGTGTAGTACATCTTCTCTGTGTGTCTTATGGTATGTGCGAATGCATCAGGAACACGTTCTTTAAATCTGCTTGTTGTAGGAAAATCAAAAAACCCTTGAGCATTTAAAAATGTCAAGGTTGAATCTCTACCAGTAAATTACAAGTCACAAAGTTGCGCATGGGTGACAAAAGAAATTTTTCATGACTGGTACAATAACAACTTTTTTTCACAAGTTAAGGCTGAATTAAAGAAAAACAAGTTACCAGTGAAAGCACTTCTTTTGCTGGGTAATGCACCAGGGCATCCTGACGTTGATGAATTGAAAATCAAAACTGCCGATGGCTACATTGAAGCTATGTACCTACAAAAAATACCACAGCTTTCATCCAGCCTATGGATCAAAACTCTCAAGGCCCACTACAAAAAGCGCATTCTTAGCCTAACAACCTATATCTTACAGCATGTAATCCTACAACCATCAATGATTCAGAACCCGTTTTGGAGGCTACAATGGAACTTTGTAAAGAAGTGCAACTTGCCCCCAAATCAGTTGAAGACTTTTAGAACATGGGTTATGGAAGACAACCTTGATGCTGATGTGACGGACACAGATATAATGCAAGTTATTGCAGTTGATGACGATGTGATTGAGGACATGGCGCCAGAAACCCCCTACAGTATCAGCATTGATGAAGCTGTGTCGGCAGCTAACACTTTGTTATGTTGGTGCGACGAGAGATGTGGATAAGACCAATATTTTAGTGTTGAAAGAATTGCAAGAGGCAGCAATGGTGGACTGTTTACAGAAAAAGAAACAGAAGACAATTACAGACTTTTTCAAGAAATAAATACTGTGCTGTGACGTATGTACCTACTCATTTTACAGATAGTAATAGTAATAGTATCCTTCAGCTTCAAAAAAAAGCTATCAGGACAATAATGAATCTTGATAGCGAACAATCGGCAAAGCCATTTTTCTCGGAAATTGGTATTTTGACAATTTATGGTTTTTATGTTTTTGAAACAATTATTTTGGCTAGACAGAATGGTGGCAGGTTACAAACAGTAGGCTTTCACCACAACTACAACACACGTAATAAAAATCAATTGTTAATTTCACAAAATTCATTAAAATTCTATAAAAAGAAACCACTCATAGCCGGTATTCAATTTTTAAACGAAATTCCAATAGATTTATTAAAAGTAACAAATGACACCTCATTTAGAAAAAAATTAAAACTTTACCTTACTAAAAAATCCTTATATAGATTTGAGGAACTATAAAATACTTTAGCGTAGTAAAAAAAAAATGTTGACACCATTCCACATTTGTATTGTTATGAGAAATTGTAATTGTACAATTTGATGAATAAAGTTGATTTTGATTTGATTTGATAGCTACATTTTTAACTACATTTATCTACATTTTTAACGAATTACGTACAGTGTTTTCAAAATCTTAAGATAAAATTTATATTTCCTTATTTGTAACGTTGTGCAATAAGTAAGCATACATAAATTAAAACTTGGATGACTGGTCTATGTATTTTTAATTTTGCCCTATAACAAAGTATTAAAGGGTGATTAATACATTGTTTAAAATTATGGTCATATCTTTTTCGCTATTAAATGTATAACAGAATAACCATTTTCGATAATCCAACATTTTTGGTAATCCGACACAACGTCGGTCCTATACCTGTCGGACTAGAGAGGGCGGGCTGTACTGACACCATTACTGTTCTTAACGTTCATGTCAATAAAGAGTTTTGAATTGAATTGAATATTGCCTACTGTAGGAATATACAATCAGCTGTTTTTATAAATTACAATCATCTGCTTTTGTTTTTGTTTACTTGTTGTTGTTCTAGTAAATAAATGTTTTGTTTTAATGTACTTCAAATGTTATAATTAATTATTTTATATTGGCGACGAGGAAATGCCAAGGAAAACTAATCAGTCACAGTTTAAAGATGTAAATAATGATAATAATATGTATTGCATACAAGACAGAATGAGCAGGTTTTCATTCAAGGAATATGACAGTGAAAATGTGTGGGAGGATTACATAGCTCGTTTTGAATTGACCTGCAGAGTAAAGGGACTTGGTGGTGATGAATCGGAAGAACAAGCGGCTCGGCGAGATCTTCTTTTGGCAAGTATTGGAGAGGAACACCTCAGGGCACTGACGGACCAGATGTATCCAAAGGCCTGGGAGGAGTGTACCTACAAAGAAGTCAAAGAGGCAGCCGACCGGTTATTCAAGCCCAGAAGAACCCTTTTTGCATCAAGGTTTGAGTTTGAAAGAGCTATCAGAAAAGAAGGTGAGACGTTTATTTTGTTTTATAACAGATTGAAATCCCTGGCTAGAAGTTGTGAGTATGGAAATAGTTTAGACGAGCGAGTAAGAGACAGGTTTGCAGTGGGGGGCAACTGTCCGGAATTTTAAGTAGAAATCAGACAAAGATGGCCCGATGGAGTGGATAACCGAGGTGATAAAATTAAGTCATCAGTAGTTCTAGAGTTAGCTCAATCCATGGAACGTGCAAGAGAAGAGATTTCCAAGGAGTCATGTAAGAACGGGATGTGTAAAGTGAGTAGGCCTTACAGTAAGGAAAATAAGAACCCATATGTCCAAAAACCTAGTAGTTTCAATAGGTGTAATAGTTGTGGATTTGTACATGATCAGAATGAAGGCCGATGTCCTGCTCTTTCTGCTGTTTGCAAGAAATGTTCAAAGAAAGGCCACTTCGCAAGAATGTGCAAAAGTAGAAATAATTTTGTAAGAAGTAGTGATAGAAATTTAAGGAGGGTAGATGATCCTTCTAATCAAACTGACGAGGATGAGTAAAGTTCTGATAGCGATTTAAGTGAAAGCCAAATTAGGTCTGTTAAGAGTAAAGTTCCCCGTGCCACAATAGATGTAGACTTGAACGGGTATAATGTTAGAATGGAATTTGATTCCGGGGCTAGGGTAAGTGCTATCAGTTTATCTCAATGGGATCAGATAAAATTAGAGGGCGAAACTCTAAAAAAGACGTCTGATGTCATCACTGGCTACGGAAAGAAGAAGCTGGAGGTCATGGGTAAGACTTTTGTGGATGTTACTTTATGCAATCGTACTAAACGTCTGCCGGTGATTGTATTGCTGGAAGATGATGTTCCATTATTTGGTTTGCCATGGAGTGTAGCTTTCAATCTCAGTTTGCCTAAGGAAGTTAATGTAAGACGCTTGGACAATGAAAAAATAGTAATGAAGGAAATACGTAAGAGTGATGAAACATATGATAAAAAAATGCTAAAAAAAGTTGAAGGATTAACAAAGGAGTTTTCTAAGCTTTTTCGGGATGAGCTAGGAACGATATCTGATTCTAATGAACTTATCCACCTGAAAAGCGGCGAAGCCTGTAGCTTTTGGGGCACGTAGGGTTCCATTTCCCTTAAGGGAGGCTGTAGAGCGAGAGTTACAGCGATTGGTGCAGGAAGGGGTTTTGGAAACAGTGGATCCTTCTGAAACACCGATAGAATGGAGTACGCCAACAGTTAATGTAGACAAAGGTGGAGGTAGAGTCAGGATCTGTGGTGATTTCCGCACAACTTTGAATCCAAACATCGTACCAGAAAAACATCTCTTGCCGACCTTTGATGACTTAACATCAAAACTGATAGGTGGAAAGATATTTTCAGTCATAGATCTGCGAGATGCTTATTTGCAAATGAAGGTACACCCCAAATCCCAGAAATATCTTACAATAGCAACACATGTAGGTTACTTTCGTTATACAAGGTTACCATTTGGACTTTCCTCGAGTCCGGCAAAGTTTCAGAGGTATATGGAAGGTTTGCTAAAGGGTCTCAATGTCGGAATTTTGTTAGATGACATAATCATATCTAGCAGGGATAAGACCACACATATAACCACATTCCGAGAAGTGTTGAAGCGACTTGAATCAAGTGGAATAAGAGCAAAACTGTCAAAATGTAAGTTCTTTCAGACGTCCGTGAAGTATCTAGGACACACAATAGATGCAAATGGCATTCATCCCTCAGAAGACAAAGTGGAAACAATAAGACACGCACCATGGCCAAAGAATGTGAAAGAGTTACGAGCTTTCCTTGGGGCACTAAACTTTTATGAGAGGTACATACCTAACTTACATACGATTGCTGCAAACTTGCATAGGCTAACTGGTACGAAGACTAAATGGAAATGGACTGAAACTGAACAATCTACATTCGATAAATTGAAGAATATCCTATCGTTAGAAAAGACTTTGGTTCCATATGATATACACAAGACAGTCATTGTTGTATGTGATGCCTGTGAACAAGGGATTGGTGCAGCACTATTGCATTTGCTGCCGGATGGAACAGAAAGACCAGTTATGTATGCTTCAAGGACTCTGACAGAAGCAGAAAAAAGGTATGCCACAGTTGACAAGGAAGCACTGGCGTTGGTTTTCGTTGTAAAGAAGTTCAGGCAATACCTCAGTGGAAGACAATTTAAAGTGAGGACAGACCACAAGCCACTTGAAAGAATCTTTGGGACTAACCGAGACCTTACTAAAGTAGTAAACAACCGCTTGGTTCGTTGGGCTTTGTATTTAATGGAATACGATTTTGACATTCAGTACATTAAAGGGCAAGACAATTGTTTAGCAGACTTTTTGTCTCGTTTTTCACTCAAGACACTAGATGTGTTGGATCCTGAGGAAAAAGAAATTCAAGCATTAGTTCAAGAGAAGATCGATGTGGTTTACCCAAATTATGAGCTTGTGCTTGAGTGTAAGAAAGATTCGGATATGAAGAAACTTGTCGATTACCTAGAACATGGTTGGCCCAAAGACCCGGGGTGCTTGACGTTGTCCCTCAAACCATATTGGAACAAGAAGGATGAACTAACACTGGAAAACGGCATAGTCATGAGGTTGGGAAGAATTGTAGTACCGCAAGTGTTGAGGGAAAATGTATTGAAAGAACTTCACAAAGGGCATCCTGGAATAGAAGCTATGCGATCCTTATCAAGGTATTATGTTTGGTGGCCTAATCTAAATAAAGATGTTGAGTTGTATGTTCGAAGATGCCACCCTTGCCAGAGTAACAGAACATTTGATGCAGAAGTTCCCCTCTACCCTTGGAATGTTCCCAGTGGCCCCTGGGAGCGCATTCATTTGGACTTTGCAGGGCCATTCGACAACCGGTTCTGGCTAGTAGGAATTGATGCATACTCGAAATGGGTCGAGATAGAAGTAATGGACCGCATGACAACAACTACTCTCATCAATAGGTTGAGGACATGGTTTTCTCAGTATGATGTTCCTAAGAAAATCGTATCTGATAACGGCACTCAGTTTACGTCCCGTGAGTTCAAGCTATTCTGTAAGAATAATAACATCGGCCATGTCACTTCGTCACCATATCATCAGAAAACCAATGGTTTGGTAGAAAGGATAATTAGAACCTTCAAGAGTAGATACAATGCTTGCAAACAAGAAGGTCTCAGCTCTTCACTAGCACTGTTACAAGTATTGCTGGCTTATCGGAACACTCCACAAAAAACCACAGGACAGCCACCCTCTGTGCTATTCTATGGAAGAAGAATACCAACAGCTCTGGATAGATGGAGGTCTGATAGTAGAGAGAGAATTGAAAACCAAGTGTGGCGACAAAAATACTATCACGACTTGAAAGCAAAACTTAAAGAGTTTACTCCTAAACAAGAAGTGTGGGTCCAAAATGAGACGAAGAAAGGTTGGAGACCAGGAACAGTAAAAGAAAGGACGGGAGAGTTATCGTACACAGTTTTAGTTGGGGGAGAAATCAAGAGGAAACATTCTGATCAGTTAAGAGCAAGAGAAGGTGCGACTGATCCACCTCAATGGAAAATACAACCGGAGCCTGAAGACGACCTTGAAGATGATAATGGACCCAATTTCGAAAACTCAGCCTAAATTGAACGGGGAGAAATGTAGGAATATACAATCAGCTGTTTTTATAAATTACAATCATCTGCTTTTGTTTTTGTTTACTTGTTGTTGTTCTAGTAAATAAATGTTTTGTTTTAATGTACTTCAAATGTTATAATTAATTATTTTATACCTACCCTGTATTGCAGTGGATGACTGGGCGACAGCTGTACCCTGAACAGATGACGCCTCCGCTGGGCAGATTACTCAATTCGCTGTGTTCAAGCCATATTGAGAAGGCTGACAATATGGTGCAAGGTACACAACTCAAGCTCTTACTCATGCTCGAAGGAGGTTTAAAGGCAGTGTTCAAGCCTCAGTGGTAAGTACAATTAGGTCAATGAGGAATTAGGCCTGTTGCAAGTTTGATTTATTTAAAGTTAAAAATAAAGTACATAATTTTTTAAGAATTTTTTCTTCAGTCTTTTGTTTTGGTGGCATAATAATTGTGTTTCAGAATTATAGCTCTTCCCAATTACGAGTACTGATTCTGCATGGGTTCTAGATTCTGAGCTTGTTTTGGCTAATATATATACATATGTAAATAAATAAAATAAATTAAATATCTTTAGCAATCTTTGTAGTTGAAGTAATTGTGCAACTATAGTTTCGGCCTACATTAGGCCATCATCAGGCACAAGGATATTTATTTCCTGATTTCTCACTTCATTAAAACATTGATGTGGAAATCCATTGAGTAAGCAGGTCACCTGCGGCGGGAGTTTTTTATTTACATTTAATTAAATCTTTGACTGCACTTAACTATTTAAAATCAATAAAATGTTTAGTATCAGAAGATTGTTTTTACTTATCACCTGATCAAGGCTCTTAGGCTTAAGGAATTATGGGCTTTCATATAGATCTATGGACTGCTGGTGACTGCAATATGATCGTGAGTAGAAATTTTGTGGCTATAGTAGACCTTACTGTCGTTTTTGCTTAGCACAGACAGGTAATAGACTCATGATGATATGCAGTTATACTTAATAAAATTGTACAAAAGTATGATTACAATTATTCCTCATTACCTGATGTCGTTTGAGCATATCTAATCCTAGTAACATTTCCTAGCAGGTCTACTGCGCAGGGGGTATTTATCATTGACGGTATGGCTGGTTGTTAATCTAATTGCACACACAATAGGTACAAGAGGAGTGAAGTGATCACTGGGACTGTGTATGCAGGCAAAGATCGCCACAACGGGGAGGTGGCCGCATTCCACTTGGCTTGGTTGCTGGGGTTACGCAGAGCTCCACTCACTGTAGGACGAAGAATTGATCTGCGCCAAGAGGTCATGACAGTTGCCACGGATGAACTACTAAAAACGTTCCACCAAGAAGGTACCTAGTCCAAAACACTATACATTTTTCAGTGATCTTTTAGCGAATTTCCCATAGGGAAGAAGCTATTACTGTAGGTCTCATGGTAAGACTTAAACCCGGAACCGTGATATTTTTTTTTCTTTAGGTGCCCAGAGGCCAAAAACAATAGTTGTTAAAATTTTTATATATAAATGTCTGTGTCTGTGAACACGATAACTCTTGTAAAACTGGTCTGATCGATACCAAATTTGGTATAAACGTGTATTCCTACATTTGCTCGGACGAGTTTGTAAGCAGACATGCACTGCTTTTGTACAGCCTATGTACTGATTAAGGTTATGGGCAGTGTAAAAAATATTAATTCACCAGGCCTGTCGGGTTTATATATAATGGAAGAAGCTATTGCCGTAGATCTCATGACAAGACAAGCCTGGGACCGTGTTACTTTTTTTGTTTTGAGAGGCAAAAAAATTGTCGTTAAAATTTGTGTACTCTATAATATATATTTATGTGTGTGTGTGTGTCCATCTTGGATTGACTCTAATTTATAACAACTATTGATTGATCAATCTTGTATTATTATTGTACTATTATTATACTTGTATTATTATTGCCATATTAATGAGGTAGAAATTCGCTAAGTACGGAGGTCTGCTGCTACGTGGATATTTAGAGATTGTTCCATTGGAGTGATGTAATTATGTCTCAGCCCATGTTGGAGAATACTGATTGTCAAAAAAGTATCAAGAGGTTAACTATCAAAGGTTTTCAATAATTATTTGATGTAAAAATAAAATAACCGCACATGACCAACAGGAACCTTTTACAAGAAATTGTATTAAGGTTACAGGTTAAATATATCTCCACCAGCTGACTATTAAGGTGTTGTTGCCTACTAAGAATTAGATTATTAGATTAGATCATTGAAATGGCAACCATACTACAATGTAGGTATTGTAAGCCAAGTATGAATGAGGATTGAGTGTAAGATGAATGTGGCGCGATCTTGTAGTCTTGTTACTGACTAAGGCTGACATGTTCCTTAGACAGGACTTTTAATTAATAGCCCAACAGCCGATGACAACTAATGGACCTACAGTTTAACGTGGAATCCGAACCACGGCCTCTGAATTACGAATTGGTCTAATTATGATGATTGTCTTTGCGGATTAACGTGGTATTCAATAGTACAGACGTTAATCCTCACAAGAGAACACCACAGACCATATACTGCTTTTGAAGCAAATAGAAAATTGTATCAGTTTTGTCGGATTCCTTTTGACATCGCCACCGTCCCAGTCAGTTTGTCCTGTAATTTGATAAAATAATAAACCCCATAGAATCTATACAAAAGACTCGTACCTGGTGGAAATGGGCACAGTCTGAAAATACGGCTGGTCAAGAGACAGTCAACATATGACATGCAATAAAAAAACGAGTGAAAAGTGGAAACAATAATTTTAAATAGTGTAAAAATGTTCTAAAACTATAATTAGGCTTATAGAAAAAGACAAAGATTACGATATAAAGATCAAGACAATTTTCATCTTTGTCTGGAAATATTTTTTCTTTCTCAAGCAAAAACACCAATAAATAAGTAAATAGAACTATTTTTACAACTTTTGTGAAAATATATCTATTGACTTAAAATTTTCAGAATTTAATTGACAACAAGATGTAGTTGTGGAAAAAATGCATTTGCTATCCCTTCTTGTTATTTTAGGTTTATTTTTATGTCTCAAAGTCAATCGTTTTATTATATATTAGCAGTAAGCACGTCCTTTGTACGGTTTGTAGGATTTTTTAAAGAGAAAAGATTATCATATCAAAATGTAAACCTGAAATCCTAAACAAATCAATAGAATGAAATATAAATGTTCGTTTTATTTTAAATTACATTACAATAATTGTTTAGAAATTTAATTATTTTATTATGAACAGTGTTTGTTTTTTTTTTATTAAATCTTTTAAAACTACAAAGAAAAGTGATTATACATAGATTATTCAATGAAAAATAAATCAAAATGTAAATACAAAATGTAGAAAATATAATATATCGCGTAAAAGTAATTTTTAATGTTTCTTTATTTTCAGAACTTGTATCAGTATTTACAAACCTTCTCTGGAATGCAGAGAATACATGAAATAAGTTTCATTGTAATCAGTTCTCCCATTTTTTCGGAGAAGACAGCGTAAAATGTCTCCTGGAGCGTCACAGACAAACCGACAAGCAGACAAAAATTGAGATAAGACTGGTTTCGGCTTCTCTAACGCACGAAAAGTAAAAATAACTAAAAAATTAATTATTCTGAGCAATGTACATACAAAACTCTAATTTTCTTTATATAGATTATAATTAGTTATGTTAAAATAACTTTTTAATATAGTATGATTTCGAAATAGGTTTAAAATCAATGACCAATATAAACTAACAAATATTGATTTGACAGCTGTTTGTTTTTCTTTCTAATAAATCTTTAAATTACAAAGGCAGCTGATTATTCCCAGTAGGTGGTTTATTGATAGTTAAAAGCAAAACACGACTAATATCGCGTAAAAAGTGGGGTTTTAAATGCTCGTCATTTACTTTTTAAGGGTCAACAGACTATTTAAAGCATTTAAAAACCTTCTCTGAAATGTAGAGAATGTATGAAATAAGTTTCATTGTTATCAGTTCTCCTGTTTTTTCTAGAAGACGGCGTAAAATGCCTCTTGGAGCGTCACAGACAGACACAAATTGAGATAAGACTTGTTTCGGCTTCTCTAACGCACGAAACATAAAAATAAATAAAAAATTAATAACTGTGAGCAATGTACAGACAAAACATTAATTTTATTTACATAGATGTATAAATAAAGTTTATACTTACAGATATATAATTTTTTTAAATTTTATTCAAACATAATTTTATTTCAGATAGAAAATTTTTTATTCAACTAAAGAAAAAATTAGACCATTATCTTGATTTATAAGCGAGTTATGATTTTTTTCAACACCTACAAATTGCCATTTTCCCGTAGCAGTGAAGGGTCGCAAGTATAAAATCATGCTGGCGGTTTATGAAAATCGTCATAGCAAATCTTTAGCACCAAATGGGTTAAAACTTAAAAAATCCTGAGACTTGAATGTGCGTAATAAGTCAATCGGCTAACATTCCTTGAGACAAACATGTGTAATGTAATTATATGTCTTGGTCTGTTTACTGATACTTGTGTAACCAGTGGTGTAATCATGGGGAGAGGGATGGAATCCCTTCAAAGGGTAAAGTACTAGTTAGTCTGATTAACCTCCATAACACCATTAATAACGAAATGATTGACAAAAATATTCGATAGAGAACACAATCCGTATAAAACTGCCATGCCTACGCCGTTGACAACACCTCAGTGTCTGCATATTGCTTTACATAATTGGTTTCTTATGTATGTGTGTGCAAATAATTCATCTTATTATTTGAGGTAATTCTGCATTTGTTCACAAGCCTAGTTGTCTTTATAACTAACTTGCTTACCCGTCGCGCGTTGCTGCGATGTACGTAACAAACTTATTAGAATAAGGATCGTTTGCAAATATTAAACTTCCTGCCTGTCACTGTGTGCTGCCGAGGACCTACTAAATAGAGTTGAGGCAGGATGAGTTGCGTTCAGCGTGGTGACAAGGATCTTGCGAACATATTAAAAAGTTGTCTGTAATAATCAAAACAAGGGTTTTGTATAAATAATGTCCTCACATATTTTTGCTACATACCACCACGATTAATAGTAAAAACATAAATTAATACAATAAAAAACAGACTAAAGTATGTTTACAAAATCTCATTAGTGGAAGGATGGATTGTCCAATGTCTAATTACACCACTGAGTATAACAGTGATGTAACTCTCCAGGTAACAAGACTTGTTTCTACGGAGTGTGCCACTACTGCGGGCCGCATGACCCGGTCTGTGCTGCCGACCATGTGCTTCAAGGGGCTCTTATACTTTGGCTGCCTGAGGACTTCCCGTTGAAGAAGTTCCGTCATCCCTGGCAAAGGACGTACAAGCCTAACGTACCTGCCAGGTATTTCATTTGTGTCTTAACCCTCCAACGGTTTTACCGTTGATTCATCGACGCCACCGCCAGTCGTCGACGGTTCACCGTCGATCAATCGACGGTAGGTGAGCTTTTACAAAAAGCAATGGTGTGAATACATTTTCGGTTAAAACTACATTGAATATAGTATCGTTGTTTTCTACAGATCATACGCTTTCCGCCGAGGTATGTTTCGTTTTGCTTACTCTATGCGTCAGAATTCTATGTTAGTTAAAACATCGGTCTTCAGTTGCACGGTTATGTCGCTTTGTTTACAATGGTGGCGTTACACGTTCTCGTCGCGTTTGTTTGGTGTTCTGATGTTAATTTCACCATTTTAAAATTGATAGCAGTGACTTATGTGTATAAAACTATATATTTTATTTTACTTATTAAATTTTGAAAAACTTGGCTATCTTCAATTTTTGACTGGTATTTATTTGCTATGTTTTGTGGGGGAGCAAACTTTGAAAAATCTTTTGAAAAAATTTTTTTTATCAATTTCAATTGGATACACCCATCAAAACCAAGATAAAAATAAAACATGTTACTATTATCTTATAGATAATTTAATGTAGATTAAAATGGTGTATAATATGTTATAGATACTATATTTTTACTATTTTTTGTGGAATTTTTAATAAAAGCCTGCAAAAGCGCCAAAATGAGGTGAACCTCAAGGGGTCAAATAGTGAACCGTTGGAGGGTTAAGGGGGTGTTTCCTACCTCCGTAGTATGTTGCGCAGCATGCTCTGTTAACTGCGTTGTCATAGCAGTGAGCAACAACTGGTTGCATTAAGATCAAAAGAGACTGTCTTCCTACCTACGCAGTTAGCGGCTAGACGCACACTGTATCTCAATGCATGCTACCAGTTGTTAGTCATGGTTATTTTAACTTAATCACAGAGCACGCTGCGCAACATATTGCAGTGGTAGGTGAATACCCCTTAAAGAATTGAAAAATTATTTTCAAGAATAATGAGACATAATTTCTGAACAATAAAAATATAGATTATACATATAAAAAAATATTAGAATACTTAAAAAGTTAATTCAATAGAGTCATAAAGTTAATAATAATAAATGTATAAAACTACAATTAAAATAAACGGTATCAGTGGACTGACACTTTATCATTTTATTCAGAAAATTATGCCTAACAGGAAAGTAGCACACATGTTATAGATACCTTGTGTTGGAGTAGGAATAATCCACTTGAAACACAAAAAAAGTTTTTTTTTTCAAAAATTAATTTTCCACTTTGTAAGTCTGCCCTTCTAAAACTATTTTAAAATCACTAAAGGTTAAAATACAAAAATGTTCACAGTTTAATTGTGAAAAAAGGTTGGATACTTATAAAAAAATTTATGGTAAAAGAGGTATGAGAAAAAATGTGAAACTATGTACACACGTAATGGAACAAATCCCCTATAGTCGGAGTCGGGGAAGACACAAACCAAAACATTCAATGAAATTCTTTGCACACAGGGGAACACCAGAATCACTAACACTTTCCTCACTTGCAGGTGAATTAGGCCTATCTTCCAAGTCCTATAATGTTGGCTCATAGTCATAATCTTTTCCTGACGAAAAATCTCCAATTTAAACATCTCGTTGGGTTTATCTAATGCGGAAATTTCACTGTCTGATTCTGAAATATCATTCAATAAATTATCATCATCTAATAAATTTCAAATATCATCAGAACAACATGGATCTGCCTTTTAAAACTTTAAGGTTAAAACTTTCAACAACAACAAACCAAGACAAAATACGCAGAACCTACAACCTACCAGTCCTTGTCCTTATCCTAAGGTCCTTGAAGGACCTGGTAAGGTCCTTCAAGGACCTTACTATGAGTCATCGCGTAGCATCAGCGGCACCAGCTTATTGCAGCATTTGGCGTTTGGATATTTTGGCCAGTAAATTTTTACTATAAAAAATCATAATGGGAATATAAAAGTAGGTATGTTTATATGCAGAAATAAGTGGGGAATCGATTGGTACAGTTTATTTTGATATTAGTTCAACTGTTACGGCCCTATAGAGTTCTAAAAATGACCGTCTTAAATTACTATGTTATCACTTCACAAGTGGTGTTGACCGTCATAATTTACGATGGTCATCAGTTCTAGGGTTAATCAAATATTTTATATAGAGTAAATGATGTGGCTTAGATAAACTTAATTTTAAATACCTTTGAAGAAATAATAATGCAGCTATTGGGGAAAGGATTGCGAATTCTTTCATAGCAGTTAATGTGATAACATTTTTCTCATGAGCTAAAATATTCTGCAAGTGATGAAAACCCATAAACAAAATGAGTAAACACAACAAAATGTTGCCGGGATTATTTGAGCTGTTCAAGAACAAACTGAAGAGGTCAGAGGGCATTTGCAGAACATCTTTGCTTTGATGAATTTAGCAGAGTTACTTTTATAGAAACAATTTATTAGGATAATAAAAGGAAAGTAATTTAGACACACAATAACATAAACATCAAGAAATATCATATGATCTTAATACACAGCATATGAACGTACAGAGTCCTGTAGGGATACTTCAAAAAGCCTTGTATGAGTGAAGAGTTTTCTTGTGTTGCATGGAGGTGGGAGCTGGACGCGAGCTACTGCCAGGTTGTCCGCAAAAATGAGTTATACTCCAGAGGTCCGAGACTGCTGGACATCATCGACACAGCTATATTTGACTTCCTCATTGACAATGGGGATCGTCACCATTACGAAGTTTTTCAAAACATTAATGACTCTGCTGTCTTATTTATTGACAATGGAAAAAGGTTTGTATAAGATTGATCCTTAAATTTGTTGTATCTATTATTAATTATATATTTTCTTCACCAATGAGAGCTACTCTTATTAACAATTTAACATTATTACATTTTTTCAGTTGTCTATCACGAATCAGTTGTTTGTTGTATTTTCCATCTTTTGTTTACTTCCTCAAGTCGAGTTGCTATTTTGAACTGCTTTTGCAATACATGGATGGAGAGTGTTTGTTACAGAGGCCAAAATGGGCTTTCTGCTGTCTCTGTGCAGCACCTAGAACCGGCCCTAGTCGTCCAAATATCAATGCAACTGTTCAATTCAATCACACAGACTCTTAACAACTTTTCTTTCGTAATTTCAAGATTTTAAGGTTAAACAGTTACTGTTTTATCTGGTTTCAAAATACTTATGTTACATTTAGTAAAAGTTGTTTCTATGAAAATGATAACTTTGCCTCCCCCTCCCAACCTAGTTAACCCATTCCCGTCGGACAGACCGGTCGACGTTTGAGGCCCTCCGGCAGTCTGAACTCAAATCACGCCGTGTTCACTACGACTGATGTCACTATGAGCTTGATAGATTAAACAGTAACTTCATGAAATCAAAACATATAGTTTTGATTTCTCTACCCTGTTAATTACCCTTTAACTGCGTATTTAGCAAGAGAAAAATTATTACTATACTTTTTCACCAGTTCAAAGCGGTAGGCTTAGAAACATGAAGGTACTGTTGTTTTATCAAGACTTGTTTTGTTTTCAAATGATTCCTTTATTTCACTTGGTATATCTACTTCTAGTTACCTGCAGTAATAAATAGTTAATGATAAATATTTATAAAATAATCATTATTACTGTATTCTCATCAGTAAAAACTACATTTTTTGTTGTAGTTTGAACCCTAGCACTTCCGAATGGCTAGAATATTACGCTTGTCAGCGCAGCGCTTTAGCCGGTTCAGCCACCAGTGCATAGGAGTAGAAAGCGCTTACTTGGTTATCAGACATGCCCGGTGGCAGTCTTGTGCACTTCGTGAGCAGGTTCGGTTGCTTTCCCCCATAGGGCAACAAGGTCACAAAGACGCTACTGTTTAACTAGTTTACTAAATTTACGACAGATGCCTCCACCTGTCACTTCTTATTGAATTTGTAAATGTGTCGTAAATTACGACTTTGCCAGTTCTAGAGTTAAAAAATTAGTAACAAAAACAATAAAACCCTTTAGCACAGGACTTGGCATACATACAAATTATCAGCATTTAATATGCTAATACAGTAGAACTTGGATCATTCAAACCTCAAGGGACCAGAAAAAAATTTGAATTAGGTATCCAAAAATTCGAATTAGAAAAGTTTTTGCAAGTGGTTGAAATAAACAGTAAAACATCATGTTTTAACATTGTATATTAAAAAAGTTAGGTTAATGGAGGTATTATTGATTAAAAATCCTAATTTTTGTTAAATGTCATACTGTGTTTGGAGAGAACCCGACAATTTAGCTATTTCAAACTTTTTCTTAAATCCCTTCTCTACCTCCTTGATTGCCGCTATTTATTCTTGCGACATCAAAGATTTGTAGGTTCGCTTTGACAAAGCGAACCAGTTCATACGCACAACGTGTTAACATGAACGCAGATGAAGTCACAAATGCCAACACGAAACAAAGACGATGAATATCGAAATAAACCACCATCAATGATACACACGTTACTGAATTGCGCAGGCGCCGTGTAGTGACATTAGAGATGTCAATAGTATGATTTATGAGCAGTTGTAGACTGGTGAGGAGGGGGAGGGGTATCATGTGACCAGTTAACAGCAGGTGTACATGCTGTGAGAAGGGTTGGCTGGGAATGGGCGTTGATCTAGCTAAAAATAGTCTACGGACAGGAAGCCCGAATGTCGTTTCCGGGAAAATCGCACACAATGACTGGTTCTCTTTATAGATTTACGATGCAAAAAATTCGAACTATCCAAAAAATTATTGTTGTATGTGATGATGCCTGTGAACAAGGGATTGGTGCAGCACTATTGCATTTGCTGCCGGATGGAACAGAAACTTCGAAATAAAGAAGTTTTTGAATTACAGAAGTTCGAATTATCCATGTTCCACTGTACATATTATGATCTTTAAAAGTTAGGATTCAGTTTGTTTTCTTATTAAATAAGTTTGACTAATCTTTTTTGCAGTTTTGGAAATCCTTACAAGGACCATATTGACATTTTGGCACCTCTCTATCAATGCTGCAGGTACCCATATCAATATTTTATTTTCAAATATCATTCAAAATTTCAAATTTGTGTTTTCAATTTTTATCGACTATTCATGTGAAAGTATCAAGTTTATAGCCATAATACTTATTTCAAAAATCCTTTTTCAATCCTAAGTACATAGAACCTAGTATCCACTTTTTTATTAAACTTGAGATTGAATATTTTCAAATGAAAGGAATATACATGCTTAATGGTTAGTGAAAAAAGTTGCATGATATTTTGAAAAATGAAATCTGATTCCTCCTCATGTTATTTTTCAGGTTGAGGTCAGCAACGTGGACTCGTCTGCTGTGGTTGCAGATGAAGTCGGTGAGTGAGCCGCTGCGAGAAATGCTAGAGTGGAGTCACATTGCACCGGTGTTGTCAGACCCTCACTTGGCTGCGCTGGACCGCAGGCTGCTAGTCACCATAGCAGCCGTGCACGTGTGCTTCACTGAGCGCAACGGTCAACATAACGTTATAGTCAACGATTAAGGCATATTAACTGACCCTTAATATGACCGAAAAGCGAATTGGTAATACGGACTCACAGTCCAAATGGGTATGATGCCTACTCAACTGTCTTGAATGACAGGCCATATAGCAGCCACATTTAGGTAATATCAGTTAAAGAGATGAATCTTATTTTAAGAGTATCCTCAACCAATCGAGTTTAAATAATACCTTGTCAATTCAGGAAGACGGAAGATGCAAATGGTTGCTGTGGCGTGTCATTGTTACTCCCTTTCAAAAACTCTATTCGATGAACAATGACTTGTCAAGAATGAAGATCATTAATTGATGGATTAACCCAATGGCGGAGAAAGATGGATATTACATGTTCTTGAATGAACATGTTATGTTTGTCTGTTGGTTATGACACCGATTTTGTTATGACCAAGACAAACATTACCCATTCTCTCTTAAAGCTCTTTTTAACTCACAGGACCTTTAATCCTCATGACCTTAGTTTAACTATTCATTTTCTAGTGTCCACCTGTTAAGAGCAGGAGAGTTTCCTATGTCTAAATGACATTTTAATCTTGATCCATAAATAAAACTTGGTAAAAAATCTGATTCCACAAAGGTAAAGTAAGGTTAACCATTGTAATATCAAAACAAACCACAATAGGATACAAAATATACTTCATAAAACACAGAACTGTGATTGAGAGCTCTAAAAAGTATTGGAAAATACAGTACAATTTGATAAGAAAAGTTTTGACTCTTTTTACAAAAAATGGCATTTTACATTTACAATTACAGTAAACTTTCTCATATCCAGACTAATGTGGTGACAGTCGATCCGTATTGTAAAAATTCCATTTATGAAAGGGGAATAAAGCATCCGGATATTAAATAAAAAACAATTTTTGTTGTAATACTAACACTAGTAGTGTACCATCAAAACTTCAAAAATAACGTAATACAGTACAAAGTGGTACAGTAGCTACTAAAACAAACCGTTACCAGAACGACTAGGTCTTATCTACGACCATTGCAAAAAGTACCTATAAAGATACTGAAAGTAACATCATTAAGACGCTCATTATTAAACGGAAATTGAAAACCGTTGCATTATGACATAGTGATATGGATTTTTCATAACGATACAGGTTCTAGACCAATTATAGCTTAGCATTTGATGAAATTAATGGCATTATTGATATAATGAAATGCAAAATCAACTGATGTATCCATAAAGATAGTACGTTTTAGTGGCTAACCTTAGATGTGAGTTTTGAACTATTCACAAAATGAGTGATTTTTGAGCAGTCACAAGTACAATTTAACTCTGGAAGAGATAAAAGCTGAAGCCAATGTTGTAATTAACAACCTATTACTTGTGAAATCTAAACCTGTACACAAAAAAAACATATAACCAGTTTTTAAAGTGAAAAATTAAAAATAATTTGTGGTCAATTTCGGAAAATGTTTTAATAATTTACTTTGATGAATTGTCCAAAGACTTTGTCTTTTTTATTGGTGCTGAACAATATTCAGCACCAAAGTCTGAATATTGTTGATTGTAGATAAAATAGTGTATGCAATGATTGTATTTTGCCGTAAAGCCATTCGTGAGATATTTAGTAGTATTTAGATAACTTACATCTCACTCATGGATTTAAGGCATTCATACAATCATCGCATAAACTACTATAATAATACAAACAGTTCATTTATCATATTATGATTTGGAATAAAAAATTAGTATTGATTTTTGTTTTCCTTTCTCCCTGTTTCACTTACCATAAAAATACTTTTGTATGGATAAAAATATAGGCCTATGATCCAAGACTTAAGGTTTTTTCTTCTGTTTTTCTGCTACACCTGTGCCATAGACAAGATCATTTTACAATATAAGATTAGCAATTTTTAATTTAACATTATTTTAGAGCAGCAATGCACTGATAGATATATATTATGCTAAATATGTGACCACGTTTTAAGTATTTTGGGGTCATATTGTATACTTTGATTCTATTAAGTTTCAATCAAAAGTTTTGCGATTTATCCACCAAACTCCATGGAATGTCAAGAATGAAGTACTTCACTGAGACAGCTAAATAAATTCCCACCGTGAAAGAAGTAAATTGCAAAATAAAGTAAAATCGAACGAAGCAAACGCTGGTGTGAGTAGAGCGAATTTCATAGAACTTATATTCAACCACTATTATTACTATTACTACGCCATGCCATACCACCATTTACCGTCTATACCACTATTAGGCCCTACTATTATTCCCATCATAGTAATCCAATAGTACTGAGTATGTAGATTTGCTGCAATAAGGGTTGTTTTACATGGTGTGTATAAAGAGTGTTAACTGAAGAAAAACACATACCAAATTTTTAGAAATTATGTCAATAATTAAGTGTGTAATACCAATTTATCTATTCTCCATAACAATTACATGGGCAAACAGAACATACCCATGTACTGTAACACCTGTACTGTAGCAAACCTTTGCTGCCATAAGAAACATAAAATTTAGGGGTTTTATTGATTTAATGATAAAACTTAACTAGATGGACTTTCCTACCAAATTTTGGAAGAATATTTAGGTAAATAAGTGAGTTATTGTTTTTGGAGAGACTAAAAATATTCTCCACAAAATTAACTTTAGACAACATATTGTGTTTACCATTTTGAATATCTCAGGAACTAATTCACCTAGAGTCATGATTCAAAAACAGAACCCTCACGTTCGATTGTGGGCCCTGTGACAAGGATCAGGCTTGAGCCCCTATGTTCTCGTGTTATGCTATGTTTATAAAATTACACGGTAAATTTCTAACACTTTACAAATTTTATTTAAAAGGATAAAATTTATAATTCTAATGATTAAGGCTAACAGTTCAATCTAAATACCCAACTTTATTGACAAAATTATTGCAAACATCACTAAAAAATCATTCACTATTACTTTACTGAAACTACATGTTCATTTTTCCCTAACTGACTAAGATTAAAATTCAAGTTGAAAAAATAATTAGATTATGACAATGTTAAGAGCTAAACAATTAAAATGTTTGTGATGTGTTTAATACGCTGGTTACAAAAAGCTTACTTTGGAGTTTGATAGTCTATTTAATTATAGCTAAATCGGAATGGATGAATATACATCAACACTTTCAGAAAACAAATCTAGGGACGCTTGGAAACTAATTGGGCATTTCAATCCTACGACAAAGAAAAGGCATTAAAAATTAACTTTGATAAACAATGAAAATAGTAAGATAACGAATCCATACTCGGTTGTCAAAACTTTCAATGATTATTTTATAAATGTAGGTGCTTCTGAGCAAACAATTGACAACCCAAAACTTAACCATAGAAATTATGATCCCTCAGCCAACTTCAACTTTAACAATTTATATATACATATGTAAATAAATAAAATAAATTAAATATCTTTAGCAATCTTTGTAGTTGAAGTAATTGTGCAACTATAGTTTCGGCCTACATTAGGCCATCATCGGGCACAAGGATATTTATTTCCTGATTTCTCACTTCATTAAAACATTGATGTGGAAATTCATTGAGTAAGCAGGTCACCTGCGGCGGGAGTTTTTTATTTACATTTAATTAAATCTTCTGCATTGACTGCACTTAACTATTTAAAATCATCAGTTCATGGATATTTTTCTAAATTTAAACCAGAAACTTCTAGCGATATAGATGGTATTAGTGTTAATGTTCTGAAATTGTGTAAGGCTGAAATAGTTGGACCTATTTTATACCTGGTTAATAATATGGTAAGTACAAAGTGTTTTCCCAGTAGTTGTAAGATCTCTGTTGTGAGGCCACTGTACAAAAAGGGGGAGGAGACAATGGTGAGTAACTATTGGCCAGTTTCACTCCTACCAGCCCTGTCAAAAATTTTTGAAAAGGTAATTATGTGAGCAAATTACTGATTTTTCAGAGGAAACCAATTTTTAAGCTTATGACAGCATGGATTTAGGAGGGGAGAGTCTACAAAATTAGCCTTAATAGATTTTATCAGTGGATGCTTGGACACGGTTGAGGAGGATGAGTCAGTAATTGGGTGTTTTTGCTTGAACTTGGGTGCAAAACTTGTCCAAAGCCTTCAACTGTGTGGATATCCCATTGCTAATTTCTAAACTAAAAAACAAGATATGGAAGATCATCCCCAACATTGCTTCAGTCCTACTTGACTGATAAAAAGCAAATGACTGAAATTCAACATAAAATTAAAACAATCCAATCCAAAACAAAAACAGTAGTATCCGGTGTTCCACAAGGTTCAATATTAGGCCCAGTCCTTATTCATTGTGTATATATGTAAATGATGTTGGCAAAACAATTACTGTTGAAAATATTTTTCAATTTGCCGATGATACTACAATTTTTCTAAAAAATTCCTCTTCAATTGGAAATAGATTCATTCCAAACTGCAAAACAATGGACACAATATTTTTCAGAGCACTCACTGAAAATTAAACTCATCAAAAACACATTTTTTTGCACATTCAAACAGAGAACAAATTAATTTATTTAAAAATGAAATTACCCCTTCATAATCTGATTATTGGCAATGAGGAGATTGAAAATGTAGAGGCGGCTGAGTTTCTGGTAGTGAAACTGGACGAATGCATGACTTGGAAGGAGTATGTGGAAAAATTTGAAGGTAAATTAGCTAAAGGCCTATTTATGCTGAGGCAAGTTAGTAAATTTGAAAATAGACATCTGGCGAGAAATGTTTATTTCTCGCTTTTTGGAACACACATAAGTTATTCAATAATCCTTTTTGGGGCTCCACCAAAGGACTTTAAAATCAAATCTTTTATGGCAAAAAAATCTATTAGAGCAATGACCCAATTAAACTTCCAAGCGGGCATTGCGAGGAAGGTTTTAAACAGTTTAACATTTTAACAGTTCCTTATTGCCTTTTCATTTTTTAATGCTTGATGTTCATTAAAAAACAAAATAAAATTCCAGAAGAGAAAAATCACAGGTTCAACACCAGATTCAAAACACATTTTTTAATATTTCACAAACTCAATTTATGAAAAGAAACCGGAATACATTGGCAAAAATCTCATTCAGGCAAGTCCTATAAGAAACGTTAAAAAACTTCACTTTTTAAAAGAAAATTTAACATGTTTTTGGTGCAAAATTGTTTTTATGACATTGGAAGCTACATGGAGTGTGGTAATACCTAAAACCTAAAACCTTCGTCCCCAAAATGTGAATTCTGATTTCTAAAAACTCCCTACCCTCACAACCTAGCCTAACCAGGCTTAATGTTGCCCTGACCTCGTTAGGCAACTCTTACAAGCTCTACGCCACAACACATCGTGGACAACGAAGCGCCGCTGGATGTAAGATGCATGCGGGTGGTGTCAAATTATTTAGTACTCTGTACACTATAAACTATCAAATTTTAATCCAAATCGTTAGAGTTGTTTTGAGAAATTTGGATTTTTCACGTTTTAAGGGTTTTTAGGGGTGAACTACCCTTAAAAATCAAAAATTAAAAAAACACCTGGAGATACGCGGTGAATATACACATACATGCCAAATTTCATCTAAATCAGACCAACGGGGTAGGCTCAGGCTGTGGCTCTTACACACCCAGACACATGGACGAACAGACATCACGTCGAAACCCACTTTTTTGGATTCAGGGGACCCCAAAGCGGATATATCTACTCTGAACTCAATATCGAAAATTTTGGCGAAAACAATACTTTCTCCATATACTGTGTATAAGAGGAGAAAGTAAAATACATTTAAAAAAAACTAACACAAACAAAGAGTGTATATCAATTACTGTACTAAAGCTGTATTCAAACAGAGGAGGAGTAGGAGGAAATGTAAAAAGATATCGGTTGGAAAGCACACGGTAAATTTTCCATTTCCTCAGTAAATACTTTATGTTATTATACAGTGTTCGGTTCTGAGTATGCAGTTTGATGATACTGCAATGAACATTTCATGTTTTAATTATTATTTTACCAGAATATTTTACATCGATATGTTTTATACTTCTTTGTTACATTTATACCTCTATGAAATATTTCACAGTTTAGTTTTATCTTTCTCTACTAGGTAGCAGTGAAATAAGCTATTTAGTTTACATTCTTCTCTGTACCTTTGTTTATATTCTCTTTGGCCGCGATTCCTCAGTGCAGTGCGCATGTCTAAAAATTGTTTTGTTTTTAGGTAACTCTTGTCTTAACTCCAGCTGATTCACGATTTTAACCTAGGCGATAATATTGCTAATAATTGCTCTCTGTCGTATTTTTGAATATTTTTCTTTAATATTAATCGGAAATAACTATATAATTATCGTAGTCTCTTAAGTATTTGTCTTTTTAATTTTTAAATAAAAAAGGTTCAGAACTATTGTTTGTAAGTGACTGGGTCTTCGTATAGGGGGCGTGGTTTCCTCTGATTGATGTGGTAGGAGGGATTTATAACTAAGAATAAAATTCCTTGTACCTCTTGCAAACTTATTTATCTGGTAATTAAATGCACCGACTGTTCAAATTCAATCCTAAACATTTCTAGGAAAGTCAATAGGTCTTATAAACTTTATCTCGTCTCAAACAATTTTCAAGTCAGTCAGCGGTAGGTGGCGCTTCCTATGATTGGCATGCTGTAAGAGAAAGAGACGCGCAAACTCGAAATCTCATTGGCTAGGTTTTAAAGACTTCCTTCGTAATGGCACTTCCACTGAAGGTTTTATAGCGTTCAGACTGTGAGTGTAACCACCTCCCCTGAAAGTCCCCCCAACTAGTCATTCTCTGTTTGTAACAAACGTTCAATTTATTACTGTCCTAACCAGTGAGTCGGGAAAGACACGTGTTTGTTTCAGTTTTGTGTTCAGTGCGATCGCGATGAAATATTGTGCGGTGACATTGGTGGTCTGGTGAGGTACAGTGCTTCAATGTTTGTGTTTTAGTAATGTCGTCGTGAAGATCGCAGTTTTGCTCTTCGAAGGTTGCAATTTTTCACCGAATTTTTCTCTAGTACTGAGTTCTTACAATCAGTTTTAATGTGCGGAATAATTATAAAGTTATAGGTTAGAATATTATGGACGAACAGAATCGGATGATGCATCCTGTTACTGGTCAAGTTGGTATGATGCCACAAAGTTACGGAATGCAACCTGTAGATCCAAACCATGGAGCACCTGCCACTCCAGATCAAGACACGAGAAAACAGGATATTGGTGAAATTCTTCAACAGATAATGAACATTACTGACCAATCTCTGGATGAAGCTCAAGCAAGGTAACAGTTTATCTGTGTTAGGTTAGGTTTGTTAAGGTTAAGTAAACAAAGGGCAATGCCAACCAAAGATTATGGTTAATATCCTCATTGGTAATATTCAACTTAAGGACCCTTTTTTAAGGGGTTGACTACTTATTTTAACTGTTCATCCTAAAATTTGACTTGGCTTATTGTTGTATATATGAAACAGTGTTGTAGGCCTAGACTTATTTATTTTTAATTATAAGGAAAACAATGGACTAAAATCGCTTAAACTATTATAGCTTGGGATCGGTTTAGTCTTAAAGATGATATTTATAATGGTAAGTATGTGTATATTTTAAAGAAAGTCGGGAATCCATTTTAAACACTAGTGACCAGCCTGTAGCGGCGAGATACCAATGACAATTATCATTATTTTTTACTTCGGAGACTAGCTGTGATATTAGTTAGATATCAAATTCAATTCTGTTTAATATTCAAATCATTATTAGCTAACTTGTAGCAAAGGTATGATTAAAATATTGTGATCAATGTCTTAAATTTAGGGTTTTGTCTCTTGGAATGTAAGTATAAGTTATATGTATTGCAGACACACTTGCATGAACTCAGTTGATTTCAATTAGAACATTTTTAGCCTATAATGTCTCCCTAAATGGAAAATAATAATAACATACCTATTTTAACTTCAGTGCAGAGCGCTGTCTGTCGGTGTTGCGAATGTGCGGAAAAATTATAAAGTTATAGGTTAGAATATTATGGACGAACAGAATCGGATGATGCATCCTGTTACTGGTCAAGTTGGTATGATGCCACAAAGTTACGGAATGCAACCTGTAGATCCAAACCATGGAGCACCTGCCACTCCAGATCAAGACACGAGAAAACAGGATATTGGTGAAATTCTTCAACAGATAATGAACATTACTGACCAATCTCTGGATGAAGCTCAAGCAAGGTAACAGTTTATCTGTGTTAGGTTAGGTTTGTTAAGGTTAAGTAAACAAAGGGCAATGCCAACCAAAGATTATGGTTAATATCCTCATTGGTAATATTCAACTTAAGGACCCTTTTTTAAGGGGTTGACTACTTATTTTAACTGTTCATCCTAAAATTTGACTTGGCTTATTGTTGTATAAATGAAACAGTGTTGTAGGCCTAGACTTATTTATTTTTAATTATAAGGAAAACAATGGACTAAAATCGCTTAAACTATTATAGCTTGGGATCGGTTTAGTCTTAAAGATGATATTTATAATGGTAAGTATGTGTATATTTTAAAGAAAGTCGGGAATCCATTTTAAACACTAGTGACCAGCCTGTAGCGGCGAGATACCAATGACAATTATCATTATTTTTTACTTCGGAGACTAGCTGTGATATTAGTTAGATATCAAATTCAATTCTGTTTAATATTCAAATCATTATTAGCTAACTTGTAGCAAAGGTATGATTAAAATATTGTGATCAATGTCTTAAATTTAGGGTTTTGTCTCTTGGAATGTAAGTATAAGTTATATGTATTGCAGACACACTTGCATGAACTCAGTTGATTTCAATTAGAACATTTTTAGCCTATAATGTCTCCCTAAATGGAAAATAATAATAACATACCTATTTTAACTTCAGTGCAGAGCGCTGTCTGTCGGTGTTGCGGATTATGATAATCACACTGGGACATTGGGACAAATAAGGAATAATAATGTTCCTCATTTACTATTATTTCATTCAAGTAAAAAAAAAACACCAAGCTTTACCATAAGTTTAGGTAAATGGTTCCTATATGGTTCAGATAAACGAGTAGCCTACTGGTTTCCATAATTTCAAATAATGACTCAAAATTCTGAGAAATGTTAAGTTTCTATTCTACATATTTAGTAGGACCATGCCATTATACTGGATTTCAGGTATATATATGTACGATATATATATATATGAATGATAACTGTGGCTTGCAGTGTTAAGTTACATTGCATATGGTTTAGAATGCTTATGAAGGCACCCTTGTGGTATGTATGAACCTTAAATAAAGTTTGCGTGACAGTAATATCTTACAATAATTAGTAATAAATAATGCAATAGTTAACATTATTAAATCAATTCTTACAATTGAGTAAAGTCAGACATTTAGGCCCAATAGTTTTTTGTTGATCAACAAACAATATCTATTAGAGAAATGTCTAAATATTAAGTACCAAACCAAAGAAGTAGCCTATATATTCTGGATCAGCCAATCACACTTGTTAAAGGGTATGATAATACTTGATTCTTGTATCGTATATCCTTGACTGGGGATTCCTGGATGGTTAGCGTCATGGATTAAACAATTCATTATCACATATACTCAAAACTATAAAACGTTAGACCTGGCTGTGGCGGGCGTCCTTCAATAATCCCTCAACATGAGAGGAATCTCATACTGACTCCTGAAGGCTGTAGAGGAGCCTCTGTAGGAGGGAGCTGCGAATCTCCTCTTTGAAGGCCGTTGGTTCCAGATTTCTTGTCCTATAATAGCTTTCTTTGTCCTATATGTGTTAGCAAAGTGTTGAAGATTTTGATAGCAGAGCGCGGGTTGCTTTTCATTGTTAGATTAAGACAGCCACAAGGCATGTCAAGATCGTTAGCTCTTTGCGTGGCATAGCTGTGCTGAGCGCTTCTGCTATCAAACCTGTCCAGATTCTCCTTCAACAGGACAAGGCTGTGTTCAGTACATACAGGAGTAGTAAATTACTTGGATTATAGCATATGATCAAATCAATGTTTTTGATTTTACTGTTAAAATATAATAAATCGTTTAGATTTTTGTTTACTAGCCAAAGTACCAATTCTTCGCTCTGGTAAAAGGGCTAAGAGGTATACTGATAAATTTAAATTATTGTTAGTTCATTTTTTATGGTTAACAAAATGAGAACAACTTTCCTCTTACTGAACTGTCAAATTGTAGTGTAAACAGATGTTGACATTATGAAATGTAAACATTGGAACCTAGGACGGTCACGGCAGCTCTTTCTTCTTCTTCCTCCCAAACTTTCAAATTTTAGTGTTTACAGCTGTTGACATTCAAGTAGTTTTATGTTTTCATCCTTCGAATTGCAAGAGTTTAAGATCCTTTGTGTAAAGGATTTACACAACACATTTAAAACCGGTCGGTTCAGTATTTTTCGTGTTTAGTTGCCACAACAGATTAGATTAGATTATTTGATGGCGACCATACCACAAGGTAGGTATTTTAAGCCAAGTATGAATGAGGATTGAATGTAAGATGATTGTGGTGCGATCTTTTAGTCTTGTTACTGACTAAGGCTGACATGTTCCTTAGACAGGACTGTTATTTAATAGCCCAACAGCCGATGGCAACTAAGGGACCTACAGTTTAACGTGGAATCCGAACCACGGACTCTGTATTACAAATTGGTCTAATTATGGTCTTTGCGAAAACGTAGTATTCAATAGTGCGGACGTTAATCCACACAACAGAACACCACACCCACCGACCATCGCTCACAACTATCCACAATTCGTGACCTCCAAGTAGCTGGATTTTAAACAGACAAACCCACAAACAAATATACAGAAACCACCTCTTCTTTATAATATTATTATAGATTATCCGTTAAAATTGATAAATAAACACTTTAAAACTAGAGTTGGTAGGCCTACTAACTTAAACTTTTTATGATATAGAAATGTGGTTCAATCACACTGTCCCATCATTTGTAAAATTCTTCATAGTTTAAGGGATTTCTATGTGAGATAAAAATACAGTTTGCAATTTTTTTGTATGAAAACAAAATCCTATTATCTATTACTATAATGTTAAATATGATTTATTTAGTTTTATTGGCATCTAAATGAAGTATTAGTATAAGTCAGTTTAGTTCTGGCATGTAAAATTTGTCTCAGAAATACTTATGTACCTTACTGAACTTATTATAAAAAATTATTTCATTTGGTAAAGAATTTGCATTTTTTGTATTCAATATGAAAATTGATTCAATGCTGAAGAAAATAGAATTTTTACATTCAATATAGTGATATTAAAGCCCTCTAAACATTATTTGGGTATTCTTTGTATGGTAAGGTTATGTTAGGTTGTGTTTCCCCCTGTTCCAAGTTTTCTCGTGTCTTTCTCTGCCCTTATGTGTAGCCTTTCATTTCTCTAACATCGGTTAATATCTTTATTCCGCTTCGATGTATTGTTTCAAAACCTTTTTGTGGTTAGGCCTATCTCTGCCAAGTCTTTCATAAAGAAAAAATACAGATGAGTACTCAAAATATTATAGACCCTCTAAGAAATATTTGTGATGATAAGCAACTTAAATTTAAGATTTCTCCAGGATTAAATAGAAACATAATAATTCAGTTGGTAACTGCAAAATCACGGCATATCATATACCTAAACATGTCCACAGCTTAGCTTAGCGACTAAGCTTTTGCTCATAGTTACTTTAAACTGGGTTTGATTGTACACCAAAAGAAATGTTGTTTTCCTCCGTAATCTTTTTGAACATTTTAAATAAAACTATTTCAATTCAAGTAAAGGTTTTAACTTACATTTATTACATCTTACTTAGTTTAATGGAAGTTAATAAGATAATTAAGTTCAATAGTTTCTATAAATTATGTTTGCATTATTACAATTTAATTAACGCTCATTTAAGAGTTTGTATTAGATTATGCCAACCTCACTGAAATTGGATTCAGTTCAAATGTTGCTAATATTTCAATCATGGATTTAAAGTTTACTTTTCATTTGTTTATGTTCAAAACAAACACATTTACCGTATAATCTTAAAATAAACTTTTAAATCAGGAATACTTTTTTGTGAGTTTGAGTACCAAATTAAATGTAACTTATAGTATGACTAAAGATGAATTATACATGATTTTTGTTGTGTAATTAGGTCTAAGTCATTCTTGACATGTGGTTAAACTTCATTAATTTTTAAATACTTAAGGTTAGGTGAACTCTTTTTTTGTACTGACCAGAATACTAGAAACTAAAGAAAAATCATCCTAATTCTTTCGGAATATCTTGAGTTCTTGTTTACATCAGTTTTTTACATAATATCTAGATAATATCATTTTCTACATAATATCAGTTTTTTTTGCTTCTGCTGGATAAGTTATTCTAAATGAAATTAAAAATACATTAAGTTAGTCGGCCAATAACATTCTGTAACATGTGAAGAAATATAAACCAAAAGATTTTACAGTAACTAAAGGCTTTCAGTATTACTCTTCTTATTTCCAACCCTTAAAATCTGTGACCAAGTCAAAATGGCCCAGGAGGAGTGACTCACACAACCATAACTAGAAAATATTTTTTGTAAAAATTGAAATTTAAAAGTACTTCTATATTATAAGGTGGACGTGAGGTAAAATAATATATACCGTAATAAATATTGGTTATACGTATTTATGATAAGTAAAATTTGAGTAATGGGGTATCTTTAAAGTGATGTAAGCAAACCGTTATATTGGCGAGTTATAGTGAATTTATTTTTATGGCCAACATAATTATCGAGGGAAAACTTAATTTTAATGAGAAAGTTTCTTTCAAATGAATTATCCATTGCACAGAATGAGAACGCCATCTAATTAGTTTGATCAGTTAAAATGATTATTCCAATAAATTTTAAATGAAATTTCAATTGTCTTTTCAGTAGAAACTCTTTTAACCGTCATCCTTTTATCCACCATAGGTCTTTTTTTTATACCAGTATGTGAAAATGACTATTTTCAAATCTCAGGTTATGTGGATCTGTGTTATCGTTTTGCAGAATTATAGTAATGTACACTGTAATTTAAATATAAATATACTTAAGGTTCAATTTCTCACTAAACCTAAACTCACCTACTCTACAGTTTTATAATAATGTTTCTTATCTTTCTGTTTGCTTAATCCTTAAGCAGTCCCAAGGGTAAATGGCCTCACTTTATATTATTGGTAGGTTACTAGGTTTTATGGACAAAATCAAAAGACAAAAGTGCTGATCAAGATTCATGGTCAGGTGGGCAATAACATTTTTTATATAATAAATAAGAAATGATTTATTGTTAGGCCTACTGTTTTTGTGCTGTGATGTTTGCAAAACACTCACCAACAGACAAAGTAATAATAACAAAATATACTAGTAAAATTGTATCATGGAAGGTTAAGGAAAAACTGAAATTCAGCATAAGAGAGTGTTTCCATCAGTGGTCAGGAAGAAAAAAATATATACTAGAAAATTTTAATATTTACCTAAATCAATAGTAATTTTATTGTAGCAAAATTGGCTTAAATTAATATATCCATTACGATTAGAAGAGAACACTTACACTTGATTTACACTTAAAATTCCCTGACTAGACTTAATTCTTTATTATAAAGCCATGGTGTCAACCAACCTGAAAAACCTTAAAGTCTGAGAATTTCTGAGGAGAAAAAGTCCACCTACCTGGAAAGGTCAGGAAATTTCATAAGAAGATAAATGTGTGTTGGAAAAATGTACAAAAGTCCGTGCAACTTTCTCTGGTAATAGAAATATTGTCTTGTTTCCTTTGTTAATGACATTTTTTGCTTACTTGCTAACAAATTTTCTCAGTCATATTAAATTTTACAAAATTATGTCAGTATAATATCTCAAAGGATTGTCAAGTATGTTATATAGATCTCATGATAAGTAAATCATTATGCAAAGTGGACTTTTTTGCTTTTGTTCGTCAAAATAATTCATTAATTTGCTCTTTTGTGCAATTTTTAGCAAACCCGTACCAGTTTCTTGAGCTGGACATTAGAAAAATTTACAATATTCGGTGTTGTGCTTTATATCGAGAACCTGGAATTTTCTAAATACTGGTTTGGAAAAGTCAGAGAAATTTGATTTTTTTATTTTGGTAGACATGAAAGCATGGTCTAGTTTTAATACTTGATTTTATTCGCAATTTGAACTATTATGATTTCAAATTTGTGCTAATAACTGTCAACAATTTTTAAGGTCAAGTTATTTTTCTTGTTCTCCTGGAGTTTTGAACTCTTTCACGCAATGGTGCCTAGGAGGAAAGATCATCAGGTAACCCACTTTTGAGGTCCTCTAGGCTGAGTGATTTGCCTCCTCGTGGTTATCCCTCATCAGAGGTTGTCGGGTTGAAGATGATTCCTCCGAAGCAATCTGTTGTATTTTCAAACCTTCAGGGACTTCCTTGTTACGGAGGTCACGGGTATGTAACCTAAGGAAACATCAAATGCACATGCAATGGTGGGCTTCTGGTCCAGAAAAAGCCGGCAGCAAGAAGTAACTGTCAATCTCGGGAAATGTGGAAAGGAATATGCCTTCAGATGAGTTTTTGATAGGATCTTACAATTCTTTAGGCTACTTCTCTTAAAAAAAGTCATGAATCTTTACACTTTGTGACATCCCTGTCAGATGAGGTATGATAATATTTGTATAAAATACCTTTAACTGTACATGAAGAATTTATATGCACATGTTTCTGTTGCAGGAAACATACCCTGAATTGTCATCGCATGAAACCTTCGTTGTTTAGTGTGCTATGTGAAATCAAGGAAAAAACAGGTAAATTACCTTTAGAAAATTCAATAAATTTAGATGATTTAAAAAAATATTTCTGTATTTTTTCAGAAATTGTATACAGACGTTAAAGTGGAACTTATATAGTTCAGATTTGCATAGTTTTAAATCTTTAATTTTAAAACTTTTCTAATGAATTTTATATTTAACGCTAATATGGTTTATAACTAATCTAATAACCCACAGTGCATGTAATCCGCCACTGATAGCCAAATGACAAAGGACGTCCCGAGCAACAAATGCTTTGCTGATGAATATTTCAACGTAGTTCTTGTTTTCTCGTTAAATGTGCTTATTCATTTCTTATCCGATAGATCTGGCTTCCTTTTAAATCACATATTTATAATTTTTCGGTCTCTGACAGTGATGCACAGTCACTGTGTAAAAGGCTCGATTTTAATTCAGTCATCTGGGCATCAGGTGTCTCACAGAAATTCAAACAAGAATGGGTTGGATTTGAAAATACCCTCGTTGCAGCAGACATGCATACTAAGTAAATATACATTGATCTGGGAATGATTCTAAGCTTAATCAAGGGTTAACCAAGGATGTTATATTAACTTACTCTCCTTAAAAATAATGTCACAGGAAAAGAGTACCTAAGTAGGTTTACTGCAACAAGGAACAAAAGGATTTTATATACAGTAGTAGACCCCATGGTGCTGAACTTCCAAGTTTCATCGCAAATAATAAGGAAGTTGTATCGACTTTCTTATTCATTATAAGAATATCATAGGGAATGAATTAGTAAGTTTATTGCCATCAGATAAAAATTAGATATTTCAGCATATACTATTGGAACATTATTAAATGAACCTGTATACCAAATTTCCTCACAATACTATATTTTTAATAACATGGCGATGACTACCCATGAAGATCATCTAAGTAAAATATAAATGTGACTAAGAATTACTCATACCCTTATACATATTCATGAGACACCGGCCCAACAGTTAAGTGGTATTTTAAGGTGGATATAAACGAAGGGTCAATGTTATGACTTTAATGAATTTTATGACCTTTAGCTTTCTTACACAACTAAATCAAATTCCAAAAAGGGGGAGAAACCCCATGAGTTAAAACTGAAACCTCATGTAGAATGTTTCCGAGTATCTTCTGAAAGAAGCATTTCTTTCTTATTTTATTTTTATTAAGATTGAATTTTGGTTTAGGTCATTCTCAATTTTTAATTTTTTCATTTTTTTCATTTTTTCTTTATTGTTAGTCAGTGAAATAGCATCCAGATCATAAATAATATAACTCTTAATTAAGAATAAAAATTACATTAAAAAAGAAAAGAACGTATATAAAAAAACTCAAGGCTTTTGCGTTTATTTAGTATTTTACGTCCTTCAGGGAATATGTTGTAACTTCTATCAGCCAATTTTTCAAAACATTTTTAAAACTGTTACCAGTGAGGGATTTAATACTGAATGGTACTACTGCAAATTATAAAATTTTTCCCCTTACAAATTGGCTATTTTGCTGTGAATTGTAACAATGAAAATCTGAATTTAAAAAAGTGAACTTGTAAAAGTGAATCGTCTTTTAAAAGTAACAGAGTTAAGAAAAAATATGATGCATATATGGTTAAAATGTTATATTTTCTAAACAAAGGTTTACAGGATGATCTGGCTGTTTCTTTAGCATTTATTCTAAGGTACCTTTTTTGAAGCACATAAACACTTTAGCAATATTGTATGTGCCATTGGCCACCCTAAAACTTGTTAGCATATGATAAAAATGGGTGAATTAAACCATAATATAAGATAATTTAAACTTTTAGTAGCAAATCAAATAAAAATTTTAAATTCTTATTAGTAAAAATAATCCAGAGGAAATTTTATGACAACCATGATCAATTTGATGTTCCCAAGTTAAATTTGTTTCAATAAAAATTCAGAGAAACCTAGCTGTATTTGTTTTGAAAACCAATCAGCCATTGTCTATTTCTAATTCCTGCACATATTTATTGGGGCCGGTGTTCATCATCTCTGATTTTCTAGGTTTACTTTTAAGTTTTAATTTTCAAACTATGCTGTAGCATCATTGAGAAAAGAATTAATATTTTTTGTAGGATCTGAATAGTTTGAATCTCAGCTAAGGCCAGAAGTCTAATCTGCATGTATAGCTAGATAGTTCTGTGATTGTAATATATCTTAGAGATCAAAACCAAACTTATTGACATGGAACTCATTGTCATACTGTATAAACCCAGTAATTGATTTAAATGATATCAATTTCATTTAATAAGAATCAGTAATGAAATTTTATTGATGACCAACTCAAGAAAAGACGCCTGCAAGTTTGTTACTTCTTTGCCTGTAAAATTTAAAATCCAGAAAACCTTTTTTTCAAACAGCAGTTAGCCAGTCCTTTGTACAGGCTGTATAATTTAATGTCTAGAAGAAAGATACTTACTGTATTGTAATATGTTCATTTTTACCTGAAATTAAAATAAGTAAAAATACCCCCGTCGCAGCAGACCTCTTCGTCAGAAAATTTCCAAATCAATAATATAATAATATATGACAAATTTTTATCAATACCTGTCGATAAATATGAGAATTAGCCTATTTACCCATTCTCCATAATATTAACATGGGAAAAGAGTATGCAGGTTAGCTATCATGATAAACACATAAACTATGATTTTTAAACATAAATGGATGGGTCTCAAGCACATGAAGCAAAATAGCAAGTTTCATCCAAAAATATAGATTTATAGGTAAAATATTAATTTTTCCTTATTCTCCATAAGATTGACATTAGAGCAAAATACAATGTAGTGTGTTTAGATTTTTTAATATCTCGGCAACCGTTGGAAGTAGAGAAAAACTTTAAAGAACAAAATCGTGTAGTTTTTAAAACTAATTCTAATGGTAAAAGATAAATTTAATTTTTTTTAATTACTGTACATATGAAAAACACCAAAACCCCCATTTTTTAGTACAAAACCCCCAAACAACCCCTTCCGATTGACCGATATGTCTGTCGTTCGAGTAAATGTAAATTTAATATACGTCTCTACCAAATTTGGTCTCAATCGGACCATTTTTACAAGAGTTATGGTGTTAACAGACACAGGCACTCACGTGTGTGTGTGTGTGCCTGTGTGTACACACACACACACACACACATATTTATATTTTGTTTTATGAATGTTAACTATTAGGGCTACGATTATTATTATTTTGTATTTAACACAACTTGTTTCGAGGATTATCCCATTTTCAAGTGTGTACAAAAATGTAACCTCTTAATATAATTACATAATAAATTTAATTTTTGGTTTAAGAAACATGTGTTGATTTTTTCATGCAGTGTGATAGAAAAGATATGTATATTAATAATATAGTTTCTTAAATTTTTCAAATATTTTTTTATATCTTTTCTATCACACTGCATGAAAAAATCAACACATGTTTCTTAAACCAAAAATTAAATTTATTATGTAATTATATTTAGAGGTTACATTTTTGTACACACTTGAAAATGGGATATTCCTAGAAACATGTTGTGTTTAATAAAATGAAATAATGCAAGGGTACTATGGCATTCATTTACAATATATATATATATAATTTTAACAACTTGTTTTTGGCCTGTGGGCACCTCAAAATCAAAAAATAACATGGTCTCGGGCTTAAGTCTTGCCATGAGACCTAAGGTAATATGTAGCTTCTTCTCTATAGGAAATTCGCTAAAAAAGTAAATTAAAAAGAAAGATAAGTTCTCAGCTCTTCAAGAAAACATTTTAATATATAAAAGTTTAGTTTGAATTAAACAAAAATCCTCTCCAAAAATTTTTAGTAAAAGAAATTTATAAAGGAAAAATATTCATCAAATTGGGGGCTGTCATTGGACACAAAAACTCATACAGTTGTTTACAGGAAGACATACAGAAATTGAGATAAGACCCAATTCAGCTTTTCTGGGGGATAAAACGTAACATTAACCAAAAATATTATAATTCCAAGCAATCTATAGTTCTTTTATATGTGTACCTTATATGTGTATGAAAATTGGTTTATCGATATGTAGGCCTACATCGTTTGCCACATACCAGAAACATTTGAAATGTCTATTATTACACACACACACACGATCATCTCTTGCTTTAGATTTGATTAGATTGACAATAAGACTGTAGCATATTTCGTTATCACAAGTTACGGCTTAAGGCTGTGCGTTAGTCTATTCGTCCTCGCCAAGAGGTGTTTTACGCTTGCGTTCGTAACGGACAATAAAAATAAACTGTACATTTTTGCGTCGCGTGTTTTGATTTTTTTCATCGTCTTGGATTTTCCGTAGTGCGTATGCGTGACATGATTTCTTTCTAAAATACTCTTTCTAAAAGTCAATGGAAAAGCTTTAAAGGACGAAATGTAGTGCATAAATTAAATGCGGTCATTTGTTCCAATGTATTCAAGAACGTCCGTTTTACCGCCAGTACGAAAACACATACAGGTAATAGCTCTGTGATACGAAAAATGAGCGTTTCAGAGGATACGATAAATCCTGTTTTAGAACACATTACTTATTTTAACAATGCAATGTGTAGCGTAGGCAACAGAGTTTTATAGAATTACTTATTTATCTTGGCGTTTCCTTTTAATAATAAATTGTTACTGGACCAAGTAAAATAAATTTTTAGTATTTTGTTTCTATCGCACTTAGCTAATACTATTTGCTTTTAACGAAACGTTTGCTAGTCTTGCTAGCCTGGTGGAAAGTGTCTTGGACTCGGGTGCAAAAGATCTCGTGTTCAAATCCTAGGTTTGGACTGTTACCCCATAAAGTTGTTTAGGCCTAAAATTACTTTAATTTGACTTATCAAAAATATCTCTGATGTAAAAAACGAAATGTTTTATGGTAACGCGTGGTATGGTAGAGAGTGCGCGTGGGTGCGCCAGTCGCCAGTGAGTGTCTGAGTCTGAGTGAACGTTGTAGGCCTACGTATATTGTTGGACCACCCAAGCGCTCCGCGAGCGGTCACACTAAAATAGTCGCGGGAGTATTTATAAGCGGGCAGGGCACGTGTGTGGCGGAGCTGGCTTTGTTTACATCGTGATTCGTGCCACACGCGGTCCAACGGGGCGACGGGCGTTTTCGATTTTAAAGAACCATTCTGAATTTGTAAGAGTAGCAGTGCCGCTACTTCCAGCAAAATTAATGATATATTGTATCTCTATTAACCCTGATTACCTGGAGACCGAGCTTTGCTCGTATAGAATAAGACCATCTTAAGGGAAATATAATACTAATAATCCAAATAGTTTAATAATTATTGTTTTACTTATGCAGGCAACAGAAAATAGTGTTGTTAGTTCCTTTCTTCAAATAAAAACAAAAATTATAGTTGTTTATTGAACAATTAACGCAAACATATTTTACTAACCTGCATAGATCCTCGGTCGAGGATCGATACTGGGATGGTGGCGTCATCCTGTAATCCAGCTACTTGGAGGTCACAAATTGTGGATAGTTATGAGCGATGGTCGGTGGATGTAGTGTTCTCTTGTGTGAATTAACGTCCGCGCTATTGAATTCTACGTTAATCCACAAAGACCATCCTCATGATTAGACCAATTCGTAATTCAGAGGCCGTGGTTCGGATTCCACGTTAAACTGTAGGTCCATTGATTGCCATCGGCTGTTGGGCTATTAATTAACAGTCCTGTCTAAGGAACATGTCAGCCTTAGTCAGTAACAAGACTACAAGATCGCGCCACAATCATCTTACATTCAACTCTCATTCATACTTGGCTTAAAATACCTACCTGTAGTATGGTCGCCATTTCAAATAATCTAATCTAATCTAATCTGATCTCACAACCTGTAATATGACCACATGAGTCCGCCGCGTTGGCAATGAGCTTAGACGCAACTAACCCGCGATGTGATTCAGCATGTTTTACCCAGGTGTTATTGTTGGAGCTATCATAATTATTCGTACGAGTATTAATAAACTGAGGTCAACCGATTGTGTTAGATACGGAATGACGATTAAAAGTAAAAGGGAAATTTAATTTACATCAATTGGTTTGTTAAAGTGGCTTTAAGCAATACAATGAATAAGTTTTATGTCAAAACACGATAGATTTTGGAAATACTTTTCTCTGCTTTTATTTCGCACAGTTTTTTCACCCTTTAGTCTTTACAAATTGTTTACTAATTTGATTATCTTTAATTTATTACATACATAAATAAAATATATATTCAAAACCTTTATTCACATTCTAGAAAGAGCCATCTTCTCTCAACAACTGTCAAACGGTTATAAACTGATGTTTTGATTTGTATTGCTTCCATTTGATTCTCCATAAGCACAATGTTAATTTTTTTAAATTTTAAACTTAATATTACAAGAAAACCGGAATTTTACTGGACATTAGACCTATCTAGAACTTATTTTCTACTCGGAAATTAGTTATTTCCAAAATTTAAAGAAATTCGTTAGAGCCGTTTTCGAGATCCGTGTGCAATTATATATACAAACCATGCTCGTATTATAATATTGGACTAGATAGTGATGAAGGTTGTAAGGTATTTCTTAAAGTAAATATGTTGGCATGTGAGGAATGAAACAAAATTTTTAGGAATGAAATGCCGAATTCCCATGGCGGGGGCTCTGAACCCGACCTCACTCACTTGACCCATGCTTTTCTTCCTATCTCACCCCCGTTATCGTAGGCCTGGTGGAAGCAATTAGATAATGCGAATTTGTCGCAGAGATTTGTCCTATGTATGGAATAAATCCCCATTAAACAAGTTTTCAAGCGGCAGTGTAACGGGCTCAGAACCTGGAGAAGCGATATTTTGAATATAGTGTTTTATTTGTACTGTCCGCCCACATAGGGTACAGATCGGTGCGTGTGACCTACCAAGCATAGATAGGGGTAAGCCGACATGGTACAAATTAGACAGAACTGATAAAAACTGAAAAGCAACTCCGAGATCGGAACCTGGACCATTGCGTGCTATGAATGATACGTTGTCGTCAATTCAGATGATTGCCCTAATCCCCTAGCGCGGACTAGATGACAATTTTCTCACCGGAAGATTGGATTCAATCAAAGTATTGATATATAAAGATATAGACCCTAGCGTTCCTTGATCTTAAAAAAATATATTCTTTCTGTTTGCTATACCATTGCATAACTATTATAGTAGACCTATATGAGGATCATGTTATCGTAGTAAATGAATACTGTACTGTATCTTTACTTGCTTTTTACTTTTTTACTTCCACTCCGCCGGTGTGAGTATGAAGTGCACCTCGGACTGTCGCTCATGTTTAACGCATCTGTTATATTGGAGGTACATACTGTATTACCAGATGAATCGTAGTACAAAGCGATAGTTGGTGATATTACAGTACTTCCCTACAAGATACCGTATATACTCATACATTGCTGTCCAAAAGCCGAACATTAAGCATATTTATTTCCCCGTGGATGTACTGTTTTGAGGCTCCCTGGTTTGTCGTCTGGCGGGCTGTACATAACGACCCGAAGGCAACACTGTTGATCTGATTATGGAAGGGTGCATTTTGACACTAGACCGAGTTTTTGTTAATAAATATATGTTTTGTAAGGGAAGTTTACCTTGAGAATAAAAAACCGTGAAAATTCAAATTTCTTATGAAGATTAATAATAAAAAATCAATTTCTTCTTTATCTATAAACCTTGAAACTTTGGACCTATAAAACTGCAGTGATGGATGTAACTCAAGGTTACATTACCCAATAAAACCTACACAAATAAGTTTGTTATTACTCCGGTTGGTGAATCCCCAGACATGTTTCAAGTCATAGTCTGAAAGAAATTCTACGATAGTTTTATTACAGGTATCTATTACTGTACAGAGTCAGTGTCAGTGTAGTGTGGGCCGGCCGGCCGGGTAATGGCTGCGACGGAACCGCTCGTAATCGGCTCTTCTCATTACATCACAAGAGCTCGGTCGCTGTTAAATTGTATATAATTTAATGGTAGAAGGAACGATGGGCGGGGAGTCGCTCTTCCACGCCGTGGGCCCGGGGGCGGGGGGGGAGGGCCCCCACTCTCCGTGGACGCTATTTACGATTCCCTTATCCCTTCCCGGCAACAGCCGAGTCCGGAATTCTTTCTCGGCGTACAGGAGCTAAATTAATCATTAAAAACTATGTTGACACGGATATGTCTTAGCTCTGGTGGGGTTGTTGGTAATTCGCGCGACTAAAATTTGAAACATTGACCTCATAGTTTGGTTATAAGAACAACTGTTTAGATGAACTGAAAACATTCCCTTTAGACATAATATGGCATGCTCTAACCTATTTACCACAGAGAAGTAAATACAAACATTTTTGACGTAGTGGTTGGTAAATTTACGTTTGACATGCGATAGTAACCCCCCCCCCATAGAAGCAGACCTGACTCACGCGTTTTTCCAGCGATTTTAGATTTTTTATGTTCACTTTTTTAGCTTATGGACCTTAATACTAACATTGGGACACTAAAGACAACGTACAGTTTTTATGCTAAATGTATCTCACGGACAAAATTAAAATTCAAAATACATTGTACTAATTTGTATGAGCATATTTTTTCTATTCGTGATTACGAGTACTACATTAAGTAAAAAAACCCATAAAACCGATTGTGGCATCAAAAACCGAACTCCGCATAGACCAATCTGCCTGGTTTTAGAACTAATGCACCAACGATCAATGTAAACAAAGAAATGGTGCTTATACTCTTACAAGGAATATATGAAAGCTGGTTACAGCATTTATTTCTTTCAAGTCACTTTAATACGGTAGATCCATCACATCCTCCCCCTCCCCCCCCACACACACACACTTGTTAACACGTTCTCTGGTATGAAAGAATTCACAATCACAATCCTTTCCCCAAGAGCTGTGCGAGTATTTTTCAAATTCATTTAAAATTAAGTTTATTTGTGCTACATCTTCTACTCTATGTAAAATATAGTGTATATATACACATAAACATTTAAATTATTTTTTATATGGCCAACATATAAACAGGTGAATTTAAAATTAGAAATTTAAAACGCCATAAAATGGAACTTACGGACTTTTCGAAAATATTTTTTTACTAAAACCTTCCCGGACACATAGAGCATCTTCCTAAAATTTCATGGCGATCTGATGATTGGTTTGGCAACGCATAAAGGACATACATAAATACATACATACATTCACACACACATTCAATTTTTTATATAGAGATAGGAAAGGTAGGGCATGAAATACTCGTATGAAGAGATTGCTGTATATGATTCTTAGATAGATCAATCATTACCCTTGAATTTTGACACAACACATTTGAATAATTTCTAGAAGTATGTTCTGTTAAAAAATGAAGACGAATGCATCTAATGTAAAACTATATTTTCATTAGTAACACTTAGTTAACCTGTTTTCCACGATTTAGTAATACAAATAAGTTACACTTAAAAAAGTATAAATATGGTATTTTTTACTAATCTTTTACTGTCTCCCCTTATACATATTATATTGAGAAAGTATTGTTTTCGTCAAAATTTTCAAATTTGAGTTGAGAGAGAATATTTCCGTTTTGTGGTCCCCTGAATCCAAAGAAGTGGGTTTCGACGTGATGTGTAGGTGTGTCTGGATGTGTACAGAGCCACAGCCTACCCTTTGGTACGATTTAGATGAAACTTGGTATGTGTGTGTGTGTTTGTATATTCACCGTATCTTCAGGCGGTTTTTTCATTTTTTCGAATTCGCCAAAGGGAATGAGCTATTACCGTAGGTTTCATGGCAAGAGAGCCCAGGACCATGTTACTTTTTCGTTTTGAGGTGCCGCGAAAACAATAAAGGTTAAGTATAATTTGACTCCCATTATTAAAATCAGCTTGAAAAATTAAACAAATTAGTATTTAAAGTTATTTGTGTACGACTAACGGTTCAAGAAAAGTTAAATTTACAGTCCATACGCAGTATCTTGTCTGAGAGCACTTAATTTTATTCATATGGAGAATATTTAAAAAATCAATTTTCTCCTTATTTTCCATGAAACGGTAGAAGCGTCAAATCATCCAACGTAACCTACTAATACGCTTGGTATCACCGGGGGGGGGGAGTGTTCCCCATAAAGTTCTAAAAATTAATTTAACTGTGTATTGTTATTTTCAGAAATTGGATGATTATTTTTGAAACAATAAATTATTAAATAATAGTCTCTATATATAAAATTGAATGTATGTATGTCCTTTATGCATTGCCAAACTACTCATCCGATCGCCATGAAATTATAGGATGTTGCTTTATATGTGTCCGGGAAGGTTTTAGTAAAAAAATATTTTCGAAAACTCCGTAAGTTTCTATTTTATGGCGTTTTAAATTTCTAATGTTAACCTTATGGAGAGTAAGTTTGTTTACAAATTATCTACAATCAAAACATTTGATTTCTTAGCTACAGCTGATTGGTTTACTTTCCATTAGCTTTACTATCCAATGCCATCTGAATCATTCATTAATGAAAAACTATGAAGTAAATGTGTACTGTAAAAAATGAACAGTTTTATTCACCACGTTAATAGTTTACGGTTTTGGGGGATTATGTATTTATATTTTTATTTTCTGTCTGATTAAAATCACGTGTTAATATGATAATTACAATGTTTATATTATCACGTTTATTATAATAATCAGCTGTGTATATCTTTCCTATAAAAGCCGTATTACAGTTAGATTTGGTTTGGGTTTGGATTGGATTTGAAAATTGTGAATTAATTCACTCAGATTTATTTGTTTTATGGGAATGTTATTAATATGTCTTATCGTTACAATATTGTTATTCACTATGCCGCGACCCAGAATGTATAACCTTTCACAATGAAACCGTATTGCTATTCGACTTCAGAACATGGTCACTCTTAAAGTTAGCACTTATTTACCGTCAGGCGTTACGAAGTTCGCCGGGTCAGGTAGTTAGATATAAACTTTAATGAATATGATAGTTTAATTACAGCTTATTTTTAATTTTACTTAGGGGAGAAACTATGTATCAGTCCACTGATACCGTTTATTTCATTATAAATCTGTTATAGGCCTAAATGTAAATAGGTACATTTCACTAGTTTTCATTATAGTCATACTACTTCTCAAGACTTACATATTTTATGGTCTATTAATTATTGTCTTGATTTGAAACTTCGCCACTAACGAATGTGAAAGTGAAGATACTGAATGTACGTACATTTACAGGCCTGTTGACAATAAATGTCTTTAAAATATAATATATTATTATTATTATTTAACTTATACTGTATTATTAAATAAAATATCTAGGAAAAATGTTAATAACATTCATTGTTGTGGAATTATTTATAACATCTTAAAACTAACTCTGCGGGCAAAGTTAATTTAAAATTTAGTTATGAATAAAATTACGCCCGGCAAACCATCCGTAATAATAAGGTACGAAATAGTGTGGCATGTGACAAAAATTGGAAAATTTAAAAGTCCAGCATTACGTGGAAGTTGCTAGAAAATAATGTAAAATGTTTTATTGTTAAAAAATCGATTTATTTAAGTTAAGACTAGGAACTCACCACATCGACTAATCACGCTAGATGCCAATCAGCCAGTCGGTAGAGCTTTTAAGACTTATTTATTTATTTTTACCCTGGCGCCTATTAATTTGATTGAACTGTTTTTTACTATCTATATTCCTAGCCCTGCACACTGACTAAGCCAAGGTAAATGAGTACGCTGATATAAATTATACAAACATTGACATTCATTTATAAATAATTACATTATACGACTGCTTTATAAAATAAAAAAAGCCTAAAGACTGCTATAAAATTAGAGTTTTGTCTGTACATTGCTTAGAATTATTAATTTTTTTGTTATTTTAACTTGTCGTGCGTTAGAGAAGCCGAAACCGGTCTTATCTCAATTTGTGTCTGTTTGTCTGTGACGCTCCAGGAGGCATTTTATTTGTTTCAATATTTTATTGATTTAACTTATAAAAACAATCAGCTGTCAAATCAATATTAGTTAGTTTATATTGGTCATTCATTTAAACCCATTTCGAAATTATTCCATACTAAAAAGTTATTTTAGCCCTCCAACGGTTTTACCGTCGATTAATCGACGCCACCGCCGGTCGTCGAAGGTTCACCGTCGATCAATCGACGGTAGGTAAGCTTTTACAAAAAGCAATGGTGTGAATACATTTTCGGTTAAAACTACATTGAATATAGTATCGTTGTTTTCTACAGATCATACGCTTTCCGCCGAGGTATGTTTCGTTTTGCTTACTCTATGCGTCAGAATTCTATGTTAGTTAAAACATCGGTCTTCAGTTGCGCGGTTATGTCGCTTTGTTTACAATGGTGGCGTTACACGTTCTCGTCGCGTTTGTTTGGTGTTCTGATGTTAATTTCACCATTTTAAAATTGATAGCAGTGACTTATGTGTATAAAACTATATATTTTTATTTTACTTATTAAATTTTGAAAATCTTGGCTATCTTCAATTTTTGACTGGTATTTATTTGCTGTGTTTTGTGGGGGAGCAAACTTTGAAAAATCTTTTGAAAAAACTTTTTTATCAATTTCAATTGGATACACCCATCAAAACCAAGATAAAAATAAAACATGTTACTTTTATCTTATAGATAATTTAATGTAGATTAAAATGGTGTATAATATGTTATAGTTACTATATTTTTACTATTTTATGTGGAATTTTTAGTAAAAGCCTGCAAAAGCGCCAAAATGAGGTGAACCTCAACGGGTCAAATAGTGAACCGTTGGAGGGTTAACGTATAACTAATAATAATAATGGTATAAATTTTATAATCTATTTAATTGTAAAGTAATGCTAAATAGTAAAGCTGGGTATCGATTTATTTTCTTTGTATTGATTTGTTTAGGATTTCAGATTTACATTTTGGTATGATTATCTTTCTTCATACATAAACTGAATCCTATAACTTGTACAAAGGACGGGCTTACTGCTAGTACTTAATAAAGATAAAGTAAAACAAGTTACATTATTTAAATAATAAAAAGAGTAAGCTTATAGTTAATGAATCTTACTTAATGAAGAGCTCTTCGAGTAAATTTAGCTTTAGATCACTTATACGGGGATAATGTCTAGGCATATTCTTTAATAATGTTTTCAAATAAATATTTTATTGATGTTACTCAGTTAAATAATAATGAATAGTAATAAATATGAACCCTGAGTTACTTGAGTGGCCTTTGGTCCAAATGATTGATTTTGTGTACTATAAAAATGATTACAAATAAAAGTGAAAAAATCTATTGTCAAAAATCAGTTTAGTTCATTTAAGGTTATTTAGATATTTAATTTACTATCTATTACACAAAGGCCCAGTACAAGGTAGACGTTTCCTTTTAAATTCCCTGAGTGTAAAGGGCGGCCAGCCCAGTCTTGCCCGAGGTCGACGCCACTCCGCACACTGTTCAGTGTGCCGTGCATTATACATTCGAAAGGGCCAGAGTATACAAAAGGAAGCCCCAGTGATTCTTATTGATTCATTTCAAAAGTTAATTAAAGTTACCTATAATAATTCTGATTTCAAACTAACCCGACATGCCTTGATTTTAAAATTCGTTGTTTGAAAAGAGAGAGAGGTCGTATAGAGTTATAATGTTCATCTTACGGAACTAAAAACTCCAAGATGGTGGCGGTAACCTGTTAACCCAAGGACAGGGCCTACACATCGCCACTTTCAGGCAATACACATTCCCCTCAATAGGAGCAAGCTAAAATCCTTCATCGTGGACATTAAATAGCTATAGAAAAGTGTAACGGACTTCACTTTGGGTTATGAATATTTAATACAAGTCTGACCTACCCATATTATCTGGGGGCGGTGTGTCTAATTATTGCACCCCAGGGAGATATGCTCAGGACATGTAAATCCTGACATGTAATCTGCAAAGCTGGGTGGGTATAGGACTCTGAAATCCAAACAAAAGGTTTGTGATACCTTGTATTTTCCTGGGTAGTGTAATTCACTAAGATGTTTAGTGTTCCAAACAAGGATCTAGGGTGGTTAGGAGGTTTAATATTTCCTCATTCTCTTATTTTATAGGTTTCTCTTTTTATTTTCTAAGTCTTAAACATATAATCCATTTTCTTTCTCTCCCAACCTCAAAGCACCCTTTTTCTAAGGCTAGCGTAACTTCAGAAGTTACGAATATGTTAAGTTTTGATAGAGAATGGTCCTCACCCTAGTCTTGTTACTATTTAACGTCGATCATTATTAGAGGTACTTAATTAATAGCCCAATTACAAGTGGCAACCGGGACCGGAAGTTTGGCTAATCGGAAGTATTGAGTATGTTGTAAGGCCATGAGGTAGGTAATCAGATAATCAGCGAAAGTAATAACTGCAGTGACCAATGCAACCAAAGCAGGCGTGAGAACAGCACAGTTGATCCCACTCGAGTGCTTTGCTTTATCGTTTTCACGTAATGGCAGTGGCGAGTGTACAGAAATGATAGCCACCTCATTTGCCATATGGTAATGTGTGTTATCCAGCCGGTGCCATTTCGTCCGATTACCGGTACAATAATGAAGCTGCCCACGCTCGCCGATCAACTCCGGCTTCTTTCAGACCCATAAAAAAGAGAGAGTGAAAGGTTTTTGTGTTGTTTTGTTGGTCACGACGTCGGCGTCGGCCGGTCGGTTGGCAGGCCTGCTGGACCGGTCTGCGCGGGAATGCAGATGAGCTGGAAACTCGGCGTCGCCGTGAGAGTCTTAACAGCTGACAGAAGATAAACTGATATGCGTACACGGGACTGCGATTTAAATTAAGTATACTATATTATTGAAGGTGTGCGTCTTAATGAGTCGGTGGATTTTTCCGGACGCGACAGGACTATACCTCAAGATTCTTCATCAGTGGTAACTGGGCGTTAGCCTTATGAACACAATGTTAATTTGTATCAGCTTATAGGACACACGGCAGTCGTAAAACTATAGTTGAGGTGTTAAACTAAAGTTATAGTGTTTATCGAGAGATCTAGAGAACAGAAAATGACTAATTTGTATTTCTCAACATAACTACTATTACTTAATTTTGTTGCTCAACTATCGAGAGAAGTGTAAATGTTAAACGCAATCTAACGTTTATTTTCATATAACCAAAACCTTTTTGGTAGTGCAGTAGAAGACTGTCAACTATAATGCCTTCCAAGAGAAATTGGATCTTCAAAATCATAATCTGCCTTTCTCAGAGATGTCTTCGTAGTTGTGGTTAGAGACGCATCCTCGTAGAGAAATATTTATTTATATGGGATTAGTAAGAAATACACAGGGCAATGGTTAGCTTTAACTTCAACCAAGACAACTTAATGAGAACGTTCAAGGGTTTAGAAATTAGAACCTAAATCATGGGGAGGTTTTTTACCCCTTTTGTTATTCATAGATGTAAGAGTACCATCCTTTAAAATTTGAAGGGTATACATTGATATATTTTGGTTGTAGACTTCATGGTCGTAATTTCCGAGTGGCAAAGTGAGGTTTAGTGTTTGTATATTTGTTGGATTCCTCCCAAGGTACTGTAATAGGAAGTGAGTCAAGTACATTGTTAATATTTTAATCTACTAAGATTGCGATTAATGGAGAGGTAATAATAACTCTATCACAAAACAGTACTAGAGAATCATGCGGCCATCACGGGGTGGCCGGAAGCCCGAAATTTAGATGGATAGACCAGATGTACCGAGATTTTTGGAGGCTGGGGGAAATCAGAATATAAAACGTTAATGTGACATTAACAAACAATAATCATGAAAACAAAAGAGAACACTGAGCTTATACAGGGTGGTTCCTTTGCCCTACAATTCATATTTAAAATAAGTGTTCAATTATGGAATTTATCGTAAAGGTACCCTAAATGTTTTCTTAACTTAAAATATTTGTAGCAACCTCGGGTCTAAGATATTAGAGTGGACTTTCTCCCTTAAATACATTGCCGTAATTGAAAATAACAAAAGTTTTGCCGATTTAAATACATCCATAGGTGTAAGATGCAAGAGGAGGCATAACATTTTGATGAGGAGCCAGTCATGCGACATGTCTGATAACACTGCCTTCTTCCTATACTGTAAACAGTGGTGAAATCGAAATTAAAACAGGTTTTACCATTGCCGAGATATCCTAAGGTATAGGATATTGGAATTAACTAAAAGTTTTAATGGAAAGTTTCTAATCAAGCGATTTATGTAGACGCTTTTATCTCTATCGTACAGGATTCTTGGAAACGGCGGAACTGTTTTGAATTTAAATTGCACCATTGTTTTCAGGAAGAAAATCCAATGTTATCGTCTACATGTGGCATGACTGGCTACTCATGAAAGTTTATGTAGACGCCTACATCTTAGATCTAAGAAACTATAGGAAGATATCTAGGAAACAGTACAGCTTTTTGAATTTCGGTTATGACACTGCATTCAGGGTGAAAAGACAGTTTTATTTAAGATGTAGCAAGATTAGCATAACTCCCAATATTTTAAATTACTAAAGGCTTAGGGTATATATCTATTCAATGAATCCCATCACTTAAAATCACTGTAAATGTAAAATTTAGAAAACAGAAAGGGACTTTATAACCTCCCTTTATCGTAACAGTGTTTTAATCTCCCAGTTGGTACGGCTGAGGTCGTGACAATCGATGGTGGTATTCGGTTGTGTCGCGACGGCGGGGCTGGTCCCACAAAGGCAGTAATGAGATGCACACAGCAAGGCTAACTGGTCACACCGCACTAAATTATCTGTCCTGTAACATACCCGGCTTATCTCCCCACGCATCTCCCCCCCTCTCATCCTGGCTCTCCTCGGACGCTTTTTTAGATTTTTTTGTTTTTATGAAACATTTACCCTGGTGTTTGTTTACCGAAGATTTTGTTACATTGACTTAAAATCCAGATAAACGTATTAATTCATTTAGTCTGGCTATGAATATCAGTCTAACCCATGTAACATTTTTGAAAATAATTAATAAGAAATAAAGTTGAGAATCATTATTGTCGCATACTGGGTTAGGCTCTAGTTTAACAAGACTCGACGCAATTATATTGCAGTTACAATCTTGAATTTTCATAATTTTTTACATTTTGAGGGGAAAAAATTGTTCAGGTTTTGGTGTTAGTGCCCATAATAAAAGGTTTTCGGTATCAGTTTATCTCTATGAAAATTATATTGATGAGCTACAAAAAGTTACAGTTATTGTAGCATGATCGATTAATGATCGGGTTAATGAGGTTTGATTAGTTAAATAGGATATCTGATATGATTTATTTGGATTTTCTTCAGTTCCTTATGGTAAACCAATTTTATTCTTAAAGTTATAGCTGCATTGATTTTATTAAATTCTTAAAATTCTCTCCAAAAATATATGACATGACAAAGTATACAGTATTGGTTATAAGTATAAGTATACTATACACTACTATACGCTTACAGTCAACGTTTTCCCTCGTTCCTTAATTTGTTATTATCGTTTAAATAATGGTTGAATTTTTATTACCATTGAGCTAAAAGTGATTCTGAAAATGAGGCGCAGATTAAGGTTACGTTCTTCACCGCCTCGATCCGAATAAATAACATTGCTGAGATAACGAAAAAGAGCGTTTTAGAAGATGAGGTCGAGGATCTGTTAATCACATAATGATAGCAATGCGCAGTGAATGGGATCTGTTCGAAAAAGAAGAGAATAATTTCACTGGCCTGCCCCAATTCAATAAACAGACTTAGTATAGATGTACAAGTTAAAATAAATAACCACTTTTTCGTTAACTACAACCGAGGTTTGAAAAGATTTCGTGTATAATATCAGAATTTTTCATGGTAATTAGGCGTAAGAATAATTAACTATGCTATATCATATACTGTGTACAGCTTATTGATAATACAGTTAATGTTAAAATACAGTTTTAAAACAGGATTACATGAAAGCTTGTACGCTACCATGGCATGGGTAGACCGAGTCGCTGAGTTGAAAATTTGTTTTTAACCAAAGTTGAAAATTGTGGAAATGGAAAAATAAAGGGAACGAGAAAGCGAGATAGCGGAGCTGAGCGGCGGCGAGCGCGTTGAATCGATATGGGGTTCGATCTGGCAGGGACGGTGCTGCTGTGTTGTGCTGCGGCAGTCGACGGAACTACACCGCCGACCATTGTCATTCATAAACCGACAATTACGTCATCGCAAAAATACAGTACTGCCACTCGACCAGTAGGGCATACGGCGTAAAACTGTAACTACTGACCGCGAGTCTCTAGATATCAGCTGAGAAATATCTTAGTTAAAAATTACAGGCATTCGCAACATTTCTATGGCACACAGCTGTTTAATAAGTATGTAGTTGTACAAATAAAGAATTAACATCACCCCTTCAAAATGTGTGATGCTAAGGAACGTTTGGGTGCAGGCATTGATGCAAACCTGGTCTGTCGAAACAATTATGTTTTAGTAAGTTTAATCTTAGACGAACTAAAGTGGACGTACAGCTATTGTAAGGAACCGGCGTGGTTGTAAATAGTACCTGGGACTGTCTGTATGTTGTACCGTAGTGACAAACACCATCTAGGTTCGAGATGCAGTTCATATTACTTCCGTTATGATACGGCGTTCAAACTGGCCTAGTGGAGGGACGAAAACCCGCACTCGGTCCTAACAACGGCAATAGGCTGTTACGTGTTCTTGGTAAAACCATAACGAGCTGGGCTCCATGCGTGCGAAATCTAGCCTGGCCTTAATTTTTTTAATATGTTAAATTAAGGATTTTTATTTTCCTTTTTTCAAAGCAAGCTAGGTTTTTAACCATGCAGCCGCGAAGTACACTGTAAAAGTCAAGGGAGCAATTATTAAGTCATCTGTGTTGCTATCATCTACATTAACTATCTCTGTTTAAGGTTTACTATAGTCATATACATTCCTATTTGATAATACGTCCCTAGCAGTGTAAAGAGGTTTCGTTTGTTCAGAAAATATGGAGTAGGAGAACTTCGCCAAGGGCTTGTCAATGTTACTAGCTTACCCAGAAAGGAAAGAGGGAAAACAAAAGAATTGACACCATAAATATACTTAGATCTATTTCTATTTTAGTGATACATTTTTTAATTACTGTATGTAAATTGTCCCATTATTTGAGCGCGTTAAGTTTGGTTTGTATACCTATAAGTTCCTCTGAGACAGGCTTAATAATCATTTACGCATTTTGGGGTGCCCCGAACCTTACAAAGTTGGTTTCGAAGTGATAACTACTTGTATTCCAAACACAGTTTCCAGAAGCCTTGCACAAAATAGTATTTTAAAAATTAATCTGTAGATAGAAATGACTTATAGTGTGAAAATGTACTGTATAAATAAAGTTTGATAGCGTGCTCAGTAGCAGTCAAATCAGTTTGTTTTTATATTGGACATCTATCTATAATATTATAAAGAAGAGGTGGTTTCTGTATGTTTGTTTGTGGGTTTGTTGTGGCAAGTAAATGCGAAAAATACTGAACCGACCGGTTTCAAATTTTACACAAAGGTAGATCTTAAACTCATGCAACACATAGGCATACTCATTTCCTTAAAATCCTCTCGGACTACGCCCTGTGAACGTCCTAAGTTTCAATGTTTACATTTTTAGAGAATGAAAACATAAAATTACTTGAATGTCAACAGCTGTGAACACTAAAATTTGACAGTTCGAGAAGCAGAAGACATGGTTGCTGTAAATACCCTGGGATTCAATGTTTACAGTTTTTAAGGTCAGCATCCGTTTACTTTACATTTTGACAGTTCGGGAAGAAGAAGAAATAAAGTTGATTTTTCAGATAAACTGCTGGATCGAAATTAGTGAATTATTTGAAATAGTGGAATGGAAGATTTTAAGTTTTTTTCCGACGACTGTCTCTATTACATTAATCCTTATCCTCTCCCAATATTTGACAGATGTTACTTTGAAATGTTGTAGACATTCGTTTTTTGTCATTTTGTAAACAATGAAGAATTAATTAACAATAACTTAAATGTATCAGTAGAGCCTACACCTTTCAGCCTTTTTAACCCGTGCGAAGAACGGGTACTTTGGCTAGTTTTTAAATATTAAACGCGTAAATTCACTTATCGGAAATCTCACAAGTTAAATGTTCCTGTGGTACGGTAATCGTTTGCCTGGATCGTCTTGATACGATGATCTGCACAGTAATGCACGGGACGTGTGACGAACAGCAACAAGTGAGAGACAAAAAGCCCGGTAATGAGCGAGTGGGACAAATTATTCATATAACAGACAATTTGCTATTCATGAAGTGGCGGCGCGAAGTTGAGAGGCAGTTAAAAACAGAGGTTATTCATTAACGTAATGACGTGGTCCAACCCTTGCTCCTCCTGAAGGAGCGCCAACTGGGGTTGTCGACGCCGACGCGAGGAAAACGGTTAAGGGGCCTGACGGTGGGAGGGGGGGGGTTGTACACTAAACTTGGGTTTTGGGGGTTTGTTAGTCCCATTGGAATCATCTAAAAAATCGTTTTAAAATATCTTTCATAGGAATATTTTATTTTGCAGACAAACAGTATGTTGCATTTTGTTATATATACGTTGCCCGTATGCTTACATAACGGAATTATAGTATGGTAGACAAGGATTGGGGGGGGTTGTTTCTCAAAATCAGCATTTTAAAATATCTACAAGTAAAGTAATTTAGTTAAGTTAATTTTTGTTCGGCCCCAGTAAAAAGATTTACCATTTTAAAAATGTTCCCTCTGCATCGGCCTGTCTGGAGATGCTTATGGAAAGGGACTTGAGGAATTATTTGTGGTTTTACATATTCATAGCAATTTTAAAACGCATTTATGTTAGCCCCAATGAAATCTGCTACAAGTTTAGTACTTTAAATTTTCCCTCTTTGTCAATCGGGCTCTGAGGTACAGGAATTTACACGCACATATTACGTATTTTGTAGCCCTTTTCTGGAACGTTATGGAACGATAGCATGATGAAAAGGGGTTGTATTTCATATGGGAGGGTGTTGTATTTCAGAATCAGTATTTTTGAATGCCTAAATATAAGGCAATTTATTAAAAAATAGTTTTTGACTGTCTCATTCAAATCAGCTAAACTTTTAAATCCTCCTTTTATGCCAATTTGTAACTGACATAATGGTTTTTAAGTGCAATTGAACAGTATTTTGTCTTTTACAGTCCTTGTATGCTTGTTTGTGGTTTGGAAATATGGAAAGGGGCGCTTATGTATTTTAAAGTAATTTATTTAGTATTCCTTTTTTTCAAAAATGTAGTTTTCGAAGTGATGTCTGTGTAAAAATAATTCCTGGTTTTTAGTGATTTTCAGATTTCATGTGACATGACACCAGCCGCATGTCTATAAAATGACGGGTCAAACGTTATGGACATTTAAAAAACAATAGTTTTATAAATTAATTTGACATTGACCAATTAAAAATCTAAACAAATGAGTGATTTGTATTATTAGTTTACGTAAAACTGTTCCAGATAATAGTTTAATTAACTGCCCGTGGTAAACTCAGTACTACAATGTCTGAGAGCGCCCAGTGTTACTCTTATAGATCTTATTGATAATTATATTAGCTATGGTTTAGTTTAACATTTCAGGGCGAAAGTATGTGTCAGTTCACAGATACTGTATATTTGAAATTAACATGATTCTTAAGTGAAGTGAGCGTAGATACTGACTAGCTGACTTGACCAAATGTGGTACTGTACGATCAAGGGTAGTTTTCCTCACCACGAATTATTCAGAATCAGATGAACTTCACTGAGTAGACAGTATACATGTTTGTTGCTAACCTCTCCCGTAGGCTAAATAGTATTCGCACAGCGCGCATTGGTAGGCCTACTCGGCGAGAGTCTGCACAAGTTATATATTCGCAAAAAGCACAATCTCCGAGGAGTGGGGCGCAACGCTCATTTCCATACTACTGGCGGCGGTGTTTAGCCGGCCTGGCATTGTTTCTATCCCGGGCCTGTTCAATAATGCATGGCGGTGCCCGGCCCAGCCGTACAACGGCGGAACGTAGACTGTCGTCGCGCCACGTCGTACACATACGTACACTACGGAGATGTTCGACAATTAGTCCTACAGTATCAGAATATATACTTAACCTCCAAATGCATCCTAAAAATATCCAATTAATATTAGATTTTTAAAACATATTCTAATGTGTCCTAAAATACCCGTACATATCTTGAAATATCAGAATATTTCGAAAATATTATATATATAATAAAGTATCCGGATACATTGACTGGGACGGTGGCGACGTCCTGTAATCCAGCTACTTGGAGGTTACGAATTGTGGATAGTTGTGAGAGATGGTTGGTGAATTTAGTGTTCTCTTGTGTGGATTAACGTCCGCACTATTGAATACCACGTTAATCCGCAAAGACCATCCTCATAATTAGACCGATTCGTAATTCAGAGGTCGTGGTTCGGATTCCACGTTTAACTGTAGGTCCCTCAGTTGTTCCCATCGGCTGTTGGGCTATTAATTAACAGTCCTGTCTAAGGAACATGTCAGCCTTAGTCAGTAACAAGACCACAAGATCGTGCCACAATCATCTTATACTCTGTCGTCATTCATACGTGGCATAAATACCTGCCTAATACGTAGTATGGTTGCCATTACAATAATCTAATCTAACTTCTATGATTACTCATAGGCCTACTACCTGTGATTAACAAACACCATTTTATCAAAATTCATCCAAGTTATTATGCAGGCATAGACGATAAACAAAAGCAAGTGTTTTTATTGAAGATATTTGTTGTTTAATATTGTGCTGGGCGCATCACATGTTATGTTTGGAGTGGGATGATAGCAAGTTTCACATATAACGTTATATAATTAAAAAGAATCCCGTAAACGGCAGAATCAATGCATACAGTTTTACACACCAACAGTTTTCACTATACACACTATATGGCGTAACACAGTCCAGGAAATATTGGCCAAGAACACATTATTTCTCGTACATGAGTGTTTGGACAAGTATAGTGATATAGAGAGATATTTTGTATACCTTTAATGTATATTTTAATGTAAATCGATATAACTAATTTATAAACATACTGTGATAACTGATAACGTTTCGTATATGGTTTAGTTCGTATCATCTCAAGTACGGAGGTGCCCCGCTACAGGAGTGTTTTACTTATTCGCGTCTTGGGACACAAACACATGTTTTATCAAGTCACAAATCGATGTAACTAATTTATAAACATACTGTGATAACTGATAACGTTTCGTATATGGTTTAGTTCGTATCATCTCAAGTACGGAGGTGCCCCGCTACAGGAGTGTTTTACTTATTCGCGTCTTGGGACACAAACACATGTTTTATCAAGTCACAAATCGATGTAACTAATTTATAAACATACTGTGATAACTGATAACGTTTCGTATATGGTTTAGTTTGTATCATCTCAAGTACGGATGTGTTTTACTTATTCGCGTCTTGGGACACAAACACATGTTTTATTAAGTCACAAATCGATGTGCAGCGGAAGTGTAGTGCTTATGAATTTTTAATTTCCCATTATCCTTGCCACCCTTAATATTCAGACGTCTCAGTAAGGTTTTCCCAAGGTGGACGGTTTTTGACAGAGTTCCACCAGTTTCAAAAATTCTCTCTTTTCCATCTCGTTTTTATGACGAAATAATTTTGTTTTATTTTTCCCACCTCCTTCCAATTATTTTATACCTTTTTAAGAGATTTACAGCTGAAAATGTACAACATCCATTATATCCACAGTTTCTAAACAAATTTTTACCGAATAACTTGAACGTGAAATAAATAATGACTTTTAAGAAAACTTTCGACTGGGACGGTGGCGTGTCCTGTTAATCCAGCTACTTGGACGTCACGAATTGTGGATAGTTGTGAGCGATGGTCGGTGGATATAGTGTGTTCTCTTGTGTGGATTAACGTCCGCACTATTGAATACTACGCTAATCCGCAAAGACCATCCTCATAATTAGACCAGTTTGTAATTCAGAGGTAGTGGTTCGACCTCCACATTAATCTGTAGGCCCCTTAGATATATGCCATTGACTGTTGGGCTATTAATTAACAGTTCTGTCTAAGGAACATGTCAGCCTTAGTCAGTAACAAGGCTACAAGATCGCACCACAACTATCCTACACTCATTTCTCATTCATACGTGGCTTGAAATTCCTATCTCGGCAGGTTGCCATTTAAATAGAAGAATAAAGTTTAAATACAGGTGGCCATCAGAGAACTTTACGTGGAGTCAAAGATCAGGAAATACAATTCCCTAACCGGCCTGTCAATCCTTTTAAAGAAAATTTTACAATCCGTCTTCTACGAATAAATATCATGGTGGGTGCAGTAAAAAAGGCCTGATTATCAAGTGAATGCATCTATTAAAACTAGAGCATGGTAAAAAAAGAGTTTAAGCGGTAATTTAAGTATTGTAGTTATATAGTGTATACTGGAGGTTGTAATGTTATATCGTAAATCATAAATACAAATCAAATAAACAATAATAATCACAAAGTACCCAGATTGTAGTCTTGTTATACAATAGTATGCTTATAGAAAAATATAAGTGAGTAACAGTCTCACACTGGAATAAAAAAAATGTTTCACAAAAATCTGAAAATCCTAAATGTTGGCTGTTCAAGATTGCAGTATCCGTTTTATTGTTGTTGTTGTTTATTGTTTATTATTTTTATGACATTGTTTTTAACAAAATATTTGTAAGTGTTTTACTACATCCAGCTAATAACAGTTCAGAACAGCTCAATCCATCTAATTACAATTTAATTTTTATTTACCAATTGGAGACGTATTTAACGAACTATTGTTAACATTTCCCAATGTGTTTTAATTTGAAAATTCGTGTTTATACAGAGTTATATTTCAGAGTCTTAGCCTATCGTTTTTCTTAAGGGACCAAAAGTAAAAAGGGTGGAGGTACTGCAGATTTTTAATGAATGTTGCACGGTCCAAACCCTGATGGGTGGGCGGCGTGAGATGGGATGAAGCGATCGGCACGACTCAGTTGACCGGGTGACAGATCCCATCATTTCGCCTCCCGTCGACTCCGTTACACGCCAACATCTATAGACAAACTTCACTTCCGGTCATGTAATTCATAATTGTGGCCAGCGACTGGTGCCTACCATATTATAGGGCTGGATTTATACTAGGGTTTTTTATTTTATTTATATCTTTTATTCAGAGTCTATAGTATTTCTGCCATTTCGTTTGATCCTGAAAGAGCAATGTTAAAAATTCCAAAGTTACATTAGATTACATCATTGAAATGGCAACCATACTACAATGCTACAATACTATTTTAAGCCAAGTATGAACGAAGATTGAGTGTAAGATTATTGTGGCGCGATCTTGTAGTCTTGTTCACAGTCTTGTTGTTCTTGTCTTGTAGACATGTTCCTTAGACAGGACTGTTAATTAATAGCCCAACAACCGATCGCAACTAATGAACCTACAGTTTAACGTGGAATCCGAACCACGACCCCTGAATTACGAACTGGTTTAATTATGAGGATGGTCTTTGCGGATTAACGTAGTATTCAATAGTGCGGACGTTAATCCTCACAAGTCCACCGACCATCACTTACAACTATCCACAATTCGTGACCTCCAAGTACCTGGATTACAGGATGTCGCCACCGCCCCAGTCAAAATACAGTACTTCTCAGAACACGAATTTTCAAATTAAGAGGTATCAGATTTGTTTGAAGTCATACCAAGTTTGCATTAAAGATATTTATCAAGGATGTACCTATATGTAACTAAAATGTTACCAAACCTTTTTTGAAATGTATTTTTGGACAGCAGATTTGTTTATCAAAATAGTGTAAAATGTATTCACATAGTGAAATGCAAACATTTCAACTCTAATCAAATAGATCGATAGAGATAATAATTCCATTTCAAATTAAAGGAAAACATTTTCTGGTCTAAAACAACGCCGCGGCGATTTTGTGAATTTATCGTTGTTATTATGGGAAGTGATAATACGAAAGGCGCAGATACTGCAGACTATTTAACAGCTGTTTAGCTTAATAATTAAAATGATCCCGTTCACTATTACAATTTACATCACTAGAGAGTCAGTGCAACGGCCACAACAGCTACACCGAAGCCCGGCAATAGCTTGTCACCGAAGCATTTACGCATTACCCACGACTTGAGTAATAATTTGATAAATAACATCATAGACTAAACTGAAGAAAATTAATACTTACACAATTTAATACTGTGAAAAAGTAGTAAGATTGGAACGAAAATACAGAAAATGTAATCATTTTGTAAAGTCTCGTCTATAATACTAGGACGTAATATATAAGTACAATTTTTTACCCTCCATCAAATAATTTTTATTGAGCATTGCCTATACAATGAAATGAGGTTCTAATACGAGTACAGGATTCTTAGAAACTTTAATTTACGCTAACTCGGATGGTATAGGCGGCGGTCTCCCCAAGGAATAAATGGCTCTTCGGAACAATATATCATGGCTAAGATAGGGAGAAAGAGTTGCAGAATCTATATAAATAAAATTAGTTTTGTCTGTACATTGCTCAGAATTATTAATTTTTTAGTTATTTTTACTTTTTGTGCTTTAGAGAAGCCGAAACCGGTCTTATCTCAATTTTTGTCTGTTTGTCTGTGACGCTCCAGGAGGCATTTTACGCCGTCTTCTCCGATGAAACGGGAGAACTGATTACAATGAAACTTATTTCATGTATTCTCTATATTCCAGAGAAGGTTTATAAATGCTTGAAATCGTCCGCCGCCCCTTGAAAAGTAAATAACGAGCATTTAAAACCCACTTTTACGCGATATTACTCGTATTTTGGTCCAGTTATCAATGAATAACCTACTGGTAATAATCAGCTGTCTTTGTAGTTTAAAGATTTAATAGAAATAAAAACAAACAGCTGTCAAATCAATATTAGTTAGTTTATATTGGTCATTGATTTTAAACCCATTTCGAGATCATACTATATTAAAACTTTATTTTAACGTATAACTAATTATAATAATGGTATAAATGTTCTAATCTATTTAATTGTAAAGTAATGCTAAATAATAAAGCTGGGTATTGATTTATTTTTTTATTGATTTGTTAAGGATTTCAGGTTTATATTTTGGTATGATAATCTTTCTTCTTTTAACTGAATCCTACAACCCGTACAAAGGACGGGCTTACTGCTAGTGTTAACTAAAAAACTTAACTACTACTGAAGAGTCTTCATTAGTTCCGCCATATTGGATTATAGTCCTATAAGAGCAATGATAATTTTGTGACTGCATTACTATTTCTGGCCATACGATGGTCGTAAAAAGATGGTTGCGGTGTATAAATGGTCATCTAGGGACATTAATATGTTTTCTGGAACAATTTGATTGCCGTGGAATTAAAGCCGATAATTAACATGTAATTATATCTTTATGATCAACACATAAAGAATATAATTTTCTGACTCATTAGATAACCACTTTATCTTTAATTAGACACATCAACCATCATTTTACGACTATCGTGTGGGAGAGTAATGATGCTGTCACAAAATTAACATTGTTCTTATAGGGAAAAAATGACCCCTGGTATGAATGTTTAAAAGACGGACGTTCTTAAATACATCGACAGAAGAGTCAATGGAACAGTTATAAAAGACATGCGCATGGATGCGTTCATTCTTTGCTACGTATTAGGATAATACTGTGTCAAACCTCCCGTCCCGTGTGTCCTTTAAAAATTATGGTAAAAAATTGATAGGCTATTAAATGTCAAAAAATCAATACCTTATTTTTGCAAAACAATACATTACCAGTTTAATAAAAACATTAAAAACCAGTTTAAATACCCCCGTCGCAGCGGACCTGCATAATCGCGAATTTCCAAATCAAAAATTTATAGGTAACAGGTTTTATCAATATCCGTAATAAATAAGTGAGTTTTCCTATTCTCCATAAGATTAACAAAAGGAAGAGTATGCATGTTTGCTCCTGTGAGGGACACATCAACTATGATTTTTTAACATAAATGTATGAATCCCAACCATATACCAAAGCTAAATACCAAGATTCATCCCAAAAATATATGTTAATAAGGGAAATATTATTTTTCATATTCCTCTATAAGATTAGTATTGGAGCCTCAAAATACAACGTACTGTGTTATATTTTTTTATATCTCGGTAACAGATATAGAGAAAAACCTTAAAGAACTAAAGCTGTGTAGTTTTTGAGCTAATTCTAATAGTGAAAGATGAAAATATATATTTTTTAAAATTACATGTGAAAAATACAAAACCCTATTTTTGGGGTACAAACCCCCTCCAAAATACTCCTTCCGATTAACCGATATGTCGGAATACACGTCTTTACCAAATTTGGTCTCGATCGAAAAAGTTTTAGGAGACATATCGTTCTCACACACACGCACAAGCACCCTAATATATATAGTATAATTAACCGACTATTTTTTGGTCTCCAAGCACCTAACAAAAACGTAACATGGTCCCAGGACCATGTAGTGCCATGAGACCTACGGTAATATCTTCTTCACTATGGGAAATTCGCTAAACCTAAAGAAATTAGTAATTTGAATTCATTAGTCAACGACTAATGGTTCCAGGGAAAAAATAATTTACTGTAAAAATAATTAGGGCATTTTCAGAGCACACAATGTTGTTCTTACATATTACATAAATAATTTCATATTTATGGGCCATTTTCTACGATCACCTAGTAAAATCACATAAAATAACATGGGGCAGGGCTTCTGCCCAAAATTGTTTTACTTGTATTGAGAGGGTGTGAGGAATGAATTTTATGAGTATTTTTCTAAAAATATTGTTTTGTTGATAAGCGTTTAAGAATGCTCTAGTTATATGAAATTTGAAGACAATTTTTTAGTTTACCTTCAGAGGGAGAAAGTATGTGTCAGTACACTGATACTTTTTATCTAACTAGCTAAAGTACCCGACCTTCACACGGGTAAAAAGGTTAGAGAGAGGTTCCTTTTCTCATCAGCATGAAAGAAATATTCGAAAACATGAAAATTTGATTAAGAAAAAATTCTTTATTCGAGGTAATATACTATTCACATTAAAAGAGGTATTTAATAATAGTATTTTATACTAAACAAGATCTCAAACATTTAAAAACGCGAGTGTCTACAACATGACAAATACCACCTCTGAAGTATAATATTGGGAAAGGATAAGGATAAGGTAATAGAGACAGGAATCGGGAGAAAAAAAGTCTACCATTTTTGGCAATATTAATTTCGAACCAACAGTTTATCTGTAATAATGAGCTTTCCTTCTTCCTCTTCCTGGACTGTAAAAATAGTGAAAACAGGTGGTGAAATCAGAAAGTGCAAACATTGAAACCTATGACGTTCACGGGGCGTATCCCGAGTAAATTGAATATGCCTATGTGTTGCATGAATTTAAGATCTACATTTGTGTAAAATTTCAAACCGGTTGATTCAGTATATTTCGCGTTTACTTTCCACAACAAACAAACATACAGAAACCACGTCTTCCTTATAATATTATAGATAGATAATCTGTTCAGAATGGATTCACAAAAGGACTCTAAATGATGAAAATAGATATAGCACAATACACAATGTGGAACGTCAGTTGCGTTGTGCTCGGTGCTCTGTGCTGGCGCGGCGCGACGCGCGACCCGAACCACGTGACTGAGACCTGTTGCTGCTCCAAATTGTTATGACTGCATAGCTCATAGACTCCCGCTTTTACGAGGACGTAAAATTTTGTGATGCCCCCTCCCTCCCCCCCCCGCAATCCCGCCCCGGGCGATAATCCTAGATTTTACAGCGGCTCGTCCTCATGGCCCCTTACGACTTTCCCCCTTGTTTGCACGTCACTTTTGTGACTTCTCTGTTTATTTCGCATAGGTTTTGTTGTACGGCAGCTTTCTGTTTAGTGTTACGAGTTCTTGGATCTCGATGTTTTGGATTGTTATACGGGAAGTTTGATTGTTGTGTTTAGGCGTTTTTAGTGTTATATACACGTTTATGTGCGTTGAAAATTATTTGTGTTCGTAATTACTGTCATGTTGAAGTTTAATCCATTAAGAATATTAACATCATTAGTATAACTCAACAATCATAAAAATATAGTTAATGTGTTTTATTTAAGTAATAGTATGGGGTGGTATTTTAATCAGACAACTGATGAATTTAAAACGCGCGCGCGCGGACACACACACACACACACACACACATATATATATATTGTTTTTATGAAATTAAGTAAAATTGAACATCCTTCAAATATTTTATTTTTATAGAATACACGACCCGAAGCCAAGTTCATTTTCACAGTGTACTTGTAGCCTAAAATTAAAAAAAACATTGTATATGTGATTTGTTTAAACATGTGTAAGTTAAATCAATTAAACACTGAAATGTTTGTTATGTTTGGCATGTTTTCTGGATCAATTTTTTATTTATACAGTATATACATATTTGTGTGTGTGTGTAATTATTTAATCTTGTGATGCCACCTCCCCCTATGTATTACATACATACACATATATATATATATATATATAATAAATAATGATATAAATAAATAATAGTCAATGTTAGGGATCAAGCCGTAATCCAAAGGTCGACGGTTTAAATCTGGATGCAGCAGCCATTTGTAATTGGACTATAAAATAATTACGTAAAAACAAGGCGATGTTTGGAAGCGTCAAGAGCAGGGGTTGGATCAATCTCTAGCAAAACAAAAAATGCCACTGGTGTTGAAAACTCACAAATACAAATCCCGTGTTGCCCATTCAGTTTGGACCATTTAAAAAAAAAACATTTGTGAGGCATACTGCATCCTGACTGATCAAATGCATCTGACGTAGATACAAGCAATACTTGTAGGTATGTGTGGAGCGGAGGATTATAATAAGAGCGCGTGCGGTGTGTGTGAACGGGCAACAGCCACAGCCAACGAGGTCAACGAATCGTCGGACCTTGGAGCAGCCTTGGAGCCGCCGACCCCTCGCCCCTCACGGCTCGCCACAATACTACTTTACGATTTTTGATCTATTCACATTTGATTTATTTATTGCTGGAGTAAGTAGTTTCTTTAGCGAATTTCCCATAAGGAAGAAGCTATTACCGTAGGTCTCATGGCAAGACTTGAGCCCGGGACATGTTATTTTTTTCTTTTTGAGGTGCCCAGAAGCCAAAAACAGTAGTCGTTAAAAATTTATTAATAAATAAACAGAGAATAAGCTATAAGAATAAGAGAATAACTCCTTTATTTAAGGACAGAAGTTAATGAAACTTCGTATGGTCTAAATTGTATATGCTAGAAAAGCCTACTTTCAGTGTTCCTCACAGCAGCAAGCCTTCATAGTCTTTCCCATATTAATCTTATGGAGAATGAGCAAATAATTCTCATATTTATCGACTTATATTTATTTATTATTAACGCATATATTATTATTATATTGTTGATTGTTGATTTGGAAATATGCTGAGTACGCAGGTCTGCTGCCACAGGTGTATTATTTTATCTCTGAACTTTTTTATGTTTTAATCTGGATAATTTGGCTAAAATTATGAAATTTTGTCGTACTAACCCGAGAACCTAAACATATAAATATGCTATCGTAGATTCCCTGGGGTTTACCTTAGACTAGCTACTTTACAGTAGACGTAGATAGGCTATGCCGTTATACAAATTTACGAAGGTTTCTTGTACTTCCACTCGCTTGGTGTACCTGTCATGTTGTACCGTTGCTACACGATCTAACACCAAGCTGGAAGTACATATTAACATGTATTAAGTTTGTGATATGTCTTCACCAGCCAAGTGGAGTACAAGGGACCGTGTTCAGTACTTGCAATGACATTGGGCCGTTTATGTGTACTTTAGTTAATCGATGGTTTTATCTTTTAGAGGAGGTCTTCCCCACAGCAAAATCCGCCTAGGCGTTACAAAATAAATCATTACGAAATAGAGATTTCGAAGAATCCTTATTTGGAACGCACTCTATAAACGATGCTTAGAGAACTACATTTAGAAAAGGGTACAGTATACGAAGTTTTAATGAATTAATAGCAGCATCATATAAGAAATAGATGATAACGCGACTGATTAGAAGCCTAAGAACACCCATGAGAGACAGGTACTTCCTCAGATGTCCTTGTACCGAAACTGTAGATGAATAGTTACGAAAAGCCCCATTTCGAGGGCTAAACTTGAGTTGAAATTTGCTAACACAAATTTTTTACGGTGTGCCCTATATGGTTTTCGAACAACGCAACACTCATTTAAGCTAAGGAATCACAGAGCGTTATCAAGCAAATAGTCATATCGAGGGTAGGCCGGGGGCGTTGGCGTTGGTTTAGTTAACCTAATCCTCGACAAACGAGACATTCTGGAAAGCGCTATCGGGAGATTACGTCAAGCGTCAACCGGTTGATTTAACGCCTCTGTTGACTAACCGGAGATTAACGTTATCTGGAAACCGGTGGCACCGCACTGCAGTACCTTACTGGTAGGCCGGCGAGGCTACCGGGCACAACGGTTAAACCCCGTACATAGGTTTAGTATATCCTAGGTTAAGGATGGCTAGATAAACGTGCACAAAATGGATTTCAGCAGCTGTCCATACCGCGATGGAAGGATTAAAAAAACGTATTGGGAAGTCGCAGGCCTAACGGAAATAATCTGAATTACCTCCAGACAACTTTTTGTAATATAGTTCATTTTAACCCACTTGAAATGTTTTTAATATTTTAAAACACAAAAATCTTTTAGTTAAATCTTTTTCATTTGAATTTTGTAAAACAGATTTATTTTGAAAATAAGCTAAATGTTAGAGAGAGAAGTAAAATATCACTTAAATCGAGTGAACGGAATTTACTTGAGTATTTTGACAGCTCCTAACTCCGTTACAGGTTTTTATAACTGGCACAGTATGTGTGCCCGCTTCACATCCCATAAGAACTATGATAAACTCAATCAATCCTTGCGACGTTTTGTCCTATCAGAAAAGCACTTAGTGTCATTTGCAAAGGTTCCCTAATTTATAGCGATTTATCGAACTATAATTTCAGTTTTTTCAATAAGTTATTGGGATAACATAATAAACTGTGTCTGAAATCATCTCCACAAATTAGATTATTGACACATTCCAAAATTAAAATTTTAATCTCATAGATTGCAAAAAAACTAAACGATAAATATATTTTTATTTTAAACTAATCCGATATTTCTTTATGTTGATAATCCTATATCAGTTTAAAAATCGTATTTGAGCAGAGGCATGTTTCAGTTTTTAACATTGCTCTTATGGGACTAAAAATCCAAGATGGCGGAAGTACTCTAGAATCTACTGTGAAGAATACAAAGGAAAATGCTTGAAGTATTGTAAAGCCTTAACTTAGTTAGTTTATGATTCATGTCTATTGTATAAAAAATAAAAAAAGCTTACAATTATGGTGAGTTAACTCCCAACGTATCGAGATTAAGAATTGAGTTATTCGATCATAAAATTACATCCAGGGTTTTATTTAGAAACTCCTCTGCTTCGATACAAGTCTCAGAAGGTCTTAGTCTACTGTATAACCATAGTCTTGTCCCTAATCCTTAATTCAACAGAATGCGCCAAATTAAAATAACAATACTGTATTAAAATAAAAATAATCTTGCAAATAAATGTAGAGGTAGGAGTAAAGAATATGTTTAAAACATGTTTTGGTTATGTTAAGGTGGGAGTATGACGAGAGATGCAAGTGTGGAGTTAGAGACGGGTTTTGCTTCTCTGTGCCATCCCCAGACATCCTTGATGTCTGCTGTGCTGTACTCCTCTCTCTGCTTCCCATTACATTTTTTCTCTCTTTTCATATATTTTATGGGTTTATCTAAGAATTTAAATAAATGTATTATTTTTTATAAGTTCTCATTGAGATATATGACAAGTTGCTATCCAAAACCTAGATTTCTGTTCAACAAATACTCATGGACCATCGGAAATGTTTGAAATTCGTACTTGACCCTGATTGATTTATGAAGATTTTTGTTGGATCCTGGGATGAGAAGGGGATAAGATGGGAATCGTATGGGGGATTAATTAATAAACAAACTTGTTCATAAAAACATTGACGAATTTTCCTGGAAATGTCGAACAATTGAAGGAATTTGGTTGCCACTTTTGAAAGATAATTAGAATGGTCGTGCGATGTATTTAGTCAGCTCGGGTGGCGTATGAGTAACGACCGTCGTAACGGCGTCGGGCGGCCCAACTCCGCACATTGCGAACTCCGACACAACCCCGCGCTCCTAAATTGTTCTTTCCTCGACACATTTCATTAACTTAGACTAGATTAACACAAGTTGGCCGTGTAAAGTTTGCCGGCTTTAATAAGGCTTATCTCGCCGCTGTATTCTCCGGGGCCCGCCGCGCTCCCCTCGCCCCGGACGGCTAAAATATTTAGCTTCTCTTCCCTCGCCTCCGTCCTCTTGTGTTTTTCTCCTCGATTATTTCGTAGAAAATTTAATCACTGGAGTGCGCTTTTGGGCGTGCTCAGTCGGATAAAACTGTAATTGGAACGGAACAGAAGTTGGAAATGAGGTCATAAATTAATTATTAATCTATGTAAATCAAAATTAGTGCTTTGACTGTAGATTTTTGGGAATTTCGTTAGTTTAGGTCTTATACCCAAGAAAAGCCGGGATGGGTTTTATGTCAATTCCTGTCCTGACAACAAGAGCACCATTTACTATGAAATGTATCTCCACTATTTGGAAAACGTTAATGTTTTCTTTTAACCGACCCACTTCACTCAAAACTTCGGTTTGGGTGATATTAGGCACATTTTATCGAAGTTTTAGATTAAAACATGTGATCTACTAAAATGATTAGAAAAACGTGAATAAACAAACAGCTGCTATGCTAAGCCTGTCAAACATCTTTGACGTAGAAATATTATAACTTCAATGTGATTATTGTTTCGTCACAAGGTGCTCGTCAGAGCGAGGACCTTTTTTAATTTTACCATAGTCAAAAACAAATAACAAAAACCCCAATTACGACGATTTGGCATTAATTTATTTTAACCTAGGTATTATCAGAAAGCTCTGATCAATCTAAAACTGCATAATCTGTGTATTTCTGTGTGTAATATTTTCAAATGTACTGATTTTATAGTAGGAATTTCTTTGCAGTTGGTTCGACAGAGTGTTCTAAAAGCATCAAGTATGGTCATATAGCATATCAAGAAAATTTTATCATGATAAGAAGTATATTCATGTAATCCTCAAAAAAGACGGGCTCATTGCTAGGTTGCTTATTGGATTCTCTGTTTTGAGTGAGGCCTAACAAGTAGTGTTGTGTTTCAGGTACGGATATTCTCGAAGATGAGGTACAGTAACATTAACCGCCGTGAGTGGGAGCTTGTAGCTTGTAGCTTGTGTGTCTGTAGTCTGTAGTCGACGGAGTCGCGTTATCAATATTTGAGTGCGTGGAGACCAGATGGGCTGCACCAGCTGTATAATGCAGCTTCTGTACATTGCTGAACACGCCCAACACCCAAGCCGGCCGGACAAGCGAATACTGCAGACAATGTGAACTGGAAGGGGGTGGGATTGAAAAAAGTACGGGCTGTTTAGACGTTTTCAGTCTGAAACAGCCATTTTTTCTTTTTTTTCTTTTCTGGAGTTAAACATAAAGTCGGGTATCAGTTTAAGAATGTAGGGATTATTATTTAGAAATAATAACTTTTTTCATTTATTTCCCCTAAAAACTATGTTAGTATAAGCTAACTGTTGTTAAATCAAACATTATTTTTTACTGTCTTTATGACTTAAAATATAAACATTTCATTCTAGTCTTCAGAATAATAATTTATTTAATTTAATCTATTCATATAGAAACTTTATTATTTTATCAAGTGCGTGATTGTATTAAAACTTTATACAAATTAATAATAACATAACCAATTTTCTTTAAAATATGGTTTTACCATTACTTATTAGCTGTCAACGTTTTGTCACAGCCGATACAAAAAACTTCTTAACATTTAATATGCTTTAAATTGAATAATATAACATACAGTACGTGTTTAACAATAAACCCCGGATTTAATTCAACATTCATAAAAGCTGTATGAAAAGATTATGATTGATTTCTCTGTGTACATAAAAAAAATAATTTTTTAATGGTCAAATTTTAAAGTAGTATGATCACATCTTACTAATTCACACTCAACTAATTTAAAAAATATCAATCATTAAATCTATCGATGCTACAAAATAATTAAAATTTGGGGGATAATACTTAACATTATGTAGCTAATTTTCCTCGTAAGAATATTTTAATGGATTATTTAAAGATATATAATATTATTTTTTAATGCCTAAAATTATCCGATTCCTGAGGAAATGTCGAAACGCAATAGTAATTGAGTAAGCAAAATATATTTTTGCCTACTAGGCCGTTGTAATTTCAAAAGTTATTTCGTAATAACGAACATTTTTTAGCAACTTATGATAAATATCTTGCATTGTGAGTCGAAGCCCCTGTTTTGGTAGGTTTACTGATTTATACTTGCAGTCTGATATTTACTAATTGGACAAAATTTAAAAGAATAGTTGAATAAACTCTGGAAATCAATTTTTCTTTAAGGGATTTCGCATCTGTGACAATTTAACTATATTCTGCAAAGTATTACATGTGTTCTAAACTCAGTTTGACGATAAGGTACTTGACCATTTACAAAAATTACCTCCTTGTCATCTTGTTTCGTTCTTGTCTCTCCTGGGTGTTTTACTCTCAGCTTAGCCTGAACCACAGTCCTCAGTGTCCCAGAGGAAGGATGCTGGTTTACTTGGGGGCTCTCAGGGGTTGTTGGGCCCGGCTGTACTATCCTAATCCTTGTTCCTTCAAGTGAAAAGTTGACCTGCTTGGGACAGACTCAGAGTTGAACATGGATATTTTAGAATGTTCCGGATCGAAGTTGGTGTGGAAGTTCCTTTTACTTGTTTGAGAACTAGGCAGAATGTCCACGTCATACCGGCGGTGCTACAATATTTCAGTATCTACATCTATCACAATCAACCCACCATGTTCAGGACCCCAGTGGGCAAGCACGAGCTCGGAGCTCAGCCCCCACGGGTCGACGCTGATTACGAGAAAAAGGACCTCGCCGAATTGATCCTGCTACTCCATTTTATTCCGCTTCTCGTGGCGGTGTGAAGGGGGAGTGGGGAGATCTGGCCCTCTCCATTTGCGGAAATTCCCCTGCTCTTGTTTGTTTTCGATTTTCGGTCGTGTGGGTGTTTATGTGAGATACGGAATTGTAGAAATGAAAATTACAACACGACCTATACGATTACTGTTAATTTTTGTTCAGATGTTAGATATTTGTGAAACAGATATGTATTTGCTATCGTAGATAATTTGTTTTTAAGATAATTTATTACGTTACTGCTTTTTATAAAACCATTTTGTGAGAGAAATTAACTGATAATAATGATAGGATTATGTGTCATTTAAAGCACCAGCTTTAAATGACACATAATCGACTATCAAGTCGAAAGTAATAAAAATCCAATTGATATCGGTGAGAAACGTAGAAATACATGCTTTCTTTTTCTCTTGCCTAACTAAATTTGTTCGAAATGTAGTGATAATACAACTATAAAATTGTTATAACGTAACAATTACGTTATAACAATTTATAATTATTATACACGTAGAAACATTTAACTGGCTTGGATATTGTTCTACTTGAAGAATTCTGATGGAAGGTAAATAAACATTTAGTTAGTGGCGGTGAATACATTGACCTGTGTAAATTGTAGGGCCATCGTCTTCCCTAAATAAACGCGTTTGAAATATTGGAGTGGGATGTAACTGAAGCGAAACCAAAACGTCTGGTGCGGTGCCAGCGGACCCGGCCAAATGGCGTTCAACAAAGCAGTTTACAATTTCTAGTAAGAAGGTTTTAATTTATACATCTCTCACTTTATTTGGGCTTGGGAAAGTGTTATTGTTTGTGGATGCGTGTCTGAAACCAGCGTTTGTTGTGTTTTCATAAATTTGATACTTCTAGTTTTGGGGATTGATACTAATTCTGTTTCATTTTGAAATATCAACGCCAATGGCATTTTTATCGTTTTGATTGGGAAAAGTCCAAATTCAGTCTTGTTATAAAACTTTCTTGGCTTAAATTTTGGCTTATAAATGAACAGGTTGTCATTTCATTAACTAACTAACTACAAAGACATTAATATCCTAATTATAAATGACGACTGGAACCGGAATCGTACCGGTGGCCCTCGCGTTACAAGGTGAGGGCGATATCTCTGAGCTAGTTGGCTGTTTTGTCGAATTATGTGATCTGATTAATGTGTTGATACCTCTTAAAGGAGACCATAGATAAACGCTCTCTCTCCTCAAGCATCTATAACATCTTTCCAGTTTTATGATTACCTGTTTTGACCATATATTGCGAGAACAGAACATGCTAAATGCTGAACATGAAGTTTTGTTGGATTCTGGATGATTAGCATGCCCAGCAAAGCCGGTTCGACCCATTTCTTGTGCACTACTTTGCAGCCACCGGAAATTTGTTCATAAAGTTTGGCGAAGGTAGGTAATTCCCCTTCCTGATTCTCAGATATGTAAAAACCAATCGAGATGGTGGTTCGGGCTACGCTGCATCCTAATAGAATTCATATTCCAATAACGCGTAAGTCCACAACACAAGGAAATGTGTAGGCCTACCCCAGGGAGCCCTCAACTCCAAGGACAGTACATCTCCCGCCCGGAAAACCTTGAGAGCACGCCAAGCAAGCATCCTTTCTCCAAGGCACCTCTCCCTGGTGGACGGTGGACAGATACACCGCTTCCTGATAATTCGAATCAGACTGGGTGATTACGCTCAGCCGGGTGTCAATCAGGCACCAGAGACAGACATGGAACCAAGATGATAGGGAAGCCCCAGCAATTTTTAATGTACCCAATTTCAATCTCCGTGATAGTAAAACCCAGTGAGAGAATCGACTAGATCAACTCCTTGAAGTAAACCTGATAACATAATGAAGAAGTGAACAACGGTAGAAGAAGGGAGTGCGGACCATTGAGCACAACAAAGGGCCCGAGTGTTGGAGTTCGCCGAGGGCAGCGGTGCGCGGCGGCAGAGACCGACAATCGTTCGCAGATGATCGGAATAAATTAACACCGCTAGCGGGAACGAGACTTGGCTGAAACTGAAGTCGCTGGGGCCCCGTACCGTCATGGTCCCGTGAACTGTGAAATCGACTCCTTAAATTCTCATTTCATTATCCCCCTCCCCCTCCCTCCCAGCCCACTCCGGTGATGGCTGCTCGCCGCCTCGATCATTGAAAACGATTTCTACTTTAATCGGCCGACCGGCGATTACCTTTGTGCATTCAGGCTTTTTTTAACAGACGATTAAACTGTTTTTTAAAATTACCGGTTTTGGTTTGATTGTTACTTGTTGTTGGCATCAAAGAGGATAATTTTATTGTAAAGTGAATATGTTGCTCGAAATCAAGAATTAAAAAAATCAAGATATATTTGTTTTTCAAGTCCGATAAGTACGTAGTATATTTTCCTATGGAGGTAATTCGTTAAATAACGAACGGTTAGTAGCTTGGTCGTGGTAATCGATCGAAATAAAAAAAAACATCCCGTCAGTATAGTAACATTACATCAGTATAGTAGTTATAGAGTGTAATAAAAACGATTATATTGGGGAGGTGTTATCTAGCGATGGATTTACGCGGGTAACGTTGAGTTAATAAATTGTGGTTGGAATGAATAAAACTAAAGTTTTTTATGTAGTGGAGAATGAGGATAATTATGAAATATAAATTTATAAAAATGAATTAAGATTCTATAAGTGATTAATAAACCGTTTTGAATTTATATCTCATTTCAATAGTGCTTACAAGATTTTAAAGGAATATGAAAATTAATAATGATAAGCAGTTTAAGTAATGTATTGAGACTAATGTTTATCAAGGTGAGGTGAGGTGTTGAGATGCGCGTGGCAGAGCGAGAGCAAGACCGAGACCGAGGGCTGAGGGCTGAGGGCTAGGGCAGGTCAGGAGCAGCAGTAAACCCGGTAACTGCGTCGTTTACTGCCCTGTAAACCCGGCCCGCAGAATAACACCATTATCCCCGGCTTTTATTGTGCATTTCGATTAAATTAATAGTGAGCCCGGTTTACGAGCGGTCCTCTCTCTTCCTCACTTTACACGCTGTAACGTCGTCTCGCCACGCTGATACTTTGTACCGTCGTAAACGTCGAGTGTGTCGAGCACCGTGGGGACTGAGCTTTGCTCCGAGAATGTATAGTACTGAGTGACTCTAGTCCTCTCTCTTCCTCACTTTACACGATGTAACGTCGTCTCGCCATGCTGATACTTTGTACCGTCGTAAACGTCGAGTGTGTCGAGCACCGTGGGGACCGAGCTTTGCTCCGAGAATGTATAGTACTGAGTGACTCTAGTCCTCTCTCTTCCTCACTTTACACGCTGTAACGTCGTCTCGCCACGCTGATACTTTGTACCGTCGTAAACGTCGAGTGTGTCGAGCACCGTGGGGACCGAGCTTTGCTCCGAGAATGTATAGTACTGAGTGACTCTAGTCCTCTCTCTTCCTCACTTTACACGCTGTAACGTCGTCTCGCCATGCTGATACTTTGTACCGTCGTAAACGTCGAGTGTGTCGAGCACCGTGGGGACCGAGCTTTGCTCCGAGAATGTATAGTACTGAGTGACTCTAGTCCTCTCTCTTCCTCACTTTACACGCTGATACTTTGTACCGTCGTAAACGTCGAGTGTTTCGAGCACCGTGGGGACCGAGCTTCGCTCCGAGAATTTATAGTACTGAGTTAGTCCTCTCTCTTCCTCACTTTACACGATGTAACGTCGTCTCGCCACGCTGATACTTTGTACCGTCGTAAACGTAGAGTGTGTCGAGCGCCGTGGGGACCGAGCTTCGCTCCGAGAATGAATAGTAGGCCTATTATGTGAGTTAGTCCTCTCTCTTCCTCACTTTACATGCTGTAACGTCGTATTGATATTCTTTGTACCGTCGTAAACGTATGTTTAGCACCGTACGAGCTTGGCTAGAATGATAGTACTGAGTGACTTAGTTTCCTTTTTTGATACGTAGTGTAAATGAGTGTGTATAAATATTATAGTACTGATTAGTCCTCTTCTTCCTATTTAATGTAAGTAGATATTGTATCGTAAAAATGTCGTAATGTTGAATAGTACTTATGTAATATTCTAATTTGTAAATTATGAATAAATATTTCTAATTTGTATTAATAATCTTGTTATTTAGTTAAAATTTGGTTTTAATGATCGAAGTGGTAACGTCATGTTCCGTTACTTCAAGTACAGTAAAACGACAGTGTAAGCCAAGTATTTTTGTGTTAATCGAATGGTAATATAAACATGTGTTTAATGATAATTAACTGTAGTAATATGAACTTGAACGGCATACGACTTAATTAGTTAGTTTTAAATATGTGGTTGGTTGAATTTGCAGCTATTAATTTGATTCATACCCATTTGTGTATGATGTCGGAGGTTAATTTTCAGGAAATAAATACTGATTAGGGTAAGACTATAAAATTCTAGATATCTGTTGCATAAGATCAGAAATGTGGTTGTGGTAATTGAAAATTATTATACTTCTCAAACCATGAGGTCTAAATGAATGTTCCCTTTCCGAAACACTTCTTTGAAAAATATTTTTAAAACTGTATATGCGTAAAGATTTCTGATTGATAGTGTTTTTAATTTAGGGAATAGTGGCCAACAATGTTGTAATCTAGACGTTTTGGTAATATTCTTTTGATACATTTTTGAAGAGTAATTTATGGTCTTAATGTAGATACATTTGTGTCTCCCTAGCATCATAATGCATATCCTATTCTGGGTCCTTAGAGAACATGATCAAGGTGAGTTGCTACATTTTGTGGATAGAGATTTTGTAACAGTCAATTTTGTGATAGTACAAAAATGTTTTAAAATTAACTTTTTTCATTATAAAATATCAAATATTTTGTTATATCATTTAAAGTTAATGATCCTTGAAGTACTCCACAGGTAGGCCCTTGAAACCCTCTTTGCTTAAAAAAATTTCTATTTTTACCTTTCGTCTCCTATTTGTTAGGTTGTTTGTAAACGAATTATGTAGTAATCCCCTTATTCCAGCCATCCACATTTTTACAATACAGTTTTGTGATCCACTGTATCTAAAGCTTTAGTAATATCAAGGTATATCAAGTAATTCTCTACATGGACATTCTGTGAGTGTGGTCATTCCTGGTGAGTTTGTTCTAAGAATTTCAATAGTGTATGTTCAGTTGATAATTTTTCACGGAAACCAAAGTAGTTATTGCTAAATCGTTTGTACGTTTCAAAAATTGTAATAACCATTATTTACATAAACTTTAGAAAATATCGAGAGTAATGAGATTGGGCGATAATTTGAGAGACACAAATTCTGACCTTTTTTCAAAAATGGGGACAACTATAGCTGTTTTCAAACGATCATTACCAACTCCTTGTTGCAAACTTTCATTAATTATATAAGTTAATACTTCATTTATTTATGTTCTCTAAACTTTGTTTTTAAATATCTGCTGTAAATATTATTTAAACCTGGAGCTTTTCCATTATTTTTCAAAGTGAGACCAGCATATTTGACTTTATCTGTTGTGGCTGGGTGTACAAATAAAGATCTACCTATGTATTTAACTTTAATGAAGGTGGTGAATAAAGTTATTTGTTTGTTAAACATTATAAGTACAAGACAGGGTCGTTTTGGAACAGAGTGCGCTTTTAGATCTTAAAATACTGGAAGTGCTTATTCAAGGGTGACATTGTGTAAACTATAACATTCCAGTAAAAAAAATCTAAGATACGTTTCGAATTACAAATAATTATTTTTAACAGTTACATCCAAAGTTTCAAGATACAAACTGTGATTCTATTTTGTGTCAGTAAAATTTATGGAGTATAAATTATTAAAATAAAATTTACTAAGTAATTAATATTTTGAAACCTTCTTACTTCAAGTTCGGTAGGACAAGAGCTTGGAACATTTTCAGCTGCCTTCAATTCCATTGACGCAAAAACTAACACGGTTTGAATTTTATGATGAGCCGTTTTGAAAACTCATAACTCTTTTATTTCCACATATTATGTGTGCGTTCTTAAGATGTAATTTAATTAAATCGAAATGTACAGACCGGTTAATAATTATTGTATTGAAACGAAGTCTTTTAGATCTTATGGAATTGGATGCTGAAACTAATCTGATTTATACTGAACAGTTTTGAATCTTATGAATTGTGATCTTTAGATTATGTTCATTAAATAACTTCGACGTTAAACAATCATGGTGTTGAGATAAAACCTATATGAATGAATCTTCTTCAGACAGTGTTCAATGGTCTGACAATAAGAAAAAGGCTTGAATCGTCTGTAAAAGTGATGAACTTATTTAGATGGCAAGTTACAGGGAGGGAGTCTGAGTCCCGACGCTCGTTTCCTCTCCCTAGTTGGTATGCATTGCGAGGCCCGCAACTAAACTAATTCCGCCTATTGATCTGCCCGTTGCTCATCGCTCCCCTGCTCGTACATATGCTGCCCGATTAAAACTCCCCACCCTCACCCCCTTAGGGGGGTACAACCCTTCACGCCCGCGGGGAGAAGGGGTGTGTTTTAACTCCAATTGGCTTCGGTAAGAATTGTAAATGGCCGTGTGGAATTTCAGAGGACGAAACGGACCTGGAGGGTGGGGTTAATTGAAATTGAAAAAGACGAGGTGTCAGTCGATATGTAAATTTTAATTGGCGAGGGTGTAAGGGTTGTACGCCATGATAAGTATTGTTGGTTGAATATTTTAAAATCAAAACAAAACTTACGTCAGCTCAAAATTTGCTCATCCCAGGAAAATATGTGATTGTCAGGCAGTTCACCAAATTTGCTTTCAATTAAGTAATAATTCCTTATGTAGTTTGCAGTCTATCCCGCTACAAAGTCAGCATCCACGCTACGAAATAACATTGCTAAGATGTGGAAAACGATTGTTTCAGATTTTTTATTCTCTGTCAAATCCTATTTGCTGCGCACAGCTAATACTGAACAATAACTCCTTACGTTCGCCAGAGGTGGACCTCCACTTGAAATACCATCGTCAGTTTCAGATACTTGCGAAGTTGATCTGCCAGAGAAATAGTCATTGATAAATGTAGCATATCATGCTCACATTTACAATAATTAACAACGAAAGATTTAAACAAAATAAAACAGACCTGTTGACAAAAAGGACCGACCGCACTAGTATAATGCGTCAGCCGTAAGCTGACGATTGTATTGTTAAACTGAAGCATGTTTTGATTGAACCTTAAGTATTAATGTGTTACATTATATCCTTCAGATCAGGAATTACACAATAGTTATCTTTAATATCATAAAGAATAGGTGGTTTCTGTTTGTTTGTGGGTTAGCTTTTTGTGAAGTAAACGCGAAAATCTTAACCGACCGGTTTAAAATTTTACACAAAGGTAGATCTTAAACTCATGCAACTCATAGGCGTATTCATTTCCTTAAAATCTCCTTATGCTACGCCCCGTGAATGTGCTACGTTTCAATGTTTACATTTTCAAGGAATGGAAACATAAAAATACCTGAATATCAACAGCTGTGAACACTACAATTTGACAGTTCGAGAAGAAAAATGTTTGTATTCACTTCCCTATGGGAAATAGGTTAGTTCATGGATATGTCTAAAGGGAATGTTTCCAGTTCATCTAAACAGCTGTTCTTCTTTTATTATTAAAAATTAAATATAATAGCTATATGGTAGTTTCTACGGAAACCTGTTACATATTTTCTATCTTAAAAACACCAACACCATCCCAGAGCTTAGACATATACATGTCAAAAGAAAGAGTTGCCGTGACCGCCCTAGGTTTCAATGTTTACATTTTCTAATGTCATCTGTTTACACTACATTTTGACAGTTCGGAAAGAAGAAGAAAGTTTATTTTTACATGTAAACTTCTAGATCGAAATTAGTGATCGGATTATTAATTCGAAATAAACAGGTCGAAGTCAGGTACAATAACAATTGAAACAACACATATTTGAACAATAACAACAATTGAACCATTCCCTATGAAAACGTTAAAAATGTAACTTGTGAATTATTTATGAAGACGTTCGTTCGACCGATGCAGAAAGCAGTTGTTGTTAATAAGAATAGAATAATTTTATGGTAACTGTTATTTTTTATCAGCTCAATGGCTGTTAGACTGTTATTCACAAAACCATTTGTTAATTCGCTTTATATAAACGAACAACTGAGATTATTGTTTGTTTTCATTTACGCCATGGGAATGCTTTCAAGTATTTGTTATTGTTTACCGATTTGAAAACAAGTTTTGCTACGAACTACATTACTCTTTATTTGCGGAGGAAATTATCAAAGTTAGAATAGTACAATTAAAATCTGAAATTTTATGGTCATTTGTCTAAATGACGGAAGGATTCAGAGGTTATTCGAGTAGTTAGCGCTGTTACTTTGCCAAATCTTCCCAAATTATGTTTCGGAGTTCGTTCAGCCACTTGGTTGTTTTAATTCGATTACCCTTGACTTATCTAACTTTTTCTCTCGTCTGGTGGTTTGAATTAGAAGACAGTTTAAAATACATATCCAGTGACGTTGCAGCAGCCACCATGCACTCGTATGGCATTCACGTAATGATGGGTGAAAAATCACCATCAACTGGGAGCATAATACTTCTTCATACAGCGAAGAAACTACAATCTCTTCTCATGTAATGACTTCTTCGTAAAAAGTTTATCACTTTTAATTAACTTCTTTTGTGCTTCCCTCTTTGTCTTGTTAACGTTTAACAAGATGAACTGGACATGAGTATTTGGAAAAAAAACTATTATCTAAAAGTTGATGGCTGATCTCTGACTGACTAACTGATATAATTGTAGAGGTCATTAAAGGACCTCTACAATTATATTATTAAATTTATTCCTGTATAAATTTTTTCTTTCTCTGATCGAACAATGCGGATATTAATATTGTATAAAATAAATGTACTGCTCAACTCCCCTCTCAAGTCACATCAAATGGTATCGCTCAACGCATAATCAGAGCAACATTGAAAGTTTTGACTGATGATTAAGTTTACAAATATCCTTGTTTCATTTCAGAATAATGATCAAACGAAACAAATACAGGTGAAAGATCACTGAAACTATAAAAAATTGATTGGGCAGTAGATGCATCAATGCGAGAATTCCACCCAGACCAGGATATTCAGTTTTGGTAAAACTGTCCACAGATAAATGCAGCGTAAAAAGGCATTGTTAGCTGCTCAAGCTCTGTGGAGGGCAAAGAACAGCGAAGATATTCTGATTAACTTCGTAGGCGTATTTCTTCATCAGCTTATGCGACGGTCTACTTTATCGCAAAGTCCCCCTAGCGCTTCGAAATAACCTTGCCAAAATAGAGAAAATCCTACTTTTGCACGTATTAATTGTGTTAGCGATTCATAGTAAACTAGATTTTACAGAGAAAACAAAACTGTACTCATGCTGGCATGAGTGTAGTTTCTTTTCTCTCCTCTATAAAATGTAGTTTACTGCGTTTCGGTAAAACAGTTAATCCAATCAATTCGTTCTAAACAGGTTATTTAAAAGCCTTGTTTTACGATAGATCGGCTGGAATAGACAAGCCCTTTAATATTGAAATTACGTACCCTGAAATTATGTTTTTGTACAGTAGGTTTCAGTTTATAAACACGACTAGTTTAATTTGCCCTGGTGCATCACTCCTTTAGTACATACTTATAAGCTACCTCGGTCTATTCACTTACAACATTTGACAAGAGTATAACAAGCTCGCGACTAATCTGGATATGAATATTAAGTAACATTAATCGTACTGGCTGAAAGCTTGTTTGAGCGAGTGCCAAGCCCGTAGGCTAGCCGTGGCCGTCGCGAGATCTGAAATGATTCCAACGTGACGTTTGAAATGTCCCCTGGAGCTCTCCCCTAACTTGATCTATATTTGAATACGAGAACATCGCCGAAATAGACGGTCGGGGAAGTCCGAGCCCGAGGGTCGACACTAAGCTGGTTACCGGCGTAATTGGCATCAAAAATAATTGTTTATATATTGCCTCTTGTGTGCAAATCGGTGGATATTCGGTCAAACTGGAAACGCTAAGTTGTGGAAATTATCTCTATCGTTTGACAAGGAGAAGCAATCAGGAAATATTATTTAAGAAAAGATAATTATTATTTTCTTCCCGCATCTTCAAATTGCATAGATCTTCAATCAAACTTTGAATTTATTTTCATACACACGAACACTTGATTCCTGATACCTGTTGTTGATACCTTACAGGTATGATTCATTTTTGTTTCGTCATCATCTGTGCATAGCGATTGATGGACGTCAGCCCCAATAAAGAGTTACGAATAAAATACATTTTTCTATATTTTACCACTTTCAAGTATCTTTAATTTTATTTACTGAAGTAAAATTTCAAAAACAAGAAATAATTTAAAATTGCCATTATCCGCCGTTTTGTTATAAGTTGTCGTAATAAAAAGAAACGTAGCAGTATTTGATTAACTTTTGTATTTATTATATCTGTGAGCGTACAGTATGAAGTTTGTAGCGGTATCGATACGTCTGGTCTAAGGTGTACGTCGCTGCGTGGGACACCCTGTATACGAGTACCGCGCAAATGCTGTTTTATTGTGACCTATGATCAACGAGGCACTGCATTCGTTTATTTACTGGAGCTGTTAAATAATTAACAAAGTTACGCATATGTAATTGGTAACGATGCATACAAAACACGTCGGTATTGTAAATTAATGAGTTTAATTACAGTGAAACGCGTATCCGACGAGCAATATTTATAAAGCTGGCCGTGGCCGTGGCAGGGGACGGGCCGACATTAGCGACGCCCGGCTCTATGAATATTTTACTGACCAATCAACTAATATCCGAACCTCTGGCGCTGCGACGCGTGTAATCCTTTAGATTATTTACCAGAAATATGCTGTGCAAAATTATAATAGATTGAATTATGTCGATTACTGCTTATATGTATGGTCAACTTCTGTGTAGCTCTTCACAGGTTATAAACTGTCCACACATACATTCAATAAACTATCTCCATCTTAATTTTTTTTAAATCAAATTAAATATGTTCAAAATACTGGTTCATCAAACACCCCTTATTACATTTCTAAATGTTTTTAAGAAAAGCCCTCGAGGTAATAACAAATTTTTGTTGTTTATTGGACAGAATATTCATAAGCTGCATAACACTGTTAATTAAAGTTGTATCTTAATCATAAACCCGTGGTTATATGTAAGTGTAATGTTATCGTGAAGTGAAGATACTGTTAGTTTCTTCCTCACACTACACATAAAATTACCTATAGTATAAGAGAAACGTACTGTTTCCACCATTCTTTTGGGGATTTTACAGCGGATTTATTTGTTTTTGGGTTATCCTCTACCCAAATTGATCCAAAATGGTTTTTAAAGTGGTGTATGTGTGTGCGTGTAGTTTTGCCAGTATGGATGTGTACAGATCCACAGCCTTCAGCCTATAAATAATATATAAATCATATGTTTCCATTAGCATACAATGTGTTGATATATTTTTCAACATAGCTGGTAACGACAGCGTATTATATATATGCATTTTTAAGTTTACACCTTATAACGCTTTACAGTTATGTATACAGGGTGATAATTAAGTCTAGAACCCCTTTTTTAATTTTTAAACCACAATAGAAAAAATACCAACGTTGACACAGCTTACTGGTGATAGTAACGCACACATCTGCCCAGTTACCGAGCGGATAACCCCTTTGGAGAACGGTCTCATAAGGAGTCAGACATAATTCGTATATAGCAGCATAGGTAGAGTTTGGTATCAGATGAAAGGTCTTACGTAGTAGAGTACAGTTCCGCAAACCGGACTTAAAAAGATGCATTCATTCAGTAGTAATAGCTGTTTGAATATTTTTGAAACCTTCGAACGATTTGCAGTATTATAAGTAAACACTAATTTTTAAGTACCTGTGATAAAAGTAAGTGTTCAAAATGTACCCCCCTCCCATCGTTTAGCAATGCGATAATTAAAGCCAGAAATATACAATATAAGTACTTATTACCTATAACACAACTGTTGTCAGAATGTGAACGTATCACTTTGGGGTTTCCACAAATTCAACTTTACCTGCGGCAATTGTAATCTGTAATTTTGTTTTGTTATTCTTTGTTGAAGGTAACAGTTCAGTTGCACTAGGCTTAGTTATGCAAGTGGAATCATTTTTAGTTATTAACAAGTTTTAAAATTGGTTATTAGCCTAATTTGTTCATTTACCGTTTAGTCACTTAGTGTGCGTGAAATAATAACTTTTAATGAGGCGTGGGTGAGAAGATAATGAGAGATTAAATGAGGCAGTTTAAAATTCAGACAGCTATAACTACTGAATGAATGCGCCTTTTTAAGTCCGGTTTGCGGTATTGTACTGTGCTAAGTGAGACCTTTAATTTGATACCAAACTCGACCTATGCCGCTATTAAAGAATTTTGTCTGACTCCTTGTAGGCCGTCCCCTAAAGAGTTATCCGCTCGGTAACTGGGCATATGTGTGCATTAGTATGATTAGTAAGCACGTGTGAACTATTTATTTCTATTGTGGTTTAAAGAGTAAAAAAGGGTTTCCAGACGTAATTGCCACCCTGTATAATAAGTTTACAGTGGATAACTACCTCTGAAACATTCAGCACCATTAGCAACCTCTGTAGTATTTGCTGTGAAGCATCTTCCTTATGCTGTTTTCATGGTGTATGATGTAACCTTTTTAAATGAAACTTGATTTGTATCTTATGGTTGTATCACCCTGTAAAATCCATTCAAAAAGGTTCGACCTCGAGGGAAATAAATAAGTAGAAATAGAAATAGACCGTGAAGTTGCTATTTTTGAGTGTATTTTCGACACAATAAGTTGGTAATTGGTGATATATTTATATATTTTAATCTTATTGTTTTGTAGAGGGAGAAGGTACGTGCCAGTTTGTAGATAGCGTTTAATTGATTGACAGAGGCGTGAAATGTCCAGAACGCGGTCCGGCCGGCCCGGGGCCCGCAGCCGCATACCGACCGGCCATTCCGGCACCCTTCTAATTACACGCCGACATTCTTCCTGCGGGTATGTCCCGGTCCAGGCCTCATTTACATATTAAATTTCACGCTATCTGGCCAAAACGTAATGACGATGTTTTGACGCCAGTTTATCTCTCGAGACACCGAAGCGTATGTTAACGCCAGGTGAAATCATACTTGTCGATTTGTACTTGCTAATTTAGTATTCACGACGTTTTTGAGCCTAATTCTTATACATAACTATTGACTCCTGCTTTTATCAGGATAAACTTATGTCTTCGCTTTCGTCTGAGATCTGAGGTTCTATTCCGTCATATTGCGGTGTAAGTTGAAATCTATTCCTAGGCTCTCAACTTCTAACGTAGCTTTTCAGAAATGAGACGCCAATTGTTTTAGGGAAAGCGGTAAACCCCTTAAAACTTTGATCTGCTCATGTAGACGATTAAACCAAGTGAATTAAAATAGAATGACTTTCTGGTGTTGAGTTGAGTTGCTATCATCGATTTCGTACTTGTATTCCAGTGTGACCATTGCCAGATACATTTGATATTCTGGCGGAGGCGGAGATACAGTACTGTATAGCTGAGCACAGTGTGTCGTGTTGTCGGCAGCAGCGCCATTCGCACGCGGCGCACGTCGTCGCCACTTCGCGCTGCGGATAAATCATCACTGCCGCGATCGGTTTATTGTGTGCTCCAGTTGCACATGTGGAGTTCTTCCGGTCTGGGCGACAGGATAAAAACACAGCGAAATGCGGTAAATGGTGTAGTGTGATCGGCAACCGCAAATATTTAGACTACATCTAAACGTAACTAGGTTTTCTAAGTCTGGGTTTAGAGGAAGATCTTGAAAAGACTAGGGCTTTTCGTAGGTATGTAGTTTATTTTTGACATGGATATGTCTTAGTTCTGGGGGATGTTGGCAATATGCGCGACTAAAATTTGAAACAGTGGCGTCATAGCTTGGTTATAAGAGCATCTGTTTAGATGAACTTAAAACATTTCCTTTAGACATATCCATGATCTAACCTATTTCCAACAGGAAAATAATAACCCAAACATTTTTTGAGTATGTTAGGCAACACTGTTCAATATACAATATTTAAATATAGCGACCTAGTTCATTATTAATATATTTATACTGAACGTGTTCAGCTCGTAATTCCAGAGTCGCCGGACCCAGCTGTGGAGTGTAATAATTGGGTTATTAATCAATCGCATATGTAACAACAAACCGACTTTAGATAGGCCTAGTAAGAAGACCATCCGCTTCTATACACTTTCCTACGAAAGCGTTAAATGCCACGGGAGTTGATACACATATAAATGTATTTAGTAACTGCGTTCAAAATTATTCACTAAAGTAGATACATATATCATTATTTTTTAGAGATGAATCATTACTTGATAAAGTAATTATTGTTTAGCGATCTTAAGTCAATTTATACAATTACAAAAACAAAATCTTAACGTTTTTCTGATGGAACATGACAATTTTTTTTAGATTAGATTAGATTAGATGATTGAAATGGCGACCGTACTAAAAGGTAGATATTTTAAGCCAAGTATGAATGATAATTGAGTGTAAGATGCTTGTGGCGTGATTACTGACTAAGGCTGACATGTTCCTTAGACAGGACTGTTAATTAATAGCCCAACAGTCAATGTCAACTAAGGGACCTACAGTTTAACGTAGAATCCGAACCACGACCTCTGAACTACGAATTGGTCTAATTATGAGGATGGCCTTTGCGGATTAACACGGTATTCAATAGCACGGACGTTAATCCACACAGTAGAACACTACACCCATCGACCATCGCTCACAACTATGCACAATTCGTGGCCTCCAAGTAGCTGGATTATACAGGATTTCGCCACCATCCCAGTCATTTTGAGATTAAATGACGTCACGCGGTATTTTTTACTACTTAATGGCACATTGTTCAAGTCGTTGGCTTCCAAGGATAGAAATTTAGGAAGTTTGAGTTTTAAATTAGTTAAATAACGCTAACAGAATGCGGCTTATCATTCTTTACTTAAGACGGAATAGATTAAAACTAAGGGGCGCCTTGGGACGGGTCGGGAGACACTCGAAATTACAATTAATGCCCCGCCCCAGCCTCCCTCGGAGCCGTGTTGCTGTGTTGCCGTGTTGACGGCCTGTGGGGTTCACATCGCGCAGTGAGAGGGACTGCCACCGCGGTTAACTTATCATTGGTCTTGAAAGAAAACTATTCTCTTCAGCTGCTGAAGTTTTATTTTGTGTTCATCAACGTTGTAATGAGTAACGGTACAAACCCTGGACGTTTACTGCCTGACGTTCCTACATATGATGAGATAGATAATTAATCAATAACGTGGGCCCACGTTACCTCTGATCTAACCGATGGCGGGCTCTGTAATCCAGCTACTTGGAGGTCACGAATTGTGGTTACTTAGCGATGGCGATGGCCAATGAATGAGATGCGTTAATCTCTAGTGTGGATTAATGTCCGCGCTATTGAAAGATTGCCCTCATTATTAGGCCAGTTCGTTATTATTTATCACGCCAAAAATATCTACTGACGGATCGTAGAGAGCTGTGAGCGTCATAAATTTCTTCTAATTGGCCACAGAAAGCTGTAAAATTTGTCATTTTTCAATATCCAGCCGAAATGATTTCCCTCGCGTGAACTCCTGCTATAAAACAAAATACGACAGAAACCAGATTAAAACGCAGCCACACGAACGACTAGATGCAATAAAAATGAGGCATTAGTTGTAAAATAAAACATGGACGAGCCATGGAGCTCCTAATTGGCTAACATTAATGCGCATTGATTGGGCGGTGCCTAGCACTGGCGCTCGTTGTGGCCTGACCCGAGGCGTGTAAGGTTAGATCCTCATTCTGTGTCCCGCCGCTTTTGTTTTGAATATATTTCCGTCGACGCAATTTTAGTGAATACTTTAAAATTCGTAGACTACGTGCTCTACAAGGTATTTCAGAACTCTCTAACAACCTTTTGAAGTATTGTTCCTGGGTCAGTATAAAATTTAAATATCGCATCTAAAACGTCCGGGAGGCCTCAGTTACTCAAAGTAACACATTTAGGTCAGAAAAATTAACTATGAAACGTAAAACTTAAATTTGGTATACATTCTAATGATAATGAAAAAAAATTAAATTTTGAATAAATATTAAAAATAGCGTCCTATTAAAATTTTCAAATCAGTATAACTTTCTGAAATTAAATGTGATAATTAGATTCCGTACTGACCCAGAAACAATGCCTCAATAGGTTGGTCGAGAGTTGTTGACTCACTCTGTAAGTTATATAAGCCGCGCCGCGTAAAGAATTCAGCATTATTTATTGAACAGAATTATTTTTAAATTCAACAGAAAGGCTTTTTTCCATTTTGCTCAATCAAAATACACTTCTAGAAAGGAATTGTATGAAGTCCATCGATTATGAAATCATAAGGAATGTTTTTTCGTAGAAGAACTTTATTTACTTCTCCCTGTAGAGAAAAGGTTGTAGTTCTGCTACCATTTGTAGTGAAAAGTGGTGTTTATGGGGTATTTTAAAGGTGAATCAAGTGAATAATTATATAATGATGTAAGGCTTTGATTTAGTGTTGGGATATTGTCTGCTATTGTATGTATGGCACTTAAACTGAAGTAGTGACTTAAAGGTGTATGCTGAAACAATATGTGTGAGTATAGATTAATAACTTCTGGAAACCAAATTCTATGGAAGCGTTAGTGCTGGTGGATGAATATTAAGGATAATAAAGATGAAAACTAAGTGGAAGGTAGGCCTACTGGTAATATTACCTAGAGCCCGATCGTAGCCACACAGCCCTAAACCAAGCAAGCTTTGGTGGGGTTTTGTATGGAATAATATATATATACGCTAACCTATCTGGGTATCTTTCTCTTTAAACATAAATTTATTTTAGAACTGAATTTTGCAGGCACATGGCATCGGAACAAGTCCATGCATAACTTGCTAGGTTTTGAACTACTAAATTTCTAACCAATTTGGTGACATCACCTGCTCCCTACTGATCCCTAACATCCCCTAACTTATATTACGTTTACCACATGTTGAAATTAGTATTCGTCGACCAATGGAGATGATCAGGGCAGATTCAAGATGACTCGACGTCTTGTTAGGAGACCGGTAGCTGAAGGAAAAGGAAGGAAGCAACGGGTTGACAGATGTTACAAGCCGACACGGCCGACTAGATCGGATGTCCATCGAATTGCTACACTATACAAAACTGGAGCTGACCGCTACACCCCTGTTATTGTTGTGTCTGTTTCTCTATACACACACTGATCCACATTCTTAGCCAACTCCAAAACTGATGTACCCACCGAGAACTCGTAAATTTGGACTGAAACAATAGTCTTTAAACGATCATATAGGTGGAGGATAGTTGGAATGAGATCCAATTTACTCCTTAATAAACCCTAGGTACGAGTATCTAGAATAATAGAAAGAGAGATATGGGTCGCGAACAAACTTCCCGCCAAACAAATGGTATTTTAATACCAGTTACGTATTTGTTTTATTACATAAAACCCGGAATAGAGTTGAAATAAATATTTGTTGAACCGACATTGTTGTTGAAGTGGTACTTATCGTGCTCTACCTCTGATTCAGTTACCCTAGGCCAGAAATGGTTATACTATAATACTCCATTCTTATTGTACCTAAGACGGATATCACACGTTCTCACTTTTATAACAAATCTGAAATGTTTGTATTGAATTTTTTCCGATACCACTCTCTGTGGTAACATGTTTGCTGACCCCGATGTGATTCATGACAAAACCGTTTGTTTACACGTAAATAAATGTTTTCTAATGTGAGAGTTCGTCTGATTAACTCGTAAATGGAGTGATACTTAACCATCTGAATGAAATGGGACTTATAACAGTCAAGTTTAAATAATTTCTTTTCAGGTGATTAATGAATAAAAACAATAGTTTCCAATAGATTAAGTATACGAGAACGGTTGAAGATTTTGACGATAACAATAATACTCTATTGCTTGTCTTAGGTCACTCGCAGGACGTGATTGTCGCTTTAGTATTAGTTTTCCAACGATTGTCCGGTAAGACGCAAGAACGACGAGGACGAGGGCGGCTCTCTGCAGCATAAATCAAACATTTAATCTGAGAGGGAACTATGCCGGTCCCGGTGGGGGGGGGTTGGAGCCGCCGAGATAGACCGGGGCTCCGGGATTTCCGGGATGCTGCGTCCCCTTCTCTCCCGGCGTTCCCGCTGCGAGACTTGGAAACAAAAACTACGGTTGGTAAAAATAAAGCGATTACTTTACGGTACATTTGGTTTTGTTAACATCGCCGGCGTCTCCGCGATACACGGTTCGGCTATTATTTTCGTTCCGGTGAGTTATTTTCACGTCGGTAAATCTTCGGAGAGATTTGGCAATTTTTATATTTATTATATATTATTTTAACTGAACTTGAACTGAACCTATAAAATCAGCTCTCTGTGAATAAAAAAATAATAGAGCCCTTAAACGCCTAAGAGAAAGATTATTGGTATAAGTACTCGTGACTACCCAGTCTTGATAGTCCATTAAATAATTTTATTAAATAAATAAAAAAATCACGTTGAGTGTCCGTTTTCAGTCTAAAAGTCTTTAGGAGACCGGTAGCTGAAGGAAAAGGAAGGAAGCAACGGGTTGACAGATGTTACAAGCCGACACGGCCGACTAGATCGGATGTCCATCGAATTGCTACACTATACAAAACTGGAGCTGACCGCTACACCCCTGTTATTGTTGTGTCTGTTTCTCTATACACACACTGATCCACATTCTTAGCCAACTCCAAAACTGATGTACCCACCGAGAACTCGTAAATTTGGACTGAAACAATAGTCTTTAAACGATCATATAGGTGGAGGATAGTTGGAATGAGATCCAATTTACTCCTTAATAAACCCTAGGTACGAGTATCTAGAATAATAGAAAGAGAGGTATGGGTCGCGAACAAACTTCCCGCCAAACAAATGGTATTTTAATACCAGTTACGTATTTGTTTTATTACATAAAAACCGGAATAGAGTTGAAATAAATATTTGTTGAACCGACATTGTTGTTGAAGTGGTACTTATCGTACTCTACCTCTGATTCAGTTACCCTAGGCCAGAAATGGTTATACTATAATACTCCATTCTTATTGTACCTAAGACGGATATCACACGTTCTCACTTTTATAACAAATCTGAAATGTTTGTATTGAATTTTTTCCGATACCACTCTCTGTGGTAACATGTTTGCTGACCCCGATGTGATTCATGACAAAACCGTTTGTTTACACGTAAATAAATGTTTTCTAATGTGAGAGTTCGTCTGATTAACTCGTAAATGGAGTGATACTTAACCATCTGAATGAAATGGGACTTATAACAGTCAAGTTTAAATAATTTCTTTTCAGGTGATTAATGAATAAAAACAATAGTTTCCAATAGATTAAGTATACGAGAAAGGTTGAAGATTTTGACGATAACAATAATACTCTATTGCTTGTCTTAGGTCACTCGCAGGACGTGATTGTCGCTTTAGTATTAGTTTTCCAACGATTGTCCGGTAAGACGCAAGAACGACGAGGACGAGGGCGGCTCTCTGCAGCATAAATCAAACATTTAATCTGAGAGGGAACTATGCCGGTCCCGGGGGGTGGGGGGGTTGGAGCCGCCGAGATAGACCGGGGCTCCGGGATTTCCGGGATGCTGCGTCCCCTTCTCTCCCGGCGTTCCCGCTGCGAGACTTGGAAACAAAAACTACGGTTGGTAAAAATAAAGCGATTACTTTACGGTACATTTGGTTTTGTTAACATCGCCGGCGTCTCCGCGATACACGGTTCGGCTATTATTTTCGTTCCGGTGAGTTATTTTCACGTCGGTAAATCTTCGGAGAGATTTGGCAATTTTTATATTTATTATATATTATTTTAACTGTCATCTCAATTCACTTTAAAAAATAAATTTTCTCGGATTGCATAAAAACTTGAACTGAACCTATAAAATCAGCTCTCTGTGAATAAAAAAATAATAGAGTCCTTAAACGCCTAAGAGAAAGATTATAGGTATAAGTACTCGTGACTACCCAGTCTTGATAGTCCATTAAATAATTTTATTAAATAAATAAAAAATTCACGTTGAGTGTCCGTTTTCAGTCTAAAAGTCTTCAACATTGGTGGCATTTTGTGTTTAGTCCTTAAGAACGATGTCAATTTTTGAAACAGAATTACTGTTAACGTGAATGTTATAAAAATAGTGTTTGGCGACAAATTAAAGATAAGTTAGTTATTTTAATTCGTTTAATTTTCCAAAAACGTGTCAAATATCTCGAGGGGGTTAGCAAACCCCTACCCTTAAAAGTGAATCCACCAACAAACGAAATGTTTGTTTTAGTTTTTATTAAATTTTGATTAGCTTACTACTAACATTTAAGGTTGGAGTGGAGAGTGAGATGAGTGGTAAAGTTGTGTAAAAGACATTTTTAACTACTTTTGAAATAAAAACTTAATTGTTAGTATTATTTCATAAGCATTTATAACATAATTCTTTATTAAATGGAGTGTGTGTAATTTTTTATGAATTTTTTCTGATGTCAGTTTACTCATATAGTTCGTTTCATTAAAATATTGAAGTTTTTTCATTTTTTTTGCATTGAAGCGAAATCCTATCTTACTTTGTTTATCAAATTAAAGAAAATTAATTTTTATTTATTTAGAAACCATTTTTCATCGATTTAATATTTTAACTGTGTTTACATGATCTTATAGAGTGTCCACTGTCCATTCACCCGAGGTCCGAGGTGGCGGGAGACCGAAGGCTACTGGTAGTCCACGGAGGCAGCACGTCGTGGTCGTGTCTGCTCGCGGGAAAAATCAATCATGGCGATCGCCCCGCCCCCTCGCGCCGTCAACGATATCAATTATAACATCAGATGGCCCTGTATGGCAGTCTGTCTTGTTCACAGGCCAATACTAGGTGTAACTAACTGTATCTGGCCCGTAACAGTAAACTGTGCCCTCTCAGTGTATGGGATTGTAACTTGTCTACAACAGTTTTGAAGGGCTTTGAAGATGAGTGAACCTTTTGTTCCTCGTCGTGTCTTTGCGGCTAGCCACCTTTGAACGTGAAACACCCAGCCTGAATTACATTACCTAATTGAGTGGCTTCTAATATAATTTCTCAGGTAGTCCAACATTTGACCGAGCAACTGGGACTAGTTGCCTTTCCATACCCGGGTAACCCAGGCTGTCCTCTCATGTCTTTCAGATGGCTAATAATCCCTCATCCTGCTGGTCACAGTGCACGGATAGCTTTTCTGGGCCCTCTTCACCCTATTGACATTGATGTCGAATTGGAATCACTGGGCCTTAGGCCTACCACTAGGCAATAGTTACGCGAATCAACTACGTACCCAGTCGCTCTACAGTAAAACAACTCTTCGGTTAATCCTGTACAAGAAAGCTCTGTAGAAGCAATGTACGTTAAACAGGATTTGGTAAAGGACGGAAAATTGTACTCATACTAGTATGTTACTTTCTGATATTATAGATGAAAAGTTTTCAAATACTCTGATATAATTAACGAATAGTGGTTGTTTTTCGTAATTTGTAGGCGTAACTTAAAAATATATGACAACCCAGTATGGATACAATTTTATATCCTTTATCAAACCCCGTTTACTGCGTATTGTTAACATAATTAATAAATCTAAAACGGCATTCCCTTAATATATACAAAACTATATTTCTTTACATAAACCGTGTTATTTCATTTCTTTTCTCAATTTTTGGGGAGGAGTTATACCGCCGATTTAATTACGTAGTGTATGTTACTCCAGAGTCAACTCATTTGGAATGTTGGAAGCTGTTACACGTAGATTCCTGGTTCGCCTGAAAATATTTCTAAGAGATGTTGGTTTACCAAATTATCTGTGATCAAATAACATAATAATAGTGCATAAATGTTTTGATGTAGGCATAAATGTATTGGATGTGGAAGCTGTATCGGTGCGAATATTTTAAAGTAGATTACAATAATATATATCAGTATCTATATTTTAGTCTATTGTATCAGAATAATTTGTTTGAATTTAATTGAATAATTATTGTATCCCTTCATATGTAATGATAAAAATAAAGAACACTAAACATTGAACTTATTTCATATATCATTTAGCAAATAAAAATTATACTTGACACAAAAAACACCGAGATTTTCTTCGAGATATTGCTTGTTTTTATAAAGTCTTCGGTTATTTTTACGTTTCATACCCCAGAAAAGCCAGTCTGTATATTTTTGCTACTGTATATCTTTTCCATGACGTTCAACAACGCATTTTTCGTCTTCTCTGTGAAAACAAGATCACCTATTGATCAACCTTATTTTCATGATTTTATACATTTTTGAGGGATTTCGTTTACTTAAAAATGACCCGCGTTTCATGTAATTAAAGTAATCAGCTGTAGCTCTCGAAAACCCAGTTTTGACCAATGTTACGACACTTTGTTTTAATACCCCTGAAAATGTGATATACAACAACGATAAATAACCAGCTGTCAAAGGAAATACAACATTAATTTGTATACATATATCATTGATTTTCAAACTATTTCAAAATTAAACTACATTAAAATTTATATTAACGTATAACAAATGTTACTAATGATACAAAAATTGTTAAATATAATTTAACATTATACTAAATAACTGAGCTAAGACTTTATTTTTTATTCAGGTTTACTTGTGATTCCAGGTAAATATTTCGTAATAATAAGCTTAACAATAATTATCTTAACACAGTCCTGCAACATGTACAAAGAATGAACTTAATAAATAGTTATCAGCTAAAAAAATATTAAATAATATTCATGAAACATCTTTCCTCGTGTCCGTCCATTTCCACGGTACATTTCAAATCATCCGATTAGCAATGCCATAGCCCAACGAGAACCGTCGTCGTCTGGTTTCTTTCGGGGTTATTTCCTGCTATAAATTAGCATAAATCACGCGAGCTTTGTGTCCAACTGGGTCGAATAGAGAATCGTTGAAAGTCAAATTGGATCTGTGTTGCTGTGCTGCGATGCAAGATTGAGACAACTTGCATCGTGTATCGTGTGGCCTTGAGATTGGGAACCCGGTCGGTGCATGTCGCGGTGCAGCAGACCTACAGGTCCGATATAAACAGTATCGGTTGTCGTGTGAGTCGTCTCAGCGACTTCGTCTGGATGACCTCTAGGCGTTTCCTGTTGGTCTTGCTGGCCAGAATCTACCACGCTTCTGAAGCATACATGATACAAGAGCGTACAATTTATAGGAACATGGTGACCTTCGTCCTGACCAGGATTGGGCTCCTCGCTGCAAGAAGTGGCCACATCAGCCTTAGGATTGCCGTTGCCTCAGCGACTTTCCTGTCAACATGGTGTTTAAAATCTGCTTGTTATTTAGTCCCATAATATTAGTGTTAATTTTGTGACAGCGTTACTGGTTGAAAGTTGGTTGTAAAAAGGTGATTGAGGTGTCAAATTATAGGTAAAATGATCAAAAGGGTATGTCATTATTATTTTTTTTATTTTCCATGAAAATAGAATTACAGTACTTCTAAATTTTATCCAATAGTTAACAAGTAATAATATTTTTATGATAAAACCTTAAAAGATGTAAGTTGTGATTCCATTGATAGTCTTTTTTCTTATAATTTGACACCTCAACCATATATTTACGACAATCAAGTGATCAAGTGAAAGAGTTATGCTGTTCACAAAACTAACATTGTTCTTATGGGACTAAAATCCAATTTGGCGGAGTAATTGCAGCCTCTTAAATTTTCTATCAATTATCAAAATAAGATTACCGGTGTACACTAAACCCCGTTAATCCGAATCTCTGATCCAATTTTTCGCATAATCCGAACCCCCCAATCGGTGAAATTATATTTTTGAAACCTTTTTATCCCCTAAAAATCAGCGTAAATGATCTGAACTCATTAAAACACCGTTTTGAACCGAAAGCGACTACTGTATAATTTATCTTTTACAATCACGTAGTAAAACACGAGTTTTAAGAACGTTTCGTCGGGTCATGCTCAAATTGCCGAACCGATGAATTGTCGGTACTGCATTTTTAGCATGGGTATCAGATGTCTGATCTTTTGAAACATCGGCGATCTGTCGTGTACGGTGTGCGATATGATTGGGTGGCATGAGTTTAGGGTAGAAAAGTGTTTTGTTAATGCTAAATAGCTCACAAACAATTGTTTAATTATTTATAGATATCTTCTTAGAAGTTTATTTTTTGTAATTCGGATTGATCTATTCAATTAATTGGTTAATCCGAATTTTAGGCAATCCCACCCGGCCCTGGTCCCATTAAGTTTGGATTAGCAACTTTCTAATACGAAGTAAATCCAAAGTAATTCAAACTGGTTGTTTTAAACTATCACGGGATTTTATAATCTGATCAAGTCTCAAAATACCACTATCCTTACTTATCCTTCTGTGGAGAGAAGACGTTATATTTGCAAATACAGTAATGTCATTTATAACACCACCAATGAACACGAAAAACATTTATCCTCATTCAAAAATATACATTTAAATACTTTTGACCATTAATTTTGCAATTGTATGGAATGAGCCCCGCTAGCGGAAGACTCTATCCCTCAACTAATTACTACCCAAAGTAATAATTAGTAACAATTATCTCCATCCCAACCGTAGTCCATCCTTGTCGTCTATTGAATTAAAACCTTTAAAGGCTAACCCTAGCCGTGCTACCGTAAACTGGGTTTTGAAGAATAATGACCTTTAATAAATCTCAGCAATCAGCAATGAGGAGTAAAGAGGATTTAATAGGGGGTAGTAAAATGCGCTTCATTGCTTTAAAACAATCATGTTTCGTTCCTAGAACACACATCTATTAAAAACATGTCCGTATTGTTTTTGGCTGAGGGGTCCGTTTATGGCTCGCGGACAGAAAATCTAAATTTTAGTTGAAATATTCTATAATCTCATCTTCAAAATCTTCGTTTCTCAGGCTATACTTACTCTTTTGTACAAATTGAATAAAATTAGCGAATAAATTCGGATATGTTACTAAAAACTGTAGAACTTAATATGTTTTAATCCTTGTGTAAATTTGTGAAATAATGAAGTGTATGCCTGCAGTGTCGTCGTGTAGTTGCCCAGCTGACCAGTTGACCAGTCGGTGTCGGTGTTGGTGTCGGTGTCGGCGCGCAGTGTTGTGTTTTCCAATCAATAATCGCCGCGGGTTCACCGTTCCGTTCGCCGCTCGTGTTTGAACAGTCGGTTTGTTCACATCTGTCATTGTTTGTTTTCCCTCGAAAGCGTTGACACAATCTCTGTAAAACCGTTCAATATTGTTAATTACTCCGGCGTTTTATATTTGCCGCAAACAGCGGTAATGAAGTGCAACTCGTCCAGATAACTGTTGCGGCCGCGTGTTTTATTGCTATGATGCGCCTCGTTTGTTCTACGTAATTAATTACACTGTGTCTCTGCACCACGTCCGCCAAAACTGCTTTTGTTTCCAGATATCTTTTTAGTTAAACTTTTAAAAAAATACTACCTTTTTAGTTTCAGATTTTTTGAAGCCCAGGTGAAAACCTTTAGAGGCATGTCTTCCTAAATAGAATAGTGTAGAACCTTCAGAAACAAAGGTTTCATAAGTATGGAAAACGTAGCGTAAGGAGGATAGTCGCCTACTCTCGCCCTCGCCTAGGGATGAGAGCTTTCAACCAATCAGATCCAGGCCTGTTTACAGAAACCCCTTTGGAAATTCATACTCCAACACAAGATCCCTTCACTAGTCAAAGCAAGGGACTGCCCCTGTGAGTCACCTGGCCATACATGTACCGTTTTGACCGCTGCTTTTAGCTTTTGAATGAGACGATTTTCAAACGTAGTACGGATGTCTTGAAGAGTGTTTACCCAAAAAAGAAAAATTATGAGAAAAGAATACGAAATAGGAAAGAACATTTCACCCTTTTAACAAGACTACCTCTCTTCTATCTCGGAACACCCCTCCCAAGTTAACGGTAAACATACACCGTACAAGGTACTCTACAAGAAATCAAATTAGGGTCATAAAATCATGAGTCAAGTGACAATTAGGTGATAATGAATCCAATTTAGATTCCGGATAACTAAAACCAGTCAGAATTTGTTTGGGGTTTCCCAATACCCTCACTTGCCAGTTGCTGATCGTATGGACGGTGTAGATGGTAGAAGTGGTTTGTGTGACTGGGATCACCAGGTGAATGGGTGACTCCTGCGTGATGGGCCACCCGGACCCGTGGACCTTCATTTTGACTCAGGGTTTAGGTTGCTTTGGAGCGTGTTCATGACTTCATCAAATCAAGAGTGCAGTACTATTTGATTTTTTCATTCATTTCTCATAACAACAATCGTATATTCAAATTATCGCTGTGACGTTATTTTACCATAAATGTTTTTATTTGGTGAAATTTGAAAGGCCATTATAATGTCTAGTGATCTTAACGATGATCAGAATTTCAATTTGGTTACATATTAAACTATTGCTAAAAACTAAATTATTGACACATACAAAAGAGGTTTGTTCAAAATTTGATCACATAGATCGCTGATAAATATTTTTTAATATGAACATATGCTTAGCATTCTAACTAATCCGATGCGTAGTAATTGTAAACATTACTGTTACGGGACTAACACCCAAGACGGCGGAGACGGAAGATTTTTACGTTGACTGTGCCAGTGCCCCCCTTCCTTAAACAGAAAGCCGAACCGCCTTTTGCCAAATCCTTAAAAATCCTGTTAATCTTCCAAATTCTAACATCAAGATCCACACTGGTTATCGTTTAAGCAATCTAAACGTAACGAAACTACCTTTCTTTGTTCTGAAACCAAATTCACTAAGCCGAACGGTAGAGCCAGTGAGCTGGTGTGTGTGTGTGTGTGTGTGTGATGGCCGCACGAGACACGAGAGACCGGCGGCCGGTCGCGAGCACGCTCCCAACCTTGACGGCCTTCAACTGGTCAACAGGATGTGTTTGTTATTGGAGAAGTACAGTGTATATAAATATATACAAAATCACGACGGCACAGCGCAGATGCGTACACGACTCAACTTGACACTAATTCACCGTAATTTAACCGAACCGACCCTGTCAACTTTCTGATACTAGAGCTTAGTATTTGGTGTACCGTGTTTACAGCGGGCAGAAAATTAAATTTTTCGTGGCTGTTGTAGACTAATACTTCAAAATACTAATTTGTTATTTTTGCCTAATAATATGTATTGAACAGGCATACTAATATCATATTATTTGGTACTATAAATCAGTATAAACAGGGTTATATGTTACTAGCTGACCCGGACAACTTCGTAACGCCTGACAGTGAATACATGTTAACTTTAGGTGATTACATGTAAGGTTATGTTGTAAAGTCGAATAGTATTACGGATTCATTGTGAAAGGTTATATATTCTGGGTCGCGGCATAGTGAATAACAATACCGAAACGATAAGACATATTAATAACATTCCCATAAAACAAATAAATCTGAATGGATTAATTCACAATTTTCAAATCCAATCCAAACCCAAACCAAACCTAACTCTAATACGGCTTTTATAGGGAAGATGTACAACAGCTGATTATTATAATAAACGTAATATATATAAACATTGTAATTATTTTTCATTCGGCCAACATATAAACACGTGAGCTTTAATAAGACAGAAAATAAAAATATAAATACATAGTCCCCCAAAACCGTAAACTATTAACGTGGCGAATAAAACTGTTCATTTTATACAGCACACATTTTCTTTCATGGCATTACATTAATGAATGATTTAGCTGGCATTGGATAGTAAAGCATATTGCTAATGGAAAGTAAACCAATCAGCTGTAGCTAAGACATCAAATGTTTTCATTGTAGAAAATGTGTAAACACACTTACTCTCCATAAGGTTAACATTAGAAATTTAAAACGCCATAAAATGGAAACTTATGGGGTTTTCGAAAATATTTTTCACTAAAACCTTCCCGGAAACATATAGAGCAACTTCCTAAAATTTCATGACGATCGTATGAGTAGTTTGGCAACTCATAAAGGACATAAATACATACACATTTGTACCAAATTTCCTGAAAAACAATCTAGTCTCGAGGTCTGTATAAAGACGAATACTGTATATCAGTCTGAAATGAAATTCCAAAACAACACTTTCTCCATATGCTATATGTGGGGGATAGTGTATGACGCGGCATGTGACGTGTGTGACGTGTGTGCGGTGTGCACTGCGGATATCAGCTCCAGACCCAGGTGCACTCGGACAGATTTATACGCCTCACCGGCGATGCGTCACCCGCACACGTATAAATCACCCGCTCACCGACACCCAACAACGGCAACGATACTCTGCCTAAACTGCCGAAAACGTCCCCTTCACGCCTATTGTTTCGCTTACGACAAAACTGTTATTGCGTTTACTGCATGGCTCTTACTTGGTAATAGATGTAGGTTTTTGGTGAGTGAGAGGTTGATGTGGTACCGACGAATGCCACCAGAAACTGCCAACAATATTATCTAAACGTGATGCTATAAAACGCATCGCACACTTTATATAACTCAAACGTCGCCAAATAACTTGTGTAATGGTTTTTATTTACTCCCCCTACACATGTTATATGAAGGAATAAATGTTTTGAATATGATATCAGTGGTTGTGCCTGGCCTACCTACGTAAATTTTAGCTAACAATAGTTTTCTTGGAATTTACATTTTGGAAGTTAGTAAATCTAAGCCTACCGTTTCGCTGAAAACTATACTTTTCACTAACTACTGTATTTCACTAATCGCTAAACACAAGGTTTAAGACGTTTTAAGATATGATACTTTTCTAAACTTTTTAAATTTTAAATTGTTACTTGTTGTTGTTGTAAATTGTTATTGAGTAAATGTAATTCAGCTACTTTAAGGTCACGAATTGTGGATAGTTATGAGCAATGGGAAGTGGATGTGATATTCTCTAGTGTGGATTAACCCCCGCACTATTAAATGCTACATTCATCCGCTAAGACCATCCAAAAAATCATCTTTTAAACGTATATCCTACTTTTGTAGACTCATTAAAGTCGTAACTACCACTCTATATTATTCGTACACAATTGAGCTTTGATTTTCAATGGAAGCATTGACTTGTAATAATTCTAGTAATAAGTAAATTACATTGTGTCAATGTATATATCTTTAATAAAAGAACAAAGTATTACGTAATGAAAACTGAATGTCTATGAACATTTTTATTGGCCATTGTCTGTATCTAAAATATTATTGTCATCTGTCGTATACTATCAATGGTCAATCTCCACATTCAGTGTACATATTTGAGTGAAATATTACAATAGTTGCCTTTGATAATGGATATCCTGGATTCTGTATACAATGTTAATAATTTCGAGAAGATTGAAGTTGCGCATTAATACAACGTCATATACGATTGAATCGGTAAGTGTCAGTATACGACAGGGCATCTCACTTCATTATCGTGTGTCCTAGATGGGTAGGGTTTTTAATTTGAAATCTTGATGTAAAAACAAGTAGGTGACCTTTGGCGGGTTGATTGATACGTTGGAAGGTAGATGGCGCGGCGGGCGGTGTGGCTTGTTGTGAGGCTAACGGCCCAGCTAGAGGCTAACTGCTCCCATCACCTCCCGCTGTACCTTCATTGCGCCCCGTCCGTCAGTTGCGTGAAATCTGGCAAAGTCGTCTGGTCTTTTTAAAAACATCACTGCCCCATCACCTTGGCCGTGTGCGGTGAATGAAAGACAACGAGGTACACCTTAGTGGCATTAGTCACATAAAAATACAAAGGTGACCGCTTTTGAACTCAGAAAGGAGTCACCCGCCACTGGTTTCGAACGAGGGAGGTTTGACTCAGTGATACATCACGTTACCCCAGAAGTGCCACGTCGATGAATGTAGAATCATCGGATATTCAAATGCGTTCCACACAATTCATGATCTGAGAGTGATTTCAGTCCGCGAAACTATATCCGACGCACAATGCACAATTTGTTCCATGGAGGTGGTAGTTTGTTCCGTAGATACAAACCTGGGAATGCATCCTATTGTTTGCTCCTAGATTTAAAACTGACCTTAAAGTTTTAGATGAAATACAGGAGGACAAGATACTTCACGATTCTCGTGATAACAGCTCAAACTATTTAATGTACATAGTAGGGTGTTCATAATAACATCATCAATGTTGTGGTGAGGTCGCCATTTCAATAATATAATCCAATCACAGTTTTGCCTATGAATTACGAACTGATCTATTTATGAGGATGGACTTATGGATGGCAGATGAACGTAGTATTCACTAGTACGGATTTTATCACGGAATATCGCATCCACCGGCCTTCGCTTATAACTATCCACAATTCGGAAGTAGCTGAATTACAGGACACGCCACCGCCCCACTCTATAAACGCAATATCCTTGGTCGTATTGTTTAAACGATACTGAGTTATTAGTAAATACTCCCCTAGTGACTATACTACTGAAAAAACAATCAATTGTCATACATGTAAAACCCTTGTGTTCACATGCTCAGTGAATGCATACCGTACTGAATGCTGAATAGAGAAACCTTCTAAAGGATGAAGTAAAAACTCACGTCTTCCAACACAGACGGAGACCTTCGTTTGGGCCTGATGATGTCCGGGGAGACTGGACGATATCGATCGCCAATTTAACACCTTTTGCATATATTGCAAGTGTAAACATATTAAGTAGTGTTTCTCCTATAGTAAAACCAACACGTATAATGCTAATCAAGAAGTTATTCAGAAGCCTTCTACCATCGCAGCCACTCGATTACTGTTTTATCATTTTATTTGATGTGCATAAATTAACTTTGACCTGTGTTCTCTGTAAAACTTTCCATAAACTGTTTAGGTTGCTTACGTTGGAAAACCTGACGATCTTTATTCTTTGATTTTCTTTATTCTTTCCGTCACTTTGTCAAGAATTCAACCATAAATATCTCACACTCATTTTAAGGGGTCGGTCTACCCCAACCGTTCTGTTGGAAATCTAGGTTTCGAAGAATCCTCTTATTAATTGTATTAGTGATGTGCAGTGAAAAGGATTTGATATAGGATAGAAAAGTTATACTCACAATGATCTGTTAGGCCTTAAAGATATCAACCACATTTTCGTCATTCGCAACCTATATATTTTTTTATATCAGGGCATAACATGTATAGATTTACAAGTGAGTAAATCGCTTACTGTTTATAAAATGAAGTCAAATGTCTTAAATAATACTTTCGTTTCTGTTTCAGGTATGGGTCACGGACTGTATCGTCCTGTAGACATAAGCTGTTGGTGAGTTTATTCATATAGTTTCTATTTATATTCAACAATCCCATCGAATGGCCGTGGTGCTGGTCAGTAACACAGCTACTGTAGAGTGTACATATATTACGTGAACCGCATTCATCATGCACCGACGGCTACAGAGACGCCGAATCTTGGCCACAAAGTTTAACAAAGTACGTTTACTCCCTCTCATCTCCAATATTCATCTAAATTACGTCGGTGTGTCATACGTGGTAATATTCTTTAAAAAATTCGTATACCAGTACCTGTATTATGGGAAATATTTTTTAAGGTTTAATTAAACTAAGTGTCATGGTTAAAATAGTTAAAATTTAAAAAAGTAGTTTTATTTAAAATAAAATAATTTGTTATTTATTTACGCCTATAAATAAAAATTAATGCTTAGTAATTGTCTGAGCACAATACTAAATCTACAAATTTTCATGTATTGAAATAGTGAAAAACATTATTCAAAGTTTGTTGTTGACAGTTTATTTATCACATGAGAGACTAGACGCGGGTCGTGTTCAATTACCTCGAGAATATACATTAAAGTTGTATGTACGATGGTCGTTGATGATAGTGGTTATCTCGACAATCTGTAACATAAAAACCAAAAATTTTACTCGTCTTAACTAAGTTCAATTACCTACGTATATAAAAGACAAATGTAATAAGTAATGTAGTACTATGCAGCTTTGGGACTTCCAAGTGTGTTTAAAATTTTATTACGCTCGATGAAGGAGTGGTTTTTATTTGGCCACTCTCTAGATACTTGATCGGAATTATGTACATATTAAGGAAACCGTACTAATAAGACTCTTCTATTGTGACATGCGGTTTTCTAATAGTTATTGGTTTATTATTTTTGGATTTACTGGATTAAGTATTTGGATTAAGTCTGAAGATTTGAGATTGACTTTTATTACTATTAGAGTTTTAAAAACTTTCAAGTTTTAATAATACTTTAACTTAATCCGTCAATGTTTTAAGTTTGTTCTCAACCTCCTTGATGAATCATAACACGGTATTTATAAGATACTACAGTATCTGCTTCTCATGTAAGGCTTTTTATCCCTAAACTTCTGTTACCTGTACAGCTTTATGTAAAACATATATTTTGTTCCTCTAAGTCAGAGCGTGACACTAAAGTAAACGATTTGTATAAATTTAGAATGTTAAAAGCTGAAATACATTTGGCAGGAGGCTGTGAGAGGGGGTGCTTGAAATAGTTTGACTTCAAGTTGCTATGTCGGCGCCTAATTGATGGTTCTCACACCAACTTTACCTAAATGTTGGACAAGCCTAATGTTAAACAGTAGACGGAGGAACAGTAGGAGGATGAAACTCCGAACGTATCGATCGATCTATCGAAACATCGATCAAACTAATAAGAATAACCGCGTGCCCTCGCATCAACACAATTATTCGTAACAGATCAACCCTCTCTATTCAATCCATGGAAATTTTTTAGTAAAAGTCTGGTTACACTTAAATCAGTTTTTCATCTTTTCCAACCGACCTGCGTATACAAGTGAAGTCAATAGATATTTGACTTGTGTTACTTTTTCATGTTGTAGACACTCGTGTTTTGGGAATTCGTAAACAATAACAAAATAATTAACAATAATCTAATTTTATTACTGTAGTACATTTCTCAGCCTCTTTATCCGTGCGAAGAACGGGTACTGTTGCTAGTAACGTAATAATAAAGTGGCATACCAGTGACCAGAACTAGTTATACATTCCTCTCAATCAAATCCCGATTACTGCATGTTGCTTTAATAAATAATGCGACAGTGAACAAATACGGTAGTTAGCAAAATATGCAACGCTCGTTTTTCCTATCTCTTGTAATTTCGTTGCAAAGATGGGGATTTTGCGTCAGGGACACCGTTGCCTTACTAATTTATAGTACCTGTAAGCTTACCTGTTTTGACATTCTAAAATAGGGTTATTAATATATTAATCACTTAAGTCGTTAATAAATATCTTTATGTGTAACATGTTCAAATTTCAAATTAACCGATAAACTGGATGTAAAAAATCGTGTGTGGAAAAAAATTGAGACATGTTTCAGACATAGCGATGGCGGAGGTGGAGAAGACTGGTTTCTCTGCTGGTGGATAGGTGGACTATGAGCTCTCCTCATTATCCTCTGGTTCTAAATGAACTGCAAATACGTAGCCAAATCATCAGAGACATGGGATATATGAAGAGCCCGAGGACGGGGGGCGGCGCCGGCGACGACTGCGCGTGAAATATTCAAACAACTATCAACTCGACAAAAACACGATGTAATTGTTGTCGCGTCGCGGCTCCATGCATTCATGCCACTCGTTACTTCGTTATTGTCATCCGCCCTCATTACCTTTATTACGCTTGTTTTATGATCAACAGATGTCGCTTTTATCGTTCCAGGCTCCGCTCGGTGCGTTTCTTGGCTTGCCGATACACCCGTGTAATTGGCCTCATTAGGAGGATGGATCATTCAGAATTTGACGACTTAAAATTATACGCGATTTTCAATATCCTTCCAGCGGATGTAAACAAATCAATGGACAGCAGACAAATCTTTACACGCAAGACAATATCTTTTCAGGAAAAATATTCGTTAAGCTAAGGACTTTGTCGAGGCTGAAAATTAATCTTAAATTTTGATTCTATTAGGTATGTAAAATCTCTAGTTTGATTACTTACAGAATGTTTCGTTTTGATGTAATTGTATTATAGGCTCTGTCTTATGTCATCTGTTGTATTTTACTCTTTTAAAATTGTAATTGTGAAATGTTTTATCATCGTGAAACTGTTTGAATGGGATAGGGCAGATAGGACCTTTACTGTATAACTGGCATACTTGCTTCCAAGGTCGAGAAATGACTATCAATTATTTATATACCACTCGCGGTATAGTTTATAGCCCTCAGCTATTTCTTATTAAGAAATTTATTTTAATATGACTCAATTGACAAGGACCAATATTTTTGAAAAGGGTAGCAAACCCTTTCACTTACACTTCGCTCGCTCACGCAGTTGACAGGTCTGTGCGTGGAACATATCAAATAAAAATAGCGTTGAGTTGGACGGCACTGACCAGGGACACGCATCCGGCTCATTTACCTACTTCCCATTCAGTACTATTTATTTATTTGGTTTTATATATGTGAAACAATATTGATCTTATTAGGGTAATACAATACAATAGATTAACCAAATTACCCGTAGACGAGAACGGTATCATGTACCTCTCTTGGCAGGCGAGGACGCAATATCATGAATCATTGGCTTGTACTTTTGTTTATCCAACCTACCATTATTTATTTTGTTCTATTGTTTAGGCCTATTTCATCCAACCTAGATGGTGTTTTGTAGCAACTGTACAACATGAGAGACAGTCCGAGGTAAATTTTACATTCACACAAGACAAGACGAGGTACAAAAACTCTTATTCTTTCCTTACAATACCATGGGCCGTATAGATCCACTGTAAAGTAGTTAGTCTGTGATAAACCCAAATATGCTGCTAATGACGACTATTTTGACTTACGTGGTTTGTCGATCTCTTTCAGAGAGACTGTCCTTGCTTAAAGCCACTACTTGTTGCATTTAATGTGTAACATTAATCGACCTGGTGACGACAAATCACACAGAGTGGCCGTCCATTATCGGTAATGCCGTGCTTGTAGCATGTGCTTGTTAGCGCACTCCACTGCATCACGCGTCATCCGCATACAGCTCTTCAACACGTGCAAATCAAGCATGCCATAGGAACCTCCTTGTCAGACTCTTCTGATCTGTTAATCGTGTTTAACACAAAAAGTAATTGGTATTTTATAAATGAACTTAAAGATTTCAGTTCAAAATGTCCATGTCTTAAATATTAAGCAGGAATAAGTAATCGGAATAGGCTAGATGGTTCAGTGGTTTAAGTGTTGGTTAAGGCTTTCGGTTCGTTAATCCACAAAGACCATCCTCATAATTGGACCAGTTCGTAATTCAGAGGCAGTGGTTCGGACACCACGTTAAACTGTAGGTACCTTTCAGTAACAAGACTACAAGACCGCGCCACAATCGCTTACACTCAATCCTCATTCATACTTGGCTTAAAATACCTACCTTGTAGTAGGGTCGCCATTTCAATAATCTAATCTAATATAAATAATCTTTGTCAGTAACAAAGCTGCACAACATCCAAAGGGATTATTGTTATCACACTCACCCTTTATTCATATTGAAGTACACTCATATTTGCTCGACTTGAAATACTCAGTGTTTGGGTCGGTGTATCACGAATAGTATAAATTATGAGCTACGAAAGAAGCAAATTTTTCAAGGTTGGATAGATTTTCCGCTTGATTTTTGAACTTCCCATTTCTATTTTGAAAAACAACGGTGTGTGAGTGGATGCAGGAAAGATAATTTCATTTATTATACGGACTATAGAAAAGTGGATTCAGGATTAAATTCGTGCCCCAAAATCACATTTTTCCTTTTAAGATAAAACAGCTAAATCTTTGCTACCACATTGGAGTCTCCTTGAAACTTGCATTTTTAATGTTTATTAAGTGTCAACCGGTTCTTAAGAAAAAGAAATCAGTAAACAAAGTATTTTTTGGATTACAAAAGAAAAAAAGGCGGACATAATTAAGCAAATTAAAATTAGGGGAACAATAAAACACCGATACTGGATCTTGTTTAGTATTTGAAATATTGTACGTAATAAAATTTGATAACCATAGGGTTAGAGTAATGAATGTTCATCAGAATTCAAGGTTTATCATTCCACGTGGCATCAAAACTACTAACTCAATATCTATAACTTTTGCAGTATGTACCTGCGCCATCTTGTGTTTTCTATGACCAGTAATGTTGAAAATTCTTATTAAAATGCTTCTGTTCAAACACGAATTTTAAAATTCAGTCAAATTGGAGTAGTTTGAAATAAGAATATGTATAAAAATTGGAATATGTGAGAAACTAAAAATTTTAATTAGATAATTCGTTTAATGTTATAAACCTCTTTTGAATGACACTAAGTACAAAGTTTTCTGGTACAAAAAAGGCTTAGGTACTGTTGACTCAAGAAGAATGAGTAAATTGGTGTAACTTTTACTTATATAGCTTTTGGTATATGGCTTAGTCTATGATGGTGCTCACACTTTATCTCAGATAATTGCTAATGCAATGTAAATTCACCAAATATGGAGATCTGTTGCGGCGGGGTTATTGTGGATGCACTTGGAGATCTATTAGGCTTGGAATAAGAGGTTTGATTAGTTTTGATTGACTCAGTTGACCGTTGTGAGTGACGTCACAACCACGTAATGGTCGTGGCATGATACGGACCGCTTGGAAGGTGGTGACAAAGTCGTTTACTCATACTTTACCTGTACGATGGTCGGTCGTATCGGTCAAAGATATGTGTCAGCCGACACGGAATATTACTAGTAACAGTGGTAGTGCAGTACTTCGTAGCTTAACTGTATGTACTGTAAATAAACGGTATCAGTAGACTGACACATACTTTCTCATCCAAGTCAATTTAAACGACAATCCTTAATAATTAATAAAACCATTATATTATTTAACATTTTTCTAAATATTATTTAATAATTTATTGTCTCAGACATAATCATCCAATTTCTCAAACTAACAACAAGAGAAACAAAATTAAATTAGAGAATTCCAAAGTAAAAAACGGAACCAGGATAATTGCTGGCTAAGGTTCGGAGTCGGTTACGCTACCCACTGAGCCATTGACTCATTATTTCCGTGGGATTTTCATTGTGAGAAGTAATCCAATCCGGTGCCAATATTGATAAAATTTCACATATTATATTAAATGTAAAAGTGCGACGTTGGTCTCAAACCTAGGAAATTTTTTTTAGAATATACCTTTTTTAGAATATATAGAATATACCGTTTTTACGCTATACAACACTTTGAAGTTGTGAAAAATAATAAGACAAATAGTAATAATAAGTAAAAATAATAATGATTAATTGAATCGATTGAATTGAAGACGACTGAGATTTTATGGTCATGGTATGAAGCTGCCTGACAACCGACTGACGAAGAAAATCTTCATGAACCTACAGAAAATAAAAACAACAACAGTTTGGATCACACAAGTCCAGACAGATCTCAGAAATGCCGGCATCACACCCACAGATATTGCAGATCGGAAAATTTTCGGACACAAAATCCACAGCTGGGAAGTTGCACCGGAAGACACACCGAAAAGACCTAGGGGAAAATGGACAGAAGAGCGTCGAACCAAACACAGCGAGATGATGAAGGATTTCTGGAAGAAAAGGAAAAACAACAGCAACAGATCATAATTTGCTTTATGTGATCCTCTATGGGTCTAAACAAATGAAATAAATAAATAAATAATGATTAATTAGTGATGGATTTGTGTTTGTACATTTAAACCTTTAAGTTGAACGCGGGTTATTGAGTCACGAAGGAGGGATGGAGTGGAATTTGTATCCGAACGTGATAGGCCTATACAGTACAGTATTTATATTTGGAGAAGTGGGACCGCCGGTGACAATGTGGGGAGTGTTGGAAGCCGTTAATATCAACGGGACTGGTGACGACAATGCACACAGTGTTGTTTAGCTGCTGCTGCTCTGCTCTGCTGCTGGTTGTGGTGCTGGGAACCATCGGGACGCGTTTAAATTCATGACACGAATTAAATAAGATGTGAATTTTGAGCCGTAACTTATCTAGATTCCCCTCAGTGAAACATTCTGACTGAGTGAGTTGATTGAACGTGGTCGTAAAAATATTTATAGGTCGAAGCAACTAAATGTTGTTTCTAACATCTATTTGATACTGATGCGCGTTTCTATGCATTTGGATCCATTACAAATCATAGGACTGATTGCCGACCTAATCAGACTTAATTACCTTTTAATTATTGATAAATAATTCAAATTCTCATTGATTCCCCGTGTTATACTAATAGACTAAGTAAATCGATGTAACTTATTACATACACACTTTGACAGAATTGAAGATACGACTTATGATGAATATTTGATTTTATCATTAATCAATGGAAATTCCCTGAGTACAAGTTTGATGCTACTGGAGAGGTTTAGTGGGGGTTTTTGAATTGGAAAGTGGGATATCTATTTTTCAGAAACGGAAATACTGGGTCGGGTGTATTTATTTATTTTCTTCGAATTTATCATCGCATTTTATTAGATAAACATTGATTCCCTGAGTACATGTTTGCTGATTCTGTAGTAATATGAGAGATGAAGTGGGGTATCTTTTTTTCAGAAATGGAAACACTGGGTCGGGTGTATTTATTTATTTTCTTCGAATTTATCATCGCATTTTATTATTTCTTCGAATTATAATATGAGAGATGAAGTGGGGTATCTTTTTTTCAGAAATGGAAACACTGGGTCTGGTCGGGTGTTTTTAATACAAAATAATGCAGTGACTTATATTCCGACAGTGTGGGCCGTGTGTTTGGGTTGCAGCGCAGCACGGCGCGGTGCTGGCTGCCGGGCGCTCCAGCTCAGGGCTGTTTCTCCGCTCCGCGCGCGTTATATCGATAAATTCTCATTCCCCCTCCCCCTCCCCGGCCCCACGGGCCCCGCAGCTGCTTCTTTCCAAATACTGCTCTCGCTCCGTCTCGCGTCTCGGCTGCGCTCACAACACAACGTACAGTACAGGGTCACATTTGTCTGGGGTTGAATTTTCCACGGTTAACATTTTTATTTTATAAATACCACAGTATTACATTATGGATAGTTTCTGGCTATAATGGTCTACTGCATCTGTAATAGTCATGAGTAAGATAGTTGTTAACGTCGGGAGGACTTCATGTACGTGATATATTACAATATATACAATCGTGCGACCGTATTTTTCTCGTCATTCCCCCATGTTTTAGCCGACAATAAAAATAATCCTTAGTACATTTTAATTATTTTCTCCGCCTTCTTGATTTCTATAGGTGAGCAACAAAGTATTTTCAGAGAGAAAACATGGAGGAATAACGAGAAAATTGCTTTCGAATGATTGTATTCACGCGCGATGGCATGGATCCCGTAAACGTCCACTACTGTCTATAAAGGCAACAGAGAGCACAAAATCTATGGTTCAGTCTTTGTGCACACGGTAAAATAGTTTGTCAAATATGTTTATTCATGGAGGTGTGTGTGTGTAATGGCAGGGGACGATAATGAGATATGTGAGAGTTGCCGAGGATCAGAAGAATCCTGTAATGCCCAGTAAATGGGATAGAGCTTAGGGAATTGTAATCAATCATGCCAGTGTGTCGCTAAAAGTTTGAGTTAAGCCTAGTACTTAAAATGAATGAGCACTTTCCTATTATATATAACGTAGTATTTTTAACATTTCACCTGTAAAATCAGAACGTACTAGCGTGAGTACAATGCTTTATCCTCTATCAAACTTTTCTCATACAATAAGTGCGTTGAGACAGTATTCGTGGAAGCCCTATTGTACGTTAGCGCGGTTGCAATAGGCCGACTTTTATGCAGGAAGTTTTGAGATTTTGTGTCTGGAATTTGGATGGACTGGAGTTGTTTTGAGTGGTAATCATGGACCCCACTGTCGTTTATCGTTTATTTTTCCCACTTTATGTTTCAACGTCTCGATGTTTCATCCCCGAACCCTCTAGGATGTTGTACTTTAAGCTACAAATCTCAAAACCGTCAATGTTCGGCAAAAATATAGGTCGTGCATTTAAAACTCGGATGGTCGACAATTTTTAGGGATAAAGAAAACGGTCCCCGATGACCCTCTTATATCTTCCCCGAGCGTCTCCGGACCCCCAGGACCCAGGCAGGCCCTTGTCGCTCAACTCCTGAAACACGATCATTACTCCGTAACGAGTCCGCGCGCTCCATTATTCACAAATTGCCGAGAGAAGCTCCGCTAATTGAAAACTGCGACTCTTGCTCACCGCCCCCCTCTCTTGCACCCCCGCAGACGCGCTTTATAATCGAAATTGTATTTCATGCAGGTCCTTTAGGCTAATGAGTTTTTAAACGCTGTTTAGCGTAACGTTACCCAAACCCCCACCCCCACCCCCGCCCCGCCCACGCCCGCGGCCCAAGGTGTAACCGGGGTTCCCATTTGCGGTATTAATTTACGTGGCGAATGATAAATGGTTTACGTTCCCATAGGAACTTCAAAGAGGAGCAGTCGTTAAAAGAATTAATTAATTTTTTTTAACGTAACAAAATTGTTACGTAATTTTACTAGACTATATGAAGTAAATTCAGAGGTTTCCGTGGGTTTTGTGGTTTGAGTCAAATTTGAAAACCATTCGCTCTCTTTTACTCAGGCTTAAAAATAAAACTTAAACCTGTTTAACAAATCTTTAGTTATTCTGAAAATAGAATAGAATTATAGTATTGAAATATTAATAAATAGTTTTTATCAGTTTGGAAAGTGATGGAATCTTAGATACATAAAATTCAGAAAAGTATACAGCTACCTTCCTGCTCGAAATTCTATTCATTTACTATACGGGGCTAACATTTTAAGATTGAGAGACATTTTAATTTTCTCCTACTTACATGGACATTGGCACCCTATTAGGGGTTTGGCCTCGATTACAGTTGCTCGCCATTTTTGCCTGTACTGTGCGTGGTCAATTGCTGCTCCTACTCTTGTAATGACTTTTTCACACTGTCCCTCCATCTTCGCCAGGGCCTTCCTGGTGGTCTTCCCCCGATCGGCTGCCCTTTTCCTACTTCCCTTTTAATAGTGGCTTTATTTCTCTCCTCATGTCCCACCCATCTCAAACGTCTAGTTCTAGGTCGTGATATCTTAATTTCTGTTTATATCCCTCAATTCTTTATCACATCTGATTCCCCATTTTTTACATACTGCTTCAAAACAAAAATCTTTCTTAAAATTTTATTTTATAAAACGAAGAGAATTCTCTTTTCTTTTTTATTTAGTATTCATGTTTCTGCTCCATCTAACAAATCTGGTCGGATAATTGCGTGGTAAACTTTAATTTTGGTTTTACGTGATATCATTTTCAAGGTTAGTTTACTTTTCTTCTACGGGGCTAAAAATCCAAGATGGTGGATTCCCTGGTGAGGTTCAAGTATTGTCACGTGTGGCGCGCGGCGCGACGTCACGGTAGCCGGAACGTAGTAAATGTTTAATGGTCAGCAGAACCAGAGCCCCTCGACATTACAAGTGATCAATACGCCGCCGAGGGTGCGAGAGTGTCAGCCCCACGTACACTGTCGGGGATTGGTCGAGACACTACACACACCTGTGTGTCATGCGGCAAATCCAGTATCTTAATTACATTGGCGTGCGGTACCGAACTATAAGTATCCTACTTATTTTCAACTCCTAGCGAATTTCCAGTTGGGAGTAGACCTATTGCCGTGGTCGTCATGACAACACCAAGACTTTTGTTCAAATTTTCGCTGAATATATCAATTGGTTACTGAGGTATAGAAACTGGTAAACACAGTGGGTCGTCTTTTGGATCCATAATCTTGTGGTTCGAATACAAACGTTAAACTTTAGTTTTCTTGGATGTCTTTGGTTGTCGGGCTATTAATTAACAGTCCTGTTTAAGGAACATGTCAGTATTGGTCAGTAACGCGACTAGATCGCGCCACAATCATCTTACAGTCATTTCTCTTTCATACTTGGCTTAAAATACCTACCTGGGTAGGTCGCTCTTTCAAAAGGTAATCTAATATAAAAGGGCAATAATTTATACCCAGTTTATTTTTTAAATATCGTGATAAAATTTCGGTAATTTTTTAAAATGTATGCTGCAAACAAATCCGGATAAATTATTCCCTTGTTATTATTAAATTATTCCCCCAAATCCCTTGTTCCTCGTGGTAGTAAATATACTTCCCCATGTTATTCTTAAGGATGTTAATCAAATGTAAACTTCCTTATTATAAGAAATGTATTGAGAAAACTTGGTTTACAGCTTCATCTAGTCAAGGTCCTATGTTCGTCGAGGCTGCAATCTTACTCATTTTTCCCATGTTATTCTTTTGTACAATATATGAATCCACTTAACTTCCTATGTGGCTTAAACAATGAATAAGTTTACTTTTTTTCATCAAAAGTAACTCCTAAGCCACAGGAGCATGCGAGTCTGCTGCTTTACTATGCTCATTGTTATTTATGTATCGGCTGATATTTGTCACTAATGAAGCTACATTCATCAACGCAACGCACCCTTCAATAATAAACACTGTATTGTAACTGTCCACGTTCTTTAGGTGAAACCAGACAACATACAGGTAAAAAAACTAGTTACCAACAAGATCCTCTCTAACGTCGATCTGTTGTTTGAGAGGCGACTGGGATTTGAACATGTGACTTAAAGTTTGAACCGGTGTATATCAAGTTATATTGTTTATCTGTTGCTCGTTAAAACCAAATAAAAACGCACCCAATCATATTAGGAAGTGCAATGGGTTGTCTTCAAATTGAATGCACTGAATTAATGTATGGGTATAATTACGTAAAATTTGGAAAAGAAAAATTCTATTTGTTTACCTTATCTGGTGTTAAACGTTGTAATTTTGTTTTATTTGCAAAACGTTCGCAGCCGCGTGCTCGTCTGAATGCAATAATTCGCTTTATGTAGATGCAACATCAAGAGTCGGCTACGTTTTCTGAATTGAGTGTTTGGTAAAGCTCCAACAACCTCACGGATCTGTTCTAGTAAGGCAAATTAGACTTATCAAGTTATGTTGAGAGGGATCAGATATTCCGCCCCCTCGCCAGGTCGCGCCGCCGCCGCCGCCGTCTCGGCTCTCGGCTTCCATTTGGACTTATCCTCGGTTGAGAAATCCTTTCCCGCTGTATCTCGCTCTGAATGTACTGGAGCCAAAATCCAATTTGAATTTATAAGGTGTTTCTTTTCTTTTGCAGTTGATCGCTTTAAACCATTATCATTTTAGTCCTGACTGAAAAAAGTAAAAAAAAACATTTAACTCTTTTTGCCTTTCCTAAACATTTTGTCGAGTTAATCAGTATTTAACTTTTTATTGCTGATATTTGTAAATATTATTACATTAGATAGCCTCCAGAGTTAGGTTTTGTGTTTTCGTTCTGTTTGACACTTTTTTGTCAAGTATTTGTATGTACGCGCGGGTGTGTGTGTGCGTGTCGCGCTTTTTCGTGACAGAACGAACTCATTACTTAAATGTTAGTGTTTACACTCACAAATTTAACAAATCGCCTTACAAATATACATTAAGCGAATTATAGTAGCATACCTGGCCATGAATGACTGTTTCAAATCTCATATTGGAATACTGTAATTTGTTTGAATATAAATTTATTAAATTAAAATATGCCCGGAATTGCTCAATGTTAGAATTCCAATTATTATTAAGTCCCCTATTGGAAAGTCTAAAATAACGAACTAGGACATGTTCTTAAAATTCATTTTAATGTATGTAGTTTATTATTTCGTGACGATAATCATACTTAAATGTTTACACAACATTTAACAATCGCCACAATATATTTCTTGAATATAGAATTTTAATTCATATTTGTTAAAAAAAATGGGAATGTAATTCTTTTTGAGTAACTATAAGAATCTAATTATTTACGATAATATTAAAATTCAACTAATGAAAGGAGCCAAGTAATATTTTCCTTTATCTAAATGGAGAACTAAGACTTATTCATGATAATCACTGAAAAGATTAGGAAACACATGAAAAAGGAACCAAGTAATCATTCTTCCTCTTGAGTACCACTAAATGGAGAAGGTGCGTGGAGGCACTCTACCTCCGGGTTCGGCCCACTGATAATCATTGATAAAGGATTCAGGGTACAACCAACAACACATCGCCAAAAGGAGCCAAGTAATCATTCTTCCTCTTGAGTACCACTAAATGGAGAAGGGACTTGCGGCCAACTGAGGAGGGATGAGAAGAAAACAAGGTGGTTTAGGGTATGAGAAATTGTATGGCAAAGTTACAAAAATAAATCACTTTTTTAGTTACTGTTATTCGATTTTTTTAAATCATTATCTTCATCTTTGAAGAAAATACGAAGTTTTCTTGGCAATGGGATGCCTTTGGAGCTGATAATTAACTCAGAACGTAAATATTTTTTTAAAGTTAAAAGGTGTCTTGTCTAACCATTTTCGAGGTGATTGTGCAATCAAGCAAGATTGACTGTTTCCTTTCCCATAGTTAAGCATCCACTGTGAAGCTAATAACCTTTTCTTCGCATGTGTCGTGGGATATGCAGATTGCACTAAGATTGGTTAATCAGCCTACGTTAGGTGAGGGGGTTGAGGTAGCACCTGAGGGGAGGGAAGGGGTGCAGTCTAATATCGAAACAAAGGCAGCAGTCTCGCGCAATTTGCGCTGGATACAAGTTATTGCAGGAATCTCTGATATTAAACATTCCTCGCTACCCCACCGACCACCCTTCCTACCCCAGCCCCCCCCCGCCCCGACACCCCGCCGCGGCGCTGATTTGGAAGTCATGAGTCGAGACATCGGTCGGTCGGATGTGTGGAATTTGATCGCTACCGGAAATGGAATGTTCTGATTTCATATGTGAAAAATGATGTCGAAGTAATGAAAGTTGGCAGTTTCAACTGTCAGCGTTTCTTAGGTTCTGATATTCGTGTGCTAATGTGAACACCAACAGATACTATCTAGGTGAATTGTAATCTTTCAAAAAATAAATGTATTCCTGTAAATGTCTTTAAGATTTCAACCGTATTGGAAAAGGAAATTATGATCCCACCATTTTGCACAAATATCTGTAATGATTGAATAGTTAACAAAGCCGAATTGAATGCGAATTGTGTTGATTTGTATAAGCTGCCTAGCAGTTTTTTCTCAATTAGTTAAAAACCCTACCAGATCAGTACCATATGGCAAAAGTACAAAAGACGGTATGGAAGGTCAGGTATGACCTAATCCACCAGCATCTAACATCCAACATTGAGATTTATTCTTTGTTTGAAATTCATCTTTGGTAATACTGTAGTGGGTTTAAAATCGTTGTTTAAATTGTTGTTACGGACATTTTCACGATGTTTCGGGACATGAATCAGAACCGTCCTCAGGTGAGCTGGAACCTAACCCTACATAACCTGGATTAAGCCGGCACAAATCTGGAAACAAAAATCTTAAAAGCCGTGAAATATCAACCGACAAAGGTCACGCGCACAACATCAGAGCACAGCACGTTCACACGCCACAGGGCTCAAGAGGTTCTGAGAAGCAGAGAAACCATATGAATTACATTGACATTTAAATAGAATGTTTTTTTAAAGTTGTTTAACTGAATGAAAAGTTCCCGTCTGTTCCGAAAAAGCCTGTTTGTCAAGTAAATTCTCAAATACACGTTAAACGTTTTACAGAACACGTTCGGTCACCTTGTACGGTATGTGTGAGTAGCAATGAAGATTGAACTTCATAAAATATTTGCCGTGAAATTTCGAGTTGGAAATATAATGACGGGTTTTAAGTTAATCTTGAAATCGACTACTTTAATTCATAGTGAATCTATTATTATCAAGGTAAATTGTTGACTTGAGTTAGTAGAACATTTGAAGCGGCATTAACTTCGAATAATCGCTCTTGTCTCATGATTTGTTGCTTGAGTGTGCTAAATGTCCTATTGACGGTTTTATGTTTTACAGGGAATTCTGTAAAACAATAAAATTACTTTTAACAACTAATTAATAAAGATTAATCACCGCTGCATCGTAGACTCGGTGACAACTATAACGTTGGAAAATTTGTACATATCATATTCTGGCAATTACGGCCTTAAAATTAAACTATTTGAATCAGTTGACTAACGAATGTCGTGTGACGTCAGAATAGGATGAGAAAGTTCTTCTTTGCTTTCCATGCTCTGTAACCATTGTACAAAGATCTATTGTACAACACCCGGAGAGAAAAAGTTTTAGGAAATGAAAAGGGAGATTACAGACCTAGTCTGGTGTACTTGAAGAACAACTTCAAGCCCTTATTACATATATAATATGATGAAACAGAATAAACCAAACCGCGAGTTTGCTCGTGGAAGTAGTAAAAGTCAAACCTAGTGTTTGTAGAAGAATCCGGAAAAGAGAATAGAACGACTCAATCGTGGCATAACGACGCTCGTCTGGCTCGCTATCCGCCGATCCGCCCCATCAAGACAAGGATCTGCGGTCGCGAGACGTTCGCAACGCGCGTCGCCGTCGTTCAAACTGATATAAAATAATTGTAAACCGGCGGGGCGTCGTAAACCAGAGGGAGGAGGGGGCTGGGGGGGTTTACGAGCGCCAAATTGTTTTATCCCCTCCCGTATAGTTTGTAGTTAGCGTTTATTGCATATAACCTCGGCTTAACAGTTCGCCTAATCGGCCGCCGGTCGCCGACGTTTTATTGGGTTCTGATTGCTTCCCCTTGTCGCCGTCAGGTGTCGCCTGCGGTTTTTACGATTTCGACGAGGTGAAAACGCGTTCGGTATGGTCGAAAACAGCATTTTTATTCTTAAGACATGTTGAATGATCTGTAAATTGAATGAATAAAATAGCGAACAATTTAAGTTTAAGGATTGTCAGGAGTAAGTCTGACGGCACTAGCAGTTTGACGTTTTGGGATGTATTCCAATAAGAACAGAGTTAATAATGAAGACTCTAGAGGCTTTGCTGAAATATTTTCAGTCACAGAAATGTAGGGTTTGTTGGGATTAGGTAGTATCTTTTTGCCTCTGACTTACCTAATAGAAAAGTCATTATCTCCTAACCTATAAGACATCAGTGTGCAGATTGGAATATGTTTTTTTTCTGTATCTGTTGGTGATGGTATATGATTTATTTTAGCGAAAATAAGCCATTTAAATGTACAAAAGGGATCCCTCAGGGTTCTTTAAACTAACCATTTCTAAGTCGTCTTTTGATCTCATCAAAGAGATAGCAAAATCCCTATTCCCCAAAAGTTGGGGGTTTACCCGGAAAGTAAGAGTGTTTTAGTAGAACATAATAATACTGATTTGAGCAAATGCTGCCACAGCCAACAGCCTTAGGAAATAAGAAATTAATAAGGATAAAGGCACTTTCCTATCTCTCCTAGGTAAAATGGGAATGCTCCACCCACAAGTATTCGAGAATCCTGAGTATTCAGGCTCGGTCGATACAAATCAATATCAATCTCATAATAGAGTAGGAAGCTGTCCAGATACTGCGGATATAGTTGATGTTTATACAGCCACCGGAAAGAATCTGTAGAGATGAGAGGACAGTCTGGGTTACCCGAGAGAGGAGAAGCAACGCCCCAAACATATTTAGTCGAAGGACTCAGTGTCATGCTCCAAGGCGTGATTACCGAACAATCATGACATATTTACCAATCCATCCTAGAGTGGATTCAGACTGGGTATCAAGCACCCACGAGAACAAACCTAAAGGGGCTACTAAACTCACTACAGTACCCAATGACGTTTGGGCTGTAATAAACCAGTCAGAAAGCCATCTAGCGCTAATAAGTAGTGTGAAGTCTATAAAATTGTAAACACTGTGATAGTATTATCGATTATCCGGCTGGAAGTGATTCACGTGTGTGTGTGTGTGTGTGTGTGTGTGTATGGCGATGTGGTCAATTAAGACGATTCTCCACCGGCCATAAAGTAACACGTCGTGTGAATCGGCGTGACGCGCGGCGCTGTAACCGCTCCGTGCTGATGCGTCGCCAATCCGGAATGTGAGATGTGAGTGAGGAATTTGAATAATTTATGCGAAATTGTCGCCGTACAAGTGTTTGATTTCAGGTACAGATTAGCGCGCTAGCTGCGTCATCCGCGCCGGTGTCGCATTGTTAAACAAATAACAGTTTATACCTGGTTGAGCTCTTGAATTATTTTCTTTTGTATTATAAACACATTTTGTCCTTTCGTGGTGCGATTTCCGTGAGTATTTTACCGCAAACTTTAACGTAATTTAATTACATAAGTCGTAATTTACATTACATATCAAAAACACGTCAGGGTTTTCTGCACGACCTCATGAACTCCTTCACTGAGATCTCGACTTTATGCTGAAGTGTATTTTAAGGGATTACAGTGATATTGAATGTAGAATGAACAGTATTAGTGAACTGACACATACGAGTACATTTACTACTACTATGTAACTGAACATAACCTTAAAAATTTATAAATTTATAAAAATTAAAATTACTAGATTAACATTGTAGGCCGTGGCTCTGTGCACACACAAGCGTGTGTGCACTCCACATAGACAGACAGACATCACTTCGAAAACCACTTTTTTGGGTTAGGAAACCTCAAATTAAATATCTCCAATAGAAATTTAAAATTGAGTATTTTCACAAAAAAATATAGTTTCTGCTGATAGTATCGCATAGGTGTGTGAGGTGCGGCGTGATGTGTGACGTCACAGGCCATATCTCACGGCGTGTCGGGTCCGTAACTCCGGCCTGGACATTCAAACCCCGAGGCACCGACGCGGCCGACGCGCGAGAATTATGGTCCTCCCCAACCCCCACATTTCATTCTATTGTCCCGCGCTTTTTGTCTGCCGCCGCTTTTTACAATTTTACATTACCAACACCCAGATGGCCCGGGCATTTGTCAACCACTTGAATTCGACTTCATCCGGCGAGGTGTTTTTATGACGCTTTCCCCGACGCGCTGACAAACGGGGACTTGGCTGCGAAGGATGGCGAGTGTTTTCATTACAATAGGATTAAAATTATGACTTTTTAGGTATTTTATGTGATGACAATAATAGTTGACGAATAATAAAACATACATGACCAAGAGTCTGGCTGTAAAATTTAATACTCCCCATGACAGAATATCTGTGTTTTCAGCGAACTTCATAATGATACAAAATAAACTTCATGATAAGAAAAGCAACGTACCAAATGTTTAACAATTTGCTCATAGATACGGAAAATATATTATTTTACGGGTACTCCAAAATAATAACGTGAGAAGGGAGAAAGTGCGGGAAGTTTTGTCATGAGAAATAGTATAACTAGGATTTTTCTACATACGTTCAATATTGGTAGTCCTTAACTGAATAAAACTGTAAATCAAGCTGTATAACAATTTTATACTACAAATAATAAAGAAGTTCAATCAGTATCAACTTTCCTATTTATTATAAAAATAACATGGGAATGAGAATGTTTTTCTGTCACAAGGAACAAAAATATATAGCCATATATTCAACATAAATTATTAGACCTTAACTATATGAAGCTGTATACAAAGTTTTATCACACAATTTCAAATAGCAAACAAGATATTTTACCCTTTTACCCAAAATATTAATACTGGGGCTCCAAAACCCAACATACTGTATTACTGACTCCAATATCTATATACTCTTTATCTCAGTAACTCTGAAACAAAAGGCGAAGATTTAAACTACTAAATCGTTAGTTTTTAATTGATTTCCATTATATATGTAAAAATCTAATTTAAAGAAATGATACGTGAAACCTCCTGAAATGTATTTAAAACCCCCTCTTATGACTTTTGGTTCAACTTGGTAAACCTCGATCCATTGGATTCAACCTCTCTCATAAAATATAAAACTTAATAATTATTTTTACTTCTAAATTTTAATAAAACTATCGCGGAACATCATCACTCTTCTAGCTTCTAAATTCGTAAAACAACATTTTTACCCAATTTTTCCACCCTTGGTTCTTAGTGTCCAGCTAAGGGTGGGGGGCGGGGACGTGCGGTCGGACCTTGTTACCACACCCCCATAAATCTACCCCTCCACCCACCCCCACCCCACACACGGTGGCACTGCTTTAATTTGAACACATGATGAATGCCGGTGAACACGCCAATGTCCACTTCTTACAAGCTGTGCTGTGCTGTTATAATATTGAGAGAATCCACAGTTGTTGGTGATAACCCTTCCTTCCATTGAAATAGGATGTTCTATGAAAAGCGCCAATTATTATCTAATATATATTATAAGTCATATTTTTATTTGCACCTGGCAATAATTCTGTTCATTGTAAATTTTAAACAGTCACGATAGATTTATAATTAATCCTGAATGATGTTACAGAAGTAAATCATTATTGTTGAATAGTACTCTAGTATTATACTCGTTGGAATATTTCATATGGGACTGTTTATATTTTAAGGAATGAAAAAATAAGATAGAAATTAGTTGTTTTTTATTCAGAAGTTCAAATAAATGAAAATAGTTACTACATTCTTGGAATAAAATGAGTTTAAACGACTGTATCCCGTCCAATTAATTCTGTTACTTGCAATACAGTTGGTGATTTTGTGAATCCGTGTACCCCTACGTACACATGTTTGTTCTGCACCACTTCTGCGTTAGTAATGTGTGTTAAAGATTGAAGTATTTTTTAACGAAAGAAATTCATATGAAATATAAGGATTACTCCCGTTTTCAAGTAATTACATTGATCTAGTACTGGATTTAATATAATTAACGAATTAAATTCAAAAGAAAGCTAGTGAAATAAATGCAGTGAAATAAATAAATTAATTAAATTTATGTATCTGTCATGCATAACCCACAAAATACAATACGTAAAGTGTACACCCGATACTCCGTCTCCTGGCGGCGAGCGCACGGGACTGGAGTCTGGACACGTTGGAAAAATCCAACTAAATAATATTAGAACAATTGAACAACGCCATAACCACGAGTGAGATGTAAGTTAGACACGAGCGAAGCGAGTATTCTAAATATCTCACAAGTGGGTTTAAGGCATTCATAATACAATCGTTGCATACACTATTTTATCTTCGACCAACAATATTCGACTTTCAAAAACAAGAGTTGTATATTTCATTTATCTACGACCATTGCCATATACAATAAAAATAAATGCATATTATTTTCACATTAAAAACTGGTTATATGTTATTTTTGTTTACAGGCTTAGATTTCGCATAGTAAGTAGTTAATTACAACATTAGCTTTTGTATTTATCTCTTCCGGAGTTAAATTGAACTCATCACTGCTTTAATCACTCTTTATGTTTAATGGTTCAAAACTCACATTTGAGGTTAGCAACTAAGAGGTTAGGCCTAGAAGGTTCTAGGCCAATCAGTTCATAACAATACAGGTGTATTGTTATGAACTCATAATGCAACGGTTTTCAATTTCCGTTAAATAATGAGCCTCTTAATGTTATTTTCAATTTCTTTATTGGTACTTTTTGACCTTTTAAGTTAATCAAAATCACACTTATTTTATTTTATATAATTGTTAGTACAAAATGTGATTCGGTTTGAATACGGAAAGGGATATTTAAAACATATGTCCACATCACACAATTGTATTATTTAATACATTTATAATATATAAATTACCAACCAAAACTACAACTAGAAGAATACCAGTGTCAGCTTTTAACATCATCAACCCACACTTGTCCTTCTTTTACTGGATGTTCGTGTTATAAGTCCTATCTCTATGTGACGTTCACTACATTCTTTAATTTTCTGTTTTTCCCACCTTTGATCACCAACTATTACGCAAATCATAGCATGACTATAATGCTAGACTCTCCAGCAGTGGCGTGAATAAGGATGCTCTTAACACCCACCACCCCGAGGCTAATACTATTTAAACACCCCCGTCGCAGCAGACCTGCGTACTCAGCGAATTCCCAAATCAATAATATCATAATAATAATGTATAACAAGTTTTATAAAAATCTGTCCATAAACATGAGAATTATTTGCCTATTCTCCATAAGATTAACATGGGAAAGAGTGTGCACGATAGCTGCTGTGAGGAACACGGAAAGTAGTCATTTCTACCATAAATAATTTTTATCTTAACGTTTATACCAACTTTCATTAACATCTGTCCATAAATAAAGGAGTTTGCCTATTCCCTATATGATTAACATGGGAAAAGATTATGCAGGTTTTCTGCCATGATAAACACATAAACTATGATTTTTAAGCATAAACAGGTGGGTATCAACAACATGAAGGTAAATACCATGTTTAATCCAAAAATATTGATTGATATGGGAAATATTAGTTTTTCCTCATCCTCCATAAGATTAACATTGGAGCCCCAAAATATAACGTACTGTGTTTAGATTTTTTAATATCTCGGTAACAGTTGGAGATAGAGAAAAACTTTAAGGAACTTTTCTGTGTAGTTTTTTAAGCTGATTCTAATGGTGAAAGATAAAATTTGAAACTTTAAAAAATTACATGTGAAAAACGCAAAAAACCTGATTTTGGGGTACAAAACCCCCCCAAAACTACCCGTTCCCATTGACCGATATGTCTGGTTTACGATCTCGTCCGAGCATTTGTAGGAATACACGTCTCTAACAAATTTGGTCTCGATCGAACCATTTTTACGAGAGTTATCGTGTTCACAGACACATATATATATATATATATATATATATATAAATTTTAACGACTATTGTTTTTGGTCTCTGGGCACCTAAAGAACAAAAAATAACATGGTCCCGGGCTTAAGTCTCGCCATGAGACCTACGGTAATAGCTTTTTCCCTATGGGAAATTCGCTAAAAGAATACGAATTACAAAATGGAATATAAATGATTTAAATACCGATGTTTATACTGTTCAGCACTTACAGCTTGAAAATAGCGTTAATCAAAGTTTAAAATTTTAAATAGCTAAAGAAAGCAGTAATATATCTTGAAGCAAAAAGTGTCGCACGAAGGATCGCGTCAGACGTCATATCCGAACCGACAGATCGCGTAGATTTGAAAGAATGGCGATCGTGAAAACATTAATAAACAATGTGTACGCTTCCGTCAGACCGCCAGCTTTCTTATTTCAATTTGCGATGGGACGTAAAAAATCACGATATACTGTAAAAGTGCACCCTTGTACCGAATTATATAAAACCAGACCATCGGAATGGTGTCGGGGTGTTTCTTAGACAGACACCAGTATGAAACCAAATTTTAACAAAAAAATACTTTCCCCAAATACTGATAGTACGGATATAAAGTACTGTAAAGTAACTGTGATATTAGAGTATAATTCTTCAAAAGTCTGCAGGATAAACCCCTGGACCCCTGATTTGAGTCGAGGAATCTCTGTAGTGACTGTTGTCGTTGTGTTGCAGTGCTGAGTCTGCGCAACACGCAAGAGGAGGAACCGCCAGACCCGCAGCTGATGCGGCTGGACAACATGCTGATAGCGGAGGGTGTGGCGGGGCCAGAGAAGGGCGGGGGAGCGTCAGCAGCAGCCACGGCCAGCGCCGCAGCAGCGGGGGGTCCCGGCCAGCCAGACAACGCCATAGAGCACAGCGACTATCGGGCCAAGCTGGCGCAGATCCGGCAGATATACCACCAGGAGCTGGAGAAGTATGAGCAGGTGTGTAGGCAGACTAACCGACCCTGTATCGAGATTAGAAGGGCTGCTTTACCAATATTTACAGATTAATGGAAGTGAATTTAAAGTAAACGGTTTCAGTGGACTGACACATACTTTCTCCCCTAATTAAATTTAAAAACCACAACCTTCTTCAAAGTTTATCAAAATACCCTTTAATAATATATTGCTTTTAAAATAATCACCCAACTTCAGAAAATAACCCTGCACCCCCCCCTCCCCGGTAATACCAAGCTTTTTGAGTGGTTTTGGGGTGATGTGACCTTACACAGCATACCAAGTTTCATGGAAAAACTGTTGGGCAATATGGAAGAAATTGATTTTTAGCGAATTTCCCATAGTGAAGAAGCTATCACCGTAGGTCTCATGGCGAGACTTAAGCCCGGGACCATGTTATCTTTTCTTCTTTAGGTGCCCAGAGACCAAAAACAATAGTCGTTAAAATTTATATCTCTATATATAAAATTGAATGTATGTCTGTATGTATGTCCTTTATGCGTTGCCAAACTACTCATGCGATCGCCATGAAATTTTAGGAAGTTGCTCTACATGTGTCCGGGAAGGTTTTAGTGAAAAAATATTTTCGATAACCCCATAAGTTTCCATTTTATGGCGTTTTAAATTTCTAATGTTAACCTTAAGGAGAGTAAGTTTGTTTACAAAATGTCTACAATGAAAACATTTGATTTCTTAGCTACAGCTGATTGGTTTACTTTCCATTAGCTTTACTATCCAATGCCATCTGAATCATTCATTAATGAAAAACTATTAATTACAATGTTTATATTATTACGTTTATCATAATAATCAACTGTTGTATATCTTTCCTATAAAAGCCGTATTGCACTTAGTTTTGGTTTGGATTGGATTTGAAAATTGTGAATTAATTCACTCATATTTATTTGTTTTATGGTAATGTTATTAATATGTCATATCGTTTCAATATTGTTATTCACGATGCCGCGACCTAGAATATATAACCTTTCACAATGAAACCGTAATGCTATTCGACTTCAGAACATGGCCAATCTTAAAGTTAGTACGTATTTACTGTCAGGAGTTACGAAGTTCGCCGGGTCAGCTAGTTATATATATATATATGTGTGTGTGTGTGTGTGTGTCTGTCTGTGATCACGAATACTCTCGTAAAAATGGCCCGATCAAGACCAAATTTGGTAGAAACGTGTATTCCTACATTTGCTCGGACGAGTTCGTAATCCAGACATGTCGGTCAGTCGGAAGGGATAGTTTGGGGGGGTTTTGTACCCCAAAAATGGGTTTTTTTCATTTTCCCATGTAATTTTTAAAATTTTAAATTTTACCTTTCACCAATTAAAACAAATAACAAACTAAAACAAAAAAACTATAACAAAACTAAGTATTCCTTGGCTGTAAGTTAAAAAAGAAACGGTCTTGGGAATCAGCAGACATAGACAATGTCTGTGCGTCTGCTCAGTTGCTCTTTAAAACATATAATTAATTGACATAACAATTTTTATGGCTGGTTTGAAATAACTAATTGAAAGGAGAAGTGTGAACTATTATGAATTTATAATGAATCAACTGAATTTAAAAGTGATCATTTTTAATTAATTGAGTTTTGAAAATATAATCAGCAAACCACATCTCAGTACAACTACGCCGTAGCTCACTGCCAACGCGGCAGATTTATGCCTATAGGTTATGAGATCAATCCCCGACTGAGGCCATTATACTTTTGTTTAGAGTTTGTGCTAGTTAGTAAAAAAATGTTTGCATTAATTGTTCAATAAGCAACTATTATTTTTGTTTTTAATTCAAGAAAGCAACTAACAACATCATGTTCTGTCACCGACATAATTAAAACAATAACTACACTATTTGGATTAGTATTATATTTATTTCCTTAAAATTGTCTTAGCAAAGCTCGGTCTCCAGGAACTATACATAATACATAATATTCATGTCCTAAACTTCAAAATTCACTGAGTTAATCAATGTTTAATCAAACGCAAAAAGATAATTAATTGCATATGAGCTACCTAGATTTTTTAAAATACTGGTTAATGTTTATAAATATGGCTTAAAGTAACATCTCATTCACAGTAATTACAATTAATTAGAACATCCACTTAACACCCTTGAGATGTGAAGGCAAAAACCACTCGAGTACCTGTTGCTAGTGCATGGGGGGGGGAGGTGGTGGAGTGGTTAGAGCAAGCGGCAAAGGTGTATCATTAGAGGCGCAATCACTATAATCATACACCTGACCTAACCTGCCATCTGCCAACCATTTAATAACCTCAGCCCGCACCGGTCACGAGCATCAATCACGGACAAACGTAGGATCCCTGAATGACACTTAATACCGTGGTTTATCCTGACGGGTTCCTCATATAAGTGCGGGTTAAAGGTTTTGATTATTGTGAAATAAAGGGTGTAATGATAGGTTCTAAAATGTACAACAAGTGTTGGATAGTAATTGATTTCTTGCTGGCGGATCACACATAGCGTGTGTGTTGTCTGTTGTAAACAAAGGGAAGTAGAGAAGATGTCTATCCATTTGAACGTCAATTAACCAAGCAGTCCCCCCTTGAACCCTTGAACAGCCTAACAAATTTTGGGCTTAATTGGTGGTTTTTTCCCCATAAATAGAACTTAATAGACATAATGCAATTTATATTACTTTTTGGTATGTTAATTTTTAGTTAACACTACAATATCATATATGAACTGTACCGCTAGTACATATTTTTTATTGCGTTTACTTTTAAAATACAAAAAACTTTTGCTTCAAGGTACAGAATAGCTATATCTTAGTTATACCCCTACATCAATTAGGGTTTTTTAGGAATAAATGATTGAGGATTTTAATTGTAATCAATTTTTTTGGGTTTAGTTATCTGAATTACCCCCATTTACTTTGGACAATTGACTGTAATATGCAAACACCCCCATTGCAGCAAGCCTGTATACTGTGCAGATTTTCATTCATTCCATGAATTACTTGAGATGATACAAACTTAGTTTGATCAGAAAGCCTTATACCCAAATGTTATCACCGTATTTTCATAAGTACGGAAGTCATATAAATTATTTATTCTCCATAAGAATAACATGGGAAATGATTAAGTAGGTTTGCTACCATTATAAATATTAAAACTAGGATTTTTTTACATGCATTTGTAGAACTTTACCAGACGAATCTATATAACAAGTTTTATCACAATATTACAAATAACAAGGAGGTTATATCAATTAGCTTATTCTCAATAAAAATATTTATAAAGGAGGTTGCTGCGTCTAGAATTAAAAAAATGTATTTTTCAGCATACGGCATAACATCTTAACTATACCAAACCACATACAAAATAGTATCACAATTTTTCCAATAATAAGCGCCTCACAACCTTTTCCCTAAAAGATTAACATTGGTTCTACAAAAGACAACAAGCTTTGTTTACCAGATTCTGTATCTCATTAAGCGATTGGTGTATAACAAGGATTCTAAATACTAAATTTGTTGGTTTTTTTGAGCTGATACCAATAAAAAATATAATTATTTCATATGGAAACCCCCAAACACCTTTTTGGGGTAAGAATCCCTCTCCCATTCGCCGTTTTGATAGTCCAATTTTGGCTCGATTTTGAAATCATAAAAATAAATGTAGAATTACACATCTCTGCCAAATGTGGTCTCGATCAGAATGTTTTTAGGAGAATTACTGTGGATAATTGCACATTAACATAAATCTGTACCAAATTTAATCAAGATCAGTGTTTTTTTTTAGCGAGCTCGGTATTCTAGGCCTAAGGTTTCAACTTCTATGTCCTTCCTTATCCCAACCTAAATAATTATTCTTGAAGTGTACCTAAAGTTTTGAAGGCAGGTCTATGACCTTAACAGCAAGTTTCTAAAAATATCACCTTGGTAGTATAATGCTAATAATTAATCTGTGTCATATTTCTAATTGTACATAGTAAATAAGATATTCATAAGTAGATCACCCTGAGACTTGTCTAAAAATGTAATTTTTGAATTGCGAACAATTTCAACCAAACTAAAAGGCAATCAATATTATTAAGATTTATTTGACAATTCAAGATATTTTACCTTTTAAAATAAAATAATGGAAGGTATAAAAATTGTTTCTCATAGTTGAATAAGATCAATATCCAGGATAATAGAAAATTCAAAAGTACAACTCTAAATAAACTCTTGTAAGTTCAGCAAATAGCATTATGATTAGTTGATTCCATTCAAAAGCAATTCTGGAATGAACTTTCCTTAATATAGTTGGGTAAGCGTGCTTAACTTAATTTTAGGATTATACCATATTATAGGAGGTATAACATTTTATATGTATATAAAAAATTGTATATTTTGCCTTGTACATTTTTATCTTTAATAATTTTATAGTTTTACCATTAAATTAAAATAATCAGTGACATTTATACTAGAAAACCTTGTACTTGGCGTTGTTTCAAAAGGCATTATAATGTCTAATGAAATATCTGATCAGAATTTTAAATTTTTTTTACGAATTTCATAATAGTTTATTTCAATTTTAATCACGTAGATTGCTGTTAAATATCTTCAAATGATAAACCATTTCTTATTTCAAACTAATTAAAATTTTCCTAATCAGAAGATAAATGAAAAGAGGTAGATGTTTCAAAAAAAGAGTAGTAGTAGAGTTAAAAGACCGGCATGTCACAGATACTGTAATCTCAAAATTATAAAACACCAAGAACCAAATACTTGTGTACGATACAAAATACCAAATACAAAATATGTTCTTTTGTAGAGTGTAATACTTAAAACAAACAATACAAAATATAAATAAAGCCAAAAACCAATAAAAGTTCCAACACGATTAAACTGGTGTTATGTAATGTAGCAAAACCGCATCTCGACAAGTAATTTTCCGGTTGGAAGCAGCGTGTAAGAAGATATGTGAAATTGAGCATTTGTGCGGAATACAGAGTTTCCAATAAAACAGGAGAGGTGGAGTTACGATCAGCTGTCCACATAAACTGTCTGTGCCGCGCGCCCGCGTTCCCATTTGCCAAATACACGGGGCCACTGCTTTATGCCGCCAATATACCAGCGGATAAACAACCGTAAACCACCCCTTATCTGCACCACTCGCTTCTTTCACATCACTCCCGACAATCCCTTTCGTTACAGATAGAAGACATTGTTCTGTCCCATGTCAGATTAATCTTGTTTTGAAATTCATGAGGTGTTAGTTGATTTGTTGTATAATTTGGGTTTTGGAACTGTATAATCATGTATTTATAACTGCATAACTAGAGTAATTTAAATGTTTATGTACTGTAACTCTCTTTACCCTAAATCACATAAAGAATTTAATCCCAATATTATTTTATCGTATTAAAATAAATAATCCAACGAAGAAGAGGACAATAAATATTTAATACTACATTAGTCAAGAATTTAATTTCAACGAATTTCACAATTTATATGGAAACCACAAAACTATGCTTATGCTTTAGTATTGAGTTCATAAGCACAAGTATGCTTAGTTGGTGTACAATTACATAAATAAAATATCAAAACAATTATGAAGCAATTAAGTGACAAGATAAGTCAGTTTAAAAATAAAAGAAGAGTAAAATTCTGCATAATTAACATGCAGACTTACTTGAAAACTTTGCAAAAAAACCGTTGAAAAAAGTAGATTCAAAAACATAAAACACTTAGGCCGACATTTAAATTTTAAAACTTACTGTTTTGCAGACAAGAAGATTAAAAAAACTCATTTTTGTATAAAAAAAAGTTTATACTTAAATGTATATGGAATATGTTGGTGTTAATTTTTTTTATTTGATGTTATATATTTTGTTTATGTATTTGTTACATAACAAGAACAAATTACTTTTTGCAATTAATAATGGTGCTGTTATCTCTTTTATGATTACTGTAAATACATAACTTATTTGTCGGTTTAATTATTAAGTTAGTAAAAAAATTAGGCAAGAAAAAAATTCATATTTTATTATAAATTTTATTCAGTGGTTATATATATTTTCAATTATTTTGTTTTGTATCATCAGAAAATAGTGCTTAATAAATGAATAATTAAGATCAATAATAAATAGTTAAACAGGTTATAATTTAACCCCCCTTAAGGAGTTGCACAATTTTTTCCAGACTACTTAAAGTCCTTTGGTTATAAGGCGCTCCAACGTTGTCCATTAAAACCCCGTCGCCTCAGGCTGAAATTCACCTTGGAAGCACCTATTAAGATATGACATCAAGGCAGAGCCTCGTATGTGAAGGCGCATGGCTACAACATCTCCTTAGCCAACTGAGGAAGGATCAAAGCTGGTCTTAATCCTCTTCTGTTTTTTTACTCTTAAGAACGTTCTCAACAAATGCAGTAATACGTCGCCAGTTCTCAAGAGATGTCGTCATTAGAGGGACAATGTTCTCGGGCGAGATGGCCCCCACTTCCAGTTCCATACTTCTTCTCTGGGCTGCCCAACACTCACACCCAAAAAATGTGTGATAGGCATGGTCCCGGGGAGCATTTCCATATCGACAGGCTGCACTGTCGACCTTGCCCATCTTATGGAGGTAGTCGTGGAATAGCCAGTGCCCAGTGAGGAGCTGCGAGGTAAGGAAGTCGACCTCACCGAACCCGCGCACGACCCACACAGACAGAGTTCCGAGATTAATCGACATGTCCAGGCACCTCTCCTCTCCCAGTTCCACCTCTCTTGCCACAATGTCATTGTGGCCTCTCTGGCCACTCATGTCGCCTCCTGGACACCAAGATCGGATATTTGAAAAAACCTGCTTCCTTTACTGGGCCAGAAGATCCATGGGTACGACCCCCGCAACCACTAACAATGCAGGCTAGGAGACGGTCTGTTAAGCTGATGCTATCCTCAGAGCCGCCCTTCTTTGGACCGAACCAATCTGTTTTCGATAGCACTCCTTCTTCAGTGCATCTGCCCAGACCTCGCATCCGTAAACGAATATCAAGTTCTTGACAGACAAAAGGAGCTCACGCTTATCGGCTGTCGGGCCTCCGACATGCGCCATAAGTCGGCTGAGAGCAGCATCCTAGCTCTTTCCGTGGCATATCGGATCTGATCCCTGAAGGTGAGCCTGATATCCTGCCCCACTCCCAGGTATTTCACCGCAGGCTTGGCTTGAATCGTCTCCTCATTGACACGAAAGCCACATAACATTGGAATTCGCCGTCCTTTCATCATGACTATTTTGGTCTTCTCAGTGGCGAGGCTCAGACCGTGGTCCTCTATCCATCTGGTGATAAGCCTCAGTAATTATTTTTATCAAGCCATTTAAGTTGTATGATATATTGTTTAAGCATTGAGTATGCTAAGGCGTAGAATAAATCATATATTTATCATATATTTTGTTGCATCATATTGTGGATACATAAATTCTTGTAGATAATGGATTTTTCATGTATTGGTATGCTTATTAATGTATCGTTTGTGTTTTTGTATCTTGCATGTACGTGTAAGTTCTGTATGTGTATATCTGTAAATGGCTGTGTCCTTTTGGGAAATAAATAAATTACAAACATTAGGTTGAACTCGCATTCAAGGGCTGCTCTCATTCAAGCTCGAATTAATGTAATCGCGCCTTTGCAGTTTATATCCAAATAATTACATTGTATTTATAGGCAATTTATTTCATGTGTTAAAAAACTCTTTGGATAAAACTCAAGATAGAATTTGAAATTTTTAAAAATTACATGTGAAAAACGCAAAAACCCCATTTTTGGGGTACTAAACCCCCACAAAATACCCCTTCCAATTAACCGATATCTCTGGTTTACAAACTCATCTGAGTGAATGTAGAAATACACGTCTCTACCAAATTTGGTCTCGATCGGACCATTTTTACAAAAGTTATCGTGTTAACAGACACATATATATGTATAATTTTTAACGACTATTTCTTTGGCCTCTTGGCACCTCTAAAAAAATAGTGTAGTCCTGGGCTTGTCTTGCTATGAGACCTACGGTAATAGCTGCTTCCCTAAGGAAAATTCGCTAGAAACAGAATTGTTATCTTATACAGGACACTCAGGAAGCTTGCATGAAACAATCACATACGCGTAACGAATAAGTGACACTAGAACAACTAAGCTAGCGGATTTCAGTTATCCCTAACTCTGCTGGCACCGTCTTAACTATGCAAAACACTTCCTGTGTTACTAGTTATAAATACTCACACTTTTAATTACTTATTTAGGCCTAAATAAATCCCCATTTCAAAATACCCTACCCACTGCATATTTACCCAGCCCAAATCACTACTGTAGAATAATTAGTTTGATAATAACAGATTTGTAATGTGCTACAGGCTTGTAATGAGTTCACGACGCACGTGATGAACCTGCTACGGGAACAGTCGCGCACGCGGCCCATCACGCCCAAGGAGATAGAGCGCATGGTGCAGATCATCCACAAGAAGTTCTCATCCATCCAGATGCAACTGAAGCAGAGCACATGCGAGGCCGTCATGATCCTGCGCTCCAGGTTCCTTGACGCCAGGTCTCGTATCTCTCCAGTCTAATGCAAATTTCAAATTCATTATTAACATATTCATTTGTTTAAAATACAATTGTAACAAATATAATAGAGACCTCACAATGTTCAATATACAGATTCACATGTAAACATTGCCATAATTGTCCTCGTATAAAGTGCACTTATTTCAAATTAAACTCAAAATTTGAAATAAGTGCACTTTATATCACCATATGTATAAGTAGAATAATAATTAGTCTGCTCTCGTAACTATTAGATTAGTTTTTTCCGAAAATAATATAAAGATTATTGATGGTGAATAAACATGACGCCATGAACAAAAATTGAATGTACTGTTCCAAGTTCATGTTTCAAAAATAATTTTCGATAAAATACGACCATCACAGTCCAAAACCTCTTCTCATGATATTCTTCTGTGGCTTGAAGACTTTGTCTATGGATGGAGAGGAGTCCTGCCATAGCAAACCAAACTTTCAAAATAACCTCTATGTACATCAAGTAGGACTTCCAAGCTACACGTGCCTTCTGTTGAAAGACACGTGCTGCACGTTAATGACTCGCTGAATGTGGCTTATTCAAGAAAACTTTTTATCGATGATAACTCCAATAAATTGATGAAAGATTGGAGAAGAATATTTGCTTCTCCATTGAAAGACAGGAGGATATGCATTCCCCTGAAGTCTCAGTAAAATATTTTAATTATTAAGTATAAGTCAAACAATCCCATGGCCTAACCTCATTAAAATCAAGTACACTACTTTGAACATCGCTAGGGGTTTCAAAATTCTCTGAACTAAAATACAGATGCATAGGGGCTCCCCTTAGAGGGTACGGTATGCACCCAAACCAAAAGGGGTCCTTGGTTTGGAAAATTTTTAAGCAAAATGGTTAGGTTTCAAACAGTTTTAGCAGATTAAATGTGAATACAAACATCTCTACTCTGCCATGGATTTTTATTCAAACTAAATAGTTCTGAGGAATCCAATGCTATAATACGAGCAAGGTTTGTATATATATATATATATATAAACCAAGAACATACCAGATAAATAAGTTTAGATATTTTCTAGTTCTGTTGCTCTTAATCCGTTGTTATTTTACAATCTTGTTTTAAATGACAAAAGTAATTCTTCTAAGCGACACTCAGGAAATGGTACCATTCGTCATGAGTAGGTGCTCCTGAGCCATAATCACTTAATCTTGTGAGGCTTGTGCATCCTGACTGAGAAAGGCAGGAGGCATTTTAGCTTGGTGAGGTTTTTTATTTTTAGGAAAGCTCTCTTGAGCTCCTGTCACACAATACCCACAGTAGATTCCAATACCTCAAATCAATCAACTCTGTGTTTGGTAACATTGATTTGTTTGTTTACAGGAGAAAGAGAAGAAACTTTAGCAAGCAGGCTTCAGAGATCTTGAATGAGTACTTCTACTCCCACCTTAGCAACCCGTATCCATCTGAGGAAGCCAAGGAGGAGCTGGCTAGGAAATGCAGCATCACTGTATCTCAGGTCCGTACCCAAACTGTATATTAAAAATACAGATGTAGCTTACAACGTAATATCTTAGTTCAACCATAATTGATTTAAGATTAGATCTTGTAGAGCATATTAGAATTTTTTTGCGTTCTAGGTGTCTAATTGGTTTGGCAACAAGAGAATAAGATACAAGAAGAATATTGGAAAAGCTCAAGAGGAAGCAAACCTGTACGCTGCCAAGAAAGCTGCTGGTAAGTATATTATTATCAACATTTTCAATAAGTGATTTTTTTGGCGAGGAGTAGTGGTACATGGAGTGTAGGACTCTCACCCACTAAAACCAACCCCTCATCTCCGAGGAACTAGTCTGAATTCGTTTAGCACACTATCAAGCCCAGGCCATATGAAAATTACTACTCCGAAAAATTATCCGTCACTGAAGCCAATCGAGTTCGGATTTCTTGGCCTTCAGTACAGCCTCGATAAAACATACCACCAGATTCCAGGCAACTAAGCATTACCTCCAATACAGTGTTCGGGTCCAAAGATCCGACCTCGAGCACCTCAATAAGTGATGTTACACCTGACTAATTTTTGAATAATTTTACTTGTCACTGCATTTTAGGGTTGTCTTTATCTAATATACTTGTGAAGCTAAATTGTATGGTCAGTGAGTTTCCATTGAATATGATTTCCAGTATGTTTTTCCAAATTAAGTAAGGCTCATAAATCCAGTTGTATGGCTAAAATATGATACTGTGTAAGCCCATTTTAATTTAAGGAGTGTTCCTAAAAATTCATAATCAGTTCCTTGTACAACCTTTATTTATTTGCTAAAGGGAGCTGCTGGTCTACCCCCAGGCACGCCAGCATAAAACAAGGTTTTGGAAAACCGGTCTTAGAATGAGTTGATTGTATTAGCAATGCACAGTTGTAAACAGGATTTGACAGAGGATAGATAGTTCTACTCATACTTTTATGTTACTTTCTAATATAATAGTCAAAACAATTAAGAATTGTTTGTTTTGATTGATAAAAAAGGTGTTATTTATTTTTCTAGGTGTCTAATTTTTATTTGGCAACAAGATAGAAAGTAGCTCAAAAATTTTCGAGTGTGGAAAAAACCTTTTTCACAATAAGTGATTTTTATTTTGCGTGGCTTGTGTGTCTAATACGCCACACTAACCCCTGTCCGAGGAAACATCATATTTAGCACACTATCCCAGGCCATCTGAATGATTTTTCATTACTAAAAATTAATACTGAAAAACATTCCAGGCCGTGATAAAAACAACAGTGTCAGAACTAAAAACCACCCAGATTCTGATGACTTCAGTTATTAAATTTCTCAAATTTTATTTACCTAAAATAAATATACTTGACTTTCATTGAATGTTTCCAAATTGTTGTAATATTTAGTAAGGTTCATAAAAGTTGTATGCTAAAATATGATACTGTTAAAGCCCATTTTAATTTAAGGTTAAAAATTCATTTCAGTTCCTTCTTGTACAACCTTTATTATTTAATGGTCCCACACGCCAGCAAAAACTGGTTTTATGGAAACAATTTAAAAAGTTTAATTTATTGTTTCTTGTTTTTATGATGGATAGATAGTTCTACTCATACTTTTATGTTACTTTCTAATATAATAGTCAAAACAATTAAGAATTGTTTGTTTTGATTGATAAAAAAGGTGTTATTTATTTTAACTTATAGGCTTGGTCTAATTTTTTATTGTATTGATTGAGACATACCATCAAGAAATTTTCTTTTCAAGAAATGAAATTTTCTTTCATTCTTTAAATCCTGTTTACTCTGCATTGCTAAGACAATTAATGCAGCTTTATTACCTCTACAACGCTTGTTTCCTCTCTTCTAGCAATGTTATTTTCCAGTGCCATGTGGATATGGGGTAGACAATAACATAAAAACATATCATCCAATTATTTTTTTTAACAAGTCATATTTTTCAGATTATTGTTTAGTCTTTAGAATGATTTAACATTTAATAAATAAATAACTGAATAAATATACAGTAGAACCTCGCTAATCCGTCACCTGCAGGACCGGGGGTATGGTCGGAACAACAAAAAGGTCGGATTTTCAGAGGAACTTTTATATTAACACAAAAACAAACTTAAACTGTATTTCGAACAAAGAATATTGCATCAAGATTTTATAAAAAGCTACTGTACTGATGAACGCTACAGAAAGCCTAAAAACATTAAATAAATACACACATATACACACTCACGATGTCACCTGTCGATGCGTCATCGACGGGTTTCAACTTGAACGGAGTTACAAAGTAAACAAATGCTGTAAATTTCCGCTAGCAAGGTCAGACTAAGCAAGGAGAATGCCGCCGAGGACGAATTAGCGGAAGTCTATTGTGCCGACGGGCACGGTCGGACCAACCGAGGAGTCGGACCATCGGAGGTCGGACTACCGAGGTTCTACTGTATTAAATATTAAAGAATGTTCTCTGAATACAAGAAGTCATTCATTTGGTAATTGTATGTGTTTACTTGTGTGTTAGTTTTTTGCCTTATTTTACTTTGGATCAATCATAATTTGTTTCCTTTGAAATCTAGAACATTTTAAAAAGAAGCTTCTAAACTCAAATAATTTAACCTACATATAGTTGTAGACAGTAGTATTTATAGTTGTACAGTACATTTCCATTGTTACCATTTGAGTGAAAACAAATTGAAGATACTGCCAAATTTACGTACAAATAAACTTTTACCAAAAATAAATCAGAACCGTTGGACAGATATTGGTGGGTAGAATGTAACAAACGCTGGGCCCATGGGTGAGTGTAAAGTGAAGTAGGATATTGATTAAGTGTCAATTACTGCAAACGGACGTCTGACTCCGACCGTCCGGTTGCCGCACAATCTGACGTATCACCTCTGATCTCCTGATCAACCTATACCCCTTGAACTGACTAACAGTGGTTATTCCAGCTTTCCTGATAAAAGCTTTCTCAAACTAATATTTTTTACATGGATATGTCTTAGCTCTGGGGGCTTTATCCATGATCTAACCTATTTCCCACAGGGAAGGAAGTAAATACAAACATTTTTGTATTATTATTTAATTATTTGTCACAACAAGATGAGTGTCACTCAGCCATTTTTAGAATAGAATAGAAAACTATTTATTGCAGGAAAGTATATGTATAAAAACATATATCAAATTATTATAATGGCTAAAAGTGTCATAGTACAAAAAATACTACAAAAACTACAAAAACCTCTAAAAGATAATCCTTACAGGCACAAAGTGCAATGACAAAGGAACTCTATGCTAATTTCTGTCTCCCCAGCAAAACTTATGTTTCATTTATTACATTTTCATAGGTTCTCTGGGTTGTGTTGTATCCATTAAATCGTGTCAAGTGTAATTGATATAAACCTTGAACAGTTGAAGGTTTTGTCATGATATATTCATAATAAGTTAAAAAATTCTGTCGTCCCCTTCCTGAAATATTTTAATTTAATTTCAAGCGGATACTTTTTGTAACTTTTAAGCTGTTTTTTAAACTTATTTTTAAATCAACTCTAGACGTTAAAATAGTAAAATAAAAATATTTATTTCTTATATGTAAATTGGTAAATACCAGGAGATGGAAACAAACCAAGCAATCACTAAATGAGAATGTGGATCGTTTATTTCAGTAAGAAACTGTTTGTGACATGAAACATGTCAATATTCTACATATTTAAAACATTAAACTATAAAATCACTTTAAAATAGTTTGCCTTAATATTTTTTAAACTGTTAGTGTTATAACTAAGTGTAGAACTTAGTTATGTGTTATACTAAAAACATAACTAAGTTAAGTTTTAATATAAATAAAAATATATTTGTATTTATATTGTTTGAAAATATAAATGAATTTTATTTTAAAACGTAAATTTTATGTTTGAGAAGAGAATTTTCAACATTTTTCATCCAGGACCTAAAATTTGAGGGATGTTTTTTCATTATAATCCAGAATTTGGTTTATAATATATAATTTACTTTAAAAACTTATACTAAAAGGAAGATTTAATCAGTGTCTTAGTTGAAAATAATAAACATTACAGCATCTTGCAAATAGATGAATGGGTGAACTGAATGTTGTACAAAGAATATAGTCCAATGGCAAAGACTGGTTTCCATATTGTTGTATTTCAGCATGTGGCCCAGAAGTTGAGTGTTTTGATCATGTTCAAATCTCGACAGCTGAAACCGTTTACTTATGTATTTAAAATATTTTCTAGTTGCACCTTTTTGACTTGTTTCTAATTATAATTCTAATTCAATGTAAAAATATTGCATAATGTGAAAATTCACTCAGAAGTAAGGAATGATTAGAAAAATATCTCACTGATTGGTGTTTCCTGAGTTGTTTAAAAGTGTGATCATATCATGGCATTTGAGATGAAAATGATTTGTTTTCGAAGTTTAAGTCGCCAAAGTATAAAATATAAGGCCTACATGAAAATGTTAAAAGAACTATAATAACTTATTTAAAGATTTGTTTTACCATGATTTATATTTTTACTGATTTGTATGCCTATAGAAGTGTTGTAACTGACTTAAATTTCTCCGCCCCAAGAGAATAAATGAAAATGCCAATATAAAAGAATATATTTTTAACCAAAGCGGTAATCTATTCATAATGAGCTTTTGTGGTTTCATATCTAATTTTAGAAAGGTGGGAATGCGCCCTAAAAAGGTTAATAACATTCAGGAAAATATAGGTGTTAGGATTAAAAAATCTTTATTTATTTAAGCTACACTTTGATAGTTAAGTACATTTTTACAAAGATTTTAGCAATACATAAATTTTATTTTTGAAGTAAGCTTTTTAATTACAGTGTTTATAGATTTATAAAATCGGAAGATTTTTTTTATTTTTCAGCTATTTTCAAAAGTGTGCAATAATTTAAAAACTATTTATAAAAGTAATTTAATGGGCAGTGTTAAAGAGAGTTAAATGTAGCAAGTTGAGTCGGAGTTGAAGTGGTGCGGCGTGAGCCGTGTAATGAATATTCAAACAATTATTAGAGTGGAGCTCGGGTGGGAGGGGGTGCAGGGTGACTTTTGAGCCGGAGTGTCCGGGGGGTAGCAGCAGGGGGGGAGCTGAAATGGAGTTAATATATCAGCCGGTGTAGCGTTGCGCGTGACAGGCTCAATGGGTTTTCTTAGTCCCGGCCGTAGACCGGAGACTGAGCACAGATGGGCTTTATAACCTTGCCACCTACGTTAATGTGTGTCGTTACACGATATCAAAAACCGTGTTATGTCTTCACGAGGCCAGTTTGGATTTATTGCTTTAATTACCATCTAAGATGGGAAAATTAGTTTTGTTTCAATGTTTAAATTGATTAAAAATTTACTTCAGTTGGTTCTGTATAGTAAATAGGATATTTTGTGGAAATTTCTCATTATATCGCACACAATTGTAAAACAAAATAAATGGTGGATTTAATACCCTTTAGTTATAACAGATGAAAAATTTGTCAAACTTCCTATTATAATGGTTTATAATACAAAAATCCCTCTAAATTTATTTTGGTTTCTAATTGATGGAACGATTTCTTTATTACTTCAGAAATTGATGGTTTGAAGTGATAGAACCATCAAAAAATAATATAAAACAATTTTAATTTTTAGAGTGAGTAATTTTATATTGATTTTTCTTTGGTCTTGTACAATGGTGAATCAGATATTTCATAATATATGTTAAATAAATATAAACTTAAACAGATTAATTTATTTGGTTTCACAAATAATTATATTATTCTGGATTTTAGTCTCTGTTAAGTTAGTTAAATGGCTGCCTGTCTAATAATAAATTTCAAAGTGATCAAATATTAAACTGATTGCTAACAACACCATCCCCCCCTTATAAAAGACCAATTTGTCAGGATTTCAAACTTCCCTAAATTCCTTTCTAAACTTCCCAAATCCCTTAATTTATCATTTACACGTATGTACCAAATTTCATTTCAATTGGATCACTTTTACAAGAGTTAAAATTCCCTCAGGTACACACATACATTCATCACACATATGTCTTTTTGACTTCTGAGGGCCCCAAAACAAAAAAAATGATCCCCAGCCTTGGCCTTACCACGGGATGAAGACCACAGTAATAGCTCTATTTCGATAAAAGATTTTATTGAAAGAAAATTAAAAATACTCCATTTACACAATTTTATTTAAAAGCCAACGAAGTATCCATAGAAATAATTTTAATTAAACAACTTTTACTATTATTTAGCTCTAAATTTATAAAGGTCAACGCATATTTTATTTGACAATAAAGCTTGGTTTATATTTTTCCACTTCCTTACATAAATCATAATATATCATATAGTGTTTACTATATGAAAAAACTGTAGAAATGTGTAAAATTGCTATTGTAAAAGAGTAATATTTATCAGAAAATTGTATGAGTTTTATCAAAACTCATTAGAAAATAGCTTTTTACGAGACAGTTATACTTATATTGTCTATAGCCTATAATATGACTGATATTGTGTCAAGGCGGAGACTGATCCTACAGTGAGTGCAGGTTGTGTGTTTGCAGGAGCGTCGCCCTACAGCATGGGTCCCGCCTCGCAAGGGACGGCCACGCCCATGATGAGCCCTGCCCCACCTGGCGCCCCACAGGACAGCATGGGCTACAACATCAGCATGAACGGTGGCGATTACAGCTCTCCTATGTCTGCCTCTCAGGTACGTTTCGTTTTCATCTTCATCGTGATGAGGAGGAGGGGCGAACTTAGGTCCCATGGCACATCAGCTACTACACACAAAAATTATTATGATAAGATCTGGAAGTGGAAACCTCGTCAGGTCAAAAAACCTGACCAATTCTCGTATTTTGTCAAAGAAGTTACTAAGGCAGGTGTTTTCCTGTATCAGATAAGTGGAAACCTTTATCTCATCCAAGTCCAAGATCAGCTGACTCTTCACAGCATATCAAGCCGTTTGTTGTCTCATGACCATGTTGTAGCTCAGCACTTTGAGTGTACCTGATGAGACTCAAAAACCCTTGTGTTGACTGAGATGGCACATTGTGTTTCAACTCTAGATACATTCTAATTGTCCGCTGACCAATCTTATTTTTTGACTTTAAGAAATACTAAAGCATTTGTTTATTCCAGTGGATTGTGCCTAGTTTGTAGAAATTTTACTCCTAATTTTTAATGTTTTTTTTCTAAATTCTCCAGTGACCTTCCACTTTGTCAGATCAGCCATTGGATCAACCCATCCCAATCTCCCATTCTCAATCCCATAAATATGCCAAAGCATAAAAATTTCCTCTTCTTCATATTAAAAGTGTTCTCATTTTAATCATAAGGAGAAGTTATAGACCTATCTCCCTATAGAAACCTCACCTATTTAAAATAATTTCTTTGCTTGAAAACTTAAAGTGTGATCCTAGAGCCACTTTGGCTTCTGTTATACAATAACTTTGTCAAGATGTATCAGGGGAGTCATATTGGGTTTATAGGTTCAGTTTGAACATTGACGATTTTTAATTTGTACCTTAACGTTTTTGATCAGTTATTTCAAAATAACTTGTGATATTTTATGTATGTTGTTCAAAGTTCCCTGTAAACCGAGTGAGAAACAATATAGAAGGACATAATGAGATAAGTACACAATCCGAGTAACTCTGAAAAAACTCATGTAACCCATTCCTGAGGCCCTCCTGTCTGAATTAATTTGGAACCCTTTTCACTGTGATTGCACTGGAACAGCGGACACTAGTGGAAAAGTATAATTAAGATGATTTAAAGAAGACGCCAATACTATTTATCAGATCAGAAAGAACTCTCACCCCTAACGGGGGAAAATTATCTACGTCGAAATATAAGTAGACAACACACATTGTTTTCTCAGAACCACTCAGGACATACAATGTACGTCCTTAGACATGAATGGGTTAAGTAGATAAATACAAATAATAATAGACTACTTTAAAATAAAAATTGTTCTTGCATAGTTTGTCAGTTTAATGGATTGAGGGAAAATGAATTTCTGATGTTCTAAAACAGTTCATTCAGATTTTAGTAGATTAGTATTATTAAAAAAATAACTAGCATGATCCAAGCTCTAAATCCAAAATGGCGGCTATTTTAAATTTTACCGTTAACAAAGTATTTAAGTTTTAAAATTTTTAATGGCTGCCATTTTGGATTTTGAGCTTGGATCATGCTAGTTTTTTTTTTTAATAATAGTAGTCTACTAGTTTAAACGCGTACCAAATTTGAAAATAATCCGTTAAAAAATGTTTGAAATAAAAAATATTTTGTGGAAAATACAATAATCCGCAATATTTTGCGGATATCTGAGAAAATAGGCGTTTTAGGCCATACCTCTAATGGAACTTTATTCTTCCTTTTATTTAATGTACCTAATCACTCACTGAAGTCCTGAAAGATTTTTCATGGACACCCTGTATATGATGATTTTATATTATTATAAATAAATATGGTCAAATTTTACACAGTTACTTCACCAACCCACAAGCTAAAGTTGATGCTCAAATTTGTGAGTGAATCTCTTTTACAAAGTTTGAAAGCAATTTACCTTGAGAATTTCTATATATATTTTTTAATCCACAAATGAAAGATGATGTGATTGTTTTGATTTGTTCCAGGCGCCCTACTCAGACGGCAGCCTGGGCTATGAGGCTATGCACCAGGTGAGCCCCTGATCCCAGGTTAATATTGCTCATTACGCTGCATGCTAACTGCTATTCGACCTACACTACAGCATGCTAACACTGCACGGAGGGTTTCAACCACAAGTGGCTTTTTATTGTTGTTCAATGCAGTAGTCTCGATTATCTGACTCGTCCAGTGCAGGATCTACTAAAGTGTGCTGCATCCAAAAATATGTTTTTCTGTAGTAGCAGATGCCCTTTGATTGTGCTCCGGACACATATGCCCATATTCCCTAATTCGCTTTGTAACAATTTAATGATTCCGATCACAATTTTTTACTTAACTATTTTTAAGTACTATTCGGTAATAAACCTCAAAAAAAATTCGAATTATCCATTGAATTAGAAAAGTTTATGCAAGTGGTTGAAATAAACAATCAAACATCATGTTTTAACATTGTATATTAAAAAAGTTAGGTTAATGAAGATATTATTGATTAAAAATCCTAATTTTTGTTAAATGTCAATAATGTGTTTGGAGGGATCCCAAGCTATTACAAATTTTTCAATCTTTAACCTCCTTGATGAGCTATTTATTCTTGCAACGTCAGAGATTTGTAGGTTCGCTTTGACGAAGCCTCATACACACGAGTGTTAACATGGCAGACGACTTCAGAAAAAACCACCACCGATGATACACACTTTTTTTGTTTTAACAGATCAGTGAGTGTGGGCGTGTTGATCTAGCTAAAAAATAGTCTGAGGACAAAGCCCGAATCATTTCCTAAAAACAATATTGTTCTTATACCATTATAGATTGCTGTAACTTCGATTATCCATATTATTCATTCTATTTTTTAACATTATTTTTATATAAAATTTAGGGCGACAAAATTTTTTACTTAACTATTTTTAAGTACTATTCGGTAAACTAAAAATTCTGTCAATTGATTGTAGTTTTTGTAAAATAAAGTTACCACAGATTTTTCGTCCAAATAAATTTACTTTACACTCTTTCACAGTTTTGTTATTCATCGTGTTGACTAATCTTGTAGTGGCTGATTTAAGTCGAATAATCGAGACTCCTGTTTCAATGCCAGTTTTGTTAGCGATAGGTCCAAACACTGGTCTTGTAACTACGTAACGTTGACCTTTCTATAGCCTAACAGTAACTTTTACATGATTTTTTAAGTGGCTAGGTAGATTTTTTACACCAGGTGGACCTGTTGATGTGAACTATTAAAAGGTTTATGTATTCTACTTAAAAAAATAGAATAAAGAGAATTATTATTGATTAAACATTTTTTGAGGCCAATGACTCATACAGGTTAAATTCATAGTTTAACAATGGAAACCTTCCAGTAAACAAATTTGATTTAATTATTTTAGAATTCATTAATTAAGAATTTTAGTTAATACTTAAACACAATAAAAATTTGAAAAATATTTCTGGTTTACAAATTTTAAAGGTCTTCTATGTAACTATCCTTTTCACACTTAACATACTATACTTTGTAGGGTCCAAAGGGGCGGTATGATCACAGTTTGAAATTTATGTATTAAATTTGGTTACGATAATATATTTCTATTATTGAAAAAAATATGCTAGTTTCAAAACCTGTCAGCTGAAATATGTAATCACTCTTCCAACTAAGATATACATTCTCCCATAATGATTATAGAAATAATATTAAATCTTGTTCATTGACATTTTGTAACCCTTGGAGAGAGCCTCAATACGATAATAAAACTGTACATTTCCTCTCGTCTTAAAGGTTTTTGGAGTCATTTGGGTCGTATGTGAGATCAGGAGTGGGAAATGGCTACTAAAAGATGTCCAACCTCTTTTATTGGCTATAACCTGTGACGTAATGAAAAGGTATCCCATTATGAGGTCTGTAGTAACCACAGTTTTATGTGTTTTTGGTCAAACAGACAGTCCTTAAAACCTGCGTGGCCGTACCAGAGATATCACAGCCGAACAGAAATGACCTGCTGTGCCTACTTGTGATTCATTTATCGTTAAAATTTTCTTATCGAATCCCTTTTCATAGGGAAACAGTTAAAATAGTTAAAGGATCAGACTTATAAGCTGCAATTAATGTCAGTAGGAAGGCTCACAGTACATCATTTACGTTTTTATTTGGTGTATAAAGTAGCTTGTATTTTCAGAGGGATTTGAGTGATTTTTATTTCATGATAAATTTTTAACCCTTTAGAGTAATGACGTTTTAAAACGTCACTATCTCAGAGCTGGTGAGGAGTTAGGGTAAAAAATCAAATCACACCTCAAAAGAGTGAAATATTTTTTTCATTAAATTTTATTGCAGCCTGCTGTATATATTGCAGACAATGTGTATTCTGTTCAAAATACCCAAAAATGAATATTTCATAACTTTTTCATAGAAAAGTCTTCAAAACATGGAGGCATAAAGCCATATTACACTTTTTGCGTTGAAAGGTTATGTATTTTCTCTTCGTGAAGAATGCTCTCACACTTCATGCAGAGAAAAAGTTATCATACGCTTTTATTTTCCGCCAAAACATCACGCCGCAGCCACCACTGTATGATTCTCCCTCCCCCACAGATTACCTACAAAATACACCAATACACACATGCCGCTTAACTAAATGTCTTTAGTTATTGATTTATGAATTAAGAATTAATCTGTATCATGTTATAAATGAATAGAAATTTATTTGGCAAATTTTGTCAAATGTCGTTTTAAAATGTTACTACTCCTTTTTGCATAAACATAAAAAGACGTTTAAAAATGTCAATACTATTTTGATGCAAAATACGGTACTCTTTAAGGGTTAAGAGATGCTTGAACAGTAAAATTATCTCATTTACTTAGTTTTTATTGTTATTGTTGATTATGACTTTCTTGTTTACAAATTAGTAATTATAAAGCCACTTGGTACAATCATATAGATGTGTGTCATTGTTAGTAATTTGTTTGCACTTGTATTGTGTGAGTTCATTTGTATGATCTATAATGTAACGGCTTCATGATAAATAAGCTCATTTAAAAAATTTAAACTATCGATCTAATGCAGGAAAGTCATTCAGTAGTGCTCCTCATAAATTAAAAATTTCTTTATTCTATCAGTTGTAAATGTTTACAAAGTATAAAACAAGCACAAAAGCATTATTATGAATTACAGTTGGTAATGATTTGCATCATCATTCCAAGAATATACATGACACATTTTAAATAGAAGTTATCTCATGAAACAAAAATAAAAATATTTTAGTGAAGATATAGGGAGAGAGGAAAGAGAAAAAAGTAGATTTTAATCTATGAGAAAAATCTCAGAGTAATAAGCTGGTTCAATCAAAAATGTTTCCATCAATTTCAGAACCTTGTTTTAGTCTGTTCTTAGCTAATATTATTATTCATTTTTTTTTAGTACATTAAAAGTTAAATCGTGAGGCAATTGGGAAGCTACGACTCACATGCCATATGCTGACCACATGCCGTTTATTGTACTAGAACATACAACCAAACTGTAGATAGCAGGCAAAATCCTTTCATAGGATTGTAAAAACCACAGAATTTATCTGCTCTAGTAAACAATGAACTATAGCGTTATATGAGATTGATGTTTTGTCAATTATGATCATTTTTCTGAAAAAAGTATTTTTATTGCTTCATAAATGTATAAACTGGAAGTATTTTTCAATCTTTTGGTTTTAATGTAACATTCACACGCTTATGTGCCTGCTTTGTTTTGGTCTTTGTGTCACGAAGGATTATTGACTTTTAACTTTTTTTAAGGATTATGATTTTTACCCATTATTTCTCCTAAGTATATCACATTCGAATAATTTCCTCATTAGCCCTGCTAAAAGATTAGGTTAAAAAATGCTATAGTTGAAACTAAAGAAAAGGCTGGTAAAGGACCTACTGGTCCTTTATATGAACTCCTCTCCTTTTCCATTTTTATTTGTATTTTTCACTCTGTGTCATTACCGTCCTTAATTTACCTCTTTCTGGTAGTATTGGCATACACATCCTTGTTAATGGGAGCGTTTCACAAACCCGAGTTTTCACTACGCCGAGTAAGGCTAAAAATCTAATTAATATTGAAATTTCACTACGCCGAGGTTTCACAAAACCGAGTACGTTATAAAATTCAACTGTTTCACTAAACCGAGTTTCACAAAACCGAGTAAGGGGCTGGGTACCGTCCACTCTAGAAGTGACTGTAGAAGCCTGTGTAGCGTGCAGTATTAAGTGCTTTGCAGGCACTCGCTCCCCAATCGTGTAGTGAACATCACGCGTGACACATAATTTATATTGAAGATTTAATAATAAGTTATTAGATCAATAATGTCATTTACACAGATTTCAGGCAGTGAATGCCTTCAAAACGCATGATACTGCGCGTTGTTGGAATGCCGGCCGACGTGCTCTTGGTGCAAACTCACTTCAAAATATATAGTTGAACTGAGTTTCACATTTTGCATGAGTTTTTGCATGAGAACATATGCTGTAATGGGTGGCTGAGTGATCATATTTAATCAAAATCACGGATAAAGCAAACCTAAGCTAAAATACACTTGAAATAGTTAAAAACGATCACAAAAGCAAATTAAATCCGTATAACCTTTACTGAATGAGTTTGAATAATGTGAGACAGTTCAAATACAAGATTACCTTTTATAAACACACAATTTTGTAGACATTATTTTCACTATTTGCTGGTTGAATTTTTACCTGTACCCTGTACCATGCAATGGCATAGCGAAGTGTCATTTTCCCCTTCCAAGAAGTCCAATAACCCTTTGCATAATGGCGGGCAATTGTGTACAATCGCTTACCCAAGACCGAATGTGTCATAGGCGGTAGCTATAATTTGCAGGCCTGAAGATGGACGTTTTAATACACTAAACTTCACTTACCGCAGTTGTTAATTTTTTTGCTGATGCGGATAAGCTTTAATGTGATTAATCCGCTCATGGATAATCAGGAGTCTACTTTATTTGTATAGTTGGAAAACTTTGAGCTTTAGTAAACTCATTTAGTACCCTCCTACAACTTGGAAATGGGTTACAAGTCAATAAACTGTTAATTCTTCAACTCTGGTTTTATCAAGAGAACAGGAAGGGTCTAATTTGCTTCTTAGTGTTGCACTGTGATGTAGAATATTTCTGACAAAAAAAATTATAACCTAACTAATTAAGTATTTTTTTAAGTTTTTCTAAATAAAGGTTATTGGAGAAAATATAGCAATTCTTATATAGTAGGCTCAAATGAGAAGTTCAGTTATATTTTATATTAAAATCTAGGGGTGTCCAGGAGTCGGAGTCTACTGATAGTGATAAGCATTTTCAAAATTTTTTTTATTCAACCTAAATGATTAGTTATAGTGCTATTTATTTTACGTTGTCCAGTTATTGTTTGACGACAAATCTAAATGAAGGAAAGTATGTTAATATTGCTTAAAAATAATTGTAATTCACTTGTTAATCGATGAGCGTTTTTGACATTTAACCCTGTTTCAGAGAGGATATGTGCCGGGCGGGGGTGTGACTCCCAAGTCCTCCGGGTCCCCCCCACTGCGGGGGGAGGGGTGGAACCCGCCACGAGAGCAGATACCCGACTTCCAGCCCCTCCACCCAGACGACAGCGGGGACTCTAGTGACCTGGACATCAAGAGACCTAAGCTCTAGAATCCCCCTCTCGTCGGTCCACTCTCCAATCCTTATTGATTTATTTGCTACGCATATCACACACACTTCTGAATATCGCTTTTTAAATTGTTTTCGCATAATGTTAAGTAATTCTTAGTTTAAGTTAGATTATTTCAGAGTGTCCATTACGTTGAAGGGGTGATTGATTATATGGCCCACCTAACAAAGTATTTCACTAATTCATCAATCTTTTTGGATTAGAATTAGATAAAAAGTAACATTAATGATTCCGTAGAAATTGTATTATTATTTTCCATTCCATTTATAGAATTGGTATGGGATCAAGGAACGAAATGATTAAGATTTCAAATAATAAAGGGTTTAACACTCCCGACTTGCAACATCCTTATGCCAGTCTAAATACTATAAGCCGCATTATTATTATACGGTCATATTTTTTTATTTTCGGTTTATTTACTTGTTACAGGTCTACAAGGATAACCTCTAAATAAGATGGGGTATTGGTTTCCATGTGGATTACCTCCATAATTTTGGTGGTATTTTTTTTTAAATTGCATTGGCAAAAATAATTGGATTTAGAATGCAAGATGGGTTTTTTGCTGGTTTATGTAAATTATTGTTATTTACAACACAAGAAAAACAAAAGAAAAAGTTTGGTCTCAGGGTAAATTTTACTTACAAAGTTTCAGGGGAAAGTCTGGCCAGTGGGTTAGAGCTCTTGACAGATCATCTGGCGTCCACTATATTTGACGATCGGTAGCGAACGTGTTAACTCAACCATAACTAAAATTTTTAGTTAAGGAAAATTAATATTTTTTGTTACATAAGTTCAATAGTACCACATCTTTACATTCTTAGAAGCCTGCAATGTCAAAATTCCTCTTTTAAAATGAATGATTTTATAGTTCTGTGGACACTCTGAAAACAAACAAACAGTTTTAAAAATGTTTTATGATCAGCAAATCTTAATTTTCTAGTTACTTGACCATATGATTAATTTGACCGTTTTCATGAACTCATGAAATGGTTATATTGGAACTGTCAGTTATGAGAATTTGTCAGTTGAGATTTTACATGTGCTTACATTTCAATTTGAATGTGCTTTTCTAATTTTAATATCTCTACATGATAATTTTATTAGTGATTTTATAATGTTTACGATTCGTGTTAAAATCAGTATTGGTTAGAATAACACGTGCTGGCAGTTTCAGGTGGTACGGCACAGTCGTGTCTGTATCTGTCGCAATAGAGCTTACAATCGCAATCACCATGTATACGTACGGCATACACATCATTTCTAGTTTAAGCCTGTAGCCATTGAAGTATAGAATTGTGTTCATCGTAGGATCTTGTCCGAAATTGCTCAGTTGAGGATTTAAGCTTGTAGTTATTAACAACCGACAATGTTGTGCCAGACATTTTAGTCTTTAATTTAGACTTTAAGCGAAAGTTAAATCCATACGATTCGAATATTTCAATGGCTGATTGTTGTATTAGTTGAATATATTGTTTACTGAACTTTATATGCACTGTCTTATTGCCTTTTTACCGTACCGTTTACGCCGACGTAAACTTAACGACGGCGCTGGCGGTACTCGTGATTTGAACTCGGATATACCAGGATTATACGATCCACCATCGATGTATACGATTTTTTAAATATAACACATAAAACAATATAATTATTCTAATACTTATTTATTAGGGATAGCTATCGGATAATAATTATTACATTTGATGTGTGATATGTACTTGTAGGCGAGATTGTCAAGGTGGCAGCAGGCTGTCTTCAGTTGAGTATACGCATCATACGACAATACAGCTGGCAGTTTATCGGGGGAAATCTGTGATAACAATGCAACGACAGTCTTTTGGCACAACCTACTGTTTTACCGCTTTTATGAATTTTACTAATCGACTGTAGACTTCTTTTAATATTGTACATAATCTAAAAGAGCAACCGTTATGATTTAGACGTAAACTGTCAGCTATTACACTGTAAGAATATTGAACGGCAGCTTCTTTGGATTTGTTTGTTTAGAAAAGTAACCGTGCTCGCGTTTCATTTGAATTTACGTGCAGCTGTTAGAAAAATCTCGGTTACGCTTTAAGCGGTTTCGTTTATAGCCTTTTTACAGTATTGGTGCTACGTATCAGTTAGTTATGGTTCCGTAGCTGCCGGTGCTTGAAGACACGCCTCTAAGGTTGCTTTTCAGAGCCGAGTGAATGTGGTGTCTGCTTGTGGTGTGGATGTGTTTCGATTCCTGTTATACATCTTGTTTAGGTGCAACCACGTGCAGAAATGCATGTCACTGTATACGGAGTATTTGACTGTATTTTCAATATTTTTTTTAATAATAAAATGTCCAGATGATATTTTTTACAATATGTGATGTGTGTAAATATAATGCGAGTCCTTTCGCTCTGTTTTGTTCAGTGAGCCTTGACATAATTTGTCAACTCTTGTTTTATTTTCTATCATTGGCAATCTGTATGTATTGTAACATTAAGACAATTTTAAGATTATAAACAATTGATGTTGAGATGTTTTGTCATTTTTTTCCTTTATCTTCATACCTACCTACCTATGATTCCCATGTGGTAAAAAGAAAAAAGTTTAATTACAGGTCATCTATTAAGTATTTGATCCTCACATTTATTACACTCTACTGCTCATCTCCATGGACTTTAGGCCATTGAGGTGAATTAAAGCCTCGCTGTCTTTAATTAAGATGAAGATGTAGGAGTAGCATTAATCACATAAGCTTGCCAGAGGAAACCGCTCATATCTGACAGGAGTCGCAGGTCACTGGTTTAGATTAGAGGTCTGCGGGTACTTACTACCAGAAAGGCATCAGGTTGTATAAAAATACCCAATATGACATTGAAATTAATATTTTGTCAAAAATTTCTGACTCATGTCACATTCACGCAATATTATCGAATACAGATGTTCTCAATCGAGATGTCAAACTTCAAAGTAATTTTTACTGTCTTATTATATTCGATTGCACCTCATTCACCAGTACTTTCACCGTCTCCCTGTCGGCTCCACTTATTGTGCATTCACAGTTTATATTGTATCCACATATAGCAGATCACACGATCAGGGAACCGCTCCTCCTTTTGACGTAACAAAATAGTCACACCAATATGAAACTTGTGTTTGTTGTGTTTCAAAATGATAGTAATGGGATTACCTGTGATTTTTCAATCAAAGTAAAAACCGTAATTGCTCACCTGAAGCAACGACGGGAGATGTGGTGATGGGGGTTATACAGGCTGTGTGTGACTTGATGTTTATAAGTCAAGACTGTGCAAAAAATAAATCACTCTCCCCCCTACCCCCGCCCTTGCTGGGTTAATTATTTACAACATCAATTATAATGATATATAATTAATTAAATCGATAAAACTGTTGGGGTTAATATACCAGAAAGAGGACAGTACATATATTTGTTTAATAACTTTAGAGCCTATATGTGAAATAAATAAGATGGTAAATGCAATGATAGGTTTTTGACTTGCATCAAGTAGGTCAATCCAAACTTATTTAAATTAACATTTTGCTTAGTAATAAAATCCAAAACCAACCTGAATTTTAGGCTTACAAGAACCCGACCCATTTTTTTATTTGTATACCTGAATCCAACCCAATTTTTTTTACTCGCATACCCGAACCAGACACTAAAATTTATGGTTATCTACTACCTGACCCGAAAGTAAAAATCAGTACCCGCAAACCTCTTTTCAGATCCAGCAACTATCTTTTGACTTACTAGACCAGGGTTGCCCCTAAGCCATTGTGTCGGCCCAAAAAATCACTTTCAAGTCTTATATAGACTAACACTGTTGGCAAAGTAAGGGAACAAACACAAGATGAACTGTAAAATATTTAATATTTAACAAAAGCTATAAAATACTCAAATCTGAACTTTACGACATAAAGTATAAAATTATTATAATACATATTTACAAAAGATCGTAAGTGTTGATTCTAAACTTGGAAGCAGATGGCTTCAGAACCACAAAAGCAATATATCTGCACAATGTAAATTGAATTTTTTTTACTTTTCACATTATACATGCCCACATTAAAGGGTTTCATTTAATGCCAAACACAAACCCAAAAATCAATAATACATAGGTGTCTAACGATTGAAAAGTAGACTAAGAATGAGTATATTAAAAACCCACCCATTTTTTTATTTGTATACCTGAATCCAACCCAATTTTTTTTACTCGCATACCCGAACCAGACACTAAAATTTATGGTTATCTACTACCTGACCCGAAAGTAAAAATCAGTACCCGCAAACCTCTTTTCAGATCCAGCAACTATCTTTTGACTTACTAGACCAGGGTTGCCCCTAAGCCATTGTGTCGGCCCAAAAAATCACTTTCAAGTCTTATATAGACTAACACTGTTGGCAAAGTAAGGGAACAAACACAAGATGAACTGTAAAATATTTAATATTTAACAAAAGCTATAAAATACTCAAATCTGAACTTTACGACATAAAGTATAAAATTATTATAATACATATTTACAAAAGATCGTAAGTGTTGATTCTAAACTTGGAAGCAGATGGCTTCAGAACCACAAAAGCAATATATCTGCACAATGTAAATGAATTTTTTTTACTTTTCACATTATACATGCCCACATTAAAGGGTTTCATTTAATGCCAAACACAAACCCAAAAATCAATAATACATAGGTGTCTAACGATTGAAAAGTAGACTAAGAATGAGTATATTAAAAACCCACTTTATTCACAAAATGTTTTACTTGAGAATCTTGAAATATATGAAAATTGAGCATTTAAACATTTATAATTTTTAAAAAATTAAACAAATTAATTATTAAATTTAATTTTAATTTATATTAAAGTATAATATTTATTTACTGAAACATTAGTAGATAGCGAGTAAAATTACAGCAAAAGAATAAAAAACACCCCATTGCAGCAGACCTGCACACTCAGCTTATTTGAAAGCTTCCATAATTTTTAATGGGGTTGACTTGACGTGGTAAATTCATATCCCTCACTCTTCCAAAAAAAAAAAAAAAACACATTAGGGACTAGTGATGATATGATACAAGAAATAAATTATGTTAGGGGTTTTTATAGTACTGTACAGTAAAACCCCACTAATCCAAACTAATTAGGACCGCCAAAATTTTTGATTAACCCACCAAATGTTTTTTGAGGGAAACAGCTGGGGTTAATATTGTTGTGCAGTATTTAGAAATGTTGAAAAAATATTTTTCTCTACCTATAAATAATATTATTTTGACAGTAGATTGATCTCATGTACCAGCAACCTTATGTGCATGCTCTAGTCAGATTACTAATTCTTTATTTGAATTTGGCGATCAGATGCTTTGGCAATCTGTTGGGTCTGCTCGAATCGCCAATCTGACGTGCACATTCACATGACCCGACAAAATATTAAAAAAATTTGTGTTGTAATACATTCTTGTAAAATATCAGTAATTGTGGGTTCATAGACTATTATTGAGTTTTGATCAATTATTTGCCTTGATTTTAAGGTGGATTTTAAGTTATATATTATAATATATACCGAATGGCGGTTCGTAATATCTGAAAAATCGGGATTCAAATTAGTGGGGCTCTAGTGTTTACAGTGGAACCCCTCAAATTCGAATTAATTGGGGCTGAAGCCTGTTCGGATTTTGGGGTGTTTTGGTATCGCGGTAAGCGAGGAAGACGTAGCGATTGGGGTGTTGTTCCACCCCCACCCCTACTGAGATACCTATCGCGCCTGTCTACTGTCTAGTGAGCGTTTACCTGCTGATTAATGCGCATCGCTAACAGCCAAATAACATGATGTTCATGCGACTCTGGCTTGGAATTGCATCCGTGTGAAGATATTCTTCACTTTGACAGTTAAAGATAACAGACTTTAAATGAAAAACTTATGTTTATTTTACATCTTGTATTGTATTTTTGTGTGTTAACCCTTGAAAAATAAATTTATGTGATTAAATCAATTTTTTTACAGCTATTTCATTTTTATTTGTTTTCCTGAGAATGTGTTCGGATTTGCCGGGATTTCGAATTTCCGGGGTTTGGATTTGAGGGGTTCCACTGTATGTATCAGGGATTCCTTGCGGATAAAAGGGTAAATCAAATTGAACTATCGAAATGCTAAAATTAACTGAAAATGATGACCTGACCTAAATTTACCATTGTCTATTAGTAACTATTGAAGAAAATAAAAACTTTTATAACCTAGTAAGTAATTAAACATCACTCAAGAGACAGATATTTAAGAAATTATAATAAATAAAACAATGAAATCTATAAGATAATTTATACATTAGATCATCAGTGAATATATGTATAAGAATACTAAATAAAATAGTTAGTGAGACTTCTCAAACCAGCTGTTGGAAGATATATAAAAATCAAAATATTTATAACTTAAAAAATGTTTTAAAATTAATTGTGGAAACTAAATTTGAGGAAATAATAAATATATTATGACTACTGAAAAACTTCTCTTTTTACCTAAATGTGTAAATAAAACTGAATAATACAACAGCCTTATTAAACATGCATAAAAGCATTTGCACATACGCCTAACAACTATCAACAACAGTTGATGGCTTGTTTACTAGTCAATACAAAATAATACCACTTAATAATTATTTGTTTGGTTATTGATTGTTCATGAGTTATACACATAGTTTGTTGAACACTATTCACACGTAAAGCTCTAGCATTCACAGGTTTGAGTATATTTAATTTTTTGTTTCATCCAATGTTTTCGGTAGATTTTCTTTCTTGGTTTGCCTGACCAGGAAAAAGCTGAAAACAAAAACATGGTTATTCCTGTTTGTTAATTCTTACTAAAAATGAAAGCATCTTCAATGAGTCAAAGTAATCTGACCTGTCAAAACAGGTCATAAAATTCATCACACTCACCTTCACAAATATTCACCTTAAAATACCCCCACTATTTGGTTGAGTTGGTGTTTCACAAATATGAAGAGCGAACAAATTTTTAAACATAAATATATAAACACAATACAGGTACAGTACTGAGCACACAGTCCAACCATTATTTCCAAATCAAACCTGGTTCATTTTGTACGGTATCTAACAAAAATGCTGTTAGCACATGCGTGAGCGGACGCCATATGACATTTACAATTGAACTGTTAAAACACATCTGTTCTCGTTTGAGATTTTCAGTGCAGTTTCAGTAGTTATTTTTAGCTAATATTAATAATAGTAGGGTACTTTATTATTTTTTAAGTTTTTTGAAACGTTTGAAGTTTTTTTAGCGAATTTCCCATAGGGAAGTAGCTATTACCGTAGGTCTCATGGCAAGAGTTAAGCCCGGGACCATGTTATTTTTTCTTCTTTAGGTGCCCAGAGACCAAAAACAATAGTCGTTAAAATTTTTATATATATATGTGTCTGTTAGCACGATAACTCGCGTAAAAATGGTGCGATCGAGACCAAATTTGGTAGAGACGTGTATTCCTACAAATGCTTGGACGAGTTCGTAAACCAGACATATCGGTCAATGGGAACAGGTATTTTGGGGGGGGGTTTTGTACCCCAAAATGGGGTTTTATGCGTTTTTCACATATAATTTTTAAATATTTCTAATTTTATATTTCACCATTGGAATCAGCTTAAAAAACTACACAGTTAAGTTCCTTAAAGTTTTTCTCTATCTCCAACGGTTACCGAGATATAAAAAAAATCTAAACACAGTACGTTGTATTTTGAGGCTCCAATGTTAATCTTATGGAGGATAAGGAAAAATTAATATTTCACTTATTAACCAATATTTTTGGATAAAAATTTATATTTAGCTTTATGTGGTTGAGGTTCATCCATTCATGCTTAAAAATCATAGTTTATGTGTTTATCATGGCAGCAAACCTGCATACTCTTTTCCCATGTTAATCATATGGAGAATAGGCAAACTCCTTTATTTATGGACAGATGTTGATGAAAGTTGGTATAAATGTTAAAAATAAATGTTTTTGAAGGTATAAATGCCTACTCTTAGCGTTCCTCACAGCAGCAAACCTGCACACTCTTTCCCATGTTAATCTTATGGAGAATAATCAAATAATTCTCATGTTCATCAACAGATTTTGACCACTTGACTTGTCGTATATTATTATTATATTATTGATTTGGAAATTCGCTGAGTACGCAGGTCTGCTGCGACGGGGGTATTTTAGAAACGTAATTGTAATCATTAATCAAATACATTGCACTTTAAACTCTAGCAATGCCCTGGTTGACTCCGACAGGGTTTAAAAGGTCGAGGATCAGAATAGTGTACTACTTGACGGCTTGATTCCCGGTTGAGCCTGAATACCCAGCCTGACTAGGATTTTCAGGAAAAGAGCAGTCTCCTTACCGTCCATCTGGGAGGGTAAATTGAAGCAAGGATGTGTACTTGACTTGCTGTAATGGATTTTATGACATGTAGATTTGTTACTGACAACGATCAGTTGATTAATTTCCCATAATCATTAATTAATAGCCTTATGACGGAGAGAATAGGGTCTTGTTCCACCATCATAAAATTGTGTCAATATTTAGCTCAGGATTGACCTTAGATTATGAAGCGGGTGCTACAACCTTTGCACCCAAAGGTTTGATCAATAAAAGTCTAGTATGAAACAATATTATTCCTATTTTATTTGTAATATAGTTCATAAAAATATGATTTCACCTCTTTTAGACTTTATACAGGGTTTCCATAAAATAATGGAGTGTTAACTGTCTGTATAATAATTCAATATTTCAGATTGGCAAGATTGTAGTTCTTATCCAGGGTTAATCGTTAACGATAACTTCATTATACTTTTTAAATAAACGTCAGTTGTGTTTTCTTTACAAACATGTTTTTTGATTAAGAAAAGGATAGGTAAAATGTTGTTGAGTGATCTGATTTGTGTTCTCTGAAGATATGTCAAAATATGTTTATCCTCAAAAAATTCTAAATTTCTTTCTCAAAGACAGGTCTCCACTGTAACAAGAGAAATGTTGCACAATAATTGAGAAATGTGGGGTGATATAGATCATCACTATAAAGCAATAAATGGTGAAGTTAGCTATGTATAAAATCTTTTATATGTAAGAACTAAAAAAATAAATTTGTATCTTTTCTTTTTATTTCAAAGTAAAAACACTCCATTATTTTATGGAAAAACTACATCACTGTTGTTCTGTCAATGATACTCACATGCGCCACCTTAAGCCACCACTGAGGAGGTAGAATCGTCTGCACCTCTTGCCCCACCACACTCAGGTCGTCTTCCCCATGCGAATGGTATGGCAGATTCAGCAGCTCGGCCACCGTTGGCCTCAGCTTGGGCTCGCGATGAAAGCAAGACCGTAGAGCTTTCAACAGTATAGCCGGCGCACCCACGTCTGGGAACTCGATGCAGTGGTTTGGGTCCGCAATCGCTGTCAGCTTACCCCATGTGTTAGTGATGTGGGAGAATGGTGTTACACTAGTTACAGAAAAAAAATAAATTAAAATCAAAATAAAACAAAAATAAAAAAAACTATATGAACAAATTATGGGATAGTTCCACTATTATGGGAAAGGAAGAAAAATGCAAAATTATATTTATATAAAGAAAATATAAAAATAAAAAATTAAAAATGAATAAATCTTTTATTCTTCAAAAGAACTATAAATAATCTTTTTTAATAAAAAATAAATTCATGATGCTTCACTATTTATTGAAGAAACCATTTTGTTCACTGTCTGTTGGGCCAGACGATGTCTTATACTAAAATCGATTAATTTCTTTCGTATATATTTACAGTTGTATATAATTACATATATATAAAAATATTAAGTAGTTAGAAGTTTTTTACATAAACAAGTAAAACAATCAAGAAGTTATTCAAACAAAATGCCAAACACCATATAATAGCCAAGGAACTAGTCCTAATAGCAGCGGTTTCATGGGTAATAAGCCCACAGGAAGCTTAAAAAATTCCATTGTCAAATGATTCTATGGCCAGGCGAATCACAGATATGTCTGAAAATGTTAGGGAAGAGTTAAAAGAAAAATTGATAAAAGAAAGTTTTTTCAATACAAATAGATGAATCCACTGATGTTGGAACGTGTTCTCAATTTTTGTGTTTCATTCATTACAAAAGAAGAAAACAATTGAAGAAAACATATTATTTAGTAAGCTACTTCCAGACCATACAACTGGCGAATGCATTTATGATCTATTCAAAGCTACTAAAACGTTTAAAATTGATTGGAGTAAATGTATATTTGTAGCGACAGTGCAGCTACTCTTACGGGAAAATATAGTGGTCTGATAACAAGACCGAAAAAGATTATGCATAATGATAATTGGGTCACTGTTTTTTACATCGGCAAACTCTGGCAACAAAGAAAATGCCTCCAGATCTCCGCCAGGGTCTCGATGAAGCCGTAAAAATAGTGAGCTTTGTAAAGACACGCCCATTCCATAAGCGACTATTCTCAAGTCTTTGGATGAGTTGCGTTTACTCTATCATATTATTATTATTTTTAGTTTTTTTCTGACTCTAGATCTGAGTTCAAAATTTTATTTCTCAAGCTTGGAACTGAATTTCACGCAATATAAATCTCATAACTTTACTTTTAACCTTTTTAATGTTTCCACTAAGAGCTTTGTTTTATTGACGTTTAGGGATTCACAAAAATAAGCTCTTTCTTTACAGAGGAATCATGTTATCATATAATGTCAATCGAACAATATTATATACATAGTTTATTCTATTATGTTACTATTATTTAATATTAGTTTTTATCTGACTAGAGATTAGGGTTTAGCTTGAATTAAAAAGGTTTACTTTTATTTACTTTTTTAATGTGTTCACAAATACAGTTGACTCCCTCTAGTACGAACTTGGATGGTTTGGACGCAGTATGGTCCGCACCACTTCTTGGAAATGAGTCGTCAGCGCGCGGTTACGTTTCTCATGGCACAAATCGACAGGATTGAACGTATTTGTTTATTTCCGGTCTAACTATAAATAAATAAGATCACAAACATCAGTTAAGTTTACAATTGTGTCCGATACAGATCTTGGGTAAAGCGGGAAATGGCAACTTTGGTGTGGGAATTTTGAATTAAACCCTGTAATGTTTGGGAAAGTACACTCATGCAGTTGGGAGGGCAGCACTGGAACTGGCAACATCGGCAGTTCGTCGCCAGTTGTTTATGGTTGCTCTACGTTCGCAGTTGCAGTTTCCCTACGTTGAGCAACAAATCAGTGCATCAGATGTGAATGTATGTTTATGAGGAAATGGCATGATTTTGCGTTCAAGAAAACAGTTTAAGCAAAAAAGCAGAATAAAATAACAAATTTCATGTGATATGTACAATATTGTAGAGCTAAGATGTTTATTCTCCTTAGGTTATAGTAAATACGTTCGAGATAATTTTATTAGTGTAAAGTTAGAATTCAGTTTTTTATACTGTAAAATAAATTTGTAAAGGTTCAATTTGCGGTACTTGATAGTTTCATGTTAATTCCTATTTTTTGGTGACACATTTAATTTATGAGCATCACAAAAAACTAATATCCAGTGAGTTGGAAACAAAACCCTGTAATCTTAGGGGAAGTAAGCTTTAAAATCTCTTCATCTTTATATGTGGTTTTTGTAGATACTGTACTCTAATAGATGTTGTATTTTTCAGGTTAAATAAGAGGGAGTCGACTATAGTCGTTTTTTAAAGCGGCTTTAGATATTTCATTTGTATCCCTCTTCCCATAGTGACAGTAAGAAGAGTAAATGGTTTTACAGTAGGTATTGGAAACCGTAAAACCAATACTAACGCCTAGTCCTATGATTTGAACAAAGCCTATCTGACAATAAGGTGTCGTGTGTTCGATACCCCGTAAACGGAGTCGAACACCTTCAGCATTTGTGTGACAAGTCTGATTTTTTACTCAGAATGTTATTTATAATAAATGTTGTTACAATTGACACATTTGAGATTAATTTATACCTACAATTAATTATTGCTCAACAGTTTACTGCACCCATGTTGAAGAATAAAAATAAGTATTTAAGCCTATTATGTTAAATCGGGTCTGCATTCATTATTTTATTTTTTTTATTTTCGAGGCTTCTGTGACCCCCAGGTTGAGAAACCCAGTGATAGATAGCTTAAGACCCACTCCATAAGAAAGGTGACACTGTTCTTAGCCTTAAAAAGAGGGAAAACTGCTAACGGGTATGCTGACTAAGCTGGACCTGTAAGAAAGCTTCTGAAGTGGAATGACTGGAATGATCGAAAATGTTTTGGAAATTCGAGGCTAACTGAACATGAAATGGATACATCACAAACCTTGAACCCTTTGGCGGATGTACTAGTATTTTTTATAGCCTCGGGACTCATGTAGTTCCATGTGCCAGTTGTCACTTCCTTTACCACACTGGTCATGTCTCCTTGTGTTGAGGCGATGCCGAAATCTATTAACTTCAGTCTGCCTGACACCAACAGGAAGTTAGCTGGCTTCAGATCACTGTGGATTATACCTGCAAACCAATCAAGAATTCATTTAATTTTTTTGTAAGGATCCAAACAAAACAAAGACCTTTTGTAATATTGAATGGTAGGGGGTCTAATGGGCACCCTAAAATAGAGTTTGGTTGCAGTTGGGGAAGGTCTGGCCTCTCCTCCCATGTCCCTGCAATAGTTAAATTAAATCCTCTTAATGGCTCTTCCTAACCGCTGTGAACATATATAGAGGAGGAAGGGGACTGAAGTCCAAACATAAACCTCCAGACAGAGAACTGAATAAATGAGGATTGATATCCTTTATTCCAGCTACCTAGAAACAGCGGACCAAATGGAAGCCAAACAAGAGGCCTTACTGGCGAATATATCGGCCACACTATGCTTCAAAAATATTTCCAGGAGACAAAGATACTTATCCTGATCTGATAAACAGAAGTACTGTGATATCACAGTACTTCGAAGGTTCTTCGAAGAGGAACAAGCGTACAGGAACAAGGTCATGACAAAGAGTAATATATTCAATAGTACAGTTCTCACCAGAAACTAAAATTTAAACAATTCCTACTTTGATTAGACCTACTTCTATTTTGAAACCATTTCCTATTTTTTAGTTAAAATTTTAATGTATGTAAGTTATACTATCTAACTTACCCCTTGTTTTTACGCTTCATCTTAACCGCTAAATTTTTTCAATGATTTTGTTGCACACAATTTTTTTGTTGCTTACATTACATAGGTACTATGTAATGTACAAAGTTTCATTTAGTTACAGTGAAATTCATAAAAGATATAAAACATTATGTAGTGAAATCCACAAATTTTGAGTTTTTCCAAATAAACAATAAACAATCAACCTAAATACGTGTTTACTTCTACCCAACTATCACATAGTTTTAGTCACAATTTAACTAACAAAAGAAATACATGTATCAATATTAAAATTACTTAATAGTGTAAAAAATAAACACAGCACAACAATAAGTTTACAATTAGAATGCAGCAGAACAGAACATTGCGCAGACGACAAAGCACTACACAATAATAATACCCCCGTCGCAGCAGACCTGCGTACTCAGCGAATTTCCAAATCAATAATATAATAATAATATTTGACAAGTTTGGTCAAAATCTGTCGATAAACATGAGAATTTTTGCCTATTCTCCATAAGATTAAAATGGGAAAGAGTGAGTAGGTTTGCTGCTGTGAGGAACACTGAAAGTAGCCATTTATACCACCAAAAATTTTATTTTTAACATTTATACCAACTTTCATCAACATCTGTCCATAAATAAAGGAGTTTGCCTAATCTCCATATGATTAACATGGGAAAAGAGTATGCAGGTTTGCTGCCATGATAAACACATAAACTATAATTTTTTAGCACAAATGTATGGATCTCAACCACATGAAGCTAAATATCAAGTTTCATCCAAAAATATTAGATAATAAGTGAAAAATTAATTTTTTTTAATCCTTCATAAGATTAACATTGGAGCCTCAAAAATACAACGTACTATGTTTAGATTTTTTTATATCTCGGTACTGTTGAAGTATGAAAAACTTTAAGGAACTTAATTTTGTAGTTTTTTAAGCTGATTCCAATGGTGAAATATAAAATTAGAAATTTTTAGATTATATGTGAACGCAAAAAAAACCCCATTTTGTACAAAAAAACTACCTGTTCATTGACGATATGTCTGGTTACGAACTCGTCAGCATTTGTAGGAATACACGTCTCATGGACCTTTTTTACGAGAGTTATCGTGTTCACAGACACACACAATATATATATATAAAAATTTTAACGACTATTGTTTTTGGTCTCTCACCTAAAAGAAAAAATACATGGTCTATTAACTCTTGCCATGAGACCTATATTACTTTTCCCTATGGGAAATTCGCTAAATTTTAACGACTATTGTTTTTGGTCTCTGGGCACCTAAAGAAGAAAAAATAACATGGTCTCGGGCTTAACTCTTGCCATGAGACCTACGGTAATAGCTTCTTCCCTATGGGAAATTCGCTAAAAAAAGCACTACGCTATCAATAAGAATAAATGAAAGACAATGTGTTGAAACTTCCAGCTGTAAGAAACAAATAAGTGTCGAAAAACAAAATCATATGTAGCGGGCAATGGATCGCCCGAGCCGTCTTTCTCGCATAGGTACGTGCAGGCGTAGATTGCTCGGTCCTAAAAGGGTTAACTATAGCCTACAGAAAAATTTTTGGATGCAAGGAAATAATAATTCTCTATTACTCCAGCCTCATCTTATTGATTATAATTTCACCTCGATCGTGAATGTCTTTGACAGCTTGAAGCATTTCCGTCCAGTAGTAGATGATCATGGACATGGAGATCTTCTTAGTCTTGGAGATGTCACGTATGAGATGAGATAAGTCTGTGTCTCCCTTCTCCATTACTACATAAAGCAGCTTGCACTCCTGGACGTACTCACTGCACAAATATTAGATATTGTTTGAAATCACTTTTACTCTAACAAGTATTTCTAACAGGCATTTAAGTTCTAATAAAGTTCAAACAAGCTTAATTCATTGAGCCTCAAATAAAAACCTGCAATATCACTTTTAATAAACTTAAAATTTCCTAAATCAACTTCATAACGTCCAATTAGCTTGAATAATCTCTTGCGAAAGAAATGATCCCCTTTCGGAGAGATATTCCTAAGCTACTTCATACTTTACTGGGGGCCATAAGTATGAAGTATGAAGTTCAAGAGATACAGGAATACTGAGTCTACCCAAAATCTTCAATTAGCAATGTCTCAAAATTATTTTTTGTCTAGACAGGTATGAGATTGATAGTCAAGTAAATGTTTGTGTCAAGTAATTTATAAACGATTGCTTAACATGTAGGCCTAGTAATTCTTATTCCAATTAATTGATTATGTAAAATTAGGGATCTGGTTGGAAACCTAGAGATGAAAGTATCTACCCTTACTTTTAACAAAACCACCAATGTCACAGATTATTTTTGTGTCATTTTTAAGAAGATGCTTAGGAGAAAGGTTGGCCCATTCAGCCGCACCGGCATGGCATTAAGTCTATGGAAAAATTTGAAAAGCAGCAGTCCAGGACAAATTGCTCAACAATAAACCACTAAGAGATAACTATCAGTTGGTGGAAGGTAAGATAGAGACTATAGGCCTCTAGCCATGAAAGCCGACATCAAATCGGAAAATTTGGAGAAAAGGTGCAGTGATTTTGTTTTGCAATTGAAGAAAGATGTCGAAAATGGCAATACAACGCTTGAGGGCAATACAACTGCTGTGGGGCTACATAATAACCAAAGCTGGAGAGACACTAGCTGAATCGTCTCACTGCCTCGAAATTCGTAGCTGTTACCAAACAGATACCCCACACTCCATGCCACAATCTAGTTAAAAGAATAATCTTCCACAAACTAACCCAGCAGTTGCCTTTGGAAGAGAAAATGTATGAAGATAAAGCTAAGTAAAAGTTGATAAACATCAGTCTACCAGTACACTGATACATTCTTTCTCCCTTAACACGTTCACTGCAGACCACTCGGATCCAAGTTTAGGTTAAAATCAAGATGGTGGATCTGGCGACTTACTAGCAATGACAGTCTCATAGAAATAAAGTGTCTACTATGTAAAAGGATCAAAATTTTAAGGATTAAATAAAAAATAGAAAACCGTTTTGTCTGGAAATAACAGAAGATGGAAAAATCAGTTAAAAACAAAACATAATTTAGTAATTTATTTTACCTTTATTTGCCTGTAGATCTAAAAAGTATTCTTTTTTCTCCTATTGTACATTTCGCTACTTAGTGTACATCACAGGGTAAAATCTTGAGTGTAAATAAATAATATTAATCGCAGGGGGACTTGACTTTAGAGGAATTCCTCCTGAATTCGGAGCTCTGAAGAGGATTGCCCCGGGACATCCGCATTAGCCGCAACTTCTGGCTTTCCCTCCTGGTTTCGGAAAGGAGCTGGAGGGATGGTCTTCACGACCCCGACTGGTCTCCTTTCACCCGAAGGTGGAGTTCTTTGAATCTTGGAGCTACAACGAAACAAATTTCGCTCCAGGTCCAACTCCATCGCTTTTACGCCCCTCCCAGTCGCATTGTCGGACACCGTGGCCTGGTTGCCTACCACACGAGCCCCCGAGGAAAATGTCTGGTTGCCCCCCCCCCCCAGAATACCAGAATAATAAGTTTTAGATAGACCCCATCTCTATCTCTATCGCTGTCAGCCTCGGGGTCTGGTCTGGCCCACAGTGGCAATGCCGAGAGAGGGGGGGCCGTGGTGTAAGGAGGAGAGCACAACTCTACGCTCTCACCCGCTTCTCCATGCGCACTCCTCGACAGACGAAACAAAACAAAGAGACATAGCGTTCTCCAGCAGCTTTCAGTAGTCCCTAACGGCGTTCGCATTGCCAAATGAACTTTACTAACTTCTATACTGATATAGGTTATTTATTTCATATCATGATTGAGTAGAGATATGTCTTTGTTACATGTACATGAATTTTACATATTACATACTAGTCAAACATGCGAATGACACTGGCACAGCCCTGCAGCCTGGAGAGGAGGTCGATCTCATTGAGATAGCCGTCGGCAATGGTCTTGTCCACCATCGACAAGTCCACACACTTCACAGCCAGCAGTTTGGAACTTGTGGGGTCTAAGACCTATTAAACAGACAAACATCAAACCGAAATCAAATGCAAAGTCACGCCATCTCATAAACAATAAATTATGCAGATGTAGCAGTACACGGTTGCCTGAGATAGCATAGGGCCATGTCTAGCTACACTTACACTACATCACAATAGCTCGATTCTCACGGTCCCACTCTTTATCATCGCTTTTTGGCTTTTCATACTTTTCAAACATTTGAGTTCATCTCTAGCAATGATTGTGATCATGTAAAAAGTAGGCCTACAGAAAGCACTGTTTTATCATTATTCATAGTAAATGTGTGTGACGTGTTTTATGTTTCTAAAGACGAGTTCATAACAGATAGAATGTCCCTGCAGGACCACTTTATGCCGTTCAGGCAAAACATGTAGTGGGCAAACTATATGTGAACTGTGATAAGACGTCTAAAATAATGGATTTTATAAGTACGGTGCTTTCAACACAGCTTTGCACTGCATTCTGGATAATCCGAACAGGGTTCGGTCGCAAATTACCAGGACTAATTTAGAGGTGATAATTTTCGCGCAACATTATTTATCTCTGGTTTGTTCTGGGACAAAGTGTAAACTTCATTTTTGGTGCCTCCAACAATGTTGTTTTCACCGGAATTAACATGTGACTTAATGGAGCCCTGAGATAACATTAGTGATTTCTGGGAGGGCGGATGTGGGGGAAGCTCTAATACTGTGTCGACTTCAGAATGAGCACTTACATCTTCCTCTGTTGATTCTGGTTTACTGTTTTTATTTTTTGGAACAAGAAACCTTGGGAGAAATCCACTTAAAGCATCTGTGTTAGTCTTCTGTGTAGGTTCTGCAGTTGAATCATCAGTTTTCTTCACATTTGAATCTTTCAGATGACGATTCAAAAAGCCAGATAAATTACCATCAATATACTCACTTCCACTTAAACTTTTGCTATCAGCAGTTCTACTAGTTGTACTGTCAGCAGAGCTTAAATCTAAAGGCATATTGGCAGAATCATCATCTTTCTTTTCATCCTTTTTTTCAAGAGTTATGAAAGGTGGAGAAAACATGGTGAATTTTGGAGGCTCGTTTGCTTTTCTGAAATCACTTGGATCCCCAGCACCTAAGATATTATTAGCAGAAAAAGTTGGGTAAGGAATAGACGCATCACAAATCTTTTTCAATTGATTCCATGAAGGATCCAAATCATCGGTTTTTATACCAGTCTCAGATTTTTCATAATTTTCTTTACCTTCTTCTTTTACTTGGCTGACTAGGTTTAAATTTGAAAAAGGGTTTTCTGGCTTAGCAATTTGATTAAGTTCCCTCAAAGGGTTGGAGATACTCTGATTTACCAGAGGAACATCTTTTGTCTTGAAAGGTGTTGTACTGAATAGAAGATTTCGTTTACAGCTAGAGTTTTGTACGGAGTCATTCTTCAGGTTGAATAAGAAGTTTGACTGAGATGGAAATGAACTTATATCCGCATGGCTTCCATTCACATTTGAAGATTTTTCAACTGGAGTGTAAGATTGAGCTGAGGAATCTCTTTGGAGCCAACCAACTCCAGGAGTTTTAGGGACTCGTGCGCTAGATTGGAGGAAGTGACTGGTCGATTTCAAATCTGAATTGCTGATACTATCCTTGTCTACATTTTTAATTTCTTCCTTAACATTTGTTTGACGCATGAATCTGCTTCTTCCAAGTCTGCTGTAAAAAGATATAATACCGTAAATTATAATTGGATATTAAATTAACTTGAAAAATTGAATTATTATTACCAATATCCTCTATTAAGTAGAGAGCTAATAAAAAATGAATATTTAAATCTAAGTACTATAGGATCGCATATGTATTTTTATGTACTGAAAATATATTATATACAACATTTTACAGAGGCATGTTGATAACTTAAACTTGCCATTGTAAAAATACCCCCGTCGCAGTAGACCTGCGTACTCAGCGAATTTCCAAATCAATAATATAATAATACTGTAAAAATAATATTTGACAAGTTTTATAAAAGTCTGTCAATAAACATGAGAATTATTTGCCTATCCTCCATAAGATTAACATGGGAAAGAGTGTGCAGGTTCGCTGCTGTGAGGAACACTGAAAGTAGGCATTTCTACCATAAATAATTTTTATTTTTAACATTTATACCAACTTTCATCAACATCTGTCCATAAATAAAGGACTTTGCCTATTCCCTATATGATTAACATGGGAAAAGAGTATGCAGGTTTGCTGCCATGATAAACACATAAACTATGATTTATAAGCATAAATGAATAGATCTCAACCACATGAAGCTAAATATCAAGTTTTATCCAAAAATATTGATTAATATGGGAAATATTAATTTTTCCCTATCCTCCATAAGATTAACATTGGAGCCCCACAATGCAACGTACTGTGTTTAGATTTTTTAATATCTCGGTAACCGTTGTAGATAGAAAAAAAACTTTAAGGGACTTAATTGTGTAGTTTTTTAACCTGATTCCAATGGTGAAATAAAAAATAGAAACTTTTAAAAATTACATGTGAAAAACGCAAAAAACCCCATTTTGGGGTGCAAAACCCCCCCAAACTACCCGTTCCCATTGACCGATATGTCTGGTTTACGAACTCGTCCGAGCATTTGTAGGAATACACGTCTCTACCAAATTTGGTCTCGATCGGACGATTTTTACGAGAGTTATCGTGTTCACAGACACATATATATATATATATATATATATAAAAATTTTAACGACTATTGTTTTTGGTCTCTAGGCACCTAAAGAAGAAAAAATAACATGGTCCCGGGCTTAAGTCTTACCATGAGACCTACGGTAATAGCTTCTTCCCTATGGGAAATTCGCTAAAAACACAGCACTAGCAAAAACATTCACCATAGACAAAGACAGTGCCAGGTCAACAGACTCTGGTCACACAGAACTGAAATTGCAAACAATTACGCTAGACAGGCACTAGCATAAACGTATGGATCCCAACCACATGAATCTAAATACAAAGTTTCATCCAAAATTGTTGATCAGTAAGGGAAATATTAATTTTTCCTCATCCTCCATAAGATTAGCATTCGAGCCCTTAAATACAATGTACTGTGTTTAGATTTTTTAATATCTCGGTAACCGTTGGAGATAGAGAAAAACTTTAAGCTGCTGAAAAGGTTTGCTGCTGTGAGAAACATTGAAAGTAGGCATTTCTAGCATAAAACATATTTATTTTGACCATTCATACCAAGTCCCATAAACTTCTGTCCGTAAATAAAGGAGTTTGCCTATTCTGTATATAGCATGAGAAAGGAGTGTGCAGGTTAGCTGCCATGACAAACACATAAACTATGATTTATAAGCATTTGAAGCATAAGATCTCAACCACATGAAGTTAAATACCAAGTTTAATCCAAAAATATTGATTGATAAGTGAAATATTAATTTTTCTTTATCCTCCATAAGATTAACATTGGAACCCCATAATAAAACGTACCCTGTTTAGAATTTTTAGTATCTCGGTAACCGTTGGATAAAGAGAAAAACTTTAAGGAACTAAATTGTGCAGTTTTTTAAACTTATTCTAATGGTGAAAGATAAAATATAACATTTTATAAACTAAATATGAAAAACACATAAAACCCAATTTTTGAGTACAAACCCCCCACCAAACCACCCGTTTCCATTGACCTGGTTTCGACTGGTTTACGAACTCGTCCGAGCAAATGTAGGAATAAACATCTATACCAAATTTGGTCCCGATCAGACCATTTTTGCAAGAGTTATCTTGTTCACAGACACACACACACACACACACACACACATATATATATAAAAATTTTAACGACTATTGTTTTTGGCCTCTGGGCACCTAAAGATGAAAAAATAACATGGTCTCGGGCTTAAGTCTTAGCATGAGACCTACGGTAATAGCTTCTACCCTATGGGAAATTTGCTAAAATGTATTCTGGACGTTTCTGACACTATTTTAAATACATATTTAACCCTAATTACTAACAATTTGTAATTTTTATTACCAAATTTAGTTTTTTTAATGTAATTTAAGGACTTTTTATTTTTACAGCTTAAAATTTCAGCAGGAGTATAGCCACTGGGTGTTTTAACAGATGAAGGTGACTGAAACATACCTGAGCCTTCTATGCACATAAAATATATATAATACCCCGTCACAGCAAACCTGCGTACTCAGCGAATTTCCAAATCAATAATATAATAATAATATATGACAAGTTTGGTCAAAATCTGTCTATAAACATGAGACTTATTTGCCTATTCTCCATAAGATTAACATGGGAAAGAGTTTGCAGGTTTGCTGCTGTGAGGAACACTGAGAGTAGGCATTTATACCATCAAAAATTATTTTCAACATTTATACCAACTTTCATCAACATCTGTGCATAAATAAAGGAGTTTGCCTTTTCTTCTTATGATTAAGATGGGAAAAGAGTATGCAGGTTTGCTGCCATGATAAACACATAAACTATGATTTTTAAGCATAAATGGATGAACTTCAACCACATGACGCTAAATATAAAGTTTTATCCAAAAATATTGGTGAAATAAGTGAAATATTAATTTTTTACTTATCCTCCATAAGATTAACATTGGAGCCTCAAAATGCATAGAGAAATCTTTAAGGAACTAAATTGTGTGGTTTTTTAAGCTGATTCTAATGGTGAAAGATAAATTCTAATACCCCCGTCGCAGCAGACCTGCATACTCAGCGAATTTCCGAACCAATAACATAATAATAATAATAATATATGACAAGTTTTATAAAAATATGTCCATAAACATGAAAATTATTAGTCTATTCTCGATAAGATTGACATGGGAAAGAGTGTGCACGATAGTTGCTGTGAGGAACACTGAAAGTAGGTGTTTCTACCATAAATTTTTTTATTTTTAACATTTATACCATTTATCACATCTGGCATAAAATAAAGGATTTGTCTTTCTATATGATACATGGGAAATATGTTTGCTGCCATGATAAAATACATAAACTATGTTTTTAACATATGATCAACAACATGAAGGTAAATACTTTAATCTAAAATATTGATTGATAAGTGAAATATTAATTTTTTTTATCCTCCATAAGATTAACATTGGAGCACCTAAATACAACGTACTGTGTTTAGATTGTTTAATATCTCGGTAACCGTTGGAGATAGAGAAACACTTTAAGGAACTTATTGTTATTTTTTAAGCTGATTCTAATGTAAAAAAAAATTTGAAATTTTTAAAAATTTTAAAATGCAAAAAATTTTTGTACACAAACTATTTTCGATTGACCGATATCTGATTACGAACTCGTCCGAGCTATTGCAGGAATACACGTTCTACCAAATTTGGTCAGATCGACCACTTTTACGAGAGTTTCGTGTCACAAAACAAATACATAAAAAATTAAAATTCCCTACCAATTTAGGGCATTGTTCCTGGAAGAAAAACTAAATATCATATTTAAATTGTCCGGAACCTTATTAATCACACAGCCTCCATACAGTATGAGAAACAAAATTAAATGGCTATTGAAAAACTAATTTTTTTGTAGCTTGATATTTAATAAATGTTTTCCAATTTCAATGGTATGAACTTATTCAGAAAAAAATTATAGTGAATAAAACAAATGGAGGCTTATAATAATAACTCCACAATTAAATATGATATTAGAGATTTTTCTTGAATGTCCTAAATTTAAATTCTGAAATTTATATAAATAAAAATTTTAACGACTATGTTTTTGGTTTAATAAAGAAAAAAATAACAATATCTGCCAGATACAAAACTCTTCCCTAAATGCTAAAAAAATTAAATTACATTTAACTTTGAACATGATAAAACTGTAATCATTGGCCCCGTCAATAAGAAAGAAAGAATAAAAATGCCTTTATTGGAGCTAGCGTTATCTCAGCTGTAACAACTGGTTTTCAGATATAACTATTGTCCATATAAAATATATAATTATTGTGAACTAGCATTAACAAAAAATTATGATAAACTTAACAAGAACGACATCAATTAGGTCCTAACAAATAAACCTTAAAAAACTAAATATATACAGTACAGTCAACAATAAATAAATAATTTATTGCATCTAAAAACTGTCATCTGTATAGTATTTTTTTACTTTACTTTTAAAAGACATTAAACTACTATTTTTTGTCACAGGTGGCATTGAATTATATAAGGTGGGGCCGAAATATGAAAAAGCCTTCCTTCCACACTCAAGGCTTACTCTTGGAAAATTAATTAGCTTGTCACTCCGAGTGTGGTGCTCCGAGACGTCCTGCCTAGCTATTAATTTTTCCAGGAGATATTTGGGCTCCTCTAGGGTTAATATTTTATGGATCAAAGAGCTCGTTAACACCTTACAAGATACACCCATTGTTGTCAACTGGGCATCTTTCCGATGTGATGTTACATGGTCTCTCCTTCTCAAACAATAAACAAATCTTACTGAGGCATTCTGCAATCTCTGAATTCTTTCGGTGTCTTTCTTTGATATACTGTTCCCATATACAGGGAAGCAGTATTCAAAAGACAAAAGAATCACAGATTTGATAATTTTAATTTTAGCTTCTACTGACAGCAAGTCCCTATGCCTATAAAGCCCTCTTAGCTTACCGAGTGCTCGTTGACATGTTGCTGTCACATGGTTAGAAAGAGTAAGGCCTTCATCCAACTTAACAGGAGGTAACTCCCAGAGTTTTTATCTGCTTACACATTTGTAAAGGCACACCATCAAGCAGGATCCCAGGAATATCTCCCCTTACTATTAAATCAGAAATAGCGTGAGGTGTTATGTGGAGGACAGAACATTTATCTACGTTCAACCTTAGACCATGTTTTACAGACCATTCTGCCACAGACTCCTCATTATAATTAGCATTATAGTTAGCTCCTCATTTATAATTTTGAAAGTGTCTTTGATAGAGGCCTTATTATATATGTAGTGAAGCTGACAATCATCAGCGTATAAATGCATCCGGCAATGTTTCACGGTACTTGTTATATCAGCTGTGTAAATATTATACAATATTGGCCCAAGACAACTTCCTTGTGGGACACCTCGGCTCTTTTGGAGACTTTCCGACATTTCATTGTTAATTTTTGTAACTTGAAAGCGGTTTTCTATATAAGACCGAACCCAATCATTTGATTTGTCATCAAAACCAAAATATTTTAGCTTCATCAGAAGTAAATTGGGACAAATGGAGTCAAACGCCTGAGAGTAGTCCAATAAAACAAGTGTGCTGCATTGGCCTTTATCTTTCGTTTCAAAAAGGTCATTAAAAAGATTAAGTAATGCTGTACAGGTGCTGTAGTTTTTACGAAAGCCAGATTGAAATGTAGGCAAAATATTTTGTTCATCAATGTATTTTTCTATCTGACGAGCTACGATCTTTTCCAGAACTTTAGATAAAGCTGGAAGTATAGAAATAGGTCTAAAGTTTTGAACACTGGAGGGGGATTTCATTTTCGGCAATGGTCGGACTATACTATTTTTCCAATTATCAGGAAATATGCCTGAGAACAAGGACAAATTTATAAGATGAGTGATTGCCGTAATAATGTAGGGGCTTACAGATTTGATCATATCAATAGATATTTGATCTGTACCAACTGCTCTCGAATCGATTGCATGAATAGCCTCAAGCACATCTGACTTTTTAACGGCTTTAAACATAAACTTTCCTATCCCATGGTGTTTATTTAACCTATAAAAATCGACCAATTCACTGTCAGACTTCAAATCCGTCCCCATGCTTACGAAATGCCTATTTATATTATTTATGTCCACTTTAATAACACAGCTCTCATTTTTTTCGGCTAAAATATCACATTGACGAAGACACGACCAAAACTCTTTAGACCCTTTAGCGTTAGCTATCTTGTTTGCATACCATGACTTCTTCGCCTTCGATATAAGCTTATTCAGACAATTTCTTACAGCTTTATAGTCATTCCAATCTGTAAGCCTTTCATGTTTCCAATAGACACGCCTGAATTTGTTTTTTATTTGTATTAAAGTGTTTATTTCTGGGGTCATCCATGGAGTCTTTTTCCTAGTTGCACGTTTTATTACTATAGGTGCATATTCGTCATAAACGGCTCTTATGTTTGAAGTAATAAACTTTTCGACATTTTGAACATCTCTCATTTCTAATGCACTATCCCAATTTACAGCGGATATTTTCTTTATTGCTGCATTTGTGTCAAAATTTGAGTAGTCTCTATACGATAGTATTTTTGATAGCTTTCCATCATCTTCTCCTCGGATGTGCCCATATACCAATTTATGATCAGTAATTTTGACCCCTCTGCTGTCAGTAATACCTTCAAAACTGAAGGTCGCCAGATCGAATCCCGCAAGGGTCGAATCTGGACCCAGTCGCCATTTGTCATTGGGCTACTAATTAATGATGCTTCCTAACAACAGGTCGACGTTAGGTAGTAACAAGACCGGGGTTTGGACCGTTCCCCATCAAAACGTTAAAAATGCCACTGGCGTAGAAATACACAAAATAAAAAATAAAAATAAAATAAAATAAAAGAAAACCAGTTAGCACAAGTCACTTAAACTGCTTTTCTCAAAAATTTACAATATTTATGTCTCCATAACTTAATTAGATTATTAATCACTAAATCATAACAAGATTATTCATTTTACGACATTATGAAGTAGACTGATAAGTCAACAAGTTTTTATTAATACAAATGTAAATTTAATGATTTTGACTATCAATTCAAACTGCTGTGATAAATTTTTCTGACTTAACAAATTAACATAAAATATTTTTATAGCTTACTTACCTTTTTGTTTTTCCAGTGTAGGTAAATCGTGAATATGAAGGGTATGAATAAGAAGATGTCTCTGTGTCTTCCTCATCCTCTTGATTCTGTTGGTCTCTTCTGTCGATATCCTCAAACATTTTCTCCCTAAAATTGTAACATCAAATATTTAAAGCTATTATTAGGACTATATAAGGGCCTATAAATTAATGTAATATAAAAATAATCATTAACATTTTACACATCCACAATGTTTTAAGTTTTACTTAAAACATTTTGATTTAAGTAAAACTTAAATCAAAATATTTCATTAGTTTTCTTGTCTCAGGGAACCTCAGACAGGAAAACTAATGAAACAAAAAAAATCAATTAAAGCTAGACAAGAATTTGTCCACCATTAAGGAAATATAATCTATCCCAATCCACAGTGCATATTCTATTGCAATTTAAAATATAAATAAACAGTATCAGTGGACTGACACATCCTTTTTCCCTTAAGTCAATTTAAACCACAATCTTTAATAAAACCTATAAAAATAAACTATAAAATGTAGATGTAATTTAGGCCTATCATTAATTTTAGAGCTTATATTCAAAAACAAATTACGTAATTTTTCCAATTTAGAAACCCATTTTGTAAAGTATTTAATGTATTTAGGCCTACTTCCCTTTGGAAAATAGCTCAGATCATGGATATGTCTAAAGTAGACAGGCCATCCATCCCGATCCTGGGACAGTCCCAAAATTTCAGGTCGCGTACTGGAACTTTTGGGACGTCGCCTGAGATAGCTGAATGTCCCGGACTCAGCCCATGACTGTGGTATTCTTTAATTTTATTTATATCGAGAAATAATGATTAAATTCTAAGACCATCCAGAATAAATATGATTTATACATTGCTTGATTTCCATATACCTGTTTAGTAGAAAATAACGGTAAATTTATTGCAGTAAGTTTGCACTTGTTAATCATTCAAATAACAGCAGGAGCAGTGTATAAGATTTATTCAGCAGTTCTGTCCCGCTGCAATCTAAATCTCACTCTCTACTGTGAGTAGAGATTCACAGTAGATTCTCTACTATGAATCTGTGTAAATGATTCACATAAGAAGTACAATTCCGCCACCGAACGTGAGCTTCACTAGGCTACTTTATTTATGCAAACAAACTTGCTCATGTGCACCAGTGCCTGTGTCTTTCCTCCTTCTTGTAATTTTATAAAAAATGTTTAATGTGTAATAAAACAAAGTTTTATATTTATAAAGTGTATCTGTATTCTTTCTTTTCAATTAATTTCATCTTAGTACCTTGTTTATCTTTCTTCTTCTTTATCACAGTAGAAGGAGTTGCTGTGGGGGGTGGGGTAGGATTTAGAAGCGTCCTGGATTCTGCTCAGAAAAGTATGGTTACCTTAGTCTAAAGGAAATGTTTTCTGTTTTTCTGAACAGCTGTCCGGATTGCCAATACCCCCATATCGCTAAGGCGTATTCGCCATGGAACTTAGACATATCCATGTCAAAAATTCAAATATTCAGAACCAGAGTAGGCCCTATCATTTATTATGATTATTTACTTTTACTTAACCCTCTAAGTGTCAATCGCCCGAATTCGGGTGACTCCGCAGGCTATACCGCATATTTAAAGGTTTACGATCGATTAAATGGAGTTACATCGTACACCATATTGTTTAGGAACTTTTAGGTTATATATTTGCCGTTTCACACCTATTTTGAAGGTCTGTGAATATTTATTTACCTACGCAGCTGTTTTATTGTTGCACCTTTTTTTTGTGAAACTTTGATTAAATGTTGTTGATTGTTAACATCCCTAAAATTTGTGATGGTTTGAGTTCTAGCGATATTAGGGATTTATCACATCGTAAGTTAACCCCTTAACCAAGATGCCCGAGTTTACTCGAGTAATGCTCTTGTTACGGCAGTAAAAGGGTTAAGTGAGGTGGATGATTGGAAACCTCTAAAAGGAAAAAACAAAGAAAAAGTGGTATTAAAGTGGTAAAACTGGTAAACATTGCTTGCACGGACATAATCGTTGTTAGAAATTGCAAAAGTAAGTCTGACATCGATTTGATATAAAATAGTAGAATACTGTGTTGTAAATATTTACGCAGAACGTTCATTGCTCGTTAGGGAGCAGAAATTTATTTTTTTTAAACCTGGATTCGAACCTATAAGGATGATATGTAATAAGAAGCTAAGACTAACACAACATACTACAATTTAGAATAGCCTTTTAAATATTCTTTAAGGCAACATGCAACATTAACTTATATATATTTGTGGTGATTTATGATTTTTTGTGCATCTAAACAAAACTGCCAATGTGCCAAAAAACGCTTGACATTGTGAGTTATGGATACTTAGAGGTTTAAACTCTTAACTTTTACTAGAATTAGTAGTTTTAATCAATCAACTAACAAGAAACCATTATTGTTTCTTTGAAAAGGGTTTCATAAAATCAATCCCTTTGGCAAATGTTAACAACTTAAAAATAAAACGTAAAAAAGGTCAATTATTATATTCTTATTTTAATTGCTAGGAACAAGTTTTTGTCCATGAATCCTGAATTCCACACTCAGGTACACAGTCCTACCTGTAATCGTAACTTAACCAATCACAAAAAGACTTGAACGAACACTGCCAGGTAAGGTTATAATTATCTCCTTAATTATTCTTCTTATTAAATATAAATTTAAAACAAAATATTAGAAATTATACCTAGGAAAACAATGTTAAATTTCGACTACAATCTACAACTAAACCACAACACCAAACGGCGACCATTCAAAACTCAAATCTTACATTTAAACAGCAACGGCTAGAGAATCAGAGCAACCAACCTAGTAGATTCAGACCTAAAGTTTTAAGGATATAGACATAGATTAACGGATAGTAAATAATAATTCGTTCACTGTTCGTCACTGATATAAATCAAGTTTATCCCATATTTCTTAATTCATAACATACTCCAAAACAATTTCAAGCTATTTAAGTGTCCATAAATACATTTGCTTAGATGAAGTATGTAATTTAAAATTATAACTAACAGCACAGAGGACCCTAGTAAATGTATTTGATGATGTAAATTAAGATTTAAAAAATGCTTGGATCTTGACAATTAATAGTACTATTAAATACATATTATATACTAATTGTGTTACTGCCCGCGTAAAATTTTAAAAATCATAGAACAGATTTTCTGACTATAAACAAATTAGTTATGGGTATTTGACAACGAAAAACGTTTGGTTACTCGAAATTAGATGCGAGTTTTCCATGGATAGTTATAATTTACCGAACCATCGGAGGGCAGAGTGATCAAAAGATGGATCATCTTTGTTAATACCTAGGGATTGAAAACCTTTATTTTCGATGTAGTTGGAAACCTTGATTTTCGACAGGTTAGGATTCAACAGATTGGGAACCACGGATTTTTGACCTCCCTGAAATTAGCTATTGAATGTATGTTGCCAACACAACAGTAGTCTTTTTTAGCGTTTCCTTTTTCTTCTTTTTTATAATAGCCAACATTTATTTAGAAACAAGATAACCCCTTTGTTTTCAAAATGTTAGCAAGATAAGCTTAAATGTTGTTGCATAATTTAATTGTTTATGTCATACTTCCTTCTAAAAAAATAAAAATGTCACTCACTCAAGTATACTATGAAAAGGCTATTGTTATGCAGTTGTGAAAATATACTGTTGTGTGTTTTAGGATAAGTATGGCCATAGATGAACGGATACTTATAATCCGTTCCTCTCTGCTAATACTTATAATCCGTTCCTCTCTGGTATGGCATATATTACGACGTGTATTGTACAAATAACCTAAACAAAAGGTCTGGTAATTCTTTTACTGGAGAACCGGAGCAAAACCCTTCTAAAGGGCTAGTTTTCGGAGGTTGAATATGGCCGAATTTGAGCAAATTGCTGGAAAATTACATCAAAGCTCATATTTACCCCCTCAACACATGTGTACTACCATAGATGAACGGATACTAAACTGGTATCCGTACTGGTACTACATCGAAACTATTATTTAATTAAAGTAAACATATTAAGTTACTTATTATGTGTACAAAGTGAGAAACGCAGCAAACCTTTCTAAAGGGTGGTTTTTAGGGGTTGAAAAATTCATATAAAGACTCACACACACCCCTTATCTTGGATATTCCAGTTTGAAACTATGTTATCATGAAAGTAAACATAATATACTTATTATATATACAAAGTATAAACCGCGAAAAATTAATCTAAGGGACAGTTTTCGGGGGGCGGATTTTCGCGAAACGCTGAAAATTCATAATAAATTCGTATATTACCCCCTCTCATCTTCTATGTAACACTTTGAAACTATTGTTTAGTTAAAGTAAACATATCAATTGTTGTTTATACAAAGTGAGAACCGTAGCAAACCTTTTTAAGGTGTTTTGGGGATTGAAAAATTCATATAAAACTCATATGACACCCCTCCTTATCTCCGATGTCCCAGTTTGAAACTATGTTATCATGAAAGTAAAAATAATACATATTATGTGTACAAAGTTTGAACCGTGACAAATTAATCTAAGAAGGTGTAGTTTTCGGTGGGTGAAGAATTGTGAATTTACGTGTTGTCAATATAACTACTGTGGTGTCGGCAGCGTAGATTCGTTAGCTAACTTCAGCCCGGTGGATTTTTGAAGCTGAAAAGACGGGCAATCCTTAAAAAAATAGTGTACTTCGAAGTTGCATACGTTAAGCTGAGCCTGCCATTGACAAAACAGAATAATAAAAAAGGTGTTGAGGATTTTAGGACTTGGTACTGGTAGGTTAGGTTAGGTTAATAGGGTATAATTATTTGAGAGCTAAACCTTTAGGAGATTTTAATTAGTCTTAAAAATATTATTAGAATGTCATTGTCGACCAATCAAAAGTGAAATGGATGATACCATTTTATTTAATTTATAGCTTTTAGGGAATGAATCAAAATCACAGTCCTTAGTCATTTCATTGGGTAAGCCTTTTAAAAGTTGTATTTTATTTAGACCATGACTTAGCAAATAGCAATTCTATCGTAGGTCCTGTAGGCCTATTCTAAAATTTAATCAATTCTCATAGCATTTTCATATAGAGCTATTATTACAATTGATGCATCATAAAATCAGGTTGAGGTTAGGAATCAAGACTAATTTGTAACTCTAAACATAAAAAAATACCAAAAGTAGAAAAATTAAATAAACCAAACCCTAGCCTATAAATTAAGTTTTTCGATGTACTTGTATTTTTACCACTTAGGCCTGTCACAAGTTTTTTTTTCAACAATACAACAGAAGGTAGACTTGGAAATAGAAATATGTTATAAGACTAAAAGTTAGCAGCAAGATGAATTCAAGAGCGCCTTGATAACCATCTTCTAGTGAGTGCTTTTATAACCTGGGATGGTTTCTTTATCAATTAGGACCTTTTAAATTTACAGTTCATTAACATTAGTCAACCAACTCAACCCACAATAGCCTACCCTAACCATCCTAATCTTAATCTCAACCTGGCCTAAACTCCAATCCCTGACACCCTACACCCCTCTCTTGCTTCCCCCTCATGTTTTGGAATAACCGAACACCTTTTTATTTAGTGAATTTCCTGTAAGTCATAGAACTACTACCGTAGTCCGTGCGGATAGACCTCTAGGTCAGGACCTTCATGCTCCTGCTGGTGTTGACATTGGCGTCTTAGCGAATTTCCTATAGGGAAGATGTCTCATGGCAACCCCTTAAATGGCCCTTAGCCTGGAACCACGTTACTTTTTTGTTTTGAGGTGCCTAGAGACCAAAAAATAGTAGTTTAAATTATACACACATATCAATGAACACGACAACACTCGTAAAAATGGTCCAATCAAGACCAAATTTTGGTAGAGACTGTATTCCTACAACTCAGAGTTCATAATCCAGACAGTCGGTCAATAGGAACATGTAGTTTGGGGGGGTTTTGTACCCCAAAATGGGGTTTTTGCGTTTTTCACATGTAATTTTTTAAAATTTCTCATTTTATATTTCACCATTAGAATCAGCTTAAAAACCAACCCACAAAATTCCTTAAAGTTTTTCTCTATCTCCAACGGTTACCGAGATATAAAAAATCTAAACACAGTACTTTGTATTGTGGGGCTCCAATGTTAATCTTATGGAGGATAGGGAAAAATTAATATTTCCCATATTAATGAATATTTTTGGATAAAACTTGATATTTAGCATGTGTTTATCATGGCAGCAAACCTGCATACTCTTTTCCATCATATAATCATATAGGGAATAGGCAAACTCCTTTATTTATGGACAGATGTTGATGAAAGTTGGTATAAATGTTAAGATAAAAATTATTTATTGTAGAAATGCCTAATTTCAGTGTTCCTCACAGCAGCAAACCTGCACACTCTTTGCCATGTTAATCTTATGGAGAATAGCAAATAATTCTCATGTTTATGGACAATTTAAACTGGTCTTATTATTGATTTTTCGCTGAGTACTGCGACTGTTTTTTTGAGGTGCCTAGAGACCAAAAAATAGTAGTTTAAATTATACACACATATCAATGAACACGACAACACTCGTAAAAATGGTCCAATCAAGACCAAATTTAGTAGATATGTGTATTCCTACATTTACTCAGATGGGTTCATAATCCAGATATAGGCATTGGTCAATTGGAACATGTAGTTTAAGGGGGGGTTGTACCAGTACCTCTTAAATAGTTTTTCATATGTAATTTTTTTTAAATTAAATTACCATTAGAATAAGATCAAAAAACTATAAGAACCAATCTACACAACTATATTTTTTTTAAGTTTTGCTCTATTTCCAATGGTTACCTAGATACAATAAACCCTCTCATATCCGGACCCTCCAATATCCGGACGTGATTTTGAAAGAATAAAAAAATTTTAAAACATTCTAGAAGGCCAATGTTTGTTAACCCAGTAGTCGCGAACGATGTTTGTAGCCCGGTTAGTAGCGCGCCGGTTGCCGAACGCGGGATTGAAGCAATGTGGACAGCGGTAATGTTCAAAAGCAGGGTAGAGGGAACGATGAGTCACCCTTGTCCCAAGCGCCTGAGTCTTGAGCATTACTCTGTATATTCTGTGCTATCTGGTGCAAGGTCACAGACTCACGAAACAATAAACCTCCCCATCCCACCTGTCCCTACTCACCCCGCCTCACTCATTGTAACCAATAACCTTAATATCAAAGTTAGTTAAATGAGTAACTTTAACGGTAAAAGTTAAAGCTGTGTCAATCATGAAACAGCTAACCTGAATACCCTTTTACCAGGTTAACCCTGCAGTAGGCCGTCAAATATAATATATCACATTTACTGTAGTGACAACACATTGGTCAGTGTTACCTTTGTTTTGCTTGAGTGACCTACTCTTTCTTGCAACGGTTCGTTTTAGTTTCTATTACTCTACATACTGTACCGCTTTATACTGTATTACGTATTTTTTAAATTTTGATGTCCTTAGTATTAAACTATTACAACAAAAATTATGTTTTAGCGAATTTCCCATAGGGAAGAAGTTATTACTGTAGGTCTCATGGTGAGACTTAAGCCTGGGACCATGTTATTTTTTCTTCTTTAGGTGCCCAGAGTCCAAAAACAATAGTCGTTAAAATTTTTATATATATATGTATATATATATATGTGTGTGTGTGAACACAATAACTCTCGTAAAAATGGTCCGATCAAGACCAAATTTGGTAGAGACGTGTATTCCTACAAATGCTCGAATGAGTTCGTAAACCAGACATATCGGTCAATGGGAACGGGTAGTTTGGGGGGGTTTTGTACCCCAAAATGGGGTTTTTTGCGTTTTTCACATGTAATTTTTCAAAATTTCTAATTTTATATTTCACCAATAGAATCAGCTTAAAAAACTACACAATTAAGTTCCTTAAAGTTTTTTTCTATCTCCAACGGTTACCGAGATATTAAAAAATCTAAACACAGTACGTTGTATTGTGGGGCTCCAATGTTAATCTTATGGAGGATAGGGAAAAATTAATATTTCCCATATTAATGAATATTTTTGGATAAAACTTGATATTTAGCTTCATCTGGTTGAGATCTATTTATTTATGCTTAAAAATCATAGTTTATGTGTTTATTATGGCAGCAAACCTGCATACTCTTTTCCCATAGTAATCATAAAGGGAATACGCAAACTCCTTTATTTATGGACAGATGTTGATGAAAGTTGGTATGAATGTTAAGATAAAAATTATTTATGGTAGAAATGACTACTTTCAGTGTTTCTCACTGCAGCTAGCCTGCAAACTCTTTCCCATGTTAATCTTATGGAGAATAGGCAAATAATTCTAATGTTTATGGACAGATTTTTATAAAACTTGTCATATACTATTATTATTATTTATAATTGATTTGGAAATTCGCTAAGTACGCAGGTCTGCTGCGACGGGGGTATTTTTATTTAATATCCGGATGCTTTATTCCCTTCTCATATCCGGATCGGCCGTCGCCACATTAGTCCAGATATGAGAGAGTTTACTGTATTACAAATGCTAAACACAGTATGTTGTTCTTAACTCATGAGTTTGTATAGTTTGTACGAAGGAAAAAAAATAAAACTTATTAACCCTGAGCTTGTATCGTAGTCTGGACATTGTACAAAATAAATCTATTTTTTTTTTTAAATTTACTACATTGTTTTTTTTAGACAATATAATGTTTAACTAACACCATAACACACGAAAAACGAAGGTATACTATACTCTGCAATAAGACACCGTGGTGTCTTAAGACCATATGCTTTCGTTAAATTAATGATCACGATCCATATACATGTATGGATCTTGATCCATACATGTTGCGAGTCTGCCGCGAACTGTGCGTTGTTACAAAGGTGTAGTCGACCTGACGACGCGAACTTAAAAAACTTTAAAAAACTCATTAAACAAAGGACGCAAGCGAACACCAACCAGACCCTTTCAATAGTCGGCCAAGACCGACAGCTACACGGAGTTTTGTGAATTTTAGTGGAGTGGAAAAGGGTAAAGGGTAGAAATGAAACCTTGCGCCTCTCAGACGACGCCTTTGTGTTCTAGGGTTAATGCATATTTATGGATGAAACTTGGTATTTATCTTCATGTTGTTGGGATCCATAAATTTATGCTAAAAATCATATTTTATGTGTTTATCATGACACAGCTAACCTGCATACCCTTTTACCAGGTTAACCTTGCAGTAGGCCGTCAAATATAACCCCACATTAGGGCGTGTGGGCTACCATTGTAGCCCATGAACATTATATTTTGATTTTTTTTAATCCTACTTATAGTATAAGCATGTGTAGGTGATTATCTGTATAAAAATAAATAACTAGATGTTACAGATATTTTTTTATACAAAAAATATTGTGTTTCTCCGTTTTTATGCACTTAAAAACCATGAACTTTAATAGTTAAACACTAAAAAAAACTTTGAATTGATCAATGAAACAAAGTTATTACCTTTGATTATACACTTGTTAAACCTTCGCGAGCTAACCTAATTTATTTTAGTATAGGGGGAAAAATTCTTTTATAGATTATGTTCAGAAATGGTATAGTTGCACTATAAATCCCCACCTTTCATTAAAATAACTTTTTTCTATTTTTTTTTTCACTGCGTCCCTGCCTGGGGATACATTGCATGGAAGTAAGGAGTGTAGAGCGTCCCTCTGATGCGTGGGCGGAGCTACGTCGAAATGGGAGTAGACCAAGAGATAAACAACAAATAATGAAAATGGAGGATATATCCGCTTGCCGCTCTTGGTGAAAATAACATGCGCAGATATAATATCCGTCATACGCTCTCAAAGGATTAAATTTAAAACTAAGTACAAAAAATCCCTGATTTTCATACAATACTGTACAATAAACTTTTCAAGAAAAAGTACACTTTTGAAAGATTAAAAATAAATTGTTGCACTTACATAAATGTATTATTTTACAGCTATGCCCTTGTTTTTTAATGGTTTTCACTATAAACTAGTCACACACTAGTCAAGAATGGTTAGGGCAAATCTTAAAAAGTTAAATAGATTAATATCAATTATCCACCACTTTTCATAAACCAATGAAACATCACACATCTTCTTAAATTAATTTCTTGTATAAATTGACCGTTTCTTATATGAAATTTCTGATTAAAATCTTTACAAATTAAATACCAATATGCGTTATTATAGTTGACTCACTAAAGCAGTACCTAGTTAATACTAGATGGATATTCTTAAACTTGATATTCCATTAAAATCTGATTTCAGGATAGACCTGTTTATCACATGCTAAGCATTAGAAGAAGGAAGCCATTATGAACATCATTAGACAAAGTTGTAAGCTGTTGTCACAGGGTTATAGTAAAGGAATTATTGTAGGAACTTTAAGAAAAACCAAATCTACAAATTTATTAAGGTATGTTTGTTAAAATGTCAGCTTATTTTTAATACAGAATTTTGAAAATTCATAATGGCGTTGGTTATCAATTATTAAATTAACAATTAGTTGGACTTTTCCAACGCGTCCTGTGTTTAAAATCTACACAACGTTTCGAGAGTTGGATAAACTACTCCCGTTTTCAAGTGCCTAACAATATTTACATCTGTACAAACAAAAGGTTATTTCTACATATAAAAAAGAAACCAGTAAAAAAACACAACAAAAAATATAACTATAGAAAAAAATTGTAAACAAAACACTCTACTTAGCCTATTCTGTACATTCGGAAAATTGCAAACGAACGAAACGATTTTTTCTCAAAACGTCGTGTAGATTTTAAACACAGGACGGGTTGGAAAAGTCCAACTAATTGTTAATTTAATATTTTTAATAATTGTGGTTAATCTTGAGGTAGATGGAAAAAGTTCTACTGATGAATAAATGAGATACAAATGTTTTTTTAACAAATAAGTAGGAATATGATAGCAAGGGTTCCGTAGTTTTATTAAATACTAGCCAAAGTACCCGTTCTTCGCACGGGCTAAAAAGGCTGAAAGGTACATTGATACATTCACAACGGGCTCTACTGATACATTTAAGGTATTGTTAATTAATTCTTCATTGTTTACAAAAAGACAAAACAGGAGTGTCTACAACATTTCAAAGTAACATATGTCAAATATTGGGAGAGGATAAGGATTAATGTAATAGAGACAGTCGTCGGAAAAAACTTAAAATCTACCATTCCACTATTTCAAATAATTCACTAATTTCGATCCAGCAGTTTATCTGAAAAATCAACTTTATTTCTTCTTCTTCCCCAACTGTCAAAATATAGTGCAAACGGATGTTGTCATTAGAAAATGTAAACATTGAAACCTAGGACGGTCACGGCAGCTCTTTCTTCTTCTTCTCCTTCTTCTCGAACTGTCAAATTTTATTATTCACAGCTGTTGACATTCAAGTAATTTTATGTTTTCATTCTCTAAAAATGTAAACATTGAAACTTAGGACGTTCACAGGGCGTAGCCCGAGAGGATTTTAAGGAAATGAGTATGCCTAATGTGTTGCATGAGTTTAAGATCTACCTTTGTGTAAAATTTCAAACCGGTCGGTTCAGTATTTTTCGCTTTTACTTGCCACAACAAACCCACAAACAAACATACAGAAACCACCTCTTCTCTATAATATTATAGATATGTAATAATTTGAGTTCTCTTTTAAAACTTAAAATATGCTTTTAGAGAGTTCACAACGGATATGTTTTCCTTATTTATATTTCCAATACGTTGTAATTTAAGTAGGCTACTTAAGAGTGTTAAGCTTTAAGGTATGACAGTTGATCCATCAGATAACCTGGTACCCACACATCTAGAATGTTTGTTGTAGGTTATTCTACTGTTCCAATCCATCTACATTTCCACCTAAGAAAACCTATCCCTAAAGAGTTCTTAAAAATTGCGTACTATGCTTTTTCAAAGGCAGAACCCTGTTATTGCATTCATTTTTGTGGAAATGACCATGGTGCTAGAAGGATCTTGCTTTTACAAAACAAGGCCTCGCCCATTATTACCAACTGACTGTTCAAAGCCAATTTTTTTTAAATGACTTTTTGTAAATGAACATATTTTAACTATTGTACATTTTTATGAATATGTATTAGCGAATTTCCCATAGGGAAGAAGCTATTACCGTAAGTTTTATGGCAAGAATAAGTCCGGGACCATGTTATTTTTTCGTCTAGGTGCCCAGACACCCAAAACAATAGTTGTTAAAATTTATATATATACAAATTAAACTATCACATAGTAGTCATATGGCTGATTAGGGTCATCAGATCGTCAAGTTTGGGAATCTTACTCCTGTGGTAACAGCCAAATCAGCCATATGACCACGTTCTGACTTAGTTGTAGTGAGCTCTTCGAAAGGTCCTGGTCAAACCTGTTTACTGTGCCTCTACAGCATGTAGTTATCTCTATTTTATCTCATATTTAACACTAATTTCATGTGACCAATATTACACAGTCTACTTGACTTATAAATTTAATTAAATATAGAACCGATTTTTAGAATATAAAAAAATATAATTGAGGTTTGGCCACCAATTAATTTAACTTGTATTGATAACATTTTTTTAGATATGTAATATTGTGTTTTTAGTATACATACAGCTTGCTCTAAATCAGTGCATACTACAGCAAGAGTATGTGATTTAATGGAATTCTTTGATGATGAGAAAAATTGGGGTAACGAAAGTGTCAAAGTAGGAAGAGCTTGGAGGAAAGAGGAACTGCGTATTAAAAGCAATTCAGATCTGCATAAGCTTTGGTGAGTGATGGAAACTGAAAGTACACTCTAGGATATTCATAAAAATTGTAAATTATTATATTTATATATAAATATGCGTTATTTACAAGTAATATTAAATAGATTATATATAGCAACGCTTTCTATAATATGTTATCATATAGGTTTGAACTATTATTTTGAATTCGGGTCTAATTTATTATTTTGATTGATTTTAGAACAATTTCTTACTGAACATTTTTAATCATTGTGTTTGTTAAATGATTTATTCTAATGATTAACTTAAACTAAATCTTGAACTTGTGATGAATTCTGTTTAACACATTAGGTGCGGTAATGATCCCTTTCATTCATCGAATGTGTTTCATAACCTCATAAACTTTCAGTAGCCTGTGTGCTATTTTTTACAGTATAGACAACTATAGGTCACATAGACATTCCATTTTCATTGTTTGGACGAAATACGGTTTCTTGTACCTGCAATCAGCCGGGTTTAGACATGATATTATAGACTACAGTAATAGTTATAACTATCATCAATATGTGGTAATATGTACCTTCAATCTAAATTGTGTTTGTGTTGCTACAATACAACAAACAATCCGAGGTACATATTTCGTCGACACTGGCCGAGTGGAGTTACAAGAGACTATTCAGTCCTCACAATGGTATGTGCTTTCAAGTATACAAAATATTGATAATCGATGATCGATAGTCCCTTTTCTAGGCCTGAAATAATTTTAAAATAACCAATCTTGATACTAGTGTGCTAACTACAAATATTGCTCATATACAAGGTGTTTCAGAATTGCTGTCGGAAACTTTAGGAAAATCAGTGGCGGCTCGCCTATAAGGACTCTCGGACGCCGCCCCCCCCAAAAAATTTGAAAAAGGAAAAAATAATTGAATACTTATTTATTTATAACTATAGATCCAACAAACCGAAATGTTTTAATAGTCGTATACAGCAAAATTATAGGGGGGAAACATACAAAAATAGCGCGAAAAGTTTGTATTTGTAGCCGTGGGGCGCTCGCCAGAACGTCCGAATCCATCACAATGCATTTATATGAAGAGAGGTAGTGGTGGGGGTGGCTGGTGCTATGACGCGTCTAAGCGTATCTCTTATGGAAGTGTTCGGACGGCGTCCGCGCATGCGCAGAGTAACATTTGTGTTGAGTTGACAGTTAGTTGCGCGGGGTTGTCAGTTTGTTTTTGTGTAAAACAGAGGTTATGTTTGTGTTGATCTAAGTAGTGTAGTTTTGGTACACAGTTAGCAGTAAGTTAATTGTGTCCCAGAAAACAAAGCTTACATCTACATTACCAAAGCTCGCGAATTGTAGTAGTGTTTGTTGTCTGGAGGAGGTAATCTTTGCAAATATATTTTTTGATTAAGAACATCTTATGTTAAAAAATGTAAAACGAACAACAGTAGAGTATTAGGTACATCCGCGTGAAAAATGAAGGCGCTAAAACGTTAAGTTAGGTATTTACGTTTTTATTTACAAAATATCGCAACAAATAAAGGTTTTTTAATATAATTTATCCATACAATTGAGAGTCCAAACTAAGACGATCCGTAAGACCAAGAGTATAGTATTTATTATTCAAGGTTTATGATGAAAACTAGATATTTTAGTTAAAAAACGAAACACATTGCATCACAAATTTAATACCTAGATTGCTTTAAAAAGTCACTAAAATATACAATATTTTACAAAATTTGCCGCGGGAAGATCATCCGGACCCCCCTCTCCTGGGGGATAATCCATAACCCCCAGACCCCCCCGGTGTGCGCCCCCCCTAGCATTTCACTCACGAGCCGCCACTGAGGAAAATGTTCCTGAGGGCAAAACAATTCTAAATTAAAAATTTCCTGTGAACATATAGCCTATCTCACTCTGTCTGTTTTCTATCTGTCGGTTGTATGTGTTTTTTACATAACTTGCTATAAATTTAGAACCACTTGAGGTACCAGGTTCAAACTTAGTACATGTATGAGTAGGACCTGTTGTTATGTATATTATCAAATTTCTACTTTGTACCATTTCAAAATGGCATCAAGACAATTATTCAAAGCTCAATAACTCCAAAACCATTGGATTTACAAAAAAAATTATTACAAAAAAGCTGCGACATTTAATTTTGATTAAGAAAATGTAAAATTTTAATAGGGTCATATCACAAATAACGGAGAAAAGTATGTTTTACGTAAGTTACAACTATCAATTAGGGCTTTAATAATTTAGCAATTAAGTAGTAGCTTAACTTTACTAAAATTGAATTTTTTCATTATTAGTGATATGACCCTGTTAACATCCCATAAAGTGCTACTGAATTAACATTAATTAATAGTGTAAATAAAGTAAGTATATAAACGTGCAAGTAAAATATATTTTGATAAATAAATGTAAAAAAAATATCTTAATCATTGGTGTTGGCCATCTGGAGACTTCTTCTAATAGTTGAAGCAGTGGACAAGAAGAGATCAACTTCAGGAGGGAGCAAATTAACCTTCATCTGAATGCGAGACAATAGGCCATTTTGTTCATATCTAGATCCATGATGGTGTCTAGCGAACAGCTCAACAGATCTGGTACGAGAGCGTATGCGGATGTCGACACGCTCCAGAATTGCAGGGCAATCAATGAAACCGTTAACGATCTTGAATAGGAAAAAGACATCTTTTGTCTCTTCTGGTCACCAAGGAAGGAAGGCGTAATTGAGCGGCCAACATGTTAACTGGGACTTCAAGAAAACGGAAATTAAGAAGTACGCCCTCCATTTCGGAGAAATCGAATCTGGATTCTGTCAATAATCTCCACAAGGTATCTTTGCTGGGTGCACCAAATTACGGAGGCATACTCAATGTGAGGACGAACGTATGATATATATATAGAGTTCTCAATGCAGCAGGCTGACGAATGAAGCGTGATACCCTGAAGATAAGTCCAAGATTCCTGTTGGCCTTAGTGCAAGCCCGTGCAATATAAGGTGCAGGGTTGAGAGAAGATGACAAAATTACACCCAAATCATTGACCTCGTTCACCCTCACAATTTCAGTTCCATTAAGCTGATAAGAAAAAACTGCAGGTGACACAATTTTGTGGAAAGTAATGGACATGCACTTATTCCTATTCAGCGTCATACCAAAAACACCAAGAACACCACCAGAAATGGATCATTTTGTAGTGTAGCACAGTCTTCTCTAGATGAGATGGTGGAGTACAATTTGACGTCATTAGCAAAGAAGGTGTGATGGGATTTTAATGCACTTTAAAGGTCATTCACAAAGACATTGAATAAAATAGGGCCAAGGTGAGAGCCTTATGGTACACCCAAAGAAGCAGTAAAGACTTTAGAAGTTTCAGATCCATACTTGACTATTAGCTGACGGACTTGAAAGTAACTTTTGAACCAAAACAGGAGCTGACCATGAATGCCACACGCATCTAACTTCTTCAACAGCAAAGATTGACAGTCAAAGGCTTTTGAGAAGTCCAAGTAAATTACATCAACTTGCTTCCTCTTCTTAAACGCTGAGATAATATTAGACTGTAAAATGGCCAAATTTGATAAGGTTGATCTCACAGGCATAAAACCATGTTGATATGAGGAAAGCGAACTTTAGCAGCGAAAATACTCTTGACAGTATGAGTTTCTCAAACACTTTGAATATGGTTGATTGAATAGTAATAGGCCTGTAGTTGTGGATATCAGAGGTTGAACCAAACTTGTGTACAGGAATGATGTAGCTGCTCTTCAATGAAAGACCATTACTGATTGACTCATTAAAAAGCTGTCGTAGAGGCTCCGAAAACAAGGATCTGCAATCTCTCAGCACAATGGGTGGAATTAAGTCAGGTCCACACCCCCTAGTCACATCCAGACCTAGCCAAAGCCTTATAAACCTCATCAAATGAGAACACACAACAAGATAAACAATTGTTAGTTGAGTATGAGCTCTGGAGAGGGAGGTCTAAAGGAGGTTCAAACACTGAGGAGAAAAATTTGGCAAATGCATCACATTTCTCCTTGTCATAGAAGAGGAACAAGTGGCACTCCTCCCACGAATCGAAGACACAAAACTCCAAAAGATCTTAGGATTATAAGGGAGGACATCTTGCACATGTAAAACGTAGTTATCAAAGCATCTTGTTGACAAAGTTTAGCAACGAATACGTACCTCAGAAAATTCATTGTAGTCTACCAGGTTTAAGGTTTTTTTTAAACGCAGATACAGGCTTTTCTTCAAACTAATACTCTATTCTATTCTGCCCTTCCACAAGTTAATGTCTGCACCCAAAGTCCTAATGTCATTAATGACTTGAACAGTCTATCTTAAATTTTGCCTTCCCAATGGATGCTTCCTCCTAGGCGTGGCTTTCCATACTTCATACAATCTGCTTCCCATCTGCCTTCTTATTACATGTCCGATTCAGCTTAACCTTCTTGCTTTAATTATTGCAATTATGTACAGACATAATTGTAATAATTAAAGCAAGACACTGACACAGGTCAGTGTACAATAATCTCAATTCTCTGTTTTCCTCATTCTCCATACTTCGTCTTCTAGCATTGGTTTAAATATTTAACTATAATTTTACTAATACCTAATTTTAATTTTTTTCAATATCATTCCTGGAATTAAGAAATCACATGTAATTTAAAAGAAACTGATAAAAGTTGTTTTATAAAGCATTTAATAATTTGCCTAATAATTATATTCAGGTTTATATTGCTGAAAGAAAGGAACATGCTGATGTCAATGGAACACGAACACAAAGAAGCTTACGAAGCATTTCCAAACCCAGAGAGACTCGACAAGGTAATCAATATGACAAATTTCTTCAAAGTTTGAGCTGGTATTTTCTGTTTTCAGGAAAATAAGACAGTAGGAAAGTATAACTTGTTATAAATGTTTCAGTAATCATACACTTGTTAACATGTCATGTATCTAGCATTTATGTGTAACTAGCTGCTACTGCGCTCTTGGCGACATTACTTTTCTCTGCTCCCCCAACTCTTAACATCTCAAATATCCCAGTTCACACAAATCTACTTGATACACACTATGATCTACTTCCAAATCGTATCAACATGATCATAACATCCATACACCCTGTCGCAGCAGACCTGCATACTCAGCGAACTTCCAAATCAATAATATGACAATAGTATTACATGACAAGTTTGATCAGTATCTGTCAATAAATAAGGATTTGCCTATTCTTCGTAAGATTAACATGGGAAAGATATTCTTGTTCCGATTGACTAATATATCTGGATTACAAACTTGTCCGAGTAAATGTAGGTATACACATCTCTATCAAATTTGGTCTCGATCGGACCATTTTTACAAGAGTTATGTATATATATGTTCAAGGACGCATATATATACACATATGTGTCTCTAAAAAAGATAACTCTCGTAAAATATATACATATAAACTCTACTAATGTGGCGACAGTCGATCCAGATAGCAAAAAATCTGGATATGAGAAGGGAATAAAGCATCCGTATATTAAATAAAGAAACATAATTTTGGTTGTAATACTAACTAACACATTAATAACATCAAAACTCAAATAATTACTTAATACAGTACAAAGTGGTACAGTACTTACTGTACCACTTTATACTGTACCACTTTATTGTTAAAGCATTAGGCTAAGATTGTATTGATCTACGAAGATTAATACAATTTTAGCCTAATGCTGTAACAATAAATAAATGAAATCAAACTATCTAATGAAAAGTACTGTACAGTAAAATTAAATTAAACTTAAAAAAAACTCTTTACTTTGTACAGTTTACTCACAATTAATTTTGGGGAAAAAACAATGTTATTGTGGCTTGCTTGGCTCTATGAACACGTTTCTTTGACATAATGTCTCTCCACCTATGAAATAGGAGAAGATCGGCAGCCGTTGCTTCTTCTTGCTTCTCTGTATATTCGATCATCTGTTCGAAGGCCTGAAAAGTTTCACTGTGAGTCATAGTTGTTTTCTGGTTGTCTTCTTCCTCGTCATTACGAGGTGGGTCTGTGTTTACAAAGTCTATTATATCACTGTCAGTGAACTCCCTCCTTTTTGACTCCCTGCTTTTTTATTCAGACTCCTTTTTATATGACTCCCTTTAATCTGGACACATGGACACCAAAACCCTGTCCGGTTTAAAAAAATTTCGGACCATCCGGCGGTTATATATATTTATAAATTACAACCTGTATTAGCGTACATATCTATATAAAAGATGATTATAAAGGGTACTTTCTCAAACATTACAGGTTTTTTTCTAACTCACTGGATCGTAGTTTTTTGTGACGTTGATGAATTAAATGTGTCAACATAAATAGGATTGAACATGAATTATAAAGCACTGGAAATTGATCCTTTACAAATTCATTATACAGTATGAAAAAAGCGGAACTCTCACTTTATATTAATAAGATTATCTTAATCGTATTTACTGTAACTTAAGAAGAATACATATCTTGGCTTTGACTGAACTTTTTTTTTATTTATATTAAAATAAATCTATTATTTTCTTCTGCTTTTTCACTTAAACTGTTTTCTTGAACGCATAATCCTGCCATTTCCTCATAAACATTATAACCACAACTGCATAGAGCAACTGGCGACGTTGTTACCAGTTCCAGTGCTGCCGTGACATCCGCATGAGTTAAAATTCCCACACTGACATTGCCATTTCCTCCTTCACTTATAACTTCGTATCGCTTCAATTATAACATAGATCCATATCAAACGAAATTGTAAACTGAACTGATGTTTGTGATGTTATTTATTTATATTTAGACCGGAAATAAACAAACACGTCCAATCCTGTCAATTTATGCCATGACAAACGTGACTGCATGCTGATCACTCATTTCCAAGAAGTAGTGCGGACCATCTAGCGTCAGAACCATCCGAGTCTGGACTAGAGGGAGTCGACTGTATACAGCAAACCCTCTCATTTCCGGACATGATTTTGAAAGAACACAAAAATTTAAAAACACTATGAGGCCAATGTTTGTTAACCCAGTGGTCGCGAATGATGTTTGTAGGCCGGTTAGTAACGTGCCGGTCGCCAAACGCGGGGTTGTAGCCATGTGGACAGCGGTAATGTTCAAAAGCGGAGTGGGGGGAACAATGAGTCACCCTAGTCCCGAGCGCCCTTGCCAAGTCTTGAGCGCTACTCTCTGTATTCTATGCTATCGGGTGCAAGGTCACTGACTCACGAAACAATAAATCTCCCCACTCCACCTGTCCCTACTCACTCCAAGAGCCAATGCATCACGTGTACTGTAGTGACAACACCCGCATCAGTGGTCAGTGTCTCCTTTGATTTGCTTGAGTGACCTTTCTTGCAATGGTTCGTTTTAGTTTCAAGTAGGAAGAGTGCTAGAGGTGAATAAGATGGAGGAAAAACGTATCCGGATTTTTTTAAGCTATATATTTACAAATATTTACAAAACAACCTTATCCCCCTTCAAAATACTCTCTATTACAAGCAATTTACTTGTCCCAGCGTTACTTCCAATGTTCGAAACATTTTTTTATCTCATCTTCAGAGATGGCTGCAAGCTCCTGTCTCGTTTTTATCTTGATTTCTTCAATATTTTCAAATCGTCGTCCTTTCTTACCCTTTTTTTGTGAGGAAACAAGAATAAGTCGTATGGAGCCAGGTCGGGCGAGTAAGGCGCATGGGGCAGTGGAACTGTGTCATTTTGAACGAAAAACTATGTAACAGTAATTGCCTGTGTAAATGATCTGTTACAGTAATTGATCTGTGTCGATTTTCATTATGTTTTAGCAGTAAATAGTGTATATTGTTGTGAATGTTTTTATTGTATATGATTTATTAACTAATTATTATTAATTGAAATGGCTCATCCAGACGAAAGAAATACTTTTTTAATACCTAAAAATAGTCTGAAAATCTTCAATATTTCAAAATGACGCAAATTTCTGTTTTGCACTTTATTCAAGCTACCTAAATCCAAAAAGAACATTGGGAAAAAAATTTTTGATTTTTTTGCACTAAACGAGCAGGGACGATTTTCATTAGCGCTTTAAGGGTTAAAACAGTTTCAGCAGCTGTTTTACCAAGTAGAAAACAAAATTTCACAGCGGTTGTTCACTTGAGCTTGCCATATCAAAAACAAAGCAGCAGTGAAACAGCTACAGCAAAAATGACGCTATAGACAAACAGAATGTGCCAACGGCCCGCGCAAGACTGAACTGGAAAAGAGTTGTGCTAGACACGCCCTAGCAGCACTCACCCTTACTACTAAAGCTATTCTGGTTACTTTTGGGTACCCCCTTGTCTTATCGATTTGGAAATGTGCTGAGTACGCCGATCTGCTGCAACGGGGGTATTTTAACATTAATCGACTAGAAAATTTTTACTTTATAAAATGTAAAAGCAATTATTTCTGCAATGTAAGTAAAATGTGGAAATATCAAGATTTTTTACCATTTCATTTTAAATCAAGTTTGTGCCAAAGAGTTTGGTGTAACTGTCAAGTCGATGTTCCAAGAATTGCAGTTGTTAGTTTCCCCATATTAATCTCCATAAGGAATTTAAAGTAGTTTCAAGTAAACACAAATTTATAAATACATGGCTAAATAAATACTTCCTATTTTTAACTCTGGATAACAAGTGTCTCAAAGAACGGATATTTCCAATTTCAAACCGGCTCTTGCAGCCTTTATTCCATTATTGTGTTACATTTAATAGCACTCACCTTTATGTACTCAGATGTTCCCACTTTGTTTGTGCATCTACTAAGGTATTTTAATATTATTCATATTTTTTAAGGTAAAAGAGAGTATGCATAATCTAGAGGAAGTGGTGATTGAACGCAATAAAGCCTACCATGAACTAGAAACTGGTGATAGTGGCATGAGGCCAGCTAAGGAAGTTGTCAATCAGATTGGTAAGCTTTTACTTTCACAGTCAATTGAGTTTGACAAAAATTCTAAAGTTATCATTGAGGCGATAAAGGTTTTATAGAGTCAATTTGCATACACATGAGATGAGCCTGTTCAAAAGAAATCAATTTAGTAAGTTGATGTTTTAGTAGTTAACATGTTCACGGCTGCTCGACTGTGAGGCAGACAAACGGCCAAAAAAAGCCTAAAACACATTGTAAATAGTGTATTTAAGTAAACGACACTAAATAAACTCTACAAAGTTTGGCAGCAGCAATTGCTGCCACAAAAAAGTCACGTGGAATCATGTCCATGTGACTTTTGTGTCCACGTGATTTCTTTTTGTATTTTTTTCTGTTTTCCAATGGCAGGCTCAGCGTCAGCTATGCAGCCTCAAAGTTCACTAGTTTTTCATATGGAATTTCCATCTAAATTTTGTGGCCATCCCAGGGATCGAACCCTTCACCTCTTGCACCGAAGTCCAAGACGCTAACCGTTAGGCTAGTAGATGCCCTATTTTTTGTATTTCATTTTTTTGTTAGAGTAAAAAACAATAAAATGTTATTCTTTATGTAAAATTCAAAGAATTACCTCGAAAATATAAGGATACACAACTTCACTTTTCGACAATGCAAACCTAATGCTAGGTTGCAGCATATGCGTTCAGTGAAGTAGGTGGCCAATTTCACACCTTCAAAAGCAGAGGGAGTCAAAAAGAGATCTTAATTGGCATTAGTAAAGTACAAGGTAAGAATTTGGCATGGTTATATTGTTTTACATTCCAGGATGGCGAACAGGGTATGGAAAATAGGCTTTGCCATGAACATGTTAACCATGGCCGTAAAAGCTAGTAATAACAGTGGAGTGGATAATTATAGTATCTGTACACATTAAGGTGGTGCAAAAAAATTTTATTTTAGAAACAAAGGCTGCTATAGTGCGGAAAAGTTGCAACTGGTGAATACAAGAACAAAAAATATTTTTGAAATCGGAGTTCATCTTCCGATTGTGCAATCGCCAAAAAGTTTATAAAATAGTAAAAATCTTAGTTTTTTATAAAATTAATTTATTTTTATTTCTGTATTTTTAGTTCCTATAGCAATTTTTCTCACTTTTGGCTTTAAAAAACGGAATTAAAAATTATTTTCCTCTAGAAGAAGTCTTTTTTCCGATCTTGCAACTACACAAAAGTTGATCAAAAATTACCATTTTGGTAGAATTATAATGCTGAGAATAAGTCTACTTTTAATACAGATTTACATAAAAACAAAATGGTTTGAAAACGTATAGTAACGACAACTCAAGTGGTCAAAAGTATATGAAAATTGTTATGCACATGGCGGCCGCCTACCACGTTGCAAAACTGCACTTGTTTTTCCAGTCAGACGTCTGCAACAGTGTGCGCGCACACTTCTTTTAACATATTTTTATTGTAACACACTTCTTGCACCATTTTGTAACACACCCACCCTGGTGTGTTACTGGGGTACGTGTTTTAGGTATACCTCGGATATCTCCCCAGGGTTTTTAGGATACGTTTTGTATTGAACTTCATAAGGAATTAAATTTGTTCCGTGTGTGCTCAGTCAAGTCTATCTATGGCACTGAAGGCCTCGATCTCAAACGGTACAACTCATCATAGCACACACGGAAAAGGACAAATGAACATAGCCTTGTCTGTAATTATCTTATTCCCGATGCTGGCACTACTATGCACCGGCATAGTTGATCCTATACTAAAATCAAGGTACACTTTACTGAGTGGAAAGCCAGAGGGTGGAAATCAAAAGTATAAACTAATCTATTTGATCAAAAAATATATTATGTTGATATCTAATTCACGTCTAAATCAAAATATTCCACAAGACGCGAGTACAGTGTCCCAGCAATCAGGAGAAGGAGGAAGAGATGTGGCCGGCTCTACACCTGACCAAGTTAGTACCATGATAAGTATATAAATCTCATGATATCTAATGTCTAAATGCATTTCATATATGCACGATGATACTTACTTGATACTTGATAAAATCTATGGGAAAGATTGCACCGCGATCTATGAGATCTATTGTGCCCCCCAGACTAGTCTCTAGTTCTTGCCTAGAGTTCAAGTCCTAATGCCTTAATAAAGTTTAGTATTATGAGGGGTTCTAACTTTGGAAAATCCTCCACCGCCACCTGGTGTGTTCCCAAGCTTCTGGCTCTCTTCTGACTTATCGCGTCACACTCGGCCAATAGGTGTCTAGGTGTTTCCTCCCCAGATTGGCAGAAGCGGCATTCACCCTCTTGAACAATGCCCATCTTGCTCAGATGACCCCTGAGCCTACAATGTCAGGTTAGAAATCTCGTCAGTATCCTTAGATTGTTTTTCTTAAGCCTGATCATGGTCTCAGACCTTCTCATATTATGCACTCCAAGCATTTCCTTAGCCTGTAGGCACCCAGATGAACAGTCCAGGCTTTCCCTCTGGCTTCCTTCTCTTTCTCCTTTAATTTCTTTTTAAAAAAGGAGTCCTCCAGTGCACAACCTGGCTCCGGTCCAACAAAGGGGGTGGCTGCCCCTACCCTAGCCAGTTTGTCTTCTACTTCATTCCCCTGAACACCTTGGTGCCCAGGTACCCAAAGTAGTGACATCTTGTTGTTCTTTCCAAATTGATCTAGACTTCTCTGACAGTCCCAGACCATCTTGGATCTGAAGGCTGCTGAGCTCAAGGCTCCAATGGCAGCCTGGCTATCTGACAGGATCACAATCTCCCTTTTCATGTATCCTCTGCTTAGGTTGAAGTGTGCACACCTTTCTATGGCCTTGACCTCTGCTTGGAATATGCTGGGAGAACGCCCCAGTGATTCGTTGTATTTGATCCTGGGACCAAATACCCCTACACCAGTCCCCTCCTCGGTCTTGGAGCCATCAGTGTACCACCTGATGACCTGATTCCCGAGGGAATTTAGGGTTTTCCCGTCCCAGCTAAGTTTATTTCCTAGCTCCACATGGAATTTCCTTTCAAAGTTATACTTCCTTACCATGGAATCCCTTGGTTGTTTCATCAGGTCCTTTGGGCCTGGCGGAAATAGCTCCCCGTGAATTGTGGAGGAAGCTTCTCCAGTCTTCTCCATTCTAATTTTTTTAACCAAGTTTTTTTACTATTTTAGAAACTTTTGTTCTTGTATGCGCCAGTTGCAGCTTTTCTGCACTGTAGCAACTTTGATTTCTAAAATAAAATTTTTTCGCACCACCCTAGTGCACAATACATATGTCATTGGCACATGATGTTTTTTTTATAAAAAAGTTAATTGACTGATAAAGACATTTTAAATGCCTTAATTATTTTTTTACAGGAATTCCATATTTCCACAAGATGACTGAACATCTTATACCAAAACATATTAACAAGAAATGGAACGAAACACATGTATTCTATGATAACTATTACGAAACCCGTTTGTTTCACGCGTTGTTGGGGGAAAAGAACATTCGGAGAGAGAAAAGACATAAGAGGTAAGTATTGTAGTATTATAATATTGCATAGGTGTGACAATCTTACTGCTGGGTTATCACACTATGTACACTATGTAAGATTTAATTATTTATTTTACGATCAGCTAAATTTTCTTTATTTACTTATTAGGATCATTTATTTGTTCGTACTGATCCACAGAAGAATGTTTAGAATTGTCGTTGTTACCAAAACTAAGATTAAAAATTTCTTCATCATTATTTGGCAACTCAGGTGTAATCATAGTAAGTTTACCTTTGTCAAAATTAATCATAACTTATTTTCATATTATTACATTTAACATTAAAAATAAATTAGAACTGTAAAAAGTAGTCTAAAAATTACAATAAACACATTTTTAGTGAACAAATTGCATAGAACTCACAAACAGAATGTAAACAATGACTACCGGCAAATACAACTCAGACAACTAACCTCAACTCCTGTTATTTAATCGTAAACCAATATAGCCCATGTGAAAACCATTTAAAGTTTTTTGTTGGTTAGTTGGTTTTGTAGTACAGTGAAACTTGCATAATTCAAACCTCACGGGACCAGCTAAGAATTTAAAGAAGTTCTTATAAACGGAGCCAAAACGGTAAATATACATTTATAGATGTCTTTGACCACGACATTAGGGACAGCCATTGCAAGTAAAAGTCTAAATAACAATGAAAAGACTTAACGCAACATATTTCTTGAAGGCTCCAATAGGTAGCACCACTGTCAAAAACAGTAAGCAACGATGAATCCTATCTGCTTTCAGAGCCAACCTTGTGATTGGAAAGACAATTGGGAAGCCTACTCTGCTGCCAGTGTGAAAATTTGTTGTTTGAATTCTGTCAACAAAAGTTTGACATTTGATAGTAAGAAGACTTAGGTTTGAACCATTTTTGTTCAAAATGTAACAAAATTCCACTGGCACTTATAATAAAATACGTTATGGATAATACAGTATTACTGAACTGTTATATCAGTTAAGATATTTAGGTAATTTAAATTATTATTACTTCTCTCAAAAAAAAAAACTTCTAAGTCCTGTTATAATCACCTGATTTTTTAATTTTGTAGGTTGAAAGCACTAGTTATTCTGCTTCTGGTTAATTTCATCTAATGCTTGTTTACCAATACAATTTTTTTTATGATTCTAGAGATGTTGAACAACACATTTTGGGGTTGATGCGAAGATTTCCCAACCTGGATCTTGAAGCCGTTAAAGAGCAGTTCCCTGAAGCGGATGTGGACAAATTGAAGGATTCCGACAAAGCAAGGGGCCACTGGCTCCCATAGCTTAGTTAGCCAAGAGTGTTTCAAAACGTTAGTGCTCTTAGAATGTATATACAATTTTGTAAATAAACACTCATTACTGTATGGAATATTGTGGTATTCTTAATAACCAGTCTTAATAGGTTGTATGGAGTGGTTGTAAATTTTCAACCTTCAAAAAGTTTCTACATCTAAAAGTAATAAAAAAAACGCATACATAATTCAAACTTATACATTATTGCTGAATTTGAGTGTTATGTATTTTGCAGAAATTTCTGGTAGACTCTGCAATAGCTGAATTTAGTCTCTATTCTATTAACCTTGAATCAAACATCTACTCATACTGCAGATGTATTAAAGATAATTGCCAATCATTACAAAACGACTGAGTGTAGGTGTACTGACTAATATTTAGTGTAAACGATCATTAACATGTCTTATGATTTCCAATATTGTTTTATGAGTTAATACAAAAATATACATGTCCTACACGAGATTGTAGGATTTGATATTTATAATTTTTACATGTCCTACGGAACGTAAAAATGCTTTTGATTTTGCATTTTTTTACTCTATTCTCTTAAGTTTTTTAGTAAACTTATCTTTTGTTACTAAAGCAATAATTTGAGCGCATGTGTTTGTGTGGCTGATTTTGGAAAAGATTTCATTAAGTTGCTTTTTAAACAAACTACGTTGTAGTGAGTTAAAAAAAATGTGTATACATTTTTCTGCATTTTCCTATTAGACCCATGGGTTCTATGCTACAGTCTCCTAATCTTATTATAATGTAACTTCATTCTTATGAGGAAATGTTTTTTTCGAAATAGCTTGAAAAAGGCTTTTGAAAACTACTCCTAAACCTGGCATGTTATTCTGGGGTTGAAATGGGTTCTTTTTGTACCATAATCTCCAAAGATTGAAGTTCATAATAGCATTGGTTATTAATTATTCAATATCTTTTATTGGACTTTTACAACGTGTCTGTGTTTTAACTACACAACATTTCTGGAGGTGGAGAAACTTTCCGTTTTCAAGTGGTTACCTAATATTCTGAGGGCATGCTATCTTGTGTCGACCCGCTACCTCGGATGTGGAGTGTTTTGGTTATTTGTTGTGTTATCAGAATATTTTGTGTTTTGTGCATGATAGATAAGTACAGTATATTGACAACATGCAGTTGACACAAGAAATTTTAAAATTTACTTTTAACATCACAAATATTGTTTACTTTGCATATTTTTTTCTAAAATCAGCGTCTGCATTTAAATGCCGCGCTCCTACGGCTTATAAATACCCGAACAACCACAATGGAATTGCAAGCAACCTGCGATGTCCTACCCCGGAGGTGGAGGTATGTCCTGCTTGTACCTCCACCCCTTGCACCGTCTATCGGCTTCAGCAAGCAGCTTATACAGCATACCAGCATATACGTCACAGGGTAAGCGCACACTTCGGCGAATCTCGGGTGTCTCCGTGCGTTTTTGGGGTCCGTCTTAAGTTCTTGCCTCCTCTCAAGTCTATTCTCGTCCATGAGCACTTTTGATTTAAATTGTCACCGCCAGATAACTTCCATAGACACAGTCAGTCGGAAGTCTACAATGTTATTGTTCACGTTTGCTCCCTGTGGTATTGTACATTGTAAATAAACTAGGTACGGGATTATTCATTGGGGTGGAACTTTTAACACAATATTAAAGCCATTAATAATTAGTCAGAAACTTGCTCGTGTAGTGTTAGTAAATTTCATCCTTCGGCCGAATTGTTCAATTTCTTGAATGTTATGAATTTTGAATCAATTTATAAATATGCCATTTTAATGTTTGTAATGAAAAATCATTCTCTTTTCCAAAAGGTTAATATTGTGCGAAATACAAGATTTAAGAATCAAAATATGTTGATCTTTCCTCTTTATATAAAGGATACTAGTAGACATCAACGTTATTTTAAATGTACATCAATATTTAACTATAATTCACATAAACTAAGTATTAGTAATAAAATATCAAAATATAAAAATAATGTTAAACAAATTCTTAAGGGCCAATTTTAATTGTTACAAATATTCTGATTAGCCATGATAAGTAGTTGCAGTACTTAGATAAAATTTCATGGAGAAGGTTTGTGGATCATCAATTTTGTTGTAGCTCATTTGGGTTTCTCCCTAGGAGTCTAAAAAGGATTCCATACTGTGGGAACCAGAACTTTGTTTACATTATAGCTATTTTATTTTCAACAGCTGATTGCTTTGCTATATCTGTTACTTGAAGACATACTCCACAGATTGAAGCACTTGAATTTGTTTTTTGTTTACATTTTGGTTTTAAGGTTATGTGAGTGACTAAACAGTTTATATTTTTTTAACTATGACTTCTTCTTACACATTATGCTACTGTGTTCTATTATTCTAGTTTATAACTAGCAGTAAGCCTGTCCTATGTAAGGGTTGTAGGATTCAGTTTAAAGAAGAAAGATCATCATACCAAAATATAAACCTGAAATCCTAAGCAAATCATTACAAAGAAAATAAATCAATACCCAGCTTTATTATTTAGCATTACTTTACAATTAGAATAGAACATTTATACCATTATTATTATTATTAGTTATACGTTAAAATAACTTGTTAATATAGTATGATTTCAAGATGGGTTTAAATCAATGACCAATATAAACTAACTAATATTGATTCAACAGCTGTTTGTTTTCTTTCTATTAAATCTGTAAACTAAAAAGACAGCTGATTATTGCCAGTAGGTTATTCATTTTATAATTTTATTTTATGTGTTGTTTGCAGTATTACATGATTGATTACTGAAGCAAAATGCGACCAATATCACGTAAAAAGTGGGTTTTTAAATGCTCGTTACAGTATTTACTTTTCAAGGGTTAGTGTATGAAATAAGTTTCATTGTTATCGGTTCTCTCGTTTTTTTCGGAGAAGACGGCTTAAAATGCCTCCTGGAGTGTCACAGACAAACAGACACAAATTGAGATAAGACTTGTTTTGGCTTCTCTAATGCATGAAACGTAAAGATAACTAAAAAAATGTATAATTCTGAGCAATGTACAGTCAAAACTCTAATTTTATTTATATATATGGCATGAAATGTCACACACATTCCCTACACCGCCATTAACTGTTTTCTAATTACTAAGGACTGCCGACAACAACTACGCCTTCCATTTCTCACAACAGTTAGTTTGTCCTCAAACTTTAATGTAGGCCTACTGAAAGGCTTCGATTTCACCTTTATATGGTGTCATTTTCTTTTCCACCATTCTTCATTATCAAAATTACGAAAGAGTTGACCACTAGTTATTTTTTTTCAATTCAAAAATCTTTTATTTGTTTTTAATACCAATATTAAATGGAAAGGTAGGCTTCTGGGGTTTTTATAGTTAAGTAACAGGTAGAGAAAATATATTTCAAATTTGTATCCAATTTACTACTTTGCCTTAAGTTGAAAATTATTTACATAATTTGTCTTGGCTCTTAGTAGCTTATTATTTTTGCTGTGCCAGAAGTTACGTTTTTTTTATATCATCTTCAACATAAGTCAGGGTTGTATCAACACCTATGTATACAGGGGATACAAAGACTTTTTATCAATGTAGGCCTACTTACCTAGCACTTAACCTCCTACACAACAGCTAATATGTTTACAGACTACAAAAAAAACACTCACTTCATTGTTGTGTTTACAGCTATTAAGGTTTAGATACTAACTCTTGTTTCTGTTTAGTTGATAATTTGTTACAGCATTTACTAAAATCCTATTTACCGCGCATTTTATCATAGACTAATTAATGCGATAATAAATTAATCCTTTTACCAGCAAAGCTAGTTTTCTTTATCCCAGCAATGTTATTTGATAACATCCCGTGCGGTACACCACCGCGGACCGACTTTAATGAGTGAGCGCCTGCAAAGTATTGTACGCAAGTTACAGCACCTATCTGCAGTACAAAATGCAGGAGTGGAATTTCAGGTGTCGTCTAATTTACCAAATTAGCAATATGCCATTATAATGACTTCTTTTATCTTATTATTATCATGTCGTTTTTAGAATATTAATTTTTAGGCATTTTTAAACTTATAAAGGTTTTAGAGGGAAAACAAAGATAATATTTTTATTTTTTTCTGACCGTATTAACTTTGAGTTACCGTATTAACTTGCTAATTAACAGGTTTAGTTCTATGGTAATAATGATTATCCTGAAAAAAAGTTTAAAATTGTATTTTTCTAGATAAACCCTAAAAGTATTACTTTTCTATACATCTAATTTACTAACTTTTTTATTTTGTATTTAACTCTACTAATTTTTATGTATTTCGAGTGAGTAGTAATTGAGAATGCAACTAGACATTTTCTAAGGTACAAAAATAAAATACTGTGGCATTCTGGAATTTATTTCCTTCAATTAAGGACTCTTCTTCTATCTCTATTCCTAATCTGGTTCTAGTTTGAGAGCTTTCAACGTATGCGGATGATTTTATAAGTTTGTTTTTTTATCGAATAATCTATGAACTTAAAAACTAATCAAAACCATCGGAGCAGTTATCAAATAATTTGGATTCCTCACTTTTTTAAGTTTTTATGACGTGTAAAATCTGAAGATATTGCCAAAGTGTCCTCTTGAAACAAATATAAAATAATTTGTAGCAACAGACCTACGTACTCAAAGAATCTAAATTTATTTAAGAATTACTTGTTATGATATAAAACTAATCTTTAAATGTTATCATAGTATGTTTACAAATAAGTATGTTAAATCAATTTACGCCATTTAAGCAATCATCAACATAGAGTGAAAAAGTAGGTTTGCTACTACTATAAGGAGGAATATAGTAATATATATTTTGTGACATTCTGTTTATTAATTGACCTTACTATGAGAAGTTGTATACTAAGCTTCATCACAACATTTTTATATAAGATAATATAGGCTATGACAATCGATTAGAGCATTCTCAATATGAATAACAAAGGAAATAAGTAAGTAGGTTTGCTGCCAACAATCACTATTAATTAGACTATTCAGCATACATTATTATAATTAATACTAATTGAAATAAGTAGCAAGAATATCAAATTTTGCCCTTTTTCATAAAAATAAAATTAGTATTGTAATTAATACTATCATAAAATTAACTTTAAGGCTCCAAAAGGCAACGTACAGTACTGTGTTAACCTATTTGCCTATCCCAGTAGCCGATTGACACAGAGCAAAGATTAAAAATGCTATACAGTATGCTTTAAGACGATTAAAAAAATAATAGAGATTTAACAAAAGAAATGTGTAGAAATACCAAAAACCTTATTTTGAGGTGTGAATCCTTCCCTTCCTTCGGATAAAGCAATTTACCTGGTTTTCGAACATGATAGAATAATTGCACATTTACATATCCGTACAAAGTTTTATCAAGATTTAATTTAACTTTTGAAATTTATCGTGTTTATACAGACAGACATAATCATGAAAGACTCGAACGAATTTTTTTGTATATGGGGACTTCTAAACGAAAAATGATCTACGTCTTATCATGACAATCTCGGTAATAGCTCTATTTCCTAAGGGAAATTAGCTAAAAACGAACAACGTGTCAGTCTGGGGATCGAAGCACAGAGAAAAAAGTCTGAAAACAACTTTTTGTATTCATAAACTTCTCAAAACGGACGTTTCTACACTTGGAAGCTCCAAGGACAGCTCTTCTGGAACCTTTCACTGAAATCTAAATGCTGTGTTACAAAATGGAAGGTAATTCGTGTTCACTGGCGTTGTTAATTAATATTTACTAACACAATGCTTTAAAACCATGTAATGATTAACGAAAATGTCTTTATTACCATTAAAATTCGGCTCAAACTGAATTTCGTGGCAAATTATTCTGATGGTTGAATAAAATAATAAATCAATGCTAGTTTGTAATGTTAAACACTATTTTTATTTTTATATGAGTGTGCTTGAAAAGGATTTTCAAAATCGTATGTGAGGTAGGCTATAAAATTTATTACTATTATTCATTGTTTACCTACATCTGCCAAACAGTCCATTGTACTTTTATCTTGCTAAACATTCGCATTGCTTATTCAATCTATTAGTAAATTTAAAAAATCAAAGATATAATAGATTCCTGACGTGCACATAAGCCAAAGGGATAACACGTCATTCAATAGTCTCATTAAAGATGGTAATCTACGCTCAATCCGAACAATTAAGTTCGTGTTTTTGCCGCTTGGAGAGCTGATGCCAAGCGATGCGTGCAGGAACTATTTCGTATTCAAATAGTCGAAACTATCAGAGAGGAGAGGTGTGGGGTGAACATCTGTTAGAAATTTCAATTTGAAAGGGTGAGTAGTAGATTGTAAAGGAATAGGCGAGCCGGCTAGACAAGGCTAGAGCTAGGGGCAGGGGCTAGCGCAGGGGTAGTCTAGTCCTGTCCTAGTTTCCAATATGGCTGACTAAGTGGACCAATCAGAGAGTCGCGGTTTCATCCCCTAGCTTCCGGCTCCCTCGGTTACGAATACCCTCTACAGTTTGGATATGATGGCAAAAACCTCGATTCAAATCGGTTCATGCCAGAAATCTTTTTGAATGGATTTGTAATAGATGAAATACAATTTATGGCTTATGTTGGAGATGAAAAATTATGAAGTATTTGGTATTTGGAAATTTTAAAGGAGGTATGGTATCTAAAGCATTTTTAATTAGCAATACTTTGTTGGTTGTGACTGATTCAAAAACAACCGCACGTTAATTTAGACCTATTCTGATTTCACGTTAAACTGTAGGTCCCTTAGATACCATTGGCTGTTAGGCGATTAATTAACAGTTCTGTCTAAGGAACATGTCAGCCTTAGTCAGTATCAAGACTACAAGTTTGAGCCACACTCATCTTACACTCATAACAGTGTGGATGTGCTTGCATGTTACGCATGTACGCATTCAGTAGCTTTTAAGGTATCTAGTTCTTTTTTATTTTTTAATTATTAACTTATTTTTTTATTTTGCCTTCATCCACATGGTTAATGGTTCTTTTATTTTTGTTAATTTTGACTATGCATATTTAAAAACTAAAATGTTAGTCCCTGCAGTCTCCATATTTTAGCGAGCGATAGTTTCTAGGGATCTGCCCCGGCAAACAGGCTCTGCATATGCGGGGACTGACGACTCGTGTTACCTCTGGCTAGCCTATGTCACTCACGCCGCTACCGCTACAATATCTGGGTCGAAACCACCGCCAGTGACCGACGACTCACGTCAGATCACAGCGGTTACCTCTGGCTAGCCTATGTCACTCACGCCGCTACCGCTACAATATCTGGGTCGAAACCACCGCCAGTGACCGACGACTCACGTCAGATCACAGTGGTTACCTCTGGCTAGCCTATGTCACTCACGCCGCTACCGCTACAATATCTGGGTCGAAACCACCGCCAGTGACCGACGACTCACGTCAGATCACAGCGGTTACCTCTGGCTAGCCTATGTCACTCACGCCGCTACCGCTACAATATCTGGGTCGAAACCACCGCCAGTGACCGACGACTCACGTCAGATCACAGCGGTTACCTCTGGCTAGCCTATGTCACTCACGCCGCTACCGCTACAATATCTGGGTCGAAACCACCGCCAGTGACCGACGACTCACGTCAGATCACAGCGGTTACCTCTGGCTAGCCTATGTCACTCACGCCGCTACCGCTACAATATCTGGGTCGAAACCACCGCCAGTGACCGACGACTCACGTCAGATCACAGCGGTTACCTCTGGCTAGCCTATGTCACTCACGCCGCTACCGCTACAATATCTGGGTCGAAACCATCGCCAGTGACCGACGACTCACGTCAGCTCACAGCGGTTACCTCTGGCTAGCCTATGTCACTCACGCCGTTACCGCTACAATATCTGGGTCGAAACCACCAGTGACCGACGACTCACGTCAGATCACAGCGGTTACCTCTGGCTAGCCTATGTCACTCACGCCGCTACCGCTACAATATCTGGGTCGAAACCACCGCCAGTGACCGACGACTCACGTCAGATCACAGCGGTTACCTCTGGCTAGCCTATGTCACTCACGCCGCTACCGCTACAATATCTGGGTCGAAACCACCGCCAGTGACCGACGACTCACGTCAGATCACAGCGGTTACCTCTGGCTAGCCTATGTCACTCACGCCGCTACCGCTACAATATCTGGGTCGAAACCACCGCCAGTGACCGACGACTCACGTCAGATCACAGCGGTTACCTCTGGCTAGCCTATGTCACTCACGCCGCTACCGCTACAATATCTGGGTCGAAACCACCGCCAGTGACCGACGACTCACGTCAGATCACAGCGGTTACCTCTGGCTAGCCTATGTCACTCACGCCGCTACCGCTACAATATCTGGGTCGAAACCACCGCCAGTGACCGACGACTCACGTCAGATCACAGCGGTTACCTCTGGCTAGCCTATGTCACTCACGCCGCTACCGCTACAATATCTGGGTCGAAACCACCGCCAGTGACCGACGACTCACGTCAGATCACAGCGGTTACCTCTGGCTAGCCTATGTCACTCACGCCGCTACCGCTACAATATCTGGGTCGAAACCACCGCCAGTGACCGACGACTCACGTCAGATCACAGCGGTTACCTCTGGCTAGCCTATGTCACTCACGCCGCTACCGCTACAATATCTGGGTCGAAACCACCGCCAGTGACCGACGACTCACGTCAGATCACAGCGGTTACCTCTGGCTAGCCTATGTCACTCACGCCGCTACCGCTACAATATCTGGGTCGAAACCACCGCCAGTGACCGACGACTCACGTCAGATCACAGCGGTTACCTCTGGCTAGCCTATGTCACTCACGCCGCTACCGCTACAATATCTGGGTCGAAACCACCGCCAGTGACCGACGACTCACGTCAGATCACAGCGGTTACCTCTGGCTAGCCTATGTCACTCACGCCGCTACCGCTACAATATCTGGGTCGAAACCACCGCCAGTGACCGACGACTCACGTCAGATCACAGCGGTTACCTCTGGCTAGCCTATGTCACTCACGCCGCTACCGCTACAATATCTGGGTCGAAACCACCGCCAGTGACCGACGACTCACGTCAGATCACAGCGGTTACCTCTGGCTAGCCTATGTCACTCACGCCGCTACCGCTACAATATCTGGGTCGAAACCACCGCCAGTGACCGACGACTCACGTCAGATCACAGCGGTTACCTCTGGCTAGCCTATGTCACTCACGCCGCTACCGCTACAATATCTGGGTCGAAACCAACGCCAGTGACCGACTACTCCTGTCACATCACAGCGGTTACCTCTGGCTAGCCTATGTCACTCACGCCGCTACCGCTACAATATCTGGGTCGAAACCACCGCCAGTGACCGACGACTCACGTCAGATCACAGCGGTTACCTCTGGCTAGCCTATGTCACTCACGCCGCTACCGCTACAATATCTGGGTCGAAACCACCGCCAGTGACCGACGACTCACGTCAGATCACAGCGGTTACCTCTGGCTAGCCTATGTCACTCACGCCGCTACCGCTACAATATCTGGGTCGAAACCACCGCCAGTGACCGACGACTCACGTCAGATCACAGCGGTTACCTCTGGCTAGCCTATGTCACTCACGCCGCTACCGCTACAATATCTGGGTCGAAACCACCGCCAGTGACCGACGACTCACGTCAGATCACAGCGGTTACCTCTGGCTAGCCTATGTCACTCACGCCGCTACCGCTACAATATCTGGGTCGAAACCACCGCCAGTGACCGACGACTCACGTCAGATCACAGCGGTTACCTCTGGCTAGCCTATGTCACTCACGCCGCTACCGCTACAATATCTGGGTCGAAACCACCGCCAGTGACCGACGACTCACGTCAGATCACAGCGGTTACCTCTGGCTAGCCTATGTCACTCACGCCGCTACCGCTACAATATCTGGGTTGAAACCACCGTCAGTGACCGACGACTCGCGTCACATCACAGCGGTTACCTCTGGCTAGCCTATGTCACTCACGCCGCTACCGCTACAATATCTGGGTCGAAACCACCGCTAGTGACCGACGACTCCTGTCACATCACAGCGGTTACCTCTGGCTAGCCTATGTCACTCACGCCGCTACCGCTACAATATCTGGGTCGAAACCACCGCCAGTGACCGACGACTCACGTCAGATCACAGCGGTTACCTCTGGCTAGCCTATGTCACTCACGCCGCTACCGCTACAATATCTGGGTCGAAACCACCGCCAGTGACTAACGACTCACGTCAGATCACAGCGGTTACCTCTGGCTAGCCTATGTCACTCACACGCCGCTACCGCTACAATATCTGGGTCGAAACCACCGCCAGTGACCGACGACTCACGTCAGATCACAGCGGTTACCTCTGGCTAGCCTATGTCACTCACGCCGCTACCGCTACAATATCTGGGTCGAAACCACCGCCAGTGACCGACGACTCACGTCAGATCACAGCGGTTACCTCTGGCTAGCCTATGTCGCTCACGCCGCCGCTACCGCTACAATATCTGGGTCGAAACCACCGCCAGTGACCGACGACTCACGTCAGATCACAGCGGTTACCTCTGGCTAGCCTATGTCACTCACGCCACTACCGCTACAATATCTGGGTCGAAACCACCGCCAGTGACCGACGACTCACGTCAGATCACAGCGGTTACCTCTGGCTAGCCTATGTCACTCACGCCGCTACCGCTACAATATCTGGGTCGAAACCATCGCCAGTGACCGACGACTCACGTCAGATCACAGCGGTTACCTCTGGCTAGCCTATGTCACTCACGCCGCTACCGCTACAATATCTGGGTCGAAACCACCGCCAGTGACCGACGACTCACGTCAGATCACAGCGGTTACCTCTGGCTAGCCTATGTCACTCACGCCGCTACCGCTACAATATCTGGGTCGAAACCACCGCCAGTGACCGACGACTCTAGTCACATCACAGCGGTTACCTCTGGCTAGCCTATGTCACTCACGCCGCTACCGCTACAATATCTGGGTCGAAACCACCGCCAGTGACCGACGACTCTAGTCACATCACAGCGGTTACCTCTGGCTAGCCTATGTCACTCACGCCGCTACCGCTACAATATCTGGGTCGAAACCACCGCCAGTGACCGACGACTCACGTCAGATCACAGCGGTTACCTCTGGCTAGCCTATGTCACTCACGCCGCTACCGCTACAATATCTGGGTCGAAACCACCGCCAGTGACCGACGACTCACGTCAGATCACAGCGGTTACCTCTGGCTAGCCTATGTCACTCACGCCGCTACCGCTACAATATCTGGGTCGAAACCACCGCCAGTGACCGACGACTCACGTCAGATCACAGCGGTTACCTCTGGCTAGCCTATGTCACTCACGCCGCTACCGCTACAATATCTGGGTCGAAACCACCGCCAGTGACCGACGACTCACGTCAGATCACAGCGGTTACCTCTGGCTAGCCTATGTCACTCACGCCGCTACCGCTACAATATCTGGGTCGAAACCACCGCCAGTGACCGACGACTCACGTCAGATCACAGCGGTTACCTCTGGCTAGCCTATGTCACTCACGCCGCTACCGCTACAATATCTGGGTCGAAACCACCGCCAGTGACCGACGACTCACGTCAGATCACAGCGGTTACCTCTGGCTAGCCTATGTCACTCACGCCGCTACCGCTACAATATCTGGGTCGAAACCACCGCCAGTGACCGACGACTCACGTCAGATCACAGCGGTTACCTCTGGCTAGCCTATGTCACTCACGCCGCTACCGCTACAATATCTGGGTCGAAACCACCGCCAGTGACCGACGACTCACGTCAGATCACAGCGGTTACCTCTGGCTAGCCTATGTCACTCACGCCGCTACCGCTACAATATCTGGGTCGAAACCATCGCCAGTGACCGACGACTCACGTCAGATCACAGCGGTTACCTCTGGCTAGCCTATGTCACTCACGCCGCTACCGCTACAATATCTGGGTCGAAACCACCGCCAGTGACCGACGACTCTAGTCACATCACAGCGGTTACCTCTGGCTAGCCTATGTCACTCACGCCGCTACCGCTACAATATCTGGGTCGAAACCACCGCCAGTGACCGACGACTCACGTCAGATCACAGCGGTTACCTCTGGCTAGCCTATGTCACTCACGCGCTACCGCTACAATATCTGGGTCGAAACCACCGCCAGTGACCGACGACTCACGTCACACAGCGGTTACCTCTGGCTAGCCTATGTCACTCACGCCGCTACCGCTACAATATCTGGGTCGAAACCACCGCCAGTGACCGACGACTCACGTCAGATCACAGCGGTTACCTCTGGCTAGCCTATGTCACTCACGCCGCTACCGCTACAATATCTGGGTCGAAACCATCGCCAGTGACCGACGACTCACGTCAGATCACAGCGGTTACCTCTGGCTAGCCTATGTCACTCACGCCGCTACCGCTACAATATCTGGGTCGAAACCACCGCCAGTGACCGACGACTCACGTCAGATCACAGCGGTTACCTCTGGCTAGCCTATGTCACTCACGCCGCTACCGCTACAATATCTGGGTCGAAACCACCGCCAGTGACCGACGACTCACGTCAGATCACAGCGGTTACCTCTGGCTAGCCTATGTCACTCACGCCGCTACCGCTACAATATCTGGGTCGAAACCACCGCCAGTGACCGACGACTCACGTCAGATCACAGCGGTTACCTCTGGCTAGCCTATGTCACTCACGCCGCTACCGCTACAATATCTGGGTCGAAACCACCGCCAGTGACCGACGACTCACGTCACATCACAGCGGTTACCTCTGGCTAGCCTATGTCACTCACGCCGCTACCGCTACAATATCTGGGTCGAAACCACCGCCAGTGACCGACGACTCTAGTCACATCACAGCGGTTACCTCTGGCTAGCCTATGTCACTCACGCCGCTACCGCTACAATATCTGGGTCGAAACCACCGCCAGTGACCGACGACTCACGTCAGATCACAGCGGTTACCTCTGGCTAGCCTATGTCACTCACGCCGCTACCGCTACAATATCTGGGTCGAAACCACCGCCAGTGACCGACGACTCACGTCAGATCACAGCGGTTACCTCTGGCTAGCCTATGTCACTCACGCCGCTACCGCTACAATATCTGGGTCGAAACCACCGCCAGTGACCGACGACTCACGTCAGATCACAGCGGTTACCTCTGGCTAGCCTATGTCACTCACGCCGCTACCGCTACAATATCTGGGTCGAAACCACCGCCAGTGACCGACGACTCACGTCAGATCACAGCGGTTACCTCTGGCTAGCCTATGTCACTCACGCCGCTACCGCTACAATATCTGGGTCGAAACCACCGCCAGTGACCGACGACTCTAGTCACATCACAGCGGTTACCTCTGGCTAGCCTATGTCACTCACGCCGCTACCGCTACAATATCTGGGTCGAAACCACCGCCAGTGACCGACGACTCTAGTCACATCACAGCGGTTACCTCTGGCTAGCCTATGTCACTCACGCCGCTACCGCTACAATATCTGGGTCGAAACCACCGCCAGTGACCGACGACTCTAGTCACATCACAGCGGTTACCTCTGGCTAGCCTATGTCACTCACGCCGCTACCGCTACAATATCTGGGTCGAAACCACCGCCAGTGACCGACGACTCACGTCAGATCACAGCGGTTACCTCTGGCTAGCCTATGTCACTCACGCCGCTACCGCTACAATATCTGGGTCGAAACCACCGCCAGTGACCGACGACTCACGTCAGATCACAGCGGTTACCTCTGGCTAGCCTATGTCACTCACGCCGCTACCGCTACAATATCTGGGTCGAAACCACCGCCAGTGACCGACGACTCACGTCAGATCACAGCGGTTACCTCTGGCTAGCCTATGTCACTCACGCCGCTACCGCTACAATATCTGGGTCGAAACCACCGCCAGTGACCGACGACTCACGTCAGATCACAGCGGTTACCTCTGGCTAGCCTATGTCACTCACGCCGCTACCGCTACAATATCTGGGTCGAAACCACCGCCAGTGACCGACGACTCACGTCAGATCACAGCGGTTACCTCTGGCTAGCCTATGTCACTCACGCCGCTACCGCTACAATATCTGGGTCGAAACCACCGCCAGTGACCGACGACTCACGTCAGATCACAGCGGTTACCTCTGGCTAGCCTATGTCACTCACGCCACTACCGCTACAATATCTGGGTCGAAACCACCGCCAGTGACCGACGACTCACGTCAGATCACAGCGGTTACCTCTGGCTAGCCTATGTCACTCACGCCGCTACCGCTACAATATCTGGGTCGAAACCACCGCCAGTGACCGACGACTCTAGTCACATCACAGCGGTTACCTCTGGCTAGCCTATGTCACTCACGCCACTACCGCTACAATATCTGGGTCGAAACCACCGCCAGTGACCGACGACTCACGTCAGATCACAGCGGTTACCTCTGGCTAGCCTATGTCACTCACGCCGCTACCGCTACAATATCTGGGTCGAAACCACCGCCAGTGACCGACGACTCACGTCAGATCACAGCGGTTACCTCTGGCTAGCCTATGTCACTCACGCCGCTACCGCTACAATATCTGGGTCGAAACCATCGCCAGTGACCGACTTCTCGTGTCACATCACAGCGTTTACCTCTGGCTGGTCTATGTCACTGGTGCCGCTACCGCTACAATATCTGGGTCGAAACCATCGCCAGTGACCGACTACTCGTGTCACATCACAGCGGTTACCTCTGGCTAGCCTATGTCACTCACGCCGTTACCGCTATAATATCTGGGTCGAAACCATCGCCAGTGACCGACTACTCGTGTCACATCACAGCGTTTACCTCTGGCTGGTCTATGTCACTCGCGCCGCTACCGCTACAATATCACGCTATATGTATTTCAACGCACAGGATTTAATCCCATGGTGAAGGGCATTTGACGTTCAAAAATCAACCTGAAAACATAAATTTTTATTGTAGAAGTCTTATGTTTATAAGTTTACATAAGTGTCCATCAAATGTGTGTTATTCTTGTTAAATGGAGTCCATTTACTAATCCAATAATCTCCAATCGTTTTAACGTCACTCTCTTAATACTCTTAATAGATGTCACAGAAGCAATATAATTGAGTAAGATGTTTAGGCCTTTGTATACCCAAATCTAAACTGTCTTTGAATAACAAAACTCTTTTTTATATAAAGTCATACTCAAATCTTTATTGACTTCCGGGGTCCAAATATATAGGCAAGTAAAATGTCGATAAATTGCAACGGTTTCAATCAAAAGTATTGACAAAAAATAGCTAATTCTCTATAGTTTGTTTAAAAAAATGGAAAGTCTATGTAGAATAAGTTACATCATGAAACTTAATAATCACTCAAATCACTTGGTTTAGGGTTTGGTTACTCGTCAACAGTACAGCCGACTACAGTACTACAGTTTGACGAGGTCAAACGTGTTATACCTATCGTACAACCCGAGTGTATCTTCAATACACTGACTGATTTTTGACTAATTTAAGTTAGTTGTCTCGTGTATTTTCTACTCTATATTGTTATATTTTATTTTATGTATTGTTTTACGTGTAATAAAAGGAGATTGTAAAATAAAATTATGTTAAAAATTAGAAATATTTTCAAAAATTGATAACAGTTAATTTCAATAAAGTATCGCAAGTGATACTTATCGTTCGAGCTCAAAGTTTACAACCGCCAGTCGAGGTTATAACTAGTGACTCTTTAGGCCAGTGTTATGATCTATAATTTTCGTCAGGTTGCATAAAACTGCATACTACTGCATAAACAAAAAATGTTTCAGACGAAATAAATACTTCCATTACAAGACACACATTACAAGAGCAATTGTAATTAATTGTAAACCATCAGCTGTCAGTACTAATAATCGATTATCGTTTTCGATACTATCGATAACTTCGATAAATAATCGATAGAACATATTTTTGTATGTTCTACATTTAAATAATGAACAGCCAAATACCTTGACATCATCTGATTCTTTCCCTTCCTAGATTATGAAGGGAGTACTTTCAACCCGCAAATATATTTAAAAAAATATAAATATATTAAAAACGTTCGTTTTCATAGTAGTAGGCTATGACGAAAATTAGATTCAGTATACAGTGTAAAATACAATATGAGTTAAGAATAGTGTTATCCAAAAATTGGGATATTTGGTACTTTCTCAATTTAAATTAACGTGAAATTACTTTATTCGAAGCGATAAAGCTGTCATATTCTTTTTATACTGAAAGATTTTTAAAGATGTTTATTGTTTCGAAAGAATTAATGGATGCACGACTAAATTATTTTTTCTACGGGGTTTCGTAGACTAAATGTTCTTAATAATTGTTTTTCTTCCATAAATATCAATAAAATTAAGTGTTTTTCATAAAATGTACAATAAATATTTTTTTATTTCTAGAAGCACATAATTTTATCAATTTTATTCACAGGCAACCAAGAGATAATTTTTGAGGTTAAAACTGTAGGATTCACTTAATTTGAGTCCAAATACAGTATTAAAATTTTTTAGAAATTTAGTTTTTATAGGATTTTTGTAAGGGCTCTTAAGAACAAAAAAAACTAAAAACCTAAATCTTACCGAAGATGATAAAATTGTTTATAAGATAAAATAAAATATCATTGGTATAAACTTTGAATCGATGGCCAGACTGACAGATATCAGTCAGAAAACCATTTTTTTATTCAAGGGGTCTCCAAACGAATACTCCCAACCTCAACTTATTTAAAAAAATGTAGACGTAAACAATACTTTCTCCACATACCATGTATAAGGGGAGAACTAAACGCAGGTACGCGGGTGACCTGATGCCATCTCTGACACAGGTAATTTGATCAAGGTAATTGTCGCACCAAGCCAATCATGTCTGGGCTTTGAGCGGAGTGCGATGGTTGAAGTGGATGGAGTCGAGCGGAAAAGCATTTAGACTATACAGAGTGTCCAAAAAGGAAAGCGCTACACTCTAGGAAAAGGTTTTAATGGGTCAAAATAATGAGCAAATCATTTTTTGATTATCCAGATTATATTAGACCAGATTATCCACGATTTTGTATTTTTTACAAAAAAATCTTACCTTTGAAATTCACCAATCTTTATAAAAGTCAGTATGTATGTTTAAATAAAAGAGAACTACTGTATAAAAAATTTGGTCCAATTTGAAATTACAAAGTGGAGATCATTCAACAAATCCACAATGATGGGAAACGGTAAACATTTTAAATGGCCGCTGAAACCAGCCGCTGTTGTACTGACTTGAATGTTCCTATATGTCAGCCTTAGTCAATAACAAGACTACAATATCGCGCCACAATCATCTTACACTCATTTCTCATTCATACCTGGCTTAAAATACTTACCTTGTGGTAGGGTCGATTTCAGTAATGTAATCTAGTCTAATACCATACAACTAAATGTTAATATGTTCAGTAGAAGGATTGCTAATTAATTATCTGTGTTTACTCCTGTTCACCTGTTCTTAAGGCGGTTCGAGCGGCGTTAGGGATAACTGATATCCGCTAGGTCAGTTCTAGTGTCGCTTATTCGATACGCATATGTGATTGTTTCATGCAAGCTTCCTTAGAGACCTGTTTAAGATGAAGATTCTGTTTTTATGTACATTTCTGAACATGTTAAGACCTCTAAAATGACTAACGGTCTTTTACAAGATTATCGGATCAGAAATGTGGTTTTGAAAATTCATTTTCCGTAGTGTACGAATTTTTATTTCAAAATTGTACATTTGTTACAACATTTCAGCTCAAAAGCATAAAGTAGTTTTCCCACACTCCTTGCATGAAAATCGCCAAATATCCGAATTGATCACCATGTAAGTCGGAAAGTGTTCACTAAAAACTTGAAACAATATTCCAAAGCATTACAAGCATACAATCAACAAACAAACGTTAAACCTAAGTCGTTTATAGGATCGTACAGTACGACGATTACCACCACCTTAATAAACACACTCTTTCGCAATGTTCTTATGGGAGTGATACCTAACTTGTAAAGCGCCATATGGCTTCCAGAATAGAAAGATAAGAAAAATACCCCCGTCGCAGCAGACCTGCGTACTCAGCGAATTTCCAAATCAATAATATATGACAAGTTTTAAAAAATCTGTCCATAAACATGAGAATTATTTGCCTATTCTCCATAATATTAACATGGGAAAGAGTGTGCAGGTTAGCAGCTGTGAGGAACACTGAAAGTAGTCATTTATACCATAAATAATTTTTATTTTAACCAATTATACCAAGTTTCATCAACATCTGTCCATAAATAAAGGAGTTTGCCTATTCCCTATGATTAATATGGGAAAAGAGTATGCAGGTTTGCTGCCATGATAAACACATAAACTATGATTTTTAAGCATAAAAGGATAGATCTCAACCACATGAAGCTAAATATCACGTTTCATAAAAAAATATTGATTAATATGGGAAATATTAATTTTTCCCTATCCTCCTTAAGATTAACATTGGAGCCCCACAATACAACGTACTGTGTTTAGATTTTTTAATATCTCGGTAACCGTTGGAGATAGAGAAAAACTTTAAGGAACTTAATTGTGTAGTTTTTTAAGCTGATTCTAATGGTGAAATATAAAATTAGAAATTTTTAAAAATTACATGTGAAAAACGCAAAAAAACCCCATTTCGGGGTACAAAACCCCCCCAAACTACCCGTTCCCATTGACCGATATGTCTGGTTTACGAACTCGTCCGAGCATTTGTAGGAATACACGTCTCTACCAAATTTGGTCTCGATCGGACCATTTTTACGAGAGTTATCGTGCTAAAAGACACACATATATATATATGTACATATATATATATATAAATTTTAACGACTATTGTTTTTGGACTCTGGGCACCTAAAGAAGAAAAAATAACATGGTCCCGGGCTTAAGTCTCACCATGAGACCTACGGTAATAGCTTCTTCCCTATGGGAAATTCGCTAAAACCTGTTAAACACAACTACAAATAATTCCAACTCTTCCAGTGAAAACGCCGAAGTTTCGTTCGCAAGAAATGGCCTTCACGTATCACAGTATAGCACAGTATAGAGTAATGACTTTCTACTAGGAGACATGTGTAAATCAGGGCATAAAATAACATATTAACCGGGCGATACTTGTGTGGCCCAGTTATTGGTAGTGCTGGTAATTTATTAATCAACATATCAAATACTGTATATCGGGATTAAAAAACGTTCTGTAAAATCGCTTTCAACATCAGCATCTCATTTTCTTCAGAACTAAGTACTTTTTTTAGATAGCTGAAAATTTTAGTTGTGTTTCTTTCCCGTTGGTGTACATAATTATCTAGAACAAAAATACAAATCGAGGAACCATAACGTATGAGCTTTTAAGACAATTGATAATTTACAAGCTTTTACAAAATGTGTAATGGGAGGTATTTTAATTAATCATAGTAGGTACTTATATTAGTTTAATTTAATACTATTTTCATAAAATATCCATATCAAATCAATGTGAATTTGTAGCAGGAACTGTATTCTGTTTAACTACACTTAACAAACAACAGACAGCAAAAACAAATATTAGGAGACATCATCTAAATTCAAAGTCCAAATTTAGTATTGTACCAAAAGCAATTTTATTTATGACCAGCAGTACGCCCGTACTTTATACGGGTTGAAGGATTCTGTGTTTCTGGGAAAAATATACTTATTAACATGACTAAATTAATTAAATTAGACCAGAAAATATCTATAATCATTAAAACTCGTTATACGTCAATACAACATTTTAATATGGTATGATTTCGACGTGAATTTAAAATGAATTATCAATGTAAACAAACTAATATTCATTTTAATTTTACAGCTGTTTTTTAGAGAATTTTCCATAGGGAAGAAGCTATCACCATGGGTCTTATGGCAAGACTTAAGCCCGGGACCATGTTATTATTTCGTGTTTAGGAGCCCAGAGGCTAAAAATAACAGTCGTTAAAATAAATAAATATATATATGCGTGTGTCTATGAACACGATAACTCTCGTAAAAATGGTCCGAACGAGGCCAAATTTGGTAAGGACGTATTCATGCATTTGCTCGGACGAGTTAGTAAACCAGACATATCGATCAGTCGGAACGGGTAGTTAGGTTGTGTTTTTTACCCTAAAAATGGTTTTTGCGTTTTCCCATGTAATTAAAAAAAATCAAATTGTATCTTTCACCATTAGAACCAGCTCAAAAAGCACACAATTTAGTTCCTTAAAGGTTTGCTCTATCTCCAACGGTTACCGAGATATTACAAAATCTAAACACAGTACATTGGATTTAGGGGCTCCAATGCTAATCTTATGGAGAATAAGGAAAAGTTAATATTTCCCTTAATAACCAATATTTTTTTATGAAACTTTGTATTTAGCTTCATGTGGTTGAGATCCATACATTTATAATAAACATAGTTTATGCGTTCCTTACAGCAGCAAACCTGAATAATCTTTTCCATGTTAATCTTAGGGGTAATAGCCAAACTCCTTTATTTATGGACAGATGTTGATGGAACTTGGTATAAATTGTCAAAATAAAAATTGTTTATGGTATAAATGCCTACTTTCAGTGTCCCTCATAGCAGCAAACCTGCATACCCTTTCCCATGTTAATCTTATGGAGAATAGGCAAACTCATTTATAATACAGAAAACAGATATTGATATACAATATTGACAACAGATATTGATAAAACTTCGTATACGGTCACAATAAAAATGTCTACTTTCAGCGTTCCACACAGTAGCAAACCTGCATACATTTTCCCATGTTAATCTTATGAAAAATAGGTAAACCTCTCTTATTTATTTCGGATATTGGTCAAACATGTTATATATTAGTATTGATTTGGAAATTCGCCGAGTACACAGGTCCTCTGCGACAGGTGTATTTTTCTTTCTATTAAATTTGATGACCAAATCTTAAACCGTTTAGTGTTAAAAACTACAACTATAACGTATTATTACCAATCGTTGATTATTACCAGTAGGTGATTCGTTGAAAAGTGAAAGCAAACTGTCATTAACATCGCATGAGAAGTCGGATTTTAAATGCTCGTTATATATTTTTAAAGGAACGGAGGACAATTTTAAGCATTGAAAAACCTTCTCTTAAATTTGGAGAGTGCATGATATAAGTTTCATTGTTATCAGTTCTTTCCTTTTTTAGGAGAATGCGGCATAAAATGCGTCCTAGAACGTCACAGACAAACAGACACAGATAGAGATAAGACTTGTTTCGGCTTCCTTAATGCACGAAACGTAAAAATAACTAAAAAATGAATAATTCTGAGCAATGTACAGCAAAACTCTATTTGTCATTATATTTATTAGGTTAGGATCTATTAAATACACCGGTACGAATAAAAATTTGAAGGGAAAAGTAAAAAGGTTTGATAATACGAGCCTCGTACCTCCCTCGACTGAGGCCTTACCCAAAGACCCCCGGGTCATCCTTCCAATGTCGCTCAGTGAAAATCCTCTAAACTTTGCTCTGGGAAAAATTATATTTCGAGTAGTACCTGAATTATATTGACTCTACGATTAGTAAAATTCGTCACGTTGTGATAACAATTTAATAGCCTGTAACTTAGTACTGTAATTTTGAAGTAAGTTAAAAACTAACGATCGATGTAAAAAAATTATTGTATTTACTTCCCTGTGGGAAATAGGTTAGATCATGGATATGTCTAAAGGTAATGTTTTCACTTCATCTAAACAGCTGTTCTTATTCTTTTATATTAAAAATTCAATAAAATAGCTCTGGTGGTTTCTATAGAATCCTGTTACATATTTTCCATCTTAAAAATCGCCAACCCCCACCCAGAGCTAAGGCATATCCATGTCAAAAAATTATATTAGTTTTTAGATGTAACCTACTATGACCGTTACTTTCTTTTATTTCTGTTAAATCATTAAATATACAAATATGGTGAGTAAAACTTTGACAAATATCGTTCTAATTTGGGATTTTCTGAACTCATTGCTTTATTTTAATAGTGCGTGGGTTGGTAATGTACTGGTAAACTGTCTCCAAGAGGTACAGAAAGATTAAAAAAGTTTAATCATGGAGTACTACTCTCGTTTAAAAAAAAAAAAGACGAACACAAAGGCAAAAAAGATTGAAAGACGACATTCTGGAGTATAAAGCTAAAATAACCAAATACCTGTAGCAATAGACCACCATACTAAGCAAATTAGATCAAGGCAAAAATGTAGATATAAGTTACATCAGTTTACTTATTCTTCATTAAATAACACGGGAAAAGAGGAAATAGAATTTTTATCTATAATATTAATAAGAAATATTTTTTTACAGTTTTATATTTTTTATTTTCAAGAAAAACAAAAAATATAAACATTTTATTAAAAAACAATTTATCTCAATATATTCTTAATTCTCCATAAGTAAGTCAAAGTACATTTTTTTAGAGAATGAAAAAAAAAACTGAATTTCATCATAATATAAAATTTGACATTTAACTAACATTTCTGTAAATATATTCAATGTTTACAGTTTTTAATGTCACATTTTATACATTTACAGATAAAAGTAGTTAATATTTACAATAAATCTATCAAAATAGTTTATTAATTTCAATAGTAATGGTAGATTTTTAACCCGGTGTCAAGTAATGCTTATTTATATTTACATATGTTACTTTGTCATGTTTAATATATATAGACATGTTTTATCATTTTGTAACAATTATAATAAATAAATATCAATAAAAATTTCTGTATAAATTACATAAATGCGAAGGATCGTAAATAAAAGAATTAGATTTTTCAACAAACAGTTTCAACATATATACTTTTAATAGTTGAAAAGGAATATCAAGTTTTAAAACAATATTTCAAATAATAAGGAATTTATCTCAATTATTTTCTTATCCTCCAAAAACATAACTTGGGAATGAGTAAGTAGATTTGCTGCCACGAAGAATAAAAAATCGATTTGTATCATACATTATTATATCTTAACTAAATGAAACTATATACAAAGTATTATCACAGAAATACAAATAATAGAACAGTTGTTCCCTGAGTGAGGTCTTACCATGAGAACCTAGGTAAATATTTCTATATCTATATCAAATAATTACATTTCATATCTTTTATTAATTTCAAATTCAAGGACATAATTCCAAGTAGTGTATATATATACATTAGCTATTTTGGTAAAGGATGATTATAGAATCAGTTAGTATTTATGTCAATAACCTATTCAGCGGTAATAAAGTAAATAATAAAAGATCAATCATTTTATAAATTACAAATAGTCGCGTGGAGCTCTGCGGATAGAAAGTGACAGAATTCCCGTTTCAACATAACTTAATTTCATTTTAATTAGTTCACTTACCAATAAAAGACTTTAAATAATATCCGTAGACTATATTACAATGTTATAATATCAGTTTTATATGAAAATTTGAACCAGCCCACTCTAAACATAATGCGCGAGCCTTCGACCTCACCACCATACAACAAAATATATTTTCGGTAGTCAAATTTGCTTTTGCTAATTGACTATGTAGGCCCTACCCAGTCAATACGTATCAGTCAACCCATCTCGAACCTGTTTTAGATAAACCCATCATAACCTTAAAATATATCTCTTTAGAATATCAATGTCAAAAACGTTCTGCCCTGAATACTTTCTATAAACATAGAAGGTGTTAGAGGATTTAACTGATTCGGTTCCTCAGACACAGTATAAGTGGCCCACCAATCATTACCCATTCACACTCGTAAATCTACTAAGTATTGAGTTCTTCATAACCCATTGATGAGAAGTCCCTTTAAGATTCTAATTAGGCGTTCTCAAAACCCTCTCCACCAGGGTGTAGATGGTGAATTGAATTTCCACAAAATAGGTTTTCAGTTAAACTCGTTTTGAATTTTATTCCATTCAAAAACTCTAAGCAGTCTGCTAAAATCTGTAAGTTTGTTCCATCTGTTTTTATCTGAGTACACTCCCTCTACCTCTACTTACACTACCTCGTCTAGCAATGAATCTTCTTGGAGTTTGAATTGTATCAGTTCAATGTGAACCACAAGATAGACCGCAGCTATAAAAATAAAAACAACTAAAAACTTTGCATCACTTTTAAGATGACCAGCTAAGTCAATCCTAGATAGTTGAAATAAGCAGAATATTTGTTCTTTCTATGGGTAGTGGAGTATTGTATTCGTCCAATGCAATTGGGTAATATCCAGCAATTGCAGAACGTTTGGAAAATAGTTTTAAATAAACGTACTATAAACTGCTCAATATTGAAACCACCAAAAGAAGGCTCGAGTTTAAAATAAAATTCTCCCGCTAAAAGTAAGTTTTGGAAATTACATATATTTAATAAAACTATTGTATTCTAAAAAGTATATGAAAGTAACATTTTACAGAAGTATTGTTAAAAAAATCGCCAAATTGATTTTACTCGATCCCCTTATTACAAGTAAATAGCCTATGTTAAGAGAGATGCCTACTATTGATAAATAAGGAGGAAATTAGATTTTAGAAATCTCCATAAGAATAACATTTGACGCCATAAGAATGCCTACTCTATCTACCGCGGACAGTAAATTTAACTATTCTCAAGAACTGTTTGTCATTGTCTAATAATTCAAAATACTACTTTGTGTAGTTTTCTGAGCTGGTTTTAATGGTGATAGTCAAATCGTTTTGTGCATTTATTGCTTTGTCTGACAATTAAAACCATTTTTAATCATATAAAACACATAGTTCGAACTGTTATTTTTACAATCATGGTGGTGCTGTTACATTATTTGTAATCTGAAGCATTGTTAACAATGAAAAAGTGAAAAAATCTCGAGATATTGTCAAAGTCCATCCATCCTTGTGCCGAATTTCATAAATATCTGCAAAATAGTGTGGTGGTCTCGGGGCCGTTACACATCAGCCCGGAAACCATTTTTTTGGACTCATGTAGCTTCAAACTGGATAATTCCACTCTCAGCCCAAATTTGAAGATTTTTACTTAAAAAATACTTTCTCCATATACATATTTCTCCATATATTTAGGGAAGAAGGTTAAAGTATTTGGGAACGGTGTGTTCTAAAAATCATCTTAGCCTTTTTCCTTGTTAGGCCAGAAAAATAAGCGACCGTTACACCATGAATAGGAGAGAAAGTAAAACTGTTTACTACCAAGTGACTGGATAGCGTTCAAGCAGAGATATGGCTTTCTGTAAGTATTTATTTATAATGATTTGAGATTCATTTATGCTCGTGGTTCACACCAGATCTACATAATTAGATTCGCATTCTCGATTTTGACTTATTACATCATCAAATACCGGCTCATGTACAATACATGACCATATCCGTGTTGAATGAATAAACCCGCCAGTTTTACAAACTGCTGTGAAATTTGAATTGCGTAACTGCAAAATACATCTATTCTTTATAAAGGTATTGTTTTGGGAGTAATAATAATAATTTTAATATTTTCTTTATCATATATATTTCTATATTTATTATATATTTTCATTATTATTTTATATTTATTTTAAAATTATATTTAATTACGATTTTTTTATATATCTTTATTGGGTTGAGGTGAGACTTTAATTTCCACGGATAAAACGAACACAACTGCCTTCTTTAGCGTTATAGAAAGACAGAAATTGAGATGATATCCGTTTTTTGCCTTAGGGCCTATGGTATCAAAGATGACGCTAGTCAAAAAATGTCGTAATTACAAGCAATGTACAAATAAAAGTATTATTCAAACTCGTTTGTTCCGTAGATCCAATGTGTGTACAGACTTTAAATATTATGTAAATTCATTATGTTTCGTATTTTTAGTGCAAGTGCTAATATGTGGGGAACATACACGTTTATTCCTCATATGAGGCGTGTAGATTTCTGAGAGAAGATCTATATTTTATGGTATGTTTTAGATAAATCAGGTGTTATTTTTGGAATAGATATAACTAATCCAAAATTTTTATTAAACTGCATTTCACCGGACGTTTAAATACATCCACACCCATCCACAATCCATAAAAATTGATAACAGCCGTCCACCTAGCCATCATAATAAGAACTCAACTAACATAACCCAGAAAGAGACGTTGATAATAACCTACTTAGGGCCTATGGTATCAAAGATGAAACTAGTCAAAAAATGTCGTAATTACAATCAATGTACAAATGAAAGTATTCCAATTGAAGGTTTAGAAAAGATTTAAAAAAATATAATAATGAATAAACATAATGCCCATGATTCAAACTGCATTTCCAATTACGAAATTTTCAAATATCCAGTTTATGATCTTATAGTTCTACGGTGCCGGTACTGTGTTTGCTTGATATTAAATTTCTCTAGTAACACCAGAAAGCGTGATCACCCTAGTGTTCCCATGTTCTCAAATATCACATCCACATCCCAGTCCTGGGTCCTGGGTCCTGGCTGTGAACCACATTCTGGCCGGTACTGCAAGAACTAGTAACGTGCATTTGCGAAACTCCTTGTCAAAGCGTTTCCTGTAATTTTATTGGCAGCGACCGGGTGCAGCTCTAGGAGTGGTTAGTATTTAGTAGACAAACTAGTTGTAGATACGTTGCTACTAGGGAGCGAAGCTGGTCTAGCCACTAGCCACAATAGACCAACGGTCCTAGGGCTTCGCCATCTTGGCTTGCAACATAACCGTATCTGTCATCTACCATTAGAATTTAAGGTAAACAGTTTCGGAACTGTTCATGCGGACACAGTTGTAAAAGATTAAAGATTTGAAAAATCTTCCAAAACAGTTTCCATATATTCAGTAATGACTTCCATCTCAAATATATCCAACTATTTTTTGAATAGATTTGCTAAAATACGACTAGAAAATCATACTCTTTAATGATTTTGAACAATTGAACAATTGAAAGACTGTTTATGTTTTGACATGGATAAGTCTAAGCTTGGGGGGAGGGGGTAGAAAGCAAAAAGTGTAATGGATGTGACGTCATATTGTTATAAGGACAGCTGTTTAGAGGAACTGAAAACATTCCCTTTAGACATATCAATGCTCTGAACTGTTTCTCAAAGGAAGTAAATACATTTTTTGTAGTTTAAAATTTTCCAATTGGATGTATACAGTATACATTCTTATATGTACTAGTACTATTTCATATATATTTCCAGTTCTTATTCTTCACAGATCCTCTCTTAACCGTCTACAGTACCTCCGCCATTTTGGATTGTAAGTCCCGTAAAATAGATGTTAAAACAAGAATTTTCAAATTAAAACGCTTTGGTTTAGTTTGAAATCAGAATATTTTTATCAAAAGAATAACGGATGTTAATAAAACTTACTGAAATGTGAGAATTATATTACGAGTCTAGACCTTTTTATTTTTTATTTCATTTTATTATTTTTTTTTATTTTCTAGACCTGATTTTCAGTGACAGTTTATTATTGCAAACTGAATAAATGAAATTTGTAGTTTATTGTAATACTTCTTCAAACTACACCAAATGCAAGGTTTTTGGTGCAAAAAAGTCGCTGTTATTGTTAAAATTTAACATTGTTTTTTATGGTGAGTAAAAGATTTGCTGTACAACTCTTAATATGACATCAGAGGGGTTTCTTTACATCCAATGTTATTTTATTGAAGTGAAACCTTCAGTAAAGAAATTGTTTTGCTTTAAATTTCAAATTATATTCTAAACTCTGGAGCTTTATATTCTGCTAAAAATTGTTTAATACCTTAATTATTAACATGAAATTTAAAAAAATAGATGTTCACTATCCTTGTCACGATAGACCTACTATTCTATTATATTTTTATACTATGATAAAAAATAATTATTGTTACAAGTTAATACACAAAATTTACTTATAAAAATCTGTTGAAAATATAGGAAAATTTTATGTTTTATGTAGTATACAGGTATTATTTTATTACTACAAGTACGTTGATATAACAGCTGGAAAATATTCGTCAATTTTTATTCCTTACGTCTGAATTAATTACTTGTCTATTGTCAATTATTTAGTTAGCTGTCTAGATTACTAACTTATAGTAACAGTTTTTAAGACAGTTCCTGATATATTTCATCACACGTAGTATTTACTTTTGAATGGGTTATAGTTATATAGTCATATATCCAACTGTAAAATAAAGTCTTTCAATATAATTTCTTGTTTTGCAAAATGTCCTTGAAATATTTATAAAACGTAGCATTTAACTTGCTTAGTAAAGATAAGTTCACTTGGTCCACTCTTCCAGAGTAACGCTATTTTAACAGTTATCTTAAAGTATTTTTCAAAAGACTAGTTTACCCACGCTACTGCAAGAAATTATTTTGAACAGATTTTACATATTTGTGCAAATAGCCGACATGTGCATAAGAGTCTTGCTCATATTATAGTATTGTATATGATGTAAACAATCTAGTCAGGAATATTTCTCCGTGCGTAGAAGACAGATATGAGAGTATACTTCTACCTATTTTGGAATTGATGTATACATATTTCTGCGTCTGAACCAGAAATATATGGAGATAAACTTCCCAGCGTGTACCATATACATATGGAAACATACCTTCTTCCCATATTTGCATACTAGACATAAGTGGAAATATATTTCCCCGCATTTACTAGAAACATGTGTAAATAGACCTACCAGAATGAACTTAAAATAATAATATACCTTGTGTACAACGGTATATGAAGATATGAAGATACACTAACCCGTATGTAATATACCGACATGTAGATACAACACCCAGTTTGTAATAAACATTCCCTGACATGTGGAGATATATCGTTCACTTTGTATTAGACGTAGTATGTAGGAATACCTTTCAGTGTATGATAGACAGAGAGTGATTTAGTTTTTTTTTAGTGAGCAAGGTGAAATGATGAGATATGGGTACGAATTTCCCCGTCCGTGATGGGCGGTGAATGTTTAAGCAATTTTTGAGGACACTCAATTAATCCAAAAAGTAATAAAAAGTTTTGTACTCTTGAAGGACCGTCTGCTGCTGTTAATTTAAATATATCTCGTTGGTATCTAGACAAAGTATTGATTTTGTGTTGAGTTTTCTATTTGATTGAAAGAGAATATGACATTTTTGTTATAAAAGTAAAGCTATATAAAGCTTGTTTTAGAGGTGTTTTAAGTAATAAAAAATTGCATAAATTATATAATAATATAAGATAAATTTTATACATTTTCTATAATAAAATAAATTTTTAAAAAAAATTAAAAAAAATTTAAAAGAATTAAAAAGTTTTTCCTCAAAAGATCCAAAATAAAATTTGTCAAAACTTTATTTATGTACACATTATACATTTTTTACATTAATAAAGTATTTATTAAAAAACATTATAAATAATATAAATTGATTGTTCTCCAAATTAAATTGAGTGAATAACATTCTGCTAAAAAAATTAATAACTACATATTATTATAACTTGATAGATAACGTAATAAATTATACTATTATAAAATTTAATAATTTTTCCTCAAAAGTTAAAATTTTCATCATAAAAAAGAATACAAAAGATTTTTTGTAAAAAATTTGGGCAGACAAAGACGTAACACAATATGATATTTAGGACACTATGTATATATTTCAATATAATGACACACACAATTAGATGTCACACTTATAAAATGATTGTGCAATGAAAATACGTAGTGCCATACAGTCTTAAAGTAATTTGAATAACATGTATACTATACATCTGTATTGTAAACATGAATAATTGTGACAAATCATTTACAGTTTTAAATTGAAAACCTAAACAAATCAGTACGTAAACAAATGAATAAACTGGTAATTCCTATGGTATTAACTAAAGTTTGTCTTTTTTTTGAATCATCTCAAAATTTATGATTTTTGGAAGTTATTAATATTACTTCAGTATGTAATTCTTTGCGACAGAATATTTTTAAACGACGAGCTATTGATTCTAGACCATGGCCTTGTTAAACATTTACTGTTACTAAAGTTCCCCTCTTTTTAAAATATTTTATGTACTGAAATTTTTTCCACTAAAAATACAGAACATTACTTTTTATGTAAACTATTTCATATAACAAGACTAATTTTCTGTAGGAAATGTTACACTTTTTTAATTCTTCATAGTTTTTGGGCATAGGTGAATACTGGCCGGTAAAGATTTTCTAATTTGGGGGTCGGCCTGTCCTTTCATGGTTACATTTTACACGTACAGACAGTACTTAACTTTGATGACGACACCGTCTGTCGACTTTGTAAAGAAGAAGAAGAACCCGTTCCCATATCATAAACAACATCAAGAAACATAACCGTAAACATGAATAAACTGTGCCTCATATTCCTTAGAATGTGAGGCACTATGTGCCAGAATGAGTAGACTCTTGGGGCCTCTGAAACACTGTAGATCAATCTCTAAATTTCCTGATATGGTAAATCAACTAAAAGTCTAGTACGGTTTTTGTCCCACCTTCTCATCCCAGTACCTTTTGAACGAGGCCATCTCCTGGAACTGTTTTGCACATTACTTCAGGCTACATCTACTGGGTTGCGACATAATCACATAGTTAATAGCCATTGGCGGAATTTGAACCCAGGACCTTTGTCACCAAGGTCCCGCGCTCTACCCCTAGACCAGTGCGCTCCCCTGCGGTACCCTAGTACCGTACTGTAATATCTAAAGTTCACTCGATGCTCCTTTTCTGAGGCAGCCATTTTATGACCATAGAGCCCTGACAAGAATTTTCGGGCCATAGATCTCTTAAAAATCTACTATCTACACATTAACATTGTTTTTATGTAACTATTAATCAAATATGGCGGCACTAATAAAGACTCTCAATTTTCCTGTAGGAAATATGGGTAAAACGATTTCTGGAATGGGTCCTTTATGTAGTGTGAAGGGGGATGGCGGTGCGGGGTGCGGGGTGCGGCCGTCCCGAGAGTGGGCTTTGTACCGCATTGTCCAGGACACACGGCGACCGGCGCGTGCCGCCTGCCCTCTGCATTGCGAATTTATAATGTCATTTATAATGAACAAGACCGGCCACTCAAGGCTTGCGACAACTTGCCTTCCGTCTGATCGAACCCCTCAGCCCTGTCCTCGACGCAACAAGTCCTGTCTGGCCGGCGGTTTCTTCAACGAGAGGTGACGAATTAATCGGTTTTTATCGTACTGTACGTTTTTGGTTATGTGAATGGTCCGTAAAGGATTATTTCATACCAATACAATTAGGTCAATGAATATAATCTGTTATTCTCGATGCCATTACGATTTTTACTCTATAAGATCAGGGATCGTCATTCTTTCGATTCACCATTTCATTTACTGGAATAATTGTTCTAAAACACCAACATTTTTGTTGACATCTGAAATGCAAGATATTAATATGCTAAAATTAAAATGTAATTCACCTATTTCATTTAGCAAAAATAATCTTTTTTAGGGTTTCAAATTTACTTTATTATTTTGTTGGACTTTTCCAACACTTCTGCGTTTTTAACTACACAACGTTTCTGGAGCTGGAGAAACTCCTCCGGTTTTTAATTGAATATCGTACCTAATAATTACATTTAAATTCAAAGTTTTGGCTATAAGATATTCTATTACTATTGTAAAAATAAAATATACCAACCATGCACAATACACACAAAAAACATGTTTTGTATGTCCCGGAGTGTCTCCACCTCCAGAAACGTTGTGTGGTTAAAAGACAGACACGTTAGAAAAAAATAATATTAGTAATTAATAACTAACGCTATTGTGAATTTCAAAGATTCTGTATCTTCATATTATTACAATTTGATAAAAAAAGCGTTTAACACACGAAGCTGTTTCTAATTAATTATTATTTTCCGAATCCTTTCAAATGGCACCAAGCAGGCCTCGATGCTTTTTGATACTATAATAACAATATATTGTTTAAATTTAACATTGTTCTTGAGTGAATGAGAATCCGCAGATACTACAGATGTTCAACGAAACTTAGAACAATTAATTGTAAGCAGGCCTAATGACGCACAAAACCGAGTTTTTGAGAGATCGTTACTTCATTTGCAACGATCTTGGGATAGTAAATGGTGGCAGGAGTAAACAAAAACATGATGGCGTCTTCCTGCAATACAGTTACTTTGAGGACACGAATTGTGGATAGTTGTGAGCGATGGTGGGTGAGTGTAGTGTTCTCTTGTGTGGATTAACGTCCGCACTATTGAAGAAAACGTTAATCCACAAAGACCATCCTCATAATCAGACCAATTCGTAATTCAGAGGCCGTGGCTCGGATTCCACATTAAACTGTAGATCCCTTAGTTGCCATCGGCTGTTGGGCTATTAATTACCAGTTCTGTCTAAGAAAATTGTCAGCCTTAGTCAGTAAAAAGACTACAAGATCGCGCCACAATCATCCTACACTCATTTCTCATTCATACTTGGCTTAAAATACCTACCTGGGTAGGTTGCTATTTCAATGATCTAATCTAATCATTCTGGAAAATATAGAGAATAATATAGAAATGTGGTGTCAAAATGTGTGTTCTTTCTTTTTCTAAAAAGACGATCACTAAATATGAACTTTATCCGTTACAGAAAACAGACTGAAAATGAAAAATACCTTTTTTGGCTTTCCTGGGGTCATAAAATGTAAAAATGACGTCTAAAGTCCAAGCAATGTACAGACAAATAGAACTTTAATATTATTGATACAGATCAGCATTAAAGGCAGTTTTATTTAAGTAAAGGAACTACAAGCAAAGCTCATATTTATTTATCAGATCAACTTTAAGAACAGATTGTTTCAGTTTACTTAATTGCATGTTAACAGAATATCGCCGCACTTGGAACGGAGGAAGCCCAAGTAAAACATAACCGTTAAGCTCATCAATAATGAATCTAAGACTTCAACCATTTGTCTTTGCATTTTATGTGACCAATAATATTTATTTTATCGCACTTTCTGTGCCATACACAAAAAACTTCTTTTGTATGTCCAGGAGTCCAGAAACGTTGTGTGGTTAAAACACAGATACGTTGTAAGAGTGAAAAAATAATATCAGTAATTAATAACCAACGCTATTGTGGGTTTCAAAGATTCTGTATCTTCATATTATTGCAATTTGATAAAAAAAATCTATTAACACTCGAAGCAAAGTGCTTTTAATGCTTAATTATATTTCCGAATCCTTTTAAATGACACCAAGAAGGCCTACAATGGTTTTTGATACTATGTTAACAATAAATTGTTTGAATTTAACATTGTTCTTGAGTGAATGAGAATCCGCAGATACTACAGATGTTCAACGAAACTTAGAACAATTAATTGTAAGCAGGCCTAATGTCGCACAAAACCGAGTTTTTTTAGATATCGTAACCTCATTTGCAACTATTTTGGGATAGTAAATGGTGGTAGGAGTAAACAAAAACATGGTGGCGTCTTCCTGCAATACAGCTACTTTGAGGTCACGAATTGTGGATAATTGTGAGCGATGGTGGGTGAGTGTAGTGTTCTCTTGTGTGGATTAACGTCCGCACTATTGAAGAAAACGTTAATCCACAAAGACCATCCTCATAATCAGACCAATTCGTAATTCAGAGGCCGTGGCTCGGATTCCACATTAAACTGTAGATCCCTTAGTTGCCATCGGCTGTTGGGCTATTAATTACCAGTTCTGTCTAAGGAAATTGTCAGCCTTAGTCAGTAAAAAGACTACAAGATCGCGCCACAATCATCCTACACTCATTTCTCATTCATACTTGGCTTAAAATACCTACCTGGGTAGGTTGCTATTTCAATGATCTAATCTAATCATTCTGGAAAATATAGAGAATAATAAAGAAATGTGGTGTCAAAATGTGTGTTCTTTCTTTTTCTAAAAAGACGATCACTAAATATGAACTTTATCCGTTACAGAAAACAGACTGAAAATGAAAAATACCTTTTTGGCTTTCTTGGGGTCATAAAATGTAAAAATGACGTCTAAAGTCCAAGCAATGTACAGTCAAATAGAACTTTAATATTATTGATACAGATCAGCATTAAAGGCAGTTTTATTTAAGTAAAGGAACTATAAGCAAAGCTCATATTTATCCATCAGATGAACTTAAATAACAGATTGTTTCAGTTTACTTAATTGCATGTTAACAGAATATCGCCGCACTTGGAACGGAGGAAGCCCAAGTAAAACATAACCGTTAAGCTCATCAATAATGAATCTAAGACTTCAACCATTTGTCTTTGCATTTTATGTGACCAATAATATTTATTTTATCGCACTTTCTGTGCCAAACAGGTTAAATATGTGGGATTTATCCGAATACTGTAATTAGCTTAGAGTTTGTCTTGGAGCTATGATTTATTTGGTTATTTTTACGTTTTATAACCTAAAAGAGTAAAATTAGGTTGTATCAATTATTTTATTGTTAAATCAATTTGCTCAATTGTCTGTCTGTCTGTCACGCAAGAAAAAGAAACTTTAACTATTTTACAGGAAAACGAGAAAACCCCCTATTTAAAAATCGATGAGCGTTAAAATTTATCAAAAATTATACGATTAAGTGTCTTGGTCAATTAATAACATTTTAATAAAGTCTTCTGATGTGCTTCAATATTTTTTCATCGAAATTGCAAATATTGTTTCGTATGTTCATTAATCCGATAAACGACTCGTATTTTATTCTATTTACATTAGTTACAACCTTGAGCTCTTACGAAAAGCGTCACTTCCGATCATTGTAATGAAATATTGGTAATGAACTGTTAACAGGATTTGTTAGGGGATCGAAAACTCTACTCCCACTGATTTGTTCCATTCCAGTAAAACATTTGAAGTAGGCCAACAAGTTAAATTAACTTCTTAACTACAACAGATTAACTACAATTTTTTTTAAATCTTTTTTACAGCATTGCTAATACAAAAAAAATTACTGAACAAAACAAATTACTCAACTTGGTTACGCGTATGGGTAGGCCGGTCCGGCCCATTAAACGATACTGTATTTCAAAAATGATTTGCCAATAGCTTAGTCCATCACTGATATGCAAAAATAGTTCCCAAATATAAAATAACGACTCAATTTTTAAATAGCTAACTTAAATTTGTATTCATCTTCCAACGTTTTTAATAAAGAGAAAAGACATGCGTGTCTCTTGGATTTCTCTGGAATAACTTGAATACACGGTTATGCAACCTTTATACGTAAGCGAGTCAAAACTAATATAAATCTCATATGAGAGATATCAACCGAAACATTTGGTCTTCTTATTATTCTGTCACAATAGAAATTCATATGTCACTTGTGATTGTGTGTTAAAAGAGACGAGTTGTTTTATACCGTTTGCTGTAGTGATAATAATTCGTAGATAATGAATTGAACCAATCAATCATGCAAACAAAAATATTCTGAAAATGTTATACGAATATGCCAGAGACCTCTGTTGCGTATTTGTTATTAAATACCTATTTAATAACACAAAATAATGTATTTCGCAGAGTATGCAAATGTTAAGGAAATTTTTGTCGAAACAAGTGAATGCAATATATCCTGGTTTTCTGGTTGTAAAGCCATATTGAAAACAAATTACAATGCCTAAAAGTCCTCATCATTGCAGTTATATTGGGTTCCATGTATAATCACAATATTAATTGGTTCGGCCGTTCTAACCAATCCATATTCCCAAAAGAATAGAGGCCATAGCCATAATAATAGTTATCCAGGGACATAAATATAATTTTTGTATTGCTGTTATAAAATTAAAACATGTAAAATTTCAAGGCAATTAATTTATTTATTAATGTAAAATTAATGGATTTCTTCTCTATATACAGTAGGCCTACCACTAACACGTAAATTAACACCTCAACTGACTGCGCGTATTTACGACTATCGATAGTAGTAATGGGGAACACAATTATTTAACATCGTGCTTTATACACTAAAATCCAATATGGTGACACTGATAAAAATCTACTGATGGGTACGGCATTTTGAAAGAATAGAAGGAACTAGTTTCAGTGCTAAAACACCCAAGCGAATATAAATAGATACTCTTCGACCTTTTCAATTCTTGTTAGCACTACGTTCATCGATCGTGGAAAAATTATATGAAACCTAATAAATTTTACAGTTTGCTGCTCGCTTCTACGCCAGAAGAATTTTCCTTGCGATAGAGAGCGATTTTTTTGGGGAAATTGGTCCAAACGCAAAACAAGCCTGACTGCTGACTTTTGCTCATATCAAATACAAATTTAAAATTTCTTTATTGTCATAGAACTATAGTAGCATTGGCAACAAGTCTCAGATAAGTTACATGGATTTACGTAAACACAACCTTAATTTTAAATTAATTTGTAAAATAATGCATTAAATTATTAACTTTGACAGTGTAATACTCCTTATCAAGAAGAAAATATTTTAATATCTTTTATAATTTTATATTCTGACCCATTTTACAATACTCTGAGGCTCCTCAGTTTAAAACAAAAATGTATAAATCAAATCAAAAGATTGTGATCGAGTTCGTCTTGATCATCTGGCAATAGATGCCTACATCAATTCGATATCGAGGTCCATACAGAGAGTACGTTGAAGTAATTGTAGTTTTTTTCGACTTTTGTTCAGAGGAATAACAGTTGGTTATCAATACCCAACATAATACTGTAAGTAAGAACAACTGGAGATTAGTCACTCAACAGACAGATGATCGGCGGCCCGATGTTTTATTCTGCACCGAAGAAAGAAATCGATCGCCGAAGAAGTCTAGGTGGAATGTGAACAAATACAGTTAGGGTATTTTCTCTCTTCAGTGCAGGACTGCTCTCATGGTCACCTTTGCGTACAGCCACACTGTGTCTGGGATGTCATGGGAAACCACGGCAATAATAATTCTTCATGTTATGATCGTTGAGAAACAGACAACATGTCTCGTCAAGCCTCAGAACCATCCACAGCTAGCAAGAACAAGCTGATAGTTTTCCTGCGTTTGACATTGCAATGTCAGGAACCTGGCCCTTGGGTTGACCATCTTTCTATATTAGATTGTAACGGATTAGGGATTATTCAGGAAATACGTTCATATATGAAGAATACATAAGATCGCCATAGTGCAAGTTCTACGTGGAGGATGTGTATTGACGTTGATGAGGAAGACTGTTTTACACTTTAGAGTTGGTGTTATTTCCCCACGCACCATTGTGGGTGTAATACATTGAAATGTAAACTCTTGTGAATAGATCTTCAGCAAAAGAGCTAAAAAGGAGTGAGGTGAAGGACGTTTAGGTTGAGGTTTCCCGAAAGAGAATTCATGATGCAATAGGAATTAAGTAATCCAATAACGGTTTCGGTTTGGCTATCCGATTAGGAGAGATTTCGAGTGGGTAATCCTCGCTCAACATCGTCAGTTGCTTCTTTTCTTATCCATAGATAAAAATCTAACAGAAAAAATACTGTGTACACAATAAAAGCCACTGCTATTTTCAAAAGCAAAACGATGTATGTGAGTCAGTGTCTCAGTTGTTAGCGTAATGAGCTTCTATTCTGAGTCAGCGATAGCCTGGTTTGTATTACGGAGCTATTAATCAGTTTTTTTTAGTAATACTCACTTGGTACTATGCAGTCTCACCCATATGTTTGTTTGGTTTGTTTCATCCGTTCTGTAGTCCATGTGGATGACCAAATTATAGGTAAAAGAGGATACCACCCTCTTAAAAAAAGGTTCTACCCAGGGAGGGCGTTTCAAAGGCAATTTCACCAGCTCTTCGATCAAATTTCATTTGCACTTAGTTTACAATATGTACGTACGCATATTTCTGAGTAGGTATTACAAAGTCTTCGTCCGAGGCCATTTTCCGATGGTTTTATTTGTAGTTATATTTTGTACATTTCCAAAGTCAAAGTATTGTTAACGAAGAAGGTCAACACGTTTTCTCAGTAATGTCCCCAACCCTGGATTTGTTATTACCTAGCGGCCTGTTTTTGGGTAATTCATTGATTATAATTAACTGGGGTTGAAGTTGAAACCTCGGATTACTGCGATAGCACCTTACTTCTGTGCTACCCTGACTGAGACTTCTGACTTGGCTCGAAGCAAGAAGCCCAGGAGCAGAAGAGAAGGCAAGATGGTGGTTTTGGTTGAAGTGTGGTTGTACCCGTCCTCCAAATCCACCGGCGACATTCACATGTATCAGACTGCAACTCAAGGCTGCTGGGACTGCCGTTGTAGTTGCTAATACAGTCGCCAGCAGACTGAGTGATCGACTCTATCGACGGTAATGTGCTGCCATCTGCATCAGATCAGTGTCACTCGTTGACACGCCATCAGTCAGTCTCCGGGCCCCAGGGTGTCGCCTCATGGTACACCCGGGCCGAGCCAGGGCCTCCCCGGTCATGCCCTCGACGACATCCCTCCTGGGCCCCAGCCCGCGACGACCGGACATTCAGAAACTGCTCCACAGATACATATTGGTTCCGAGACAGTGCTCAAAGAAAAATTATGTAACTGATCCAAATACCGCATACTCAGCCGGGCAAAACATCATTTTGGGTATTTTCATTTGTATTTTTCACGGTATTCAGTTGTTTTTTTGTCTTTGAACGCCTCACTACCCCTACATTTATACTACATTTTTACATAGAGTCTCAATAAATGTCAGTGACCATGTTTAGTTTTAGTCCCATTTAAAACATTTCGTAATTTTAAAACATCCTTTTTCAAATGTATGTTTTGTTTGCTTGTTGTGGCCAGTAAAACTGATGTAAAATTAACGTTGTTCTTACAGAGGTAAAAGACTCTTTCGGTGGAGACTTTTAAAAAATATTGGAAGATAATTAAATGTACGTATTCAAATGTTTTCAAATTCGTATTTAAAACCAACGAATCGGATCTTGGACTTACCAATGAGTTTTTATTAGTACTGTACCATCCAACCTGTAATGTGTCGTCTCACCCCCAACTTCGCTTGATAAGTCCCACGCACAGATCTGTTATATAAATCTTAGTACAGGGCGGACAAAGTATGTGTAAAATTCACTGCTACCCTCTTAAAAACTAGTACTGTATATTCCGCAGTGTATTATTTAAAAATTAAAATTTCGTTTTAGTAAATTATAAAATTAATGTCAAAGCGTTTTTAGTTTAATATAAGTGATGAAAATTTAACACCTAGTACTTTTCGACCAACATTTTCACCATAAAGTCTATGGAATAATAAGTGAGCTAACACCCCAGCACCCGTCAGACAACATTCTGGGAGAATCTCTAATAGATTATGCGGCAAATAATCGTATTTCGTTCTGTAGGTTACTGGTATTTTTAGATTTTAATTAATAAGTGTTATCGGAGCGGTTACCAATATCTTGGGCGGCGAACACCGGTTTATTAAAGTACAGTAACATCGCATACCGTTCCGTCGCGCGGAGGCGGACAACGACTATGTATTGATTATCCGAGGGGTGCGGCGGGCAAATACAATTTTCAGAACTCTGAACTCGGGGCTTCCGCTCCTGAAAGGCGCTTCCTGCGCCGTTGAGTGGGAAAACAAAATAAATCCCTGAGATCCAAACATCCCGCTTTCTAACATACAAAACAAATTTACCCTTGACTATCCCGGTTCATAATTAAAACAACAAATTAAATGTACGTTTTAAAAAATACCGGGGTATTATAGTAAAATTATAAACGCGTCTTGCACTTTAAACACAAGACGCGATGGAAAAAGTCCAACTAATTGTTAATTTAATAATTAATAACCAACGCTATCATTAATTTTCAAAACTCTGTTGATTCTAAGTAAAATTATTATATTTTAAAAGTTTTACATTAAAGTAATTTAGTTAGTTTCTATTGAACTGACTGCTCACTTGTTTTTTGACAAATTAAAAACTAATTTTTCGTCGAATAACTTTACTCAACTAGTTTCAACTAACGTGAAGTTATTCCTATTGCATTATAATAACTCATATGAACATCCTTGTTATTGGAGAAGAAGGGGGATTATTGAAACCAACAACTTCACAACAATCTTATCAAAAAATATTAATTTATCAAATTTGCCATTTTAATATCCCTGAGAGGCATAATCTTCAAACGTAGGTCTATTTTAACCGCTTTCAAGGAAGTGGTTCCAATAAATACAAGTTAACAGTTAAAAATTGACTGCAGTAAGACAGCTGATTTCAGTGTTTTCACGTATTGAAGTATCGAAATGTTGAACAAGCAAGAGATCAACCAGTGATATTATTTAGAAGTTTCGATCAACCAAGATTTAAATAATTCTCAATGGTTTCCTTTCTCCTCCGATGCTCCTTTTACTTTTAACAAGTCTACATTTATACAAGTCGTAAACACAATGAAATTTTTGAAATCATACAAATAGTACAGAAAACTGCAAATAGCAATGGCTATTTCACTGAACAAAAAAGTATCTAACCTCCGAGGTAACTATTCAAGCGGACTAGTCACTAGGGAAGAAAGACTGAAGAAACTATGGAGGTGGCAAAGGGACGTCCTGAAATAAAAGATCTCGTCTTGGTGGGCCTGGCAGCCACTCATTAAACATTTTTCCTTCAAACATTTTTGTATTTACTTCTCTGTGAGAAATATGTTAGATCATGGATATGTTATAAAGGGGATGTTTTCGGTTCCTATAAACAGATGTCCTTTTAACCTTATGACGTCACTGACCATATGACGTCACTGTTTCAAATTTTGTTCGCGTAAATTGCCAACACCCCCCAAGAGCTAGAAAATCGATGCAAAAATTATGCATTATTTTTTCGTTAGAATATCACTTCTGTTTAGACGTGTTTGATCCGTCTGAACCAAAGAATCGAAGGTTACTTGCTAAAAAAAATTCCAAACTGTACTCGTATGTATGCTAAAAATTCTCTAACCCAGAATTTTTTGAATGAAAATTTCACGCAGGGAATCGCATAGTCAAAATGAGAGCAATTTCGCTGATTTCTTAAAACCATGACGAAATGTCGAAGATTTGCTGCGGTCTACATCAGCTGCGCCAACATGAAACAATGTCTCGGTTAATCCTGTTCTACAAGGTTATTAATGTGTAGAACATTGTTAAGATGTTACATTAAAATCTTTTCTGACACAATGTGAAAAGTACGTATTTGGTATTGTGACAGACTCTGAGCCTTTGTACAACGGTCTTACTCCGGGTCCCGGAATTCCAAAACAGTTTTTCAGTTGTCTCTCTTTACACTTACTCCTACCATTTGCTTAACAAGTTTCATGACCATGACTGGGATGTTGGCGTCATCCTGTAATCCCCAGCTACTTGGAGGTCACGAATTGTGGATAGTTGTGAGCGATGGTCGGTGGATGTAGTGTTCTCTTGTCTGGATTAACGTCCGCACTGTTGAATACTACGTTAATCCAAAAAGACCATCCTCATAATTAGACCAATTCGTAATTCAGAGGTTGTGGTTCGGATTCCACGTTAAAATGTAGGTCCCTTAGTTGCCATCGGCTGTTGGGCTATTAATTAACAGTCCTGTCTAAGGAACATGTCAGTCTTAGTCAGTAACAAGACTACAAGATCGCGCCACAATCATCTTACAATCAACTCTCATTCATACTTGGCTTAAAATACCTACCTATTGGTATGGTCGCCATTTCAATAATCTAATCTAATCTAATCATGTACAGGTCTGTAGTCTATGTGTACCGGAAAACACAGGTACAAATACAGCCATTCTCTTCAAACGATTTTAGATGAACTTTTAAACTTATCCCATTTTTTATTAAAACATAACATACCAGTTTGAGTGAAATTTCCTATTCTCTATCAAGCCACATTTACTGGGTTCTCAAACAAGTTTCATAGTACCTCTTCAGCGCTCCTTTTACGCTTTCTTATCAAAGTTACTCGTATTACGTAGAGTCTAGCGCCCTTGAGCTGTCCATGACTGTACGCGCATGTATTTCGCTGAGGATCCCATAACAAAAGGAAATTGCCCACGGGAAGCGCATGGTGACTATGTTGCATATCGATCTACATATACTGTAGGCTGTAGGCTGTAGGCTGTAGACGCGGTTGTCTAGCCAATGGCGTCGAGGGTGCACATTGCCATTGGGCGCGCGGCGCTTCCCCATGCCAACCGTGTCGGGGAAGCGCGCATAGGACCACGCGCCCCCGCGTGCATTATTAACGCGCTTTTCTCTCCCCATCATGGCGGCGACATTAAGATCGGATTGGTACTGACCGGTCGGTTCATCAAATAAATTATTCTTCGTTTTTATTTTTCTGATGTATCAGGAATGAGTTTGTGAAAGGGAAAATGAATTTTTCAATTCACATGAGATGTTTGAGTTCAGAGCTAAAATCGTACATGTTTTAAAAACAGGGCTCAAAAGATATTGTGTAGTTATAGGTTGGCATAATGTTCTTTTAGATTGGATGTCTTGCATGAAGCGTTCAAGATTCAAGGTTGAAGATTTATTTATTTCAATAAAAAATAAAAATACAGCTTTTGGTGCATTCGCGAATAAAGGAAATGTTTTCCTCACACCAATTAACTTACCAATCAAAAGAAATTTTGATTTTGGATTTTTTGGAGGTTTTTAAAACTCGAACTTGATACAATTTTATTTTTCATTGCAACTATTTTCTAAGACAAACAATAGTTCAAAATACTAAATTATTTAATGTTTTATTTTTTCATTACAAATAAGAGTATTTTATTATTTTTTATGAACTATTTTCACGTTAAGAGTTCTATATTTAAAACGTACATTTCACTGTACTGTGGTAATGTAATATCATTTTGCGCCTAAATCCATGACTTTTTAATCAAAATCTTATGAACCTTTTCTAAATGTTACATTTGCATTTATCAGGTATTTTTTATTTACGACTCTTAGAAAGATTATTAAAAAGGCACACCTCAATCTCAATTTCATGAAACAAATATATCGGCTAAGACTTAGTTTGGAGTCATAAAGTTATTTGTATTAAAGTATTTTCAAAGTGTGCAATGTATAGGATCAAAGTGAATCTCTGCAGCTAAATCCTGCAACCATCCACTGGGAAATAACAGCGGGGAGGTGAGGAAGTTATAAAGGAAGCAAATTAGGTAAAACCCAGTGTCTCAAGGTTCAGCGAAAATTCATGGAAAGCGAATGTATGCGAGTCACAGTATGCAAGCCAACTATGGACTTGGGTGCGTCCGTATATTTGGTTTTCATCATTCAAATAAATAATTTTCTTCCTTAAAGTAGCGGCCACCAATTATGTGGGTAAGTGTTTTGCTACGTTATCAAAATGAGATATCAGAAACGTAAAGCACTGCAACAACAGTGCCTGAAAAGTACATAAAAAATGTCTTAAAAATTCCAAAAACTTAAATGTAGGGTAAAACGCCCCCAAACCTCGATCTGCATGATTTTCGATCTTAATCAATTGGATGCACATTTAAAAATATGTACCAAATTTTAACACGATTTGATTTTTACCAGAGTTATTTTGTTTACAAAAGTGGAGACGACAGAAGGAAGAAATAGTCATGGAGTAGATCTTTTCATTTTTTTAGGGATTTGCTTGGTTTCCTCTATGCTAAGTCCTACGTTCATCATAGCCTTTTATGAATATGAAAATAATAATGGTAATAATGAAATGGTACAAACCTTTTCCCTTACATATAAATTCACCAAGGTCAGATTTATTAGATTAGATTAGATTATTTGAAATGGCGACCATACTACAGGTAGGTATTTTAAGCCAAGTATGAATGAGAGTTGAATGTAAGATGATTGTGGCGCGATAACCCTACTAAGCTATACAAATCTATATAATAAATAATTAAACAACACAAACAAAAATCTTTTCTTGCATTGCACTAGACTTTTAAGTAGAATGCATCATAGTTGTAGAAAATAACTAACCCTAAACACACAGAACTATGATTTGTTTTAAACTTCATTTTATACGTTTTTATACATTTTATACCTTTATACAGAGCTACAAGCTTCAGTTGATTGTAAATAGATACTAAAGGAGAGGCCACGAAATTTTGCGTTTAAGTTTTTTAAACGAATGGTTTTAAACGAATTTTTTTTCTGGAATGGTGTCAGATCGTGCAATAAGATGATAGACTTTCTAATAATCTTTATGTTTTTAAACCTATACTCGACAAGACGAAAATCACCCACCTGTCAAATTTTGTGGCCACTACTTTAGTGGCTTGTTCTGGGCCCCTGTTTGGGGGGCAAAGGCCATAAAGCTATATTTATCCCTTTATATTTATAAGTATTTAAAATTCTATAGCTTCTTAAGTTTTTTTCCTGTAAACAGCTATTTTTGGTCTTATAAATAAACTTTTTACTAATATTTCATTTATCTATTCTATGTTAATTAACTTAAAATACATGGTGTTCACTAAATTCTAAAAGGCGACAAACTGTATTTGTCTAAACTACATTTGTTGTGAAAGATTGGATATTCTGGGTCGTGGTATATTTAATAAAAATCCTGATACGAAAAAAATTAATAAAAGTCTCACAAAACAAACAAATCTAAGTGGATTGATTCACGATGTTCAAATCCAACCTTAACCCAAACCATACCTAACTGCAATACTTTTTTTAAGAACGATTAAATCTTCTTAATAGAATTTTTAAATGAAATACTCGTATAATCTAACATTCAATAATTTCACTCGCACAAAACAAAAACATACAACTTATAGTTATACTTTTGATAACCAAAACCAGTAATAAATGTGTTTTTCAAAACAATCACAAAAATTACGCACGTTGACGTTATCTGTCGACTGGTGAAAATAAAGCAACATAAAATCAGCTGTTAATAAAATATTTAAATTATTGATGTATTCATATGATCAAAATGCATTATGTCTTTTCCTCATAAGTTTAAAATATACAAGCTTTACAGGCCAGTGGGGCTTAGCCCTAAGGTTAAATACAAAACTGAATATGCCTATAGCCTGCTAGGATCAGAGACGAATCCAATAAATCAAAGATCATTAAAATCAGTTCAGCCGTTTTCGAGTTATAAAGGTCTAACTTACACGACTTTGTTTTATATATTAAGATTTACAATAATTCTCGTTAATATTATGTACATGATTTGTTATATTTTAGCACATTTTTTATTTTGTGTTTGTCAAAGCTATTGTAATTTTGTAACGTTCCGTTGGAGACAAGTCCAAGCTTTGTTAGTACCTCGTAAGTAGTCTTGTTACTTGCCTAACGTCTACCTACTGTACATTGTGGAAGTTGACACAATATACAAATATCTAAATATATGCATACAATACATTTGTATATTGGGATAGCCCAATTACTAATGGCGACCCTCGGGTTACGAGACGGGCGTTACTTTTGAGCTACAAATCTATTATTATTACTTTTTCAGTTTTAAACCAAATGTTTAGAAATTAGATAGTTCTAAACCGACGACGTGAAACACAAGTGAATGTATCGCCCCAAAATTTACGTCACAGCGAGACCGTATACATAATAACAAACAACGAATTTAAAACGTTTTTCAAGGTCGACTAATGCTCAATGGCTAATCGGGTTGGATAAAAACTCGATGGAATCGTTCAAAACAATACAATACAACCAATAACGAAGGATAAAGTAATGGCGAATAGCTAGAGCGGGACAAAGGGTGGAAATGTTTTAACCAACCCCAAACTGCTAGAGGGAGAATAGAGCCCCTAGACGGGGGTCGGCCTCTATCCTAGGCCATCTGTCGACCGGCCCATCATGGCAGACGTGTTTTTGTGCCTAGACCTAGCCCAAGGGGAGGACGTGTAACCGACAGACCCGCCAAATCCGCGAACTCCCGCCAAATAACCGTCCCCTTTGCCAACTCTTTGTGCCTTGCTTCCTGCAGGGTAAAATTTAAAAATGTTCAAAAACCATGGTTAATCCTCACCAGATTAAATTATTAACAGCTGAGCTGAATCTGTGTAGTCAACCGATGGACCTTACCCGACCAAATCACCGGCGGTGCTGAATCTGTAGTCGACCGATATGCCGAGAAAATTACAAGGCAATGCAAAATAGGACACCACAGCATCTTTAGTGAAAAGTTGATTTTTTTATCATCTGCATTAGCTTAAAAGAAAAATATACCAGGAGCTCTGAGTAAAAATTGTGTAGGCATATGTATACGGATTATTTCCCAATGAGAGCTTGATGTCTCATTTCTAAAACTATATTATATTTTGTAAAATTCAGTAGTGAGCAGTTTAGAATATTCAAATGTTTTTTCATACAATAAAACTCTCGCCAATTGAATAGATTTACCTAGTTAATATGTTTATAAAACGTATGAAATTGCAGTCAAAGGCTTATTAACTGAAAAGGTTCTGATTGTCAGCGCTTTATGTATTGGTTTAAACGGTATCCACCGTAGAATTACGGACTTGGTTACCAATTTTTGTTTCACAAAACAATTGAAGTTAGTTTGTGTCAAGGGACCGTTCACTCAATGAAATCTTTGATCAGGATTCATAAGGGAACCCTGAAATTTGATCAAAATTTAGGCTCTGGCGAAGGGTGGGAATTAGGACGCACATTATTGTCAGGAAGGGTAAAAAAGATCAACTGGAGGCCCCGAGAAGTGGAGACTGGCTCAATCACCCGGTGAGGCAGCAGTAGCCTTCGGTTATAAGCTTTGCGGATGTAAGGTTGTACAGACTGCATGCATGAGAATTCACGAGTCATAATAGTTATGACTGACCAACCTATGACGTGAACGACTATATTTATTTGTAAATGAATTAGAAGAAATATATTTTTAACTATGGTAAAAATGTATGGAAAATATATATGTTAACTGTCTTTACAAATAAGACTCCACAGATATGAGCTTAAACATTTCAAAAGGCAATCTAATTGAAACTAATCTAAAAAAATTAAGGTGGTGACTTTTGTGAAGACATTATGGATGCGCTTGAAGATGATTGGGGTGACCGGAATAGTATATTGATATTTAAATATTTTACGCATAATTTATTTAGCGCTTTTCAAACTGTCGAATGAAAATTTATGTTTCAGCAAGTAAAAGGCACATAAATGGGTTTTTATGTTGAATAAAATGCCATATATATGTTTCCAACCCAGCTTTCAAAAATGTTTTATTTAAGACTAAACGTCAATTTACGTTAATATATGTTTTAATTCCAGAACTAAGTCAAGGACTTAGATGTTGGTATATTAGTATTATAATAACCAAATTAAAATTTATTGTAATTTTCTTAGAAGAATGAAGAAGAATAATTACTTTGTAAGTTTTAAATCATAATATATTAAACAAGGCGCGAAATAGAACATGCTCAATACATGAGTATAAAAACAAGTATATTTATAGTAAGATAACTGCTTAAACAGAGAAATTATCCTCCTCAGGCATAGCCTGTATGTACTTTTGTTGATAATGTAACAATATAAATTGATGACAGTGTATGAATTGTTTTTAAATAAATCACATAGCTCCATAAAATATAAACACAAATGACTAAAATAATATAAAAAAAATTATTTTTAAACATGTAAATGAAGAAAAATAGCATTGAAAAATCCAAACACAAAAAGCGCATAAACACTGTAATGAAATTAATAACAAGCAAAAGCGACATATAAAAAAAAATTAAAATAATAAAATATTACAACTCGCATCAATTTCAACGTCAATATATTAATAAACTAGAAAAGTCAAGGACTTAGATGTTGGTATATTAGTATTATAATAACCAAATTAAAATTTATTGTAATTACTTTGTCCATTCAACTAATTAGGATTAAGACATTTTGTTTCAAGTAGTTTTATAAGTTAGTTAAAATAGCTGACCCGGCGAATTTCGTAACGCCCTACAGTAAATGTTCTGAAGTCAAATAGCATTACGGCTTCGTTGTGAAAGGTTAAGATATTCTGGGTCGCGGTATAGTTATGAGACGTTCTCAAGTGTTGAATGGTGTAACTAACACGTCTTTGTTTTATTATTTAGATATATATAATAAAAATAGATCTTTCAATATACTAATACTATGCCATTTATTAATATACTAGCCAAAGTACCCGTTCTTCGCACGGGCTAAAAAGGCTGAAAGGTGTAGGCTCTACTGATACATTTAAGGTATTGTTAATTAATTCTTCATTGTTTACAAAATGACAAAACGGGAGTGTCTACAACATTTCAAAGTAACATATGTCAAATATTGGGAGAAGATAAGGATTAATGTAATAGAGACAGTCGTCGGAAAAAAACTTAAAATCTACCATTCCGCTATTTCAAATAATTCACTAATTTCGATCCAGCAGTTTATCTGAAAAATCAACTTTATTTCTTCTTCTTCCCGAACTGTCAAAATATAGTGCAAACGGATGTTGTCATTAGAAAATGTAAACATTGAAACCTAGGACGGTCACGGCAGCTCTTTCTTCTTCTCCTTCTTCTCGAACTGTCAAATTTTAGTATTCACAGCTGTTGACATTCAAGTAATTTTATGTTTTCATTCTCTAAAAATGTAAACATTGAAACTTAGGACGTTCACAGGGCGTAGCCCGAGAGGATTTTAAGGAAATGAGTATGCCTATGTGTTGCATGAGTTTAAGATCTACCTTTGCCTAAAATTTCAAACTGGTCGGTTCAGTATTTTTCGCATTCACTTGCCACAACAAACCCACAAACAAACCCACAAACCCACAAACAAACATACAGAAACCACCTCTTCTTTATAATATTATAGATGATATTAGACATTAAATAAAAAATAGGTACATAAACCCCCAAAACTGTGAAGTATCAATGTGGCAAATCAAACTGTTCATTTCGTACTGCATTTATTTTCATGATAGTTTTAAATTGACGATTGATACAAAAGGCATTGAATAGCGATTCACATTGCTAATGGAAAGTAAACCAACAGCTGTAGCTTTAGAAATCATATGTTTTGATTGTAAAAAATTTGTAAACAAATTTAATCTCCATAAGGATAACATGGGAACTTTGACCATCTGTAGGACATAGCTGTAGAGTCCTTTGGGAGTTTCAAAAAATCCTTTCTTCGTACGCATCTAGACCTTAAATAGATTCTGTGTATCAAATATGAAGCTCCAAAGCCTTGTAGTTTTGTCAGATTTTGGTTTTATACAAAGAAACAGTACCGTTACTATCATTTAACTGTATTCCTTTTATTTATGATTAAATAATATGTAGTTCCCCATAAATTGAAAGGTTGTTACTTATATTTTTTCCGCAAGACCAATATTGATACAGTATAAATCATAACGGTTTTAAAAAGTCTGTACAAACGGACTGGAAAAGAACTTAAGGGTTGAAGTTCTAGTAGAAGTTGTAATAATTTAAGGAGCGGGGACAAAATAATTCCCATCCTTCCCTTTAAAGAACACAACATAACCACTAGCCAGATGGACGTGTCATAACACTTTTCGGGGCCTCCGAGATGACCATGCTCCATGCTACTACGTCACTAAAATAGAGTAAAAATGATCTGTTACAATGACCGAATAAGGTCATTTTATGACACTACTTTAAACTAATATGTTATATTCTGTTCTTGGACCGGAACACGTAACTGTTATTGTTAATTAAAAAGCCAAAAATACCTAGTTTACGGACGTTTGTGATCGAGTCAATATAAAATGTGTAATGAAGTTCATTATAAATATATTTTGATATATAAATAAAATATATACTATAAATGTATTTCTTCATATATATAAATATAAAAAATACGCGTGAAAAATTCAATTTTTTCAAAATTCGCTCTAAATATTTAGATTCAAATTCCATGGTTTATATTCATAATTCTCGATTAATATGACACCACCCGTATGTATGTAAAACTAATGGTTAAAAAGTTATGGGTTTTTAAAGGTAAAAGAGTAATTTTTTACATCTTCTTACAAAACGATAAATTTGTAAAATAGTTTAACTATCTCCATTTTTAAACCAGTTCAAAAAGATAAACAAATTAGTATTTTGAATTATTAGTCCGTGACTAATGGTTCCAAATAAAAGTTTACTTTTTGTTCATGGTAAACGCAGCACGTCATCTGAGAGCGCCCAATGAATTCTTATGACGAATATAAAAAAATTGATTCAGTATATCTCAACCGTTTTCTATGAAACTTGGTATGCAGTGTTGGGTTATTTATTATTAATTATTTTTATATGTTTATTAGATCCGTTTTAGTGAATTTCAAATAAACCATATAGATTGGTTTTATGCATTTTATCATAATACACAAAGAAGAGTATGGATAAAAATTAGCATTATACATATTCTATGTAACAAATAATTAGTTTGAGAATATACCAGACATTAAAATTCTAAAACAAGTATAAATAATACTGGAAAAAACTCTTGTTTGATATTTTAATTCGTTTCTGGGCCATTTTCACCACACAGTATTCTAAAAATATTTGTATCTTATTCTTTTAATCATTAAGGATCATATTACCAAACGGGTAATATGCATTCAATATTATACTGTAGAATATGGTTGAATGATACAAAAAACAAAGTTTCTTACCAAAAGTTACAAATGGCGAGTTTCGTATTTGTCTCCCTGGTATTCAAGAAACCTTTTACATGGCGTACAATGAATATTTTTCAGAGAACCAGGTATAATACGTTACTCTTATCGCAGTAAATCTAGCCTGAAACCATTTTCATGAGACTTTGTGTTATGACAAGTATTGTGTAGGAACGTTGTATTCGATTTACCACTCCCAGGAACCAGTCTTCTTTTGTGATCTAAAAATACTTCGTGAAATTTCTAAAACAGCTTCAATAACGACACTTTACACCTGGCAAGGCTCCTATAGCGGTTCCGATCCTTGGCTCCTATAGAACCGCGTAGGTCCGTGTTCGGGGAAGGCCCCTTTCTATAAATGGGTCACTTTTTGTCCCTCCACTCATTGTGCCCTAAAAGTTTAAATTTCAAGTCTCAAACTACTGGGAATTTTCAAGAAACAGCTGTTCCACACATTAGAAAATCTCCTTTTATTCGGGGGGTTCATTTTGAAAATGTTAAAAGAAAAATACATTTGATTGGATTGTCTAAACCGGTAGACAGATATGGAAGAATGTAGGGTGAAGGGGATTAGTGAAAAGTGGAGTGCCACAGGGCTCCATTTTGGGACCATATTTATTCCTCATTTTAATCAATGAAATGCCAACTAGCATCAAACGCCAAGGAGCGCTTCTTTGCAGTCGATTCATCGGTGACTGTCACAGCGTCTAACAGAAATGCTATTAAGTGTCAAAGTTTTATAAAGGACAACAACCTCAGCCAGGGGTTAGAAACTAACTTCTTGAGCTCTAATTTGGTCAAGACTCATCTTATAGAATTTTTTATTCTTAATAGGGAAACTCGCTCACTCATCGCGCATCCGACTTAAATATTCTTTTAGACGATGTCCAAATTCAATCTTCTCCAAGTGTTAAGTTTCTTGGTGTAACGCTTGATAGGCTCAGTTTTCATACGCACATTTAACATGTATGCAATCAAGTAAGTTAAGCAATTGTTTATTGCGTAAACTTTGCAATAAAGAAGTTCTTTTAATGGCATATTATTGAGTCATAGTTCAATATATGACATATGCTTTTTCAATATTGTGCTGATAGCTCAAAAACTAAGCCAATTCTTATCCTTTAAAAGAGAGCCATCAGATTGATATATAATGTTCCAAAAAGATAAACTTGCTGTGCTTCATACATCAACAACTAGCTAAAGTACCCGTCTTTCGTACGGGTAAAAAAGGTTTGAGAGAGGTTACCTTTTCTCTTCGGAACGAAATAAATATTCTAAAACATGAAAACTTCATAAAGAAAACTGCTGTATTTGAGGTAAGATGCTATTCTCATTAAAATACGTATTTACTAATAGTATTTTATACTAAACAAGATCTCAAAATTGTATACACACGAGTGTCTAAAGCATGACAAAGTACCACCTGTTATGTAATATTAGGAAAGGATAAGGAATGACGTAATAGTGACAGGCATCTGGAGAAAACTTAAAATCTACCATTTTCGGCAGTATTAATTTCAATCCATCAGTTTCTCTGTTAGCATGAGCTTTCTTTCTTCATCCTTGCCTGTAAAAAGTAGTGTAAACATAGTGAAATTAGAAATTTAAACATTTAAACCTAGAACATTTCCAACAACTGAACTGTGTCTTCTGCTTCCCGAACTGATAAAATTTAAGTGTTCACATCTGTTGACATTCAAGTTATTTTATGTTTTCATTCTTATAAAATTTAAACATTGAAACCCAAGGGGATTTTAAGGAAATGAGTTGCCTATGAGTTGCATGAGTTTAAGGTCTACCTTTGTGTAAAATTTAAAACCGGTCGATTCAGTATTTTTCGAAAACGAACCCTCAAACAAACCAACAAACATACAGAAACCACCTCTTCTTTATAATATTATAGAAGTTAACATTTTAACTTTTCCATCCATCTACCTTTTCAGTACGCTCGTTTTTAAAGCAGAATCCGTCATATTTTGATTGTTTTAAACAAATACATTAGTATAACACTAGACACAAGTTTTCCATAAAATTACCAATTCATAAAAGCACACATTCTTTACTCCACCCAAACTGCAAACAGAATCAAACATTAAAATATTTAAACGTAATTTAAAGAGTCCACTTGTTTGGTCAAGTTGATAAATGTATTTTATGACTCATTCAATTCCTGTTAAAGTTACTGAATAAATAATTTGTCATTTGTCACAATATTTTTCCTGGTTTAACGGTATTAAAAATCAATTAATTGCAGGAAATTACACGTTCGAAAGAGCTTCGCTTTCGTGTCAACACGATCTGAAAACCAACTTCTAGGGATCAAACCCGTGTCAGCAAAAATCCAATAACCCCGTCACAGCAGACCTACGTACTCAGCGAAAGTCCAAATAATATGGCAATAATAATACAAATATGTGACAAGATTAATCAATAAATACCTGTTGATAAATTAGAGTTTTTGCCTATTCTCCGTAACATTAACACGGGAAAGAGTATGCTGGTTTGCTGCTTTGAGGAACACTAAAGTAGGCATTTTTACCATAAACTATTTTTATTCAGACCATATACCAAGTTGTATCATAACTGGCCTCATGGTTTAAATGCCAGGCCGCCTTCGGGCAGAGATAAAAAATTATCATTATCTGGACATAAATAAAGGAGTTTGCCTATTCTCCATAAGATTAACACGGGAAAGAGTATGCAGGTTTGCTGCTGTAAGGAACACATAAACTATTATTTTTAGCATAAACGTATTGATGCCAGCCACATGAAGCTAAATACAAAGTTTCATCGAAAAACTTCTTGGTTGATAAGGGAAATATTAATTTTTCCTTATCCTCCATAAGATTAGTATTGCAGACTCTAAATGCAACGTACTATGTTTAGATTTTTTAATATCTCGATAACCGTTGGAGATTGAGCAAAACTTTAAGAAGCTAAACTGTGTAGTTTATTGAGCTGATTCTAATGATGAAAGATAAAATTTGAAAATTAAAAAAACTACATGGGGAAACCCCTATTTTGGGGTACAAATCCCCCCCAAAACTACCTGTTCCGATTGACCGGTATGTCTGGATTACGAACTCATCCGATAAAATGTAAGAATACACGTTTCAACCAAATTTGGTCTCGATCGGTCCATTTTATGAGAATTATCGTGTTCACGGACACATATATTATCACAAATATAATTTTTAATGAGTATTGTTTTTGCCCTCTGGACACCTAAATACAAAAAAATAACATTGTCCCGGGCTTAAGTCTTGCCATGAGACCTACGGTTATAGATTCTTCCATATGAAAAATTCACTAAAAACCAGTTATAAGGGACCTACAGTTTAACGTGGAATCCGAACCACGGCCTCTTAATTACGAATTGGTCTAATTATGTGGATGGCCTTTGCGGATTAACATAGTATCCAATAGTGCGGACGTTAATCCACACAAGAGAACACTACATCCACCAACCATCGCTCAGAACTATCCACAATTCGTGACCTCTAATTTGTTTCAGGAATTAAATTCTAGAATATTGAAAGGAAAATTTGAATACTAGATGGGGATTTAATTGTATTTAGCCGCAATAACCGATGAATCAGGTCAATAACGTAAAGATAAATGTGGATTCACCAACCTTCAACAACTAACTTGACCGATCGGTTATCGGACTCACCGTTAAATCTATCATCGATAACTGACCAAAGCAGGTGTTAATTGGTTGGACTCCCATTTAACCTTATTTGTCTGACCTAATCTACATATGAGCGTGGTTGTAAACACCATTAGGTACTGTTGTTGATTTATGTTAGGATTGTTACCTTTCAGCAATAGCTTGAATTAAATACAGTCACAGAATATTTGTAATTCATAATTGGGTTGGTTATTTTTAATATTATCTTTTTGGAATTTTCCAACGCGTCTGTGTTTTCAGCTATACAACGTTTCTGGATGTGAACAAACTCCTCCCGTTTTCAACTGACTACCTAATGATTACGTTTAGATTTAAAAGGTTTTAAGTTTTAGAGAGAGAAAATTTATTTATTATTTACATCTTCCTACCATTGTAGGTTGCTTAAAACAAAGAATATTTTTACAAATATTTTTGAGGATGATCGTTGATTTTTTTCCTTTCATGGTGCAATCTTCAAGTGGACTTGCCATCGATAACTGAGTACATTTAACGTTATATTTATAGTATATAACTGAACAGCTGATCAGATGTCTTCACAAGTCTGCCAACATAATGTTGTAAAGTTCTATGTGGATATGTAGAGGAATATTTCAGCAATAGATGTTTGTCTCATTATCAATTAAATAGACATTACATGTTTTTATCCCATGAATTTAACTTATGAAAAAAATATTTATTTTTCTTAAATATTGTAAATAAATAAATAATAAGATTACCGAACTACACGAAGCCAGATAGAACGATAGTAATATTTTACATGTTTGTCTTGTTTAGAGCAAAAAGCGCACAAGTTATAAAAACCGCTGCGTGAAAAGAACTTAAGTAAAAAGAAAACCGGAATTGGATACCTTGACGGCCACCTGTATTGCGATATGTAGTGTTACGATGTCCTTAAAAAGGTCCTTTAATATCTTCATTCAATGTAAAACTCAATTTAAATTATTTTGACTACATAAATATTACAATGAAGTAATAAATTTTCTCAAATCACAGTGTGAAACAATTTAAATAAAGAATTTACAACGCCTTAAAAGAGATATACATAAATACAACACAAGACAATATAACAAAATTGATGTGCCATTTCATATATTATCTAAGACATTAAACAGTTATGAAGTATTAGGTTTAAAAATGTTCAATAAATTTCCTACAGAACTTACTCAAATACCGTTTGATGTATATAAATTACAAATTGTACACTTGCCTTGTAAAGAACCCATTTTATTCTGTATCAGAGTGTTTTAAATGCCAAAATTCTATTTATTAGGCTACTGTATATTGTTCTGTGAATTAAATAATGCACTTGAATGTATATACTTTCGTAGGTTAAGTTTATTTTGTAGTCCTGACTTTGTTTATTACTATAATGGTTTAATGACAATAGAATTTGTATTTATTTATTTAAATGAAAAACTACGATACAGGTTAGCCTACATAGATTATAACCAATAGGCAACATCATAATCTTATAGCTTATCACCACACTGGTTACATAGATAAATTAATAATGTCAGTCTGCTTGATGAAATAAACTCGTAAGAGTTGTAAAATTAATTTTGACCGGATATTATTTTAAATACTGGAGCCCTAATTATGAAGTTTTTTGTAGAAATTGCACACAAGGACATTTAGAAAACTGTACAGTTTTAATTTGGAGCGAACAACATCTAAACAGTGGTTATGACGTATATTTAACTTTATTTTTAGAGGGTACGTAATATTTATTTATTTTTTAAACTGGTGCAAAGCCAAAGAGTTTTTATACGGTTAAACAATAAAATAAATGGGAAAATATTTTAATAAAAATATATAGAATGAGAAGAGTAGAAAACATTCATAGTACATAGAAAAGTATATTTTATTCCAGACTTACATTCCAAACTCAATTTCAGTATACATGAAGATACTTTGAATCACGAATTCATTATTGAAGATTAACGTTTAATCGTTGATTGAATCGTCTATCTGATGAATAAATTGAAATAAGACCAAACTAGTTGTTTTGGTTTTTTGCCTGTAGTCGATGGTTGTATTGGTATGGTCAATGGTGGGATGGTGGCGACGTCTTGTAATTTAGCTACTTGGAGTTCACGAATTGTGGATAGTTGTGAGAGATGGTCGGTGGATGTAGTGTTCTCTTGTGTAGATTTACGTCCGCACTATTGAATACTACGTTAATCCGCAAATACTATCCTCATTATTAGACCAATTCGTAATTCAGAGGCCGTGGTTCGGATTCCTAGTTAACCTGTAGGGCATTAGTTGCCATCGGCTGTTGGGCTATTAATTATCAGTCCTGTCTAAGGAACATGTCAGCCTTAGTCAGTAACAAGACTACAAGATCGCGCCACAATCATACTACACTCAATCCTCATTCATACTTGGCTTAAAATACCTACATTGTAGTATGTCATTTCAATAATCTAATCTAATCTAAAAAATGCACGTTACAAGAGTGTAATAAGCCCAAATGTGTTTGTAAATATGTATTTTTGTGATGGGCTTTTTCAGGGAAATTTCATCCATCAGTCATGTTGTAATATTGTAGTCACTTCACGCAGTGCACTTAACAATCGAAACAGTTTTGTTGTGACAACAAAATTACCAACCATCTAATACTCAATGCCGAATACAATCTTTCAAAATTTCTCATAATGTGTTTGGATAAGCGACTTGTTAGAAGACGTCCAATCTTGTCTTTATCCGATCAACTCGACGAGATGCCGCTTACCCATCCCAGTTATAAATTTCCTGAAATAAAGTTAAGTAACGATAGTTTTAGTAAATTATGGAGATCCCCCAAAATTGAATTTTTAGAATAATATTTAAAGCTGTGATTATTATTTAAAATCCGAGACATCGAATTTTACTTTTTAATTTACTAGTTTAATTATCTTATTCCCCATAAGACCACCATTGGACAATGTGACGTGCAGGAATCTCAGATTTGGTCGTCCCAAAACCAGAGAGCCCTACTCGAACACAATGGGGACGTAACTCTAAGGAAAATGAATAAGTTTGATGTAACTAGTAGACTGATTCACAATTTTATTTTATCCTCATATTAAGATTCAATATAACCATTAACAATATCAATGACTCGCAAAGCTTTTATCTATACACGTACTGCGTTTACCGCTGGATCAAAATTACAATTTTCTTAAAAACTACTAATCGTAGAATAATATTTGAAAGTGCTAATATTTTAGTTTTGCGAGTTCTTTCTATTGCTGGTCATTATATTGATAGCATCAAACATTGTATGACAAAAATAGAAAAATTCAAATTTTGACCTTTTGAATCTCTACTTTTAAACCCCGATGTTTAGAGAAATGCAGGTGTGATATTTGGTTTGTCTCATAACGGGCTATAAATAATACAATTTTCAACAAAAAGTTTATAGCTCTTTTTGAGAAATTTAAATTTTACGTGTTTTAGGAGAAAAATACCATTGAAGTGAAAAATATTCCGAGATACCGTGTATTATTACCTAAATACAGCATTTCATGAAAATTGGACTAATAGTCTCGTCTCTAGGCTTCTGCACACTAACACACGGAAATACATAAAGGCAGACATCACTCTAAAACAACTTTTTCGATTCAGGGAGCACTAAAATGGATATATCCACCAAAACTTAAGTTTGAAAATTCTGACTCAATCAATACTTTCTGCTTATACTATCGTAAAGAGAGAAAAAGAAATGAAAATGTTTTTAAATGTTTTTTTTCTTCACTTTTTAATTAGAAAAGAATTTCAGTTCCGTATTACAACATCTAATCCTTAGGCAGTAGAGGCGTGTGGTGTTACTCTCGTGTACTGATGACAGTAAATAGGAGAGTGCGTTAACTGTGCTAGCAAATAAGTAACCTTGTTACTGAAGTAACCTTGTTTGCTTAAGTAACATGTAATGTTATCGCGCGCTTGTTTGAAAATGGTATTTTCACAAATAACAGTATACGAGTAGAAAAACTGGCTAAATTTGTCTCGTTTTAACCCGATACTCAGGCTTTTTTGAGTTTTGAGTCGACGAAACATCGACCAAGTAACACCAAGTAACATCGACCACGTCACCAACGCAAAGCCAAGTCTTATCACGACCTTCTTTCTGTACAATTAATTTCTTTCTATGTTACAGTTTAATTTTTTCCAGTTTCACATTTTAAGCTGTAATTTTCATATTATCATGGATTCCATTTCAAGTTGACAATGACAATTTTAGCAATAATTTTTTATCAGGTATTCCGATACTTCTTAGATTTATTGTTTTCCTTGTTTTTTATTTACTAATGTACTATTTACTACTACTATGTAATATTTACTATTTACTAAATGTGAAAAAATTATTACTATCGTAATTTATTTATATATTTATTATTTATTAATAATCGCATTGTCTCACTAAGGTTTTAACATCATTTGGATAATTTGTTGGCTTATCTAAAAAATGTTTGTATTTACTTCCCTATGGGATGTAGGTTAGATCATGGATATGTCTAGAGGTATTGTTTTCACTTCATCTAAAGCAGCTGTACATATTCATTTATAGTAAAAATTCAATACAATAACTCTGGTAGTTTCTATGGAAACCTGTTACATATTTTCCATCTTAAAATCACCAACACCCCTCCCCCCCAGAGCTAAGACATATCCATGCCAAAAAACATTCATGCATTATAATAATAATCTTTACCGTATTAAGCTTAGCGTTTTAGGGTATGCACCTATTTTATAAATGTTTTCAGGCAGCAATTTTGTATATTTCTGAACATATTACTCTACTCCTTTTTTTGTTATTTATTTAATTGTTTATGTTTTTTTTGTTTAAGAAATGCAGAAATCTTGAGTCATTTTAAAGGGGAATATTATAGTCCCAATATGGTAACCCATAGCCGTGCAGGAAATGACTGCAGGAGAAGACCATGGCTGAGTTGCCAAACTTACACAAAGTTACAATGAGACGACTTTAGTAACTCGCTGCAACATGGATGGCACCTGTAACCTACAACCCCGCCTCGTAGGCTATAACCCTACAAAATATTTATACATGCACGCGTGACAGGCGTGAGAAGCGGTTGTAGTTTGTAGGGTGGACTGTACGCGACCGGACCTAGTCCTAGACCTAGACCTAGTCCTTGTCCTCTGATTCAACTATTAGTACGCTATCGTCTCTCTCTCGCAGTGTTTACCCGGGCCATTTGTCATTACATGTATCATATCCGGTTAATGACAAGAACATCCGCCCACCCAGCCACCTCGGTCACAGTCAGCCTCAACCTTCGCTCATGGACCGATAGTTACTAGGCCTACCTTGTATTACCTTAACTAGTCATTAATTATAGGTTGTACATAGAAGTGATGTGGACGTAGTGTATATACTGTAAATACCACACAGGATCAATATGAGGTATTTATGTTTTTATTTATATAGTGTCACGTTATGTTTGTTGAACGCTGAAAATTTTTTAAGTTAAAATATGATTTCCCAGAATCCAGTATGCAGTAGCAACGCGCCCTGTTGATGTATATAAAGAGGAGGAAACATGAACTCATTCTGGCATGTTATGTTCCAATTTAGAAAACCATTTAATATTCGGTTGCAATTTAAGATAAAGGGGTTATTTATTTTCACATGTAAGCTTAACTCAATTTTATAAGTGTAATAGAATAGTCGAGAATGAGTACAATTTTCTAACCTTTGCTAACACAATAATAATAATTAACCTCTGCAACAGTGCATCACTGGTCTTTTCTATCTTAGCATTGTTATTTCGTTGGGGTAGGTGGATTTTAGCTCGGAGTAGATTACCGCCTTAAATACATTTTCACCCAAGTTTTGTGTTAGCGTGGGTTGGGTTTCTTATAAAAGTTTTAGCAGGGATTATTAGACAGTTGTATTGATTAACAATAAATTTTTGATAAAACAGTTTAATTATAATATTTAATCTAATTATCGGTTAATTAATTTTATTAATTGGAATGTACTTTAATTAATGTAGGATTGTGTTTAGTGCGTATGTTGACATGTAGGGGCGGTAGCGCTGAGGGCGGGAGGCATTAGTGCTACCGGTGGCCGCTAGGAGCGCGCGTGTCGCCCTAGGCCCCTCCTTCCCCCTCCGGTAGGGGCCCCTCCTTTGCTTCTTTCCCGCCAACCGATCCTAGGCAAGCCTTTGTCTAGGCCCGGCCTAGGACACAAAGTAAAATATTGTCTATTTTCGGCTAGTCTCAAATTAAGTGCGTCCTGACGGAAGCCGACTCTGATGTGTCTCACTAAAAAAAAACCAACTTGTTACATGTATGTTACCATTACCTATTATTCAGTAGCGCAATTGGTTTTTGTAGTTGGCATGTTTAGAGTGTATATAAAGAGGAGGAAACATGAACTCATTCTGGCATGTTATGTTCCAATTTAGAAAACCATTTAATATTCGGTTGCAATTTAAGATAAAGGGGTTATTTATTTTCACATGTAAGCTTAACTCAATTTTATAAGTGTAATAGAATAGTCGAGAATGAGTACAATTTTCTAACCTTTGCTAACACAATAATAATAATTAACCTCTGCAACAGTGCATCACTTGTCTTTTCTATCTTAGCATTGTTATTTCGTAGGGGTAGGTGGATTTTAGCTCGGAGTAGATTACCGCCTTAAATACATTTTCACCCAAGTTTTGTGTTAGCGTGGGTTGGGTTTCTTATAAAAGTTTTAGCAGGGATTATTAGACAGTTGTATTGATTAACAATAAATTTTTGATAAAACAGTTTAATTATAATATTTAATCTAATTACCGGTTAATTAATTTTATTAATTGGAATGTACTTTAATTAATGTAGGATTGTGTTTAGTGCGTATGTTGACATGTAGGGGCGGTAGCGCTGAGGGCGGGAGGCATTAGTGCTACCGGTGGCCGCTAGGAGCGCGCGTGTCGCCCTAGGCCCCTCCTTCCCCCTCCGGTAGGGGCCCCTCCTTTGCTTCTTTCCCGCCAACCGATCCTAGGCAAGCCTTTGTCTAGGCCCGGCCTAGGACACAAAGTAAAATATTGTCTATTTTCGGCTAGTCTCAAATTAAGTGCGTCCTGACGGAAGCCGACTCTGATGTGTCTCACTAAAAAAAAACCAACTTGTTACATGTATGTTACCATTACCTATTATTCAGTAGCGCAATTGGTTTTTGTAGTTGGCATGTTTAGAGATCAATTGTGTTATTGGTTCGGTGAGAAAACTGAAAACCTGTTTAGATTGTTTCAATTTAAAACTCCGCGTGATATTTATTAACTCCCATGTATTATTAAACAAGATTAATTATAAATAGACAAAATACATAGAGGGGAATACTTTTCGGATTGAATACGAAATTTTAGGCAGTAAACTGCGTTTACACAAATTAAGAATGTTTAGAAGACAGAATTATATTTCAGCCTCTTCTGGTCGTTGTAGTTTTCCCAAAAGTTAATCAATATTCGTTCATAGTTTTACTCACTAAATAAATTAGTAACTTGCTATGAACTCAGGTTAAATTTCCTCTGAGTTATCAAATTACTATAAACAATTAAATTGATACGAAGTACCTATATATGTTCTTTTATGTCTACCAGATCCTCAATTTAAAATTAAATAAGATTGACTTATATATGCTACAATTAACAATATTGACAGAAATGAGTAATTAATTATTAATCATATGTTTGTATACTATCATTTTAATATTTTAGGTGGCTATGAATAAAAATTTTAGTGAGCACTAGACTAGCTTTTAATATTATTCAAGCGTAGGCTACTTAGAATGTATTAAAAATATTTCATATAATTAATATAAACAATAAAACATTATTACAGTTCCTTAAACGTTTCTTTATAATAAGTTATATGCAACTAACAGGCTAGAATGATCAAAAAAAGATTCCTTTTTTATATCATTTAACAATACCACACCTTTTTAAATGATCCATATAACCAACTGAATGGTATAACATAAGTTATTGCGCCAGTAAATATCTTATAAGATTAATTTTTAATTAGGACTGCTAATATTTTATTTTTCATTGATATTTAGTTATTTTATGTTTAAAAATTATTTTGTCTAAAAAATTTAATTATATTTGGATTTTTGGAAAATATTATTACCATTAGCTAAACGTATTCCTAAGAAACTCTGTTTAATGTGTTTAAACTTGAATGGTTAGTAATTGTGATTTGGAATATCGTCGATATAAGATAATACGTAATATGTTTTACTATAATTTTTTTACACTTGCCTGTCGAATTCCAAATAAATCTGAATACAACACCACCTTAGATAATATAATCTAGTCAAAACCGTTGAAGCTACCGAACTGTTATTATTTTAAGAAAAATAACAGCGCCTGATTTTGGTTACTAAAATACTATCATTATTTTCTCTAGTACAACTTTTACTATCGATATGAATGAAATTGGAATTGAATTTATTGTAATGATACATTGTTTAGTTTTAGTTTTATGCCCTTGGGGACCTTGACTAGACATTTACTAGACAAAATAAAGAAGACGGTTAATTTGTGATCGTCTTCTCTGTAAATACAAAAGCATTCACTATGTTAATAAAAGGTTTTATCATGAGAAGGTTTTTGAAAACTTAAAAACTTAAAATTGTCCCGCACGCTATTGTGCTACTAGTGCTCCTAAACTCCTGTTTTAGTGCAGTATCAAATATTTTTTATGTAATACTGAACTTGTAAAAAATATTTAACAGTAAGAGACATCCAGCCGTCTTGGTTGGTTACTTCTAAAAATGAATATTAATTTGTTGAAATTAATCATTGATTTTTAACATTTTCCAAAATTATACTATATTTCGTAATTTAAAGAATTTTACTTATGATAGAGGGAAAAAAATTTACTAATGAATAAATATTATCAAAAACGTAGGCCCATATAGTAGCTGTGGAGTTGGATTTTCCCTCCTCCTTCATATTAATATTAATTTATTTTCTCATTCTTTTTATTTTATATTCATATTGTTTAAGATTTAGGTTAATATTTTTTCATGCTGTATCTTGCCTCCTAACACTAAATCATACAACCCGTATAATGAACAGACACACTGCCAGTAGTGTAATAAAAAAAACACAATTTTATATGACAATTTTAAATAAGTTTATAAACATAGAGTTTATATTTTTTTGAACCCTTAAGATTAATTTTATCAACATATTAAATTTTCAGTTTTAAAAAATTTTTTATTTTTAAATTTTTATTTTATGAAGTTTTGTTAAATTTTAAAATAGTTTCAAATTGCGCATTTGGTTTTAAAATACAAATAGCTTTTGTGGAACACATATTCAAATTCGTGTCCTATTTCACTTTATTATTTTTTATTACTGTCAAATATTTAGATAATGTGTGATATAATTGTAGGCCCTATGCCGGACGGATAACATCGGTAAAGACAGTACTGTAAGACGATTTATTATTGCGAGTCACGTTATTGTTTCACTAACACCAGGAGTTTGTAAACATTTATTACGCTTAACTGGACAGATATAAAAATAAATCTACATCAGAATACCTGTGTGTTCCAAAATAACAAGTCATTTACGGAAACATCTATTTCGTTTTGTTTTCTTACAAAACTAAAATTACAATTTTTCCTGTACATTTCTAGGAATTATGATTTCATAGAACAAATTTTATCTTTTAAACCCCACATAACCTGAATGGGTCTTATCTCAATTTCTGTCTGCCTGTGAGTCAATCATTTTAAACACTTTTCATCCATAATGAGTGTACCCCACTATGATCAAAGATGTTTTCAACATTCTATACTTTTTGGAGAAGGTTTTTGCTTACTTTAAACGGATTCAAAACCTATTAAACAGGGTGGTTATAAAGTCACCCCTATTTTTTATTTGATAGAAAAAGTAAATAACCTTTGGGAAACCATATAAACTTAATCCAGAATATCTTTTAGAGATATCAAAAATTTTTAGTGCCCTCCAAAAATGGGAGATTTTGGGAGCAACTCAAAATTTTCAAATGTAAAGCCCCGTCGAGATGTACCTCATTTTGAAATCCTTGAAATTTAAAGATATTGGGGTCTCTACCCCAACACAGTACAAAATGGCGGCATTTTGAAAATTATGACCCTGGGTTTTTAAGTCCCTTTTCCCTTGGTTTTTGCCACAATTTACATTTAAAGTGATTTTCAATGATGGGATTAATTGTAATAGGTATATATTCTAACTTTTGTAATAATTAAAAATGTTGGGAGGTACCTAAGGTCTAAGAAGTTAGTCATGCGACATGTCAAATAGCACTCGTGATCAATTCAGAAGTAGACTACTACATCTTTGACCTAAAATAATAGGGTAAAGGGACTTCACAGCCACCCTGTATAAAGCAAGTGTCACACACTCGGTTTTGAGCTATATTCAGCTGTAAAAATCAATATTAGTTTGTTAAGACTGATAATTGATTTTAAATCTATACTACTGTATGTTGAAATGTAATCTTAATCTAAACCAAATTTCACTAATTTAGCCTACACATTTTCAATTTTAATTTAATTTATCTAAGTTAAAATAAATACTACATAATTGACCTGATAATTTATCTATCATTTTTATTTATTTTTTATGTTATTTCTTATTTTGATGCCAGTGAAACAATTGGTCATAGCAATAAGTATCTTTCATCTTATGATACAACCGAAACAAAGGACGGGTAGCTTCTAGTTTATAAATAAATTTTCAACCATCGAAATTCAAAAACTTTACTAGCCTTTCATTTAAAACTACACTAGTTAATATCGCTTCATAGGATATTGAATTTACATGTATATCTCAGTGAAAAATACGGTGAGAAAAATAAATTTAGATTACTTTAGTGTCACCTTGCTAGTTAATGAATTTTAATTTAGTGTCATAATATGGATATGATAGTTGAATAGTTTAGAGTGCAATATAATTCAAGTGCAATACTTATATGAATCAGGATGTTTATATTAAATTTTATATATCGAGTTCATATGAAATGATATAAGAAAGGTTACCTCAAACTTGTAAACACTTTACATTTACGAAGGAGTATTGGCAAGTAATTGTAATTATTTTCTAGAAAATTAACATTCATTTTCATGGCTTTGAGAATACGTATTTGAAATAATACTCTTATAGATACTACGGTCTTATTCAGTACCTTCTTTGGTTTATACGGAATATTTTTATATACGTTGGTTCAAATTGTCTAACTTAATTTTACATTATGACCATTATATTATGGTAAATCATAATGTCCCACTTGATAGGTATATTTTATTTAAAGAGTTCATTATTATATATTTGTTTTTTGTTGTAAGAAAAACACGAAAACGCATTCAGTATGCTGACATGAGTACTGTAGAGCGAATTTCGAAGGGATTTATTCCCATCATAGTAATCGAATAGTACTAAGTATGCAGGTTTGCCGCAATAAGAATTATTTACATGGCAATGTAATAATCTTATATTGAGGTTGTTCAATAAGTAAAAACACATACAAAATTGTATTGTATTATATTAATAACTAAGCGAGTTATACCAATTCATCTATTCTCCGTAAGAATTACATGGACAATGAATACGTAGGTTTGCTACCGTAAGAGACATCAAATTTGGGGTTTTTATGAATGTATTGATAAAACTTAACGATATGGGCTTGTATGAAAAATTGTGGAAGAATATTTAAGTAAATAAATGAGTTAGTGATTTTTAGCTATCCTCCATAAGGTTAACATTGCACAATGTACTGTATTTACCATTTTAAATATCTCAGTAACCAACTGACCTAGAGTCATGATTCAAAATACTAAATTGTGTGTTTTTGTTACCTGAATGTCATAGCTGAATGGTCAAACCGAAAATTAGATTTTTAATCTAAATTATATATATGTATCAAATTATATCAAAAATTATATATAAGTTAATTGAAAAAAACTTGTTTGGGGTACAAACCCCCCCAAAAGTGTAGCTATTGTAATCCAATTGCGTTGCCCAACAAACTCATCCAAGATATTACAGAAAGCCAATTGTATATTTTGTACATATTCCTTCATTCTGACACTGAAATCGCCATGCTTTTGGATCGATGACTACGTGTGGGACATGGTTTTAGCCACATAAGAACAATGTTGATTCTGCGACATCATCACTGTTCACGATAGGCGTAAAAGATGATTGAGGCAAAAAAGGCGTAATAAAAGTTGACATTTTTATTTAGGAATTAAATAATCTATCTCATATCTTTATAATGTTAATAAGTTATTTCACTCCATATTTTTCTTCAAAAGCAACAGCTTATAACACTTACCTAATAATACTTAACACCCCCGTCGCAGCAGACCTGCGTTCCCAGCGAATTTCCAAATCAATAATTATTTATATATAGGCCTAACAGGTTTGATCAATATCCGTAATAAATGAGTTTTCCTACTCTCCGTAAGATAAATATGTGAAAGAGTATGCAGGTTTGTTGCTGCGAGGAACACTGAAAGTAGGCATTTTTTCGATAAACTATTTTTATTTTGACCATATTCCAGGTTTCATCAATATCAGTCCATAAATAAAGGAGTTTGTCTATTCTCCGTAAGATTAACATGGAAAAGAGTATGCAGGTTTGCTGCTGTGAGGAACACATAAACTATGACTTTACCATAAATGTATAGATCCCAACCACATGAAGCTAAATACCAAGATCCATCCCAACATTTTTGTTAATAAGAGAAATATTAATTTTTCCTTATCATCCATAAGATTATTATTGAAGCCTCAAAATGCAATGTACTGAGATTAGATTATTTTATATCTCAGTAACCGTTGGAGATAGAGAGAAGATTTTAAGGAACTAAACTGTGTAGCTTTTTTAGCTAATTCTAATAGTAAAAGATAAAATTTGAAATTTTTTAAAAATTACATGTAAAAATGCAAAAACCCAATTTTTGTGGTACAAAACCCCCCAAAAATATCCCTTCCGTCAGAAATCATATAAGAGAACTTTCGTTGTGTAATTTATGTTTTTATATATTATATTATTGTGTCAAATTTGTAAATATCACGTATAGCAGGTGTGTCTGGCGGTGTGGGCGCGGGTGGTGAGACGTGAGAGGTCGGATAAGGATAGATGCGCAGCAGCATGTCCATGTCACAGGACAGGAGGCAAGTGTAATGGAGTGGCGCTTCGGCTTTGCTTCCTCAATACAGTAGGCCTACAGTAGTTGTCGTCTATGCTTTGCTAACGCTTAGATTCGTAGATATCAGAAAATAGTAGATTTCATCACTAGGACCATAAACGGGCGTTTTGATACGAGAACAAGTTCAATAGCCTAAGCTATTAAATGTGCGAGTTTATATCAAAAAGCCAGAACTATATTTTCTTCATGCTGCAAATAAAATGAAATAAACACCTGAAACTTAAATTAATACCTGATTTATTATCAATAGTTGTCGACCATTTTTGTCGCTTTAGACTCATCAGCTGTTATGTTGCTTACGTGTAGCAGTTCTTTTTTGATTTTTGATTGGTTTTTTTAGGTTATGTCAGTGTTAGTTAAAGTTATCGATAGTTCGATTTAATAGTTGATAACCAGTTTCACAATCCATATTCGGAATGTCCGAAATACACAAAAAATCGATAGTGATTGATTTAGATACTTTATCGAGTATTTACAATCGAATGCTGACCTCGAATCAAAAATATCATCAACAATGATATTTTGCTGCCTAGGAATCAAAATAATAGGTTTAGTCCTTGGAAGATAAACAACTTTGGCTCTTCAACATATGTACATCGAAAACATCTCTTTTTTAAGTAGTATGACGAAAAATGTATTTTAGTACAGTATATTACATGAGATCATATAATAGTTTCTACGCTTACTTTAACCATCCAGTAGAATAACCTTTTATTTTAATAATCATTATTACCTTGATTGTATACCAGTAGGCAGTAATGTTAGGTTTCAAGTACTCTAGAATGCTCATTAATATACATGAAAAACAAACAATTTTAGCATGATTTTTTACTTCCTACAATTTATCCTCTTTTGTTATGGGACTGTTTATCATCGCATAAAAATACATATTTAAATCCTTATTATCGTGTAAGCACTCTTTTCAATAACAAACATTTTGGAAACGTTAAGAAATAAAACAAATTGAGCTTTAACTGTGGCTCGCAGACGAACAGGAAGCTATTGCGTATAGGACTGCCGCAGCCTGAGTTGCCAAACTGTGCAAATCTTGAGCTCCAAGTTATAATGAGACGACTTGACGTTGACATGTTTCTATCACTATGACTATAAAGTGAAAAATTAAATTAAATCTGGAAACCAGTGTCAGATAATGATAAGCTTATAGGCTATGTCGTTTTAATAATTTAGTTAGCATTTTTTAAATATTATTTTTAATGTCGTCAGATGTGTAGAAATATCTACTACATTACTTGCGTAGTAGTTTCACCTACTACACTTTCCTGTAAAATTTAAGTACTGTATAATAATTCCAAGAACAAAATTATTGCATTTTTTATTTTAAAAATTTAATGTTTATGAATTTTCATACGTATAATTGAAAGTTGATAAATTACTGTTTAGTTGGTGTCTCTGCTGAGTTGGCAGCACTGATGTAAGAAGGGCGGGAAATGTCGGCTTCCCGCCACGCCGCCATGACTGACAGCTCTAATCATGGGGAGGGTTCATATTCGAAACTGAGCGTAGTTTATCTTTTAAGATTTTAATCAAACTCTCTATAAAACAGATAAAACCATGTGACGTTTTACATAATTTTATTGATTATGAATTGATTTACGAGGCATGACTCTTATAATATGTAACAGAAATATAAGGAAATAGACAAAAAATAAGGAACTTTATCGACATAAAAATTTATTTTTTAAATATTAGGCTTGTCATAGGAGTTCATATTATAACGCGTAATATATAATAGGTCCATATGCATTAGGCTTGGTGATATCCTACTGAATTACTTTGAGCGGAAAATCACAGTGATCCGCCGAGTCGATAGGTACGGCTTGAAGCTATATAACAACAATGTTAATTTGCTTATCTACGACCATTTCAAAAAGTACCAATATAAATACTGAAAGCGACATCATTTTAAGAGGCTCATTATTAAACGCAAATTGAAATCCGTTGCTTTATGAGTTCAACGATACAGATTTTTCAATACACTGTACCGAAAACAGCTCTTTCTATGTTAGTTGCGAGTATTGAAAGTAGGTTTTCTGCCCTAGGCTGGGTAAATCAGCTGGAGATTTACCCACACTAGTATTTAGTTACGATTTCTGACACTACTAGCGTTCAGTGCTAGTAACTTTAATAATGCTACCATTGAAGGTTGTAAACAGTAAAGTCAGCTGTAAAAACTATATTACTGTTGCCATTGTACCGGTACTGAGGGAATCAAATGGGCAATTAAAGGTTTTTTGAAAAATTATTACTTAATTAGTTATCATAATATGATTACAGTGTAATGAAAAATATCGTTCATAACTCAGATTAAAAGTGTTTTTCCGTGCCTTGATCGAATAGCTAGGCTTAACGCCTCACGTGTAAACACGATCGTGACCCGGGAACAAACACTTTCCATCCTTGTAATGAAATATACTATTTATATTTCACTAGCCAAAGTACCCGTTCTTCGCACGGGCTAAAAAGGCTGAAAGGTGTAGGCTCTACTGATACATTTAAGATATTTTTAATTAATTCTTCATTGTTTACAAAATGACAAAACAGGAGTGTCTACAACATTTCAAAATAACATATGTCAAATATTGGGAGAGGATAAGGATTAATGTAATAGATACAGTCTTCGAAAAAAACTTAAAATCTACCATTCCGCTATTTCAAATAATTCACTAATTTCCATCCAGCAGTTTATCTGAAAAATCAACTTTATTTCTTCTTCTTCCCGAACTGTCAAAATATAGTGCAAACGGATGTTTATAAACATCATGATAGTCGTAAAAAATAGTTTTGGTTTTAATTAATTCAAGTTAAAGTGTTTATCAAGAGTAATAATTTTTTATTATAAAAATACAATTTCTTATCAATAATCAAGTTGAATTAAGTGGTAATTACTCTTTTCTGAATAGTTGAGGATATATTTAATTAATTGTTCCTTTATATAACAACTGTGATTTTAATTTAGCATCTGAACTATATTTATAAAACAAATTTTTTGGCAACTTCAAAATAATTGAGGGCTTTAATAAAAGACTAGTTAAATACTATACGAGGTCAAATGAATTATTTCCAAATATGTTTGATGATTTCTTAAATGCATTTAAAATGGTAGACATATTGATTTTTATTTCCACCACTTTTTGAAATCATAATTTTTTAGAATAATTCAAAGTAATTGAATCTAGCTCTAAATATGTTAAAGCTTTTACAACATTTAGGATTTAAATTAAATCGTAATCAATGGGTTAAAAATAAAACATGTATGGTTTTAGAGAAACTACATTTATTAGTTCATAATTAATTATATTATGAATCAAAGTCCCCATTAAAGTGAAAAATAAAAAAACAAATTTGCGTCTAATACATAAGTATAAAATAGCCATATATCGATACGATTATCAATTAACACTATATATTCAAAATGTGATTTTGAATCCAATCAAAATTTCAAGTAAGTTAAACATATTTTAGTATAGTTGCCTACTGAAGAATTTCATCAAATACTATTAACAAGCTGGATTCTTATATTACATAGCAGAAGGTAATAAAAACTTAAAAGTGATTCAACTTTAACCATACAACTATAAACATTTTTGTTTTAAGTCTAAATAGAACCAATATAAAATACCTATAATAATAATCTCTTATAAACTAATAACCATGTTATTATAAAAAATACCTATACCTCTTAATATTATTAATATATAATGCTATACTATATAATATATAATGCCTTTATTAATATAGAATGCTTAAGTAATTTGTGAAAAAGGGTGTTTCGATGGCGGAAATGAAGAAACCTGTTAGAAAGCTTTGACATGTAGATTTTCCAAAAAATATGAAATTTCGATGTTTCTTGGTATTTATTGTGAAAAAGTAGAAAATGCATTGTAGAACTGTATTGTAAGAAATGCATTGAAAACGGAGTTTTTACGAATTTATAATTTGAAGGCAGTTTTTGTTGCCTTTTTGAGGTTTTTGAAGAAATGACATATAGTGATTTGTAGAAAGTTTTATTCTCTTTCAGAAAATCACTTTTCATTTTGTTCGATTGCTTCGCAGTTATTTGCCAAAAATAAAGTTACTACTAATTAGTTTTCGTGTGAAAAATACTGAGTTGGTTAAACTTTGTACAACTAAATCTAGAGTTCTACTGGACCGATTTTAATAATTAATGTGTTGTTGGAAACCTTCATCCATGTAGATTTGCAAAAAATGTGAAAGTTTGATGTTTTTAGGAGTTATGGAGAAAATGTAAAAAACATTTTCATCTTGAAAACAATTACGTGGGTTTGCCGGTCTTCTTCGTCCGATCATATCCTGTTTCCTGTTTTGTTATATCCTTCAATTTTCTTCGTTTACTTTTTGTTGTTTTCATTGGATATGAACTTATAATAAATACTTAGTAGTATATATTTTATATTGGTCCGAAAGCGAATAATTGTATCATTCATTTTATAGTTGGTGGTGGAGACTGTTTGTTTAGGAGTACCTTATTTTTATGTAAAACATCTCAATTTAGATACAGTGAAACACGTTCCAAATTACAGTAGTTGCTGAAATTGTATCTAACTGGGACTACTATAGCTGAAAATCTATGATAAAGTATTTACAAGGAATGTTGTATGTAAATAGATATTTAAATGAATACGTAACAGGTACGTTTGGATTTTTTTTATTTTCAATCTATTAGAAAATTATTTACTTTTACAAAAAAATTTCAATATTCGGAAAAAATATTATTTTTTATTCATTTCACCAGCACCATGTACCACTTTTCTAGCGACCGTTGTATTTAACCACAACGGGTTCTGTTTCTTGTTTTAACATAAATCAGATGAATATAAGTTTGGTAATTAATGAAATATTATTATGATTTCTCACTCAAACTATATTCGAGAGTTTTATTACAGTTGCGCCAATGAATTGTAATTTCCTCAGTTTGTATACCAGAAACTGTGTTGTGTTGGCTATTTCAAACAGTTAAGTTAAAATAATAATATTTAACGATTTTAACGTTGAGATTCAACAAAAAATGGTCTCGGTAATTTGTTTGTTTGGATCTTGAATTTTCATGGTCTTAGATATGTCAAATATACTTGCATGTAGTGATTACTTTAAAAAGTTTAATTTCAAAATACTATAACGATATTTGTTTCAGGGAGGAATCTGCCACAAGGTAAGACGTGGATTAGTTTATACTTATGAAACTACATGATAAATTACCTTTAGTGCTAATTTCGGGTATCCCATTTTTTTTATTTTTACTGCATCAAAACCAGAATCAATTTTCATGTCTCACTTTAGGGTGGTTCATGAGGATAACCCGAGTCTTTAAAAGCTTCCTCTGCCCGTACAGTAAAAAAATGTATAAGATGTGAATTCGTGTAGTCTAAATCATAAATCAACTATTATGCTAGTTTTAGTGCTAGGGTTACCCCAGTCTAAAAACAATTAGACTAATAGAATATTCATTCTTGTTTAATCTCACTACATCAAAGCTAGAATAAATTTTCATGACTAGCAAGTCATGAAAATTAATTGAAATTGATCACCCTGACAGTGGCTAAGGGTGATTCATAAGATATGGAGAATATTCGAGAGCTTAATCGACGCGTAAAATAAAAAAATGCATAAACATAAGTCTATTATTGGTTTTTTGTGTGTTAGATTTGCTTAAAATGTACTACCAAGTTAGAAATGATGAGTTGGTAGAACTCTGCAACTAGGGCTGGAAAATGAAGGAAATTTTATAGGAGTCCTAATTGAAAAAGGGAATACTAATTTTCCAGAACAGTACTTTTTTAAGTTTTTAATTATTCTTAAGTGAAATCTAAAAACGAGGTATCTAGAAAAAAGAGGTATCTAGAAATTAATTCTTCAGGTTTGTTGTGCCTTGGTCTTTGTGACTCACGTTATGATATAACACATATACCTTTTTGGAGGGGAAATGTTTTAATATGTGTGACCTTCATGAGAACTGTTGGTGTATTTCTGCTATAAAGTACCTTATTGTAGGTACCAAGTACTCTAGATTCTGGGAAGCCAGTTTCAAGAGATAATCAACCGAAAGAAAAATCAATAAATGTCATTTTTTGTTCATATATTCCGGAAATCTACGAGCCGTAACAACTGATTTCACAACAAAATTAAGTATAACATTTCAACCAATCAGTTGATATCAGAAGAGAGCCCATAGTCTGAAAGGCCATCTTTCCAAGGATTTTTAAAAAGTATTCCTGAATTCTTGACTTATCGAGAAAAAATAAATTAGGAAAATAACTTTCAAAAGAGAGCATCACATCAAGATCTCGTAATGGAAAGTCTATCGATATTTTGTATGAAATTAAGTCATGACGAATACAATATATAGTTCTGGTTTGATTACGAACAAAAGGGTTAATAACCACCCACATTCTGCCTGAGAGTACTGTATTGAAGCATGGTCAAGGAAATTATATTTTCAGACTGTAGCGACCGTTATGTCCGTATGACCGAAGTAGCAGACGACAGATCAATAATTGTTATAATTTTAGTCCGTTTACGGTCTTGACAATTGGACCGAACTCGATGACGTCACTTCTCGCAGCGTATGCCATCCATAAACGCTCGTCAAACCCAAACTTAATCCGGGAGGAGGCCTATCCACACTGCGCCACGTGCCTTATACACAATGGTACAGTCTGTTGGAAGTGGGACAATTTTCCCAGGAATGCCCGGCATTTCCTGTGCCCTCGGGAACTGGTTGTGGAGGAATCCCGCCGTCCCGGTCCAGCCGGGAGTATCCCCCTCCCCCTCCATCCTCCCACCGCCTCCTCCTCATCCACGTCCTCCTACTCCTCCCCCGTTACTCTTGTTTGTTTACCTACCGTTCTGTAGTGGCTACGCCGCGTAAAATTCCATTCACCTTGCCGAACATTGCCCCGTACCAACGTCGACGCGTTACTGAACGGCATCTGAATTAATAATTTTTCTAAAAATTATGTACAGTTTAATCAAGGATCATTCGATAAGATGTTTCAAGAACTTTCTAACCTTAGAAATACATCATCAGTGTTTAAATGCACCGGTTAATTCTCCGTCCAGGAAAGGCGTTTGCCAAAAGTACATACTCTATTTGTAGAGACAGAAAAGGGGATGGAAATTCAAGGTGATGTAATTTGTCGTTAATTTTTAAAGACCCGCGCAAAGGAAAATTAAGGTTTCGAGGAATCCTGTTTTAGAACGCACTAATTGTATTACCAATGCGAAGTAACTGGATTTTATAGAGGATGGAAAATTAATTGTACTCATGATTACATTTTACGTTCTGATATTATCGATGAAATATTTAAAATAAATGTTTGTAGCTGATGAATAAGTGGCTATTTATTTTAACTATTGGGACTAACTGAAATGTTTAATTGAAACGGACCATGCCAGCGTGAGTAAAACATTTTTATCTAACATTGTTCTGCGCATTGTTAACTTAATGAAATGAAGGTAACAAAAAGCAAAGCTCGTTTTCCATATCAAAGACGTGTTATTTCGCCGTGAACACGAATACTCCAAATCATATCAGATTAGTAACATATTATACAAACATATTTATTATTTTTTTGTCCGTACATTGATAGGGGTTAAGATATTTTTGGTTACTTTTTAACCCCAGAAATTCCGAAATGGGACTTATCTCATTATCTGTTGTGAGTCTGTCTTTTTTAACGTTTCTCCATGAAAATAAAAGTTTTTACAGTAACTTATTTTCATTGTTTTTGGAGGTTTTTGCTTACTTTAAATTTACCATGAACTAGTAAAATAAAGTTACAAGCTCTTGAATAATCCCCAATTTTTTCAGTTTCATTAACAACATTTATTCTAAGTTTTACAGAACATTGTGATCTATTAAACTGATTTAACTGAAGATAATAACAAGCTGTTATTAAAAAAATCCATTATTATAGTGTTTACATTGATCCCTGAATTTAAACCTATTTCAAAAGTATAGTCCTACTTTATTAAACTTTTATCGTAACATAGGCTATAACAGATTTTACTAATAATACAGAATTGTAATTTATTCTAATGTATCTCAATTCAATGAATAGTAAATAACTGAGCTCAAATTTTATTTTTATTTATCCTGTATTTTGTTCTTACTCGTATTTTCTTAATATTTAGTCATAATAATATGCATATGTATTTCTTCCTAAGTCAAACAAACTGTTAATTAAAAAAATAAGTTAAACATTAGTAAATATTAGCATCGCTGCACTAACAACGTTTATTTAATGAAGTGAGAAGAGGTGATTTTGATTATGGTTGCGTATGTTTGAAATTTTTAGACTGTATCGGTCAGTCCTTCTCATCAATCCTTTTTAGGCATTTCTTAAATCACTTGGAATGTTTATTCTTCAAATAAATAATATATTCATCTTGACATTTTCCTAAGTAAACAGTATTGGGGACTCGCTGCTCTAGAGGTAGAACCCGGACTTTGATGCCTAAGGTTCAGGGTTCAAATCCCGCCAATCAACAATGGCTTTTCGCTAAGTGATAATGTCACAACCACTAGGTCTAGTCTGAAGTAATGTGTACAACGGTTTCGGGGGATGGCCCAGACAAAAGTGATTGCATTTACTTCCCTGTGGGAAACAAGTTAGATCATGGATATATCAAAGGGGATGTTTTCAGTTCCTCTAAACAGCTGTCGTTATACCCATATGAAGTAACTGTGTTAAATTTTGGTCTCGCAAATTGCCAACACCCTCCCTTCAGAGCCAAGACATATCCATGTCAAGAAGGTCCTGAGATGAGAAGGATAGATGGAAAGATAAAGGACAGACGTATCACAATTTCCAAATAATAATAAAATAATAAATATAAATTTTAAATTTTAACAATTTTTTATTATTGATTAAAATAAAACGAGAGTAAATAACAAAGATATAAAAAAAATGATTATTTCTTTACATGAATCCATTTTAAAAATTTTTAAATTTATAAATTTCTTTCTCTGTCCATTAGTTTTAATCTCCATATTTTATATATTGTTTGCTGATGATAAAACTTATCTATGATTTTTTAAGTTATAAAGAATACCATGTAGTTTAAAGTTTTTCTTAATATTTATTTTGGGTATTATTTTTCCCTATTTTATGATAACAGAACAATCAACATGTGTTTAGATTTTTTATTATTCAAATTTTAAATTACTTTAAAATTAATTTGTCTTTTTTTTTTTTTCCATATTAAAATTAGTTTTTAAAAACTAAAATTAAAACGAAAAAAAATAAAACCCCCAAATATTAAAGTTGGTTTACCTAAGCATGTGTAAATCTCTACAAAGGTCTATTAATTTTCTAGTTTATTAGAACAAAATGATTTAATAAATAATTTTTAAATGATATATAAAAAAAAACAAACTAAAAAGCTGTTTTTGTACCACCTAAAAAGAAAAAATAAATGTCTCGGGATGTCTAATGAGATGGAAGATTTGGAAGATAAAAAGGAAACAGTATCAGGAACTGACTCATACTGTACACTAACAATATAAATAATATGTGAAATAAAAAATAAATTTTAAATATACCTTCTATGGTTTAACAATTTTTTATTTAACGCCTATAAATTAAAGATTGGGTTACTACCCCTCCCTCCCTCGTATTAATAACGTATTAAAACTTAATAACGTCATATTAATTTCTCCCTCTTATATGATAGTGTATGGAGGAAGTATTGTTTTTGTTAAAACTTTCGAATTTGATTTGAGAGTAGATATATCCATTTTGGGGTCCCCTGAATCCAAAAAAGTGGTTTTCAACATGATGGCTGTCCGTACGTCTGTCTGTGTGTGCGCGCGTGTGTCTGGATGGGTACAGAGCCACAGCCTATCCCGTTCGTCCGATGTAGATGAAATTTAGTATGTATGTATGTATTCACCGTATCTCAAGGCGTTTTTTCTTTTTTTAATTTTTGATTTTTGTGGGTAGTTTATCCCTAAAAACTCTTAAAAACGTAAAAAAATCTAAATTCCTCAAAATTGGCTCTGACGGTGTTGATTAAAATTTGGTAGTTCATAGTGCATAGATTACTAGATTGCATAGATTACCAATTGCATGTCTGTAAAAATTACGGTTTAAAATTTATCCAGAATAGTTTATCCACGAACAAATTAAGGTAAAGAATAATTTGACTACTACCTTTAAAACCAGCTAAAAAACGAAACAAATTAGTGTTTTGAATTATTTGTCTACGACTAAAGGTTCCAGAGAAAAGTTAAATTTACTGTCCGAGGTAAACGCAGTACGTTGTCTGAGAGTGCACAATGTTATTCTAATGGAGGATATTGAAATATCAATATCTTTTTCCCAACTGTTTTCCATGTAACTTGGTATGCAGCGTAAGGTCACATCATCCAACAAACCTCTCAAAAAAGCTTCGTATTACCGGGGGGGCCATAAAATTCCAACAATTAATTTAATTCCGTTTCTCTTGTTGTTATTTTCAGAAATTGGATGATTATTTTTGGAATAAATTCAAACTTTAAAGAAAACGATAATTTTATTACATATAGTCGTTTTTAAATTTACTTAAGAGAGAAAGTATTTGTCAGTCCACTAATACCGTTTATTTTGTGTGTTTAATAGGGTAATGTAATCATAAGGTGCACACCAAGTTTAGTTCAAAACAGTTAAATTAGTAAGGAAGATATTGACTATTTGTGTTTCCATTTGGTACTCTGGGTTTTGTGACTGGGGTTGTGACGCATCCTGTCTAGCTCCTTGGAGGTCAAGAATTGTGGGTAGTTATGAGCGATGGTCGGCTGTTGTGCTATTCTCTAGTGTGGATTAACGTTCGAACTATTGAATACTACATTCATCCGTCAAGACCACATTCATAATTAGACCAATTCGTAATTTAGAGGCAAAATTGTGGCTCGGATCCCACCTTACACTGTATGTTCCTTAGATGCAATTAGCTGTTGGCCATTAATTTACAGTCCTGTCTAAGGAACAAGTCAGCTTTAGTCGGTAACAAAACTACAATATCACGCCACAATCATCTTACACTCAATCATACTTGGCTTAAGATACACATCTGGAGTGGTCGCCATTTCAGAAAAGTAACAAGGTAATAATACCCCACGACAACGTACTGCGTTTACCGCGGATAATAAATTTGACTTTCCTTTGTAATTATAGAGTAAATTACTAAATTACTTAAAGATTTAGTTTTTACAAGGTCTTAGTGGTGACAGCTTAATGTTTTTTTAAATAAATTGTTATAGAAGACACTCTACGACACTTATTTTTTAACATTTGAAGACCCATAACTATTTAACTGTAGTATTTTTAACTGGCATTCTGATGTTTTCGGTTTGTTTGAGATTTCTTTTCATTATAATCAATAAATTTTAATAAAAATGCCTTCAAGCTGAGAAGTGTCGATTATTTTGTTAACGGTTTTTGGCCGTAGATTTTAGATTAAGCCCAAAAGCTTGGGCGTAAAGTAACTATTATAATGAAAATTAAAAGGTCTATATAGGATATAATAATAGGGTCTAATTAAAGGGATATATATCCAGCCACCCCATTGTACACTCATCCACCAAACTCCGTATGGAACTGAGTCCGAAAACCACTTTTTTTGTTTTTTGAAGGCGTCGAAGTGGATGTTTCCACTCTTTTATAAATTTTAAAATATTGACGAACCCATTCTGTTTATTGTATTATGTCTTGACAGTGTGCGTGGTCCTATGATATAGTGGGAAGCAAAATACTACCTACTACAACCAAACAATAACAAAAATCGTAAACCAATAAAAATAATAACAACTCATTTTTTATTAAAATTAGATTTCCTCTACTTTTAGTCAGTTCGTCAAATTATAATAACAACATAATATAGTATAGTTTTTATATAAGAGTGAGTGATTGATATAAACGAATTACTATTGATTTTAATTTGAATGATGTTTAGTGTAGACTACTTCCATTTAATCACATTACTGTAGTAGATCACATGTTCAGTAAATCTCAGAGTTTAACTTAATACGTCATAGGCCTACGCCAGTTTAAAGTATCATCTTTTAAAAAAGCTTTTCAATAAAGGTATAGAATAATGAAATAGTTTCATTATAGCAGGTTCATTCGTTTTCGTGGAGAAATCGAACACAAATGCCTACTCTAGCCGTTACAGACTAAAAGAAATTAAGATAACTCATTTCAGCCTTTTAGGTTAGAGAACGTAACAAAAAATAATTTTAAGAAATATACAGGTAATATAATCTTATTTATACAGGTAAAGGAGAAATAAAAAGAATGTAAAATTTTAAACCATGAATAAAACGCAGGTAGGGCTTGAATGACTATATCCCATGTTTAGCTGAACCTAAAACCCAAAAGAGCGGAAAACATTCAAATTGTCACCCACTACAGTGGGTCCGTTTTCCGCGAACCCATATAATGGGTGGAGCTAATTAGCGGGGCTCCAAGCATTGTCCGGCCCTCGACCAGTTGAGAAAGGTTCCAACATTTTGAAAAGATTGCCCGTCGGCTTTGGGGCCTTTTGGGGCTTCAAGGACATTCGGTCCTTCCCGCTAAAGTGAACGGCCGCCGCGCCACCGTGTAGTTCCCGCGGCTGCCGCGGTGCCGCGCCGCGAGTAGCGCTAGTGTCCATCCCTGTTCCGATATAATTGATGGTGATCGAGATCGCGAGCGACCATTGTAATATTTCTGGACCGATTCAAGAATCTGTTGTTTGATGTTTCAGAAAAGCCGCTAAGCTCTACGCATTCTATTTTGTTTCGATGATTATATTTCAGTAGATTGTTGTTGAAATAGTAATAAGCTGTAACAAATTAATGTCTCCCTCTTCCATCTCGTAAGTCTACCTAAGACTCGGTTCACTCCATTGGCTATTACGTACAATTTACCGGTTTACCAAGCACGAAAAATTCAAATTTCAGTTCTACTCCAGCCCATCGAAATATAATAATTCTGGAAAGCGCTATCAATTGACCAAAAATTAGCCGCAAAAACTTAATATATGATTAGAAACACTACTGGCTTTGACGAGTTGTTTAGCTTAATTTAATGTTACTAAGTATCAAAATTAATTATTGACAATTAATTGAACGACCATCACATTTTAATATGGAGAACGTGTTTAATATGGTCTGTTCAATATTAATATGCGATCAATAAAAAATATAGCCCCACTCCGCCTACCATAGCAATCCTCTCCCTACTTTGTCATCTGTTCTACCTTCGGCAAAATAACAGTCAAGAGTGTGCAGTACATTGGCAGCGCTCCTAGCGAGATTTGCAAACACCGCCTGTACAAAAAAAATAAGTTAGCAAAGAATTTAGGAAAAGTATACCATTTATTTACTAACTAATAACCACAACTAAGGAACTAAGAAATTACAATTATCAATTAAATTATATCGCAAAGGAAGACTTGTTACAAGTCAACGAGATCTAAAACCACGAAAATAAACAATGAAAATGTAAACAAAGAACGACAGTTTTTGCAGTTGACGAAAAATCGGTCATGAGTCAGCTGATGAGCTGCGATTGGTAGTGAGGTAGGTCCGTAAACAAATGACTACTTCGCTCGCACCACCTGAATATTGACAGACTGTAGTGTTATCAAACATAACATATGACCAATCTTGCATTTGATTGTTACAGTAAACACTTCGTAATAATAGCGTCAAGTCTTCAGTTGAGCCAGCGTAAAACACGGTTTCGAAGATTTCTCGTCTAGAATGTATTAATTGTATTTGAGCAATAAACATGATTAGTGTAGGTCGGAAAATTGTACTCTGTTACATTATGGTTTCATAGAACATAATATATCATTATCTAAATGTTAAAATACTCATTTTTAATTTACCTAAAAGTGGTTATTTGTTTTACCTTTTTGGCTCAGTAGGACATAAAAACATGAGTATACTTTACTATCCTCTATCAAATCCAATTAACTTATTAGTATTTATTAATAAAATAATAAATTTGATTCTCAAGAGTCTTCAAGAATGGCGAAATATTTCAATTAGGCCCCATAATGTTAACAATGTTAATGTGACTGCATTAATGGGTACACGATAGTCGTAAAAATACGGTTGAGGTGTCAAAGTAAAGGCATTACTTAGGGAATCGCCTTATTAATTTTCTATTTTATTCTCCCGAAATATAATCACTACGCAATTTGATTCAACATTAAACTATCTTGTATGATGGAAAAAATGGAAAATGTAATTTTATTGTTAACCACTTCAGTTTTATTTGATACCTCGGCCATAATTTTACGACAATTGAGTGGTCGGTAATGACGTCACAAGAATAAAATTGTACTTGTGGGACTCAAATCCAAAATGGAGGAAGTACTTCAGAATCTCCGATGCTCTTTTCCCTTATCTTGGCAATATTTTTCGTGGTTCCCAAGTAATTTTTCCATGGACCTGGGGTTTATTGCTGGTGCGTATTGTTTGTTTGCGAGAACACTGGTAGTTTTGAAACATAATTGTACTTATCATTGGATTGTATTTTCCATTTTTAGGCCTACTTTTTTATTTTGTTGTAAATACTTAACATATTACATAACCGTCAAACTTCCCACAGTTGTAAAACGATAGTTGATGTTAAATATAGCGGTTATTTAGGGAAACGGGAAAACGGTTTCTTTTTTCAGTATGGAGCAGTTTGAATGTAATATGTACTCGGTAATTATATTTTTACTATATTGAATTTTATCTCCTCAGATATAATCTCTATTACTTTAAACAAACACCCTTACTAATGGGTTTTTCCAATCGAATGAAAAATAAGGTAAAACGCTATTTAAAATGGTTGTTTTGGAGCTACAATCCAACATGGTGGCGGTGGTGAACATTAACAGTGGCAGAGGTAGCGACTCGGGCGGAGTCATGACATATCAACACTCGTAAATAATGTGTTATCAGAAGAGTGATAACGAGTTATCGATGCCAGTAATTGTGGAGATTGTCACTTCCGGCCCGAGGTTACGCAAAGGAGATGGGGAACTTCTCGCCCTCTCGATGTGACCACAGCTATTAATAAGGGTGATCCGATATCTAGAGTATTCCGGTATTCTATATCGGTAACAAATTATCGATGCCAGTAACCGTAGAAATTGTCACTTTACGCCCAAGAAAAGGAGATAGTGCATTGGATCGCCCTCTCGAGGTGACCACAACTATTAATACGGGTGATCCGATATCTCGAATATTCCAATATTCGATATCGGTAACAAGTTATCGATGCCAGTAACCGTAGAAATTGTCACTTTACGCCCAAGAAAAGGAGATAGTGCATTGGATCGCCCTCTCGAGGTGACCACAACTATTAATACGGGTGATCCGATATCTCGAATCGATGCCAGTAACCCGTAGCAATTGTCTCTTTACGCCCAAGAAACGGACATAGTGCAGTGGATCGGCCCGCTCGAGGTGACCCACAACTATTAATACGGGTGATCCGATATCTCGAATATTCCAATATTCGATATCGGTAACGAGTTATCGATGCCAGTAACCGTAGAAATTGTCACTTTACGCCCAAGAAAAGGAGATAGTGCATGGGGAACTTCTCACCCTCTCGAGGTGACCACAACTATTAATAGGGGTGATTCCATGTCTAAAATATTCTAATATTCGATATCCATAACAATATATCGATGTCAGTAATCGTGGAGACTGTCACTTCCGGCCCTAGGTGACGCAAAGGACATAGTGCTTGGAGAACATCTCAATCTCTCGAGGTGACCACTACTATTGCAGTAGAGATGATCCGATATTCCATGTCGATAACGATATCAAATCGTAGTACAAATATACTATCGAAACATATCAATGTCGCCAATAATGATATTAAAAAATAGTATTTACTCTAAAATAACAAAAAAATTATCCTAAAAGTTTAAACAGTTTAAGAATAGTTCCTGTAAACCACTTTAAGTAATAACTAGTCAAAATTGAATATTTATAAATCACTTGTAAAGTCGTCAACAAACAATTTTTTTTAATTTGAGGGATCATTACTTTATATTTCTAATGTGTTGGTCAGTTTAAAGTAAACAAGAACCTTTTCCAAAAGATATGGAATAATGGAAATAAGTTGTGAGTGCTCTTGTTCTACACCAAGACATTGTTTAGCGGCAGAAATTGAGATAAGACCCATTTTGAATTTTTGGAGCCATAATTGCAAGCAATGCAAATAAATCTGTAATTTTATTTGTATGGATGTGAAGAGGTGCACGCCAGACGAGTAGCTGAGTGTAATGGTTCCTTAGCCTCTCTCGGAGCGCCTCTCCAGCCCCGGCGCTCGAGAGCCCTTGGACTGCTCATCTTGTTATGATTTTAAATTCTTTCTTTTAGATTTTCCTCTAGACCGTTTATCATAGAAAACGTCTCTACCCTTTACTCGAACACCTTTAAATATTTTTGCTTGTATTACTTTAAAAACTAATAATAACAATAAAGTCTTTATTAAAAAATATATATACATACACACAGTCACATTGCTGCAATACATAAACACAAAACACTATACATCCAATTAAATACAGTGTACCTACAATTTTGTTAAATAAACGGGTTGCCCCTAGGCTGAAGCCCGTCTGGGGTCCCCACACAGATTACGCGTTCTAGGAGAATAGAAAAATGTACGCCCAGCTGATAACAGTGAACATAAAATATTATAATGATTGTAATAACTTGATTAAAATAAACACGGTGCTGAAGAGTGCAAAGTTGAAGTGGAAACGAAATAAAGGAAACAGGTAATTACCAATTTAAAAAATATGACATAGCTTAGAATAAAAAAACTATATACAGTATAATATTTTCGCTTCTATTAGTAAAACAGGCCTCACTTGAAACAATTACACTCGAGGTCTTAAAACGTCTTCAGAATTCTATAATTCACGTACAGTCCTTAAACCCTTTTTAAATATTTTGATTATTATTTTCTGCTAGGTGATGTCAAAATAATCTTGGAACATTATAAGTATAACATTGCTGATAAATTGTCATATAAGGTTTTGGGAGTGGAACTGTCTGGTCAGATAGCAAAACGTATGGTTTTGATATGTTAAAGCGACTCGCAACGCTTCTTAAAAAAATAATGTTAAAACGTTATATATAAATGTTTCTAAAAGGAAGTACAGTTTTAACTGCTTAAAAACTTGTTAAATTTTATCTGATAACAGTGTTGCCAATCTTCATCATTGCAGCCATATTAGTTATTAGTGTCATAAGAACAATGTTAAATTTGTGACAGCATTACTGGCCCCTCAAAAGTCGAAAAATATTATTGAGGTGTTAAAATAAAATAATAGTGATTGTTTTGGGTGTTAAATAATTAATTTGTTTATTTTATGTTTTTAGTAACAATATAATCACCGTAAAATTATACCCTATTATTAGCAATTAATTATCTTTTTATGATCTCATATCTACCTTTTCTAAATTCTATTAACGATAGCTCAGGGGTAACGCACTGCTCCAGTATGCCAAATGTTGCTGGATCGCAACCAATGGCCGGCGACTCCTGTCAGATCATGAGCGGTCACCTCTGACTAGTAGCCCATGTGACTGATACCGCTATGGTATCTTCCCCGCACAGGTCGAAGGCCCATGCTGATGAACAGTTGAGGGTACTTGACGCGATAAAAACCACGTTATTTAAATTTGTTTCAATATGATTTTCAAAACTTAGCAATGTTATTCCCTAGCTCCGAGGCGCATTTTAGTGTGGGTTCATGTGAGGAAATAAATTTAACCCTAGGAACAACCTAATGTAATTTTATTACAAAATTCCAACCCACAGATTAGCCCATTATATATGTGTGTGAAGGTCTATAATAAGCCCATCATATGGACATTGGGGAGTGACTCTACCATCGTAAAAATTAAAAAAAATGTTCTTTTGGAAAAGAGCTTTAGAAGTAGAAGATTTTTTTCAGACTCTGATGTGGCAGCATTCTATATTTATAAAGAATTGTTATTATTGTTTGTAATTTTTTTAACTTAAAGAGATTTTATATAAATTGTTAAAACTTAAAATTTTATTGTTTTTGGACATCATAGTTGAATATAGATTGTTATAGCTGTTTATTTGTTTTGTCACTTTTTTGACTTGTTTTAAAAATATGTATAGTGTAATATTTATGTATTAAATAATGGAGTGACAAGGTACCTGTATATGGCAGGTGAAGTTCTCTATGAAATATGTTTAATAAAGTTTGTCTAATGTATTAATAAAGCTCTTTGAATTACAATTAAGAAGTAATTTACTATGACGGATTATTTAATTCTATTGTTTAATTTAATAGATTACGCAAATCAGTAAAATTTTGGAATAAATTAGACAAATATTATCCAGCAAATCTAAGCGTTGGGAACTTCTGTTTAAATTTTAATGATGGTTGTCAGTTTTAAGTATACATGAATCCTCTGCAAAATGTTTGAATGATGAAAAACATTTCAAGCATGTGTTGTATGAATAGGCTTTCCTTCAGTAGACCAATCAAAATTCCTTTCGTAGCGTTACAGTCAGACAAACAGAAAATTTTATAAAAGGCTCATTTATGTTTTCCTGATTTATTAAATAATGATATGTAATCTTAAATTTAATTTTTAAGATGTTTACATTAGAATGCTGGATGTATTGTGGGGACATTGTTTACATTCACCACACCATCGACAAAGATCCGCAGTGTGAAATGTACGTTGGGGCGGGGGCCGGGGATGTTTCCTAAACGGGACCTTCCGAGGGGACCCTGGCCTACCTTAATTTTATACCTGTCAGCCCTCCCCTTCTCTACCTGCATTCCTCACAAAAAGGCTCGGAATTCGTCTTTTGTGACGGTGGTGGCTGCTAGACGACATGCTGTAGATACTTCAATGTTCACCTGGGTCCACTTCCTCGGTCCCTCGCTCCCTCGGCCCGCCTCGCCTCCGATCCCCTCCCCCGCCCTCAGTTCACCTCCTGTATCGTCTCCTGTAGGTCATGGACGCCCCCAGGTAACCCGGACGATATTTATCACCCTGTAATATCCGGCCGTCTCTTTTATCCCCTCCGCTCTGATTTAAGTTATATAATTTACGGTCTAGTTTTATAATTTAGAGTTGTTTCCTAGCAGCAAGGAATGTTCTAGACGCGGTGGCTTGTTCCGATGTACGTACGTGGGCTACCAGTATCAACTAGTTGGCACAATTCGTAGTTTTAAATTGACTGTTCGTCTCCGGCTCTTCTTGTTTCCATACATTCAAAACGTAACACTTAGCATATGAGTTCTTAGAGATAATGATTCGAATACTGTAGTAGCAAACTCAGAAAGAAATAGAATTTTCATCAGATTTTTACCATACAAAAAAAATGGTGATCATTTTCAGCCACTCTCCAGAGCTATCCTCTCTGTGTGTGTCGTACTAACTAAACACCAAAATGAATAAGCGACTGCAGTGGCTAAAAATGATCACCATGTAATTCTTATGGGGAAAACCTAATAATTGTGTCTTTCTGGCTTTGACAGTGCTAAATTAATTTATTTATCGCGTCCTAGAGTTCAGATAAATACGTATTTAATTATTTAGAACTTGTTTCGGTATAAAACACCATGTGAAGTTGTTTGATGATGTCTCCACAGTTTCGTAAAAATCATAGTGCTGTTTTAGCACACTGCCGTAACGCGTTCACAACAATACAAACTGGAATATATTACGCTGGTCAACAGTGAATATTATCAATACTCAATCAACGCTACAAAATATGTAACATTTTAGCAGGTTACATTTTTCTGGTAACTTATTTAAAATTGACTTACACGTATTTAAGATAAAACCCCCTCTTTAAGTACTTTTCTATATGTTATGATTATTTTAAACTAGAGTTGTACATAATTATACTAACTAAATATCAAGATGAATAATATTAAACACTCAATTTTTGAATATCCAGATAAAAACGTCCATTAGTAAACGATTTATATTCATAAAATATATACATTTGTGAAATTTCGTAGACAGCTTTTTCACAACTGCGACTCAGAACAAATCGCGACCATATGGACGAAGATAAGACCTCGGCTGCCAAATTTACACCATGACTAAGGCGGTTTTCAAGAGCCAAGGCGTGGGGAATCCCGAGTTGAGAAGTTCCGAATTCCATCCAAATTGATTTTCCAAGAACGCATCCAACGATTCGATCTTAATAGCAGTGGTCTAGAAATGCCCGGATATCTGCCATTGCATTGGTGGTAAAAATGTAAAATTAAGTGCACGCCTCCGACTCGCAGATTTCAAATAATTATATAATAATAATATAATTTTACAAGTTTTAAAAAAATGTTCTAGATGCTTGTGGCTATTTCCATTAAACATTCATAAAGAGGTGTTAGCAGCGTTTGCTGTATGAGGAATACACTTGTCAGGAATACCATCAAAATAAATTTTTATTTTTCATGATTGATACTCTCTTCCAAAAGAAATATGGAATTTCATAGATACCATATACAAAAGGGAAAATGAGTATACATTTGTGCATGATAAACTATAAAGCTAGTTTTTTCACTGTATATCTTTCATCCCATACAAATGTCACATGACTATAAAAATATAATGTAATATGGGGAAAACCTAATAATTGTTTTCTCCATAAGATTAATATTGATTCTAGAGTTCAGATAAATTTAATTATTTAGAACTTGTTTCGGTATAAAACACCATGTGAAGTTGTTTGATGATTTTTTTTACAAAATCATAGTTCGCTGTTTTATTGCCGTTCGTACAATACAAACTGAATATGTTACGTGGTCAAGTGTTGAATATTACGTCAATCAACAAAAATATGTAACATTTTAGGTTACATTTTCTGGTACTTTTTAAATTGACTTACAATATAAAACCCCCTCCTTTAAGTACTTTTGAGTTTTTCTTTTGTAAACTTATACTTATTTAACTCCGGATAATTGTGTTTTTGAATATCCAGATAAAAATCGTCCATTAGTATTCATTATCTCATAAATATACATTTTTGTGAAATTCGTAGACGTTTTCACTCTGCGAGTCTCTCGCGAAATCGTGATGTTGGACGAAGATAAGACCTCGGCTGCCAAATTTACACCATGACTAAGGCGGTTATCAAGAGCCAAGGCGTGGGGAATCCCGAGTTGAGAAGTTCCGATTTCAACCAAAAAATTTATTATACATTTTAAACGATAGTGGTCTAGCTGCCTCGGTAATAAGCGTTGCATAGGTGTAAAATGTAAAGAAAGAATCGTTCCACCAATTATTTCATAATCGAATGTTATTTTTTAGATATAAACAGTTTCACAGCTTTGAAGTAAATGGAAATCATCTATAGGCCTACCCTGTCAAAGCAAAAATGCGTGTTTTGAACTACATTACCTAAACCTTAACCTACTTTTTGTCTCCAAATTACAAAACGTGAAATACCAGAATTAACAAAGTCAATGGTCACAGTAAATATAATGAGGCTCTTGCTTACGTGCCACGTCTTACTAGTTCTTAGATCTACTACGTGCCACGTCTTACTAGTTCTTAGATCTACTACGTGCCACGTCTTACTAGTTCTTAGACCTACTACGTGCCACGTGTTACTAGCTCTTAGACCTACTACGTGCCACGTCTTACTAGCTCTTAGACCTACTACGTGCCACGTGTTACTAGCTCTTAGACCTACTACGTGCCACGTGGTACTAGCTCTTAGACCTACTACGTGCCACGTCTTACTAGCTCTTAGACCTACTACGTGCCACGTCTTACCAACTGTTAGACCTACTACGTGCCACGTCTTACCAACTGTTAGACCTACTACGTGCCACGTCTTGAGATTCTGGTGTACATAATTAATTACAACATGCATTCTCCATAATTATCTCGTCAGATATCGGAAAAGTCCATTTCTGCGTTAATCTCTTATTTTCCCAGACATGTGGATGTTAATTTTTTGCTTACAGACACTATATAAACCATAAAATATTTATCCAAAAATAACAGATCCATATTTGAACAACAATAAATAAATGAACAATAGCAACAAATAAATTTATGAAAAATTCGTATAAATATTACCAAAGTACATCATTGATTGGAATATGAAAAAATCTAACTACTGTATCATCTTTGTGGCCTTTATATGAGATGGTACACAGACCGACCGAAACACTTCAGTTCCTTGATTTAAAAAAAAAACTGAACTCAAATTTATTAATTACATTAAACTTAAATTAAATCTAACCCACCAATTCAATTGTACGCTCTTAACTGGAATTCGCTTTATTTTTTACGTTCAAAGTAATTCTCTTTAACCAATCTACTGTGTAGGGCCCATAGGAGAGGAAAGTGAAAAGGCAAGTAGATAACATGAACGTCGGAATCGAAGTACTGTATAAAACAGAAACATATTTTGGTTTATGTTTACGTTTCTATGTCAATACGTTTTTCAGATAACCTACATCACTACATTAAGTAAAGTGATTTCTTAAAGTCGATAACCCAACGCCTGATCCTGTTGCAAGACCTCCCGCAATACACCGCTGCCACACCAGCAGAACAGCAGGGGCCTACTTTTTACTTACACTCAAGTTGTGTCGTCATGTCAAATGTTGCATTTGTAAGCTACTATAGCATCCAAACAATTATGTGATAATTTATAAGAAACTCGCATTACCCAGCTCACTTCTGCGCCCAAACAACAATAACAATATAAGAAACGTAGTTTTGGAGTACATATTTACCAAAAACTTTGACTATGGATTTTTGTTTTTAAATCCATAGTCATAGCCAAAACTGTATAGCATACTGCATATAAATGAGTATTACACTTGACACTTTTCCGTTGTTTAAAAGTTGATAGTAGATAGTAGTTCACGTTATTACATGAACTAAATATACTTAATAAATTATAAATTCTCCGGAGTGTCAAACTACAGCAGATCTTCAATTGTTTAAATGATTTTTATCTTTCATAAAAAATAAATAAATTCCTTTTATGATAAGCCGCACAATTACCTTGGTTTCTTCTCGTTTGTGGGAACTATAGTCTACGTAAAATGCCTAAATTATTATGCCATTTTATAAAAATTATTATTTCTTCTAAAATATAAAAATAAATTATCTTAAGTTATTACATTAAAAATAATATTGTTAAAACACCGATCAAAATCGACAAAAAACAACGTACGAAAATTATTAAAAAACACGTTTCAAACTTTTAAATTGCTTAGGTTTTTGTCTAGAAATATTCTAAAACTAGAAACCAGACGAAACATAATAATAATATAGTATATTAATAGTATTTTAATAATTAATCGTGACTAAAGTATGTATATACATTTTAACAAGAAAATTGATCTAAAGACCCAGGGGTAAATCGTGTTGAAAGGCAGTTGAATATGTGAAATTAATAACAATGTCTGTGAATCTGTGATCATTACTGTGGACGCGTGGTTACGATAATTTTTGTAGATTTTAGACACACAAGTAGAATTGTATACACATTATAAAATTACTGTACGACAAATTAATTATCACTGTTCATATCCTTATAAAATCATAAATAAAATAGAATATATATTGTATTCATTAAAATTATTGTAAAATTATGTTGAGTATAGTGTAGTTCAGTAAAAATATAATTAGATCCTGTAACTATCAACATAGGCCTGTCTTTTAATTAAACGAAATAAATTTATTATAACATAAAATTTTAATTTATAGTATGAAATCATTACAAACAGGTGTATAAATAAAATATTATGACGTTAGCGCATGTACTGTGTTTATACACGTTATAAAAACATTTTATCAGTGTATTTCAAAATGTATTTGTATTAATTTAATATATGATACATTAAATTAAGGTTATTTATTAATTGAAAATTAATAAATATATATTTACACTATTTAGTATGTATCTTTCCCTTCACATACGGTGCATACAGGAAATGTAATTGCACTATGAAGGATAGGAGAATGTATTGCGAAAATTTCGCCATTTTAATTCGCACATTACAAAATGGCGGCGGGCGTGTGGTTGCGCCGGCGGCCGCGGAGGGCAGCAGCGGCGATGGTGGGGAGAGTACCGACGGTGGAGGGGAGAAGCGATAGTCTGGGTTCGGCATCGTTCGTCCTTTCTCGTGGACGGGCCTCTCACACGAGCATGTTAAGTGCGTAGAACAGTGCGTGGACTCTTTTTAATAGTGTGTTTTGTTATTGTTTTATCCACAGGTATTTGCTTATTATTACAGTACTGGTTTTGTCTAGTTGATTACAGTAGTTAGTTAAGTGTGTCGGTACCGGTACGCGAGAATGTCGGCATCTCCATCAGCAGTTTTCCACTCGCAGTTTGTGCCGCGTTGGTGGCACCACTGTGTCGGCCACGTCCGGCACCGGCACCGGCTCACACTCGCCTTCTCTTGATTCAATTACTTACGCGTACTTTAGACTTGTCATCACTCTTTGTACGAGTGTATCGCCGGTGCATGTTACGCAATAAGTTATTTTCATGTACAGTTCATCACCGGTTCTCTATCTGCCCGGCCGGAAATCTTACATCACTTGTTTGTTACATTTTATCTGATTTAAACTTACGAGATGACTAATTAGTACGTGTATCATAAGTGTACCCATTTGAGTTTCAATTTTTGTATTATAACTAGGAAAGCGTGCAAGTGAAGTTTTTGATTAAAGTTAGGCTTACTCATTAAAGTATTCTTGAATAAAAACAATTGAGCTGATGCAACTGATAAATAACCAGTCATTGTTAGTTTCGTATTTCTTCAAAACGCAACTCGGATCTCTAATTAATAAGGAAACACCTGTCGATTGTTTGGAAAAGCCTTCTGCTTCCGGTTGCTGGCTCATTTCCGGCCGATGTTACTACGTGGATAGTCTCGAGTTCATTGCCTTAATTATCGCCTGTCGGTCTGCTTATGTTGTAAACACCTAGGATACATAAGAGCAAGTGCACCCCATTGTATCGCATTTCCTGCTATATTGTAGGGACTGGTTTCGCCGGTAGGTCGCGCCCCTCTCCCCATGTTCTAGAGGGTAGCTTTTTCAGCGGTTGAGATAGGCAGGCTCCCTTCACCTCATGTTTATTATGATAAACGCGTGTTTTGAAATGTTTTGTATTCTTTACAAATGGACACGTACTATACTTGGTGTATTATGTCTTAGTGGGCGAGGGCTAAGCCTTGTTGGTTTGGCAACTCATTCTTTCTTTGAGTGATCCACCACTATGAGATTTGGGATTTTATTAAAACGCATTCGTACTGCAACATAGTTATTAAGTTTGCCATTATTGAATTTCGTTATCCTTTTAAATTACACAACTTCGTACTAATACCTACAATATTATTTCCTCATTTTGATTTTCCTTGGATTTGGTCATAATGTTCCATTTTACACTTATCCATCCTAAGTTTGTTTGATATTGTTTTTGAAAATAATATTTATTTATTACTTTGAGTATGTAACAAAGTCAGGGTCGTAGTGTATGTAAAATATTAAATTTTAACATTTAATTATACCTTAAATTATATTGTTGTTTTAGCAGTATTATTTTTTGTCTTAATATTTTTGGTCAAATAGACAAACCTTTAATTTTCATCTGGTCGTCCCCTAAACTTTCCAATTTTTAAAATGCCCACGCTGGGGGCAAACGAGATTTGACATGGTGACAAGAATGTTTCTGGATATTACAAGGAAATGAAACCGGAAGCAGGGACAGGTGTACATCCGGTTGGTCAGGTTATTCTTATTCTTCCCTCGGTGGTCCTAATGCCACCCCTCATGCCAGAGCTGCATATTTTATGACACCCTCCTTTGCTGCCCTAATATCACAAAAGCTATTTGTATTTCCTTATTTGCCCATTGTATTTCATTGTATCCAAATATGTTTTGAATCGTGCCGTTTGTAAGAGAGTCTTTAGCAATTCATAAGTTGAAGATGGAGAGAGAGGAGTTGGGCTTTGTCGATAGAGGCGCTGCTATCAGTAAACGAACTAATTTATTGACAATTAATGTTTTATCATGTCTTGATAAACACTGCTCTGAGTACTGTTCGGTTGTACAATTGTGTGGCACGAATCCTATATGGATTCAACTACTGTATTTTTCACACACAAGACCGACTAATCTTGACATCTTAATTTTGTAAAATTGTTTAGGATGATGATAAATTCCTCTTGGAATTTCTTGACGGAATAATCCGTTATTTCACCTTAGTAGGATAGTAAAGGGAGAGGGGGCTGACAAAACAGAACACGCAGTTGAGGACAGCACGTGCTGGATGTAGGCTGGAATGTGGAGGCAAGGCTGTTGGAACATGGAGCACACAGTAGAGAATTGCATATCTAGGGAGGGTGTTGTCTAATGTAGAGGCTAGGGATATACTACTGAACATAGAGCACGCAGTAGAGTATGAGTACGGCACATGTAGGGAGGATGTAAGCTGGAATGTGTAGGCTAGGCCTAGGTCGGGGGTAATGACCCCTAACTCTCCCCCACCCCGCCCCCACCCTCCAGTATGGCCGCTTCTCTATCGCTTTTGCTTCCTTCCCTTTCTTCCTTTCCCTTTGCCCGACGCTCTTTCGAATATATAAAACTATTTAAAAACGCTCCGCTCAAGCGTTTCACCACTGCCTAGAATGTAGAACTAAACCGAACGTGACTGGAGTGGGAGGTTCTACTTCCCTCAGCAGCTGAAGTGAGTCATGTCAATCCTCCCCGCCGCCCTGTCACATCATAATTTTGGACAAATAATTTTTCCACCACACTTAGCGTAAGAAAATAGCTATGATTATGTTTAAAGCGCGAATTTAAATATAAAATTGTTAAAGTACAGTACCTACATTGTAATATAAAGAAACGTATTTCTTTCAACAATATTTTCTATATTTTTGGAAGTATTAAACAATTTTTCTAATCTGGCAGATCAGAAATTTCAAAGTATTTCCATTCTGGTTCAGACAGTAGCCATTCAACAGTATGAATTTACAATGTTTGTAAGATGTGATTGTTTATTTAATATTCAGTACTAATAGCTCAGATCGTCAACTTGTCAGAGTGGTTTCTCACGCTATAATTTTCCTCGGTGTGACGTCAGCAAGCTAACCGGCGTGCGATTGTCAGTGTAGCCGAGACCACGAGTACAGTACAGAGGCGGCAGCGGTGGTGTATAAATAAATCGCAGGGTGGCGGCATGGCGCGTCGCGGCAGCCTCAGAAGGTTACTTATTTGCTTCTCGTGGTTCTCTGATGGAACGAGGAGCCGCCGCCACTCGACGACGCCACCTTCTTCCGTCATGAGTCACCGGAACCGCGGTACCAACTACGCAATTCGAAATGTCCCTATTTCATTTGGGCGTATCCCTTTTAATAATCGAGTGCTATTTGTCGTGTATAAGAAATCCTGCGTTCATTTTATATGCGAATTGTCAAAGCTCAGAAGATGTGTTATAGAAGCTTTAAATGGCTACCATGAATGAAAACAATCCAGTAATAAAAATAATTTACCTCTCAATTCATTGTCCGGTAGATCGACTAGATACCACAACATATGTACATTGATGCAACATATTCGAGTTTGGTCAAACATTCAGACCTTTCCAATGGTACTGATATTTTCAGTTACAAAAATAATTTCTTTAGAGAGAAACACTGTACTGTTTTGGCAGGGTTTATCTCGTAAAATTAAACCACGATAACGGAAAAGGTTTTTTATCATGTAAAGGCGATGAGGAATGTGTCACCAAACTGAGGAAGTACTCATGTTTTCTACAAGGTTTTAGGGAATATTTCTGTCTGTATGTGATTGACTCGTACTCAGTACAATGTGGTGGTACACCAGGAAGGCTCAACTACAGCAGGTGTATATGTTGTACAAACTATGACGTAGTTGTGTGCTAGTAGTTTGAGTATGGTGGGTGGCCCATTGCATGAAACCAGCTTTAGCCCTCTGCATGTTTCAAAATTTCCGCTCTAAAGTTGTTGTTTCTTTAGAAAAAGTATCATTCCTCCAAAAATTAAAATTGATGGAACATACGGTTACATGTGTTCACTAAAATTCGTGTTATTTAAATTGAAATGTATATTTTCCTTGGTGAGGAAAATTACTAATATACAGTTCAATATTGGAAATATTCTTACGTATTTTTTGGGTGATTTGCAAAACGAAGGAAAAATTGTTACAGAATTGAATAACATGAAAATATTTGACTGCTTGAGATATTAGTAGAGGAAGAGGATTAATGACACTAAATTATAATTAATTATTAACTGGCAAAAACAGATTTAGTTTTTATACTTTTTTAACAATTGCCAAATCTATGTATATATAAATCGAGTTCAAGGATAAGATCCAACTTGACTGAAGTACGCCCTTGCCTTAAGGCGCATTTACACTATGTAACTTGTTTTATAAACACGTTGAAGAACGCAAATACATTTATTAAACAAGTTATAAAACAAACGTGTTTTAAGACCAAAAATTCTGTTTTAATTAAAACATGTTTACAGGTTTTCCGTGCCGTGTCGGAAAGATCAAAGGAAGTTTGAAAACTTGTTGTATGACATGTTTGAAGTTTCAAAAACAAAAGTCACATAAAACATAAAAAAAGTTTATAAAACAAGTTAGTTACATAGTGTAAAATCGCCTTAGCACCAGAATTTCTATTTATTTATGAATTACGTGAGTTAATATCAACTCACCTTGAACATAGGATAAGCTGCATACAAAATGCTATCACATTTCGTTTGTAAATAATGGAGTTAGAGTATATTAATTTGTTTTATTTTCCATAAGAATAACGTATTTTTCTGTTCCTCTAAAGAAAACAGAATGTATTTATCACTTTCTAAATACAGTATCCATAAATCGCTCCTAAATTGCTTGACAAAGCGAAGATTCAAAATACTAAACTGTCTGTTATCTGCTTCTGTTGGTGCTAGTGGACATTTTATTTCTCAATAAGTTAAACGGAAATTTCTCATTTTGTTGTACAAACTGATACTGAAACAGTATAAACCCCTACAAGCTCAAAACCCCCTTCGGAGAGCCCGATTTGCTTGATTCTAAAACTCATACGAATAAATGAGTGATTAGACATCTATTAAATTTGGTCTCGATCGAACTGTTTTTACGAAAGTGTGTGTTCTGTAAAAACGATATTACAGGACACACATTCACACACAAAATATTAATATATTTTATCTAAGTCCTACCGTGGCATATACGGTAATAGCTGCGGTATAGCTTCTCCCGTATGGCAAAATCACTAAATTAGCTGGTATACAATAATATACGTGTGTATAGCAAACGTCTTCAGAAGAAGTATAATGTATTCTGTATAATCTTGACTCAAATTAGGCTAATACTGAGAGAAAAATATGAGATAATTGGAATGAATAGTACATATTGCCTTCGCATTTCTCTAAAAATCACCAGTTGTACGCATATTATTAGATTAGAAGGATCAACCTATAAAATATCATACAAATATTTTAGAAACCTGTTCGTGCACGTTTATCCGTGTATTGACAATCGAAATGATGTCTGGAACCAAGAATTCTTGACATTCCCTTAGTGACAGACGGCTGTAGGGTTGCAGACAGCTCGTGTTCCCTTGTTGACTGAGGAACTTTCACATTTATAAATAGAGAAGCTAATCGTAGTTCAAATATATTTACAGAAAGTTATTTCTACTAGTGTTTACCAAATCAGACGACGCCAAACTTCAACTGCAACAATGGCATGTGCCACCCTGTAATCCACCGTGGTTTTGGTTGAATGCCGAGCTGTAAAACATTACTTAGAACTAATTTTGATCTCAGGGATCGTCACAGTCGTGGTTGTAAATATGAACTATCCCTTAAGTTATTTTATAAGAGGTTTATGACATACGAAATAATCCAGTAAGACTAGTGTTACCCACAGGAAAGGTTTACATAATTTTATTATTTATTTGATGTCTGGGAGTTCTTCAGAAAGCCACTTTATTAATTTTTCATGCAAGATTCCAAGGGTTTTTCGTAGATTCTTCATAAAGGACACACATTGTGTTAAAGGAATGTCGTGGTCACGGGATATGCTCATTAGGATGTTAAAGGAGATAGAATATATGAGGGACGACTAATTATATCCAGTCACAACACATTTATTGTTTTGTTTCCTCCTCGATGTATATCTATCAGTCATCATTAAAACAGCTGTCAGCTACTGCACTTCCTACTTTCGCACCCTGTGGCTTCTGGCTTCTTGTGAGCTGTTTTCGAAACCTGTTGGCTTTGTAGGGTTATAGGTTGCAAACATAGAAATAGATCTATGTAAGACAAATGCACGACATTGATATTGAATGATAAAAGGTGAATGAGAGTGTAATGGCCGTTCTTTGAACAGTGCAAGAACTGTGTGATGGTGTTAGTGGTAGGAATCTAGTAAATTTATCATTTGAAGAGTGAAGGATAGATGAAAATATCTGAGTTTAAGAAGAAATATAAGTTTTTTCATAAATCGTAATTTTTGTCAGCATAATTAGAATTTTGGAATATTGAATAAATCTAAGAATAAAAAAAACTTAAAATCAACCCATTGAACTCCAGATCTCTGCACGTCCAGCATACTCCGTGCCTCAGGTCGTCGTCATCGCTTTCCTCTCATCCGCTTATTCATGTCCATGGTCTTGGTAGTAAGATATTCCCGGCCGGTCACGAGTAGGTCTCCAATTATCCGCTACCTGGGGATCCAAGGTCGTTGCCCCCGTCATAAGCTAATGCTTGCGGATTTTATGGTCGACGGGTTCTTGTACCAGATGCATTCTTGGACGCCGAATTCAGTTTGCAATGTATTTATTCTTCGTGGTTCACTTTGAAAATTAAACGTAATTTATTCGTTTTCGAATTTTGTGTTGAAGAGTGCAAAAGTCATGCTATACAGTTAATGAATTATTTTACAAGATTTATTTTAAATGATAAAAAATTCAACGCAAAAATTAAGGTGCTCCGTGTTTAGTTCTTTGCCATTAAACTATGCATATCACCAATTAGTTATTTATTTATTTAACTTATTTCTGAAATGAACGAGGGAAGTAGAAACGAGGTTTCCCGCCGTTTTAGGATTTGAAGAATTTAATCAACAAAGTTACAATTTCGATTCCTAAAAACATCGACACACTTAACTACTAACTTTTTATTTGAGTTACCATACTGTATACTTCGATAAATATTTTATTAATTGTTATGTAAATTAAATTTTCATATTACATAGTTTTTTTCGTGAGTGTTTGCAATAATTGTGCCACAGTATATCCAGTAAACCCAATAAATAGTACGATTATTGTCTACATTCGTCGTTTAACTAGTACATATTCCAAGGTGGTAACAAAATTGCATGCTTTTTTCTAGATTTTTGACTATTGCTTCTCTATTGGGAGTGGTAAATTTGTGGTGATAGTGCAATTTAGACGTTTGACATTAGTGACTGAGTGAAAATGACATCGCCGAGTGAGATAGAAGACGGATCTGCTCCCATCACACCAGAGGAATACAACGGATTCCATTCCAGGTAACCAACTCCTCCTCTATAAGATACGATAGGCCTATAGACGATACGTTTGGATCAGGTGTACAACGTGACGCATGTACCGCCGTTTACGGATGTTTCAATGCTATCGATATCAATAAATATCGATATTTTCGTTTCAATATTTTCGATTTTTGGATTTTTATATTATTGTGATATTGAAAGATTGTGGTGAAAACAAATTTTGATATTATACTTTTAAGTTAGTTATTTTAATTAAAACCAAGGTAAATAGAAATATACAGATAGGTAAGGTTCACTTAAAATCCAGTGGCGTCACTGGTACAGAAATGTTTTGTCAACACTCCAGATGCCGGAAATGTAAAAAAAACTTTCAAACGTCATGCTGATTGATTCTAAGCTTATTCAGGGTGTCTAGCAACAGGGAAATGTCAGGGAATTTAAAACTGTATTAAAAAGTCTGGGGAAATCAAGGAGATTTCTACATTGTTCAGGGAAACCGCCCAAGGAAATCGATATTTTGTAAAGCATTCAGAACTTACAAATTTGGCAAAACTGGCAGCATTGAAAATCTGAGTTAGTAAGTTTAGTTGTATAGATAGCAGCCACCATTCTTTCTTCTTTCTACTCAGCAGCGAGCCGGTTTGGAAGTGAATGAATAGTGATTGTCGACGTATACCATGTATTTTTCTTGTTTGCTCTCCAATTAATATGGTTCTGTTTATTTTTACGTTTTAATTTAACAATTTAATTTTGTGTATATTGATAATGGTTTCTCCATGTTGTATTTACAAATTAGTTGATAGTTACGCACGTTTTTAGTCAGGGAAAATGCTGCATCCAATATGAAAAAGTTAGGGAAAAATCTGGGAATTTCCATATGATGACTTGCTAGACACCCTGTTATTGGTAAACATTTTTTACAATTAGTTATATTTTCGAACTAAACAACGTCATGAACCCTTTTATTTTACAGCCTAACACATAAATAGGTATTTTACGACAGCTAAACACGTTACTTATGGGAAAATAAGATTTAGCCATTTATGTCACTGGTCATAAATTACCAATGGCAATACAAATACCATACTAAAATGCATATAAAGATAAATTAAGTTTTTGATTGAAGATTAAATGGCGTTTTTGTAACAAAAATTGTGAGTGCAATTATAAAAATTGCTCATTATCATTCGGTATTCCCGATATCGATATTGTGTTGCGATTATCTCGATGTATCGATAGGGATGGTAAGTATGGTTATCGATATTGAATATCGGAACATCCCTAATCAGGTGTACAACCTGACGTGTGTACCGCTGTTTGCTGCCAGCCGTCGTCTGCGGTGTTCCTGTATAAACGTTGGATACTCGTGGCGCTACCTGGCAGCATACGTCGGTACTACGTCTGGGTGGTTAGAAAATCCATGTCATCAGCTTTTACAGTATTAAATGAACTAACAATGTGATGTGGTATATATTCGATGATGCTGGAAGAAAAAAGAACGGCCATATATCAAAAACTCACCATCTTGGAATTTTAGTCTCTTTAGGGACTGTGTTAAACTGGGTTGTCGATTTACACTCTAGTAATGAAAGGGTGGTTAATGTGTTGCGATTTAAGTAATAATGTTTATTTAAAGCTTAACAAAATAAAATTGTTATTTTACTTTAAAAAAATAAACGTAGTAATTAATAAGTACCATATGCTCTAATTATATTGGTTTTGTACAGTAAAATTAATACGAAATAATAGTTTTTCATTCCTATATAACCACAAAATTTTTAATTCAACACCTCGTCTACCGGAACTAATTTTACTTTTACGTTGTGGTATACGTTATATGCTCTAGAATGTTTTAGTTGTAGAAAAGTTAAACAGTTTAATCTACAGTTACACATTATTTTTTTATATTCGCTAAATTTTTAACCTCTTTGCTTCTGTGGATGCTTATGTCAGTGAAAGCTATTTAACCTCAGAACTTTATCAGGATTTCATAATGTAGAATGAACATTTAGATTTAATTCCAATTAGGCTAAACATATTTTCGAAGGAAGGGTTAAATTAATTTTGTTTTTCACATCTTTCCCCAGGAGTCCTTGCCGTTTGTATTGAATCAATCGTGCACTGTAGTTTTAGTGGTACAAGTAAATACAGTATTTATGTTTTAATGCCTGTTACAGTATTCTGTGTGCTGTGTATATATTTTGAGAGTAGTCAACAATATTCAAACTTAAGCTGTAATTGGACATTGTTGTACTTTAGAGTTTTATAGCAAAGTTGTGGCTGTATTGTTAGATTAAGATTAAGGAGTGTTTCGTCATATATCAACCAAACCTTTGGATTTGATTACTTCTAATATGTATTGTTTTACTATTTATATACATTGCATGCCGTTTCTTGTATCCTCACTGACATCTCTCAGTTTATGTACCGAGCCCCAAACCACACTAGAAGGCCAAAGAGAGGTCAAAGTTTGGTCAAAGAGTGTCTTATCCTTAGACATTTATTTTTTAGCTCACCCCTAAATCCTCTAAAAACTGCAATTATGAAAATTTCTCTACAACGGCTTTAACGACATTGATTAACATTTCCTAGTTTGTATGAATTAAGATCATAAATTCGATAATTAAACTAAAAACAAGATGGTTCAGAATTTATTGAATGGGTTTCAAATATTTGTTTTCCATTTCTAACTTATAATTCTTTAAGTTTTTATGAGGGTGTTTATAAGCTTAAGGTTATGTCACCAAATATATTTTCGAAATTTATTCTTCATCGATTGTTCTTTCTACTAACATACTATGTAGGTGAAGCTTGGTTTACAGTAGCATCTAGCAATGGCGCCACTTTTACTGGCTTCTAAGTGGCACAATAAATGTACCGTGTAAACCCTAAATAAAGCGCCATTTTTAGTGGAGAGGTGCAGTTGCGTGTCAGCGGGAGTGACGCCACTAATATATGTTTATCCTGTAGATATATTAGTGACGCCAGTATTGGTGACGCGTCACTTCCTGTGGCCCGTGTGAACAACAACGCTGGTGCTAGTGGCGGACCTGAACTGTTATGATTTTTGAAGCTTTCATTATCCTCAGTAGCAAGTTTCACTAACAATTTTGATGCAATCAGGCATTTTAAAGATTGTCACACAACTACAAAAGACAGTAGTTTCTGTGCCACAAATCGTGTGTCTTCAACAGTGGCGTGGTTAGTGGCACGTCACTTTTAGTGTTTTACTACTAAAGCTTTACACAGAGGTAGTGTGCAAACCTCTAGTGGTTCGACATACTGTATAACCAGAGCGATTGAGTGTCGCCTGATATATGCTACTGTAGTGTAAACCTAGCTTAAGGCTTCAATTTAAAATCAGTGGACGAATTTTAACACCAAATTATTTTGGTAGAAGTACGTGGAAGTATTACTCAACTCAAGATGTTTCTACGTTGAAATATATCATTTATAGATGAGAACATCAAGTTTAACATCATTTACTATCAAGTTTAATTGTGGTTTCAAATTTATTCAAATAATTAATTGTGGTGACTAATGTCAGAGTTTATCCGTTTGTACACAGTTCATTGTGTTGTGAATCACTGTTGCTCCACGTATTTGCCTTGATATGGTTCTAGATGCGTTCAGGATGACTCAGCAGCAAGCATATTCAGTGGGCTAACAATGTGGCCGGACTCCGCTGGCAACATTCTAGTACCAATATCTGAAAAAATAAAACAAATATAAACCGTCGATAAAATTGAACTGTTATTATTTTAAACAAAGAAGTTTATATCGTGCCTATTTGTATCCACGCCTAATGTGCGTATTTTTTATCGCGGTGCCGCCATATTGGATTGTAGTCTCATAACAATAATGATATATTGTTACATTGTAGTTATGCCGGAAAATTTAATTTCTTGTTTTGTATATTCAAAAACTAGTTAATTCCGTACATTTCTTGGAACTTGGTAAATCTTATATTTACGTTTCATACACCAAGAAAGTCAAAATGGTTTTAATCTCAAATTCTGTCCGTCTTTAATGAGAGTAGGGTACTGTAATTTGGTATTCGCCTCCTCCATGAAGATACACACTTAAATAAAACTTTCTTCTTTCTGTCCAATATAAAACTGCTTTCTGACCGAAACCCCTTAAAAACTTCCAAATAAAAAGTCCGAATTATTTAGAAAAGAATCCAACGATTTGGATTAAAATTTCATGGTTTATGGGTCTTTTGGGGTATAGTCCCTAATAACAAAACACCGCCCGCATGGGTGTTATTTCAAAGCTTAAAAGCTTATAAAGGTCCGTCTAAACTATCACCATTAAAATCAGCTCAAAAAAATTAATAGGTATTGTAATATTAATTATCAGCCCACAACTAATAGTTTCAGGTAAGAATTAAATTTACTGTAAGCAGTAAACACAGTACGTTATCTGCAAGTGCTTGTGTTTTTTTTATAAAACCCAAAATAAACATCTTGTTTATTTCTCAACGGGTTTTATGGAACTTTGTATACAGTTCAAGGTCATATTATTATTTGCGTGACCAAATGCTAATTAATAGCATTTAAGTTTTCGATATAATTTCGCACGGTGCTCAGGATTGAACTGGTGACATTCAGATGGGAAGCGAACAGCGTCAGTTTCCACATACATTCGGGCTCCCGCGAGCTCTTATCAGCTTGTCCCATTGTGACCTTTGGTATTGTTCCGGCAAATATTTAAGAACCCCTCTCCTTCCTAGTTACGTTTTGGTCGATTAAGTTCTAAATGCATTTCATGCTGGACCTTCACTGATGGGGTAAGTGAAAATGAACTTAATTATTTCAGCAGAGAAAGAAAAATATTATTCTGTAGTAGCAAAGAAAATTTATTAGAATAAAATTGTCTTTGGTATTAGATGCCGAAAGAAAACCAAAATCGTACTGGGAACATTGTGCAAAAGAGCGGTTGGCAAATACACATATTGTTCTAATAATTGTAATAACAATTTTATTTAGACTAATAGAATTGTTTGAAATATTTATCATTGTTCTTGGTTTGACCATCAACTAAGTTAGAAAGTCCACATAAGTCCATAAAGTCAACATAACTACCTAATGTTTAAACTATCAAGGTACTGTAATTTTTAACTAGCAATAATGTTTGAATAATGTGTCCATGCATTTCAGGTCTGTATAATAAATGATTATAACGGTATACTAATGGCACCACCGAGGTCGTAAATTCAACTTTTAGTTGTTCCTTTTACATTGAGTTACAATTAATTGTACAACGGTGTTTTTGCTATTTCTTGAAGAGGTTCTTTGCAACTTACGGACTCAAGAAAGGATCGAGGTCCTTCCTTTACATTAGCTAAATTTACCAATCTTGCTCTGGAATTGAAATTTCATTGTAAAATAGAGAAAAATACCTGATTTTCCCCGTTCTTAGATATGATATATGATATGAGGGGTAATTTTTAGCAATAAACAATCATCTTTAATCATGGTTCGAAGTAAGATGCGTAATGATCAGGAAATTCGTAGGAATACTTAGCGAAATCAAATGAGAATTTGTTGTGGCAATCCTGTATAAAGATTAAATCTCTGAAGAATATCACACATTTTTAACACAGGCATCTTCTTATCACTACTGTTTTCATTGGTCCTACATTACGTGTCGGTACAGGGAGTTCTAACCTTTTTTACAACCTATCGATATCAGAATTTTTTAATAAAATATCTCAGATTTCTGCATTTATTGCGTCAAAATGGCGAGTGAAGGTCACAAGACGTGTCGAGGAGTTGAGAACCGAATGCCAGTACCTTGAGTACGAAGCAAGTTCCCCCACTATAACTATTGATTTCCCCCACCCCCAAGTCGTCGTGGTCCATTCACCTGAACTGAGCTCACTCCACTACACTACCGTACCGCTCTCAAATCGACTGTATTGTACTGACCGCCTGGAGGGCGTTTTGAAATCACACGAGTTCAGTACGGTTACTAATAACTGACATATTGCTGATTACTACAGTTTTCCCTTCTATCTTATGGAAAAAGTGGTTTCACTAGGGATTATTCTTCATGGACTGGGATGGTGGCGTCATCCTGTAATCCAGCTACTTGGAGGTCACGAATTGTGGATAGTTGTGAGTGATGGTCGGTGGATGTAGTGTTCTCTTGTGTGAATTATGAATGTCCGCACTATTGAATACTGCGTTAATCCAGAAAGACCATCCTCATAATTAGACCAATTCGTAATTCAGAGGCCGTGGTTCGGATTCAACGTTAAACTGTAGGACCCTTATTTTCCATCGGCTGTTGAGCTATTAATTAACAGTGCTGCATAAGGAACATGTCAGACTTAGTCAGTAACAAGACAACAAGATCGCGCCACAATCATCTTACACTCAATCCTCATTCATACTTGGCTTAAAATACCTACCTTGGTCGCCATTTCAATAATCAAATCAAATCAGGTCATAAGGAATCACCTTGAAACCGGAAAACTATTTTGTCCTGTTTAGGTTAACACTTGTTATGAAAATCACAATTATCGGTTAGTCGTTTCATTCGATATTTAGAATCATTGCCGTAATTATGATGTCGAATTCTTTTACACTAAAAAAGATGGAAATTATAATTGAGTAAAATAACTATCAATACATCAATCCAAGATTACATGGTCCCAGCTTCGACCGGTCGTCAACTGCGATGCTCGTCAGAAGATTTTGTATGGCCACTTTGAAACTGTTTTACACGTTTGTAAACATAACGAACAAATTGTTTCCCATCCTAGGGAGGGAAAGATGATATAGAGATCATCAGTTGTTCGTTATAACCAAGTAGAACAGATGAAAATGCTTGTATAACAATGGTAAGTTATCGATAGTTTCGAAAACGACAATCGATAACTCCCAGGCAATCAGCTGATTATTTACAATTGCATGGACAAGGTGAAAGCAATGTAAAATCTATTTAGTGTTCAGTAGTCAAGTGTCTTTTAGTTAATAGAGTATCACTTTTGACCCTTGTAATGAAATATCGTATACAGTACGTATACAGTTTTATGTTGTATCAGATTTTAGAGGGAACTCGTTAAATAAATGTTTCTCCAGATCTCCATGAGTATTGTTCAACTAGCAGTTTCTTCCATGAATTGATGAAATCGGTCTAATAATTATGTTTGCACGGACAAATATGCTATAAATAGTGTTATCGGAGCATGTCTACTGATAGCTGCATCCAGATAGCGCTAGCGTACATGTTGTAACTCAACCGTTCCTCTCGCCAGTCGCCACCACATAATTTACTGTATTTGGGAAACCGAACCGACGCTCGAACGAGCACGACTGCCACATGTTTCGTTTCACGATTTTTCTTGGTAGATTCAGAATCTATTTTACTGAACGAAATTTGCATTTGTTTTAAGAGAATGAACTAATTTAGCTATAATTGACGGATGATTTAATAATCGAATAAAACTTAACAAGAGGAAGTACCGGACTTGGCTCACAGATTCGGACGGTGAAGACGAGCGTTGCGGAGGTTTCAAAGAAACGTGTCTTAAAACGCTTTAATTTTGTTTTTATCAATGCGCAGTAAATAAACCGTAACATTTTGACAGAAGAACGTAAATTATATTCATTCTGGGATGTACCATTTCAATATAATAATTAATTAATTAATGTCATCAAATGAAACAAATAAATTTTTAGTTGTATTTTTAAATATTTCATTTTTAACATAAAAAAGTAATATCCCAACATGAGTAAAACTGTCAAATTCTGTTTACAGTGAATTGATAATACAATTGATTCGCTTCGAAACGGGATTCACAGAGACTAGAATATTGTAGTGTAGCCCTACAACTGCGACTATAACTGCATCAGGGAGGGTAGCCATTTTGGCGGTGCACACGCGAGGGGTGGTGCATTCACGACAATGCAGTTGCACCGCTAAGATGCACTCCCCCTGCCACCTCATTGGTCGGACTCCATTTTACAATAAACTATCTCCCTCCTGTAGTATCAAGGACACCGACACACCGGCCCGTCGCTTACAGTGGGTCCAATATGGCGGACGCGTCACCTAGAGCTTCAGTAACGTTGGTCACACTGCTTGGACTGACTAAGAATGCAATTGTTTTGATTCCTGAGATTATAAACACTTAAATATATTTTTAAGTCTTATTTAATGTGAAGTATGAATTTTCCACTGTCTGTATCAATTTGAAATTTACCCACGAATTGTACAAATAATGCGGTTAAATGAAGTTTTGAAGATGTTTACTTAAATGGAATTTTCGGTCAATTTAAACACGGATTAATAAAAAAATTGCTCACGAGAACATGATTATCGCGTAACCCGAGAATCGTCGGCCGCTAATCACCAGTTGTAATTCAGCTATTAATTACCTATCTGACAGGTCGACGTCAGTTATTAGCAAAACCAAGGTTGGTGATCATTCTCTATCAAAATTTTACAAATTACCATAATTTTTCATGACATTTATATCTTTCACCATGTTACACTATTTGGAGGTAGAGTACACCAAATGTAAAATAAAATAAAAAACAAAATAACAAAATATCTAAAAACCGTTAAACGTATATTTATTTTCTACAATGTCCTGTAATATTATTTCAAACCCTTGTATTCGTTGTTGCGTTATATTCGCACAAGCACACAGCGACGGCCATTTAAGCTTCTCCGCCAACAACATCAATGCTTCAACACGATATAGTGATCATATTCATAATACAGTATATCATATTGTTCATTGATAACTCGACTTTATCGGAAAGGGTTTGAATAGGTGGTGCGAGCGAAAAAATCGACTATCTTAAAAATTCACAATTTTATCGTTTATTTGTTGATTGTATCATAAACATGCTTTGGCATATTTTTTTCTAGTTTCTAGTGAAAACTTTACGAGTTACAGGGTAATTAATTCGGAAATTTTGGGTTTTTCGTACAAGAAGTGTGGGAAAACTGTTTATATTTTTGAGCTAAAATTTTGGGAATGTGGATGAATAATAGACCCTTTTCACGTAACCTATGTGAAGTTTTGAAATAAGAAAAAAAATTCATAGACTACTGAAAATGAATTTTTGACGCCACATTTTTCATCCGATAATCTTATAAACTATGTAATTTTGAAGTTCTAAAAATGTTTAACAATATAAAAAAACGGAATTGTTATCGTAAACGAGTCACTCAGGAACCTTTCATGAAACGAATGCATGCGTAACGAATAAGCGACACTAGCGCCGACCTAACGGATTTCAGTTGTCCCTAACGCCGCTCACGCCGCCTTAAGTTTCAGAAATTATTATTTACATTGATATATGTATGGAATTTAAGGTCCGTTGAACCTTTTAGACGCTATTCTCTAAAGAAAAAAACATTGTTGGTTCATATTTTCATGTAAACTATATATTTGAACCATGTTTGGTATACTTAATTTTTACTGATTTTTTAAACTCTTGACTAATTTGTGTCAAGGGCTAATGTTGTTACACTGTTTTTTAATCTCAAGGAATTAATTTAGAAAGTCAACGTGTAACAATCATCTGCTGTTTGGACAAGTTAACGTTAGTGAGGACCTACTCCAGTGGTAGGATGTAGCTGCTCACACAGAACAAATATCACACAGTAGGGAGGACGTCTCACAGTTGAACGCCAACAGAATGCACACCCACAGTATGGTAGACCAACAGAACACAGAGCCCACAGTAGGGTAGGCCAACGGCAACAGAACAAATATCACACAGTAGGGAGGACGTCCCACAGTTGAGCGCCAACAGAATGCACACCAACAGTATGGTAGACCAACAGAACACAGGTCCCACAGTAGGGTAGGCCAACGGCAACAGAACAAATATCACACAGTAGGGAAGACGTCCCACAGTTGAACGCCAACAGAATGCACACCCACAGTATGGTAGACCAACATAACACAGAGCCCACTGTAGGGTAGGCCAACGGCAACAGAACACAGAGCCCACAGTAGGGCGCCGTGATGGCAGCAGCAGCTGTTACGCAACGAGGGGAGGCTGGGACTGCGCCCCTCATTGGCTCGGGCTCCATTTTACAAATCTCCCGTCCTAATGAGTGCCTATCCTAATTACTGAGGGGTTGTGGGGGTCAGTTACTGCTAGCTCTTGTTATCGATTTTGATTTTCTTTCTGGGGGTTGCTTCATGTTTCCCTTAAATTTATAACTGATTTAATTTGTTTAATTTTGTTCATAAATATTTTACATTTAGAATTAATTGATGTTCAAGCATGGTTCATCGTGTTATGCTCTGCAGTCACTAAACTCCGCTAAAAGCTCTACACTAACTAGAGGGAGCCCTTTAACATATCGTACTTTCAAATACTATTATGTTTCACAGATTTATAGGTAAATTTTACAAAATGTACTTAAATCTATGTATTTTATGTTTCAATAAATTACATCTGTAATGAGTCTATTGAAATAATAGACATTGTTTTTGAAAACAACAATTTTTATGCCACGGTCTACCGGATTGAAATAATCAATTCGGACCAGTCCACCTCAGCCTCAGCCGCTAACCAAGGTTTTGAAAAATCCTGCTTTAGAACGCGACAACTACTGTTGAATGAAAATGCGGTATGTTAACTTCTGAGCTAACTCGATTTTTTACTGAAACAGGACACACATGTATCAGTAATATTAATCCTCTTTCAAATCTTTTTTTGTTAACATGACATAAGTAATATGTTAAAACAGGATACTTCTGAACCTAAAAGTCTCTTTAAATCTAGCAATGTTATTTCGTAGCACCCATGCGGATTTTATCGTAGCGTAGACGCTTCACCTTCAACATAAGTAGTTACACTCAGTAACTGAGAAAAAAGAATACAGTTCGTTGTAGGTTGGCGTCTTTATTGTATGGTTTGAGGCAGCGCGGGAAATGGCAGCGCCTGCGGTTGTAAACACGGCAACTTGCACGACTCCTGTGTCGCGTGGGTCTACACGAAGCGATCACATATCGAGAATATTCTCTCACTCTTTGTGCCGTGTGGATTATGCACTTGTATATTGTACAAGGAATGATTAAATAATATTTTATATTTTACTGGAAATTTTATTCGGTTTGAGGTACTGAATCATTGTTCGCAAAAATGACCATTGGCAGTATGAAACAGGATGGGTGAGTCGGTTGGTTGCTTGTTGCATTAACCTTGTTTCAGATTAAAGAGTTTCACATCAGTTTCTATCATTTCTGTTTACCTTGAACCGTGTTGTTATGAATAATATAATCACCAGTTAAACTTTTACTCTAGATAACCACATTACTTCATTAGCACCCTGCAATTTTTTATGACTTTCCAGTGACGTCACACAATTTTACACATTAAGGGGTTGAAAACTAATATGGTTGCATTAGAAACTTTTATTGAATTGAAATTTTCGCTATCGACATAATAAACGTTATTTTAAACCTACAGTGAAACGTGATTGAAGTTGATTTTGTTTGGGTATTGTTATTTTTGATGTGATTTTAAATTCATATTGATAGGATAAAAGCATTTTAGACACATCCTGTATTGTGCTTTAAACGAACCACCAACCATCTTACCGCCGCCTAGGGTCACACGTTCGATGCCTGAAGAAAATAATCAATAGCCCAGTACTGTTATGGCTACAGTACTGGGATATTGATTATTTGTTTTAAAAATGTGACGAAGTTGAAGAGTAGCTAATCCAGGCTTTCACAGTTCCTTGTAAAAACCTGGTGTTGATATCTCTCTATCACCAGGAATAAGGACACTAGACTGTTTTATTTTCTGGATGTTATTCTGTATTCCGCTCAAAATGACCAGGTTTTGTACGGTGTTTATTGTAAAACCCCGCACAATACCGGAAGGGAATGACGTTCGTTATCCTATGTATAATGGGCGATAAAGATAGATCGGATGACTTGGTTTTGTGACTGTGTTCACGACAGTGAGCTATATCTCGAGATGATAGTGTTTCAGGGCCTCGTTGCGAGGTCGGTAGTGAAGATTTGCAAACATCCGTGAAGATAGAAATATTGTGAAATATTCTTTCTGAAGTAACTTTATTTAGTCGGTTTTTACATTACTAAGGTAGCAACCTTCTGAAAAAATGTAATATATGGAAATATAATAATACTGTAATACATATGGAATTTAAATACATTTTAGGTATGTAAAAAGTAGGAGCCTAATTAAGCTTGGTTATAAACCAAAGCTGTTTTTATCATACAATTAATGTTTTATCAAAATTTGAAACATTTAGTAAAAATTATTCTAGAGTTTTTTTATGATAATGAAGAATGGAAAGGTGGGTCCAGTAAATTAGGGGTGATATTTTGATCCATCTAAATAAGATAACAATTTTCCAGTCTAGATTGAATATTTGAAATTACACATTCGCAGTCTAAGTAAAACCTATCACCTAAACTGGATAATAAGTAGCACTAAAACATGTGGTGTAATGTTTCACCTAAGAATTATATGATACTGTATTCGCAACATTAATTTTATCCACCATTATTGCTATATGTTTTTCCAGAGACGCAATCGTGGAAATTAAATTGTGGTGGTAGCTCGAATATCATCAACAAACCTACTGACAGTAGCAACAGGCCTGCGTCCTCAGCAAATTCCTATTGATAGAGTTATCTGTAATGTTTCAAAGCTTTATGATTTGTCATCCAAATATTTTATCCTTGTCGTGAACTACAAAGGATTATAAATTTCCTAAAGAAAACTCCCTAATATTATTTTTTTAGAATATGTATCCATGAATGACTCGAGTTGACTGAACCTTGTAGCTCGTGTGTGCTCCTCTTGCTCAGTGTTTTCTCCTCCTTCTCTCCCCCCCCCGCTACCCATATCTCTTTCTCTCTCTCCGGGTTTTCTCGGAAGCCTCCGGTTGGAATGCAAGGCATTTAAAGACATTCCTCGCTAAGCAGCATACCTTTACCTTTACCTGCTTCGATCCTTCTCTGTTCTCGCCTCCTCTAAGACAGCCAGATTATTTTATCGAGGAATTTTTCATTTCTCAGGTTGGCAATACTGATCCGAACTCGGTGAATGAATGTCCGATATGAACGTACAACTTCCGGTGTAATAAATCCGTTAATCGGTGTGATAAAAGTTCACGGTCGTCTGATCGTGCTATTCGTGCCGGATCCGGATGTTGCACGTGCTGTACATGTGCTCGCGGAGCACACGTTGAGGATTACAGTTATTGGACTAAAGCATGTTCATTCTTATCCCTATTTACAGCTGCTATAAGTTATTAAGTACTGTATTAGTATACTTCATAGCTTAACCTTTTTCATTGATTGTTGTTGCAAACATTTTTTCGAAATAACTTCGAAGCGATAATTTTATTTTAGTCTTAAAGAGTGGTTGATGTGGCAAATTGAGGGTAAAGTGTTTATTTAGTGAACTACTTAATCGCATTTTCCGAAAAATAACTATATAATTCATTAGGCTAAATAACCTTTTTTAATTTGAAACATCAGCCATCTTTTTACGACTATCGTGTAAGTAGTAATGCTGGCACGAAATTAACATTTGTCTTATGGGGCTTAAATAGAAGATTTCATCAATGGTAAAGAGTGTTCTAATAGCTGTGCGGGTGTGCTGGGCTGGAGGTGTACTGGGCTACACTTGCCTTTGTCCGGTGAACTCGGGGGTTGTTGGGTTGGACCCCAAATCCGTTAGGGTATTCTATGACTCGAGTCTAAAATCTGGAATGGTGTAGTTGTTTTTGACTTCTTCAAAATCCAAGTAGACAAAATATTTCCCATCTTTATGCATCCCCTTTCGGTACCGTGTAAAACACAGAAAACACTCTTTGGCCCTGGCTATGCTGGAAACTCATTTTTTAATTTTTTGTTTTGTTATTTTTGGGATGACGAAATATTTTTCTCGATTTTCATTTACTTTTCTTTGACGCGGCGTTTTATCATTCAAGAGATCCGGATCGCTCAGTTTGTGTAACTATTTTCTCTCAAAAAATCCATTCGTGTTTAATTAAGAAATTATTTAGCGTTCGGGTTGGTGTAATGGTTATAGTACCCGCTTCATAGTAGGCCACATGTTCGATCCTGGGCGAAATCATTATACAATTAGAAATCAATTAAACAGTGAATTGATTCAATTGCCTATTTTCATTGGGCAAGTAATGATTTTGGGAATCAAATGGTCTTTTCAGCAAGAAATCTATATTTAATTAAATTACTACCCTTGCCCTTCACTTATATATTCACTGAAAGTATGCACTCATCTATTGGCTGGGCGAGTGTCAGAGTCTCATAATTTAAGAAAACTACAAACATCAGAATTATACTGTAGAAGAATATTTTTATGTAAAGTTAATACTAGCGGTAATCCCGTCCGCACGGGGGATTTGACAAGTATTAAATACACATTAATATTATAATCTTAATACTATTACTATTATAAATATTATTTAATGTGATTACAGTAATGATATTTAACCTGGAATCAAATAAAGCGAACAACTAAAAGTAATAATAAGGTGAGATAGTCAAAAAAATATTTTACGAAATCATACAAAAAATTACGTATATGTAGTTATATTTTTATTTGTCTTCTACGTCTACGTAATCTATGAAGATTTCAAAAATTAAATAATTTATTACCATTTCAGCATTAATATATACACAGCCTAGTTAATACACTTTAATCGTTAACTGTTTCGTTCAACTAGTTAAAAATCATTTTAAAATGGACTAAAAATGTTTTTGTAACTATGACAGATAAATGTAGAGAAATATTTTCATTTTTAGCCTCAGGTAGTTTCAACTTTCCATTCACAGGAGGCAACCCAAGACAGCCGTGGAATCGTTACCAATATACGGGGGCAATGACCTCTTCAAGTACGCTATTTGTTTTCAGATGCCGGTGAAATCGATAAAAAAGGGTTGGTCCGACCACCCAGATCCGACCTGGCGCTGAGTATCCGTGCACCTCGTCACTACCACTTCCTCCGAGGTCCTCCCCCACGTGCCCCGTGGATCCTGTAGTCCCGTGTGTCGACTACGTAGGGTCGTGGGCCTCGGAGTATTGGGTTTACTATGGTGGAGGTGTGCGCCATAGAGGCAAGTTTCCCGCTCTCCCGCCATCGATCGGTTACGTCACCACGCCACCGCGCATGCGCACAGGGTTGCCAACATAACACGATTTTTCTGAATCGTACAATATTTTTGTTATCGTAAAGATGTTGCAGTTCGACGGATTCTGTTCCAGAAACGCAATGGATTTATTCAGATACAATTGTGACTGTGATCTGTATACGCTGTTGAGCAATTGACGTAAGTGTAGTGTTCGTTGTGACAGTTGTCAATGCTCCTAGTGATTACTGCTGGCAGGGATGGTTGTTAACAAATAATTAGCGCCGATCATACACTGTAACACTACACTAACAATATTTGTACTCAGAACCGACTTTATCTAGTTTGATTTATATTAGATTAGTAGATTGTTACCTTTCACTTCTGTGATACGGGTGCTTGTACCTAGTAAACGGTACTTTTAGAATTTTCAAACCAATTTTAAGATTTTCATGTAGTTTGATAGATCTTGGTGTTATATATATATAAAACAATTTTATATATTAGGCGAACAATTATAGTCTTATTCAGCAAAAGTTTGGCTAACGGAAACATAAAAATAGATTTGTATATTTAGATTTTCCTGTATATACCTCACCTTAAATTTTCATTTCATATTGAATTTTAAGGTACCGTACCTTTAAATCTGTTTGAATTCAGGTATTTCACATGATAAGAGTTTCTTTACTATATCAATTATTTAAATATTTTGAGTGCCAAATTACTTAATGACTATAGTGTTTCTCTTTTTTGATCAATTGTATTACATACCACTATCAGTAAAAATCGTAAAAAGGTGAAAGTAACACAGTAAAAGTCATTACAAACATTTTTACAAAGTCCAAGTACAAGACTCACAACACGACGTCATGTTTCATTTACACAATTTGTGTGATTCAGTGGATAATTTTATTAAATAATTCTGTTTCTCGTAAAAGGAATTAGATCTGATTTGGTATTTTCTTGTTGACGTCGATCGAGGATACTGTAAATTCTTGTTAATACTGTATATTGTCTGTCTTTCTGTAACTCTTTGTAAAACTTCTGCTTGAAAACGAGAGCATTCACGATACTGGAACTGATTTTCATTGTGATACATATTTTGAGCAAGGGGGTTTTCTTTCTTTAAACTCACCCAAAACCTATTTCATTGTGATATACCATTTTAAACTGACCCAAAACCTATTAAAAACCTCGAGCTCTTAAAATTCTAGTTTTGAGTGCTGTTAGCTATATTTTTCCAAGACATGTGATCTATTAAAGTGTTTTAACAGAAAGAAATAACGAGCTTTCAAATTAAAACCAATAATTATTTGTTTACATTATTGTTGAATTTAAACCTATTTAAAATGTTATCTTAATGTAAAAGAAATTTTACTATTTATGTACACATTTTCTAGTTTATTGTAATTTAAAATCAATACTATATAATTGAGCTGAGAGTTTTCTTTTTATTTGTTTGTATTTTCATTTCAGGCATATATTTCTTCATAAGTAATCTCGTCTTGGCATTGAGTCGTTAAATCCGTAAAAGTCGGACTCCCTGCTTATTTAAAAATCAAAATAAAATTATGTCCCTGAAGGTCACCCCCGAAAGGTCGCCTCGGTTTTGTAAAAACAGTTGGGTAAACTAAAAAGCTGTTAACCAAATGACGTCACTGTTTCTAATTTTAGTCGCGCAAATTGCTAACACGCCCCCAAAAGACATATCCATGTCTAAAATATTAAGATGACGTTAGATGCAAAGGTCTGTGCACATTTACTATTCCAGAAGAGACTTACTGTCATGGAGTTGGTCTATTTTAAACAGTTTAAATATTTTTTCACAAAATCACACCTTATTGTTGTTTATTATATTACTATTGTTGTTTATCAATTCGCTGACGTCATAATCAATCACTCTTATATTTTATTAATATAAAATTTGGAACTTTAAAGTGTGTTTAAAAAACAAAATCGTGAATTTGATCGGAAACATGTAAAAAAAATATATTTCCTTCCCAATTGCTAAGATTTGCTGCTAAGAATTGCTCTTAGCTGTGGAAAACATATTTATTAATTTGTTCTGTTTAGTATAGAAAATATTTTATAACTATAAATGAATTTTGTACGTCATATCTTAAATTATATTATTTATGTTTTAGGTCTATAACTGTTTAACAATTGCGTAAATTCTGCTATTAAAACGTTTGATTAACATTTACAGAAATATTTTACTGCAAAATATTGGAAAACTGTGATTTTTATGAAATATTTAATAAAATCCAATTATTTCTGTTTTTAAATTTTAACTTAAATTATTTTCTTGTAAGCTGTACTAATAAACTTATTTCTGTTCCAGGTAGGTGTCATGGGATATTATCTGGAGTAAGTTAATGAGTTACTTAACTCATTTAATTGAGTAAGTTAACCAATATCACTTAACGTTAGTATTAGTTACGTTCCTAAATTTGAATTAGTCCTATGAAGAATATTCAACAAACATGACACTGGTAAAATAATATGTTTATTATCACATCGTACAGTGGAATTATTAAAAAGTATACAGTACTTGAATGTTCAATGCGAAATATTCTGATTTCAAGATTTTACTGTTAGAAACATTATTACTGAAAGGTCAAGGAGTATGTGGCTTACACTGGATATTAAACTAAATTCGTAAGATGCAAAACGGCGTTAGGGACAACTGGAATCCGCTAGGTCGGCGCTAGTGTCGCTTATTCGTTACGCATGTGCTTGTTTCATGCAATCTTCCTGAGTGACCTACCATAACAGATAGCAATTCTGTTTTCTTGTAATTTTTAAACATTTTTACATTGCAAAAGATATATTTTATAAGATTATCGGGTAAAAAATGTGTTTTAAAAATAATTTTCTTTAGTACGATATACGATTTTTTCTTACTTCAAAATTTCACATAGGTTACATGATGGTCTGTACTATACGTATTACTCATAAAACGTTAGAATTTTTTACACACTCTTGCATTGACGCGAGTTTCATTTACACCATATAACTTTAATTTGCAAAAACATCAAAATTATGTAGCATATTTATGATATCAACAAAGTAACTTAAAATTATGTTATTATATCACTACTTGGTGATTATACATCTGATAACGATATTCATATGTCGGTACATGTGGTGGTGATTCAATTTTAACGATGATATACGTTAATGTGGTTGTATTACTACACCCGATTTAACGATCTCGGTTCATACGAGTCGGTAGTTTTGGTGATGGTGGACTAACCGATTTAACGATGTTCCGGTTCATACGAGTCGGTAGCGTGTGTTGGTGATAATGGACTCCATTTAACGATTTATACGAGTCGGTAGCATGTGGTTGGTGATAATGGACTACCACCCGATTTAACGATGGCTCCGGTTCATACGAGTCGGTAGCGTGTGGTTGGTGATACTACCACGAAACGATGAGGTTCATACGAGTCGTAGCGTGTGGTTGGTGATGGTGGACTACCGATTTAACGATGGCTCTTCATACGAGTCGGTAGCGTGTGGTTGGTGATTGGACTACCATTTAACGATGGGTTCATACGAGTCGGTATCCTGTGGTTGGTGATGGTGGACTACCACCCGATTTAACGATGGCTCCGGTTCATACGAGTCGGTATCCTGTGGTTGGTGATGGACTACATTGATAACGATGGCTCCGGTTCATACGAGTCGGTAGCGTGTGGTTGGTGATGGTGGACTACCACCCGATTTAACGATGGCTCCGGTTCATACGAGTCGGTAGCGTGTGGTTGGTGATAATGGACTACCATCTGAATCAACGATGGCCCGGTTCATACGAGTCGGTAGCGTGTGGTTGGTGATGGTGGACTACCACCCGATTTAACGATGGCTCCGGTTCATACGAGTCGGTAGCGTGTGGTTGGTGATGGTGGACTACCACCCGATTTAACGATGGCTCCGGTTCATACGAGTCGGTAGCGTGTGGTTGGTGATAATGGACTACCATCTGAATCAACGATGGCCCGGTTCATACGAGTCGGTAGTGTGTGGTTGGTGATGTTGGACTACCACCCGATTTAACGATGGCTCCGGTTCATACGAGTCGGTAGCGTGTGGTTGGTGATGGTGGACTACCACCCGATTTAACGATGGCTCCGGTTCATACGAGTCGGTAGGGTGGTTGGTGATGGTGGACTACCACCCGATTTAACGATGGCTCCGGTTCATACGAGTCGGTAGCGTGTGGTTGGTGATGGTGGACTACCACCCGATTTAACGATGGCTCCGGTTCATACGAGTCGGTAGCGTGTGGTTGGTGATGGTGGACTACCACCCGATTTAACGATGGCTCCGGTTCATACGAGTCGGTAGCGTGTGGTTGGTGATGGTGGACTACCACCTGAGTCAACGATGGCCCGGTTCATACGAGTCGGTAGCGTGTGGTTGGTGATGGTGGACTACCACCCGATTTAACGATGGCTCCGGTTCATACGAGTCGGTAGCGTGTGGTTGGTGATGGTGGACTACCACCCGATTTAACGATGGCTCCGGTTCATACGAGTCGGTAGCGTGTGGTTGGTGATGGTGGACTACCACCCGATTTAACGATGGCTCCGGTTCATACGAGTCGGTAGCGTGTGGTTGGTGATGGTGGACTACCACCCGATTTAACGATGGCTCCGGTTCATACGAGTCGGTAGCGTGTGGTTGGTGATGGTGGACTACCACCCGATTTAACGATGGCTCCGGTTCATACGAGTCGGTAGCGTGTGGTTGGTGATGGTGGACTACCACCCGATTTAACGATGGCTCCGGTTCATACGAGTCGGTAGCGTGTGGTTGGTGATGGTGGACTACCACCCGATTTAACGATGGCTCCGGTTCATACGAGTCGGTAGCGTGTGGTTGGTGATGGTGGACTACCACCCGATTTAACGATGGCTCCGGTTCATACGAGTCGGTAGCGTGTGGTTGGTGATGGTGGACTACCACCCGATTTAACGATGGCTCCGGTTCATACGAGTCGGTAGCGTGTGGTTGGTGATGGTGGACTACCACCCGATTTAACGATGGCTCCGGTTCATACGAGTCGGTAGCGTGTGGTTGGTGATGGTGGACTACCACCCGATTTAACGATGGCCACGGTTCATACGAGTCGGTAGCGTGTGGTTGGTGATGGTGGACTACCACCCGATTTAACGATGGCTCCGGTTCATACGAGTCGGTAGCGTGTGGTTGGTGATGGTGGACTACCACCCGATTTAACGATGGCTCCGGTTCATACGAGTCGGTAGCGTGTGGTTGGTGATGGTGGACTACCACCCGATTTAACGATGGCTCCGGTTCATACGAGTCGGTAGCGTGTGGTTGGTGATGGTGGACTACCACCCGATTTAACGATGGCTCCGGTTCATACGAGTCGGTAGTGTGTGGTTGGTGATGTTGGACTACCACCTGAGTCAACGATGGCCCGGTTCATACGAGTCGGTAGCGTGTGGTTGGTGATGGTGGACTACCACCTGAGTCAACGATGGCCCGGTTCATACGAGTCGGTAGTGTGTGGTTGGTGATGGTGGACTACCACCTGAGTCAACGATGGCCCGGTTCATACGAGTCGGTAGCGTGTGGTTGGTGATGGTGGACTACCACCCGATTTAACGATGGCTCCGGTTTATACGAGTCGGTAGCGTGTGGTTGGTGATGGTGGACTACCATCTGAGTCAACGATGGCCCGGTTCATACGAGTCGGTAGGGTGTGGTTGGTGATGTTGGACTACCACCTGAGTCAACGATACCGGAGTTGCCGTTAAGTTTTTCTCAGCACCGTAGAGTCCGTTTAGTATTGTGTCGACTTACCATCTTTAGTTGACAGTGTCCTTTGGATGCCATGGGCTGTTATTGACTATTTGGCTATTAATTAACAGTCCTGTCAAAGGAAAATGTCAGCCAAGACTGCAAGATCACACTACAAAGATTATCTTACTGTACACTTATTTCTCGTTAATACCTGCTCATTCTCCGTTGTCATTACAGTTAAAATTATCAAATTAAATTACAATTTCTACTGTAATTACGGTATATGTCATGGCCATGGTTTAAATAAAATATATCTGCACATTACATTGAATCATAAATTTTAAATAAACGTGTCCAGGCGGAAGCCGTTAAAATCAATTTTGAAATATTCCGATTTTATTTTAAACCAAAACTTTACAATGCAATATATGTACGAATATGTTAAGAATGTAGCAACATGGATTTAATGACCGGATAGATAGCAAACGTGCGTTACAGAGGTTGAAGAATCCTGTGTTTATCCAAAATAGTTTTATATTAGTAATGCGCATAATGTAGGGGATAGAAAATCTTACTGATTATGCCGAGTTCCGTGTCAGGCAGGAGTTTAGCAAATATGTTACAGTAAATTGTAACCTCTCTTCACGTACAATCTGGTATTTGAAGTAATATCCAGTGAAAGTAAAGTTAAAAGTAAGATTAAAGTCCATGTTTGAAGTATTTCGTCCATGATATCAGAGTGTTACACATCAGTACCGTACTGTATGAGAATGTTCTATCTTCTATAAAATTCCGTTTACAGTCCTCTACTTATACAATTAGTGCGGTCCGATACATTCTTCAATGCCTTGTTTTACGTTAGCTATAGTAGGTGAAACGGACCCCTAATTCTCCAAAATAATTCCACGGTATTTAAAGACCTATAGACCTATATTAAGGACCAATATAGGCTACCATGATATTAATAATTTTTCTATCGGAGGGCCTTTATGCTTTAAGAAGCCCCTAACTTAATAATTCCCCCTATTTATAATTTAAAAAAATTATAAGTCATCAACAATACAAATACACTATAAAAATAACTCGACAGGTTTCATTAACTATCGAGCCTAAGGTGTCAAAATCACGTTTTGTCATGGTACTAGCCCAAGTACCCGTTGAAGAAGAAAATTTGATTAAGAAAAAAATGCTCCTGTAGTTTATCTGTACTGTACGAATAAACTTTATTTATTCTTCTTCCTGAACTGTCAAAATGTTGTGTAAACGGATGTTGACATTAAAAAATGTTAACATTGAAACCTAGGACGGTCACGTCAGGTCTTTCTTCTTCTTCCCGAACTGTCACATTTTAAGGTTCACAACTGTTGACATTCAAGTTGTTTTATGTTTTCATTAATTTCATTCTTTGAAAATGTAAACAATGAAACTGGAAGTTCACGAGGCGTAGCCCAAGGGGATTTTAAGGAAATGAATATGCCTATATGCTGCATGAGTTTAAGATCTACCTTTGTGTAAAATTTCAAACCGGTCGGTTCAGTATTTTTCGCGTTTACTTGCCACCCACAAAAAACACCCAGAAACCACCTCTTTTTTATAACATTATAGATTATGTTTTAGATTTTTCTATGTACAGTAGGCCTATATTAAATCTGTTAAAAGTATTTGCTTAAAAAAGTAAATGTTTTTCACGAAGAATACACATTAAAGATTGAATGAGAGTGCGTAGAAAAATTAACAAAACAAATATTTGTATTTGCTATCGAATGGATGTGACTAAACTCAAAATATTACGTAGGATTTCTCTGCGCACCACTTGTTTTCTATCTAAACACATTTTAAGAGGTGAATTTGCAGTATCACTAATGACTCAAGTGATTGTCACAACACACGTTCGCTTTTATCAGTCATATTTTCATAATTAGATGAGTCAAGACTTTCAAAAGCATATCAGTTCGTCACGTACCTGTTAAGACGAATACAGTTGTCGCAGATTGCAGACGATATCTTAATTTTGTGTTGTTGCTAATTTAAAAATCAATCGATACTGTTCTATTGTATTTACATTATTTCCGTAAATAATGAGCAATTCATTTTTGACGTGTATATTCAATGTGTAGTAGGTTGGTGGGAAATTAGCAAATTTCAAATATCTCCCTGTTCTATCCCTCTACATAGTGCGTAGTGGAGAAGTGTTGTTTTCGACAAAACCTTTTAAATTTAGGGTAAATTTACGTTTTGAGGTTCACTGAAACCAAAACAGTGGTTTTCGAACTGTCGAGTGCCTGTCTTGGTACGGCAACACACCTGAGATCTCATTGATGGTTTGATTTTTGGTTTTTGATTTTTTTGTTGGTTCGATAGTTTTGATGAAGATTTGTTTAAAGGTTTCATGTTGGCTATATGTCTGAGAGACACTTCTTGATTTTTTAAATATTTTTTACGGCACTTCATCCCCGAAACCCTTTAACAACTAGAATAATAGAAATTGATGAAACCCGGCTATAATGAATTCGATCAAACAATTTACAGGTTTTAAGATCCCTATAAATATATACCATCAACCTGATGTCTGTAAATGTGATGGTTCAAAATTTATGTTGTTTTAATGCCAAAAAATGAACGTTTGTATTTTACTGCGTAACAATAAATTTATAAAATAATACGTCTGTTGCCATTGAATTTTAATCATAATGTGCTGTGAATTATTAGTCTATAACAAACGGTTGCGGGAGATAAATGTTTAGTTCGCGGTAAACGCAGTATGTTGCCTAAGTGTGCCAAATGTTATTCTTATGGGGGATACAAAGATTTCACCCTTATTTCACTATCTTTTTGAATGAAACTTTGATACCTTGGTTTGAATTAATTATACTGCTCGAATAAAGTTGGTATTTCCTCAGGGTAATAATAGTTTTAAATTAAGTTTTGTAACATTACTGTAGTACTTACATTTCTAGTACGCCTTTTAAAGTTTACGATTTTGGGGCTACGACATAGTGAAGAGGTAAAAAAACTTAAATGGGTTTTTTGTGGATGATGTAACTATAAGCCGCATACTAACTTTTAAGGAGAACTGTGGAGAAACATGGAGGAAATTAACTTTCATGTCCCATAAGAATAACGCTGGGCGTCCAAAGACAACGTTCTGTGTTTACCACAAATTTAACTCCTCTGCAACCTCTGTCTGGCTGTAAACTTATAGTAGCATTTCAATTACCAGAGTTCAATTATTTATAGATTTAATTTTTGCCAGACTTTGCCTAACAATTATAAAACTTGAATATGCTATAAAATAGTTGGGACTATATTTAAGAAATTACGATTATTTCAGTTTTAGGAGCGTTTGGGGGCGAAATTTCTTTCAATAATAAATAAATGATTCAAAAAGAAAAAGTGGTTGAGATAAAGATATAGATAACCTTGCACCAGTTGGCATAAAAATCGAACCATCAACAATCACTGTGGTCTCGAGGTCGGTTCACAGATAGACAGGAAGATCAGAAATCACTTATTGGGATTTAAGAAGACTCAACAATTTTCATTTTCACTCTCATCTCAAATACGAAAATTTCGACGAAAACAATACATATGCACAAACTGTGTCTAACAGGGGAATAAAAACTTCTGTGGTGGAAATGAGGCTTGATCAACATTTCTTGATCGTTCTCTTCAGTCGCGGCCTGCAAATAGTCCTAAAAAATAGCACCATTGAATTACCTTTCAATGTTATGCCTTTTGTTTGTGGATCAATGCCGAAGGGTGGGAATATAGGTTATAAAGTTTACAGCTAAATTTATCCTTAAAATCCATCTTAATAGCCCGAACAGCAATTAAATTAAGAAAAAAATACCTCCGCCTTCAGTTCATTCGTTATCATAGTCGTCACATGTGTCGGCTTTCGCCAAACGAAGTTTGTTACTGTTGCTGTTCTGCGCAAGCCGAAACATGTAATGACTAGGATAACGATTGAGCTGCATTCGGATGTATTCATTGTCTTTTTAAATTCGTCTCATAATTTAAATTTTAACCATATATATTTGAATCTTAGCGGTTCATAAATTGATCATTGGTTTATTTTAATATAGTTGCCGTGACTACCACGTTTTCCAGGTATCGCCAGTTTAGGTTGGTTGGCGCCAGTACCATATGGCGATGAGTGGATGAGTAGGTGGAATTCTGGGTACTTAACCTCTAATTTGACGCGTCACGTGACTCACCCCAGCTAAGCGCTGTGACCAACTCAGTGACGCATAGAGCTTTTCGAGCATGGTCCGCGGGATCCGGATAGGCCTCGTCAGTCCACGGCTCCCTAGATGGTATTTCCGGAAACGTTCATTTTTAGTCACGTTTACTTCCTGCTGTAGAGAGTTAGGATTATTGCAGTAAACATTTCGAAAATAATTCAAGAATCTTACTTCCTGAAATTTTCTATTTTTTAGATTTCTGTTGGATTATATTGGGCTATCGTAATTTATTAAAATACGTCTGTTCATCTTGTCTATTCTATTAATGTGGATTAGAGTCTGAAAGTAAAGATTAAATTGGCACTTTTAAAAAGATTTTTAACCAAAGGTCCCGTAATAAATTATATAACATTTTATTGCATTTTCATAGTTATTAGTGGATTGCATTACAATAAAAGTGTATAATTTTACTTTATCAATGAAATGCATTCTATAAACCCTGTACTATTGATTAGCTGAAGTTGTGTGACAAATCTTAAAAAAAAATAATAAAAAAACATTGTTATTGCGTTAACTTCCTAACTATGCATATCAGTTTGATTTTAATAATTGTTTTGTTGGCATAAATTTTATCATGTAGGCTATTATTATAGGATAGATAACATTAGTTGTAGGCACTCTTATCCAATTTCATATACAGTACATAAATTTATTATGACATTTAATACGCGGTACAAATACATTACATATTAGTAGATTCATGTCAAAAAATGCTTTTGATAACATTATATGAAGGTTCTTTTCAAGCAAATTGGACTCTTGGAGGGGTAAAATAAAAACATTCTTGTAATGCTATTGTTTCCTCTTCAGAAAGAACGCATAAAAAAGGTTTTGCTCAAAACAAATAATTTTTCTTACTCTAGTTTGTCAGTCTCATTAATAACCTGACAATTATTTAACATTACTAATTATCGCAGTATTAGTATTTTTAATGCGTAAATTTAGAGTAATAATACAGATCAACAATATGACTGCATGAAATGTACAGTTTGAATAATAAGAGAACGTTTCTCATCTCATATATTTTTTATTGATACCATACTTAAACAATTTCTGACACTTAATTATTTATTAAATTTACCAATAAAGCGTTCTAATGCGATGTAAGAAATTAATTTCTTATATTTGATTATTTAGGTTGGCAATTCTGATTCCCACACATTTTTAAAAGTACGATTATTTTTCAACAGAGCACGACACATTACTTCTGTTACGTTGGCAGCAGTGTTGCCGGCCGGCATAGGCCTGTGCGTGGCTGTCCTAAAACTGGTTTTACTTTTTGTACTCTTTTCCGTCTAAACCTGTGTTTCTTCCATATCAACTCGGACGTTAAAAATTGTAGGGCGTTGTTATTACGGTAAATACAAAATTGCTCGTTTTCTTGTTACTTGAATGTGTACCTGATAAGTTGTATCAATGTTTGTTTGTTATTTTTCAATCCCAGTTCTGATTTGCTTCTTATCTCGTTTGAGAACTTGTGACGTGTGTGGATATTCAAGGCAACGCCCTGCTTTTTCTTGATCGTTATTAAAAAATCGGTTTTTTGTGATTTTTTTAACTTTTGGTTATTACCAGCTAGCCTAAGATACTGCCACACTTGAGATCGCAAGTAAGTACCACTAGTAAATAACCTTCTCAATATAAATTTCTATAAACAATTTTTGAAATAAAGAGTTCTACAACAGTCCTGTAAAAAATCCTCTTTTATTCTGCCATGGTGAGACACCACTTGAGTGAGGTCACAACTTTAATAATTATTGTTTATGAATCACATGATTGATTGTCTTTTATCGTAGCCCATTTTAGGTTATCTTGAATGTCTTGATTGCAACCATAACCTATAATATTCATTTAAATTTGAATGAACTTAATAAACTGATTATATTCCGTAATAGTTAATCAAAGGAATGAATTGAAGTTCTTCCAGATGACCCTTTAAAACTATTTTCATAGATTTGTAGATCAGTTAAGTTAATTTTTCAACTCCCTTGTGGTTGGAATAACCAATTTCCTGGGATTATGGTTTTACAAATTGCTATAATCAAGAATCAATCATTTATTACATGTATATTTTTATATGTATATTATAATAAATGTCAAGATATTGCATGCTACTGGCTCAGTGGTTGAGTAGCCCATTTTCTAAACTGAAAATTGCTGGATCCAATTCCGCAAGGGTCTAATCTATTTTGCCAATTAGAATATTAATCAATTATGCTTTATAACTGATTTGTTGGTGTTGATTTACAACTGTTCTCCATCAAAGTTTTTAAATATGCCATCATAACTGCGGCCATTCGATTGAAATTTTGTTACTAACTTAATTTCACCGCTAGCTGGATTTTTCCTGCTAGCGGTGAATACAATGTTGGATTCAACCTACCTTCGGATTAAGTTTACATTGCATTAATTAGGCCTGCCGCATACTTATGCCACAAATATTGAAAGTACTGGTACCTTAGCTTATACTTATTTGTGGGCACTTTAACCTCATAAGATTTGTGGGGTCGAAACAACTTTTTGCCATCTGTCTTACTACTATGTCGGCCTTGACGATTTTCAATATTAGCTTTTGATTTAATAATTTTTTTGGAATTTGATCCCCGATCTGTTATCTTGGATAATCTAGGGGTCGTCTGCCTTGTGAATTATTCTGTTAAGTTACAGTAGGCCTATACAAAACTTAGCAGGGTTACGAATTTTTATTTTTTACTCTGCAGATTGCTGATAACACTCCTAATGCAATGTTAGTGGGATAACAAAATCCTTAACAAAAATATGTCCTTAACTAAAAATAATAAATAAAAACAAAACTGAATATAATAGGCGCCATCCCAGAGACAGCTCAGCTATATAGTTTTGTTTGAAGAAATGCGATGATTTAAGGTCCAAAACTGAAGTAATTGGTGTTTTTTATGATGTTTTAAAATGCAATAATATAATCTCTAAAATAAAACACATAGGCTATCGTATATTTTTAAAACTGCTGAGTTTTGATCATTTTAGTCTAATAATAACCTTAATTTAGTCCACCTATTCTTGTAAAATGCATCTTCATTTCCCTCTCGTTCACTTACCACTCTGCAATGTAGAAATAAAAGAACTGTTAGTTGACCAAATTTTTATATTTTTCTCAAAATACCACCTTGTATGATAGTGATTTTGTGTTGCAAGAAGTAATTTTATTAAAGTAATTACCTGACAGTTACTGTGTACAAATTTCTGATCGTTAGAATATATTAATTCATTATAAGAAATCTTGAGTGCATGTAATCGGGGACATGATTGGAAAAATCTTGGTACACCTACCCATTTATATTAATGAGAACTCCACACGTTTTGTGTTAACCCATTTGATCTTGCTATATTTTACACCCTAGTAGTTTTGATTAAAAATGTAGGTAGTGTTTGATGAGCAATATCTAAAATTTGTATCTATATACGTACCTTTTTGCTTATCATTTGATAGATTAGTAATGCAAGCTGCCAACCCAGTTTTTTTACATAATTGATAATTTAAGTTATCATTTTATTTTAACGTGCCTCATGTAAAACAGACTCTGAGCCGTTTGAATTTTAAAATTTTATTTTATGTCCAAAAATTTAGCGAAAATACAATGAGAATATATGATTCCAGGCAATCTGCTAGTGCTAGCCCTGGAAATCGCGGAAGATCTGAAAGAGAGGATCTTACCAAGACGGAAGGGTAAGGGAGTTACAACAAAATTAAGTATTCAAACAAAATTTGTTTTTGTATACCTTGGGAAAGTAAATTTACCTCATCTGCCATTTTTATCTTGCTAAATTCATTTAATAATTGTCATAGTAATCCCTTAAAGTCCAGTAACAGTTATGATTTAATCCACCAGGACAAAAGAAAATTCTCCAAACAAGCGCCCCTGGAGTCTTCCTTAAAATTAGTATTTAAAATAGTGAGAAATGATTTGAAAATAACAATAAAAATTCTACTACCCGGTATACATCTTTTTATGATAATATTAAAAAATGATGAGAAAATAAATTTTCTCTCTCATTGAGTATAGCCTAAATTAATTAAGGTTAGTTATTAACAATTTATTAACTAGGTGTGAAATTAAATTATAGGTAGGCTAAATAAAATAATATAGTATACCTATTTCTTGTCATATTTGAAACTTCCAATTTATTGATGCATGTCCCTAATTCTAATTTAAAAATGTTTAAACACCTTGACTTTATGATCAATGAGTTTGCAATTACTTCAATGCATTCCGTATTAAATTGTCAATTGTAAAACCCACTTTTCTGGGTCACGTTTTTCAACGTTTTTGTAATATAGGCTATATCTCCCTGCTCTCTTTGTACTGTTGTTCCTCACCCATATGGTTTCTTTTAACTGGTGAATTTTATTCCGCGCAAAATCTTAAAGTTAAGGTTAGAGTGTTTTAAGGACAAAAATAGAGCATAAGCCTTTAATAGGTTATCATAAGATGTAAATTTGTTGATCTATTTGATTTGTTGGGGATAGTTGGTAGTGTGACACGGAACTCAGTGATGGCCATGACTTAGCCCGGGTTCAGTATAACAGGGTTGCCAGGCGGTTTTAATCAGAGCTGTCCACCCTGTACTGTGTCGGATCACTCGTGTTAATACAGTGTGCATCTAATTACTATCAATATAAATTAATTCTAAAACACTTTCTCTAACTGCTTCTTTATGCTATCCTAAAATTAAAGCACAGTACAGTATATTTAAATCGAACATCTGTTGCATCTGTAGTTATTTGTTTTATGATTTTAGAACAATTTGTCTAAAGAATTACAATGCTGCTTATAAATTGAGGTTGATGCTAGTTGCCATAAAGCTGTTCCTATTGTAAATATAAATAACACACCCTTTGACACATATTGTTGGAACTCAATTTTGTAACATTTTTGTGGGAGTTTAAGAATATTGTGATCCAGGTCTGTTGTTTTTCAGATAAAAGGTCTGTGGAAACTTTGTATTAAAGTACGCTGATTTTGAATCAATATTTTTGAAGATTAATCAGCTGATCTTTCACACGCTCAGATACACTGGATTTAAATTTGCAATTTATTTATTTCTTGAATCACACCACTACTTATCAAAACCACTGATCTATTGAATAATTATTTAAAACATATGTTGAACTGGTTATCCATGCTACAGGATATAAGTGCTCTCAGAGCTTTAACAAATCAACAATCATCAAACTGAAAGTTGCACTCTCCATCTGCTGTTCTCTTCGTCAGTCACTTTCCCATAAATTACAATAGAATATAACTAATTTGTCTATAACATTAAAATGTAAAACGCCAGTGAGAATATAGTTTTCTATCATCAGTCAAATCCCACCAATCACCAATGGCTTTTCGCTATGTTATAATGTCGCAACCCACACAGGGGTGCACAAAAAGGCTGAAGTGCCTTGGGAGTAATCCACCTCTTCCAATAAAAAAAATCATCAGTCAAATCCTGTTTATGTGCATAAAAAATACAGTATTTTCTTACTTAGTACTTAGTTAAAAGTATCTCTCTATTTACCTACTTATTTGTTAAGAACAATTTATTTTGGGGTTCTCTATCCATATCTTTTTTATGACTTGGTTCCATGAGGCAGTGCCAATAATACTCATTTAAAACGGCTCTTCATTTTACAAAAAAAGCTATTTGTATTCTGGTCAAATGTAATGATACAAGACATTAAAGAGTTATTCAGAAATAATGACGATTTTTTCAATGTACATTTTTTCAAACCATTATTCTTGTAGTAAATGATGTAACTATTGTATTTCTTACAAGAAATGAACAGGTCCATGACAATTTTACCAGGTCGATGTTGGATATTCATAGGGTACAGAGGAAAACAAATTTAACTCCAATAGCTCTTCTGTTAGAGGTGCTGTATTTTTTAACAAACTACCTGCTACCTTAAAGACACTGAAAGGGAAAAATTTTAAAAATTTATTGAAGAAGTGGTTGATTTATAAATGTGTGATTTATTAACATTTAACTCTTAAACCAGCAAGCACTTGATCGCGATCCATTTACGCTATTCTCACCCGAAAACGTCGCATCGCGATCGTGACGTTTTCCACACTTTTGTGTTGTGTTCATACAACTATATCAAATCATATTTTGTTTGTTATTATATATCATTATGTTCAGCATGAGTCAGACTATTGTATGTAAATATAATATTATTTCTTTTTATAGACATTTATATTGGCAGCATTGAATATATCCATATTTTCGCTAGCTCAAGAACTATGCATTGTCATCTGTCGAGCGTTGATATTCGTGGCTTTTATTCTGAGGTTTTGTTTCCCTTCTCAATATGAGTGAATTATCAAATAGTAGTGATATTCTTGGATGCTTACTTGATTTATAAAATGATGATGGTAGTTATGTGTACATTGGTGATCAAGATAATAGTTTGAGTGGCTTTACGTCGGATAGTGAAGAAGAGTGTGTTCTTAACCCAAGTGAATTAAGTGATACTGAGGAAGACAATTATCAACAAATACCATAAGATATCGAATCAGAACTTCAAAATTTAAAAATACCACAAATTAGATCATTTTTGGAGGCCAGTGGGGGTAGGTAGAAAGAGGAGAGCTCAAGAGTAATATAAAACCCGGAATAAATGTATATGAACATTTATATTTTTTATATATAATTTATATTTTGATCTATAATAATTTTATATATTTTAGTAAAATTATTGGAGAATTATAAATTGGTGTTGAATAAATAAAAAATTTTTTTTTTTATTGCCTTAAAATTTTGTAAGTAGTTTTTTTTTTAATTATTTTATTTTTTAAATATTAGAAGAATTTTTCAAAATTATATGTTGTTTAAAAATATTGCAGTTTTTCTACAATTATGCATATGTTTAATCTTGTAGAACAAATGATAATAAAATGAAATGTATATAGGTTTTGTTTTATAATGTAAAATATAAATTTTATATAATGTATATTTGTTTAATAAAAATGTTATTATGAATAATGAAAATAAAGTAAATAAAAGTTTTGTTAAATTTATTTTTTTAAACGTTGTAAAATCACAAGTATTTTAAAATCACTGTAAAAAAAAGGTGTAAATTAGTACTGTTAAAAATTTTTACAATTTTTCAAAAAATCTTTTGCAAATACAATTTAACATTTTGATTCTAGCTAATAACTTATAAATAAAATTAAACATAAAAATCAAAACATTTAAATAATTTTTGTTATAATATTTTTGTATATGTATAAATAAAAATTGTTATATAAACATTTGTAAAAACAAATTTATTCCAATAAAAGTAAAAAAATAAATCTTTGTTTTTGTTACATTATATAGTATTGCTTGAAGCCACTGTAAAAAACAATTGGTGTAAATTAAATACTTTTTGCTTTTCAATCCTCATTTTGGTTTCTAACACAATCAGTGGAACAAATACTAATAATACTTATAACTGTATAGATAATTAATCAAATAAACAGTATATAATCAGCTCAAACAATATTTTTGTTTATTGCTTTATTACATTTGGGTATATACAAGTTGATAAAAAAAATGTTTATTCCATATTAACTAAGGTGTAATAAATCAGTTTTATTTAAACCATTTATACTGTGTTAACATTGAGTATTAAATGTGTTATAATTTTCAAAATTTAACTTATGTAATACATGCCTTATTCTATCCACCAGGCAGAATAGATAGGCTGCTACCTATGCTGACCGAAATATCTAATTTAGAAGGATTTAATAGTATCTTATGTAACTGTAGTTTACTTTAATTGCTGAAACAATACATCCCTTGATTGCATTGCAACATACAAACCCAAGCTATACTCAATGGTACATTAAGTCTGGATTATCCGGAGCTACGGACTAAAAACCTAATAAAATCTTATACACACTCCACAATTCCCCCCAATTGTATTTCGAATTTCAAGACCCGTTTATTTGAAGCTAATTAATTAAGTTTAAGCTAACCCAATAATTAATTCACTGGGTTATGGGCCCGTTTGTTATTAAGGGCGATGTTTACCCCTTGATGATACACAAAGTTGTAAAATAATTTCTCAATAACCATAATAAACTTTCTATAACTCGGTGATAGTTTATCGAGGGGGTTTAAATGCTTACTGCACGACGGCAGCTGGCAGCTACTCGCACCTACTAAAAACTGACCCTCATTTCCAAGGAACTAGTCTGAAACAGTGCATCGCATTATCAGGGGCTAACCCAGTAGTAACTTTCACGTTAGGGACTATTAGGATGGAATACAAAATAGATAACATAGAAAACTTTATTTGAGCATAGAAATACCAAATTTCTTTGTCACCGTGATTGAACGTAATGTAGCTGATAAAGCAGTAGGGCCAGGTAGGGCCCTCGCCAGCGTGCACTGCTGTAGTCCTGTAGTCCGACGGTTCCGTAGCCAGCACGTGGCGGCTTTGTCGTTACATAGTAGCTCCAATACTCGAACCCCTCACCCCTCGCCAAGACCCGGAAGTTCAAAAGATTAATAATAAGGCCTTATATAGTTGACAAAAACCAGTTTGGTTTTTGTCATTTCGTTGCCGGCGATGTATTAGATTTCGTTGTGTTCACTACTTCCTCGTAGGTCAAAATTGTTTTGTAATACAGTAAAGCGAGATCGCACTTATCACGCCAGCGTGAGTAGAGCGAATTTCACAGAACTTATATTACTCCCACTATAGCAATCGAATAGTACTTAGAATGCGGGTTTATTACTATTTACGAAGTAAAAACTAGTAAATTAGGCTTTTCACTAAGTAAAAACTAGTAAATTTTTTCAAACTATGTCAATAACAAGTTATATCAATTTATCTATACATAGGTTTGCTACCGTAAGAAACATTCAATTTGGTGTTTATTTTATGTATTGACTTGTCTAGATGGACCAAATTTTTAAGAATATTTAAGTAAATTATTAATTTTTAACTATTCTCCATAAGACATAACATTAGACAACGTACTGTATTTACCATTTTAGTCATTTCATTTTTACCCTTACAATAGTTCACTTTTCCATAGGACATTCGCCAATAAGGACTACCTATCGTTGGTATTTAGGCTTTCACTATTAAAAATTTACTGATTTGAGTTACTGAAGTAATGAGTAATAAGTCGATTATTTATTGTGTGATACAACTTATTCGACTTTGTAACAGAGTTAACTCATTTTGGTTTAGTATCTGGAATAGACTTTAATATGGGTCAATTTCATTGGAATCTAAGAAAATTACACTATATATTATGTTAGAAGAAGACGGAAGACCGGACATGTATTGCTCAGGGTTAAATTGATGCTTTAATTTAAAAGAGATTAGAACAATCTTCCTAACTCATGTTTTTACTGAAGGTAAAATAAATATAAACTTGAAAATAAAAATAAATTTATTTCATACAAATTGACATACGTGCAAGGATCATTGGTCATATATAAACGTGATTATATGTAACTACTTGATAAGTTCCCCCTTTAATTATCTCTCGAGCTAGAATATTTTTGAGTCAAGAGTAATAACGCCAGGTAAATGTTAAGTCAAAGCCCATATCGACAGCGAGGGGAGTCATGGGCTGTTGGCGTAGCGGGGAAGGAGGGGGACAAGGCCACGTGTACAGGGTGACTCCCCCCATCCCTCTTTGGCCCACATTTGGACGGTATGCGCGCCCAGTGTCGAAACCTTAGCAACGCCGCCCCCTTCGACGCGGCAACCATGGCCGCCCCCTCCCGTCACACCCCCACCGAGCCTCATGGAGGAACGGGAACTGATACAACCTTGGAGGAGAGGATACAACCTGTGGACGACCTAACTCGAGGTTTTATGTCGTATCACCATGGGCTTTGGGCTTATGAATTGAGATCACAATTGAAATTGAAATACAAATGAGAGTTCGCTCCGAGTCAAATTTTTGCATTGTAATGAGAACATTTTTTACTGTTGCTAAACAACCAGGCTTACTGCAATTATGGAACGAATAAATCCAATGACAACACCTCTCTTTCTTGTTGATCATAAGTATGTCCTCTATGCGTTGGCAAACTACTCATCCGTCGCCATGAAATTTTAGGAAGTTGCTATAATAGAGCAACTTCCTAAAATTTCATGGGGAACACATGTGGCAACTAAGGTTCCTACAGTGGAATCCGAATTACGGCCTCTAAATTACAAATCGGTCTAATTATGAGGATTGTCTTTGCGGATTATTGTAGTATTCAATAGTGCGGACGTTAATCCACACAAGAGAACACCACATCGCTTATAACTATCCACAATTCGTGACCTCCAAGTAGCTGGATTACATGACGTCGCCACCGTCCCAGTCAGTAGGTTTGGTTTGGGTTTAGGTTGGATTAGAAAACTGCGAATCAATCCACTCACAATGTATTTATATTATCTATGAAAATCCCTTTAATTTTCTTCTCCTGTCGCACGATATGACTTTGTTGTTAATTATTAATTTTCTTGTAATGCAACCATCATCTTTAAATTAAGGGTTTGATCTAATCTGCACTATTAAATATTCTTTCCGCTGTTTGATTCATTTGAGAAAGAAGCAGCGTGTTAACTGAACGGGGAACCGTCAGTAACATCGGTGCTTATCACTTCCCGTTGATAAACAAGTCAATACGGCCGGAGGGAGGGAGGGGATGTGCGCGTTGTACAGTACAAGTCGCCAGTCGGGTTCCTTGAACCTGGGACGGAAATGTAAAAAGTGCATCGGTGCAGCCGTTGGTTGGTACTCGCTACTAGCGCTGGCCAAGTGGACTATTTTTAAAACAGTTTTAATGATGTCTAGACCGAAACACAGAGTACACAGCGACGCAACGACGCTACTCCCCGGTTCCGTACTCTATGGCGGCCGTTAACCTGGCAACCTGGTCGGACATAAGCTACTCTAATACACGTGTCTGTACTCTGTAGCACGTGCTGATCATTACGTGTGTCAGTATTGCCGATCGACCGTAATCTTCTAAAAAAACTAACTGCTCAGATGTGTTTGATTGGAGAGAATTTGGTGAATATTCAAGGGTTTTAGGAAAACAGTTTACTTTTGTTTGTATTAGTGAAGGTTTTCAGAGTTCATAGAGGAATTTAACTTAAATGCATTCAATATCATTGAGAGATGTCTAATTTTTAAGTTAATTATGACACAAGTATTTTAGTGGATTTCCACTTTGCTTTAAAACACCTTGTTATTATTACATACTATTTCTTGGTCAAGATAATTTCGTTTTTAGTTATACTACTGAATCTAAGTTCAGATACAGACAGCTACGTTTACATTAACTCTGGAGCACTGGCACCAAGTCTCACAGACGGTGTTGACTACTATGTTGGGGTGACAGGTTGTAAATGCTTCTGATTCCCAATAGCCTCCCTCTTCTATCCTAAAGCCAATCATGCCCCGGTGTAAACCTTTTTTTAGGTGCATATTTTTTGTATTATTTATAAATTAGGCTTTTGATTATCTACATACTTTGGTACGTAAATATAAAAAAGTGCCGAGCCAATGGCATGTAAATAGATTTATTAGCTTATAAGTAAACATGTCCAGTGAAGTAGACCGAAAGAGTATAAGAAATCTTTTGGATGAGTTTGATAGAAAGGTTTTGGAGGAAAACATAAATGTTATGGATTAAAATAAATTACAAGGTGGAAGCTTGTGAGGAAGACACTAACACTGAAAAAGTGGGCTAAGAAATAAACAACTAAACAAACCCGATAATAAACAAAAAAACAATAACACACCTTAGTTTAATATTCATCATGCTTATAATCAAACTAAGGTGTGTTGTAGTTTTTCATAGTTGGGTTATAATAAAACTTGGTTATGTACCACTTTTGTCGGCAAATATTGCAATTTTAAGAGTTTTAATAAAATTAAAAAACAATGGACTTTTAACAAGGTTTTTCTAAAACTTATACCAAAATTGTTAAAAAATATGTTTTGTTTTTTTATATAAATCATGCAAGCACAATTTTACGTATTGGAAACCACATTTTAAGCAACATTGCATAATTGGTCTGTGAGATTTTGTGCCAGCGCTCCTGGGTTAAAGTTGTGGAAAATTAATTGTTATTTTGATTTTTAGCATTTCATAAATTTCCTAAACGCAGATTTACTGATTCTGGAATTATACAAATGTCTATAGATAGTTTTATTTTACAAATTAGCAATTTAGTTTGGTTTGCTGAAATGTGAGGAAGTGAAATATTGTTAGTTGGCTTTATTGCCAATTTGACCCTGGTTGTATCTGAATGAGTGATTGCTGATATGAGGCGCCAAACTGTCAATACCATGCTGATTATACTACTAGTGCGAGTGATATCCCTCATTGAATTGCAGACGTCAATTGTATTCAATAATGTTGTTTTGTGTTTTTGTAATCATGTAAAAAGTGATTATAGGCTACTACCAGACGAGTAGTATCTCTTATTGAATTCAATTACATTCAATTTAGTTTAATTATCTTTTTTCATATAGGCCTACCAATAAACTTTGAGAAATGAAAAATCAGCTGACTTAAGTACTGTGTGACACAGTGACCAGGCGGTTCTGACCATATATAGCAAAAGTAGACCCACATCACAAGATTTTTTTTCATAAAAGTCACTAATGTAGTTATTGATATTCTGTTTTGTTTATTGTTTATTTTAAGGCTCGTTCCACATTAGGCCTTATGTTTGTAAGCCTGAATCTAAAGTTTAAGTAATTATTTGAAAAATATTACAATGACATTTATGTATTTCTCAATGTATACTAGAATGGAAAACTATTCCATAGACTTTATCCAAACAGACGGGTCATTTTGCTCAGTTAAGTGCTTTTTCTCTTCCGTTTCTTGTGATTAAGCCTAGTATTTTTATGGACTATATAGTTATATTATTAATGGATTACAATCTCTTTTTAGAAGTTATACAATTCCTTAATACTATTTTCAGTGTTTATACCGTAGAAACGTTTGAAAACTGAAATTTTCCCTCTACTTGTCCCCCAAATATTACTGATGGGAGATTTTCTTTTTAGGGTCCAGAGAAGTTTGCAAACTTACATTAATCGCAGGTCTGTACCCCTATTTTCAAATTATTTCTTTAACTTTCCGTAAACTCTTTCTCATTAAATATTTTAATGTTTGATTTGGATAACATGCACTGCCTCGCTTAACAATAACTCACTGTAAACTTAATTACCACTGTGCTACAGCTGTGTGCTTTTATAGAAGCATGGATTCATTAAATTTGACCATTGTAGCCTCCGGATCACTGATTTTACTAAAATTAAAGGTTAAAATACCTGTAGTGCTGTCTGTGATCCTAAGTTAACGTGGTATTCTCCTGACTTGATAATGGACTTTTAAGTCCGAAACCTTGGTCGTCAGCACCTTAACTTAGGATCACAGACAGCACTACAGGTATTTTAACCTTTAATTTTATTAAATTTGAATTGTAAGCAAATAGAAAAACTGAAGTTGTGCATTAGTTAAAAAGTCTTACATACAATGAAAGACCTGGCCTTTATTATAATTATTGTAATAAGGAGTATTCAAATATTGATCGGTATAATTATTGAAGTTTCATTCTTATAAATACATAACAAATTAATTCTCCGGTTCTGGGGTAGCCTTTTTGAGTAGTTCAGTAGAATAGTGAATTTTCATGGTGGTGGTTGTGGTTGTTAAAATATAATTTCAGGTGTTGGCAGATTTGGTTTTTTACCATCATTTTGATGATGTTGGAAAAAGTATAAACCTTGATTTAAACGAGAAATATCTTTATTTCCTTTTCTAATTTTTATAAATAATGCGTAGAGAAATACAAGTCCTAATCATGTAGGACCTTAAAATGTGACCAAAGAAATGTCAGGGTTGTTTGAAACTATTTAAATATATGGTAGTTACTTATAATTATGTATATGCCTAAAGGAATTTCAATGAGTACTTATTTTATGTGTATATCAAACATATACCTATAAATTTTTTATTCTTTATTCACCAGAGGCATTTTGTAATAGTCAGAAAAAGATTGTACACAAACGACTTTTGGGGAAGTGGTTCAAACCTAAATGGGCATCCTGGAGTTTGAACCAGTGACCTCCGGCACCGAAGTCCAAGACACTAACCACTAGGCTAGCACCCTAACACTTTTGGGGAAAGCGGTTAAAACCAAGACAGGGAAACTCAGATTTTTATTAGCACACCACATTATTAAGGTTTTGTTTCTTAAAAAAGCTTGATCTACAAAGTAAAAATATAATTAAAACACATAACGAAGTCTACATACAAATTTAGACCAGCGTAAGTTTAGCAGTGAAGAATGTAGTGTTGGCCGGAAGACTAGTCTCATGACATTAGCTAGAAGTGAGACCTAGCTCAGCAGTAATGGACACCGGCTAGCTAACATTGCTGAGGCTGGCCAACATCGCTGAGGTGGCTGCAGCAATGTATTGTTCTGCTGATGCACATCTTGGTCTCACCTTGCCCGGTTGCAGCGGATATTGCCTATCTTGGTATTACAGTCTGTCATGGGAGCAATCGCTGATTCTTGTTACTAAATTTATCACCAATATTCAAGAGTCTTAATTAACCGATATTGGAAGCGGTAATCTTTTAAATTAATAACAGGCTTTAACTTTGGGTCAAAATATGTTAAACCTGTTTTTGTAAATGTTATTGGTATCAGTAGGCATGTTGTTAATTCACTGGGTTTATTATTAAGATTTAGCCATATTTAAAAAAGCTATATCTTATTAATTGATTGCTCTGTGTGCTGAAAAGAGTCTACTAACTTGGAAAGTTTATTTTCATTAAGAGCAATGTTAAATCAGAGAAATATGCTTGTCTTCATACTTTTGAAATTATAAACAACCAGATTATTTTTAACCTGAATATGTTTATCAAAAAAATATTTAATGCCATGTGATAAAATATTACTAGGCCCTTTTAAACTAGCCAGTAATATTTTTGTTATGGAGTTATTTTATAATTCTAATTAGACGGATTGCTAATTAGATAGATTTATCATCCCCTTTCAAAAGACACCCCATACCAAGTTTTCTAATAAAAAAAGTGTCATGATTTTTTTAGAATTAAACATTGTTCTTATGGGAAGTAAAAAAAGGAGAATTGAATGGTGCACTTCTAATCCAAACTCATAAAATAGTTTCATGTTGGTTCCCATACTTACTTGCGTTTGCTTTGTTTTCTGTTTCAGTTCAAACACAAAAATTGTTGTCAGTAATTTGCCTCCTCATGTGAGATTAGAAGATTTAGAACCTCTATTAACGCCATATGGACTTGTGAAAAATTGTGAAAAACTTAATTTGAGAGAAGGACAGCCACAAGCGTTCCAGATTAGCTATGAAACTCAGGAACAAGCCCAACAGTAAGTTTTCGTCCCACGTACTATATTCCTCTAATTAACTTAATTCCGTGCTAACAATGCCTGATAAATTTGTGATTTGTAGGCTTTTTCATCATTATCCACAGCTAAAGATTTAGGTTCCAGTTCATTTTAGAACAGGATTAGATCCAAAAACTGTGTGAAAATATTTTTTACTAATTGTGGTGGAAAATGTCCACAATAGCAATCAATATAAATAACATACATTGAACCATCACCAACAATATAAATAACATAATCTGAACTATCACCAACAATGAATTTCAAACGAATAATTTACTTCATTAGTTGAGTAACAGAAACTACTGAGCTTAGTTTTTTAGCGTCCTAATTAACGATTGCTCATTCAAGAAACAACAATAATTGTTGATTCTAACAATTATTGTTACTTTGTTTAAGACTCGAAATAACTTATTGCAAAAAGAGAGAAACTATAGAATTATTACTTTCAAAGTTAACCCACGGCTATAGTAAGTTCTTATTAAACTCATACCCAAACACAAATTTAATTAGTTTTAACTTTCACAAAGCAAATTTGAAATCGTTTATAATATAATTTAACCAATGTTGTTCAGAGGTCTCAATTTGTGTTTGGTTGTCTATGGAGTTTAGCATTAATTAGCGGTGTGTTGTCTGCCATATGTGTGTTTTAATATTGTGATGTTACTAACCCTCTATGTGATAATATGTTAGAAGACTTAGATACATTTGTTCATTTTGTGCGAAAATGAGAGTTAGTTTGTAAGCAAATGTTTTTCGGAACTTGAGAGTTAGTCTGATAAATGTGAAATTGAAAATCTTGCCTGTTCTATTGGACTCATGATAAACAAGATAAAACAGATTGGGTTTTGTGTGAGCCAGGAAAAATTCATTAGTTTCCAAAAGATTGTGTATTGACGTTAAAAATTATAAATTAATTTTTTTAGAAATTATTTACCTGGCATTAGCACTCTGATCAGTATGCTATCTTGCAAAATAATCGGCCCTTAAAGGAATTATAGGATCCAAGTTTTATGCTATTCCTCCCTTCCATCCTAGTCTTCATGTTTTCAGAGCCGTCAGCGAGTTGAACGGATGCCAGTTTGAGGGTAGTAACCTGAAGGTGGAGTTGGCGATGGAACGGAGAGGGCGAGGGGGGCCAAGGCCGAGGGGGCCTCCGGGTGGGTTCCCCGGTATGGCGGGAGGCGGGGGACGACCCACGGACTTCCCTCTCAGGATACTGGTGCAGAGTGACATGGTGGGAGCTATCATTGGCAGACAAGGAACGACCATCAGACAGATCACCCAACAGACAAGAGCGAGGTATTTTTTACTGTTTATAGTTTACTAGTGATATTTTCATATTCATTTTTTACTTCAGAACTTAAGAATCTATAGTGCAACTTTGATTGGTTAAGGCCGAAGGAGGAAAATTTATATATGATGTATTGAAGCAGATAGCTAAAAGAATTGACAGAATTTTTTACAGCTTTTGCTGATTTTTGTATACATTCATGTTTTTAAAGTTAAGTTATGTAAAATAACCAATTTTAACCATAAATTTGTTTTACATTACACTATTATGTATCGAAGAACAGAACACTCTGCTTATTACATGTATTAACTTTATATGTGGAACATAGAAAATAGATATTTACAAAACACTTTAGGCCTACCTCTAAATTTGTGGAAGTGTGGTATATTTTGAAGCATTCCTCCAAACACAATTCAGCTTCACATTGAGGGGGCTAGTAAACTGTGTCTCTTCTTCTAGCATGCCTGTCACAAACAACACACCGCCTTTGGGGTCTTATTTCTTTTCAGTTGGAGGTATTTTTTCAATAAAATGTCTCTAAATAAGGTGTGCTGGCACAGGGTCTTTTGAAGGCCTACCATGTGTTTGTTTTAGAGCTTCTTTTTGAAAACTTTCAATCAGTTCTTTTACAAGGCTCAATCTGAAAGTAAGGTGGTCACAGTTTGGGTGGATTTTCTTCCAAATAATGAGTTTAGAACAGTAACATGCAAAAATCGTTTGAATACTTTGATGTACCATTTTGAGTTTCTTTTTATTTCCATTATGTAACCTTCAAGCATTTGATCCCTCATATCAACTCCTCCAATGTTTTTTTATATAATCCAGTACTATTCCTGGCTTTATCACCTTTTTTGTGTTTGTCATTACATGGCACCATTTCCTGTTTCTGGAATGTTGATATGAGAGACCCCCCTCTCTTGTCAGGTCATTTGAAAATGGACACATTATCTGAATGAAGAACACACATATTTCCTTAGGATCATCTTTTCTTCTAGAACTCCTCCAATAAATTTTCCCGCTTTAATCTAAGAGTACCAGCAGTCTATTTTGAGAATTTTAAATTTTAGCCAATTGAGGATTTTTGTAGTAGTTATCCATCCAAAGTGTGTAGTGGACCGTTAAAGGGTTAATGTTGTAAGTTTTGTCCCTAGGTTGAGCTTAAGCTCAGGGTTGTTTTCAGTACAGTATGAGACCCATTATCATTCCCATGGTCATTGAAAAGGAGGGAAAGAGGCACCTTTGATGACTTGCATCATTAATTGCAATTATCTATAGTATAGACCATTGCTATATCTGAGACTCTTTTCTGAAATTTAGCTAGTTCAGCTACATATTTAAGTGATTGAACTTGAAACGAAATTTAAAGAATAAAATTGTTAAATTACTGCGTATCATGTTTAAATTGCTTTATACGTGTTATGCAATTTTTAGAAAGATTTATTCAAACTTTGTTTGTGTTTTCAGAGTTGATGTCCACAGGAAAGACAACGTAGGCTCATTAGAGAAAGCGATCACTATATATGGAAATCCTGACAATTGTACAAATGCCTGCAAGAAAATTCTTGAAGTTATGCAGCAAGAAGCAACGAATACGAATAAAGGGTATGAGTGTTTTATTTATTTTTCGTTACATCAATGCCAATGAATTTGCATATCAGAATCACAAATGTTTTCAAAAGAAATTGTTACCAGCCCCTTAAGTTTACTAGTTGACCCGTGATCGAACACCTCATTAACACGTTCGCTACAGACCACTTGGATCCGAGAGGTACTGATCCTGGTGCGCGGAGCGGACCGCTCGGATCCGAGTGGTGACATTAAGGTTAAAGTCAAGATGGTGGATGTGGCGATGTAGATTGTGCTGCCACCTGTTGGGATCTGAGAGAACTACCGACCAGCTTTGTTATAATATAGTATCTATTTCTGTTTGGGTCACTTGGAATTTTCCTATTGGTTGATTTTAAGCTACACAGGCTGCTCCGCACGAGGAACGGGGGTTATGGGCGCCGCAGCGAATGTGTTAAGGGCCTTCACAAGTGCTATAAAATTGGATTTAAGTCCTATAAAAACAATGTTCATTTTGCGACCGCATAATAGTCTTAAGAGAGATGGTTGAGGTGTCAAATTAAAGTAATAGCTGGTCATTTAACATGGTGTCTAGTGAAAGGGAAAACAGGAAATGTCAGTGAATTTATAACTGTATTAACAATACAGGGAAAAGTCAGTAAATTTCTACATTAGTCAAGGAAACCACTATTTTGTAAATGATACAGAACTTTCAAGTTTGGGACGTACATCATAAAATGCCAGGAGGGATGTTAAACAGAAAATAATTCTTGAAATGAGGTTATTTTATTCGAATAACGAATCTGCCGTTGTAATGGCAATGACTGACAATGGGGTAGATCGGTGTCAGCGTACAGGCGTGACGAAATTGGGAAGGGGTATTGTATGAAATTGTATGAATCTATATAAATAAAATTAGAGTTTTGTCTGTACATATAGAGTTATTAATTTTTTAGTTATTTTACGTTTCATGCGTTTGAGAAGCCAAAACAAGTCTTATCTCAATTGGTGTCTGTTTGTCTGTGATGCTCAAGGAGGCATTTTACGCTGTTTTCCCTGAAAAAAGGGGAGTCTGATAGCAATGAAACTTATTTCATACATTCTTTACTATCCAGAGAAGGTTTTTAAATGCTTAAAATTGTCCTCCAACCCTTAAAAAGTAAATCACGAGCATTTAAAACTCCACTTTTTACACGGTATTAGTCGAATTTTGCTTTCAATTATCAATAAACCACCTACTGGTAATAATCAGCTGTCTTTGTAGTTTAACGATTTAATAGAAAGAAAAACAAAGAGCTGTCAAATCAATATCAGTTAGTTTATATTGGTCATTGATTTAAAACCCATTTCGAAATCATACTGTATTAAAACATTATTTTAACGTATAACTAATTATAATAATGGTATAAATGTTCTAATCTATTTAATTGTAAAGAAATGCTAAATAATAAAGCCGGGTGTTTTATTTTCATTGTACTGATTTGTTTAGGATTCCAGGTTTACATTTTGGCATGATAATCTTTCTTCTTTAAACTAAATCCTACAAACCATACAAAGAACGGGCTTACTGCTAGTATATTATTAAAAAAATCATACTCAGAAGAAATCTTAGTAATACTGTACTTATTTAAATAACAACAATCTGTATTTTTTGTAATCAAAATTAAGCATAGATTAAGTTTACTTACCAGACAAGATTAAGTCAATAAGTATACTATTATTCAATACTATTGACAGTTTCCCTTAGGAAAATATAAGAAATGGTATACTAAGATTGTTTATTTTTCACAGAGAAATCACGTTGAAGATTTTAGCGCATAACAACCTTATAGGGAGAATTATTGGCAAGGGCGGCAACACGATCAAACGTATCATGCAAGACACTGATACGAAAATAACTGTTTCCAGGTAAGTGACTTATTATAATTTTGGATAGTCAAAGGAAATTTGCTGAAGAATAATTATTCTTAATACTTTAACTTGGGCAGAAGACTAGAATTGCTGATCAATATTTCATAATTCATAAGACAATAGAGTTGAGATTTTAAAAATGAGTTACATTGTGTCACATTTAGTTGACTCAAGTTCAACCAGTATAGTATATGCAACTATAACGTTATATTATATTTACAATCACAAACTCCTTCAGTTATACTGGGTGGCACAGAAAGGATGGTTGAGTTTCAACTGTGTAGTGCTAGTGGTAAGGGAGGGATGGGAAGCGTTACTGGTCATCTGTACGTCAGCCATAATACCCAGTTTGCCTAGAGATAGTGCTATAGACTGTAGTTTAGCACCGTGTTATTACTGTGGAACAGTCTGTCAGAAACGATGTTTTTTTCATTACTGTGCAATGGCTATTTCAAGAAAATTTAAGTGTCACATATTTTGGACCGTTTCTAATAGCAAATTCTTATCACACTGGGTTACTGCATTTTTGACAACATGCGTCCGTGTACGGTAGATGCCCTATAAAACATTGAAGAGGGGAGTTTGTAGTACATATAGAAAGGACGTCACTTGATAGAAGTTATTTTCGTTAATGTTTTTTTTTAATATCCCATCAATTTTGGTAAATTTGTAACTCACAAGGTTAGTTTTTTTAAAAGGAAATTTTAATACGTGAAAGGATCCATTAACATAATATAATATAAATATTTCAGTAGAGTCTTTTGGTTTGTTTTAATTTGAAATGTAACCATTTTTTGTGCTACCCTGTACTATTCAAGTTTTTAGTCTCTGAATTTATTTACTTCATCTGAAAGTGTCCATACTGCAATATGCAGATCTTTATGAAATAAAATTTTATTTAATTCTCAACACAACCCGTAATTTGGATTGTGAAGAAAGAAGAGGAATAGTTATCATGTTGTAAACCGGTAGATTGTTAATGACACATTATCTCTGCATGGTGTCACACATCTGGAGGTGTGGTTGTTGGATTTGACTGATGCAGTCAGAAGCCGGATGGTGAATTAGTATATGTTAGATAGAGGTGATTGAAAGTTATTTTCGCTTGATGCAGTATCAACGATATCAACAGCTTCAACCTGGAGAGGATCATAACGGTGAAGGGGAGCATAGACAACATGTCAAGAGCCGAGAGTATGATCAGTGCCAAGCTGCGCCAGAGCTACGAAAATGACCTGCAGGTAATACAACACACATATTTTGGAAGTGTTGTTTTGTGCACAGCTATTACAACATTTTCCAGACATTTGGGTACAATTTTATTGAACATAATAAAAATATCATAAAATTTATGATTTATGATTTTAATGCTCATTATGTTGTTAATTCCAAATTTTATATTCGTCACAGAGTAAACTAATAAATTTATTCATTTTAAATCTGAAACTCACCGCAAATTAACCCATTCCGAATAACGCCCTATCTGGGCGTAGACCTCATATAAGAAATTAAAAAGAAACATCATTTTTTGTTTCCGTGTTTTAACACTTTATTATTTGTAAATAGTTGAAATAAACTGTATTTATGCCATGAACTTCTTGGATATGAGTCATCAATGCACGGTCGCGTATCTGATGGCAGAAATTGATAGGATTGAAAGTGTTTGTTTATTTCCGGCCTGAATATAAATAAATAAAATTACGAACATCAGTCCAGTTAACAATTACGTTCTTCAGTACGAATCTCCAGTAAAGCGGGAAATGGCAACGTCTGTGTGGGAATTTTGACTCATACAGATGGGAGGGGCAGCACTGCAACTGGCAATAACCTATGTTGATCTACAGAAGTGTGCATCAGCTGAGAATGCAATGTTTATGAGGAAAAGGCATGATTATGTGAGCGAAAAACCAGAAGAATTTAACAGATTACTTGTTTGTACAGTATTGTAAAGCCAACATTTTTATTCTTCTTGGGTTATAGTAAATAAGTTTGAGATAATTTTGAATAATATAAAGTTAAGAGTTCCGTTTTTTCATAATGTAAAATAAATTTGTAAAGATTCAAATTGCGGTGCTTTATAATTTTATGTTGGTTCCTATTTATGTTGACACATTTAATTAATCAATGTAACAAAAAAGAACAATCCAGTGAGTTGGAAACAAAAACCTGTAACGTTTAGGAAAGTACACTTTGAAACCGTCACAAAAATGTGATTTATATAGATACTGTACACTATTACAGATTGTAATTAATTTGTAGAATATAAAACTGCCGGATGGTCCAGAATTTTTTTAATCTGGAGAAAACTAAACATATGGGCATCTAATCCATCTAACCATCTAATCCGGCGGCATTAGATGGTGTCGTCTGTATAAAACACATTGCTGTGTGTGAAATATATCTCAATCCTTTTGAGCCTTTCTGGTTATCTTATCTGCATTTGTTTCCTCTAAATAAATGTATTTTAAAAATAGGAAAACACTTAATAAGTCAGGTGGTTCCACAGGCGATGGCGCCGCAGAGCATGATGTTCCCAGGACTCCATCCCATGGCGATGATGGCCACATCGGGCATGGGCTACAGTGGGCGTGGCGGAGTCGGCTACCAGGGCGGCTACCCGGCGCCATACCCACCCATGTACCAGGGTGGACCTCCCCCACTGGCTGGGGGCCCTCCTGGGGGCGATGCCTCGGTGAGTGGTTGACACTTTATGTAGTTAGCTGTTACCCTAGGCAGTCCGGTCGTGCCACTTGTGTATTGAGATGTACACTACAAAACTTTGGATAAGCAAAATATCATTTGCTAGATCCAATAATGTATTTTTTTATTGTTTACAAATTTTTTTTAACTTAATGTTTTATTATTTGCTACTCTTGTGTACAAAATAAATAAGTAAATAATAATAAATACTAAATGTATTTAGTACTCTTCAGTATTTTGGTATTTTTGTTTGTACATTTTTCAATAAAAATCTTCAATTATAATTGATAATTATCTGATACAAGTGGCATGACAGTGTAATAAATATAGCTCATAGAAAAAATATGATGAGATATCCTGAACTTGTTGAGGTCTCGTGTAATAATAAAAAGATCTAAATGAAATATTAGTTTTATTGGCTAATAATGGATTTTTTAAAGTATGAAGTGTTCTGAAAATGAAGGTAGGCCCTATTCCCCACATTACACAGTTTTAATCAATTGTACGATGTCTGTTTGGTTAAATCTTGTTATTCTCAAATACCGTTTATATCGAACCTTTGTTTCTGTGAGTGTTGCTTTTTAACTATCTTTTCACGCTCTAAAAATGTTTGTGTGATTTGTTACTATTCTCTGTAATTTGTTCTTAAATTATTGAGTTTTTCGGTTATCCTGTTTACTATATTTATTATAGATTGGACTTATTATAATTTGTAATCCAAAATCATGATGTGAATTTTCCATGGCTCCCGACAATATTGTCTTGAAGGTAAAATTATTAGTTTAAAAGTGAAACTGAGAAGGTCATTTTTAAACTATGCTGTGGATTTCTGCTACCAGCTGCAATAATTTTATATTCATAAAACGCATATAATTATTTCATTAGGGGAAATTCAATTGGTCACTACCCCTCGTTAAGAATTAATTTTCTTTTCTTTTTTGGATTTAATTTTTAACTCTTAACTTCTAATTTTGTTATTTGAAATCTTTGTTATTTTTTTTACATAATAGGATATACAATTTTTTTCCTTTATAAATGTTGACATTTATTAATTTTTAATACCGTATTTTCTTGAAGAATCTCCAGCTTTCCTTTCAATGTATTTTGTTAAAGGTGACATTTTTAATATTTTATGGTGACTATTTCACATAGTAATGAGATTTCATTCTTATAAAGGGCATCGCAGTTGGTGGGTAAATACACAAATTTCACTAAACTTAATAGCCAAGAGAGACTATTTCACAGAACTTCTGGTTTAAGATACTCAGATATGTTTACATTCTGTCGAACTCAGTAGCTGAAGTTGTGCAGAAGAACGATTTCTGCAAGCTTTAGCAACTGGACTTTTGACAGTCGGTAATTCGAGAAAATGCGGTAGCCTATGTTGTTGACTGTCGGGTTGAGCTGGTCGCTATGTCTAGGATCCATTGTACGGCGGGTACGAACCACCATTTCTCACTGACGCAGAAGGCTACGACCCCTACTGCGCCATTGAGGTTAGCATACTCGAGCCAACCGTAAGGTTGTGTTTAGAAATTTGCGATAAGCATGCTGTTTTATTAATTGGCTTGAGCTTATTGTTGTGCTAGAACCTATTTTGGTACCAGAGAAATGGAACTGTTTAAAAAATCGGAAGCTTTTAGAATTGTTTTTTTAGGTGGGGGTAACTTATACGTAGCGAGAAATTTATGCCGATCGATTAATAGTTATTCTAGCGTGCATTTTTGCTTGTATTTACGCTTGGTTGTTGTTTGCGTGTGGTTTTTAATTTTGGAATTGTTTCATCTTTCTCTTCTGTCCCTTGTCTATTGTATTTGAGAGTAATGATATATATATATATATTTGGTTCAGCGACACTGAAGCAGGAAAAGTAGTAAATTGTAATGAAACAACTGCATTATTTTTAGGATATATCTTACAGTTGTAGTCAGTACTAAAGGTAAAACCTACTTAAAATAGATGATGTAAACTGTTTCTTCAGTTATTGAGTTTAGTAGTGTAGTTCAATTTGGCACAAGTCAACTTATCAATGATCAGATAACTAATTTATTTCCATTAATAATAAAAATATGTCCTTAACATTAGTATAGAAAAAACATTTTTGTAAGTTTTTGTGTATTTTTACCGCTCTAAGCTTTATTATTTTTATTTGGGAATTTTTTCCAAGGTTGAACAAACTTCAAAGTCTCTTATAATTTTGATAATGTGGTATACCTACTAGCTTAAGCTTGTAGAGAAAACTACTTGAGAGAAAATTTTCACAATAACACAAAGTTTTGACCGGTGCAGTTGATAGCAGAATCAAGCATCATAGTTCATGGATTAACAAGAAAACTGAATGGCTTGATATAAAAATAAGAATACAAGAACCTACATCTGTAGGTTTCAAATCAAATCAAACTGATTATCAACTGAAGTCGATTTTAAACCCTCAACCCTTACTAAAAGATATTTCAGTACCAGAATTGGGACAGTTGAATTTCAAAAACAATATTTATTTGATAAATGTGAAGTAACCCACCTGTTTGACTAAGCTTTTAGGAATATTACAATCAAAATGACAAGACAATATGATAAGCATTATGTGTGTAATCTGCAATGATTACTTCAGTATGTTCGTGCATTGACAGTTGAGATTATTTACTGGTCATTATAACTGCCTACCGATTGTGGTCTATGCCTATAGGAAAACAATCCAATACTATAATATGAGCAAGGTCTGTATACATACATACATATTTGCACACGGGTCTTGAAAACGGCTCTAACCATTTTCTTTAAATTTTGGAAATAACTAATTTCTGAGTAGAAAATAAGTTCTAGATAGGTCTAATGTCCAGGAAAATTCCGGGTTTCTTGTAATATTAAGTTTAAAATCTAAAAAGTTAACATTACTCTTATGGGGAATCAAAATGTAAACAATAAAAATCAAAACATCTGTTTATAACCGTTTGGCAGTTGTTGATTGAAGATGGTTGTGAACAATATGCGAATAGAGGTTTTGCATAAATATTTATTTTATGTATAAATGGAAAATTCTCAAATTACTAAACAATTTGTAAAAGCTAAAGGGTAAAATAACTGTGCGAAATAAAAGCAGAGAAAGGTATTTCCAAAATCTTTCGTGTTTTGATAGAAAACGTATTTATTATATTGCTTGAAGCCACTGTAACAAACAAATCAATTGGTGTGAATTAAATTTCTCTTTTGCTTTTCAACCCTCATTCCTTTTCTAACAAAATCAGTTGATCACAGGCTAATAATAACTTAATGGATAATTAAATACAGTACAAGATCAGCTAAAAAAATTGAGGTTGGCCAAAAACCCTAAACAACAGCCAGGACTCGGCCGACGCCGTAGCTCAGTGGTAGTGCATAGGTCTCATGTTCTCGAGAATGTGAGATCGATCCCCACCCGGGGACGATATTTTTGTTCAGTGTTTATGCTATCTATATTAATTAAGGTGTATGAAATCGGTTTTATTTAACACTCCGGTGCTCGCGTGGTTAACTGGAATGTGTGGAGTGCATTCCATTTTCTAAATTGGTATGAATTATCTTGACGATGTATTGACATTTTATGTTGAATAGACACATATAAAACATAATTGATGTGATTGGTGATGTCATAAAACACATAATTTAGACAAAAGAAATCATTTTGCAAATTGTACAATATAATAAATAAATATTGGTGCATAGAAAAATTATTTTAAAAAATCGTTAGGAATATTTTTTTAAGCAATGCATTTGAAACCCAAAACCAAGTATAACAACATACTTTGACAAATGCACCTAATTAGCACGTTCTGCACACACACTTTTCAAATGATCCAGGTATACTCATTTGTTACACTTAAAAATTTAGCAAATTTTACAAAAAAAGAAATAAATATTGCTGCATAGAACAATTATTTAAAAAACGGTTAAGAATAATTAATTATTTAAACAACACAATATTATCTATTTCAAGTTCATCAGGGTCTTCGTCACCGATTACACTCTCATCATCTTCCCTTTTATCTAACCAACACCATACCTGTTCTTCATTGTCCATTGTTTATTCATTCATTAGTTTATACCTGCACACACTATAATGTTTTCATATAAAAATAATGTCAACTACGTGAAATAAAATCCACAACATATGTCACAGAAAATTGGTTTAGCCCGAATTGGTAGCAGTCATTATGCTCACAGGTTCCAGGGGTGTCAGAGGGAAGGTAGATGACTGCTCAAGGTCACAAGTGCTGTCAACTGCGTTTTATGAACAAAACAACATGACTGGAGTGCCACCGCACTCCGCGAGAGCACGGGAGTGTTAAACCACATAAATGTTTTCATTGAGTAATAAAAGTGTTTTAATTTTGCTAATTAACTTGTATAACGCACGTCTTATTCTATCCGATCAAAGCTCGGTCACCTGGTACTGAACACTAAATTCCGCTAAACAGGGTACACCACAATTGTATCGGAACATGTGTCTTGTCTTGTCCGCACATTAGTTTTGGCTTCTTCTTTTCTCACAAATGTACTGATTGATTTTCAATTGATCACCAACTATTCAATCAAATCCTTATTTGGAAAGATAATAATAATAGGAATTACATTCAATTCTAGATCTTATTTTTAATTAAGAAAATGGATTCATCTCTATAACTAATAATTTTCAAATAATAATAATGTCTAAATAAATATATAATTATAAATAATAATAATTTATGTTATGGATACACCAAATTACTAACAAACCTTCTTATTGTCACAACTGATCTCAATCCCAATCACTTCATACATTTAGAATCCTCCAATTTTTGTTTTTCAATTTAAATTCCATTTCAGAATCACAGCAGACAAATTTTCACAGCAACATCCAGGGAGTGGTATACATGCTTATTGAATCACTGGTGTTGTCAAAACCTTTTTGATAGATCATTCTTTGGAGATCTCTGGAATCTATGCTTAATAATCCGCGTTAGTAGGGACTAGTTAAAGAACAATCATGTCAAGTCTTTGACGTTAATTTCTGAAAGAATGAAAGGTAAATTTTAGTATGGAAATTAAATTTACAAAGAATAGAGAATTATTATTGATTTTCCGATTTCTATGATTAACAATACAACTTTCATAAAAATTATTTTGTATATAAAAAATGTGTCTATTGCACTTTACATTTTCACATTTAGGAGCAGTTTATTTCAGATTAGATTTTTTTTCATTTTTTAACAAGTTACACTTAATATTATTGAATAAAAATAAGAAATGGTTTGAACAACCGCATAAAATTAGACCCTTATTTTTATCTGACACAACCAGTTTCAGCTGAATTTAGAGCCATCATCAGGGAAGAAAGGATGCAGTTATATCACTTCATTCATATGAAAATATCTGTATAAGCTGAAATTCAATACAATACACACAGTACACCACAAACAATGTCAATGGATTAAGCAAATAAACTAACATGGTTAAGTTAGGCTATATTTCAGTTTTCTAACCAATTAGCTAATCAATTTCTTTAAGGTTTAGTCTCAGAAAATATAGTTTTGTGTGTTTTATTCTAAAACAAATTGTATTGCTTGAAATATCCCTTTCAAATAAAATGTTCTAGAACTTATATTAGCTTTAAAAACAATTTTAGCATACATAGAATTAATTTTAAGAGATTACTTGGACATTATAGATGTTCCTAAAGTATTATTCCCATTTTTAACAAGAGGGGTGAATAAAGATTTTAAGTATCACATTTGGCTGTTTTCCTTTATCTTTAACTTCAGAAAGAAGTTTAAGTGATCTTCAATAAATATAGTTTTGTCTTTATCATTATGTTTTCGGATAATCCTGCTTAATAACCATTCCTATTTACCCGGCTCATTCTGTGGCTATAACTATCCTAGATAAGCAATAGTCTTCAAATCCAGGTTGAGGCTCAGTATTCATATATGATACTCGCAGGTTGTTGAAGTGCATCTGGTCGCATGTTACAGGAGACCACCTATCTGTACATCCCCAACAACGCGGTCGGCGCCATCATCGGCACCAAGGGTTCACACATCCGCAACATGATCAGGTTCAGCGGTGCCTCCGTCAAGATCGCTCCAATGGATGAGAACCAAAAGGACTCGCAGCAGGCCGAGCGGAAAGTGACCATCGTCGGCTCGCCAGAGTCCCAGTGGAAGGTAATCCCAAGCGACTTCACCTGCTTTATTTACCTCGTTGCACTGTTCATTTTGATTTTATGCCATTGTGGAAGATTTTGCAGATCGAGTGAGGATGACTGTTTTGATGATTTTCGCCAGAAATGGCGTTAAGACCACAGATGTTTTCCATTTCTTCTTACATTTTGTTTAAAATTTTGCATCTAAAAGTGTTTGTTATATACATTATTAGATAACCTGTTTTAGTAAGAAACAAATGCATTTGAATTAGAATACGTAAAAAAAATTATGTTTGTGTTTCCACTACGAATTCACACTATAGCTTTTGTATATGACATTATAGATATTTGTTGTTGATTTAGTTGATTCTAATTTTTTCACTTGAGGAGTGTAGCTGCCACTTTTCGGCATAGCTAGACAAAATTTTTGAACTAATAGAAAGAAATATAAGTATTATTAAATATAATTTTTTATATTAAAGTAATCCTCTCAAAAAGTAAAATATGTGTATGGTGCATTACAAGTGTAATAAATTAAAATACTTAATGCATCAAATCAGGGTATTATCTTCATTTTAATTTAATTTAAACCACTTTGTTTAAGTGTTTTTAGGACAAGGAAAAAGGACAAATGTATATTGTAATATTATTGGACATAAAATTAATTTTGTGAAGAGTGAAAGAAATTTTAAGAAAAGTTAAAAAAGGATAAGGTAGGATCGACAAAGCAGTGTTTGCAGGAAGTATTTTTGTTAATTTTGCTTGAATATTGTTTTATATTTACAGAATTAAAGTGAAATCTATCATGAAATAAATATTTATTGCTATTACTATTTACTACTACTATTCTTTACTATTATTATTTATTATCCGTAAATCCTATTTTTGTAGTGCGCTGTTATGTGTAAGAAAGTGGTAGCAATTAGTAGACTTAAAGGGAATCTAAAAAAGTTACAGGACTTTTGAGTTTTAGTTATTAAAATTTTAATTAAATGTATAGTAGTTTAACTTTGGTATCATAGTTTTGTCCTGTAATTTGAAGTTTCCTAGAGTTAAAGTTTATTAAAATTGATTTGAATTCTTATGTTGATTATGTTAAAACAAACATATATCATGTAAAATACTGTATTTTATATGATACCATTAATCTTGTTATCTAGTGTTTTTTTAGGAATATTAATTTCTTCTCTCACCTGATTGATGTTGATAAATTTTGAGCCATTTGGTTTACTTTGTTTGCACATTCTCCTATGTAAATCATTTTTATCATGTCTATTTTATATCTATCATGACACCCCCAATTATATGAAAAAACACAAACAGCTACGCCCAGTTTTGATCGCTTATGTTTGTTGCACTAACATAAATTTGTATCTGCCACGGAATTGGTCGACAAATGTTGCCATCTCAGGGGCAGTAATAAGTTGGGGTGCAAGGGACCCCATAAAAAATAGCTTGGGTCTTGAGGATGTATGGGATGTGCTGGGTGCGACGGCCACATTCCCATAGAAGATGTCAGTCACAGCTGTTTAACAAGTCAGCTGAGTGTCTGAACCTTTAATGGCTTAATAAGCTTTAATTTTCAATTTTTAGAGAAGTTTTTTAGGATGCTCTCTGAAATGGGATACGTTATAACTATACCAGCTATTCGACCACAAAGGGTATGTTGTCATGTAGTAATGTTGCCCAGGCCCAGTACCTAATCTTTGAGAAGATGCGGGAAGAGGGTTTTGTGAGTGGGAGTGATGACGTGCGCCTGACGGTTGAGATCCTCGTACCGAGCAGCCAGGTGGGCCGCATCATTGGCAAGGGAGGGCAGAATGTACGTGAGCTGCAGCGGGTGACTGGGAGCATCATCAAGCTGCCTGAGCAGTCAGCCAGTCCACCTTCCCAAGACGATGAGACCACCGTACACATCATTGGCCCTTTCTTCTCTGTCCAGGTATGATTATACAACAGGCTTCCAATTTTGATAGAAAATATTGATAATTTATGCATTTAGCCTTTATTCGCTTGCGTGGGCAGCAAATTGCCACCTTTTCAGTTTTAGCACGTTATTAGGCCAGTCAAGGTCATCAGAAGCCCCAGTCCCTTGTGAATTCCTCCCTCACTCCCACCATGACAAGGACGTAGTATTCTATTTTTATTCCCTCCAATATCGGGTTCTCATTGATGGTCAAGTTCACTATGTCCTGATGTGCGGTTTTACTCGTGATGTGTTTCAAAAGATATAATATGTAAAACTGTTATGACTCCTCTAAGACTGTTCAATATTTGATTTATATCTTATTTTATTATCATATAAAAATTAGTTGATAATGTCAGTATGTAATTCATAATATTTTTTATTTTCATATTATACTCTCATGTGAGTTACTATATAATGCTATTGGTTGAAAATATTAACATATATTTAATATTTCTTTAAATATCCTATGCTCAAGTACACATCATTGCTTCTTATATTTTAGTGAAAAAGATTTTGAAAATCTACCAATTGCAATAGGTGGCAAATTGCTGTCGGGTGAGTGCTTGTGCTCCACGGGGCGGATGAATGTTAAAGCAAATAGATCAGTGGGTGTATTGCGGTAGCGATATTGAAGGCACAAACAATTTCTGGGTAATTTGTGCTTGTTGCCTTTGTTTTGCTTTAAAATTTACAATGTTTGTCTCAGGATAGCCTCGGTTAACTCAACCAAGATTACTGTACCTGTTAAATACAAAATTGTTCCTTCATTTTATTAATTACAGTAAAAGTTTTCTGGGTGAAATAACATATTGTGACAATACTCCTGGAACTTCTTTTTTTGTCCATTCCAATGTTCCCAAGGGCTCACACCCACCCCCTAAAACAAGTTATTTCATACAATTACAGATGTACTTGTATAAAAAAGTATTTTAATATTGAAAAAGATTTTTACTCTCATAGTTTATACATTTTTTTCTAATACTTCACACGTTTGCGATGGCGAAGGCTTTTTCTGAGCCATGCTGATTTTTTAAAATGACGTGTTATTATCTTGAGGCCCACGATCAGCATTAGCAAAGTGTGTCGTGGGCCTGAAGAGGTCCATGTATGAGTTGCTATGACTAAAGATGATAAATAGTGTACGGAAAATGAGAATGTTTTTGATGTCTTTGAAACTCGTGTACCTCTCTTAATTGACAAAAAACAACATATTGTTTTTCTTCTCACGGCCATACAAATTAAACAAAATATATATGTCCAAAGATATATATGTATAAAAAGTTAATTTCAATCCAACTTAAACAGCTGTCACATTATATTATGTTTTATTTACATTGTACTCAAGGTTTAAGTTCTGTATTATTTTGGTTTATGCTAGCCATTTTTGTATTTTATTTTTTCTTTATTAAATTTATCATTTCTCAAATGAAGTTTGATTATTAGAAATATTCCAACAGGTTATGGGTCCAGGAATACTCTGTAAAGTTTGTATGTGATCATGGATGTTAAAGTAACATAGGAAAAATTAGAAGGACCTAACTGGCCTGGATGGAAGAGGCCGATTGAGTTGCTTCTGAAACATCATGAAGTGTGTGTGTTCAAAGTTCAAACATCCTAATTCAAAAAAATATTTAAATTAATTACAATATCCCATGTGCCACATAGGGCACGTGCGGGTGTGTGTGTGAGGTCAAACGTCTTACTGAGGATCTTGTAGAAATCAAAAAGTGGAAAAAGGCAGATGCTCTGCGTTTGGAGAAAAGTGTTTTGTTTGTGATCTCCAAAGTCTGAGGATGGGATTCTGGTCAGTTATTGTAGTGAGTGAGATGGATATCACATTTACAATGGGCGAATTATGTAAGTCTCAGTTGATGTTGTTTTCGTAAAAGACAGTGGGGAGTGACACAATGGAAACAACGGTGTCCTGGTCTCACAGTGAATCTCTAGAGTCAACTGTATCATGATCTCTACGAAATCCACATGAATCCAATTTAGAGGGAGAAAATCATAGAAAAGGATGCATAGGATCAGGGAGAAATCACAGAGGATGGAGGCTATTCTCAAGGTGGCTAATAAAATGTATCTGTTGATGAAAACATTACCAGGAGATCTGGAAGAGTAAAGAAAACTCCATCTGTATCTGAGTACATTATGTTTGCAGTGTTTATGAAAATGTTGATTGAAGCGATGCATTAAAGGAAGAAATGTATTCTCTCCAGGAAAACAATGTATTTGAAGTTGCCTTTCGTGCTAAAGGGAATGAAATCATAGGAACCAAGTGTGTTCTGAAGGAAAAGCTACGGTCAGATTGTGCATTGATCGTTTGAAAGCTAGAGGATTCTTGCAGAAAATAGGAGACTACGAAGAAACCTTCACCCCTGTAGCACAGCTTGAAACGGTCCGCACTGTCCTAAGTGTAGTGGTTTACAAAAAACTGCAGATCCGACATTTCAATGTAAAACGGCGTTCCTATATGGTAACCTAAAGGAAGAGGTTATGTGACTCAACCTGAGGGTTTTGAGGAAGGTACCGATGGAAACTTAAGAAAAGTTTGTATGGCTTAAAGCCAATTCCAAAATGTTGGAATGAAAGACTTGATACATTCATCAAGGCACAAGTATTTTATCAATGTAAATCAGATCCATGTTTGTATGTACATAACCAAAATGAAATAAAAATAATTGTTTGTTATGTTGATGAAGGATTAATTGCTGGAACAAACGTGGAAGAAGTAATGAATTTCTTGAAGAAACTTGAGTCTGAATTAAAGATTAAATATCCTATCCAGATCAAATAACCTTGGTATCAAGATAGAGCAACAGGAAAATGGAGACATAGTTCTCAACCAACGAAGCATGTTGAGACATTGTTGATAAAATATGGAATGGTTGATGCCAATCCTGTCAAGACCCTACTGAAATCAGTGGAAGTGGTTGTGATGTAAAACCATTAGATGAGAAGGTACTAGTATGGGGAGTTTGATTTACCTGTCTTCTGGAACCAGACTGGATATTTCATATGCTGTTATCATGGCTGTGCAAAATGTGGAAAATCCAACCAAAGAAAGTATCTCGGAAGAAAGTTGAGTGGATCTTCCGACACCTTTAAGGAACCATGGACTTTAACTTGACAAACAGAAGTGGTCAGGAAAAGAACTTTAGGGTTTCAGCGATGCAGATTATGCAGCTAAGACCCCCAGAGCTAAGACATATCCATGTCAAAAACATGGTTCCGGCTTTTGCAAATATAACCTAATATTTTAACCTTGATATTAAAAAATATTGGTAAAACTACAATCGTCGTGAACGTGTTAAGTATGAAAGCTAGTTCATGATCAGTGTAAAAAATTTTACAGGTTTAATGTTATATGATTTTTTGTATGAGGAAGAACATGATTTTTCCCCATTATTTTTTTCTATACCATTAAAATAACTAAGCCTGTGAATTATGTGCATACTCCTAATGATAAAATGTGTGCTGAAATATTTGTTTTCTGCATGTTACAGTCGGCGCAACGCCGCATCAGATCAATGGTGGTAGCAGCTGGAGGCTCGGGCGGTCGCACGCCGCGCGGGCCACGCCAAGACCCGCAGTAACACAACACCGCAGCAACGCACCTATACCAAAGACTTAGGAGTGTGGGTTAGGGCTAGGAGCAGTCAGTGCAAGTACAAAGAGGCTTCGCTAGGTCGTCGCCTAAGTTGTTGTAGATTATATCGGGTGGCGGCCGAACCGGGTCTCATTTTGTAATCTAGGATTAAAACGATCGTAAGAGAATTTTTCAAATTGAGGGCATTTCTTTTATAGAAAATTATTTAAAAGTGGCGAGAATCCACTTGAGATTATTTTTGATACATTGTTGTCGAATTTTTAAATTTTTGTTAGATTTTTTATTACGATGAAATTTTATCGATAAAGTTTTTTAAAATATGGCGCATAGCATTGTTCGCTATGTGGAAAAATGGAGATTCCTTATCAGAGTGTTATCTAAATGAATACAATAGATCGGATTATATATTAGCGGGGAATCCGGTTTTCGGATTTCTCGCACTTTAACACCGTTCGTGAAATAAATTAGTCTGCGCTCTTTACGCCTCTGTCAGCCCTTCGTCTGAAATTTAATGGAACGGTGGATTTAGTAAGAATCCCTTCTGAGTAATCTGTTTACGCATAGACAATCTTCGAGTGCTATTTAAAGATCTCATCTGCGACCTACGGCATACCCTCAATTTAAGTACTAAACCTTTTTTGAAATGTAAGCACTAGGACTGAAACCGATATTGTGAATTTCCCCTTCCTAACCGCCCTTATAATGTCATTGAGAACTTAAAAAGTGTGCGTAATTCATTGGAAATGATTTTTATTTTTTGATGGCAGGGATGTATTTTTACCGACACCACAAATCTTTTTACTCCGTCTTGCTGATGCCTAAGAGCCATTACAATGGTTCTCTCGTTTGTTTTGTTAACACAACTTGTAATATGCTCAAGATATATAGTCTGAGTTTTCTAAGTGTTTTTCGCTTCGCCCAGTGCCGGGCTTAGGTTGGTTGCCGGTTATCTGAGTGTTATTGTTACAGGCGTCGGGCGATGGCTCTCAAGGCCCAACCGCACCTTCAACTCACTGTTTTTTACATATTGTTATTGCTGCAGAGAGTATTTTATATATGTAATGTTTTTATTTTTACGTACAATATATTTAACGTTATACACAGTTAGAGTTAAGTATACAATATACAGGCCCTTCTTTACCTCAGTGCGGAGCCGGGTCTTGCGGCCGTCGCTCGTAACTGGCAACCTTCCGTCTGTCCGTTGTTATATTACACTGAAGCGGAAAACGCCTCTCATTGCTGGCTCATAGCAATATGTTGTTTTAAAGAATATTTTGTTTTCATTATACTAACTATAGCCACAATATAGTAGATTATAATAGTGTTTTGTTTTGATGCTACGGATTATTGTTTATACCGCATTGTTAGCTGCCTTTTATTGTTCTGTTTTTGTTTTTTATTTTTTTATAATGGATATCATATCTCCTCTACCTCACAGAATTGGTCTTAGAGTAGATTCGAGCATGTACACTGACTGGTACATCCGCCTTATTTACAATAAGGATCCAAGGGCATTAATCGATTATGGAGTCAGTTTAAGCTTGCGACATTAAGTTGTTTTAACTGTGGTTTCCTCGGGTATTACTAAGTTGTATCCTTATTAGCATTGGAGCTTTCGCGATATGAAACGTCAAGAGTAGCTTCGGTTCCCTTCGGTCTATAAATAGAAAACAGCAAAGTCGCTTTTCCCGCCAACAATACTGAAGTACAAAGTAACGTCTCAGGGGCAGGTGACTTAAGACTTGGGTGAAGCTTTCTCTCTGAGCATCCGAGGTGGGTGCTCGTTACAGTCGTAACAGTGTCGCCTACACGACTTCATTACATTGGCCTTGCATCGCATGACAAACAGCGCACATTCCTTGGCATTATTTATTAAGAGAGTTTTGTTCAAGCAAGAGTCAGTCGGAATCAGATGTTAGTGTAGGTCCAAAAGTACGATTGTGAAGCATATAACTTGAAAACTTCCTTCCTCAATATCTGTGAAAAAGTTAAGAGAAATTATTTACTTTTAAGTATTAAATTAGTGAAATCAATGGGCATTCGTTTCAGTTAAGAAATACATTTTATTTAAAGATTTATTATGCATGGTATAAATATATAAATATATATATATTATATGGATTTCAATGTGTTCTGTTAATAGAATAAATAGATCATATTATATTTGTTTCATTGTTATGTAAAAGGTCCATTTTGGCGATTATCATATTTACTTTGGGTTACATCGGGTAGTGTTTTATTCCTATTTCACATAAAATAGTGGTGTTTCTTTTATACAGTTTACTCTTTTTTCGTTTTTAAGCCATTCCTTATGAGTTATTACCTGTATAACATTTTGTTTCCCACTACACATTCAACCCCAATATAACCACATTTCTGCATTACTAATAAACTGATTCCACCGGAACTTCAATTCACAACATGTTTTTGTTTGCAACCCATTTCCGCGTGGATGATGTTTCATCATAAGTTAGACGATGTGATATAGAATGGTATATTGTATTCTATAAGAATGTATTGAAATTATTGGAACACTGGATTTTTGGTTTATTTTTGATGACAAATCATTTTTACCTTAACGATCTTGTATCAAAACTTATAGATTGCAGGTTAAATATCAGCCGTGCCTTAAAGTCGGAGTGTATTTTCTAAGGTTGTCCGTGGACCGGTTTGTTAATGGGAATTTTCGAAGAATTTGAAAAGATCCTCAAAATAAAAATGATTTGTCGTAATTTCGGTTAATGTTTTGTTGAAGGGGAGAGGATCCGATGCGAGACTGAGGTGTTGTTAAGATTGTTAACATTTGTTTGGTCCAGTGTTCCTAACGGATTATTATCATTTTGTTAATTGTTAAATTAATTAAGTTAGCCAGTTGAAGGTTAGTGACCAATTTTTGATACGGTATATTATAGTATGCCTAGTGTGTGATACTGTATATGTAAGTATATGCCTTATACACGGTACAATAACTTACATCTTAGTTATCCGTGCAGGTACAGGGTAACGTTCAGACCGTGTCTTGTAGATCATCATTTAGTAAACACAAAATTACAATCACCTACAACTGAGATTAAAATTCCAAAGTATATGTTTCGGCCTCGTAATCACAGCTACAAATCATTGTAATTTCTTGTCACATCGTCCGGTACTTGGTTTGGCATCGCTTAGAACTGACTTATTACAAGCCTCATAACGCAGAGGCTACTGGGCGTTCAGATACAATAATAAATCAGTTTATATTAAGGATTATATCATATTGAATGTAAAAAAATGAAAGAATTGTATCGTCGAATTCATTTTTTGTACACAAACAATATATATAGTCCATGCAAGCATGCTATCTCCTTTTTCTACCATGAGAAATAAATTATTCTAGTTAAGAATTATGGTCTTTTATTTTTAACCTGTGTATAATCTAAGTAATATTAAGTGCTCAAAGGTACTGAATCGAGTAAAAAAGTAATGACAAAACTTTGATGGATTATGTACAGATTGACTGTAAATTGGTATGATTATCTGTCATAATCATTTTTCCAAAGTTTTTTTATGAAGGATATCCTTACAGACTATGCAGACCTTAATTTATAAGCTTTAAAAAATGTTTGATCGTTTTATTTGTTCCATACATGGTTACAGTATATTCCATATTTCTAAAGCAACATGCTTGGATTTGGTAGAAGTCCTAAGCAAAGCCAGCTATACCAGTTATACAGCCATTGGAAAGGAAGGAATCAATTTTTTTCATGGCTTCTCTTCCTATCTATTTAAAGACATATTTTTTCTTCTAGTAAGCATTTTCTCATGTATGAGGGAACTGTAACATAGTAGGAACCATGTCCAGCTGTCAGCTGAACACCTCACCAAACAACTACACCTGCAACCAAGCAGATGTCTTTATTTTTTACAAAGATGGCGGCTCTCTATCAATGAGAAGCTATTTTTATTTTGAGAATTTCCTGACATGGTTCCTATTACATTATGCCATCCCAGTAAAATACTTGGGAAAAATATATTTAATAAAAATACAGCTGTTTCTAGTTTTAGCGAATTTCCCATAGGGAAGAAGCTATTACCGTAGGTCTCATGGCAAGACTTAAGCCCAGTACCATGTTTTTTTTGTTTAGGTGCCCTAAACAAAAAAAAAGTATAAGTTTTTCTCTTATCTCCCCAACGGTTACCGAGATATTAAAAAAATCTAAGCACAGTACGTTGTATTTTGGGGCTCTAATGTTAATCTTATGGAGGATAAAGAAAAATTAATATTTCACTTATCAATCAATATTTTTAGATTAAACTTTATATTTAGCTTCACGTAGTTGAGATCTATCCATTTATACTTAAAAATCATTGTTTATATGTTTATCATGGCAGCTACCTGCATACTCTTTTCTCATGTTAATCATATAGAGAATCGGCAAACTCCTTTATTTATGAACTGATGTTTATGAAACTTGGTATAAATGATCAAAATAAAAATTGTTTTTGTTAGAAATGCTTACTTTCAGTGTTCCTCATAGCAGCATACCTGCATACTCTTTCCCATGTTAATCTTATGGAGAATAGGCAAATAACTATCATATTTATCGACAGATATTGATAAAACTTGTAATATATCATCATTATTATTATATTATTGATTTGGAAACTCGCTGTACACAGGTCTGTTGCGACGGGGTTATTTTAACTTGTCTTTGTATCAGGGAACCATAGAAACCATGGCAATGTATCTGGACACTACTAAAACAAACCTAACCAACCCCAAAGCATCGTTTTGACAATGATGAATAAATGAGAAGAATCTCTCAAATAAATGAATGATGAATCTCTTGGTCAGGGTTGGTATGGCCAGCTCGGAAATCGCCGAGGGCGCTCTCTGATCAATGGGGTTATGCAAAGATGCTAAAGTCTGTACTGAAAAAAGTATGGATGGAATAAATGTAGTAATATGGATTTAATTACAAAGCAATAAATTGTAACTGCTTATAATACCTAAACTTTGGGGCATATTTATAACCATACTAGCTAACGTACCCGTCCCTCGCATGCGTAAAAAAGGTTTGAGAGAGGTTATCTTTACCTCGTCGTCGGCATAAAATAAATACTCTAAAACATGGCAATTTGATTAAGAAAAATGCTTTATTTGAGGCTTTATTGATTTATTTTGCTTTACTATTCACATTGAAAGTGGTATTCACTAATAGTATTTTATACTAAACACTCAAAAATTTATAAACAGGAATATCTACAACATGACGAAGGTACCACCTATATTAAGTAATATTGGGAAAGAATGAGGAATAACTTAATAGAGACAGGCATTGGGAGAAAACTTAAATCTACAATTTTTTCGCAATATCAATTTTGATCTAGCAGTTTATCTGTGAAAGAAAACAAACTTTCTTCTTCTTCCTGGACTAAAAGCAGTATAAAAATGGTGAAATTAGAAACTAAACATTATAACCCAGGACACTTAAAGCAACTGTGTCTTCTGCTTCCCGAACTGATAAATTTTAGTGTCCACAGCTGTTGACATTCAAGTAATTATTTATGTTTTCATACTTTGAAGACCTAAACATTGAAATCACACAATGTGAACATTGTAAACATTGTTCTCAGGGTGTAGCCCGAGGGCATTAAAAAATGAGTATGCCTATGAGTTTGAGGTTCACCTTTGTGTAAAATTTCAAACTGGTCTGTTTAGTATCTTTTGCATTTACTTTCCACAACAAAAAGGGTGGGTTTCACAAAACCGAGTTTTCACTACGCCGAGTAAGGCTAAAAATCTAATAGATATCGAAATTTCACTACGCCGAGGTTTCACAAAACCGAGTACGTTATAAAATTCAACTGTTTCACTAAACCGAGTAAGGGGCTGGGTACCGTCCCCTCTAGAAGTGAGTTCGCACCAAGAGCACGTCGGCCGGCAGGGCAACACTACGTAATATTTACACTTATATTGTAATTATATACAACGGTAAATATATACAAAAAAATATTAAGTTGTGTTGGAAGACGTGAGTTTTTACTTCATCCTAAAGTAAAACCAACACGTATAATGCTAATCAAGAAGTAATTAAAAAAAAGCTATAAGTTATTGATGAAGGAAAATTTTCTGGAGATTACTATTCTCTGATGATGATAGTATGCTCAAAGCAGAGAGAGTTTGATTGTTTATTTGAACGATTTGTTTATTTAGAACAATTCCGTTTTTTCTTGCCTGTAAAAATTTAACTTATCGCAATAACAAGCTATAAGTTATTGATTAAAGAAAATTTTCTGAAGATTACTAACACAAATTTTTTGTAATCTCACAGCCTTGATTTTATGCTGTGTAATAAACTAAATTGGGTATTCCCTAGCTTACTTTATACTTTTAACTGAAATGGCGACCTACCCAGGTAGGTATTTTAAGCCAAGTATGAATGAGGAATGAATGTAGGATGATTGTGGCGCGATCTTGTACTCTTGTTACTGACTAAGGCTGAGATGTTCCTTAGACAGGACTGTTAATTAATAGCCCAACAGCCAATGGCAACTAATGGACCTACAGTTTAACGTGGAATCCGAACCACGGCCTCTGAACTATGAATTGGTCTAATTAATAGGATGGTCTTTGTGGATTAACACGTGCGGACGTTAATCCACACAAGAGAACACTACATCCACCGACCTTCTCTCACAACTATTCACAATTCGTGACTTCCAAGTAGCTGGATTACAGGACGTCGCCACCGTCCCAGTCCAAGTCCAGCTGATTCTAATGGTAAAAGAGACATTTCAAATAATTCATCTTGGAAATACACATAGCTGTAAAAAATGTTAATGTGAAAGGTTAAAAGAAAACACTTAAAACTTTATATAAAAAATGTTTAATATAAGAAAAATAAGCTATGCCTTATACACATACAGTTAATTATTTTGGCGACCTACAGTCGCCTAACTGGCCTATTATTGCCCTGCACATCGGACAACACGGAGCGGGAGGCGGATTCCCGTGTCCTCTTAAGGATCCGTCCGCTCTAGTGACATTTAATGACATGTCCATTGACACCATTTGAACGGCACACACTCTGCATAACGCAGGGTGGCCGCAAGGACTACAAATCCTGGCTGACTCGTTGGACAGGCACACCGAGCAGGGATTTCTTTCAGCTGGCCTAGTCCCCTCGTCGTGCCCGCCCAAATGAACGTGAAGTTCCCGTTTCTGGGCTTCAATGCCTCCAATTTCCATGTATATATTGGGAATAAGTGCCAGTACGTTCGTTCTATACGAACTGTACAGGTCGTCCGGACCAGCAAATAAATTGATTATCAAATGAAAGGTGATAGTTAATTTACATGTTATGTATCGCGGTGAAGCTAACACCACTACTCATTGTGGAGAGCAGTCTGGGGATTAAGAATTTGTAGATGAAAGATAAGCGATATTTTTAATTGGCAAAAACACATTTATTGAGATTAGCCTACATAAGAAATATAAAATTAAGTTAAATATTAGGTTAAATCGTCGTGAGGGAGATAAAACTGTATATCAGAAGAACGTCTAGCACCGACTCTGCTTCAGACATGACGCGAGCCACCTCTGAGGGATCAGATCACATATATCATGTGACTGGACGAGAGTGACGTGATTGCTGACCTGTGAACTACTCGGCTGCTCATGGTCGCCCATAGTTAGAAATAGAAAACTCTAATTTAAATATAATGTTAAAATAAACGGTATCATCTGAAGAACTTCTGAAATCAGGTGGAAAACCTGTAATTGAAAGTCTTTTTCGATTAATAGTAGAAATATGGAATAGAGAGGAAACTCCTAAAGGTTGGAAGGTAGCAGTTGTAGTGCCTATTCATAAAAAGGGGGATACATTTAACTGTAACAACTATAGAGGAATATCGTTGTTAAACACTGCATATAAGGTATTATCAAAAATAATTAACCAAAGATTGATAGAGTATACTGAAGAAATCCTCGGGAATCACCAAGCAGGCTTTAGAAGCCAAAGATCCACCACAGATCAAATTTTCATTTTAAAACAAGTCTTATCCAAATATTGGGAATTCAATAAAACAGCCTATATACTGTTTGTGGACTTCAACAAAGCATATGACAGTATAAACAGGAAACAAATGTGGAATTGCATGCAAAAGAATGGAATACCTGAAAAGCTGATAAACATGGCAAAACTGTGCACCGAAGGATCTAAATGCAAAATTAGAATTAATAACGAATACACTCAAGAGTTCAGTATCAATACTGGAGTAAGACAAGGAGATAGACTTTCTCCTTTATTATTCAACCTGGCGTTAGAAGAAATTCTAAAACAAATAAGCCAGTGCCGCCCTAGTCTAAAGGTGGGAAACAAAATAAATATTTTAGCCTATGCAGATGATATTGCTCTTATGGCTGAGAGTGAAAACGACCTAATAGAGCTAGCAGAAGTACTGGTTAAAGAATACATAAAAGTAGTATTCATAAAAAATAATTTCAATTTCTGATTATGTTTCACTCAGTATTAACACTCCGTCCTTGATTTCAATTTATTTAATTTGTTCAAGTTACATTAACAGCTTTATCAGGTGAAAGATTCATTTTAAAGAACTGTTTGATAAACAAGTGGATAGATCAACTGGACACTCTAACTTATAGTAAATCTACTTATTTATTTGCTGTGATTGTGAAACAAAATTGATTCTTTAGAAGTAAAAACCAGCTTAATTTCTAACATAGATGTTTAGATGATGACTTAACCCGTTGCGGTCAGATGGGCCACTTAAATGGCCCTCATGATTTCTGTACCAGCTCTTTGTTGGCTGAAGAAGCTTTGTCTTCTCTGGTCGGGTGGGCCCAATTGTGGTCGCTGCTACTTTCATAGACAGCTCGGAGCAACTTTGCTTGTTTGGTGTCTTGAGGGTGGGTGGGGGGCTTTAGTGACCAGCAGACTCTAGGCGGTAGGTTAGGCCACTTTGATGGCCCTTCTAACTATTTGTAATATCTATATTTTTTTCATAACTATCCAGTTACTATGGTATTTAGATATTTTTAATAACCATCTGGTTACTATGGTGTCTAGATATTTTTAATAACCATCCGGTAAATATGGTAACAAAACAAGTAATTTGTGGTCATGGCCACAAAAGTGGCCGTTCCGATCAGGACAAGAAGGTTAGTGTAGTAAATCAAGCTGCCATGGAAACAGATGTGGGCAGTAAAGTGGCCCATTCGACCTGAGAGGACAATCTTTAAAACACATATCCAACGGCAAAAAGTTTAAAAGATCCTTTGATAAACTTAATGTTTCTGAAATCATCGTAAAAAACTTCCTAATTTATCACGAAATAGTTTTGGGATAGTAAACAAAACCGAGTAGTGAGTGGTTAAAAATAAAACAAAAAATATAAATTGTTGTCTATAATTAATTACTCAATTAAAGAGTACAGTATATACAAAAAATTTTGTAAAAATATACAATAAGAAAACAAACACAGACTTATCAAGCTTAAAATAAAAACTGATACCCTCAAGGTAAATTCACTTTTACACTATGTTCTTAAACCTTGAATCTTTCAGCTCGAAGCTTTTTCTTCTCTTCTATGCTACTCATTGTTATAGGGGTTTTGGTTGTGATGGCAGTTTTAGCTGTTACGGCGGAAATGGTTGCTGACGCAACAGTCTGTGTTGGAGTAGCTGATGTTAACCCAAAACGCTCTTGCCTCTTCTTCAGCTTCTCTTGCTGTTCAAGCTAGAACAATCATACCCAAATTACATAATAAATTATTGTTAAATTGAAACAATATATTAACTAATACAGCATTTCAGGTTGAATTTTGGTGTTATTTCACTATTAATACTTTATGAGAAGGATAAAATAAAATCTTTTAATAAAAAAATACAGGGTGATTATAAAAGCTAAACTTTCATAAATACATAAACTTCATTAACACGTTCGTGATTGAAGTGAAAATGCACTCTTTTAGTTGGCGGAGCCAATGTATATAAAAAATTGCCAAAATCCGTACTTAAGGTTTTTAAAGAGTTTGCTTTGTTTTGATGAAAAAATACGTTGTTATCAAATGACGTTATTATTTTTACTTGTGTTTGATGTCCTGTGTGTATTGACGTGTTTTCCTTGTTATCCAATACAATGTTATTTTTTGACCAAAATAATTTTTTACTTTATTTTTATACATTTTTATTACGTGTACCCAATATTTGTCTTTTTTTCTGTTTTTATACCTCAAATATAATGCAAACAAGTACCCAATCGGGTACACACTTACTAAAGATCATCTGCGGGGGGCGGAAACACATTTCGGCTATATTTAGTGTGACCGTGTTGGTCATCAACAGCATTAGAAAACACGAGTGTATCCAGTCGGGCGCACCGCACGCTTTAGTAATGTAATGCACCCCATCACCCGATGGGTACACTGCCGCCATTTAAAAAAACACCCGTGTACCCAATCGGACGCACTATGTCGCGAACATCTTAACCCTAGAACTGACAAAGTCTTAATTCACGACACATATACAAATTCAATAACAAGTGACATGTGGAGCTATCTGTTGTCAATTTAGTGAACTTTTAATACACCAGCGCCTTCGTGACCGTGTTGCCCCCTGGGAGCTGATATAGGAACCGGCCCATTCAGTTCATTAAATTGCTACTAGGGTGTGTCTCATAGCCAAGTAAGCGCTTTGTACTCCTATGCACTAGTGGCTGGACCGGTTAGAGCGCTGCACTAACGAGTGTAATGTTCTATCCATTCGGAAGTGCTAGGGTTCGAATCCCGACCATGAGCAAATCCCAAATAATTTGGTTTGCAAATGTGTGGTATAGCGGAGAGGGGGGCCCACCTTAAATAAACGGTGGCCTGCTTGGGTGGAAATTGACGGCATTTGTAGGCTTAATTGGGATTGCAGTGAATACCTGTTTTGCTTTTGTGGTTAGTGGTTATAAGGGGGGGGGCATGTTTTATGCTTTTTTTGTTTATACTTTATATTTTTAACACTTGAGTGCTAACCGTAATATTACAGAACCTATATAAAATGCTGGGGTTTTTTCCTTATATCTAAAAATTCATAGAATATAAACTATAAAAAATAAAAAGCTGGTATGTACAGTCAAATATCCTCTTTAATTTGGTATATAATACATTGAGGCTACAAATAAATTTCTTACTCTGCACTTTTATAGAACAATGTACTGTTTGTGAAAAAATAAAAAAACTTTTTTCACTTTTACTGTTTAGAACTTGCAAAAAAACCAACAAAATTAGTTGAGGGAATCAGCAAAGGAATCTGTGGAAACTGTACTAACATGTCTAATAATTTAAAACTCTAAAATAATAACTCTAACCTATAAAGTAAACATAACATTTGGCTCTTCTGTTTCGTTGTGCCGTCGTCTGTCGCGAACAGCTGGCCTTGATGCATGAAAACATTGCATTGCATAATCGCATTCAGATTTAACTCTCAATGTTCTCTAAAAGTTCTTATCAAAGGTAAAATATATTTCATTACACTCCTAAGAACTTTGTTCATTCACTATCGTGGTAAAATAGTGCAAAATTATGGCCATAAAAATTTTTATTTTTAAACCCGTCAAATGACGGGTTCAACACTATGGAAGTCTTAGTTGCTCGTCAAATTAACTGAATTTAAACTCACAAGGAGTTCAAAAGCCGATGAAAAATTAATTTGTACTCAGGGTTTACTTCTAGGGGGTATTAAATCTTTAACATTATTTTCATGGAATAAATACTTAAAGGGGGGAATAATCGAATAATGACTCACCTTGACAGCAAGGGAGCTGACGTTGCAGCCAAACCTCTCTGCTCGCTTTTTGAGTACGTCAGCACTCGGGCCCTGGACATAATAATCGTTGAACAAGAATAACATTAAATACCCACATAGGTCCAATAAGAATCTCAACTCTATTCGCAAAATTCATATGTTAAACCACCTAACATTGGGTGGATTAATATCCGATTCCAATGGATTTACATTCCCCACTTTATCGGACTGCTTCTTGAAATACTGCAATAAAATACATTTCCCAAGTTGTTCAGACAAAATTCAGGGCTCGAATGCTTTGTGTGAGTTTAACAAAAGTATGGAAAAGAACATAATGAAAAAATTTACTTCCCTGTGGGAAATAGGTTAGATCATGGATATGCCTAAAGGGAATGGTTTTAGTTAATCTAAACAGCTGTTCTTATTCATTTATATTAAAAATGCAATACAACAACTCTAGTAGTTTCTATGGAAATCTGTTACATGTTTTCCATCTTAAAAATCGCCAACACCCCCCCAAAGCTAAGACATATCCATGTCTAAAGTATTTAGTTATGAAAATAAATGATAGATTTTTATCTGCTTAGTATTTAAGAAATATATAAGATCTAACAGAGAGGCCTTACATTGAATAGAATTTATCAGTTTAACAAGATTACCTAACCATTTCAATTACCTTTTATGATCAGTGATAACCTTATTTAGTAAAATATTCATTAGGGCAACGTTGTTAAATCAAATCTCAGGACACGATAATTAAGATGATAGTAGCCTACAAGTAAATTTAAAAATACTTTTAATTTAAAAAATATATTTATAGGATAAAGTCAAGTTTTTGGTCTTGAATAAGCTTACGAGCAAATGTGACATAGATTAAAACAACAGCTGTAACTAATTACTCACAAATGTTTAAAACTAAACAGCTTTTGTGAATGAGTGAAAATTGCCTCCATTCAAACTGAAAATTCCATAAATTAAATGAGTTTGGAGGATCAATCTTTTCATAAACCATTTGTTGTAGACTAATAATATACATAAATTTTTATTACTTTTAACTGAAACTAATATATTAACATTAAATATTAATTAAACACACATTATTAGATGTGTACAGTAAATTTAAAACAGCGAAGTACTATTGCAGCTTGAGTTACATAGTCAAAGAAGAGATAACAGCTCATGATCTGACAGGAGTTGCTGGCCACTGGTATCATTCCTGCAACCTTTGACCAATGGGCCAGTTTAATACCCCTGAGCCCTCAACTACTGTGCCAGTGTTCTCAAACAGGTGGAATTAGTTTACGACTGAATATTTTTAGGGTATTTTGAAACTGAACTATCCTTAAAAAAAAACACCTCAAAAACCTCCTTCATCTGGTTTTGATGGAACCACACTGTACATTGAACAATCGGCTGAAAACTGCTGCTCTGTACAGGCTGTCACTGTACTTTTCCTAAATTTTTTATTTTTCATTCCATAATCATGTCGGAACCATATCGGATAATCGAGGTTTCAGTGTGTTAACAAAATTCAAACCTTCGAACGCCCTTGTACAAATTTGCAAAAAATTAGGCTTTGAGCCAGTCACCATAGATGATAATTGCAAGCGAGAATTAGCTTCAACATAGACAATGATGAAAATGGTTGTGGATAGGCAATAATCATGAGCTGGGTCAGAGTTTAACTTTGACATAGACGATGAAATTTGACAGGCACATAAAATGAGTGGTTATAGGCTTTAACATAAATTTTAATGATGATTGCAGGTGAGGATCAATTTAAATATAGGCATGATGGGGGGTTTGGATAACAGGAATTACTACTATTATCGAAACTTGCTTTTTTCCCCATCATATACTTCAGCACCACTATCGAAGTATCAAGAAGCTTAGTTCTTTAAGGAAAACTTACAAACTTATATGGGAAGAAATCGATATACTTTATTAAAATTCAATTTGTTAAATAATTGCCACTATGTCACATTAAGACGTCTAGTCTGCACTGTGATTCTCTTTTCAAGTCCTTTCTAGACATGTTTATTATGAGGTATTTTAATTAAAATTTCTAACTTATCCACAAACTACCTCATTTTGAGGATATAAAATTATTAAACTATATAACTTTCTCATTAGCTTAAATGAACATTTCCTGGAGTAAATATTTTGATCCTTCCTTATAGACAAAAGGTTGGTTTCCATATTTTGCCTGAAACCTTTATAAAAAGATTGAATCTCTCCCTTAATTACAAAAAAATTATAATAAACTACTGTCAATTTTTAAATAAATTATTTAATATTTATTGATAACACCTTTTTGTAAAAAACAAGAGAGACAAAGTTTTAATTGTTTGTGAATGGAACCACATTTACAGAAAAATAACTATTTCTGATACAGAAGTAATTAAATAATTTTTAATTGGTATAAACATTTATACATTTTGATTGGTTTTTTTGATTTACCTTACACTTTACAAGATTTTTAAAAGTTAAAAAATTTAGGAGAAATGATTTTTTTATTCTAAAGAATAAAATGGCTTTACAATAGGTTTCAGACAAAATAAATTTTTTAATTAGTTAAAATAATCAAAAATTGAGTTTTTTTAATTTTCATGGACATCAATTATTATTACTTTATTTTTTCGTTTAAAATTAATAAAGATTTTTTTGTTTTTCATACTTTTGAATATTTTAATATTTTTATTTATTTAGTACTTGTAACTATAAATTCATTTTATCAAAATCTTAATTTTTAGAAAATTATTTTATTTTTATTTATTTTTTTAGTAATATTAAAAATCAAAAATAATAAAAAAATTATCTACAATTTTCATGAAATTTTCTAACATACAATATTATTTAAATAAAAAATCAGGAAATATAAAATTTTTTGAATAAAAACTATATACCTCATTAAATTAAAATTTTGAGTAAATATTTTTCCATATATTTATAAAACCTTTATAAAAAGATTGAATTCCCCTCATATAAAAACTACCCTAAAGAACCCAATTTAAGTAAACTCACTTCAAAATTAATTTTCTTGTTGGTGCCAATTTTAGTGGACACAACGTTGGTTGAAGGCTGAGAGGAAGGAGCAATGCCAAACCTTGCTGCCCGAGCTTCTTTCTTCGCTTGCTCTGACAATGGAACTCCAAACTTCTGGGCTCTCATTTCCAGGCGCTAAAACCATACGGTGATTACTGATTTACTCACTAGTAAGTAATTAACAGAATTGTGCTAATTGGTGACTGGAGTTATTATTGAATACACAATTAAAATTATCATTGTGTGTTTGATTGATAACTAATGTACATACCCCATAGCAGCAGACCTCCACACTAAGTTAATAATTTAGTTGAGTTTTAGGATTGATTTAGGAATCAGTTTACTCTTTTTCCTAAAGAGCAACATGGGTAATGAGTAGTGGGTCTGTTGCTATGAGGAACAAAATAAAGTTCCTATTCCAGTTCACACTGTTCAACATTACAATTTATCAATTTTTAAAGCTTTAAGGTTATTAAATTTATATAGGGATGATATTGATTTGTTACGTTATAATTTTAATTTATTTGTGAACCAATTAGATAGATTTATTACTTTCTATATTATTAGCATTATTACCATAGTAGTTACCTGAAGTTTTTTCGTTTTGTTAAACACACACATTACTCTTTCTTTTGTATTTGCCTACTATAATTAGTTATAAGTTTGCTATTCTTGTACTCGTATTATTTATTATTTAGTTTTAGTTTATTATGTTTTCAAAATGGCTGTTTTGGGCATTAGCCTGTAGCCATTATGTATGTAATTCAATAAATAAATAAATAAAATAATTTTGTTATTTTAACATATAGTAATGGACCTTAATTAAATGAAAAATATACCAAAATTTCACAATATTAGAAATAATAAAGGAGTTATGAATTCACCTATTGTCTATGAGAATAACACGGGGATTGAAAAAGTAGTTTTGCTGCCATGTGGAACAATACCCCTGTCGCAGCAGACCAGCGTAATCAGCGAATTTCCAAAGCAATAAATACCCCTGTCGCAGCAGACCTGTGTACTCAGCGAATTTACAAATCAATAATATACTACTAATACAGTGAAACTTGGTTAGGGCTGCGGCTATTGTTTAGCTACATTCTATTTTTAAAAACGGCATTTTATTGCTGTCTTACCGCTAACCGACCCAACCCCCTCCCCTACCCTATATCCCCTGTATTGTACAGTATTGAAAAATAATGGCAAGTGTTAAGAGAAAGGCTTTGCTGAAGAAAAGGTGTGAGTTATAAGAGCGTGTGAGGAAGGACGAAAGATAGCAGACGTGTGTTCGGGCTTGTTTTTTAAAATCGAACCAACAGTTGAATTCACCAAGCCGAACTTCATTGCAATATTTTCAAATTCAATTTTTTATATAGTAGAGCAGTCAGTCAGTCATAAACATACGCTGTATTTTAAATTAGCGTCATTAAATGTCGTAATTTCATGTAAAAAAAGTGTTTCCCTATTTTTCCTCGGTTTTAAATTAAAATTATGTAACCTCTTTTATAGCGTCACTCGGATATAGCGTCATTAATTGTGTGGTCCCTTCAATGACGTTATAACCAAGTTCCACTGTATATTATTATTATTATGTTATTTATTTGGAAATCGCTGAGTACGCAGGTCTGCTGCGACGGGGGTATTTAGTGATAAGGCCAAGGGCATGATTTCTTGTTTTGAAGTTTATTCTGTAGTTTGTTTTATTAAATGTTTTACGTATTGCTCTGTTAAATTTTGTGTTGTATGGTAAACATATATATGTTGGATTTTGTTTGCTTTCATATTGTTGGTTTACAGGTTGTTGTTTGTTTTCTTTAATCTTTTTTAATTTCTTCCTCATCATATTGTCGATTAGGGTGGGTTTGTACCTGTTTTTAATAGCAAGGTATTTATGGTGTCTTTTTCTTCATTGAAATTTAATTTTTTCATGGGGATGGTGACCAGTCTATGTATCATTGTGTGAAATATTGACATCTTTTGCTGCCACGGGTGGTTGGAATTGGCTGGGATTATACAATCTGTTGCGTCTGGCTTTCTAAAGATTTTAAGTATGTTTTGATTGTTCATTGATTATTATTTGATTATTGATTATTAATGTCCAGAAAGTTTTTTGTGTTGGTTTGAGATTCTTTTGTAAATTTTATTGTCTTTGAGGGTGAATTAAGATAATTTAAAAGATTGTCTGTCAAAAAGGCAAATTATGTCGTCTACGTATCTGTACCAGTATATTATGTTATTCTTGTAAGGATTCAAATTATTAATTATTTTTTCCAATTCTAAATTATTAATGTAAATATCAGCTAGAAGACCTGAAAGAGGTGATCCCATTGCCAGTCCTTCTGTTTGGGCATAAAATGAAGATTTTTAATTAAAATAATTTTGTTCATTTGTCAATTTTGTTAGTTTCATGGTATCAATCAATGTGTGGTCAGTTATGACAGCTCACCAGGTATAATTTAGCTAAATATTTCAAGAAACTCTGTCACTGATATTGTAGGCTTATGTTTGTGAAATAAATAATAAAAATACCATTTTCCATCTACCTCTTTTACAGGGACTCCGGCAATTTTTATAACTTTCTTTTCCTCAGCCTCTTTCTTCTCATCTGCAGACTGTTCGTCACTGGCAATTTTTTCCTGTCCTCCATTCTCTTTCCCGGTCGACAGTGAGCGTACTAAGACTCTCTTTTTAGGCTATCGGACAAAGTAGTTTTCATTTCAGTACAATTGAATGCATTTGTTTACATTCATCCTTAAATACAATACACCTTGATATTCTGCACTGATTCATTCAGATCTAAACTAAGTTTCACTAAGCCTAATAAATTATTAATTATTATTACTGAGGTGAAATTTAGAACTTCAATTTTGTTATTGTTATAAAATCAATAAATATATATGTATATATTTATAAATAAATTCCAAATTACAACTTTAATGGAGCAGCAATGTCATCATGGCTACCTTTATCATTATATCTCCTCTCACTAACAGTATTGAATTATCACTATCATGTGTTTATTGTAACACAAGTTTCCAAATCACAATAACATGAGTGACTATCCATAACCCAGGTAATATTTGTACATATAAACAGAGACTTATTGATTACAACTTCTTCTCAGATATCTTAAAATAAGTACCTATGAGATATGGTGTTTAAGAACTTCCTAAGTAGCCAGTAGATAGCAGCCCTGAAGACTCAAATATTGCTGTACTGATCAAAAAGTCATTCATTAAAAATGTAATTAAAGAGGCATACAATATTAAGACGATTTCTATTATAGGTTGGCCACAAAATAATCGAGCTCCTCCATTCACTGAGTACATCTATATTTTGTTAACTTACCTGAGCTTCTTGCGATGGTTCCGTGGCTAGCGGTGCAGGACGTTTGATGGCCACAGGCACAGGAGCCGTGGCTGTAACAGATTTAGGTTTTGGTTCGTCTGCCAGCACTGCATCTGCCTCCTCTTCATCAAATTCACCCTATGGAATTTGGTTTATTTTAAACTACTTTATCCCTAACAAAAATCAAACCAAATAAAAAACAGGCAAAATTTATCAAACCAATTGTTATTGGTTTTTTGTTTGGCTGTTGCGAACACAAATATATCGATCTGTAATCCATTTGTCTTCTTTTGATCATACATCATCCAAACACCACAGTGCTCTTAAACTATTCAATTACCCACCCAATCCAGTTCAATGATAGAACAATTAACACTTAAAACAAAACATCGGTCAAATTTACCGATAGATAATTTCATTTCTTAATAGTGGCTAAATCGCTTGACCTTGACGGCTGCCACCCTCAGTACCTTCCCCCCGAACCCCTCTCCATGATATATGACCATTTCCACTTAGTTCGCACGATGGTGTTGTACGGATTAGACGCTTTGTGTGAATAGGGTCGGTCAGATTTACCTCGTGTTTTGCTTACCGACTAACAATCGTCGGTCAAATATACCTTGAGTTTCGCTAACAGGTTGTGTTGAAACGTATTGTGATTTGCTATTCTTGTACAAAACTAAACACACAAAATGTAGTGAAACAAAATGGCTAGTGGTGGCCCTAGACAGGGTGTACTACCTGATGACCCAGATTGTAGCAATCAGATACATAGATTTATGACAGACGACAGTATAAATGATAGTGACTTCAGTGATGTTGATGATTCAGATGCCGATCTGGACTATGTTTTGTCTGATGATAAAGGTTGGCAAATTTACAGTTTTAAAAGATGAGGACGATGATGACCTGCTCAGTCTCAAAAATTATGCAGGGAATATAATAAATGCAGTTTCTGAAGGTGTCAATCTTCCAGAGTATTTTTCGGAACGTTTAGGGAACAAAGAAATTGTTCCTCCGAACACATAGAGAAGCTAACCACGCACAACTTAAACAAAAACACCTGCCAGAAATATAATAACAACTAGATTACCAGTTATGAGACCACCAGCTCTGGCCTTGAGCAAAAATCCTATACGGATTTTTGCCCGAGGCCAGAGCTGGTGGTCTTGGAGCGTGAAGTTTGGAGTTTCATTTTTTTCTGTCACATGATTTTTGCGTATTAAATATGATTTGTCATAAAATGTTGATAAACATCATTTTTACTCCTATGAGTGCCTAGTGAATATATAAAAACAATAGTGTTTCTTTTATAGAGTTTAAAAAATCATGTTTTGTTATAAGTGTTAATATATATTTTTCATGGTAATATAATATTTAGTGATCTAATATCTACCATATAAATCAACCCTTTAAACAGATTTTGCAGTTTATTAGAACTGTACCGGTATTATGTATTTCATTCACTTGTAAATTACAAAGAAAAATACTCAATCCAATCTTTTAGTACCTACCCCTTCTTCTTCATCCCCCAAAACTTCATCTTCATCTAATATTTCTGATTCTGCATTTCCATCTTCGGAAACCAAGTCTAAAAAACAAATATTGCAATATTTACGTATGTCATTACAATAACAAAATTTAATGAGAATAACTTATACTTGAAGGTTACACAGAGTAGGCCTATTAAGACTACACTAATGAACATATTTATATGAATACATATTATACACTACTGAACCAGTCACTGTTAAATGTTCCACTTAGTGTCAGGTTTACACTTTTTCAGGCCAAGGCGTATTTGGCCCCTCACCCCCTCCAGTTTTTAATCAATCCAATCCAAAAAGTGTTTTTCATATATAGGAAAAAATGATGATAGTAAATTTTCTCATTTTTAAGTTAGGACTTGAATTTGTTGCTCAAATATGACCAAATTTGTAGAGGGGGAAAGAATTTGTACTAATAAATTACTACTAATTAGAATTGTATTACTACTCAAAATGAATTCTGGCAGTTATTAAGTTATTTGCTACTTTATTTTTGTTGAGCTTGAGACTTGATAAAACCTATAAATGTCGTCTGTATTCATGGCACGTATTGATGAAAGTCATTTCATTAGGTTGGCAAAACCTGGTTAATTCAAAGCTTTTAATTCAAATCTATTAATATGTTAGAGGAAAGTGTCTTAACTTTATCATAAAGCCTATACAATCATTGACAGAACAAATTTATTTTTTATCTATTTTTTAAATTGGGGGGTGCATTCCAGTACTTATGTGTTTTAAGAATACCAGTACCTGGTGACCGAGCTTTGCTCGTTTAGAATAATAATACATGTATTATAAAAATTAAAACACATTTATTACTCATTGAAAACATTTATGTGGGTTAAATAAAACCGATTTAATACACCATAATTAATATAGCACTGAACAAAAAGTATTGTCCCTGACGGGGATTGAACACATGACCTTTGAATTACAAGGCCAACACGCTACCGCTGGACCACGGCGTTTACTAAATGAGCCACGCCGTTTAAGGTGTTTTAGCCAACCTCAATTGTTTTAGCCGATCATTTACTGTTTATAAATACAGTTATTATTAGCCTGTGATCAACTCATTTTGTTATAAATGGATTGAGGATTGTAAAGCAATAGAGAAATTTAGTTTACACCTATTAATTGGTTTGTGACAATGGCTTCAAGCAATACAATGAATACGTTTTCTATCAGAACACGGAAGATCTTTGAAAAAAATTGTCTGCTTTTATTTCGCACAGTTATATTACCCTTAAGTTTTTACAAATTGTTTGGTAACCTGATAATTTTGCATTTATTACATAACTTACATAAAATAAATATTTATGAAAAACCTCTATTCACATATTGTTCCCCACCATCTTCAATCAACAACTGTCAAACGGTTATAAACAGATGTTTTGGTTTGTATTGTTTACATTTGATTCTCCATAAGCGTAATGTTAAATTTTTAGTTTTTAAACTTAATATTACAAGAAAACAAGAATTTTCCTGGGCATTAGACCTATCTAGAACTTATTTTCTACTCAGAAATTAGTTATTTCCAAAATTTAAGGAAAATCCTTAGTGCCGTTTTAGAGATCCGTGTGCAAATATATATATACAAACCTTGCTCGTATTATAGTATTGGATGATGGGACATGGTAGGCCTGACACTGCAAAACACTAGTATCATAAAAAAAATTCAACTCTTAGGCAAATCACAACAACTAAGAGGGTAATCCATAAAGTAACAGCCGTTGGGGGGTGGTGCGATAGGCAATTGGGATAGCGCTTCCGTCCTAATATTGGCATGCACAGCCATTTAGTATGCTCATAGCAGTGCCAGAGAGTGCATCAATTGTGAATTCCTGAGTTATAACTTAAAAACACGAGCACTGCAATAGAAAATCCCGCCAAGTGTGAAATGCATGATGTTACAAGATTTTTGTAGTCATAAAGCTACACAACAGCTGAAATTCATCATGAATTGAGTGTGGTGTATGGCTTAAACATTATGAGCGAAGGTGTAGTCTGTCAATGGGTTCATTTAAAAAAAAATGTAGTCCTCATCTTCTTATTTCTCAAGAATTTCTCCCTCATACCTAGCTCTATTATGATTATGTTCTGGATAAAGTCTCCATCCGCCAGAAATTCATTAAGTTTTGATGTTAGAAACATTAAAAATTATAAAATTAATTACTGTTTAAAAACACAGTCAGAAAAGTAAATAGGAATATATTGAGAGCAATTGACTTGCAACAAAAATATATGATTGATTTGTTTCAATCTGGAACTTGTTTTATTCGTCATTGGAAATTCAGCTGTTGCATTGGAAGTTTATTAATTTCTGGGAAGTAGTGGGTTAATCCAAATGGCGGTTGATCGGCGGAAGGTAAAAAAATAACCACGAAAAAGAAAAGTTAGAATAGTATAGTAGGTTGAAGAAGTTATCGAATAATAGAAGTCACTGTATAAAAATGCCTCATTCCAAAGCCTTCTTAACCCTTAAGTGTGCGCGCCACTATTTGCAACGTGAGTGTGCGCGTGGGGTGCCCTAGAACCCCATGGTCAAAAACGTCCGTTTTTGTTTCATTTTTCCACTGTTTTCAACATTATAATGTTTTATTCAACTGTTAAATAACTAAACAATATAGTTATATAGAAATAATGATATACTTAAATACGATTTTATGTCGTAATCAATATTACTTAGTATTTCATATTGTTGTCAATTGTCATTGCTTTTTATTATTGTCAAACTACTATTATTTGTAGTAGGCCTATTTATGTAAATTATATAATTTTTTATACTTTTGAATTTATTATATACTTAAAATCTTTTTACGTGAATTAAATGTGGTATAAATGTTATTGAGATTTCCGAGTGATAAACATTATACAGGATATAAATATCAATCTCTCATTGTTCCAAATACTTTTGCGTTCATATATCTTTTATTTCAATAAAAAATAAATCATGAAATTATTTCCAAAGTAATTATATTTACATGTATCCTGAATTACTGATTTTATATCTAATTTCTGATATATAAAGGTAAAACGGTATAAAGGTAAAACACACTCAGTTACACAAATTTTTTTACACTGTGAATATTTAGTACTGAACATTAGTAAACAAATACAAATTGATTACAATCAGGTGTCCACATTTCTTGGTAGGATATGACTACTCATCTGCGTGCGCAGAGTATAGCGACACCCCAGACTGCAACGAACTACAAAGTCAATGTCAACCCGTCACACGCCAAGGCCAGTGGCAAACTAATGTGTGCCGGTGCTAACTAAGGGTCTAGCTGAAAGGTACCTAGAAGGGGTGCAGTTGTATTAACCTACTTCGAGAAATATCCCTAATTAAATTAGCCTGGGGTTCCCTGACACCCCACGCGCACACTTAAGGGTTAAAGCCTGCAACCCTAGGCCGCCACCTCATAGTAAATCCTGCACTGTAGAAAATCAGGTTTCAGAAAAACAGTAATTTCAACCAAATACATTTCTTAAGACCTGAGTTTAACACGTTCACTGCGGCTGGCACAAATTGGTGACAGGCTGAACGCTTTTCGGGTGTCACCGATAGGTGACATTAACCCTAGAAGTGGCAAAATCATAATTAACGACGCATTTACAAATAAAAGAAGAAAATAAAAAGAAGTGGCAGGTGGAGGCATCTGTTGTCAATTTAGTGAACTTGTTAGACACAATCACCTTCATTTCCGTGCTGCCCTATGGAAGCTGATACAGGAATTAACTCATTAGTTCACTGTACTTCCGCTAGAGTGTGCTTTATCGCCAAATAAGCGCTTTCTTTGACAATGCATGGTAGCCCGTGGTGGTTCATTGTTTCCACTCGTAGGATTTAGATCCCGAAAACGGAATTTTCAGACCCAGAGCGGGATGAAGGCAGGATGCGGGATAAAACGGAATTGTTAGGTATCAGTAAAGATATGTGATATTTATGCTACAAAACTACTTTAAAGATGTTAAATTATAAAACATTTTGAGATCTAACATATTTTATAATTAAGATTTATAGTATGAGCAAATTATAAAAAGTACTAATCACTTTTGGTTACTCTAAGAGATAAATGTAAACAACTTGAAATCTTGTACCCTATGTATGTGAGATACGAGATTGGTGCCATTTTGGTGGTGGTGTATGAAAGTGAAATGTGAATGTGAGAGATGTAGTGGAATTTCTAAAGAAGTAATGTTAAGTAGCACAGGAACTTCTATAATTTGTTAATGTTATAAAAGTCAATTTTGTCAAAAAATGGGTTTATTTGCGTCAACAGTGGGATGTAACAGGAATTTTACATGGCCTAATAATGGGATCAGACAGGAATTTTCAAGAGGAAAACAGGATGACATGGGTTAATTCAGCCCGACAAACAGGATTAGCCTATTATTTTTGTTGAGTGGAAACACAACACTTGGTGGTTACACAGTTATGCTGTCGAGTGAAACATTGGAAGCCATTCAGGATTAGGGTTTTAATTCCGACCATGAGCAATCCAAATGTGGCTTGCAAATGTGTGGTATAGTGGAGGGAGGGTCCACCTTAAATAAACGGTGACTGGCTTGGGTGTTTTGCTTCTTTTAGGACTGTGTGGTTAACGGGGGGAGTATTTTTTTTTGTATTAGTGAATTTCCCACAGGGAAGAAGCTATTACCGTAGGTCTCATGGCTAAACTTAAGCCCGAGACCATGTTATTTTTTGTATTTAGGTGGCCATAGGCAAAAAACAATAGTCGTTAAAAATGTTATACATACATATATCGTGTAACTATAATTCTATAATTCAAAATCGCCGGTAATTCGAATATTTCACTTGGTCCCCACAATTTTGTATCTCAGCAATGTTAAAAAATCGTCGATAATTTGAATTATATTTTGGATAATTCGAAGTTTTGTTGTACAAATTCCAAACTTTATAGTAAAATAATCATAGTTTTTCTGCGATTTAATGAGCAATCTTTGTTATAAAAGTGCAGAAAACTCGTAAGCGGTTAAGAGGCGTTCAGGTTTTATTTAGCTACTGCACGGCACATTATTGTGTTGCGTCGCACAGTACAGTCAGGGATGGTAACATAATCAAAACGGCCCACTTTAGCGCAGAACATTGACAATGAGCAAGTCAACACGCTCTACTCAGAAAGAGGGAGAGGGAAAGTGCAGGAGGACCGTGCACGCTCTCTTTCTCTCCCCATTAAGCCCTCTCCCCGCTGTCTACACCTCTCGGCACAAACAATACAGCGGATTCCAAGAATTTCACCGAGCTGTCAATCTCACAACTGTACAAGTGTACACACAGTTCAGGTCAGTTCACAGATTTACTTGACCAATACACTGAGTTATTATTGCATCGTTCTCTTTTTATTTTAGCCCTACGCTATTCATCCTTGTTCATTTGTTATTTATTATCTAACCTATTTTGAGACCGTATTAATGGAATAAGTTCCAACTTCCATAGTTTGAATTTTTGGATAGTTCAAAGTTTTACATTGGTCCCTTCAACTTCGAATTATTCAAGTTCCACTGTATATATATATATATATTTGTTATTAAGTTCCAAAATATTTAAAACGCAGTATCCTTTTTTAAAATTTGAATTAAACTGACATGTTTCGGACCATAAGGCCATGTTCACAAGTTTCACTTAACCTAATTACATTACCTAAAAGACATTTTAAAGAATACTTTCGCAAACATTTTAGGTTTTTGTTTCCAACTCACTGGATTATAGTTTTTGTGATGTTAATAAATTAAATGTGTCGCCATAAATAGGAATGAACAATAAGTCATAAGGCACCACAAATTTAATCTGTACAAATTTATTTTACAGTATGAAAAACGTAACTCTAACTTTATATTAATAGGATTATCTCAAACGTATTTATAATAACCAGAAAAGAATAAAAATCTTGGTATTACAATACTTAACATATAAAAAAAAATCAGTTATTTTTTTGCTTTTTCGCTTTCACTCTTTTCTTGAATGGATAATCCACCATTTCCTCATAAACATTACAGCCATAGCTAATGCGCCGATCTGTTGCTCGACGTAGATTTTTGCGCGTTCCAGTCGTGCCCTCCCAAACATAAGTCAAAAATCTCACAACTGCGTTGTCATTTCCGCTTCCCTGGAGATCCGTGTTGAACGCAACTGTAAACTGAACTTATTATATGTATTTATATTTAGGCTGAAAATAAACAAATACATTCAATTTTGTGACCGAGAATCGTGAACGCGCGCTGATGACTTCCAAGAAGTAGATTGGACCATCCGGCGGCTGAACCATCCGAGTCCGGATTAGAGGGATTCAACTGTATAACAAATATATTTCTTTGTCCCTTGAAATTCGTTAAATCGAGATTCCACTTTAATACAAACATGTTAAAGTCATGTTTTAGGTACTGGTAAACTAAAACATGACCCCTCTAAAGGTAAACTTTAGAGGGAGAAAGTACTTGTCAGTTTGCTATATTACATGAAACCACAATTATAACCATAACTTACGTAATTCAATGATAGACACAAAATTGTTCTAATTATTATGTTCCCACAAATTTATCATTAAAAAACTAATAACCTTGAGATAATCCCTGGATGACCTGTTGAAGTCTTTCCTGAAGCTCATTCTTGGCTCCAGCTGTACTGAGACCTCTCGCCTTTAATTCCTTTTTTAGTTCAGCTACCTACAGACATATCTAACATAAGTTACTTAGAATTTGTATAGCTTAACCAGATTACAGTAAAAGGATTTTTAAATAATGATTTAAGAATCAATACAGGTATGTACAGTATTTGATTGCTTGAATTTCAATAGCCTACCTACTGCATGCTGCAATTGTCACGCATTATCTGGGTTGGACCTAATATTTAAGTAATTTCTGTACAAAACTTATAAGTTTTGTACGGTTTCCTTAGCGGCACCACTAATGCCATTGGTCATTCAAGTTCATTGTCATGTCTGGGTCCATATTTTTATTATAGAAAATTCTTTTCGTTTGGACAGGGGGTGGTTGTTGTTAGTATACCAAGCATGTTGTGTTTGATATTTTATGACTATATGTTTCTGTGTTTTTGTTAAATTATATATTTTAGATTATAATTACTTGTATATTATTTTAGTAATTATATTATTGATTTTTATTTTAATCTATTTATATTATTTTATAAGATATGAATTAATATATTTTACTAAACACCGAGCGCTGGATGTTGGATATACAATACATTGTATGAATGTGGTCGGTATAATTACGAAAGTACTATTGATTGTGATTTGACTGAAGTGTATATATAGACTTGTATTATTGTACGTATATTTTTAGATCAATAAAATTCCACTGTATGACTTCCAGTAGTTTGGCTACAAAATATAGGCCTACCACTACAGTTGTCTACCATGTATGCCAAGAACAAAACGTGGAAGTGAATGAAGATGAACAACAAACAAGCAGATAAACAATGTAAAAACATAGGCCTAACTTATATTTAATTTATTATATTGTTATAGGCCTTTATCACTTTGCTGGTATTTGTGTGTTATAACTTAACTTTAATAAATAATAATGTTATAGGCTATTATTTTATTGGAAAATGTTTTTTTAATCCTTTACGCATAACCATTTTAACTACATTAGTCGAGAATTATAAGGCAAAAAGCAAAAAAGAGTAAAATCCTCAATGTTGATTGAACCTAACATATTAGGATAACACACTGATGACGGGTTAAACTCAAAAAGCACTTATGAACGTCTTATTGCAATTAATTAAATTCACCATTAAAAACAAGTTGGGGGTTATTTTACAATACCCTACAGATATATTTCTTGGTATTTCAATATAAAATTATAACATTCATTCACATTTCCACCACCATTATTATAATTTTGTCAAATAGGTGATCTTAAACTAAAAAATCACTCTTATAATAAATATTAATTATAATAATTGATAATTATATTAATTAGGCTATAATAAATATTGTAATAACTATTATGTTTATGATAAAGAAAAATATAAAATAACTAAAAGTTAATCACAAATATGTTGTTTAGAAACACCATTACAGTAAAGATATGTTTAGATAATTTCATAAAAAAAATATTATTTTAATAGGAAATATCACATTTAGTTAATCAATAATTCAATCACATCATACCACAGGCACATTATATTAACTGGTACCACCAGGCCCAAACATCTAAAAAAGGAGGTAAACAAAGAGGTGTGGGAAAAGGATAGGACCTAAACAAACTATTCTTCATAAATTAAATCTATATTTCCACATAATATTTTAATGATAAAATGTATTGGGAACCCCTTGATTCTTGGTATTTGTATCAATAATTCCGATTAATTTATGAAATTATACTTCAGGCAGAAAGTATAGACTGGACGCATCGGCTTCCCGAAGCAACTTTAAGCTTTGCCAAAACCTATAAATCCGCCGTAAGGTGAAAATAAAACTACTTGTATAGAACGTGAATACTATCTCACTACTAACCTTCATTTTAGCAATCGAGCTTATGCTCAAATCAGCTTCCGTTGATGACATGATTGATAATCACAATGAAATAACTCGTGGGACTTAATTTTGAAATACAAGAATAGACAGATTTCAATTGACAATCAAAGGATTAAATAGGTTAGTTGTTGTTGCTGGCTGGACTGGTGGGCTAGGCAAAGGCCACTAAAAATCTCTAGAACAAAGGTCAAAATTTCGGCAAAGAGAATTTAAATCTCTCAATTTGTACCTATAAATTATATACAACATTTATGTAGTATCATAGATGATAGAAGAATTCTATCATCTATGATTGATGATTCTTCTATTTATAATCAATGGTAGTATATACATAAAGCGTAATGTACACACAAACTTGTAGTACTTGTAGAACTTAGTACTTTGTACGGGTTGTAGGATTCTATGTTAGGGAAAAATATATATACTTAAAATGACAAAATTAGATCAGAAAATATGTGTAGTTAATTATTAAAATTCGTTATACGTCAAGAAAACATTTTAATATATTATAATTTTGACGTGTGTTTAAAGTCACTAATGTACACAAAGTAATATTGATTTTAATCTGACAGTTGTTTGTTTTTCTTTATATTAAATCACTTATACATCACATACTCTCAAAATCAATGATCGATGCTTAAACAATATAATGTCTTTGTAGAAAACTGAAAAATGCGACTAATATCGCGTAAAAAGTGTGTTTTAAAATGCTCGTTATTTACTTTTCAAGGGGCGGCGGACAGTTTCAAGCACTGAGAAACTCTCTGAAATTTTGATAATGCATGAACTATCAATCATTGTTTCATTGTTATCAGTTCTCCCTTTTTTAGACGAAAACGGCGTAAAATGCCTCCTCGAGCGTCATAGACAAACTGATAGACACAAATTGAGATAAGACTTGTTTAGGCCTCTCTAACGCACGAAACGTAAAAATAGCTAAAAAATGAATAACTCTGAGTAACATACAGAAAACCTCCAATTTTAATTTCGTTAAGGAAGAAGCCTACGTGTCGGTCCACTAGTACCGTTTAATTTAAGAAAGCGGCCTACCTTAAACCTATGGAGAAAAGAAATCCATGGGTTAAAACTAAAGGTGGGTTATCTTAAAACATTTCGTGAGATTTCTTTTAGACAGTCTAAATTTCGTTTACGTAACTGCAGTTGCGCAACAGTGTGGTAACGCTCGGTGTAGTTTTTCATTTAGGGTCCGAAGATAGTCTACACTTAAGTTATTCTCTGACATTGATGTAGATGTTCATAGGGGTCCTATGAACATCGAGTGAGAAAAGAAAAATATAGGTACATCAATTATTTTAGTATTATTCATGAGATTCAGACCCAACCATTTGGTGGGCACTTAAAGGTAAGTACCTGGTGACCGAGCTTTGCTCGTTTATACATGTATTTTAAAAATTTATTAGAAAAATTAAAACACATTTATTACTCAATGAAAACATTTATGTGGTTTAAATAAAACCGATTTAATACACCATAATTAATATAGCACTGTACAAAAAGTATTGCCCCTGATGGGGTTAGAACACGCGACCTTCATATTACGAGGCCAACACACTACCGCTGGACTACGGCGTCTGCCAAATGAGCAACGGTTAAGGTCTTTTAGCCAACCTCAATTAATTGTTTTAGCCGATCATTTACTGTTTAGCTATCCATACAGTTATTATTAGCCTGTGACCAACTGATTTTGATATAAACGGAATGAGGATTGAAAATCAAAGAGAAATATAATTTACACATATTAATTGGTTTGTTACAGTGGCTTCAAGCAATACAACAAATACGTTTTCTATCAAAACACGGAAGATTTTGGAAATACTCTTTCCTGCTTTTATTTCGCACAGTTATGTTACCCTTAAGTTTTTACAAATTGTTTAGTAACCTGATAATTTTACATTTATTACATACATAAAATAAATATTTATGAAAAACCTCTATTCACATATTGTTCTTTGCCGTCTTCAATCAAGAACTGTCAAACGGTTATAAACAGCTGTTTTGGTTTGTATTGTTTACATTTTATTCTCCATAAGCGTAATGTTAAATTTTTAGATTTTTAACTTAATATTACAGTAAAACACGAATTTTCCTGGACATTAGACCTATCTAGAACTTATTTTCTACTCGGAAATTAGTTATTTCCAAAATTTAAAGAAATTCCTCGGTGCCGTTTTCGAGATCCGTGTGCAAATATATATATATATATATATATATATATATATATATACAGACCTGTAGTAATCATTTATATATAGTCGAAGAATTATACTTAAGATTCTCACATTGTTAATGATGATCAAGTATGTTTATACTAGTTTTATAATATATATTATATTATCAGAGTTGGTAAAGGATAACACTCAATGAATGATCAAAGGGTTGTAATAAATGAAGTAGATTTTATACTAAGTTTTAGTAGTAATTTTGGCGTTATCAGTTGGCAAAGGCCAACTGATTCGTTTGCTAGGATCAGATTATATATATTACTTAATTAGGTATCGATTTTTTAAACAATTGGACAGTTTAGTATAGACCCTCACAGTGAGAGGCGACAGCAAAATCGATCATAACATAGCTCACAACTCTATGTGCTAAATATAAGCCATAATGAAAACGGTAAGGATATATCATAACAATTCTACCTCACACCAAAGAATCAGTTTTGATTTAATAAGTAAAAAATCGATAGTAAAATCTTCAAGATATCTCTAAAATCATGTGTAAGGGAATTAACACTAATGCTAGATTCTGAGTGATCTCAGAGAAAGTAAAAGAATTATTATTACAGTTTTTCTCCGTCCATTGAATAAAATGTTTGTGTTTACATAGTTTTTTCAATTAAGCAAGAGAAAAACAACATCAAAGATATAGGGTGGCTCAGTGGGGGTAAACAGTTTAGGGAGGTAGATTGATCTGTGGGGTGGCGGGAGACGGCCATCCGCACTGCGATGCGATGTACACTGCGGTATCGATAACTAGGTATCGAACTGTTCAATATCGGCATCTAAAAGTCGAGTTGGAATATGAGATTTTAATTAAAATCAAAATTTAAAAATCATCTAATTTTGAAAGTTAACAATTATCACCGTTTCACACTTTGTTACAGTTATTTTTAACCATCAAATTTACCTGAACTACAGTATCAATAATAACTTTATTAGGCCTACTTTATTTAAATAATGAAAATTAATACTGAATTTAAAATTTTATAGCTAACACTTCTCAAATTTATGTTTCTTTTTTCAATATTATTCTATATATCCAGGTAGATCTACAAATTTTAGTTAAAGCATAGGTCTTATAGTACACAATTGATTACGCATCATTTTATTTAGTCTATTTCATTGTAAAATTAAACAACCCAACTAAACAGTACTGTAGGTGATACTAGTATTTTACTAGAGCAATACAATAATTTCTCTAGAGCGAAAGCCTTGAGATATCATAGAAATTTTATTTTTCTTTGTAGGACGCGTTTTGTTTGACATTTTGAAGACATAAGTTAAAATTGTAGTCAATTTTATTTGACACTGGTTGAGTAATTCGGATCTCTAATCAATTTATCCAAAATCTGACGACAATATGAACGTTTCAAGAACATGAGATACGATAGCTTCCCTTCAAGTAATCGGCTGTTCGATTGGATGCAATCGCATCGCGTCTGTTCGACTGCAAGGCATTCAGTCGCCGGTCAGTCGTCAGTCCACAGTATGCCGTCATGGAGGGCAGCGACGCGACTACAGGGCCTGGAGCCCCGCGGACGCGGCCAACAGCGTCGCGACGCCTCCTGGACCACCAACACGCGTCCCAGCTGTCTATCCTCGGGGGCGGCATCGGCCCCAGCACCGGGGCACACTGGCCGCCGTCCAGACGCCGGGAGGAGGCTCGCGCTCTCGAGAACCTCCAGAAGAGAGTGAACCAGGGTCGGTCTGCCGAGGGGCCGTCCACCTCCGTCACAGTTTACACGGCACCCAGGCTGGACAACAGGCCCATGATACTGCAGAAGGTGAGGTTAGATCCACCTGGATTGAACGCTTTTTAATAGCTCCAATGATTTCCCCTCTTTGAAAAAAATTAACTGACAACAACACAACCATTGTAGTTTTGAAATTTTTACGCCAGTGATATTTTTCTAAACACAGTGCAAACCCTGTTTTATTACCTAACTGCAGGAATTTCTTAGATGGGCAATCATGGCTCAGATACAGATTACAATACTTAAAGAGTATTTTTCCATTGTTTTAAACTTATTCTAATGGTGAAAGATAAAACAAAAAATTAATTACATATGAAAAACTTAAAAAACCCAATTTTCGAGTTAAACCCCCCCAAACAACCTCTTCCAATTGATATGTCTGGTTTACAAACTCGTCCGAGCAAAATGTAGGAATATACGTCTCTTCCAAATTTGGTCTTGATCAGACCTTTTTTACGAGAGTTATCGCGTCCATAGACGTATAGTTACACATGTATATATATATTACGAAATAAATAATGCCAGAGTACACTTTTATTTCAATTATTATTATTCTAACACAAGTTTCGGGGATTACCCCATGGTCACAGTCATGACTGTGACCAAGGTGAGAGTCACGGTACCTGCACCTTATATTCACTTCGATACAAGTATGTTAAATTTAAACAACTGCTGTGACATTGTTTTGTGCCAGAAAACCTTGTGCGTTATGCCATTTTAATAGGCTTTATAATAACACAACATATCTGATTAGAATTTTATTTTTTTAAATTAACTCAGTGGATACATCCAATACTATAATAGGAACAAGGATTGTATATATACTGGCACAAGTATCTCGAAAACGGCTCTAACGAATTTCTTTAAATTTTAGAAATAACTAATTTCCGAGTAGAAATAAGTTCTGGATTGGTCTAATGTCCAAGAAAATTCTGGTTTTCTTGTAATATTAAGTTTAAAATAAAAAAAATTAACATTACCCTTATGGAGAATCAAATGTAAACAATACAAATCAAAACATCCGTTTATAACAGTTTGACAGTTGTTGATTAAGGATGGTCGTGAACAATATGTGAATAGAGGTTTTGCTTGAAGCCACTGTAACAAACCAATTAATCGGTGTATATTAAATTTCTCTTTTGCTTTTCAATCATCAATCCGTTCCTAACAAAATCAGTTTATCACAGGCCAATAATAACTGTATGGATAATTAAACAGTATACGATCGGATAAAACTCAGCGGTAACGCGTTGGCTTCATAAAGTGGAGGTTGCGTGTTCGATCCCCCCAATAACAATAATTTTGTTCAGTGTTTATGCTATATTAATTATGGTTTATTATATCAGTTTTTTTAAACCACATAAATGTTTTCGTTGAGTAATAAATGTGTTTTAATTTTGCTAATTAACTTGTAAAATACATGTCTTATTCTATCGAGCACAGCTCGGTCACCAGGTACTGATAAATGATAGCTAAAAAATCAGTTCTACAAAAAATATTATTAATACAATCCAAAGTTTATTAAAGTTTTAATCACTTAAGACTGCTAATAAATAGATTTATGATATAAACATATTCTGATTTCAAATTAATCCAATATGTTAACATTTGTTTTTGTAGACAGGTCCAAGCTTTTAACATTTTTACAGGACTAAAAACCTAAAATTCAAAGGTACTGCAGACTCTTAAGCTTCAGACAAATAAATTAAATGCTTCAAGTATTTTAATTTCTTATGCAGTATAGCCCAGAGGTCACCCAGCCCTGTGAAGCAATTGAGAAGCTACCTCAGTAGTGCATCCTGGTCTAGAAATCTAGCACTAACACAGCGAAGAACATTCTATGCTGACCACATGTTGTTTATTGAACTAAAAGTACAACAAAAGCTGTGACTAGCAGACAAAATTCTTGTAGAAACAGACCAGTCAATTCATTTGCTAGGATCACTATTAATAGTGTTCACTATTGGAAATTAATAGCCCGATGAATAAAAGAAAAGTAACTTGGTCCAATATTGTACCACCTCAAAATTTTGATCCAGATATACATTCAAATTATGAAGCGGGTACTATAATCAATGAACCCCCCAACAAGTTAGGTACCAAAACTTATCCAAGACCACTGCTTAACATCCAGTAGAGTAAACACCAAGAAAACAAGAGATTGCAACAGCTTGTAGGAGCGATGTTCTGCTTTCACTTGTTTGCAGAAGTCTGAAGTTTGATGAAATCCCTGTAAAGTCATATCAACTTCCCATTTGTGACTGTTTGTCAGTGTAAACATTGCTTAAAAACATGTAGAGGCAAGTCAACAAATTGATGTTTAGAGATAAGATTAGCCAGTTGATTATAGATTCTGTGGGCGTTAAAAAAAAGGTCTGAGACAGACCTCACTGTGATACTGTAATAACTATTGGCAAGTATTTTTCTTTGCTCAATATAACTACATACATTTATAAACATAATAACTTCTTATTTTTAAATGACTAAACATCCTAAATTTGAATCCCCTGAGATTCAAATTGAGTTTAAATAGAACTAAGCTGGAAATTACTACCAAAATTTGAGGAATTGCATGTTTAGCACTTGATACAATTTTGTTTTCATTTAACACAAGTTTAGAAAAAATTAAGACAAATAAGATTAAATAAAGATATCCCAAACAGAATATTCTATGATGTATAGTAGACGGACATCTGGCCAGATAGAGGAGCCTTTAAAAAATCCACTATTGACATCATTAAAGGGGCACAGTGGTAATTCTGGCCCAATTTTTTGAATTAATGGGTCTCTGTCCCACAACAATTACAAATAATTTCATTTAGTGGCGAGGCCGGCACTACTAAATGACAGTCGATTCATTTGGTCATTCTAATTAAAGAATGTTGTTATCATTTGAGATAGGTATATAGCTGTACTTCAAGTGAACATCATCGTTACTCAACAGGGGAGGTTAATGCAAGAGTACCAAGTTTAAGTGGTTAGCGCTCATGGCCTAGCTAGAGATCCCAGACTCCCTAGAAGTCAAAGGCCTTGCAGGGATTTGTTGTTAATTTTAGTTATTTTTCTGGGTGTTTCCTGTTAACCTGTAAAATACTTTTTGAGCTTAGAGTGGGTCAGAGAGTGTTTGGGGTATCCTCAAAATGGGGCTTTTGGATACCATGGAGCTGGGGGAGTGTGAGCTGCAGTCTAGGGTGACATTAGGGAGGAGGTTGGGTCTCCTCCGAACTGAAGAATCTAGAAGAATGTGACACACAGTGATAAGGACTGCAGTAACTGGTGCTTTGAATATTTAAAAAACAGGGTTGTCAGTGTACGAGGATGAGCCCCGGAGAGGAACGGGATATTGTGGTGCCAAAGGGAAGAATGATGAGGGAGGCATGGATTTGTGATTTCCAGTAGTTAAGAGGTTGGAGGTAACTGTTGGAGATTTAATTACAAGAATATCAAAGAAAACATCTAGATTACCTGTCTGTGATGTAGGCCTACTCTTGAGTGAATTTTCAGGAATTATATTTTAGGTGTTAATTCTAAGTAAAAATCATGATATCAACAGATACAATTTTTATTGTTCGTAACAGATTACCATCACCTGATTCACTGGGTCAATTTAACAGAACCTCAACCAACCTAGAGTTCGAAAGTTTTTCTTCCCTAAACTTTCCAGTTATTTCTGCTAACTGAACTGCTAGCCTGTGCTTGCACGTTAAATGGAACGGATCACCTTTACAGACTTGATACTTATAAGCACTACACTCACAATAGTTAACACCAGGAAATATAAAATATTCAATTCCTGAGGACCCTGTTACTCGGTATAATTTCACATTTTCATTTTCGGATGTTATACATACAAATGTGGAGTTCTCTAAGAGAAGGAGAGCTTTTTCTGTAACGTCCCCACAAACAGAGTGTAGTTGAAGTAAACTTGAATCGCTGAACTCATTATTCTCTTTATAATGCTTTTTCATATCTTCCAAAATGCTAGATAACAATGAGGATAGTTCCGAAAATGTAAACATTGTAGAAAACTTGATTTGATCCATGTCCTGAAACAAATTATTGAAGTCAAATACTTGTTATTGGAGCACCTTACTGGAAATTATTCTTTAAGAATCATTGATCATAAACATTATAAAAACGCATTATTAAAATGTGTAGAGCTCTCATCAATTTTCATAATGGTGCTAATTAAACCATTATGAAACTTTAATGAATGTAAACATGAATTACTTTTTCACAGTTATGAGGCTTTGTTCATTTATGAAAAATCTTCCTCCCATATAAAAAATTCTTAAAACCAGCACTAAAAAAATGTGTGTGTTTGGACCCCTTTCTCTTGAAAGCAAATAAAGTAGTCTCAAAACTGAAAAATGTTATGTGCTTGAAAGAACAAAGATTTTTATAACTCTGTCACAGTAAACCTCCATACTCAATGAATTTCCAACTACTTTTTCCAAATAAAAAATAGGGGCTTTAGGGAGTGACTTAAATGTTAGTCAAATTGAAGCATTTTATACCCATTCGTAAGAATTTCAACCTCATTAAGCCAAGTAAAAGGTCATACAATAGCTTTGGAATGCCTTGTATTGTGGCTGTGATCATAAATGCTCGGTGTGTAACATGCAAAGTTCATCTTATCATGCAGCTAACAATTATATATACCAATTTACAATAATTAAAATCCTATCAAGCACAAAAAGTAGCTTGTAATGTTCTTAGATACTTTAATTATTCTCTAAAACTGACAAAGTTACTTACTCAAAGTGCCCTTCTTTGAGTCATCAAAACATTCTTAATCGCAGCAACATACGTGTATTGTACTGTACTACATATTGACTAATATGAATTGGAATTTTTATTCCTTTAACTTAAATGAGTTTATCAACTAAGATAGATCTTATTTGTTACCACCTGCAAGATATGCCAATCATAATTGAATGGTAGGTTGTTTTCTTTAACATTTAGGGTGTAGTCAAAGTAAACATAAATCACTGTTCATATTATCTTTAGGCCAATATAAGTTAATGTTTTTTATGATATAGTCATGATTAATGAATGGGTAGGTTGTCCAGCATAAAGAGTCAAACTACCTAACCTATGAGAGAAATGAAAATCAACTGCACTATTAATTATAGTGATTCTTACCCTAACTTTATGACTATAAATTAGTAAATACCGATACCTTTATCTAACCTTGAATTTACCCATGGTTATGAGCACATTTGACTTACGTACAAATTCCAAATTAAAGTATAATATTATTAAATATAAGTTTCAATAAAATCATATGATATTTACCTTTTACCTACCAATTAACTGTGACAACTGTTGAGACAAAAGCTTTACAACCTCTCAAACTAATTTCTTTTCCTATTACAGACGTCCCCGTTTGTTGATTGTTGACGTAGATTTTGAATCTTTTCCCTCTAATTTTTTCGATCTTCGAAGTTACCATCTGAAAATAGACCTAAATAGATTATAAATCTGGAAATGTTTGTGCAGGTATATATCTAGTTTAATATATATTACACAATGAAAATAAAATAACAGAGCTAAAATTGGTATAACTTTAGTTATAGGATTTTGTTTTAGGTTATCTATTCAGAAGTTATAATCGAGAATTGTTCACTTTGCATCTTATGAACATTAGTGTAATACTTTAATATACAATTACTGTATTAATAAACGTGATCGAAGCTTCAACGTCAAGCAGAATCCTAATAAATATTTAAATAAATCATCACTAAAACAAAAATGGTACCGGTGATGTATTAATAATTTTACCTAATATATAGTTAGTTTTCAAAAGGTTGAAATATTGTGGAAGGGCTAACAAGTTTATATGCAATTCCAGGGTTTAGGTTATCCTTAAAGTTAGAGCTGCTTTTCCACAAGTTTGCTATGTCTATAACATTAGGCATAAAAAATACTTTAAACATGAATAACAAACAAGCAAACGATTATCACGTTTGTTATTGTAATTTCAATTATTAGTGATTTAAAGACGTGTAAAAGTAATGAAGAAGTAACAAGTATAAGATTAGATTAGATCATTGAAATGGCAACCAGACTACAATGTAGGTATTTTAAGCCAAGTATGAATGAAGATTGAGTGTAAGATATAACAGGAGGCCTAAAGTGAAAACCTCTATGATTTCCCAGAAGCCAATGAGAACCTTACACACTGGGAGCCCCTCCTTATTCAACTTTTGTGTGGTCAGCCGAGCGAACCAGCGCTCACCGACCTAAGCCCCTATGTCCTATTTTTGCTCCTATGTCATCTCTCACCGTATTATCAAACGCTCAGGAAGCTTGTTGATAAATAGAAATGCTCACTTTATTTTCGATGCCTTGTAGGTCTTCTTGTAGGTATAAAATCCTGACCTTCAAGTCCACCCAAACAACAACATGGTATCGAACAAACTACAAATATTTTTTAACATTTTAGCAAAGGCAATTTATATTTCAATATTAGAATAAATTTGTCTTTGATTTTAGATACTTAGCAACAAGCCTGGAATCGTGACGGAACAAGAAGAATTAGGGACTGACTGGCTGGACAGTGACTTTATTGCAGAATGCTTGTGCTGGCATAACGTATATAGGCAGCGGCATAGGGTTGCTTCACTCACTCTCTGCCCTCAGGTAAACAAATAATTATTCAGATTTCATACCTTGAAATGGTAACACATACTATACTTCATTTTGCTTATGAGCGCTTAAATATATATGAACATGCAATTAAACTTTTCAACATGTTAAAATAGTGAAGGAGAAGGAAGTATGTGAAGCTATTTAAACTGTGTAGCCAAACCTGCACAATTTTTGTACACCTTTGTATAACATTTTATAAGTAAAAAAATTAAATACTTATACCAGAAATACGTAGCTGGATTTGCATTCATATGTATATTTATTACTAGCTGTTGTCCACGGTCTTTGCCCCTTATGACTTCATTATAATTTTAAAAAACTAAAAATTTTATTTGAGTCATAAAACAAAAATGTTTCTATATTTTTGTTCAGCTATGTTTTTATTTTTTCTTACATGTACTTTCTACTACAGACACATTTTTTCAAATGGCTCACACTACAATCTAAGTGTTTCTAAAACATTTATATATTTGACTGTTTTTGGTTAATAAACTAATTCGAATTTGAATTTTGAATTTTTGAATTTAAAACCTTTTTTTAGTTTTTCTAGAAAAATAGAATCAATAATGAAATATAACTGATAAAAATTATGTTTATACAGTAATTGGGTGCCATTGAGTATTCTTTCATGCTTGCTTCTTTGGCTTGCTCAATGGTTCAAATAAAAACAGCTACTGTTTATACCAACATGTTTATATACCACATATGTTTGTCAACATATGTAGGAATCCAAAACAAAATAATTTACCCATAAGATTAACATGGGAACTTTGAAGGTGTATAGGGTAGAGATTTATGATACTTATGAAACTTCAGACAGAAAATATTGACACAAAAGTCAGGAGTGATTTTATAAATGAAAAAATTATAAATAAATTAAATTTATTTTGTCCTGTGATACATGTAGGAGTATGTGTAAAGTGTGTATACCTATTGTGTTTATTCTCGAATGTTTATTGTTCTTAATGTTCAAATTATATATTAGTACCTGGTGACCGAGCTTTGCTCGGATAGAATAAGACATGTTTTTACAAGTTAATTAGGAAAATTAAAACAAATTTACTGCTCAATGAAAACATTTATGTGGTTTAAATAAAACCGTTTTCATACCCCTTAATTAATATGGCATAAATACTGAACAAAAATATAGCCCTTCGGTGGGGATCGGTCACGCGACCTTGCGTACGCGAGACCTGAGCGCTACTAACTGAGCTACGGCGTCGGCCAAGTTGTCGTCGTCGTTTAAGAGTTTTTGGCCAATCTCAATTGTTTTAGCTAATCTTATACTGAATTTAAATGTCCATACAGTTTGTTATTATTATCCTGTGATCAACTGATTTTGCTAGAAAAGGAATGAGGATTGAAAAGCAAAAGATAAATTTAATTTACACCAGTTAATTATTTGTTACAGTGGCTTCAAGCAATAAAATGAATACGTTTTTATTCAAATCACAAAAGATTTTGGAAATAATTTTTCTGCTTTTATTTCGCACAGTTATTTTACCCTTTCGTTTTTACAAATTGTTTGATAATTTTTCATTTATTACATACATAAAATAAATATTAATGCAAAACCTCTATTCACATATTGTTTGCCACCATCCTTAATCAACAACTGTCAAACGGTTATAAACAGATGTTTTGATTTGTATTGTTTACATTTGATTCTCCATAAGCGTAATGTTAAATTTTTAGATTTTAAACTTAATATTACAAGAAAACAAGAATTTTCCTGGACATTAGACCTATCTAGAACTTATTTTCTACTCAGAAATTAGTTATTTCCAAAATTTAAAGAAAATCTTTAGTGCCGTTTTCGAGATCCGTGTGCAAATATATATATTATATACAAACCTTGCTCGTATTATAGTATTGGATAATGTTATTATAGTGTCTCTAATGTTTAAATTACTCCAATTTTTATAAAATTGTAATTATTGTATGTTGCCAATTGCATGCAAATGTTATTTTCAGCAATAAATATTATTATCATTTATGGGGAAGTCATCACAAAAACTATCAGCTGACTTTCTTATTTTCGTTGTAAAGAATATATTTCCAACGTTTCAGCTCTTTATCTAGTCGGGATGTAGGAGAATTAGTGATGAGTGAGTGAGGGCTTTGAAGTTTATATATACAGATTATTGCATTAAAGAATTGTACAAAAACTACTAATATACGTTATCTAGTTATGCCAACGTGCACAATCATGGGCCAACCACCTGGCACACACCAACACCTTCTTCTACCAGCAGGCCAAGGATGTGGGGCAGAATCTGTTCTGTCGTCTGACTAACACACTGCAGACCGACCTAACAGGGCAGGAGGTGGCGTCCTACTGGTACAGTGCAGTCCGACAGTACAACTACATGAAGGAACCTGATGTCCTTCATGCAAACGTTAATGCTGGTATATTATCAGTTATAATTATCTAAACCAGTGTATATTCAATTTTAGTTTTGGTGTGAATATAATAAATTCTTTATTGAAATATATTTCATTAAGAATAATTAGTTTACCAGAAGTACATTACAAATTACACCAAATAGAAAATGATATATAATCCAAAATAAATCTTGTTTTATTGCACATTCTAATCCACAGAAAGTGACATACACAGTATTATAAAACCAGACAATTTTCAGTAATTTAGTGGAATTATTTTTTTACTTTTAAATCAGTGGAAAAAATATAATCTTGATAATGATCATGAGATAAGTTTATTACTTGTAAATACAAAATACCTTTGTAAATGAGTGAAAAGTTTCTCTCTTAAACTTATACCTCTGTCTGACAATTTTACTACTTTCACAGCTCTTAACTCAGATGCTTTCCAACGATATTGTTCTAAAAGAATATTTAATCGTAGACATCACTACTTCTATTGGTTTTATTGATAAATCAAAATAAAATTTAAAAATTCATTTCTTGGCCAAACACCCTTAAAGGTGTTAGCTGAAAGAATATGCCAGAAGGGAGTATTACTGCTATTTTGGAAAATGTTTTCATTTTATTTTTTATATATGAATGTTTATTTCAGGTCACTTCATACAGCTTGTGTGGGCCAGCACTAAGTTTTTTGGTGTCGGAAAAGCAAGGAGCCGATCAGGGAAGATTCTTGTGGTGGCTAATTATAGACCTCCAGGTAATATTACAGGACTGTTCAAGGAAAACGTTTTACCGCCAGTGCCTGAGTACGAGGACATGACCAGTATGTCTGGAAGTGACTCTAGCAACTCCCGGAGTGCAGAGTTTGCCTCTTGAGGAGTGAAATCTTAGGTTATCTTCCTGTTAACAAGTGCTTCAAAGCAAGTGGTAGCCCGCTTGACATAAACTGTGCTTCTATTATAGACATGCTTTAGCTTTTAAGATATATCAATGGCTCAAGATATGAAAATGTACAAGAGTAAATGGTGTAGTGCTTTTAAAACTTGAAGATAAATTTATTGTTTGCTTTTAACAAACAAGGTATGAATTTTAAATAGTAAAGACCCATTTGATTTCACAAACTACAGTAGTACGATTTTAATAATAATTAAGAAGAATAGTTAGGTACAAAATATATTGATTACAACCTTAAGAGTTATTTTTGTTCAAAAATTGTAAGCGTTATTAACTAAAGCATAACCACTTTTTTACTATTTGAAAATGAAAATAATTTTATGAATTCTAGATTTAAAATTTTGATTAAAAAGGTTATTTTTAAAGTTTGAGATAAGTAGGGTAACTAATTGTAGTTTGATTATTATGATAGCGACTTTTAAGTTTTAATCAATCTTTATATTGCTCTCAAGTTTTATGAGATCATAGAAGTAATCAGGAGACAATTTATTTTTAATTTTTAATAAGTAATGAATAATGATGTGAGTTCATAAGGTTTGCAAGGTTTATAATTTTTTTTGTTTGTCCAGTCTGCCACTCCTACCATGGTACAAAAAAGGTATTGTAGCTATGTAAGAAGTGCATATTATTGCTTTCCATATATTTTTCTTATAAAAAACACCAATTTCAAATTTTTATTTTTTGGGTTTCATATGGTGCTCATAATTAGAAAATACCCAGTAAGAAAATTACTGCAAGGAGTTCATGCATTTTATAGTATTCAACTATCAGGGATAATAAAGGTTTTATTAAACAATTGAAAATCGTTAATTTATCTACTTGCACTTATTTTTATTTAGAATCATTCACTTCTTCATAAAGCTCAATTTGTTATTTTATATATTTTTAAAATTACACTAGTTTTTTTTATTAATGATACCCTAATATTTCAGAGACTGGTGTTGTAGTGTGAATGTTATAGTTTGTATTGTTAAAGTTTTTAAAGTTCTAAATCGTTAATAAAATAAATTTCTGGTAATATTTATCTCCTTGATTCACTACAGCTTTAGTCATACGTTATGTTAGTTATTGTACCGTATTTAGGAAAATATAATAACTTAAAGATTATGAGTGGGAGTGTTTAATACATACATTTGATAAAAAATATTAATTTAGAGTGTTTTACATAAATATAAACATTATTAATTATTAAAACTATTAAACTATTAAATTTCAATAAAAATCAAGCAATCCTACTTTAAGTTTAAATTAATTTTTAATGAAGAAAGATGATTGTATGTTTTTTTTAATCAATCTGCTTTCTTCATTGTGGATAGTCTTAAACTGAAATAATCATAATGGTACAGGTAAACTTATATTTTTGAATACACCGTAATATAGGATATTGTTGATATATAGCTTGGCAATCATTCTCATGGCCTTTGATTTTAGTAGAATTTACAGCTATGTTTTATAGATGGAAGTTTATTAGTTATTTACAGTATGTGTAATGCTCATTAACAATAATAAAAATGGAATTAATGTGTCATTGTATTATCTTATGAATTACTGTATTGTGTTTTTCAAGGTATGCCTATGAATATAAGTCGATTATGTTAAGGAGGGTAGTCGTACATTAAATCTTTGAATTACACAATTATAAGAATTATTGATTTAATTTTGATGAGAATTAAAAAAATATCTCTTCTTAAGACAGCACTTATGACTATGGTCTGATGAGATATTGTTTTCAAGTTTTAAAAAATGTTAAAAAATAAACGGTATCAGTGGTCTGACACATACTTTAAATAGTAAATTTAACTTTTCTCAGGAGCCGTCAGTAGAAAAATAATTCAAAATGCTTATTTGTTTATTTTTTAAGCTTTTTTTATTTTTCAAAATAGTTAAAGCTGTTTTTGAGAAATTTTGATTTTTAACATTCGAAAATTCAAAAAAATGAAAAAAACGCCTGGAGATATGGTGAATATATACATACCAAATGCCATACATACATACATGCCATATTTCATCTAAATCGGACCAACGGGGTAGGCTGTGGCTCTGTGCACATCCAGACACACACACACACATACACGGACAGACAGACATTACGTCGAAACCCACTTTTTTGGATTCAGGGTACCCCAAAACAGGTATATCCACTCACAACTCAAATTCAAAAATTTTGATGAAAACAATACTCTCCATAGGTATACTATGTATAAGGGGAGAAAGTAACTAGTGATCATAAAAATTTAAATGTAATTTTTATTTGGTTCATGATGAATTGGCAACATTGCTAAATGGGTGAGAGGCTGTCAACTGTTTAATTCATCATTTGACAATTTTCAAATAGTTTACTCAATCATCAAGCTAGCAATGTATCTGTAAAATTAATTGGCTTTCCTTGTAAAATAATAACATTCAATAAGAATGTGCTGCTCGATAATTAATGTAATTATATAATTTAGTTTCTAAAGACTTTTTAAAATTGTAAGCTTGAAAATCAAACATTTTCATGGAATTTCCACTTTGTAAATACCTTATCTGTGTTTCAAAAACATTTTATTTCAATTTTTTCTTGTATTTTTAAGGCACTTTACATTTTATAGTCACAGATTAAACTTTGACAATATAAGTATGAGGCTTCGTAATTTTGTATTAACTTCATGAAATGACAATTTTTAAAGTTTTTGACATGGATATGTTTGTAGCTCTGGGAGGGGTTGGCAATCCATCATACCAAAATTTGAAATGGTATCCTCGTATTATTAAAAGAACAGCAGCTGTTTAGAGGAACTAAAAACATTCCATTTAGACATATCCATGATGTTACTTGTTTCCCACAGGCAAGTAAATACAATAGTTTTTACTAATATGGTTTATACATACAATTAGGATAAATATTGTTTTATGGCATATTGAAACAAAATTTGATTCCTTAATTTACATGAATAATCAGCCATAATGAATAATAATAATTGTGAATAATGAATAATCTTTGAAAGGGAGAAATAAGTCAGAGAAAAATAAATAAAAGCTATAACTATTTCTTTGCAGAAAGTAACAAGTAACCACTGTTCTGACTAATTCCATATTTTTAACAAATTATTTTGACTTGGGTTAGTACTAGTTATTTATGACAGTTTTTGTTTGATAGTTCATGAAATACACCAGGAAATAAAACATTATAAAAACTGACTTTATTCCATTTCATGATAAATAATCATCTTTAGTTTTGGAAACATATAGTTTAATATACCAAAATAAGTTATGAATTAATCCTTATAACTTTTGTGGTATATTCATTTCATAATTGTGTCGATTATCTGATTTACCAATTAAATAAAAGAACAGGGTTAACACTCCATATTGTATCTAATTACAAATTATACAATATACATGTTATGAGTCTAAGAACATCCAGATGAAATTAACATTTTTAAATATATGTAAATAAAACAGAATATTTTAAAATTGTTTTTAACGTTCCATGTAATTAAATGTAAAGCTTTTCTTGACACATAATTTATTTAGTGTGTATTGGGTGTAGATATAATGAGAGAAAGGTATGGAGTGATCAGCTGTAAACATTTTTGGATCCAGGAATTAATGATTTTATTCCAACGAATCTCTTACAGTACTAATTAGATTCTTCCTGTTTGGTTTAGTTATGAACTGATATATTTTATTTTGACATGGATATGTCTTAGCTCTAGGGGGGTGTTGGCGATTTTTAAGACGAAAAACATGTAACAGGTTTCCACAGAAACTACCAGAGCTATTATTTTGAATTTTTAATATACAATAACAAGAACAGCTGTTTGGATGAACTGAGACCATTTCATAATGTAACTTACTTCCCACAGGGAAGTAAATACAACATTTTGACATGGATATGTCTTAGCTCTAGGGGGGTGTTGGTGATTTTTAATATGGAAAACATGTAACAGGTTTCCATAGAAACTACCAGGAACTATTGTATTGAATTTCAAATATAAAAGAATAAGAACAGCTGCTTAGATGAACTGAAGAAAGCATTCACTTTAGACATATCCATGATCCAACCTATTTTGTTTAATTTATTACATCAAGAAATTTTTAAAATCTTCTTAAAATTCTGTAAAATAATTAATTGCAAAATCATAATGAGGTAACTTGTGAAAAACATACATCTCAGTATTGTTTTTATTTGGTCTACTCTTTACCTTCCTCTTATTGAATACTTGTTGTTACTTAGTAGCTGGGCGGATGGCCTTAAATGTTGCATATCAACAAAAAATCTCAATGTCATTAAAATAAATGTTTCCAAAAATCAGTAGACTGTAGCTGTGAATATTAATCTATTTGAATTTTATCCATATTTGTGTTATCTAAACTGTTTTTAAAGTTAAATTTCTGTACTATGTGTTCAATGAATGTAATATTAAGCTTCCGTTTAATTTAAGATTAAATAGATAATAGTATTATTATGTAACACCATGCTCAAGTTTTGTTCTTCCAACTCAATATGTTCCTAGTAAAAAAATTTAATAATAACTAACATTTTTAATTTAAGATTACGTATTTTTGTTGTGATGTACTTGAGGACATTGGACTGCTAATACAGTACTCCCAGAAAAGCTTAGGTTGGTTGAGTTAAAACTGTTGTACCAGGCATAGGTGTTCTTTTCTATGTCTCTGGCAAAGAAAGAATATCTCACCCCAAAAAAAGGAGCTAATATATCATTAAGACAGACTTTAATGGGCTTAAGTCTTCATTTTGGCTTATAAATATATCATTAAGAGGAATAGGATGATTGAACAATTATTGTTATAACACTAAATACTTGGCTAAAGTCTCACCAAGATTATCTATTCATAGGAAATATTCCGCAACTCACATAAAATACATCCATAAGCTGATTCATTTAAAAAATGGGGCAAGTTTAAACAAAACTGTCTACAGACCACGGACCCATTTTCTCATATGTAAGAAGCTTGCGCACCTTAACCCAAAGCGATGTAATATTATGTATCTTATTTTGTTATATTGTATTGTATTGTTCCTATGACAGCACATAGAACTGAAGGATCTATTATTTTTTTAAACTTTTTTATTCCTAAATCAAAATTTATTTACAAGTGATAGTGGTTAAGTAGCTTTGTGTGTCATTTCCTCTAGTTCAAAGCCCTTTTTATTGAAATCAGACACTTGTATTGAAAGCCAATGTCCTCTCTATTTGAAAAACTTTTGTTTTCAATAAATCTGAAAATTCTTTGTTACTTTAGCAGCTAAAAATGTTATACTTAGTACCATAATATTATTTGAAAATTAAGGTGTAAAGTTTAACCTAAGAAATAGAAAATAATAGTATTTAATCGGAATGATTAAATTTTTTTACATTTACTGTATATATATTCAATGTTATTTTCAAAGCGCTTTCAATAATTTAAGACATTTTATAAAAATCAGTTAGAAATTTTAGTTTTAATATACATGTGGTAATTGTAGTATAAAGTACGAATGAAATCACTTTGGTGTATTAGAGTACACATTGCTAACATTCCTTCTTCATAGAGTTTAGAACAATCACATATTTAACAGTAGCTGCCACAGTACCAAAAATACAAATCTTCTGATGAAGGATTTTACATACCAGTCCTAAATGTAGAAAATGGTGAAGTTTTGATACCTAACTCCATTCTATTTCAATAACTATTACCAGTTATGATTTTTTACGAGACACAAATAGGTACCATTCATAATAATTTATTGATAATCGTTGACAACTTGAGGTTCAAAAAAAATTTAATAAAAGCATACATTAAATCGTTGTGAAAGGTATTGTAATCAATAATCATACAAAAAAATACAAGAAATGTCTTAAAATACAATTATAAATTTGATTATGAAACATACAAGTTTACAGTAGAATTTTCAGGAAATAAATAAACCCTTAAACCCTTTTAAGACTATTGAAAGATCTACTTTAGAACTATCTATGTAAAGACAAACAAAATTAGGACAAGGATTCATTGAAGGTTCAATTTCAAAAAACCCTGAATTTGTTCTAATCAAATAAAAATTGTAAGCTAACAAGTTAAAATTATTATAAAGTTATAAGTTATTATTATCTATAATATTTTGATAGAATTAGGTGATACAAAGGAAAATGTGGATTTATTATAAAAAATACCCTTGTTGCAGCAGACCTGCATACTCAGCGAATTTCCAAATCAATAATATATTATCATATAAAAAGTTTTATCAATATCTGGCGATAATTAAGAATTAATTTGCCTACCATATTCTCCTTAAGATTAACACGGAAAAGTGTATGCAGGTTTGCTGCTGAGAGGAATGATGAAAGGAGGTGTTTTATAGCGTAAACAATTTTTATTTTGAACATTTACAACAAGTTTCATCAACATCTGTCCATAAATAAAGGAGTTTGCTTATTCTCCATATGATTAACATAAAAAGAGTATGCAGATTAGCTGCCATGATAATCACATAAACTACAGTTTTAAGCATAAATGGATGGAACTCAACCACATGAAGCTAAATACCAAGTTTCGTCTAAAAATATAGATTGATAAGTGAAAAGTCAATTTTTCCTTATCCTCCATAAGATTAACACCGGAGCCCCAAAATACAACATACTGTGTTTAGATTTTTTAATATCTCGGTAACCGTTGGAGATAGAGAGAAACTTTAAAGGACTAAATCGTGTAGTTTTTAAAGCTGATTCTAATGGTAAAAGATAAAATTTAAAGTTTTTAAATTACATATGTAAAAAAACCCAAATTATTGAGATGAAAAAAAACTTCTTCTTCCCCCCAAACTACCCATTCCGATTGAACGAAATGTCTGAATTACGAACTCGTCCAAGTAAATGTAGGCATACACGTCTACCAATTTGGTCTTGATTGGACCATCTTTACGAGTGTTATCGTGTTAGGAGACACATATTTATATACATATCATTAAAAATTTTGAATGACTATTGTTTTTGGCCTCTGGTACCTCAAAACGAAAAATAACACAGTCCCAGGCTTAAGCCTTTACCATCGGATGGGTGTATTAAAGATTGTCCTCTCAGGTCGAATGGGCCACTTTACTGCACACAGCTGTTTGCATGGAAGCTCGATTACTACACTAATCTCATTGTCCTGTGAGGTTGGAACGGTCATTTTAATGGCCATGGCCACAAATTATTTGTTTCCATAGAAACTGGATGGTTATAAAAAAAATATATTTACAAACAGTTTGACGGACCAGCAAAATGGCCCAACCTACCGCGTAGAGAAAGCACTATATTGGTACCAAAGTGGCCCATCCGACCATAGACATCAAACAAACAAACAAAAGTTGCTCCAAGCTGCCTGTGAAAGTAGCAGTGATGATTGTGCCCACCCGACCAAGAAGAAGACAAAGCTTCTTCAGCCAACATAGAGCTGGAACAGAAATCATGAGGGCCATTATAGTGGCCCATCCGACCACAAAGGGTTAAGTCTTGCCATGAGACCTACCGTAATAGCTTCTTCCATATGGGAAATTTGCTGAAGACCAGTCACATGTTTTTGCACCGACAATCAATTTAACCAATGGAGTTAGATATCAAAGTTCTACAAAAAAATGTGTCTGTGGTTCTCACCTTTCCTTTGTACAATATGTTATTTACATTGAATGGTTGAAGCCATTATGAGTGGTAACCTAGTAGAAGATAACTAAAAACCAATTGATAAAACTGATCTAGTCTCTGTTGGAAATTAAAACCTTCTAAAAATACAGTCAAGAGGATACCATTCGGTAATCCATTAATATGTTTTTTGCTGTTCTACTGTGGCTGATTGCCCAGCAGACAACAATGCCATGTCCTGCTTACATTATAATTTATGAAATACGTAATCAAAAGTTCCAATCTCTGCTTAAAAATTCCATTCTTAAACATATCTTCTGGATTGATCTTTTCACATAAAAACTACAAATACTTTAATTGTTTATACATAACAAAGTTTCATGACTTTCTTGAAACAATTTGTTCAAAAACCGATTCCCTGCTTAGTTCACCAAACTACTACATATAGTTGTGTAGTGACATCGTTTACCAACTGTACAATCATGTTCAAAGTGCACTCAACCAACTTTTGTACATACTCGTAACGTAGACATAGGACAGGCAACCGTGTAGGGTAATGCGTCAACGCACAAGCTATACCTTACTTTACCGCTTCCGAGCTTATAGCAGTGCAGCCTTCCATGTTACTTATTAATGTTAATGTTGTTGCCTTTACATTTGATCGGTTAGTTTATAAGTTTTAGTAAATGTTAAAAGTTTTAAATAACGAATTTGTGTATGAAAATGGTGTAAAATGTTTTGTAAAAATTTTTGTCAGTGTTTAGGTGTTTCGGCCGACCCTTAACTATGAAACTAAAAAACTATGATTTATGTTCACTTGAGTTAAAAATGTTCAGTTTAGTAAACATGGTTATGTGATATAAAGTAATAGGTTAAGTAATAAAGTAGGAGCTTAAGAACTAATTCTTGATGAGAAATTGTTTGGAAGATCGGTGGCAAGTCTTAAAGTATTTTATGTATTTTTCAAAACTAAACATTTATAAATTATTTTTTCATGTCTTGTTACATTAACATTTTTAAGATACTGTTTATACCATATTTTTGTCTTCCCACCATAATTTATGAAAATGAGTATGATAAATATTTTTACACTATATGTCGCCATATATATGGACTAATGTAGAACCAAACCACTAAAATTCCATTTTTTTACCAGCTGATATGAAGTAAAGTCCGGTTTATCCGGATCGGGGTTTGAAAAAAAATCTATAAGTTAAGATGTGGATTTTGTCTTGAGCTACTTCAAAATTTCAGACGCAACTGCAGCACCTTGCTGAATGCGGCAAGTGTTACTAACGATGAATGAGTAGTATGATGAACGCACACTCTGTATTTTGCAGGTGATTCCAAGCGGAGCACTACATGTACTTAGTGCATGCGGGAACGGATACTGTTTGACATTTTAATACTAAACAATCATAACATAAGTGTTTAAGGTTAGATTTACAGTGGTTTTTTGTATCGAAATTATTTATACGGTCAAAGTGCATATTAAATCTGTGGTCTTGAGTGGTTGTTAAAGGAAGAATGTTGTTTTAACGTTAAAAGAGCGTTTCATTTCCTACCTAAAACTAATAATAATAACTTTTAATAAAATTAAAAACGACTTTTTAACACGTTAAATGCTTGCGATATTTCGATGCTATGTTGTTGTACAAACGTTATATGCAGACTGCAGCACTAATATTGCAGGCGCTATTCACGATCAATGTCTCTAATGGTATATTTTCAGTATACAGAAGTTTCAGCTTATCCAGATTTTCAGCTATCCGGATCAGGACCCGCCACATTAACCCGGACTTTACTATATTAACAAATCCAGATTTATTCAACAGTGAAAATTAATTATTAGAAATTCCATCTTCATGACAATATTCACACTGTCTAATATTTTAGATAGTAAATTATTTTTTACTAATCAAAATTATTGTTTCACAAACTAATGTTCAAAAAGTGAGGTTTAGATCTCAGAGGCTCTACATTAGTTCAATTAATGCACTTGATGATTTCAGAAAAAATATAAATGTTTTAAAATATTTGGATTAGAATATCCTGTAAAAAGTTTAATTTTAAGGATTTTCTTACCAAGATTTTTAAATAAGTGCCATTTTGAAAGAGTGTAATCCAACTGTGATGGAGCGGAAGATACTGTACTTGTTTTATTGTTGTGTTTCTTAAATTGAAAGTATAGAATATAATTTTGGTTGTTACCAAGTCTTTTCTCAATTACCTTATTATTCACAATTTAGCAATAATATTGTAAAGTCAAATGTAATTCTTTGAGTAATTAGTTAAATAACCCATCCCTCTTTACTTTTTATTTCATTGAGATCCTTTAGAAAAATATTAGAAAATGTATATACTTATTAATATTATTGTATATACTATTTATTTGGGATTGTGTTCTTTAATTACTATGGTAGATGAGCAATCTTTGGATTAACAGACAAAGATTCTCACAATATATTTGACATATAGACATATTTAAATTTACATTCAAGTCTGTAAAGGAAAACACTAAGTTCCTTTCCCCCCAGAAAAGGAATTAGTAAAGGAACTCAAACTAAGGACTTAATATGGTAAAACTTAGTTTTATGAAAAGTTATTTCTTACAATATAATTATCATGCACTTGCTGTTTGTGTAAGTTTACGCTGTTAAAGAATAAAAATTCAAAGGAAGGAATTTTCGCAGCAGACCTGCATACTCAGCGAATTTTCAAATCAATAATATAATAATAATACATGACAAGTTTTTTCAAATTCTGTTGATAAATATGAGAGTTATTTGCCTATTCTCCATAAGATTAAAATGTAAAAGAGGAGCTGTTTTAAGGAACACTGAAAGTAAGCATTTTTACCATAAACTATTTTTATTTTGCCCATATAGCAAGTTTTATCTATATCTGGACATTTATAAAGGGGTTTTCCTATTCTCCTTAAGATTAACATGGGAAAGGGTATGCAGGTTCCCTGCTGTGAGGAACATATAAACTATGATTTTTTCAGCATAAACGTATGGATCCAAACCACATAAATACAAAGTTTCATCCAAAAATGGTTTGAGCAAAAATATATATTATATATATATGTAATATTTATATATATTTTATTTTATTTTGTTACATTTTGTTTTGTGGAGGACAAAAATGGCGGTCTTGATTTCTACTCAACGAGCGTTTTCGGATTCGATAAGGTATATTCCCCCCATAACGATCACTTTACCAATTTTAGAACTAAAAAAAAACCAAGCTGACCTCGTACTGCAATAACAAAAAAGTGGCGCGAGTGAGCATCCAAATACAGTATAAGAGAGTATTTTAAACACAGTAGATCCCCCCACCAAATCCGCCAACGCTCACCAAATCTGTGACTTTTCTTTTGTGAGTTCCATCAATTTTGAAAAACGTAGTAGGAAATTCTGTTTGTAACAAACAAGTGGAAGTTTCATCAGAAGAAATAAGACAGCATAATGTTTCTGCAAAATGTCATCATGCACATTTCATAATTTCTTCAAACAAAACCAATATTTTGTAATGCAGATGAATTCTTTATCCATTCTCCCTTACATTTTCTGACAATCCCAGGGCATGCATGTTTAAGAACTTTAGGTGATGGATGTTCTCACTCGCACCACATTCTGTTGTTGCACTACAGCAGTTGGTTTTTTTAGTAATATCTAAAGTTTGACATAAGTTAATCGTTTTGCGTCAAAATTATCTTGCAATTTCAATCGAATCAATTGAAAATACAACTAGTTTTTAATAAAAGTAAACAAACTTTCTCACCGACAAGCCATAAAAAGTAAAATATGCTAGAAAATCACATTTTCATAAACAACGATTGGCTCAAAAGGTTTTTTTTGAGACGGACAAAGTTTCATCCAAAACCATGGTATTAATGATATATAATATATATATATAATATATATATATATAGATTTAATTACTTTTTTATCCCTCCCTGACAAAAAATAACATGTCTTGCCATGAGACCTACAGTAATAGCTTCTTTCCTAAGGGAAATTTGCTAAAACGATAAATTAATAACACTATTTATTGTAATCAACAAATAATTAATTTAATAATTATTTTGTGTCCAGTGTCTTCCCCATGAGTTATTTTTATTTTCTCTAGTATCTTTGTTACACTTAATACAGAGTGTCTAGTGTCAGCCCTTTTAAATGTTTAAAAGGGCTGTTAAGATGTTAAATTTTGAGCTTGCAACCTACACTTTCATGTGTCACATTCTCTTGTTCTCCACAGTCTAAATAAGTTTTGTTTAGTACTATGGTATGTGGCTTGTTGGTAAAATAACTTTCCAACTGCCATCCATTATTAGGCAACAGCTACATAAAATGTGGCAACACCGCAGTCTAGCTCGCTTTCCCCACTACCAATCCCTGTGTTGAGCGCATCTCTGCAATGCTCAGTGCTGGCCTGACAGTCATCGACAATGGATGCTGCAATCTCAGTCACCACCAAATGTGAACTACCTACTGTGATTCGATTTTTGAATACACAAATGTTGGAATCTACTGACAACACCACAGGGTAGACACTGCAATGTTTCCAGACTTCACGTAGCACCGCCCGTAGCCTAGTAATGACATTGGAAAAGCTATTTTACGAACAAGCTTCGTAAAACACATTAATGCCAAGAATGTTTAAAATCAATAGCTCACTTTCTATGTGCATTTAAAGCATTAGATGCTTAAGATCCTTGCTGTTTAGTGGATATAGTTCGCATCTATCACGCTACCGACCCATGTTTCAACCTGCACCGGGTATTATAATTTTGGTTTGCTGATGTGCAACCTAATATAATAGTTACTGACCATGGTGAGAGTTTTCTGATCTCGTCTATCCCATTACAAGAGTATTTTACGTACCACTAGTATAACAAACAAACGTCTGAAAGTGAGATTGAGAAGAATTTATTTGTGTCAAGAAGAACTAAAATGACCCAACTTTGTTCACACACTTGTGTTTGAGTGCATTTCCTAGTACTTTTCCAAAATTATGAGTCGATTAAAAATCTACAGAGGGTGCTGCAGTATAAGTTGAATGCTTATTTGTTTGCTAAACATTATACAGCATTAACGTAGATTAAATTAATAAATTAATTTTTTAAATTTAAACTTTAACAATAACTAACAACAATCTTACAAACTTGTCTACCTCTTAGCAATAACCTTTATTGTTAATTAATTGGTTAAATGAAATGTTAAATCTTACTTAAGTGAGTCTAGTAAAATAAGCATGAGCTCACTGACCACCCATTTGTATTTAACGTAGAACTTATTTGCAGATTTCTGGGGAAATCAAAGGAATCTACTATTTCACAATGAATATTCTATCACTTGAATTTTACACTTGAATTTTGATAAATCCCATAGATCTGCCAATTTATTTGTTATAATATTTCTCATTAGATACAAATTAAATATCAGATTCAACAATCAATGCTCATAGCATGTTTTAAATTGAACTGAGCCAATAACAATGCAAAAGGTACAATAAATCAATAGCGAGCTCAAAATTGAGTTTTTTTTCTAAAAGACAACGACTAGCTGCCACTCTACACTCGCTGTGGTAGATAGCACCAGGGATAACAGAAACAGAACTAACTTTCCAAACGCCCCTCGTAGATTTAATTAAGTGTAGCTGGATAAATATTGGTGGTCAACTAGAACTACTTTACATAATGCTTAAAGATGCAAATTGTAAAAGCAGCTACAAGCAAAACATTGGAACAAGGAAGATGAGAAATGAGAGAAATAACATCATTGTAAATTCTTATGTTATTACATATTTATAGGTATAAATGCAAGTACTGTATGTAAATATAAGTACATAAATTAGTAACTTATCTATTAAAAGTTCAGGCATTTAAATAAGGCCTAAATGTTCAATAATGACTACTACATTATGTAAGGCTTGTTATATTTAAAAATAAAAATACTTTTTACATTATTTAATAATAATTAGGTGAGAGTACATTTAGTGAGAGTAGAAAATGAAAATACAAAACTACTGCTTTATGACTTTTAAGAAATTTTAAAATATTTATATATACATTTGCAGTTTTGGCAGTAAAAATCTTATACTGCAGTAAAAAGTAAATAATATAGTCAGTTTATTAGGTTTGTACTTACATAAATTATTAACATTTTTGTTACATATCAATAATAATGTTACTTCATACAAAATTTACACACGTTTAATTTTTGAGTTCAATTTAATCATAAGTAAAGGTAAAATTAGAATTAGTTCTAATATATTTTAGGTATTAATTTTATTTTCTCATAACCAACTCTGAATTAAGTTTAGTTCAACATTTCTACTGTTCCATGATTGGTACAAATAAAAAACATCTAAATAAGTTAAGTTATTTAATTGAATTTTAATAAAAATTATTCTCATACATAAACTAATGATAATATTTCTTACAATTGTAGCAACTCTCTTCAAGAAGTAAAATGTATTCAGAGGTAGGAAAAAAGTAACGTGTCCTGTACAATATTTATTCAGGCAATTGTTAACTTTATCTGCTGTTGAGAAAACAAAAAAGGAGCACTATGAGTTGGTCCACTGTCAATTTTTGGTCAGATAAGAGTGTATTATGTTATAACAATGTAAGTAAGTTTAAGAATCAAAGTATCCTTAATTATGGACTCAGTCTGGTAAAATTAAAGCTGATGTTTAAAAAATTAAATCTATTTGCATTAATTTATGGGATAAATATTATAAATAACTAGATATACTGAGCACTAGGTGAGTGGTAAGGAGGGGAATGATGAAGAAGAAGTATATGAATATCGGAATAATGGCTGGTAGATGAAGAAATAGGAACACCATCAAAAATACACAAAATAAAACACTTCTACGCAATATGTGATCATATATCGAAATGTGATAATATGTCGTGCATCTATCTTTTTTTGAAATTCTGGTGATGTTAAGTTTAACGTTACTACTTTTAAATATTACACTTATAATTCCAAATAAAAAATTAAATAACATAAGATACATCTTCCCTGAGCCAATGATAAAAATAAAGTATAGTTTCAAGATTATGTATTATATTACTTTATATTGATTCAATTTAAACAAGGAGATGTTAAAATTATGTCAATGTTCTTTACGGATAAAGTCCAAAACTGGAGATAAACACACAGAAAAATATAGAATAGTGAGATAAAATTTAATTTGAACCCTGTTAATATTACAAAAGAATTAAGATCAAGAACAAAGTAATAATATATGAGTTAATATGAAAAATCATTATGATTTAAAATAAAAAATAATCCTTTTTTTATTTAAGTATGAATAAAAACATGTAATGATTAATATCATACTAAAATTCATTTTGATGTTCTGTAAATAAGACTAATATTCCAAAATTATTATGATTGAACTGAACGTGGCAACTTCTTAAACTAGTGGTTTTAAGAGCTATTTTATTATTTCATCATGTCCACAAAGTTTTGTTGTAACTTTCATAAAAGCTTTTTCTTGTTGTCTTGAAAAAGTTTTAAAACGTTTTTAATTAAATGCTCAGTCATAAAAAATCTGTGATGTATTAGTGAATCAGATAATCAAATCAGGCCCTAAATTATAGATGGTCTGATAATTTGTGTACTAATAATAACTAATAATAAGAAATAAATAATTTTAACATTTACTTCAATTGACTCAAAACACCATAGGAATATATTAAAACATATAAAATAAATAGTATATTCATAAAATAGCTGAACAGAGACAACCTAATGTTTTAACAAAACAATTCTCACTTGAAATCCATTTTTGTACAATCCTACCATGAATTAATCATGATTAAGTGGAAAACACAATTCATAAATCTGTTCTAAGCAAATTAATACACAAATCTATGATATTCGTAAGAATTCCTGTAGCTAACAAAATCATAAAGTACTAGATACAAATTTGAGCAGAAGCAAATAAACAAGACTAACCTATGAACTGGGCCATCAACTTAAACAACAGTCTGAGTGATATGAGGGCTGTGCGAGTGCTTGATAATTGAACAATTTTAAAGAAAATATCTAAAACAATTACTGAAAATTTCTTCTCACTTCTTGACCAGCTACCAAATAAGATTGAAAAGATAAATAAGTTGTTAAACTTTAAAAAAGTGACAGCAACAACTGAAATCAGATAATTATCTGGATAAATTATCAGATTATATTCATATATGGAAAAAAATAATTGTAAAGCTGAAAACAAAAGGTTAGCCATCATGACCAGCTAAATGAATTTTTTTTCACAAAACTTTGCTGATAACTTAAATTTTATATTCAAATATTTACCACCTCTTATATAAAGAACAATTTCAACAGAATCAAACAACTAGCACCTCCCCAAACAACAGGCCTTTCTTGAATAAAATGTCAGGTACAAAACACAAACGTAACCATCATCCCACTCCTGCAAATAAATTTGAGTGAACAGTGTATAAAACTACTTAGACTACAGTATAAAATAGTATTCAATCAAATAAAAAGTTTAAATAATTACATATTAACAACTATCATTTTAATTAAAGCATCAAAAATGTGAAGTAACAATGGAATGGAATAACTGGAAAAGAATTTATGAAAATATGAAGTTTTTAGTTCAATTCTCAAGTTCAACGTTTAAATTTTCAAGGTTCACGCTGTTAAAAAATGTAAAAAATCATGTAATAGACTTGCCAAAGAGGCTATTAAGCAAACTATTAAAGATACAAAGTAATATGAAACAGTTTTTAAAATAAATTTTGAAATACAATTTACAATGAATTCCATCTCACTTTCATTTAATTAGTGAACCTCATTTTATGTTCAAATTAATATTCATTATTCATCAAGTTACTAAAATCTACTGACAATTTTTCCTTGTCCAAATTCTATTGTTACTTCAAAACCAATATAAGTTAACTGTATTCAACATCTTATAATTAAAATTAGAATTGGTAAGACTAATAATGTACAACCATAATAGCGGATTTTAATATTCTCCGATGATACCCATAATCAAATGCTGCATTTACTTTTGATACAACAGATCAATAAATAAATAAAATTAAAAAAATACTAAAATCCTACTTCAAACTTTCATAAATATGATATTTATGGTATTAGTGATGGATTTAAAAATCACAATATATATGTATGCTGTGATGTTTCTAATAAGTGAGATCTACGTAGTATCCAACAAGGTGGAAACGTTGTGCCCACATAATTAACACAATTATATTTATAAAGTAAACTACTGGAAACGAGATAAATCTGAAAATAAACAGTGGCTTTACTGTAAGAAGTGAAACTTACAGGTTAAATTATCTAAAACACATATTTACAGGTGAAGCTTGATAGTGTTTAGTTTAAAAATCATCCATTCAAACCTTAGTAAGATTAAAAGAAATTGCTGACCTGTAATAAAATCACAAACGATACATACAAACAGCTTTCTGTAGGCATTTCACCAACAATAGCACCAAAGACCAGTGGTAGTCATTAACCTCAAAATAGATGAAACAGATAAATTATATTCGGAGAGAATTCAAACACAATTATAATTTAAACAGAGCTACACGTTTAAAATTTAAGCTCATGCTATTAAAAAAATCCTGCTTAACTCATCCATGTTGGTAAGTGCCTACAAGACAGCAGCTACCGGCTTTCACATTTTTCAACTACACAAGAAACTGCTTCTTCGACCGTCTGGAAAATAGGAATATTGTCTCTCTGCGCCAAGTCTGCGAGGTAGATCCTGCCACGGTTGTAGTCATTCACCGCTTGCTTTGACAGCTGCATAAAAATATTTCTTATTAGACGCTATAAAAATCATCCTTGATGAATTAGTAAGTATTAACTACAGCTAAAAAAAAACCTCAAAAGTTATCTCTAATACGCATACAAATTTTGTTCTTGAGATAGTTTGATACTTTACATTATTAGCCTACAAGTGATTGTAGAAAAAACTTAAAATTAAAACACATAAGTTCTTCTTCATAATTTTTTTATTTTTTTTTAATAAACCTTGATCAGCACTTTTTGGTTACATTACCGAGTTCAAACTACTCAAAATATGTTGTTATTATCTCATTGGGGGCAAGTTGGGGCACCCCCAAAGCCTAAAATAAATTTTAATGTGTATGTAGAAAAAGGACTGTGAAAGTTATTTGACAGATTTATATGTATCAGTAAATTTTGATAAAGGTATTCAAACAAAATTGGATTACTTTAGTGTTACGAAATACATAATATGTATTTACATAACATATATAATATTATTATATATGTTACTTTAAAAGGAAGAACGTTTGTAACAGTTCACTGATATCGTCTATTTACTTTCTGTTTCAATACTTAAAGACCAGTGTGTGTATAACATAGTAGTTGAAAATATATCCTTAAAGCAGTTCAAAAATCATACAACCAAGTAGGGCTAAAATACTTGTATAATAATGTATAATATTTATGGCCCCTAAGTACCTGTTTAAAGGAACTTGAAGCTATGAGTTCAAATCTACACTAGTAACCTGTGGAAATAAAATCAGGTGACAAACTCCCGGTGTTCATCCAGCCTTGTGAGGCAATAACCCATTAAGGAGTGTGGACGTCATACGAGTATGACATTTGGATTAGCCCAAATGAGTAGGCCTAATGTTGAAAATCTAAAAAATAACTAAAAAAGTGAAAAAATTAAAAAAATTACAAAAACTTGCTTATTTAATAGGGATAAGCTTAAAAATTATAAAAAAACATTTCTTCTTGTAATTATAAAAGAACTATTTTTTATTTTAGTTAGTTTTTTAGTTTTTTTTCATTTTAGCATGTGGTTGTAAGGACGTCATGACGTCATCACTACTACATGCTATACTGACCACATGCCGTTCATTCTACTAATAGACAGACAATAAAAACCGTGGCGGGAAAAAAAAATTTTTAAAAAGGAATGTGACAGCCACAGGCTTATTATTTATTATTATTATATATTAATATACAAACCTTTTCTCCATGTAAGGTAGTTTCTGCTTCTAGCTGTTGAACGCAAAGAACAACATTGCAGCCAAGACCAATGTAGTATCCCGCCTGTACATACAAATCATTCAATACATGTTTCAAATAGTTTAGCATTCACATCTTACTTACAATGTGATAAACATAATATATAGTAGTAAAGATGAGACAATTTTCTTTATTAACATATTATTGACATCAAGTAGCTATTGTAGCTTGGTCAGTTCCTGAAAAGTATTCCAAAATTATTTGGTAAAGTGAGTCAGTAGCTCAGTTGGTAGCGTAACAGACTTCAGACCCGAGTCAGCGATGATCCTGGTATAGATTCTGAGGTATACCAGAAAAATTACCTCAGCTGAAAATACCCCCATTAATACACTGTTACACATTATGTTAGGAACCTGTTATTATCAATGTAACTTCAATGTGGTTTGATGTATTTGACACCCACTATGTCCTGCTAACCTAAGGAGTTTTAGCAAACTATTTCAAAACAATAACTTCTAGAGAACACAAAGTATATTTCAGCTGTATTTTTGTGTTTTATTGAGTGAAAGAGGGATGGATAGAGCGATCCATCAAATCATTATTAATTATAATTAATCATAGTTAATCATTTTATTAATTATGTTTCAAATTATAAACATATATTTCTGAATATTATTATTCTGATATTTCTTAGAAGTCTTGGTTTTGGTTAGTTTTTTAAAACATTTAATTGTAGGTAGATTGTTTTCTGTGCATTTGGAACTAGAGGATTTATATTTGAATGCATTTTTACTGTACTGTAGTGTAGGCTAATTTTATTATTTCCTTACAATTTACTGAAAAATATATAAGAATAGGATGTGTAATGGTGAAGACATATATGTTTTAGACACATTGTTTACAAGTAAAGCTCATGAGCACCCAAATAAGTACCGAAAAGGGGTCTGTTGGAATGTCTCGCATTGAAGATTAACCCATTGGAGCCAGAGATATAATCCACGTAATTACACCCAGGGACTGAGTTCTTGTCGAAGCGACGACATTGCCGTCGATCTCGTCGTCACTATCACTGTTAATACTCTCAGATTCACTATTTTCATTCACATCAAACAAATCATCACTATTACTTTAAACTTAAAACTCTTCATTCTCAAAAGCTGATAATTCTGCGGAATCAAGATACACTTCATCTTGAGACGCCATCACTGAGCTGCTCACTGTTTGTAAATAGCTTGAAAACTCTGTGTTTACATTAGGTTTTTGGTTACATTAGGACCACATTCGCAAAAAATATTTCATTGTAATCCCTATCTGACTTCTGTGGTAAAATGCCTTTGGGGTAGAAAGATAAAAAGGTTTGTGGTTTACAATGATTTAATAAGTCTTCTGTACTTAATGAGTACGAGTAGGAAGGTTACCATGGTCATAACATGTAGGCTTCTTGACTTGTTTGTGATGATGAAGAGAAGGACAAAACTGTTATCCAAGCCGGACAAGTCAGGCGATCCTTCCACTCTGTACTCCAACATGTGGTAAGACAAGTTGTGCCTCCTGTAAACGTGCTTTAATTAATATATAACTATATCCATGATTATATTAAATACAGCAGACCTGCATACTAAGTGAATTTCCTTAAACTTATGAATTACTTAATACTTGTCATGATATAAACTGTTCTTAACCGAAAGTGAAGTCAAACGAGGAATTTATATCAAGTCACTTATTTTTTTAAAGAGTGGAAAGGGAAAAGATTAAGTAGATGTTCTGCCACAAGGAACAAAAGATTTTATATTTTTAAGCACATTATTAGAACTTACTATTTGAAGCTGAATAAACGTATCAATATCAATATCAACATTCTCCAATATCAAAATAAGTGATATATCAACTTTAACCTTTTCCCCAAAAGATTAACAATGGTGCTTCAAAAGAAAACTTTCTGTGTTCATCAGCTTCTATATCTCAGCAACCGTTTCACATAGAGTAGAGATTCAAATTACTTAAGTGTTTGTTTTTTAAACTGATTTTAATGTTGCCAAAAAAACTAATACTTTAATAAATTATATGTAAAAATACACCAAAACCGCACTTCCGATATATTTATTTGCCTGGATTTTGAACTAAAATCATAAAACTATCCTTTATAAGCTGAACTTTAGTTCAGATCGGACCATTTCTACCAATTGACCTTGAGGGGGAAATAAAATTTTTTTAAAGAACTCAATGGATTAAACCATTCCTGGACTCAATAAACTCTGCACATTACTATATAAGATCGTGATTAAATAAAGGCTACACATGGCTATTATAAGTTGAGGATGTGCAAGTATGGCATGTACAGTAGGTTAGATCACATGAAGTAGACACCTACTTGAGCTGAGGTATGGCAATGTGATGTGACCATGCGAAGTCTGTTGAGTCACCGGCTAGCAGGACATCACGCAGACATGTGTTGTCTACAGATAGATTTCGCAGAGGTTTGCTGCACAGGGCCCACTCTGAAATATGCCGATGGTAAATGCGATAAAAATAAACAAAAAAGGAACCTATAACTGACTTAACTTTATAGCACAGCCTATAGAGAAAAGAAGAGTGATGGGTGACATGCAATAAAGCTTTTCCTCACGACAACAGGAATGTTTACACATGTAGAGGCATCGGATCTTGGGCAACATCGCTCTCTTAGTACAGTTCAGTTTGCTATAAAAGTTTGATTGTAAAAAATCTTCAAAAACGAAATAATTCTTTTACTCTTAACCAACAACTGTTCATCTTATCCAGTGTACACCAGAATCTCAGTAATCTGAACTAACTGGGACCGAACCCTGTTCGGATTACTGAGTTGTTCGGATTATCTTAAGGTAGAGTGTTCATTAAAAGTACTAATAAAGTCCATTATTTTAGACCCGAACGGTGTTTTTAAGTGATCATTGCTGGAGATGAATTGAATATTCAAAAAGTAGTTCTCCGAAAAGCGATGATACAGTCGGACCGTGAGAATACGAATCTATTGTGATGCCCTGTGAATGTAGCTAGACATCACCCTACTTTACCTCAAGCAACAGTGTACTGCTACATCCGAATGATTGATGATTGTTTATGTTATGAGACAATGGCGAAACTTTGTAATGGATAACAGGATATCTTTGCTACGTCAGAAGACGATAATTGAATTCTTATGTTCCAAATAAGTTATTGTAAATAATTACAATTGTGTACGTGGTAATGTAAAACTAGTGTAACCATGCTGTAGATTAAATTGTTATATTTGAGATAAAATTTCTTTATTTTTAATTTAAACTCAGTAACGTTTTTCCCCATCAGGTTGTTCGGATTACCGTAACTCTGGTATAGTTTAAAGCCAAAAATAAGTTAATTTAATCTTAATCTTTACCTATATTATTGCTTATTCTATGTGGGAGATGAAAAGAAGCTACAAGCAAAAAATCCTTATACATAGTAGATACTCGATAAGCCAAACTAATTGGAACCATTGCTGATTTGAATTGACAAAAATTCTGATTAATCGACCAATTGTTTTCAAAGGAAACAAAATGAAAGCTCTGAACCGGGATCTGAACCAAATGGAATTGGCAATTCTGTTGTACCCGTGGAAATGGGCAATATTTTGGGGGCGATGTGGTTTGATCTAGTCAGAACGCATGACGACAGTCCGTCACATAGTAAAGTCTGAAGGCGATTTCACAAACACGTTGAACTCGGGATTGTATCCAGTGTGTTGTCTATGACTTGGCCAATGTTTTATATCAATAAATGTGTGCAAGAGATAAAGAATATTGTTTAAAAACTTGTAGAAGTTTTGTTTTTGGTTAGTTAGTTGGAGTTGTTACGAATATGTATTTATTATAGCTTGTAAAATTTATCAGTTACTGTGGAATTAGATGTTTTACATTGTGTTATTGGAGTAATGTTTTAGGAGTGAAAAATTGTAAATTTTTGTTATTTGAAGAAATGTTAGGGTAAAGAACAACTTGCGCTTTAGTTTGTGGAATAGATAGGTTAGGCTAATGAACAGAGACATTTTTTTGTATGTTTATTTAGAGTTAGTTATTATAAACAATTTACAGAGTATGAACAAAGTTACAAAAATAAAATTTATTTTGTTTAACATTGTTTTGAAAAATTAATATTATTATAATTGATTACAAATTTTTATTTATTAAGATTTTAATTTAACCCTTATGTTTTATACATACATAAATTAAGTGCTACAGAAGATGACGACAGTGTCACATAGTAAATTAGATTTCAAACACTTATATTATTTTTGTCTATGACTTCAACTTCATCAATAATTGCAAAATAAAGAATATTGAAAAATTGTAGATTTGTGTTAGTTATATTAAATATGATTTATTATAGCATGTAAAATTACACACTGTATTAGATTTACAGTTTATTAAATTTTTAGAGTGAAAAATTTATTTTTGTATTAAAATATTAGTAAAGAACAATTGCGCTTTATTTTGTGGAATAGATAGTTACAAATGAACAGAGACATTTTTTGTATGTATTTTAGAGAGTTTAACAATTTATAATTTATTTACTTTTTTATTTTTAAGTAGTTCTATTCAGTTATAAAATTATTTAAAAAATTAAGTGAACATAATTTTAAAAAACTTGCTCCTTCAATACACTTTTTAAAGAACATATACCAAAGAACAACATTAACAAACATTTGCAGAACATTTAATTTACAACCATAGTTTATAGTATAAATGAAAATATACTACTTCACTTTTAAAATAAATTCAAAATTAACACACTCGAAGAATTCGAGATTTACAGAGCTTTTTCTGACAAAACAATATACTAAACGATCATTTTTTTTTATATAACACCGCTATAGAATACTGGAAGGAGAAAATACAGGCTACATACTGAATTACATGCTGATATTTGTGTAGTCAAAATAGCTGTATTTTTAAATTGTGTCAGTTGAAATTATATTTTTATTTTTGTTTATTTACTTTTTGGATTATGTTTTTATTAGTTTTTAATGAATGAAATTCAAGAAAAAAAATTATTATTTGTGCCTGATGATGGCCTAATTAGGCCGAAACTATAGTTGCGCCACTTCAACTACTGATTGTTTTAAAGTATAATACAATTAATTTAATTAAAAAATTTAAAAGATTGCAAGTTAGGTTAATTTGGAAAAAGACAGTTAATATCTAAAACTGAATTTTACAAAACTTCTTATTATTGTCTTTTTATATGCAAGTATAATAATAGAATTTTTATGATAAAAACTGTAATGCCGTATATAATGCCAATTGAGCCGCGATAAAATTTTTTGTATAAATTTGTTCAAAAATTTAACTTAATAAATAAACTCATAAATAATATTTTTTGTATTACTTAAACTTTTTTTTACAGAACGTATTCTCTGTTTAAAGATTGTCGTCGCTTGCTATTTTTCTCCGTTGTCTGTATGTTGTCTAACAGTGTTTTGAATAGTGACAATTGCCAAAACTGTTTGGTTATTATTATAAGTAAGTATTGCAGTGTGTTAGTGCATGATAAATTAAATATTTGGAAATGGAAAAGAACCATAGGAATTGTTCAAGTGATCTTAGAGAACTGATTGACGCCGTTCTTTCACCTTTCTTTTTTTATGAATGGGTATTAAAAAAAAAAACAATTAACATAAATAAAAACATTAAAAAAATAAAACTAAATAAAAAATAATAATTTACGTTTAAATATATAAACTATATATTTTCAGAATCTTTATATAATTGTATTTACTATAACTTTGTAATTTATCTTTTAATGATAGAACTTAACTGTCCTGTTCTACAAGACAAAATAAAATTGAATTTTATCAAAAATTAATTTTCCAAAAATTATACTGCTAAAATATTTTTGTTTTATTCGTGGACTCCATATAAAATGACTGTACAATGATTATTCACTCTATTCTGAATAAAATGATATATGACAAGCTATAGTAATGTTATTATTTATGATTTTTATTTTTAAGAGTTTAAGCATTGTATTACAAAACCAATAATTTATCTGTGCCAGTAGGGACCTACATGCTACACCACTGCCAGTTCTAGAGTTAATGAAACAATAATTTTACCGATAATCCAAATGGGTCCATACAAACGGAGGTTTTGGACCCTTAAAAGTATTTGAAGCTGATTTATACATTTTGTTACATTGGAATAAGAAAAACCAAGATCAAAATAAATTTGGTAGAATTTAATAGATAATCTTCAATGGTGAGGATGGCGTGAACTGGCCTAATTGATGGTATTGATCAATATCAGGGACATTTTTTGAGGACATTCACTTTATAAAATGTGCAATGTGAAGTGGCTTTAGTAATTTGTACAAAGTAAACATGACTACAGTGACTGAACATCAAGTTAGTATGCGAGATATTGTACCTATACATCTCATGAGCGGGTTAGTAAGGAACGAACAAATGTTCTCACTTTCCGTTGTGGATCCGTTGTTATTGTTGTTGTTGTTGTGGTTATCACTTGCTTTTAATTCTGCGATAATGGCACAGAACTCTTCAAAGTTCACCTGGATCGGCTGCTCTTTGCAACCTACAAAGATGTGCTTGCATTAATTATGGTAACATACTTTTGAAATGAATTTAGGATAGAAATTACACTAGAGATGGAACGGGTCTGAGGAAGAGAGTTTGGTGAAGTTAGTTAAGAGGGGAAGAAAGTTTAGATGTAAGCCACACAACTGACAGAGGGTTAACCTCAAGTCAGAGCTTGTGTTTTCAATGTCTTCTACATAGGAAGTTTTACAATTATAAATAATTACACATATCTCTCAACACTTTGGAGCATGGAGCCACTGACATTGGTTTCATACTGAAGCCTGGGGATTTTAGGGTAGTAAAAGAAAAAAACATTGTTAGAACAAATTTAATATAACCTATACATGTTATATATTTTTGAAAACACAAAGAAACCCCCTAGAAAGAAACATAAAATACTTGCAATTTGTAAAAAAAATTAATTTTGACACATACATAAAGATTAGGGAAAAATTTATGAAAACAAAAATAGCTACAGAGTTCATATGTACACTAATTGGTCTTTGTATGATATATCATATAACATTCAAGGACATATAGTGCAACTTAAAGAATAGAATGAAATCCTTGAAAGAAACATGAAATAGTTATTATTAAAAATTTTGTATTTGTTATTTGTAAAAAAATTTTAATTAATTTGCAAGTTTTGTCATCATCACTACTGATACTTTTATCAAGCTATACGTCTCGAATCGTATCACTTTTCAATTGATCGTCACCCATGTTGAATAGATCACTAAGGGCTAAAAAGTAAAATAACTAACTATAAAACTAAACCAAATAACAGTGGTGTAACAATACAGCTTGCACGTATCGTAAACAAAAACAACTCGAACACAACATGGCTAGTAGCAACAGCTGTCTGCTCTGAGTGAACGAGTGAGTGAAATATCATTAATTTTTTTTAATATGCGGCAGACTAAAAGAAAACCAAAGACATGTAAAGATTAATGACTAAAGAATCTGTTATACGTACCAAAACCTGAATATGTGGGGAAAATTTTTTGCTATGGAATTAAATAAGGCCGCAAGGGACTTAAGCCTTGAAAACTAGCTCTGCAAACTAAATTTTAATTATTTCATTTGAAACTCACCTGCAGGGCTTGAAACGAGTCCCTTGAGCTCGGAGACAGAAAGTTTTCTGTTGGTCATCAGTTTGTAGGCCATACAAACCTGAAAAATTAGACAAAAATTCACATATTTTATCGTGAGGATTTGAACACTGTTCTGTTATATTATGTTTATTGATTAGCCTACAACAATTAATTGATTTAGGCTAAAATAGAAATTGAACAAAAAATTACTATAAACTTGTATGAATATATAAAGAACAAAAAGATTTATTGTCAGTAAGTAGACCTACTATTCAAAAAAATATGTGAATGTATGTTACTCATACATTGTTGGCCATAAAAAATTATAGTTATAACACAAATATTTCATTCTTTAAAATTGTTAAATGTCATTTTGAAACTTACGTCGGCCAAACTGATTAATCCTCTTCCAGCTGTGTCTCTATTGTTAAAGGCTTCCCTCAGTTTACTGTGAACAAAACATCCAGAGAAAATCAGCTAATGTATTAAACGAGAAATCACTTAAAAACCATCAATTGACAATTTCATAAAACAAATCCACAAACATTTCTGTAACAAAAATTTATTTATTATTTTAGCTAATTACTTTTTGTTCCAGGAAAACAATTTATTAAAAACTTAACTGAGTTACCAACCAACCCGCTTAGGAACGTAAAAGTCCAGAGTAATGTCCACACTGTTCAACAGTAGATGGATACGGTAGTGTGACACAACTGTTAAAAACATGCGTTGGCTACTTCTAATAATATTGAGACTAGTATTTCACAGGCAGAAAATTTGATATTCTAGGTAAAATTAATCAACAAAAAATTTTAATAAATAGCAAATCTTATGTTTGTATCGAGTGTTTGAAACTATGATGAACTTTGATTATAAAACACTACAAAAGGACATAGCTTGAATCGTGATGACTTGAAAAAACCTACTACGGAATCACTTGAAAGTAACAAGTAATTTTATACCTTTATTTTCAATTAAAAAGATTTGTTACTGAAACTTAACAGTTGACATCCCTGTCTAAGCTTTGGAGTCCATCAAACTACCAACTGACCTATTAAGTCTCCACAAATATATAAAAATCATCTATCAACTTTGTAGTAACTTTATGAAATTAATTTTATGGCTTTTTGTATAGGTTGGCTGGTTTTTTAATTGTAAGAAGGTTAACAACGAAATATTTCAATTGATTAATTTTAAAGTTATATTTGTAAAACAAACTACAAGCATGTTGCTTGTAGTTTGTTCTTTTCATCATTCTTTTTTCTAGTCAGTGGAAAAAATTCAACACTATATCTTTTTCTTAAATGTCTTATAGTGAAATTTACACAACAGATTATTAAAAACCCAGGTGAACCAAAAGCACTTACAATAATTTGTCTGCAACGTGAACGTGTCCATTGGTGAGTGGCTTCTGCATCTCAGCACCGAGCTCCTGCGTGTTAATATTGTCCCGCAATATCTATAAAACAGCACACAAACTCACGCTAATTAACCAAACAACATGTGACTTCAGGGTGTTAACAACATCTCAAATATGATATTCCCGACTTGAGTTTTGTTGTTTTGTGTTCCGTGTTTAGTGTTGTTCCACTCGTGACAACATCAAAGGGACAGATTTCCTCTGAATTTATGAAACAGTGATATTCTCCACGGCATCTACATGATCACGGCGCAACCAGTGTTGAAACCATTGTTGTAGTTATCAACCAAATTTGAACTAGGACGAAAGAGATAAAAATAAAAAACACTATAATATTTTTCTAGTTGAAAATTTGATGGTAATGTATTAGGGCATGAAATTATTTTATTTTTACTTTCCAAAAACAATTTTTATTAAATGTAAAAAATGTTTAAAGAAAAAAAATTAAATTTTCAAAGTGGGGGCTATATTTTTATTGAAATATTCTTTGAAACCACCTGAATTATACATTTACTTTAACTTCAAAGTATTGTTTATGTAGGATATGAAAACCATGCATTTATCCTAACAAATGTATTTTGGACAAATTAAATTAAAAATGATCGCGCCTCACGAAAAATCATGATAAAAAATCAATCAAAACCAAAATGATCAGCTGAAAAATCAAAACAATGCGAAATACAACTCAACAGGTTGGCCAACCGAGCAAATCAATATTTATATGTGTTTTTAAAGGAAATTCAACACCATCTATCGAGCGTGAAATACCTATCACGTGACAGACTTGTGGTCTCGCATTCAGTCTGCGCACGGTTTCTTGAGTCCAAGTCTTGTGTCTACCCTAATGGGTTAAATTAGTTGTAAAATGAGCAATAGGAATAAAGATTTTCAAATTAAAAAGCTTTGAAGTTTTTAGTAAATAAACCATAAAGGTTTAATTTTCCAAATATTCTCTCATTGTAGGATTATTTATTACTTTAAAAATTATCTTTACAGCTTTTTTATTTCTTAAATATTTCTAATATTCTTTAATATTTTACTTCAATTTAATTTTATTGTAGCTTCATGCAAAGGTAGGACAAATTTAATATGTGGGCATGGTATATCACTTTTAAAGTGACAATTCTATTACACCAAAAGAGATTGTACATCACTGTGACCGACCTTAGCAGTACACTTGATGGCTAGAGGGATGTTATCAAAGACAGCAATGCCTTGCCTCTCCACAAGCTCTTGTAGCACCAACAATGATCCACTGAGTTCTTCGTATTCCCTGTGAACATTTCAAACTTTATATTGTAATTACAATAAACTGAGGTACTCTAAAAGGTTGTTTATCCGGTTTTTATGGGACCAGAGACATTTTAGATGAGCGAATTTTCGGACAAACTGTTTTTATACCGTACCCGTAATACGGGAGCGCCGCATTACTTCATTCATTTCATTAGTTCATTTCTTTGATTACAGTGTTTATACACAGTAGACTTTTTTTTTACCAACAGTTTTTTTAACGGTCAAAAACGCCACACAGTACCGGCTGAAAGCGCCGCACAGTACCGTCTGAATTCGCCGCACAGTACCGGCTGAATTCGCCGTGCAGTATTGGCCGAAAACACTGCGCAGTGCCGGCTGACAACGCCACACAGAGCCGGCTGAATACAGTCCGCGCCATTTAGGTTGTCGCTAATTGTGCTATACTTTTTCTAGCAACATTTTTAATTTTTCTCCTGGAACCATTTCGGATAAGCGAGTACCAGATAAACAAGGTTTTAGTGCTATTGTGACCGAGGTCATCTAGGATATGTGAAAATTCGAATAATACAGAGGTTATACACTACCACCTACAGTTTAAAATAAAATGGGAGAATACACATTTTATGTGGATTTCTCATTTATTACAAAGAAAACCTTTAAATTGACAAATTTGACATGCCTGCAAAGAAATATAAAAGAGAGATAAGTCATCAAAAGATTTAGGCCAAAATTGACGGCATTAATTTATTAATTTGTTACTTATATTATCCTGGCATAGCCCATATTCAAATTCATATTTAAAATGATTTCCTAAAGCATAACCTGATTGTCTTTCGGGCTTGGGAACTGTGGCTATATCTTGTTTTAGTTATATCCTGACGCAGCCAATACAATTACGTACGTTTTGTAACAAACATATTGTCATGGAATAAAGAGATTGATTTGACCTTGAATGTTGGCTGCAGGCTGTACACTACTACAGTAGTAGTAGGAGTTGAGATAAGCTTCCAGCAAAAATCAACTACTGGGGCTGGTGCAAATCCTCAATAATGGTTCACCATCAATATTATGGTCATATTTCAAATAGTGTAACTTAGTTTGACTAAATGCATACTTATTATGTGGTTATTTAGTTATTTAGTCTGTCAGTCAAAAGCTTCGACAGATATGGTTTGAGTATTTTGACGTTTGTGACTAGTAGCCACATTTATACATTTTTATAAATATGGCAATACAGTTATTTATTTCTGTGAGCCAATGTCATCATAGTACAAGGATCAAAGTTGAGCATGCACAGTGAGTCCCACTTAAGGAATGCAACAACCAAGAACATTTCAATTGTAAAAACCTGTAAGTGAGCAATCGAAATAATCTAAAAACGGATAGGGAACAGTTCAATTGTTGCAACATCTCGCAATCGTGCAAAAAACTTTGTTGATCTACATTGAATAAGACACGCGCAAACGATTCCTATAATATTTCAAGTGCTACTCATAAAAATGTACTTCCATGTCTCATTTTTCATATTTTAAGTTTTATTTTATAAGGACTAGCTAGATTAACCCGGAAGCTTGGTTAACCAGACCTCAGATGTTCAGGCATCTACTGTATTGTTATAAATTACCTGTCCAGGTTTTATTTAATATATTTTTTGTGAGGATATTTTTTATAACTAAACACTAACAAAATGAGGTTTTCATATTACATATTGTTTTTTCCCATTCTATACTAAAAAATTGGCCTAATAGTAAAAAATTGTTACAATGCCTGTCAAGTATTTTGGGTATCAAACAATTTTGTCAAACTTCATTATCAAAAAAGGAGCTTTCTTTCTCCACTTATACGTAGAACGGGATGGATACCAAGAGTGAGAATAACAGCACACACACTACAGTATACAATTAAGTACAATCAGTGTACAGTGTTAATATTTTCCAAGGTAACTCACTGATTGGTGATGGTTTCGCCAGCGATAGTCTGTGCTGGCTGGTAAGGTTTGATGACCAGCATCAGCCTGCGACGTGCGCCCGCGAACGCCGCAGCCTCTATCATACTGGACACGTTGCGTGTCTGTGGCTCGATGACGTACAACAGCATGCTAGCGTTCTGCTTAGCCGAGTGCTCCAGCTCTACCAGCTCCACACTCCACTCTTCCACTTGCTACAAGCAAACATCCATCCACTCATGTTGGACAAAACCAGTTCTCCTATTTATTGCAGTAGCTTCCCCGTTAATAAAACTATAACTATTTGTATACAGTTGCACCTGCATGAATCTTCCTTATTTCAAACTTTTCTTTCGTCCCTAGAATTTAATTTATCGTTAGTTAAAAAATGATTGAAAATGTTGCCAACTTGAACGTCTTATTTATTACAGAACAATACAAAACAACAATACAATACAACAAAACGAATTCCAATTTCTAAATCATCTTCTCATCTACTCGCAACAGCCGTTGCTGAGCATTAAGGTGGTCAATCAATCAATCAATCAGAGTATCTTTATTTTTTCTTTGCACAAGCGTACATCAAATAGTCTCACTTTAAACTATCAATATCAAAACATTACATAAAAACAATTTAATAATATACAATTTAATGATATAATAATTCAATAATATAAAAATTTAATAATATAACAATTTAATAATATAACAGTTTGATAATAATAATACAAAAGCAGAAAAGCTAAACAAAAACTATGTACAAAATTCTTCAAGTGAATATATAGCCTCCCTAATGAGGAACTCCTTCAACGACCTCCTAAATTTAGAAATTTCTTGGATCTCTCTTATACTCTTTGGAATGTATTTTAAAAATTTTATACCAGAATAAAAAGTGGATTTAGTAAAAAATTCTAAATTATGTTTTGGAAATAATTTTTCATTTTTCTGTCTTGTATTGTATGAGTGATAATCGGCACCATTTATAAGTTTACCACTAAAATCACTCACACAACACATGAAACACTCAAGGATATATAAGCTATGAACTGTCAAAATGTTTAAATCTATAAAAAATCGTTTTACAGAAATATCTTGCCTAAGATTCAGCATTATTCTTATTGCTTTCTTTTGAAGTTTTAAAATGTTTTTTAGATTTTGGGTTGAAGTCCCTCCATATATACTTATTCCATATGCAATATGAGATTGTATGTGAGCAAAAAATATAATTTTTAAAACAGGCAAACTACAATAAAAAGACATTTTTTTTAGAGCATAAATACTTGAGTTTATCTTTTTAATGACACTATCAACATGTAGACCCCAATCAAGATACTTATCTATTGTTAAACCAAGAAATTTTGTATGGTTGACTTCATTCAATGCTTTAACATCAGCTACTATATGAGGACTGTATTGATTTCTATTTTGCTTTGAGAAAAAGGATATAAAATTGGTTTTATCTGTATTCAAAATTAGTTTATTTTCATTAAAAAAGGATTGAAGTTTTGAAAGTTGATTAAAAGCTGTCATTTCCAAAACATTTGCATTCTTAGCTGATATCATTAAATTAGAATCATCTGCATAAAGGTAAAGTTCATTTTTTAAATTTAAAGACGTACATAAACATTTTGGCATGTCTTTGATGTAGCATATGAACAGAAGTGGGCCTAAAATTGAACCTTGTGGAACACCATGTTTAATTACTAGGGTTTTTGATTGAACTTTTTGGGCTGCATTATTATTATTATTAATCTGAGAGACCTCAACATATTGCTTCCTTTCAAAAAGACACGAGGCAATCCATTGCAAACTGATGTTAGATATACCTAAATTATACAGTTTTTGGATGAGCAATTCATGTGAAATGCTGTCAAAGGCTTTAGAGAGATCCATGAAAACACCAATTGTGTTGTTTTTTTTGTCAATAGACTCCAACAGTGATTCTGTGAAATTTATTAAAGCAGTGGTGGTAGATTTATTTTTTCGGAAACCATGTTGCTCGCCATCGAAAAGTTTATTTGATTCAAGGTGTGAATATAGCCGATTATACATTGCTTTCTCAAAAACTTTTAATATAGAAGGTAAAACTGATGGTGGTGCGAGCTAAAAAAACAACTATCATAAAAAATCATGATTTTAATGTTTATTTGTTGATTGTATCATAAATATTTTGGGCATAATTTTTAATGTTTTCGGTGATAGCTGTTTGAGTTACACGGTAATTAATTCGGAAACTTGGCGTTTTTCGTGCAAGGAGTGTGGGAAAAATACATATGTTTTTGAGCTTAAATTTTGGGAACATAGATGAATAACACAACTTTTTCAAGTAACCTATGTGAGATTTGTAATATGAAAAATTTTGTATACTATGGGAAATGATTTTTTAACACCACATTTTTTGATCTTATAAAATGTCCTTTTGGAGGTCTAAAAATGTTTAAGAATGTACAAAAAAACAGAATTGTTATCTTATACAAGTCACTCAGAAAGCTTACACGAAACAATCACATGTGCGTAACCAATAAGCGACACTAGCGCAGACATAGTGGTTTCAGTTGTCCCTACGCTGCTCACACCGCCTAATGTACCGGTGCAGCCAACAAAAGAGATCAAATGTCTCGCTTATGGTCTCTTAATCTGTTAATCTTATGGAATCTTTTCATTTTTCCATATAACACCTATCAATTGATGTATTTTCCTAATGAGGTCCTGCTCCATGCCTTTAAAAGATCTATGTGTATGGCATCCTCTCCTGGAGCTTTTTTATTCTAAAGTATCTCAATGCTTCCACTCTTTCAGTTAGAGAAGGTTCTATTGCCTCAGGTTGAATTTGAACTCTGTTTTCTTGTTCTTCTGTCCCTTTTCTTGTTACCATCTCTTCCGCATTTAGTAGTGTTTTGAAGTATTCCCTCCATATATCCAGTGATTCTCTTTTATCACACATGTGATATTACCATTGTCGTCCTTTATTCAGAAGGTTCTTGCCATATATCCTTTTTTAAGGAAGACTTTATTGTTATTAAACATATTGAAGAAATGTATTAAAGTTGATCAACACCCAGGACATTCTTCAATCTTGAACACAGATGAAAAGATAAACGAGATTACACGCAGCATGCTGGCGTGAGAAGAACGAATTTCATAGAAGTTGTGTTCCTATCATAGTAATCCAATAGTACTGAGTTTGCAGGCTTGCTGCAATAAGGGTCATTTTACATGGTGTATATAAAGGTTGTTAATTAAGGAAAAGCACATAACAAATTTTTAGAAATTACATCGATAACTAAGCGAGTTATACCAATTTAACTATTATCCATAAGAATTTCATGGGCAATAAGTACGTAGGTTTTTCTGCCGTAACAAACATTAAATTTTGGGTGTTTTATGCATACCAAATTTTTAAAGAATATTTAAGTAAATAAGTGAGTTATTAATTTTTAACTATTCTCCATAAAATTAACATCAGACAATGTACCGTGTTTACTATTTTAAATATCGCAGAAACCAATTCACCTAGAGTCATAATTCAAAATACTAAATTGTTTATTTTTTTGAGTTGAATACAATGGTAAAAAGAAATATTAGGGTTTTCCAACATTATATATCAAAAAATTGAAAAGCCTATTTTTGGGGTACAAAACAGGGGGAGGTTTTAAAAGTGTAGTGTTAGTGGAGTTTTTAAAATGTACTCTGATTGTGTTGAACGAACACCCAAAACGAGTTCAGGGGGTTGAGTTATGAACTTCTATCGTGGTCCTGGCCTTAACTGTCACCACGCAGGGCATGTGAATAGCTCACTTTTCCAAAATAAATTCGCTAAAAATTGGTTGGGCAAAAATTTTAATATGAGAAAAGTGTGTTCCAAAATGATGCCAAATATCCTCACGTCGTAACTAAAGGAATAGATAGAAATCTGTTTTGACATCTTAAAACATTAGGAAAGATCCTGAACATTATAACAAAAAAGATTGGGAAAAAGCCTATTTATGGGGGCGTACCCAAAACAGGGGCGGGGAGGTTGTTTTTTTTTAAAGTGTCGTGTTAGTGGGACGTTGTTTTTTAAAATGGTACTCTGATTGTGTTTGAACGGAAACACCCAAAACGGAGTTTCAGGGGGTGTTTTTGAGTTACTTATGAAACTTCTATCGTGGTCCTGGCCTTAACTGTCACCACGCCAGGGCATTGCTGTGAAAATAATAGCTCACGTTTCCAACAAAAGAACTTCCCCTAAAATTGGGTTGTTGTTTAGAGCAAAAAAATTTTATGAAATAATTTAATATGAGGATATAAGTGTGTTCCAATTTGTTGCACAATATCCTCACGTCGTAACTAAAGGAATAGATAGAAATCTGTTTTGACATCTTAAAACATTAGGAAAGATCCTGAACTGTTGTAAAAAGTTATTAAGTGTGTCTAATCATAGTTTTTTACCTATGAACCAGAAACTAAGCAACAATAAATGCACTGCAAGAATCCGAATTTACCACAAATGAAGAAAACTCGAATTCGACGAGTGGCAACAAAAATGAAGACTGAGGCCTGATAGAGCAAACTAAGCTCGCCCTACTGGCTGGAATGTTGAGGCGAGATGTCAGTCAACTTGGCAGTGTGGCGTTTGACTTTCATGCTCACACGAAATAGTTCATCTCACAGAAAATCAGACTTGTTATTTTGTAACCACATCTCATATAATGGACACTTACAGGGTTGTAGTAGGTGATGCCCAAGCTGGTGAGCAGAGGGATGGCGATGTCAAGTCTCCAAGTGGTAGGGTTACACGAGCCCCCGAGAAACACCTCTTGCTTGTTGAGAGTACCCTCTGAAACACACCAACCTTACTCTCGCAACTTAGTTATGTGCAGGTACCTATGTAGAAACATTTTAAATTGTGTTTTTTATACTAGCAGTTAGCTCGTCTTTTGTATGGGCTGTACGGCTCAGGATTAAGATGTAATAAACTTACAATGACAAAATATTATTATTACCTTACTGAAATAATGACATATACAAGCAGGTATTTTAAGAAAAGTAGAAAGAGAAATGAGTATAAGATGATTTTGGTGCGATCTTTTAGTCTTGTTACAAACTAAAACTGAAACGTTCCTTAGACAGGGCTGTTAATTAATAGCCCAACTGTCAAATCGTAAAAATTAAAAGGAAAACCTAGCACAATTATTTAGATGTAATTTTTAAATTAGATACCTTAATTTAAGTTTTCCGCTAGTACATAAACCCTTTTTCAATTTGTGTTTCGTGGTTCCATGTGTGTCAGCGTTGTTGAAGACGACTCTTCACTATGTTATTGTCAAGGATATTTTTGTTCATGCTTGTTACTCCGACTTGAAAATGGATGTATAAGGTCCGAAACCATTATTTAACAACACCAAAATTAAGATCACGGACAGTACTATAGGTATTTAAACCTTTATTTTTTAGTAAATTAAATTTTATCGATCATTAATAAAATTTGCCACATTTGTACAATCTAATAAAGTGTAATTAAGATACAGCCATAAAATCGATGATGAGTTTAAACAAATTAATATTTTTATTGACATGGATAAGTCTTAGTTCTTGGAGATGTTGGCAATATGACCAAAATTTGAAACAGTGACTTCATTTGGTTAGTGAAGTCATATGGTTAGTGACGTCATAGTTTGGTTATAAGAACAGCTGTTTAGATGAACTGAATGTTTTTACAAGTAACTTACCATGTACCATGTACCATACTGAGTATATCAACTGCCTTGTAAAAAAACTTTAATAGATCACAGGCTCTATATGTGTTTAATACTGTCTAATACTGGATTTTTGAAAGCTTATTCCTTTATTTAAATATTCCTTTATTTAAATTAGCTTATTCCATATTCGGAACCCTATATGAAATTAATAATAACAACTAAAAGGTTCATTCAGAATGAGTACTCTAGTTTTCAAGAAAATAAAACTATTACTCATGTGGTTATCCATTACAAGTATGTTAAAGCTTAATTTTTAAAACGTTGTTAAGTAGTATATGAAAAACGTTGAGTTCAATTAATGAACAGATTTTGATTGTTAAATAAAAGAAATGAGCTCGTCCAGGATTTGATTCCAGGACCTCTCGCACCCTAAGCAAGAATCAGACTCCTAAACCGCCGAACCATGAGAGATGCAAGACTAATTTCAGTTTCATATCAATGTTGGTTTTTGGTTCATCTTGGTTTCTAGTTTCCACTCATTTATGATATACATGGACCAACAATTTTGAGTCTGCATGAATGACAAAATACAGTTCAATAAGTAAAACTTTAATGCTTTTACCAGTACAAGAACAATTTGATAACTTTTATTGGCATAGTTGTTTATAATAATTTAAATTAGATTTAAAACTTTAAAATATTATATTTTGTACATTGAAATTGTTCTTTGTATGTATAATACACTTAACATATTACTCACTAAATAAATTAAATTACTCACTTGACATTTTCCTTGAGCGTCTTTTCCTCTCTTTTCCATCTCTTTCCAGTTTATGAGCCAAATGGCTTGATTTTGGAACTCTGTAAAAAATCAAAACTATATATAAAATTCATATTCATTGAGGCAACAACCTTCCCTGGTGTATATTTTAAAGTGAATATGAGAGAAGTGAGTGGTGCATTATAGCTATGCATACTATGACTAGGATCACCTTTATTAATATACGTAATATCACATATAAGCATGTGAATTCTTCACATCGCAAGATCCAACATTTTTTCTCAGATAATTATTGATAAGGAAATAAAATAAAAGAATACAGTAACTAAACACATACATTTTAAATGCATACATGATATGATTGTAAATTAAAATAACTCCATTGAATTAACTGCTTTAAATCGATACAAATATTTCACCTTCAAAATTATCTCTAAAATAGAAGTAAAGTGTACTAAAAATTGAACTAATTATGATCATATAAATTCCTTTGACGTATCACAGATATATTAATTATTATTTTTTCAAAATTATTCTAACTTATGATTCTTTATTCTATTGTATTGCCTATTTGTCTCCTTTCTATAACTCTCATTGTTCAATGAGAGTTATAGACGTTAGAAGTAATTAGTTAGAAGTTAGAAGTTATTAAGTTTCAACTTATTGTATTTATACTACATTGCTATGTGTCATATATGGAAAACTATTGTAATTTTTATTTTCATGAAAACAATGTACTAAAAGCTTTGTAAAAAATAATGATCCCAGAATAATATTCAAATTTACTTATATTTATACATTATGTATGTGTGGGTACAAGTACATGGGTACGTATATACAGTATTAAGTGCTTTAATAGTAAAGAATTAGTACGTTATAAATTTGAAGGAAAAGTATGTCATCTCAACTATCTTAGTTTTATTGTTTATTTTACGTTTTTAGAACGGGTAAAATATTTTTTAGTAATTTTGATTTAAGACAACAACATTGTTGATGGTTGTACACAATTCATTTTGTGATAAATAGGATTTTCCTTGAATCATTTTCAAACAGTTTTTTGGCTCTGGAATGAAACTGAGAGGAAAACAAGAGATTAAATTACTGACTAAACAAGGACAAAAAATAAATCCTATTAAAGTGTACAAAATGCAATTAAGACATGAGGAATTTGTACGTAGGAAACACATGTTGAAGATCAATAATTTATGTGTAACAAAATGTCAGATAAGATAAAGCATCGAGTGATGCACTCAAATAGAGATGAGTTCATCGCTATTTTCAGCCGGAGAGGTGTTCACTATAAGCGGTGTTGAACTCCCGCCATACTGCCGACTAATTGCTCCAACAAGCTTTGCTATATTAGACTAATATTACTATTACTACAAGCCATTATTACAGTACTGTAGTACTGTAAGTCGACACTAAACACATTACAATCTAAAGGAGGTAATTACAAATTAATATTAGCTTTATATTTATTGAGAAGAAATCTTAAAGAAACAAAAGACTTTATATTGAAAAAAATTAATATTTTAATGCGGAAGCAAAATTATAAGAATTTTTAAGACATTCATTATATACATTATGTAGGCCTAATACATAATTATGTAACATTCGGTACCTAAAAAATACATTCTAACTCTAATAATTTAAAAAAATTAAAGCTAACAATGTACGTCAATGATAATTTAAAAATATAATAAAATGTAAGATCGACATAATTTTATTTTTATGAAAATGAATAGTTGCGCAACTTATCAAATGTTTTTGAGGTTTTATGATCTCCTTCATAGAAAACCCTATTCTAATTTTATTTGCTTAAGATGTGTTGTTTCATTTTAAAAATAAAGATGGTAATCAACATAAATAAAAATAATATTTAACCTATCTATTATAAAGCTTAAAAACATAGCAAACAAATTTAAAATTAGGATTAAAATATTTTTGTTTATAACTTTTTTTATTTTGTTTGTAAAAAACCTGTATTGTGTTAGTTTTGTACAACATGTTTGAATTGGCACAAGGATCTAAAAAAAAGACTACAGTGTTCTTTGCCATGGAAAAAAAATATTTTTTGGTAAAAATGTATTTACTTCCCATTGGTCATGCTTATGTTATTTCAGCTTAGATCATGTCTACGTCTAAAGGGAATGTTTTAAATTCCTCTAAGCAGCTGTCCTTATAACCTTATAACTGTATATGACTTCTGTTTAAAATTTTAGTCTGACGGATTACCCTTACAACCAAATTACCAAAATTAACCATCTCAAAAATAAGTTCTCGGTAGGTACCATAAACAGGACGTTTTCCAGTTTTTTTGTGTAAAATGAATTTGAAAACTTAAAAATTTTACATTGGGCTTATGCAGATTAAAAAGTAAGCAAAATAAATCAAATCAGCCATTAATGAAGAAATAATGTTGCTTTACTTGGTTAAAGGTTTTGATTAAAGATGGCATACAATGTGTTCCTGCAAGATGTGAATAAGGTTTCGGATATGTGTAACTAATAAAAAGAAAAAAAATATTTAAATAATAAGTAAAAAAATTGTATTAACTAGGTGTTAGAATAACTGTGTGAAATAAAACTAAAAAAATATACTTTCAAAATCTGGTATGATTTAATAGATTGTTTTGTATGAATTTGACATATAAAATAACCATCATTAAAACAGTCGGTAAAACAAACCTAAACAAGCTCACATGAACAGGTCGCCATGGCTCGATTGTTACAACTGAGAAAAGCAAATCTGAAGGTTCTACATTCATTTCCAGACACTTGCTTTTTATCACAACTTTTTGAAAAATTAATTAACATTTTTTTCTATTAACTCTTAATCTTACAAAAAATTATTTTTGATTCTTAATTTAACGAAGTATAATTCATTTATCAAATATCCACATGTATACAGAAATAATTAACCCTTTAAGGAGTAATGACGTTTCAAAACGTCATTGCTTCAAGAAAGCAAGGGATTCTTGTTTTTAGAAGGTTTCAATAGCAGTATTCAAATTGGTAGTTCGCTCTTCTCCAGTAGCGAGAATGATAGTTTAGTTCTTACTATTCTCAATCAACTCCATGCTAGGGTTCTGTGTTAATAAATAAGTACCTGGTGACCGAGCTTTGCTCGGATAGAATAAGACATGTATTATAAAAATTAATTAGAAAAATTAAAACACATTTATTACTCAATGAAAACATTTATGTGGTTGAAATAAAACCGATTTAATACACCATAATTAATATAGCACTGAACAAAAAGTATCGCCCCTGGTGGGGATGGAACTCGCGGCCTATAGTTCTTAAGGCCGACACGCTACAACTCGGCTACGACGTTAGTCAATTGAGCGATGCCGTTTAACATCTTTTAGCCAAAGCCGATCATTTACTGTTTAATTATCCATACCGTTATTATTAGCCTGTGATCAACTGATTTTGTTATAAATGGAATGAGGATTGAAAAGCAAAAGAGAAATTTAATTTACATCAATTAATTGGTTTGTTACAGTGGCTTCAAGCAATTAATACAACGAATACGTTTTCTATCAAAACACGGAAGATTTTGGAAATACTTTTTTCTGCTTTTATTTCGCACAGCTATGTTATCCTTAAGTTTTTACAAATTGTTTAGTAACCTGATAATTTTGCATTTATTTAATTCATAAAATAAATATTAATGCATAACCTCTATATAGTTCCCCGCAGTCTTCAATCAAGAACTGTCAAACGGTTATAAACAGCTGTTTTGGTTTGTATTGTTTACATTTTATTCTCCATAAGCGTAATGTTAAATTTTTAGATTTTAAACTTAATATTACAGTAAAACACGAATTTTCCTGGACATTAGACCTATCTAGAACTTATTTTCTACTCGGAAATTAGTTATTTCCAAAATTTAAAGAAATTCCTCGGTGCCGTTTTCGAGATCCGTGTGCAAATATATATATATATATATATATATATATACAAACCTTGCTCGTATTATAGTATTGGATAAGCAAACCAAGCAAGGGATTTTCGTTTTTTTTCAGTTTTAAATGCACCTGGTGCTTTTGAAGCTTAAATAAGTTTTAATTTTATTTCTCTTACGAACCCTCTATGGTAACATCTCTTCAGTTCGGTAGCAAACAAGCAGAACTCTCCGAAGGTAAGATAGGAAGGTGACGATCCGTCTGTGCAATCCTGGGCACACTGCAACATCTCTGAGACTGTAACATGGTAAAAGCCAATATCAAATACCGAATAAAAAATCAAAACAATGAATTAAAACATGGCTAGATCAAATAATTAGTACATGTCAATGTCATACATAAGTTTCATTAATGTAATGTAATATCATCAGTGATATTTTTGCAAAGTGGTGAGTGATGATTTTAAATATTGCCTTTTTTGTACTGTTTACAATTTACAATTGGGTGACTATTAAGAGTTTGTTTGTTTTGTATATTCATTTGACATATTTTAGGTAGGTAATATAGAACTACATAAATTAAATTTTAATAAAGCACTAAAAAAGAGTCTTTGCTTGCCTAAATGTGCTACTTATTGTTTACATTTTATTCTCCATAAGCGTAATGTTAAATTTTTAGATTTTAAACTTAATATTACAGTAAAACACGAATTTTCCTGGACACTAGACCTATCTAGAACTTATTTTCTACTAGGAAATTAGTTATTTCCAAAATTTAAAGAAATTCCTTGGTGCCGTTTTTGAGATCCGTGTGCAAATATATATATATATATATACAAACCTTGCTCGTATTATAGTATTGGATAAGCAAACCAAGCAAGGGATTTTCGTTTTTTTCAGTTTTAAATGCACCTGGTGCTTTTGAAGCTTAAATAAGTTTTAATTTTATTTCTCTTACGAACCCTCTATGGTAACATCTCTTCAGTTCGGTAGCAAACAAGCAGAACTCTCCGAAGGTAAGATAGGAAGGTGACGATCCGTCTGTGCAATCCTGGGCACACTGCAACATCTCTGAGACTGTAACATGGTAAATATGTTACAGCCAATATCAAATACCGAATAAAAAATCAAAACAATGAATTAAAACATGGCTAGATCAAATAATTAGTACATGTCAATGTCATACATAAGATTCATTAATGTAATGTAATATCATCAGTGATATTTTTGCAAAGTGGTGAGTGTTGATTTTAAATATTGCCTTTTTTGTACTGTTTACAATTTACAATTGGGTGACTATTAAGAGTTTGTTTGGTTTGTATATTCATTTGACATATTTTAGGTAGGTAATATAGAACTACATAAATTAAATTTTAATAAAGCACTAAAAAAGAGTCTTTGCTTGCCTAAATGTGCTACTTTTAGAAAACTATGAAGTTGCACAAGAATACTAAAAGTCTTTTTTAGTAATAAATTAAATAATTTTAAATAAAAAATCTTATGTTAAAATTTTTAACACAGATTTACTCCAGACGGATATTTTAAAAGAAAGTTTTACTCAAGGTACTATTTTTATTTTCACAGCAAAAATCAAATAATATTTTTATCCCTACAGGTTCTGAAAATAAATTACAAAAAACCTCACTTTTGGGTTTATTTTAGAGGTAGCACTCACTCTTAAAGTTTATTTACAGCAGTGTTCATAAAAAAAATATTCAAATTACTGAACAATGGAATAATTGTCTGCTTAACAAACAATTACTATCCAATTGAATTTAATAACAACTCAGTGTAAACTTAACACAGCTTGATTTAAATTAAGAGACCAATTATTAAGAACTAAACAAGAAATGACAGAGCAACAGTCTACACAGTACACTGATTTTTTGAGCCAATATTTATTTAATCAGTCTCATAAAAATGTAAATCATAGGAATTTTGTTTACATTTGATTTGACTGGACTGTAATCTTTTTATTTATTTTCATAAATAACTCAATAACTATCACATTTATTTCATGAAATGAGAATGTATGAATAAATAATGTGAAAATAATGTGTGTGTAATGTGTAAACTTATGTGGAATAAAACTGTTTTATATAACATATAAAACAGGCCCATGAACAATTAAATACTTTTGGCCTACTAATTACAAACCACACTGAGGCCTACCAAAGTGACACACAAACTTTTGTTTATTAAATTTGGTGCAAGATTTAGTTTAAAGCCTAAGACAAACAAACAAGCTTCAACATTTTGACCAGTTAATTTAATAACAAGGCAATGATTCCTAGAATCTAATAATGTGAAACTTTAATAGGATGGACTAAATTAAAGTATTTATTTATGTACTGTAGTTAGAAAAAAAGTACAATATTAAATTTTGCTCTTACTCGACACCATCAATATTTTTGAGCACGTTGCATTAATTATTCCACATTTGACGCAATATTTCTTCATGAGATCCAACAGTTTGCTCCATTGGTGAAGGACAATGCACCCGACCCAATTAAAACAATCAACGGACCTCCTGCTTGGAACAATCTCGGCAACTAGGCCTCATAAAAATTATATGTGAGCTGCACTTAACTCTTGGTCAAAGCATTGTTTGTGGTTGAAACATACAGCACACACTATCACTGGGAGATAAGATGAATCAACTCAGGATAAACTATTTAATTTTGTATGATTGCCAAGGTAATTACAAAAAACAGTACACCCCAACCCAGAAGAAATTATATTTTTGTCCCATTTCAGTGTTATTTAGATTTTTATTGCGAACATTTTCCATCACGATTTTTAGTAGAACAAAGTTTTACAATGTTTCAGGATCAGGAATCTAATCCCGTTTTCAGGCAATCTAACATCTAAACCATAACACAATTAACACATAATCTAGACTACGCCAGTATAAAGCTGAAAACAAAAGACATAACCTTTTGAATGAAGTTAACCTAGCTATTGTGATCTCATGGCATTGCACATGCGATCAAAATGCTACATAACACACCCTTTGTTGCACCATGCTCATACCTAATGATACTCAATCAGAGTTTCTATATATCTTTCCTTATAAATACGTATAGTGAAGATTGGTAGAACAACTATTAAAATTAAAATGTGATCCACTGAGTTTGCAAGTATGCTGTGTTTTATGTTTCAAACGGAATGAATCTACAAGAAGCAAAGGGACCGGGCTCGGTCACAGTGGAGGTTGCCAACCGCGACGACCCACTGATGACATCCAGTGACAGCTAACACATGTTTCCGCCTCACAACACTTTACAACAGGTATCCATCTATACTTCTCTTGCCCCCCCAGAATTGGTTACAACCTCTTAGGTGAATGGACATTGAAACAAATTTTTATTACTACAGTATTATAATTCAACGTCTGTCAATATTTATTTGACTTTTTCTCAGAGAATAGCGCTGATATCTAGCTGGGTAGTTCAATGGTTTCAGTACCCATTTGAAAATCCCCAAAAATTGGCACATGCATGATTAAATTCATTCAATCAACTAATTGTCTCTCAAACTATTTACTCGTCATTAATCAATTTTGATTAACTTTTTTGCTCCACAATTTCAATACCGGTACATGTAGTCAGAGCTATTTGTAAACTTAATTGCCTAGCACTGTAAATTTAAATTGGCACCAAGCTAAGATGTTGCCCTCCCCCATGTCATTATAAAACAATATCGTGGACATGAAATTTTAAAACGCAGATGACTGATTATAAAATACTTTTTAATAGGATACTTTTTTGTAATTATTTACACTACAAAAAAAATTTATTTGTGTAGTGGAGCGGTGAGGCAGTGAACTACAATTACTGTAGCACATTACTACACGGTATTGTAGTGTGAGCACAGCCTGTATGGCAACACATCATCACAGACATCAACAAAAGCCAACTTTAAAACAATTGAACCTGACAGTATTGTTATTTGACCATTTCAATTAAGCATTTTCTGATTTAAGAGACAAAAACATATGAAAGTTTGCTGAATAATTCTATTCAGTTATAAACTGCAAATTGATAAAATCCTCCCGGTTTTTCCGTTTTTCTTTCAAACCGCCCCAAAATTTAGTCCCCCAAAATTTAGTCTGATGTCGCAACACCACCCCTGACTCACATCCACCTTAAAATAACCAAAAAGGTTGGGCTAGTGTCTCACAAATATGAATATGTCTAAGTCCATGAGAAAAGTGTTTGTGATACATTGGTGTATTAAGTTACAACATACTGCAGATAATGTAATGTTACGAGATTTAAGTTTGTCTTTGCTCTGTAACTGTAGGGACTGGGTAAAACATGATTTTTTATGGATGTGTAAATTTTTTCTATTGAATATGAAATGGTTTTGTTCTTTTTTAAGAGATAAAATATGTCAAATTATTTTCATTCATAAAATATTGTGTTAATATGGTCATTTAATTTTTTTTATTTAGAAAATGTGTACATTTGAAACAATTCCAACAAAAATGTATGTGCAAGTAAATTTTAAAATCACCAATTTAATCATAATAATAAACAACAAACAACAATAGAGTTCACATTTTTCGGTATTCAATTACTGATTTAATAATGACCTTTAATCATCTGTTTCCCCCAAACTCATGACCATAATGAACAACCAACCTCTATATAATGCCTGGTCTGACCCTGCTGTCAGGCCGTCAGTATCTGTGTTTTATGTGATAGGCCTATAATAGGATAAATAATAATACACTTAATTTTTGTGTATTGGTGAGGAATATTCATTATCTTTCATTTTGGGTAGAACTTGCCTAACCTTAAAGAGTCATCATCACTGCCTCCAGAAAAAAATTACCATATGAAATAAACAAAATCAACACTTTTCGTATTGGGCTCTAGTTTAAACTCGAATATACATAATATCTAAACACAAATTTATTCTAGTCCAGTGAGTAATTTATTCCACAGGGTGAGTTGAGCCAAAAAAGCAGATGATTTAATGGGGTACTATAAATTATTCCTGTATAAAGCAGTATTAACTACGTGCTTTGCTTGTGTTTATATCTTTGTCCTCATGGTAACTAACAACATCAGGTGAAGATGATTGATATCCTGTAGCCACAACAACAGAATGAATGAACAGCTTCCTTTACGAGCCACTTGAAGACTAAACCCATGGATTATAAATGGCTAATCGAGGCTAAATTGACGTCTGAGCCGGACGTACCTTCGGCCTGTGAGGGGAACAGCTGCATGTCATGCAGCAGAGGTAACACCTGATCAGCTGGCAGGTGCCTGGACACCGAACCCACCCGAGCAGTCCACACCCTGTACACCTCCCTGAAACACCACACGTAGTAAATGTAACATAAACGTCACGATAAAGTTTCCACAACTTTACTGTCACAGCATAGGCCTACAGTCCGCGCAGTGCAATTTTTAGACGGTAACCAAACGATACACATCGTCTACAAATACATTCAATATACGTTGATTAATACAATTTAGTAAAACTGATTCTTTGAATAAGTTACATCTGGAAGATTGTATTTCTATTAAATGTTAAGTTATGTGTGAATACATAAAAATGGATTTTTACCACTTTTTCGCCTATTAACTAGGAATAAATGAAAATTAAGGAAGAATATACATCGTTTTAGGGAAGGGTCTTAGATTGTATGTTCAGTGAATTAGTCATATATATTTTTTATTGATCGTTCACTTATTAGGGTTACTAATATAATTACGAAATAAATAAATAAATAAATATATATATATTATATATAACTTAATCTGGGAATATTTATATATCATTATAAACGAAGGAACAGATTGAGAAAAATACAATTGTATTTTTTTATATTTATAAATCATAATTTGTTAAGCGCCTCCAGTTCCTCACAAATTTCTTTCAGTTTCATCCCGGAAGGTTACTTATAAAATAACCAGGTAATAATGTTAAGACAATATAGGAACTAATTCAGCCTCATAAATTAATAAAAATGATTTACAATGCTTTTATCGTGATAGCAAAAATTCCATTTGAAATTTCCCTGCACCGATCATCGTCGGAAATAACAACTCGGCTGACGTAAAACAGCTGTTCATCGACGAGAACAGCTGTTTAGAACGCGCGCGCGGGAAACAACAATGAAATGGCGGCAATCGCATCACGATCAGCTGGTGAATGAAAGCGCCGATGACGGTATGGCCGCGGCCGCGCACGAACAGCCGGTTAGGAAATGTTTGACGATGTCATATTTATTTTGAGCAATGATCGGTCGTTATGTAAGGGTGCGCGGCAGACCAGTGCGCACTGCTATGTGTACCTGCACAACATGTATCTGACTTATGTCGGTTCTTTTCCTTTTAGAGCTGTCAGTTATCAGACAAAACCTTGATGGTGATTTATTTGACTTGATTTGTATACCTATATATTGTGTACCTACTTCTCCGCACCACTTATGAACAAACATTGTAATTTTTAAATGTAATATGTTTGAGCTATGGGGGTATTGTCAAATTTCGGGACGCAAAAGGAGAACAGCTAACATTCCCTTCATCTATATCCATGAACTAACGTATTTACCAAAGGGAAGAAAATTTTGTACATTTTTATTTTGATTCTTTACTCTGTTTAAAATTATAATGATCTCACTGACAGGTTTTATCCTTTTATCCGTTTTCTTGCTACCATATTTCCCTTCGGATAGTTTAATTAAAAACACGACTGATTTTATCTAAGATTACTGTATTTATAAGTTAATTACAACACATTTCTACCCTACAAATTTTCACAAACAGATTATAATCATTCACAATCTTAGGGGCTTTCATGGTTCCTAACCAACTATTTTTTCCTAAAATACAAAACATTGTTACAAATATCAGTAGAGCTGTGAGAGATAAGGGATTCTTGAGAGCAACTCGATTACTTAATTGTATTATTCAAACCTATTAAATTCGATATTTTTTAAGTCCACATTGGATTGAGCTTGATCGTTTAAATTGTAGTTTAATACAAATTTCTGATAAAATGCAACGCATGAATTGCAAACCTAATTAGTACTTTGTCTAAGAGTGCCCCATGTTATTCTAATGGAGGATGTTAAAAAATTCCGCCTTACCTCCCAACCGTTTACCACGAAACTTGGTATGCAGCGTAAGGTCACATCACCTGACAAAACCCAAGTAAAAGATTGGTATTGCCGGGGGATGACCTCCTCACAAAATTCTAACAGTTAATTTAACTTTGTTTCTTTTGTTATTTTCAGAAATTTGATGCTTATTTTTGAAACAATAAACTAATAAATGATACTTAGATAAACTTCAAACAAAATTATAGTCTTATAAAAGATTTTCGTCTTTAAATTTACTTAAGAGAGAAAGTATATGTCAGTCTACTGATACAGTTTATTTTATTTTATCCGCTAACTCCTTGCTTAAATATTAGGTCCTTCCGACAGGATCAAAGTTTATTTCCTGATGTTCAATATTTTTCTTCAGGAAATTTCTGCCTTGATGCATTGCCATCTGGTGCTGTGGTTTAATGGCAACACGGGAGAGGCGGTTTCACAATATACTGTATATTAGTGGCTTGGGTGAAACATGGTGATAAGCCCTTCATGAACAGCTGGTAGATCAGTGGATGACTCGAGCATCTCCGGGCTCGTGACATTAGACTTGTCCGGTTCGTTTCCGAACAAAGTAGCTATTTCTCAATGTACAATTAATGGAATTTGACTTATCAAACAATTGGTCAAATTAGTAAAAAGAAAGGGTTTGGACATTTTTCAGTCAACACGTAAACCATACCACTCGTATGTAAAAATCGTAAACGTGGACTGGTTAAAGACTCCAATACCTGCGCCTTGTTTGACTCACTTCCCATGAGAAAATTGTTAAATTCAATCAACAATGTTCTGTACCATAAAACTTGTACTATATGTAATTTGAAAACACCTTATAATCACTAGCAATATATCCGATTAGTGAGTTTCAATCTTTCATTAACTTAGTGGATAAGTGATAAACTACAGCTGAGATATCTCCACAATAAAATCTACCGACTATCGAAACATTATAAAAAAGTTTTTGAAATTAATTGTTTCACAAAGATCACTGATAAATACTTTGATTTGTTATTTTATAATCTTCGTTTGAAGAGCGGCGTGTTTAAGAGTTTTGACATTGCACTTACGAGACTAAAATCTAATGTGGCGAGGGTATTGCACACTCTTGATATTCTACCGTACCTTCGCCAACTTGGACTTTTAAGAGTAATGTTAAAAACTCTGAAACATGTCTACTAACGTCTTAATGTCTCTTTTCAAACACGGGTTTTAAAATAAAGGCACATCAGAATAGTTTGATATCAGAACATGTCCATTATATATATATTTTAACATTGATCTACTGTGTATAATTAAAATTTTAACTAACGTTTTGTGGAATGTATCAATAATATATTGTTGTGGAGATGATTTTTAGCAATTTAGTGTGTCATGTAACCAGTAAAACAGAAATAAAATTCTGATTACAGACATTATAACACCCTTTCCAATGACACTACATACAACATTTTCTGGTACAAAAAAAACGTAAGTTGAGTATCAGCGGTAGTACAACTGCCACAAGTATATTAACATTGGTCGATACGTTGACTAATTGGAAGAGCCAATCGCATCGGAATGAAGGAGAGTGGGTCGACAACAATTATGAGAGGTAATTAAACAGGTGAGGAGGCGACGTGGCGCGGGGAGGTATTTGGCAGCGTAGGAGCGTAGGAGCGTAGTAGACCTCGGGGCCGAGCTCCGGTGTGTGGCTGTCCACGTCCACAACCACGACCAAGGCCCGTTATTAGCCTACTACTGCAGTGGTAGTGTACTACATTCAAGCGCCGTTCTACAGGTATGAGTTGTCTGCTATTGTGGCCCCATCTACGTGCTGCGCAACCAAACAGCTTCATTAGTCACTAAACTGCACTTTCTTGATTGCCCAGCTGGAGGGTTGGAGGGATTGACCAACGCAAACGGGGGTTTTTACACGAGATTCATAAACGTGAAAGCGCTCCAAGCCTACAAATCTTCGAGAACATCGCGGAGATCGTACCCGTGATTTTGCACAAAAGGCCAAGAGGAAATCGAGAGGTGCCGATAGTTACAATCAAAATCTTCTAAATAACAAACTCGTGAAAATCGGAAACCAGACATAAACATTCCCTGGGCACATAATGAGGGAGGAGGAAGCCATCGATGCGACACTTTGAAACTGGAACATGCTGTCCGTCCCGTTAAAAAGCTCTTAGGACAGTAGAGTAGTTAGGATAGTTGAAACTTATTTCAGGGCGGTTCCAATCCTTAGCATGGACCTTCCTAACTAGCTTTTGATTTCCATAAAATGACAGAAATTTCATCCCTAGGAAGTGTCAACTTCCACCAAACTTAGAATATCGATTCCACGACAATATGTCTTCTCTGCGCCCTTTGATGCCATATTGAACTACGCAGTACAGCAAAAAATGTCAACCCTGAAGTGCAAAGGTGGTAAAATGGTACCGGCTCAGCCCCTTTATATTTCTAAAATAGGGTGATAAAATCTTTCTCCGAAACTTTGCCCACCCACATAGACTCCAGATCTGTGCTTAGGGGATGGCAAACAAAGGGACGAGCCGACAGGACTGATACATACTTTCTCCCTAAAGTATATTAAAATTTAAAACCTGTAATAAATCTATCATATTCTATAGTTTATTTAAAAGGCATTTTTTAATGAATTCTTAGGATAATAATCATCAAATATCCCTTACCAACAACTTAAAAATAGTTTTTCGAAATGTTTGAGTGAGTTTTATTGGGTGATGTGACCTTACGCTGTATAACAAGTATGGTGAAAAATTATTGATAAATAAAGAGGAAATTGTCACATTACGTGGCACCTCAGGCACCAGGAAATTTTATTCAAAATCGTTGAGCCACTTTTGAGAAACTGTATATTTTTAAACATTTTTCAGGGGGTTTCGGTGTAAACATCGTCAGAAACGAACCAAAAATATCTGGACATACAACAGATACTGTATATACAATATTAAATTTTGTCTAAATCGGACCAACGGTGAAGGCTATGGTTCTGTCACCATGCAAACAGAAATTGCTTCGAAAACTACCTTTTGTGGGCTCATAAGAGCCCAAAAATGGATACATCGACTGAACTCAAAAATTTTGACAAAAACAAAATTTTCTCTTTTCAAATGATAGGAAATAACAGCTATGTGTTTTTGTCTCTGTAAGTTATGTTAAAAGTGAATGTGATCGAAACTTAACAACTATGGAACGTAAGAAACATTAGAGGGTTTATATTACAATGGATGTAAACTTCTTTGGCATACAAACAGAAGCAATCGTCCTAAAGTGACCCGCACACTCAACGTTTTTCCCAGAAATCAACTCAATCTGTTAGCTATTCCGTGTACAATGGTCAACGTCACAGTGATAAGTTTAATGCCATTGGGGATCAATTTAACTTGGCGTGGCTATATACTAAGATAATAAACCGTTCAAATCAGTTTTTACGACTATTAAAAAAACACATACACAACAAATCCCGGCAAATGTGTTGGGAGTAGTTATACTGTATAAATTTTATTGAATTTACTCTGTCTTTTTGGAGCTGTCAGGCTGAACTATGAATAAAAAAATAATTCTCTCTATTCTCCTAGCCTATTGATCGCTATGACCAACTGCTTAAATGAAAGAGAAAATTTACCTGGGTCTCCCTGTCCGTTGAATCGCAGTTTACAATCGTCGCTTTTATGATAATTTTTCTTGACTCCTTTCACAACGAAATGGAATCGGGTTTGCTGATTATAAATGATCATTTCGTGAAGTCGGACGATTTAACGGACGAAGTAATGCGTTGAAGTTGCTACACACGACGTTAAGAGGAGACGCGCAGCTACAGGGTAGCGAGGTGGTTCACAACTGACACTCTTCAAGCAAACAAGTTACAGTATCGTTAAAAGAAATAATAAAATTAAAGGAAATATCTTCATGTGTCCCAAATTTATTCCTACTCTATCCCCTCTAACGAAACCGACTACAGCAGTACAGTATGTTTATAAAGTTCAAACGTAAAATTAATTTGTTCGAAAGTGACTAAGTGTAGTTTTATAGAATTTTTTTATTTAAAAGCTAAACTCCACATATCCAGGGGATGAGCTGCTGTAAGGGTGTTTGTCACATAGGCTAGCCAGGGGTGACCGCTCTTTATTTGACAGTTGTCGTCCGCCACTGGTTCCGAATAAGATACGTTTGACTACTCCAGGTAAGAAAATTGAAGAGAACATATTCATAAAACAGAAACGTACAGACGACCGAGTTGACAAAACAAAATGCCAAAGTCAATTAAACAACCATAACAATAATCACCTTGCAGTATGAGCGGAGCGGCGAGTGAGCGCGCCTGGCGGTTGCCATGGGAGCGAGATGGACGCTGGTGTTGCGCGCACTCTGTCAGCGCCGGCGGACAACTGGTGGTGGCGCGCGGGCCGGGCGCTGGCACCTCGTGACGTCACCGCCGACATGCCAACGGCTCTGGCACAGCCACCATCACGTCACCGGGACACCACGGGCACCTGCGCGACTGCGACCGTGCCGATACTACTGTATGTACCAACTGAAACGGATACCAACAAAATCATAATAAACCAAACAAAACTATAAACTAAAAAAATAAATACTAAACCAATCAGAACAAATCAAAAGTGCTGGATTAAGCAAAAGTAAATAAAACAACTAAAGGTACTACAAATTATTCATTTACTGCACATAAAAAATAATAAAGAAACTCTATTAAAGAAATATTATTTAAACTTAACTGCGTAAATAGAGGCAGCTACCTTTTATTAATTGCAATAAATTTAACGATAAAAATTAAATCAAACACAAGAAAGGTGTGGTTCACTTAAAACTGAATCAAATAATACTACAACTAGAGAAGTTAATAAAAAAATGTTTATTTAAAAAAATCAATGCAACTACTGCATTTAATGTAATAATCGATCTACTATACAAACAAAAAATAAAATGCCACAGAGAAAAAAATAACATAAATAAACAACAAAAAGATGGAATAGGGAGAACGATTACTTCATTCGACGTGGAGAGGCTGTAACGCGTGTCTTTTATTTTTTCATTGTGTTATATTCCATTATTCAAGTGAAAAGTTTGAGCCAACATTTTTTTTAAGTAGCAACTGTAAAAGTAACGTTTCATTAACAGCTGAGCCAGGTGAATAACCCCAAATATTTGAATGATCAACAGTGTTTAGTACGCACGGACCTTCAATATACAAGAATAATCATCTGTATGCGGCCAGAGAGAAAACAGTGATGATAACGAATAATTCAAACTGTAGAAAAAATAATATTTAGGAACCTTGAGTGATATGTAAAGAACAGAATTATGAGAACAAATGGATAAAATGACACAAGAAAACCCCGTCTGTTAGAGTCTTAAGTGGAGAAGACGAACGGAAGCGGTAAACGACAAATAAAAACAATAAGAAATAATTTGTATCATAGCAGTCGTAAGTCAATTATAGCGATGATAGCTGATATAACAAGAAAAACTCAGAATGGGCTACAGACCTTGAGTGATACAGATAATGATGATAAATCACGAATACAGCAACAGCGGAAGTAACTACTGTGTCTATTACAGAATGATAACAGAGAAATGCCTATGAGTTTATAAATTATTCTATACGGCAGCTTGTGTAACTGGCTCACTGGGCTGACTGGGCATCTTCAGAAGATTTGGGTGACGGGGAAGTTCTTAAAACTGATGATTAAAGCGTATAGACGATAAATTCAATTCGTCAAGAAATCAACTGTGGTATCCTATATTATAGCAGAACAATAAGGACTTGTGAGTCTAAGGAGAAGACACCACCAGAAGCGGTTTGGTTTGGTGGGTAGTAAGAGCGAGTGGTAAGAGTGATTGAAACATAAGATCAAAGCTTATAAACGATAAATCAAAACCATGAAAATATCAACAATAGCATCCTTGTTGACAGAACAATAACGACCTCTGAGTAAATAAGAAGAGTCCGCCATAAACGTGCTTTAAGGTGGCAAGAGTGATTATTTTAACTTAAGATTAAAGCACATACACTATGAATTCAACCCTTGAAGAAATCTTCTGTGGCAGCCTTGATGACGGAGCGATATTAAGGACCTGTGGGCAAAGAAGAAGAACCCGCCATAAATGGTTTATGTGGTGGAAAGAGGGACTACTAGGGTAAGATTATGGAGCAATAAGAATCTGTGAGTAAAGAAGAAGAATTCACCAGAAGACGAGGTTTGAGTGGTGACAAGAGTGATTACTTTAACTTTTAAGATTAGAATACATAAACAGTTAATTCAACACGAAGAAATCTACTGTAGCAGCCTTCAGTGGATTATACATGTTAAGCGATTAATATAATCACAGAAGAAGAAACCGTCTGTAGCAGCCAGCAGCCAGCAGCCTTCAACGAGAGCGAGGTAGAGAGTGATGATGGCCGGTGAATGCGCGAGACAGTGCCAAGTGCCCAGACCTCAGACCTGAGGCCTGTGTCATCTTCCTTTGTTTTATGATTAATCACGTGACCAGGCGCCCGGTTTGTTCTTGGTAACTGGACCGTTTTGGAATATCACAGTTGTAAAATGACAATATTACTGAGGTAAAAACGGACCTCTTTGTATGTATATATTTGACGACTCCCAAGATTGATGGATTTCAAGAATGGTCATTTTTAGCATAAGAAAGAGATATTTACAATGTATCTTACACAAGGTATAACTATATATTTAATACCTTAAATTAACGGTGAGACCGACTAACCTATAATCAATGCATACTATTTAGATTACACGGTAAATGGTAATATTGCAACTATCACAGTCGATAGTACAATGCATGTTTTGACCGACTTTACAGCAATTTGCGACATAATTCAAAAATAACTACAGAGAGGAAAAAACGTAAAAAAATATTGAAAGATCATCAAACCTTTTACAATCAGATTAAAGCTCATTTTGTCTACATAGGCTAAGAAAAATTTAAATGTATGATACGTGGTGTTCCATGTTCATATTTTTGTGGGATATCGACCTAACCACTGAGTTAATTTTAAGGTGAGTATGAGCGAAGTGTGATTGATCTGAATATTGGATAACCTGTAGCTCAGTAATGGACAAGAATCATCCAGCATCATCAGTAAAATGAACAAACGTATCCAGGTGCAGGATCAAACCGACGACCCCAGTCTATGAGGCTCATGCCATTGAACCACCCAGCAAAGTAAAATTTCCCACAAATTCAAACCACCCTCATCCCACAAAAATTCCAAATTTTCAAATACTGTAACTTCTTCATAGCGGTTGCCACAGCTTCAATGTCAGGTAACGTTGGGTCGTACGATGAGTCCTGAGTCATAGTGTTAGACAAACATGTATTAGAGGGTTTCTGTGGTTGCGTGATTACTGGCACTTATATGGCTGTTGTCTGGGTGACGAATAAAAACTACTCTTAGTTATTTTTGCGACACAATTTATTTATTAAAACTTGCAGTTGTCTCGTAATGATAATATTATTTTCATGTTTATAAAGTGATTACACAAACTTGGCCGATGGACCCTCGGCTACCTGAGAGCCCGGCCCGGGTTGGTCATAAATCTCCTTCTCCCTCGCTCAGCTTGTCTGCAATGAGTCACATATTGGTGATACTGTACCACTACACTAATATACTTTTTAAACGACTCGGAATTTTTATTTTTTCATGTTATTTCGGGAAAGTTCAAATGAAAATAAAAAAATTATATCAAACACGACAAAGATATCAAATATCATAGTATTCTCTATATTAATAATGTTTGTTACGTTAGTTATTTTATCACATTTATTTATCTAAAAAACTACATTTTGTATTTTGATTCAATTTTTCGTGAATTTTGTTACGTTAGTCGTTCAATTTATCGTAGCGTGTAAACCCGCCTTAACACCTCTTTTAACAACGACAAAACTACTGCTGAAATGTTGCTGGTGATTCCCAGAATTAATGGTTATGTTAATGTTTTTTTATAAAAATACTGATTCGTTTCTTTCCAAAGAGAGGGAAATCAAAACACCCCAGCGCTAGGGAGCCCCCGGCCAGTCCCGTGGCCCTGGTGGGCAGACCGACCCACGGCTCGCCTCCTACTCCTCCTCCTGGTCAGACACCCGGTGGCCGGTCCTCCCACCTCCAGCCCACGGCCGTAGGCCCTAACTGTCATCACTCCCGCCACGGACCGTTCCCACAGAGTAATCATGACGTCATCGTCATCAGACACCGATTCAAACGGACTAGTAGAGTAAACTATTGCAATCAATTACAACCCTCCAACTGAACCTAATCGGCTTGACTCACATCACATTACGTACAAAAATAATCTTGTCAATCAAACAAGAGTCTGTAGTATCTGCGTTTTTATTGTAACACATCACTGTGCTTTATCTTACCAGAAAGCCGTGGACGTTTTATTACTTAAAAGAGAATTATAATGTCTAGCGATCTATAGGATAAGGAAATTATTTTTTTATTTCTCAGTAGGCACATGATAAGCTATTGCTAAGAAATCAGTTCCACAAAAGTATATTATTGACGGGTATGTATCAAATAGATATCTTTATAGTTGATACATTCTTATTTCGATCTAATCTAACGTGTCATAATTTTAAACAAAATCGTTTTCGAACAAAAGCTTGTTTCACCATTTTTCAAATTGTTCTTACGGGACAACCAAAGGTGGCAGAGGTACTGCAAACTGTTAAGGAGTTAAAATTAAACTTTTTAAAGGTTTCAGTAGTGAATTTTACAACTTGAAATCCAATGAAAATTAACAGTTATTTGTAGCTACTACAGTAACAAATATGACGAATCCTACGTCAAGTCCATTAGCGTTAATGAGTTGTATAACTCACAAACCAATATTTTCTTGTCACGCCAACTCAGAAAAAAGTACAATCTCCTTGGTCTCTGTAGATGCATTTTGTAGTTATTCTTAATTCTGTATTCTATTTACATGTTTTGAAAGTAAACTAACAACACCCCAAAAATACATAAGCGTATTTTGAAAGTAGACAAACAACACTCAATGTACAATTTCACAATATCCATTTTAATTAAATAGGTACTTAAAAATTTGGATTTTGTATACGCGAAACATAAACAATATAATAAGATATAAGTTTTTAAAACAGCCTTTTCATAGTAATAAGCTCCAAACTGTGATTGTTCTTCCGTCAAAAATGTTTTTGAAGGTGCTGAAATTTCCGATACATCACTTGCCTAGTTCCTAAAATATCTAACGTGAGGAATTTCAAAATAAAGACCCCGCATCCAGCATTCAGATGGACATGTACCATCAATGTTGAATAAAACAGAAAATGTAAAATAATTTTTCATAGGTTTGAAGAATTTCAAATTGTTTTATGACCACCGCCTTTAAGAATTTGAATAAAGATTAAGATGATTTAAGATTTACGATTCACAGCTTGGGAGAAAACTAAAGAACCATTTGACAAGTAAAACAGTTGGCAGCATGCGCTGTTTAATTGTAAGGTTGGCAAGATTTTTCGAAGGGACGGCTGTGGATGTAAAACAAGATTCACTAATTGGCCAACCCGGTACAGAAACACACAGTGAACGCCTCTTGTATTGAATTTGGCCACACTTTGGCACAGCCGGCCTAACGAATTCGAAGCGTTCAAATTACAAATTGTCGTTTTTACTACAAACCGAACATTGCATGCCTAAGTTTCAATTGAGTTACGTTTAATGTGTGTATGTTTGAGTGAGTGTGTATTAATAAATTTGTAGAAACTGGTTTTAATATTAGGATTATGAAACATTCAAAACCCTGTTTTCATAGATATTAATCATGTATATATTTTACCCTTCACGACAATGTAGAATATGGAAGTGAAATATAGGATTAAAAATAGAGTTTGTCGAAAACTACAAATCAATCGTAGATATCAATCTATTAACCGAGAATAACAAAGGTGTACGGAGTAGAAACATGTCTAGCTTTGGTTACTTGTCTGGTTTCCAAATCTTAATCTTATGGTAGGAAACGTACTTTAAGAGTATACATACATGACTTTTTGAATACAAATACAGAGAGAAACACACACAAATACACATAAAAAACCTTATTTAGGATAACGACGGAATCTCGTCCACAACGGCCTCTACGTATTAATAGTGAAGATTCACCGAGATGCATATTGTCGGATTCCAGATTTATGCATCCAAAAAGTTTCTCCTAAACCTGCCCAAGGTCCGGCCTTGGCGAATCCCGCGTGCCCAAGACACAACAAACCTTGATCTCCGACGAGCGCCATCGCCTTGGCAGCCCACGGAACACGACTGTGTGTCGGAGAGGCTGACCGCCGGAGTTTGAAGCCTTGCCCCGTTTCTGGAGTATTTCCGTCCAGTGACGACACTGACACTGCCTGCATCTCCGCCTGACCCTTCTCCCTTCGCGCCACTGCAAGACGTCTTCCGCAGTAGCAAAATATTTAGTTTCGTTTATCAACATTATGATCAACTACCTGTCAGATAGCATTATGATAAAACATACTCAGCTTTGAAACTAATTCGATCAATATTAATTTAAAAATTCATGAGTAAAGTAAGGAATGTTTTAAGAATTACTGGCATTGTTTAAAAATAATCTAATAAAAATCCAAGTTGGTAGAGATAACTGCAGACTCCTTGCGAATCGGAAATTGTTTATTCTATAAAAAAATCCTTTACGTCCACTATACGATATAGATTTTTAAAACGCTGGTAAAGTTATGAATGTATAATTTTTTAAGAAAATCTTTAAAATATGTATAAAGCGAACGGATTTAGTGGTATTTCTGTTTCAAACAATCTGCATCAACTCCACCCAGTACCGCCATACTGGAATCCCGTCTTACTGGAGTCCCGTAAGATGTTACTTTAGTGGTAGAATTAATAATTACGAGAGAAATAATAGAAAGGCGGATTATCATATTGAAAGAAACGTGGTTATCACATCATATATAAAATTACATTTCATTACTATTACTAATTACTATTTGACACACGCCACCTTCTTTTTACCACAATCATGTGACCAACGATGCTGTCCAAAAAGATCATATTATTTTTATAGGACTAAAATTCACAGCTGGAGGCCCCTCAAACACAAAATTACCACCAAAACCTATAACTTAATACATAATTTAATGACTTTTACTTCCCTCCCCACATACCTATTTGGTTAGTTATTGTTTTTGTCAATTTTTTTTAATTTTAACTCAACATACCTGTAACAGCTGAATTATTGTTTTGCTCCCTGAATCCAAAAATTGATATTCAGACTGACATTTGTATCTGTCTGGACTGACTTCGAAACTCCCCCAATAACATTTTTATGAAATTAAGAACAAATGTGTACTTTGGCAATATCTCTAGATGTGTACATTGTATTTATAGAAAAAGTACCGTTCCGTTTTCGTCAACATTTCGAATTTGAGCTAGGAATTGAAATGCCAGTTTGAGGCTCCCTGAATCCACAAAAGAGGTTTTTAAAAAATGATGGTGTCTGTTTTCGATCTGTCTTAGTAACGACTCCTGAAACCGGGCCAAAAATTTATAATTTTCTGAAATTTGGTACAGCTGTGTGATTTGACAATAGCCTGTCATTTTACATTTTTGCAATTTTTTATTTTAAGGGAATTTCATCTATGAAACACTCAAAAATGCCTAATATTTAGTTCTTGGGATGTTCCAGCAAAACAATGCCTGACTAAAGTGAGGCCAATGTTGTTATTATGGACATTACTAACAATTCAGCTTGTAAATAAAAATCTTCCTTGTTTATCAACAGTTTTCCATGTAACTTTGTATACTGCTTAGGGTAACACCACCCAATAAAACCCGCTCAAAAAATTTATTATTTCTCTGGGTGGGGAATGAATCTCCAAAAATATTCAACCTTGAGGTGTCTGAAATAAATTTGGTATCTTTTTTAACAATTGATTTGTTAAATGTTAAATGTACATTTTAGTACGTATAACGCATGTTTACTACAAGTAGAAATCACGTATCAGTCCACTGATAGTTTATTTTTAAATTATCACACTCATAAATTCACTGCGATTTTGTAAACCTAAATTCTAATTGGTATTTACGATTATCGTATTGGATAAAAGAATTTGAGCCTTGAAGAAAATGACCTCGGCTATCTTCGATTTTCAGAAATTTAATTATGAAGAAATAACCTTTGAAACATACCTCATTTAAAACATTAAAATTAAAAATATTTTTTCGAATTAGTTTTAAATCCGAATGTCTTTATCATAACTATATCTAACAGCCATCTGATTTTAATCTTGATAAGGCTATGTTTTTTGAAAATATTATATTAGTGCACATTTACTATATACAAGAAATTAAACCCGGAGATGTCCTCGATCACAGTTTAGTTGGTCGTTATCAGTCGGCGTGTAGTGGTAGTGTTAGTGCTGACCTTATACTCTTCGCATCTCAAGACAATATTGGTCCTTTGAAAGCTTAATATGGGCTTATTGAAGGACAACCCGATAATGGTGTCTTTCATACGAGGTTGGTTGACCAATGCCTTCTGACAATACATGAAGGAACAAGGCCGTTGATTGCTTCTTAGATTAAAATAAAACGTATCACGTATCAAGGTCCTGAGACCTCTACCGTTTTGACGAAAAAATCGCTTGGCATGGTTTACATGCATACATACAAGGAATTTTAAAAAGAACAAGATAAAAATTATAATGCAATATAACGCAGTCAATTATCTATTTAGCACTGAGCTGCGGCGTCTGCCAAGTTTGAATTGTCGTTTAAAGTCTTTTAGCCAACCTCAATTGTTTTAGCTGATCATGTACTGTATATTTAATTATCCATACAGTTATTATTAGCCTGTGATCAACTGATTTTGTTAGAAATGGAATGAGGATTGAAAAGCAAAAGAGAAATTTAATTTACACCAATTAATTGGTTTGTTACAGTGGTTTCAAGCATTACAATGAATAGGTTTTCTATAAAAATAGGAAAGATTTTGGAAATACTTTTCTCTGCTTTTATTTCGCACAGTTCTTTTACCCTTTAGTTTTTACAAATTGTTTAGTAATTTTATAGTTTTTCATTATTATTACATACATAAAATAAATATTCCTGCAAAACCTGTATTCACATATATTTCACCACCATCCTCAATCAATAACCGTCAAACGGTTATAAACAGATGTTTTGGTTTGTATTGTTTACATTTAATTCTCCATAAGCGTAATGTTAATTTTGTAGATTTTAAGCTTGATATTACTGTATAAGAAAACCGGAATTTTCCTGGACATTAGACCCATCTATAACTTGGATATAACTTTGGTCACGAATTATGGATAGTTGTGAGCGATGGTCAGTGGGTGTAGTATTCTCTTGTATGGATTAACGTCTGCACTAGTGAATAATATGTTAATCCGCAAAGATCATCCTCATAATTAGAACGGTTCGTAATTCAGAGGCAGTGGTTTGGGCTCCACGTTAAACCGTAGGTCCCTTAGATATGCGATTGACTGTTGAGCTATTAATTAATAGTTATATCTAAGGAATATCTCAGCCTTAGTCAGTAACAAGACTACATGATCGCCCTCCACTCATTTCTCATTTATACTTGGCATAAAATACGTACCTAGTAGGTTGCCATTTCAATTAAAAGTAAAAATTAAAGATGAAAAATATATTTTTGGTGAATGTTTTTGGCTAATTGAGTATATTTAGAGGGAATTATGTTGCATACCAGTGGAACATTTGATTGGCAGCCTTGGTCTAGGGACTGTTCCTTCAAGTTGTAAACATTTGTTCTAACCAAAAACTATTTATTTCATTTTTTCTTTTTTGACTATACACATAAATATGAATAATAAAATATTGAAGGATCCGTTTCATCAGTGTAATGAAAAGTATCGTTGTAATTACAAGATTAATTTGCATTTCATTAGGTAAGCAGTATGAATTTTTCGTTTTGTGAAAAGAGTCATTGGAAACAAGTTTCAAAAATATCAACCCGGGTCTGTGTAGCAGGTTTTGATTTTGACACAACGCGAGTCCCAACGCACGGATAACACACACCACGGGGGCCGACGATAACAGTGACGTCACAAGGCCGTTGGACTCAGATGGAAGCGGCCGCGTGGAGGTCAGCGTTTATGGGCATGCCGTCCCAGCCGGAGAGATAAAGTTCAATATCAAACAGCTAATTGGCCTGTCATCCTATCCGTAATAAACTTTAACATTAAACGGCTGATTTATCTATCATCCTAGCCGGCGATAAAATTCAATAGCAAACATTTGATTGGCCTGCCTATCATGCGTTAAAGTTCAATATAAAACAGCTGATTGGCCTGTGGTCCTATCCGTGTTAAATTTCAATAACAAACATTGGTCCGTCATCCCAGTATGCGATAAAATTCAATATCAAACAGCTATTTGGTCTTCCGTCCTAGTCGGCGATAAAGTTCAATATAAAACAGCTGATTGGCCTGTCGCCCTAGCCGGTGATAAAGTCCAATATCAAACAGCTGATTGGTCTGTTGTCCTAGTCGGCGATAAAGTTCAATATCAAACAGCTGATTGGCCTGTTGCCCTAGTCGGCGATAAAGTTCAATATCAAACAGCTGATTGGTCTGTTGTCCTAGTCGGCGATAAAGTTCAATATCAAACAGCTGATTGGTCTGTTGTCCTAGTCGGCGATAAAGTTCAATATTAAACAGCTGATTGGCCTGTTGCCTTAGTCGGTGATAAAGTCCAATATCAATCAGCTGATTGGTCTGTTGTCCTAGTCGGTGATAAAGTTCAATATTAAACAGCTGATTGGTCTGTTGCCTTAGCCGGTGATAAAATCCAATATCAAAAAAACAATACGCGGAAAAATAAAGGGGGTTTATTGATGAAAATAAATAGAACAAACAAACAGACCTAGAATATCAATGTTTATATAATAGAATATGTAAGTGAAGACCAAAGGGGGCCGATCAATAAACAAGAGAATATTTTATTCACACTTTTGACTGAAGCAATCCAACCAATCAGACTTCAGGAGTTGCGACAGCACGTTATCACGTGAGTCACTCAATCACATCTGTGGAAACACATGAACTGACGCACTGCATCTCTCTTGACTTGAACCGTGATTTCGGGCCTTTTATATTGTTGCACAAGTAATAAACGGGTAAACCTGACCATTGCGTATCTTAGGACAGTGAGAATATAGAGCACAAAAACAAGATATAGTCTTCGGTCAGTCTCTAATGTTGTCAGTGAAAAATTGTTGTTCTGGAGACTCGATCGAAACCGGTTGACCAAATATATTCCGTCCGATTCTCATCGTTAGGAAAACAATAAAACCAAGCAGTCCAGAGAGCACACCACCAGAGGTGCTCCGCACAAACTCTTAACCTATAATAAATAATTTTAAATTCTCTTTTTACATTATATAAAAAAGTATATTCACGTAGACGTTTTGAGGTTTTCTGTTTCGCCGCAAAACCGTTACCGCCGGTTGCCCAAAACCACATATAACTCCCGCTACATATCAAGAAGATTGCAGATTTTATGTGTATTGTATTTATATCAAGGCGATAGATCAATCAGCTGTAAGATATTGAACTTTATCACTGGCTAAAATAACAGAGTAATCAACATTGAAATAATTAATCTATACATACCCTAACCTATCTACGAGAGACCAATCAGCTGTTTGATATTGAACTCACCCGTCAGTTCGGAAGAGAGACAACTCAGCTATTTTAACCACAAGCTAGGTCAACGAACCAATCAGCTGTGGCATATCGAACTTTGCCTCCCCAGTGTCCAGACCCCACGAAGGATGTAGGATTGTAGGGCCTATGTGACGCAGGCGGCAAGGAGAGCTGCATTCCTGGACCATGGAGTCACGAGCGGTTCGGGCGTCCTGCGAGTCTGCGACCCACACCGCGGCCCTTGCCATTCCGACGTTTACGACAGACCATTGCGAACTTGAAATCCGGACGATCCGATCTCTTTGCGAATCTAATCAAATACGGGAGTGTTTGCCTTCTTAAAACGAATTCCTCTCTAGTTAAAGGGTAATAAAATTGTACGTACTTTAGATAAATTAGCACTCATTAACGTTAGTACCTTAATATTAAAAATTAAACAGGGACTAAAAATAAGTACTACAAGGTTAAAAATGTAGAAAATCAATGTTACCGGTACCGACGTGTCAGTGCTACAAAAAATAATTTAACACCCAAAATGATTATCTAATAATTTACCAAACCACACTAACCTCGCTAACACTGAACCCAAACTAGTTTATAATCATTATCTGTACATAATTAATATTTCGTTGCGAAGGATTCTCATAATAATAATTGACGTCGTAGTTTTACTGAATTATTTACGTGTTCACCGTGTGCCGTGTACCGCACTTGATGTACGGACAAACAGCTGTGGCACTTCACAAATAGAGCCCGGTCTGCCCACATGCCTGGCACGGGCTGCGGCCCCACGGCCCCACACCTCTCGCGTCGCGCGACCGCGGCTAAGCCCATAAACGTCTCCCTGGACCCGCCGGAGATCGTCCGTGAGTTCCGTACATCAAGAAATGCTGCAAGAAAGTTAAAATACACCTCAGCAGTCAGAACGCTTGCATGCTAAACGGACCTCCATTGATTTTGTTATCACTCGCGATGACACAAACTTAGTCAATCATAATTGAAGCCACATACTACTGGACCTGTTCTCTATAAGACTAACATCCCGAACCACATTTGTAGGTTTACCGCAACCTTAACTATATGAAGCAGTATACCAAGTTGTATCACAATATTCCAGATAATTAGTAATATATTTTCATTCTTACAGTATATTTTAGATCAGATTAGATTAGATCATTGAAATGGCAACCATACTACAATGAAGGAATTTTAAGCCAAGTATGAATGAGGATTGAATGTAAGATGATTGTGGCGCGATCTTGTAGTCTTGTTACTGACTACGGCTGACATGTTCCTTAGACAGGACTGTTAATTAATAGCCCAACAACCGATGACAACTAATGGACCTTCAGTTTAAGGTGGAATCCGAACCACGGCCTCTGAATTACGAATTGGTCTAACTATGAATTAATTTCCCATAAGATTAACGTTATACCTTAAAGACAGCCTACTGTGTTTTCCATTATCTCAGTAACTGATTCCAATGCAATTCCAATGGTGCAAATACAGACGTAATTTTTAAATGTATTACTGTATATGAAAAACTCCCAAAACCGCACATCAGATAGTTGATTTTCCAGAATTATGAAATTGATAGAATAATTGCGCAGTAAAAGCCTATATTTGTTTCGATTTTGATTTTTATCGTGAGTTATAATAAATAATTTGTTACTAAAATTGGTTACAATAAAATAGTGATAGTTATGATATGTTTAATCATAAACTTAATTTTATCTTGAATAAAACGAATACAACTTTGAATACAACTTTACAAGTACAGCTTATTTGTAAAACGATAAATATCTATACATTGAATAAACAGTGAATACCTTACGTGTAACGTGGCAGCGATAGCAAAATACAGTACAATAAATCATTAGAATTATTCCGATTTATTTTTCTATTATCCAGCATTACCAGCTAGATAGCCTCAGTAAAAAATGAATTCGATCGTTTTTGTGTGCGATAATTATATAAGCATATTATACACATACATAAACAATGGAAACCCCCTTTCTCGCGATGAATTCACCGATGGAAGATGGAAGCATAAAAAGGAAAGGTAGAGAGCTCTTCTAAGACCTAACAGCGGAAGTCTTTCACGTGTAAAGCTAATTTCTACAGTTGTACTAACATCCTGTTAATCGCCAATGATTACGTTCATTGGTTATTTATTTTAATTCTCTTTGTACTACTGAATAGTCGACGAGTTGAAGACATCCAAAGAGAACCTTTCCTCTCCAATATCTGGCGAGAGGTCCAAAATAAGCGGTCGCAACTGCCAAAGTACGAGGGCGGCGAACAGCGACATGACGGCGCTCACAAGTCGCGTGATGTAAATGCGTGACACAAGACAAGCAAGGGCGTAACGTCTATTAGAAATGGATTTTATTATTTCTGAAATATATATATTATTTCCATAATTTATTGTGTAAACTATAGCTACTGTACTTATTACGTCTTATCCTTTCACTTTTCATTTCTCCCTCGCTTCTTAAACCTGTGTACATTATAAAACAGTACAATGAAAGATTGAACATTGTATCATAGACTAACTGAATTCGGCCTCGGCAGATTGTAAAGAATGAATTCGGGTTTTGTACCTCTTCCACTCGCAGGGTGCGTGTGACATGTTGTAGCGTTGCTACAAAAATACCATATGGTTGGAGGTACAATACCTGCACTCAGTCTCTACAGCCCTACAACGGTAATGTGCCGTCAACTTGGACCTTGTCTAGAATTGTACATAGTCTAGAAAATAGTCTAGGATATGAAATGTTACTAACGTTTTGACCGAGGGGAAATTTAGGCTGTAAATTCAGCTGTTGTCTTTATATGGTTTAAACCTTATAACGACAGGCACGAACTTAACCCAGCTATTTATAGGAATTCTTATGAATAATAAGATTAAATAGTGAGGGGTTATGGTAATATACTGAAAGCGTTCAGGAAGACTGGATGTTAAAGAATAAAGGATGTATTTTCCATTCCACAAAACGATTTACCCAAAAATGGAATTCTTAAGATAAAAGATACAAAAATGAATAGTAAAATGCTTGTATATGTACATAATTAGTATAATGTATTGGCTTCAAGCAGATACGAATGCTTCAATATGGCCTAATTGGTCAGAGGTACAAACGAAAGCACAAGAAACAAGAGTGAATAAACAGTTTTCTGTTTTACGTCAGCTATTACGATGTAGTTTTCCACGATTCATCAAATGCTCTTTAAATTTAACAATAAATTTGGTTATTAAAAATTTCCTACTTGGGGGGGAAATTCCTTGAATCATCTCTGTTAAATACGTATGGTAGGTCAAGTGTGTAAACTAGGCCTAGTATTCGAAAAAAAACTTCCGATCACAAGTTTTGACATTAATTGGTCAATCAAAACAATAATTTTCCAATGTAATGTCAAAAATCAGTAATAACCTCTATTGAATTGTTAGCTTAAAAAATGTAATAGATCAATATCAATTTAATGAAATGAAATGCGGTCATAAAAACAATAGATATCCCAAAAAAGACTAGTGAAGTGTATTATTTATGGAATTGTTGTGAAGAAATGGAACCTTGAAAGATTAAAAAATAACAAAATCTTATCGAAATGTGATTTTAATAAAATTATAATAAATGGAAATCTGGTAGAAAATATTTTTCCCCATTTTAATTAACTGAATTTGTATAAACCAACACCCAACAAGAATTACTAAAATTCATTCAATAGACACCTTTCAATTCGAGACCTTTGTCTCCAAAAAGGGTAGATAAATGGTTCATCATTATTTTAGAACCCAAATTAATAATATACCCACATTAGTCCGATAGAAAGATAAAAACCAATAAAATTACATTTAAGCTTTTGAATGTAAACAAATTAAAAATAACTACCTTATTAAAGAAATTAATATATACTAAAAAATACTATGAAAACTTATAACTCAATGGTTTACTTTTCATGTCCGTATATTGTATGATTATTAAAATTATGGAGTAACTGTGAGGGGAATTAATGATCAATTGGCATTAAAATATACTAAAGAATAGGGAACTGTAAAAAATAACCTGCATTTAGAACTAAAACCTGAGTTAAATTTGTGCATTACGGATTTTTCAGCTGTTTAAAAAATTAAATTTTAAGAAATCTAAAATGAAAATGTGCTTGTAAACAATTACTTTGTTAGTAACGGTAACAAAAAGTATTGACTTTCCTTCCTAGGTTCAGCTTCATATATTTTAGATTTTTTCCTGATGCACGACCCAAGCCGTATATTTATGTGACAGTTTGGCCACAGATTTGCTTTGGCAAGTGTACACAATAGTCGCGTTCCAAGGCGAAAAATAAATAAAACATAATCAACAAAACATTTTCCAAATATTATAACCCTCAAATAAATTACACGGTATATCAATTTTCCAGATTTTGTCATACATTAAATTTATATTTAAACGGACTAAATGCCTGGTTGTAATTACTAATTATTATTTTTTGGGTTTCCTTAAACAAATGGACGCACTTTTTGCGATACGGTTCGTAAATGAGGTTATTTTTGTCGATTGTTATTGGTTTTCAAACCGATAACATCGAATCAAACCACCGAAATCAAACCTATTTTGCATAGTGTATAATCTTCGTGTTCCCATAAAGAAATCAAGTAATCATAATATGTAGTATGATGTTTGGTGTTTTTCATTAACCAATCAATAATACATAAACAAAAACAACAAAAAATACCAAGTGACTACATGAGAGGTTTCCGTAACCCCTTGTCCAGGCAAGATGACTCGTGTCAATCATTTATGTAAATTATAAAGTTGTTTGAATGTTAATTAAAGTATTATGAACTGTCGGCACTAATAACGCTATACTATTTATATAAACTTACTTCAGTCAATCGCTAACGAGCAATCAGCTAGCTAACGCCAGTTTTATGATTACTGCAACTGCCCCGACCGGTTGTGTTCCAAGATCTCATAAATCCCACACAGTTTTATTCGAACTTAACGAGCAATATGTATTAGATACGACCAAACATGTATTATTACGACAAACGTCAGTGTAAAACAAGTTTCGACAGCATAACAAATAAACTAACCTAATTTCAGAAGCTCACTGCCTGCATCGTAAAGCTGTCAGTCATAATTGTGTCAAGGACAGCTGAATGAGTATGTCCAATAAAAACACCGGTTACGGATATATGGACACGTGATCACGTGACGTCACAGATGATGGGCGACCGAGCTCACCTGAGCGGCAACTGAGCAGCTGAGCGGGGCCGATCAGTGGTGCCACCACCGCGGAGATAACAATCCCAAGCCCTCCCCGCCGTTGTAAACGGGCCGTATCAGTGTTGATTAGATACGGAGAAATGAAAACATTTGTTAATTAAATTCCCTCGGCTATTCTATTATGGTGCAGCGGCTAATAGTGATATATAATTTCACGAAATTCTTTACATATGGTGTAAATAAATAAATCTTCAAGTTACTGAACGAAATCCCAATGATAATTGACAAAAATTGTGGAAAATACTGTTACCAAAACAGTAAAAAGGTCTAAATAGAACGTAATACATTAATTAACTTCGTGATAGTGAAAGGAAACAACTTATACTTCAATATTCATTGATGAAAGTCACTCAGGCTTCTTAACCATTACTATAATACGTTACTTCTTAATCGTTCGTGCATAGACTAAACCGTTCGGATCGCAGTGAGCTTTATAACCAACAAAATCCTAAAAAAAACCGAGACCTGTTTGGTAATATTTTATTCCAAACTCAGTTTTCAAGAACTTGAACGAAAACGAATCAGCTTTCCTTTGTTAGAACCAACACAACTCGTTGAGTAGACAACAAGAAGACAAATAATCAGTGAAGGTGGGTTGAAAATTGCTGTCTAAAACTCCATAAAATATACACACTTAGTTGAAGACATTGACGATAGACACGACCATAAAATGAGATTTACACTAGTCCACGTCATTTACGACTTCCTCGAGTGTACCAGACACGGACGAGCCTACCTGGTAGACGCACTGCAGTGACGTCATGACCAGCGGCTCCAACACTCGCTCTCGCGTGACCAAACTAATTAGATGGCGTCATTTCTGATTCTTCACCGACACAACAAATTGGGGTCGCGTCGTATGTCGTTTTTACTAAATATTTGCTAAACTAAAATAATATGAATTGAAATGTAACAAAAACGACACCATAATATGGTGTTAATTATAACTTAACTTACACTAAATTAAATGGCTAGGTGGTGGTTCAGCACAAATGTGCTCGCATAGTAATTCCCGGTTAAACAAATTAATTAATAAAGATCCGGACAGTTTTGTTTTGAAACTATTGGCGGATCCAGGGGGGCTATGGAGGCTGCCCTTTGACCTAATATGTATATAAGTACAAATAACTATAAAAATATGAAATAAAAAGCGGACGTATTAAAATTGAAGTTCTCTCTCGGGAACGCATGAATGTGTTCCACTTCTGAAAATACATACACTTATAACCTTGTATTTTTTCACTTCTACAAATATAAACTCATTGCAACAAGTACGCTGGTTTGCGTAATAATCGAAGCGCTTGAAGTCACTTGGGCGGCGGCCGAATACCACAAGCTGCAAACGATATAAATGATGATGGTGACAGTTTTCTTAAAACGAAGTGACAGTTTGCACGTCAAAATGTAGATACTGACAGTCGGTTTAGGTTAGGTTAGGTTCTTTGTATGATTATACCCAAACCATCCACAATTTGGGCTAACAATGAACCTCTACTATTCCTAGACACAACATAGTTTTCCTGAGAAAAACTGGAACTGAAACGTACTTGGAATGGACGTGTGCAGTATTAGTACACGTTTGACGTGCAAATTGCTTCTGCCTTCAGTCTATTTGGAACATCTTGTTTTATATTTAAATCTCGTTAGTGTATTGTATTTGTTTATTTTGTATTGTATTTGATAACAATTTATTTAAGCATTGAATTAACAAGTTGACGTTACCTATTACGTGATATTGTTGACTACAGTAAATTACGTGAATAAAGAAATGGATCAATCTTCAACCATACCAAATATGTGGTTACATTTGTAACTTAACATAAATATAAAAATAGCTAGGTAAAAGTTGTTGGAATGGAAACCTGAATTCTACATCTATTTTAATGTAATACTTAGATCTATAAACTTACTAACAATTAATTATTATTCACTCTTCCTATTAAAATAACCTAAAAATAGTCTGCATGGGGGTAGCCGAAATAGAACACTTTAATTGTGTTCTAGCGAAGGGTCGAACTGGAACACTCATTAGTGAGGATTTAGAAGGGCCAACTAGGAGCCTTCGAGAACGGTGCAGCCGCCCGGCCAGGTAGCGGCCTCAAAACGAGGGAAAAAGGGAATTTTTAATTCCTAGGCAAACCGCATAATATATAAGATTTCAGTAAATAACATGTTATGGAATGCAGCTCAGAATGGTTTAAGAGCTAGATATAATTAGTGTTATAACAATATAAAGGGAATTTTTAAATTCCCATGCAACCCTCGTATATAAGATTTCAGAAATTAAGAATTTATGGATTTATAAACTCAGAACGATTTATTAAGTCTGAATAGGTCTACACTACGTAGCCGATGGATCCTCGGGTACATGCGTCCGGCCCAGGTTGGCCATAACTCCTCATCCCTCGACAGCTGTGACTGCAATGAGTCACGTATAGATGATCCCACAACATTAATAAACTTTTTAAACGACTCAGAATTTTAATTTTTTTATAGCATTTCCGGAAAGTTTGAAAACAAAGTAAATGATACCAAATACGATGGTGTTCCCTGTATAAATCCTGTTTATATTCAAATATTTGTATACTGTATATGTACAGGTATAATTTATAGTAAGATATTTTAGAGACCATTGTCGTGTTTAATATCACATTGCTTATTTTCTTTTAAACTTTCCAGAAATGTCATGGAAAAAATTACATTTCGAGTAATTTAAAAAGTATATCAATGTAGTGATATCACCAATAGGTGACTCATTACACACACAGCTGAGCGAGGGAGAAGGAGATTAGGAGGCCGGCCCGAGCTGGGCACAGGTAGCTGAGGGTCCATCGGCCAAGTTAGTGTGTACAGACTATAATATATTATTACAGTTTTAAACCGATAAGGTTTAAAACAGCTTTGGTTCCAATGAAAGGGGGCCCTCCGGTAATAAATATCGGGGAGTATAAAACTTAACCACTTCAACAATAAAGTCTCAAGTCTGCACTCATGAATTTAAACTATCCGGAACTCGTAACGTACTAATTGCGACTAGACATTGACTGACGTCGATAACTCATCATTATCCATACAAGAGAATGTGTCGGGTCAACTTGGTAGTAAATCTCGCAGATAAGAATGCGTCCCAAAATAAACATGACCGCGTAACGGCTGTTTGGTTGCTGCAGGTTAAGGTTATCTTGCGGTTAGTCCGAAAATCGATATTTAAAAAACATTTATGAGTTCCGACGATCTCATCGTGGAAATTTTTTGTTAATGGAATGATAACTTTTTTACTGAATGATTAATACTTGTATGGGGAAAATTGCGTCAGGGGTTTTAGTAAGTTAAAATAGAAAAATTGGAACCCCCAAAAAGCTACGAATGAGCATTTTTTTTAAATTATATAACATAACAATGGTCGAGAATGGGTTTGACTGGCTCGAGATAGTAATAATCGAGACGAAGTCGAGTACTTACTTTTTTACTGAATGATTAATACTTGTATGGGGAAAATTGCGTCAGGGGTTTTAGTAAGTTAAAATAGAAAAATTGGAACCCCCAAAAAGCTACGAATGAGCATTTTTTTAAATTATATAACATAACAATGGTCGAGAATGGGTTTGACTGGCTCGAGATAGTAATGATCGAGACGAGTACTTGAAACGACCGAGGATGGACAAAATGTTTTGACATAGATATTTCTGAGGGGGGTATTGGTAATCCGTCAGACTAAAATTTGAAACGGAAGTGAAGTCCTAATGTTATAATGACAGCTGTTTAGAGGAACTGAAAACATTCCCTTTATATATTTAAACATAATCTTGCCTATTCTATCTATGCTATCCGTACCCTGTGGCTTTCGATGGGCGGTAGTTCTTCTAACCTATTGAATACAGTAATGTTATATTTTATTGCAATGCCATGTGTTGCGAATGTTTTATCTAAGCCTTACGACCGAAAACGTTCGCCCCAATGAAAATGATGCGAAGGTAAAAAACACCTGATGAAAACAGTGATTACGCTTTAAGAGTTGAAACCAAATATAGCGGTACTTAATAAGACTTAAACTACTAATCTGGAAAAAATAGGGACCTATCAACTTTTACCCAAGACCAAAGTTTTTAAATACGGTCCTGCAATTCCAAGTTTCCCAATAAAACCACACGACTTTTCACAGGTGTTCCAGAGTTTCCCATTCTTCCCGCGCCCTTTTTGGAGAAACTCAAGAAGAGCCAGGGAGAGTCGTCGACGTATTTGAACAGTAACAGCATTTTCCCCAACAAGCCGCGACCTGCTTGGCATGCGCGCCGACGGAGGTTTGCATTTCGCAGCCAAATATGACATTTGGTATTCAAAGCTCGGCCGGGCTCACCTCACAGGAGGAAATAGTGGCGATACATCATTGTAATAAATAGACGTGGCTGGCCGCCACACGCTACACTCGCGTCATTCTATATTTGTGCCTCACATCGCGCCAGCCGCCAAGTAAACACTACAGGAACAACACCTGCAGTACAACTTACGTGTTAGCCGCCAGTCACTTGAAGCGATCATTATAATTTTATAAAAATACAGTTACAGTAACACAGCAGATATCCCAACAACGTGCGCACTGCGCAGCCTAGCGGGTAAATGAAGTATTAGCGATTTTTACACCAATCTGAATATAATGATTTCGAGAACATAAAACCATGTTTAAAATTACGAAACGAGACGAACCTCAAAACCTCAAACGTTACAGTCAGTTAAGATGTAAAGGAGGAGAATTCTTTTCAAACGAAGGGCTTTACTTCCACAGCATAACCCTGTAGGCGAACACCCCAAAACCATCCAATGAACCCGATTCTCTCTAATGTTTAAAACAGTGATTCCATGGTTACAGTATAAACTTCTTGGTCTGAAGGTCGCCGATTAGAACACTCGGCGTGGCCTCGTAGCGGCTTCTGTTTAAGAGGATTAGTACAAAATCCGGACACAGAGCTGAAAACAACTTGACTGAGACCGCGGCGTGTCCTGTAATCCAGCTACTTTGAGGTCACGAATAGTGGATGGTTGTGAGCGATGGTCGGAGGGTGTAGTGTTCACTTCCGTGCGTCCGCACTATTGAGTACTACGTTAATCCGCAAAGTCCATTTTCATAATTAGTCCAGTTCATAATTTAGAGACAGTGGTTCGGACTCCTAGTTAAAATGAAGGTCCCTTAGATATATGCCATTGATTGTTGGGCTGTTATTTTTAAGAGTTCTGTCTAAGGAACATGTCATTAACAAGACTACGAGATCGCGCCACTATCATCTTACACTCATCTCTCATTCATACTTGACTTGAAATGCCTACCTGGTTAGGTTACCATCACTAACTAACCAACAACGATTACAGATCCCGAAATGTAGAGAGGAAATGTATCTGTAGTGATAAGAGGTCCCCCTAATCAGGGGCTTGTGGTGAGTCCCAAACCATGTCTCCAATCCCCAAAATAAAAAAAACAGCTCTAGAAACACTCTGGGTAACTGCTCACATCTTAACTCAACGTTTGCCGGTTCGATTCCAGGCCCAGTTGCCATTTGCGCCGATTAGTTAATTACCTACATTATTCGCGATAGTAAATAAATAAGCGCGATAGTAATAATATTCGCGCAGCTCTATAAATAAGTCAATAACTCTTATCCCTCAAGAAGTCGATGTCAGGTACCAGGAACTCGGTTTGACCAAACATTATAAAAACGATACTGGCACAGGCTTTGATTTACGAAAAATAAAATACCAACAAAATAAAACGTAATAAGAGGAAGAATAAAAAAAATGAACTCACAATCACCAACAACGAAAATCAAACGAGGAACACGGATTTTCCAAACAGTGTTAAATGTTTTTCTACAGTTAAACAGAATGGAAATATAAGCTGGGAACAGTTAAACACAAATCCACTGTTACTAGTTAATCCGGCCAAGTCAAAACAAAGACGAACACCTGGCTATAAATCTCGCCGGCTCTCCGCAGGTGAAAATAACCATGACGCTGAACAGTAGCAATGACGTAGCGAGCTCACACGCGCGGCCAACTTGCTGCATATCAGTAACATCCTCCCGTCGAGTTATTTTATTTATACCGTTAAGAGTTTTTTTTGACTAGGGAGTGATATCCCTACAAAATCATAAAACCCCATATATTTGGAAGGCTTTAAATGTCCCTGTGGAGACGTTAGACTATTGAGATTTACATCCTGAAATCTTAAAATACCCCCGTCGCAGTAGACCTGCGTACTTAGCGAATTTCCAAATCAATTATATAATAATGAATAATACTATATGACAAGTTTTATAAATATAAGTGGATAAATATGAGAGCTAGTTATTTGCCTATTCTCCATAAGATTAACAGGGGAAAGATTATGCAGGTTTGCTGCTGTGAGGAAAATTGAAAGTAGGCATTTCTAGCATAAACAATTTTTATTTTTTCCACCAATTTACCAAGTATATACCAAGTTTCTTAACATCTGTCCATAAATAAAGGAATTTGCCTATTCTCTATATGATTAACTTGTGAAAAGAGGAGGCAGGTTAGCTGCCATGATAAACACATAAACTATGATTTTTAGGCACGAATAAATAAATCTCAACCACATGAAGGTAAATACCAAGTTTAATCCAAAAATATTGATTGGTGAGTATTAATATTTCCTTTTGCTCCGTTAGATTAACATTGACGCCCCCAAATACAACATACTGTGTTTAGATTTTTTGATATCTCGGTAACCGTTGGAGATAGAGAAAACCTTTAAATAACTAAATTGTGTAGTTTTTAAGCTTATCTTAATAGTGAAAGATAAAATTTAAAAAAAACATGTGAAAAACGCAAAAACCCGAATTTTTTAGTACAAAACCTCCCAAACTACCCGTTCCGGTTGACCGATATGTATGGATTACGAACTCGTTTGAGTAAATGTAGGAATACACGTCTTGATCATACTATTTTTACGAGTTATCTTGTTTACAAACATATATGTATACAAATATACATATACATATATGTATAATTTTCAACGACTATTGTTTTTGGCCTCTCGTCACCTCAAAACGAAAAAATGTCATGGCAATAGCGTATAGCCATGAGACCTACGGTAATAGCTTCTTCCCTACGGGAAATTTTCTGAAATGAATGATGGCTCGGAATTCAGAATTCTTTCCCCTCAGTCTGAAGCGACAACCTGGCCAAACGTTCCAGTGACTCCTCACTAATGCGCGTGCCAATTCCCAGTCCAACCCAGGAACTAATAACGCGTGCCAATTCAGGGACGTAGTAACCGCCTTTCATCTTGGAGTCACTATTGGAAAGGAATCTGCTTTATCTATAACATTTGATTAAAATACCCTGCTATCCTACTAAGCTGTTATATCTGATGCTACAAAACAACAGGAAAATAGAAAATTTGACACTAATCAGATTCTGTTAATTTGGTTAGATAAAATTTAGGCAAACCGCTTCGGGAACTAATATTTCACTCTTATTTCTTGACGGATTTTAAAATAAGATGAATGTTGAAAGATTCATTTTGGTTCACACGGTTACAGTAGGGTCTACCACTTTTCAACTATGCACACTGCGCCCCTACTGGAACACTGTCTTCAAACCCCAAATGTAATAATCAATCATAATATGTAATAATCAATGCTAAATCAATCACCCGTTGGCAATAATTACCGACAAATATTCACAAGGAATAAATAATCAGAAGTCTCTTTCACACGGCAGTGACGTTTGCCTCAAACGTTTAAAACAAACTATTATTTAAACCACAACAAATTATCCCCTAAAGGGTTTTAAATCATATTTTGTGGTAATCAAGATATAAAAATATATGTACATGTACGTCATGAGACATCTTCGACAAACAATTAGCGCAGTATGGAAAGTTATCAGTGTCCAGTAAATAGACACAGATAACTTTTACACATTCGCTACATAGAGATTAAATTTATTCTCTATGTAGAATCTCAGCTGGTTAAAGTGGTTAAAACCTCACTTCATAACCTGAAGGACACCAGTTAGATCTGAATTTTGAAAGGCTATGTATAATACTACGACAGGATTCGATGACAGTCCGTTAATCTAATTGACCCTCAATGGAAAGTAAAATCGTGTCTGTAACACAGTACTGTATTAATAGCTGAGACATGTCACTGACACAATATCTGAAGACATTTCAGAAGACTTTGTTACTTCTCTGACTTTGTCGCTGACATGTGTCAAAAACTCCAGTGTCAATGCGAATTTAAAATACGTACCCAGTAGACTGGTGTCTCACGAATAAGAATGAACGTACGTACCTAAATTTTATTTATAATAAATTTTGATTTGGAAAATTACAGTTAGATAATGTGGGTTTTAACGTAATCTGAATGCAAAAACGAGTTTTAGTTACACCGAATAAAAATACCGTAAAACTGTAACATTGATGGATGCTGATGGCCGTAGCACGCCCCAGGGTGACACTACCTAGCGTGACGTGATGACAGGTTGCCGCAGCGGTTCTCGGAACCGCCCGTCACACACTATTAGATTGCCTCATACACATGTCATCCCGAGTTTCCTTCATTTCATTTTTCTCGCTATTTCACGTTTCAAGAATGTCTGAGGGCATGCCACGGCTGTGAAAGGGCTCAATTATCCCACACTCTTGCGCCTATACGTCACCAAGCTGTATCTGGACAACCTGTATTACCTCAACTCTTGCCGGAGATTCTGTGTCCATTTCATAAGATCAACAACTGCGAAATAAAAGTAATACTATAGTTGCATAAGATCCTATCTCACAAGACCCATAAGGACACCTCGACTGTGTGGCGAATTAAAAGACAGCGAGATCTCGCCATAGGTTCGTCATTAATAATCTGACACAAGTCTTCCGCCACTGGTTTCGATCCAAGAACGTTTAAATTGGTGAGCTAAGACAAACAACACTGCGTTTTACCATAGATGAACGGATTGAACGGATAGTAAAGTAGATAGTGCACGCCCATGTTAAGGATGAAGACGGTACATCGTACCGCCAATTGACGTAGTAGGTACTGCCATCCTCAGATAGCGCTAGTGTCGCAAATGACACACCTGACGGCGTCACAGAGGCCTAGTTCACCGCTAGATCCGACAGATGGCAACACTTGTCCTGAGGATTTTATCGTCTTCACTAAGTCCCATAAGGTGCCTCCTCTCCTTATAATCCGTTCCTCTCTGGTTTTACTTGCTAATAAAACTGTATTTTTGGATCTTATGACACAAAAAGTGATATATTTCAATTTTACAGATTTTTATCTTATATTCTCGGAGTTTTGTGTCTTCAGGTTTTTCAAACACAAAGAAGAACTTAGGTGGCCGGGAAACCTAATTTAGCCTCACCTGACATTCCATAATAACAAACACCTGTGAACTGATATTACGAGTTTGAGATTGCAGGTACAACAATTCTGACCCTCCTGGCTGATGGTACTTCTTCATTCATGGTAAAATTCGTAGCGGTTTTTGGTGGCATGTTTAAAAAGCATACAATTACGAAAACCCCTACTAGAGACACCCGGTAAACATGTTTCTGGCATTGTAACTTTGCTGGTGATCGTTGTAGCCTTGTCTGTCGTACTGTGTCGGTATCTAGACACCGCGGACGCTGGGCGCAGTGTTGTGGCGGGTGGTGACGTCACGTGTCCGGGTCACCGGGGTCACGTGATGACCTCACCTCCTGGGAACATCCTCGCAACACGTCACCGCCGCGTCTGTTCTACTGCTAGTAGTCTGCTACCATTACGTATGTAGTGACTACGAGCACCATAACTACACCCCGAGTGCCGGTATGCTGCACGGAAGGTTCAGAATCCTGACGACTATAATGCATTCATATTACACGTAAACGTAAAGTATTATGACATTATGTCTTCTTCTACTGAATAGACTCAGACAAATTTAAAATCAGTAAATGCCAAAGCTGTTCACCGTCGCGACCAGTCACCTTCAAAGTCAGACGCTTTTCATTTGGAATAGGCGTAAAAATCTGACGACGACACCCCTGGACGACAAAGTCCGTCTGAGTTTGAGTTTGCAGACAAGCGAAATGTTTACATGGGAGATGTATTCAATTGTTCGATTCCGGTGAAATTTTTAATGTTGGCTAAACCCTAGTACATCTAGCACCACCTTGCTGTAAGATATGCCATCCCAGTTTAAAATTCGATCCGAAATCGAACAGGTAATCTTCATTTTATACTGTAGCAAGAGTATTAAGGTATGTTTACGGCACCTACCAAACTCCCGGACGAGAATGTAGGACACTTTTTTAAGATAGGAGTATCGCACGAAGCGAAGGCGGTCCAATAAACATCGGTATAATTGCAGTAACGTCCACGCGCCAAGTGCTAAACCCAGATCCAACGGCCGGCCTAATTGTCAAAGTTGGCCGCCGCCCATGTGGTGGGTGTGTTGCTATCATTTACTGTCCATATAGGCCGGCCGGCGCCGCCTTCTACAAACTTTATAGTCAAAACTATTATCCGGCAATAACAATTGTACCGGAGCAACAATTGACACAAATTGGATTTATCTACCACCACAAAGTATTGGATATACTGTAACAGTTTTACCGACGCGGTCACTCTTGGTGTAACGTAACCGGGTCAGGGTCAGAGACCTTTTTACTTTTTCCTCCATATACATAGTAACTGATGTTGGAGAAAGTAGTCGTTTTCGTCAAAATTTTACTGAATTTGAGTTGAGACGTGATAATAAATTCCGTTTAGCGGTCTCCCCTGAATTCAAATAAAGTGCACGGAAGGTTCGATGTCTGTCCGACTATTAACAGCTTTGAATCTAACTAAACGTAAAGAATTAGTGACATGTCTTCTTACTTTTCGATCTCAGACTTGTAAAAATCAGTGCCATAAGTCACGTGCGGAACATCGCTCAACGTACGAGTTCTGCTCTGTTTGCCATTCGCATTCTTCGACCAACTTGTAGCAGGGAAGTTCTCATGGACGTCTATCGTGGATATTGCGAAAGTATTCTACGTTATGGAATTGCTATTTGGGGAAGTTCTTCTGAGCTGGAAAGAATTCTCAAGCTCCAAAAAAAAATCCTGAGACTCATTTTTGGCCTCTGCCCTCGCCATCCTTGTAGAGAAATCTTCAAAGAGGCGGGCATCCTTACAGTACACTCACTGTACATTCAGCAGGTCCTCACTCTGACGTTTGTAAATAGGAACCAATTCCTACATCTGGGACATTTCCATGACCACCGGACGAGAAATGGAAAAAATCTTAGCTATCCGAGGCATAGAACTGCAGCCTTTGAGAGGAGTCCGTTTTACAGAGGCATCACATTTTTTAACAAATTGCCCAGGTCAATAAAATCCCAAGGCTCTCTTTCCCTATTTAAAAGACACTTAAAGGAGTTTCTTGTGTCGAGTGCCTTTTACTCCGTCTCGGAATTTTTAAATCTCTGAGGTGTTTTAGGGGGCGCTATGCTCATTAAATGTTCCTATGTCATATGTTTGGTTTTATTATTTTAAATATTGACAATGCATGATATTTGTTACACGATTATTAACCGTGCTATAAATCTAACGGATTCAAAAAAGTGGGTTTCGATGTCTGTCCGTCCGTGTGTCTGTGTGTGTGTGAGCGCTCGCGCGTGTGTGTCTGGATGTGTACAGAGCCTCAGCCTACCCCATTGGTCCGATTCAGATGGAATTTGTCATATATGCATAAATTCACGGTATCTCCAGGCGTTTTTCGTTTTTTTGAATTTTTGATGACCTGATAAAGTATTACACGGGAGCTGCTATAGCTAAATTTATTAGACTCTGATCTACATGAGGATATTGATATTTCCCATAAGAACACTATTGGGCGCAGAGAGCACACAGTATTTATCGCGTACAGTATACAGTACTACAATTTTATCTGCAACCAACTCCAATATAAATCTTAAAGAGGATAAGGAAAAATTAATTTATTACTTATTAATCAATAATTTTGAATGGAACTTTATATTTAGCTTCATGTGTTTGAGATCCTTCGATTTATGCTTAAAAATCATAGTTTATGTGTTTATCATGGCGGCTAACCTGCATACTCATGTTAATAATATAGAGAATAGGCAAACTCATTTATTTATGGACAGATGTTTAGGAAACTTGGTAAAATGGTAAAAATAAAAATTGTTTATGCTAGAAATGCCTACTTTTAATGTTCCTCACAGCGGCAAACCTGCATACTCTTTCCCATGTTAATCTTATGGATAATAGGCAAATGACTCTCATATTTATTAACAGATATTTATAAAACTCCTCATATATCATTATTATTATTATTATATTATTGATTTGGAGATTCGCTGAGTAAGCAGATCTCCTGCGATGGGGGTATTTTGAGATACTTGTTAAATTTTACAGGTATGCAAGTGGTGTCATGTTATTCAGGATATAAGTTTCTATAAACTAGGAAATTCAATCAAAATCGTCATAGCCGTTTTTGGAAAATTTGTGTTTTACATTACCAAAGTATTTTAAGGGTCAACTTCCATTAAAAATAAGAATCTTAATAATGCTTAAGTCTGTCTTGCGCCCAATTTCATACACAGCGTAGTCTAGAAAGTGTGGTCTATCAGTGTAGTCTAGAAGATGTTCTTCGTTTGAATAACACGCCTTTTTATACATATTTTTTTAACGAATTTTTCTCCTTAAAACTGATAGTTTTACTCACTTCTCCAGTTCGTGATTCCTGAAGATACAATGAAAAATAGATATTCTGAAGAAAGCAATATTTTAAAGGAAGAAAATAAAACCGCATAGGTATTATTCCGGGCGCTTACAAGTCTGCTGAAGACACGGGGAGTGCTGACCTTTTAGCGCCACTAAAATGTTGATCGTAGATTCAACGTGACATTTGGCAGGTAGATGAGAGCGCGCGTCGTGGAGGGGAATGGAAACAACAGATCATCGTAATAAATAGACGAAGAGTTGCGGGTTGCGGCGGGGCTTCGTTCTGATGGGACAAACTTCAGCTCGCCAATCACAACTCGCCACTCGCCGAACCCACGTGTATAAAACTATACAGGGAAATAGAACACGAATTGAAATTGGCCCGAATAAACTGTATCATTGAACTGACTCGTCCCCTCTTTGATTAAAAAATCAAATAATGTTTAAATTCTAACAAAGTTTAAATTCAGTTTAAATACCTCTTAAAATTATTTGTTAAGTCCTTACAAATTTGAAACCTTAAAACCGTTATTTTTACAGAAATGCAGATTATGTTACATATTATTTGGATTCATGAACCTCGATGGTAAAAATTTAGAGCAGTTTTTGAGAAATTTAATTGGTTTATAGTGTTGAACACTAAAATATGAAAAAAACTTACAAATAAATATGTAAAATGAAAAACACCTGGAAATATGTTAAAACTAACTATGTACCGGATGAATCGAACCTGTAAACAAACATTTAAAAACTACCACAATTAAACACAACATTTTCAGAACATTCGGTTATTATCACGCGTTTAATGAGTTATTAAATCTTTATACCTTTCAAAACAAACACCCTAGGAAACAAATAGCTATTTAAGACTCATTTTGACGTGATAAGTTCAACGAACTATACAAACATCCTGTGTTTAGAAGTTTTATAAATATGCACACACTTGTAGGTGTTCACCCGAGCCTGGGGTAGATATCCATAACCCACTGGGTCCACATAAAAACCTGATGCATCGTGGATTTCGCAAGATACCTATTCTGCTATACCCTTGAATGGGCACCACTTCGACGGGAAAGGAGTGTGTGTGCCTCCACCCACCATGGATGGCCGCAAGTGACTACACCCGCTGGATCGTATCTAGTACTGTATTGACTCACCGCGGTTGGCTAAGCGATTCCAAAAAGCACCAAATCAAAATCACCGATTCCTTAATCCCTGGAAAACCAGCCCAAATGCACCAAACAGAATTTACAGATGATTGCACAAGCTAGTGAGGTGTTTGACGAAGGTTCAGGGTTGCGGAGCCGGTAGTCCGGAGGTGCCTGACCCGTGACAGTGCAAACGGACCGGCGCGGGCGGGATTACCTACCCCTCCTACTAACTAGGTCAAACACCTTTTGTTGGCGGGATGAAGAGTTTGTTGAGTATACCGTTATTTTTATTCATCACTTCATGGTGATAAATTTTAGTATACAGAGTGATTCAGACCACCCGTGCACTATTTATTACGGAAGAACGGTTTGAGATAAATATATGAGATAAAGTACTATCCCCTAAATTGCATATGGGCTTTTCAATGAAAATGTTTTTATCATGATTTTTGTACCTAACCTGTCAAGTGGGCGCTGCAGATGGCCATTTATCGATTTGTGGAATTCGGTGCTTATAGCATCTGATGCTTCTGGCATGACCGGTGAAGCCCTTAGCTAGCATTCGCACCACCTGCTCCCCCAGTCAAACCTCACTCTCGAAGGGAACGGGGCTCGACCAGTGCATTTAAGCACCAACCACAACCACGAGACCAATCCCAGGAGGGAGTGAAGCCACCTTCAGCCTTTTAGCCGGAATGTTGTTAGGCCGAGAACGAATCTCTCCCCAATTCGGAAGTCACAACTACCCCTGTTTCAAAGATTTCGTACCAAGCCATACGAACGAACCCCTATCTCAGTTTGTCGATTGGTGAGGGTCTTAGTCACTAACGGTTGAGGGTCGCACGCGCGAGGCGCGCTAGATGTTCAGTTGGAGGGCCTCTCCGGAACCCTTGACTACCCTTTAGTACCTGTCGCTCAACCTGGGGTCGTAGGCCGATCATTAATCATGGATTGTCATGTCGTATCCGTTTCCTGACACCAGACAGGTGACGCACCGTTACACCGGCTATGACGTGAGCGAGAACAATTGTTAAAACATATATAATTACAACAGCATTGTGTGGTGACGTCATTGGGCGTCTCTCCGGCCCACGACGCCTCGTGGCCTCACACTGCGACAAGACGAGGAGTTACCGACCGATGTAGTACCTACCGTAGTCGACACGACAAGACGAGGAGTTACCGACCGATGTAGTACCTACCGTAGTCGACACGACAAGACCCACCAACAACCCGAGACCAACGACGTTTTGAGCCCGCGGATACAAAAAATAATACGACCGATGTATGACCTACACCAGTACGACGATTATTAGCCTAAGTGACAAATACCAGACGATGTAGTACTCCCGACGAGAGACGTTAAATAAGTAAATGTAGAAACGTAATACCAAGGAGCTGGACTGAACCTAGTATAGTCTACAAAATGAGAAGGAGTGTATACTCCAAGTACGCTTTCGACAATACGCATCGTAGACGATTTACCGACCGTAGTCGAGACAAATAACGACAAGAGAAGTGGTCGAATCAAGTTATACACGTCGCTGATATAAAAAAGTACATTTACCTAACGACCGTCAAAAACGCTGGAAGTACTCGTACACTAAAACGAAAACAAGACCGTGAGAAAAGAACCGACCGATGTAGTACCTACCGTAGTCGACACGACAAGACGAGGAGTTACCGATAATATATATATCGACTAAAGACAACGATTACCGATGTAGTGACAAGACGACGACAGACATAGTTACACACGACGACAAAAAAACAACCCAAACCAACGATTTTTGAGCCGCCATATACAAAAAAATGTATAAAAATACAGAGATATTAGGTATGTAACCACAATAAACTCGTGAAATATCGTCACACTAGCAGACCTGCAAACTCGAGGTATTCACTTTGATTTAATATTAGCTTGTGATTATGCAAACTAAGCCTCATGATAACCACATATGATTATTGAGGAACTTGCATGAATGCGCCATTAGAATAACGTGATAAGTAAGTATGAAGTTTGCGTACACGAGTTAAACAAAATATATATTTCCAATAAGCATTAGTTGACCTTAACTAGCTTAACTTTTACCCAAGTTTTAACCACAAAATTTCAAATAATAAGGAGGTTATAACAATTTACATATTCTCCTTTCAAACAACGTCTGTTCCTTCAACTTTAACAATAAATGGTGGAAAAAGAATAATGATAAAATTAGCTTCAAAAACAATTTAGTATTTCGAATCATTGCTATATTTTAATTGGTTATTTAAGTACGGCAATTAATAAAAATTTTATGTTTTGTTTTGAAGCTCCAGAATCTTATGGAGGAAAATTAAAACTTTATACATCGCTTATAAATATTGTGATGAAACTCATAGTATAGCCTACCTTCAGTATAAAGTATATCTTCACCAAATTAAATTATAATGTACTGTAATCGTAATTACTGTACATGTAATTAATAATAATTACTCGAGTAATTCTTATCTATAATATTATAAAGAAGAGGTGGTTTCTGTATGTTTGTTTGTGGGTTTGTGTGTTTGTGGGTTTGTTGTGGCAAGTAAATGCGAAAAATACTGAACCGACCGGTTTGAAATTTTACACAAAGGTAGATCTTAAACTCATGCAACACATAGGCATACTCATTTCCTTAAAATCCTCTCGGGCTACGCCCTGTGAACGTCCTAAGTTTCAATGTTTACATTTTTAGAGAATGAAAACATAAAATTACTGGAATGTCAACAGCTGTGAATACTAAAATTTGACAGTTCGAGAAGAAGAAGAAGAAGAAAGAGCTGCCGTGGCCGTCCTAGGTTTCAATGTTTACATTTTCTAATGACAACATCCGTTTGCACTATATTTTGACAGTTCGGGAAGAAGAAGAAATAAAGTTGATTTTTCAGATAAACTGCTAGATCGAAATAAGTGAATTATTTGAAATAGCGGAATGGTAGATTTTAAGTTTTTTCCGACGACTGTCTCTATTACATTAATCCTTTTCCTCTCCCAATATTTGACATATGTTACTTTGAAATGTTGTAGACACTCCTGTTTTGTCATTTTGTAAACAATGAAGAATTAATTAACAATATCTTAAATGTATCTGTAGAGCCTACACCTTTCAGCCTTTTTAGCCCGTGCGAAGAACGGGTACTTTGGCTAGTAAGGAATAATGATATTGCTATGACAACCTTTTTAATAAGCCATACTTTGAGGTGTTGAACAGCGTACAAGAATCGAAGCGTGGGAATCGGTTTATTTCATTAAGAAACTGTTCGTTACATGAAACATGTAAATATTGCACATATTTATAAGAATTAAAAAGAATAGACTTAAAATTGTTACAAATTTACATTGATGAACATATAGCCTAAATTATGATACACATTGTTTCGCGGTTGTAATTACGGTCCCTTCATTGTGAAAGCATCATTTCCCTGATACCGTTTACTGAAAACGCAAATTGTCACAGGAAGTATAAATATTGTGGGCCGTTTACAGAATATGGAAATACGATAAGCTGTGTATAACATGAAACAAACGACAAACAGAATAACATGACGACAATTCCACGACCAATAAAGTGTGTGACGAAAGAGCTGGTGTGGTGACAACGGCTAGGCCCAACATGAAGGCAGTAAACACAGTAACTGATGTAAACAAAGCCGGTCTAGCTATTGTGCAACTGTCACAATAGTGTTAAGTGTTGACTGCGTCTCTCACTTGATTTACTGGGGCCATTAACTGGGTTAATCCTCCATTTGTCATCATAATGCTGTTCCCACAAGTCTCGTCGAGTTTAGTTACATCAAGTGGGGAAAATTGTTTTGAATTTCCTCGACTTAACGCGCTAATTTTTCCTCACGAGGCAAAAACGCTTTTTTGTCATTATTCTTAGTTAGATTACTTGAAATTGATAATGGCGTTGGTTAATAATTACTAAAGTATTATTTTATTAGACTTTCCTAACACGTCTCTGTAATTTACTACACAAAATTTCTGAAGGGGGGAAACTCCTCCCGTTTTCAAGTGACTACCTAATAATTACATTTTAATTAAAAGTTTTAAGATGTAGATATTTAATTACCACAGTATTAACAAAAAATAATTTTCTTATTTACTTAATTTTGACAACCTCCGGAAACGTAGTGTGGTGAGACACAGACGCGTTGGAAAAGTACAATAAAATAACATTAGCTATGTTTAGTCAGCTTTTATCTTGGATGAGTCGGACTGAGGAGTCTGGAGCAACGGTGACGCTGGCTCGTTTACGTACCTTACGTTTTTATCATCACTCCTCGCCAACATCTCTATCCGATTACTCTCTCTCTCTCTCTCTCTGTCTCTGTCAATCATGAGTCTATGTGTGCCCACAGACAATAGAAACTATATAGTGTCCGTGGTTGAAGTAAAAAGCGAAAAAAAGTAAAAAAGTCGCGCTAATCTGTATTGCATTTTCACAATTGCAGCAAAATAATTAACAATAGTAAGAAAGAGGAATATAGATTGAAATATTGAGGCTCAAGTTGGGGGAATCAGGATTGTAGGGTGTGAAAAAAGTTTTACTAGACGTGATCTGAAGGTCTAAGGAACATTCCAGTACCAAGACTACAAGGTCGCGCCACAGTTATCTTACACTTATTCCTCATTCATACTTGGATTGAAATACCTACCTTGATAGGTCGCTATTTCAGAAAAGTTATAAGGTCACCGTTTTGGATCTGAGTAAAATTCAAATTTTTTAATCGTCCGACACTACGCCTATTTAAATTGCTTTTTATTATGGGAACTAAAAGCTATTATTCGAGAGAAGAAAAATATAAATACCATAAAATCCATCACACTCATCAAATATTCTCTCATATCCGGATGGGCATAACCGTGTTAGATTAAAATCAGTAGAAGTACAGTAGAACCTCGGTTAACCGAAACGGTTACCAAAATATAAATAAAATGCAATATGTGAACAGACTTCTTCTACTCAATGGAATTTCCAAATCAACTTTCTATAATAATACATAGTATATGACAAGTATTGGTCAAAAATCTGTCGAATTTGAGTTGAGAATTTTATGCCGTATTGGGGTCCCCTGAATCCAAAATAAGTTATGATGTCTGTCCGAGTGTGTGTGATGTGAGTGTGTTTGTGTGTCTGGATGAACTGCCACAGAACCCCATTTATACCATTTAGATGAAATTTGGCATTTTTAATACATTTCATACCAAATTTTTTTCAACATCTTTATGAATTTTGATTTTAGGGCACTAATCTCCATATGATTAACATGGGAAAAGAGTATGCAGGTTTGCTGCCATGATAAACACATAAACTATGATTTTTTTAGCACAAATGTATGGATCTCAACCACATGAAGCTAAATATCAAGTTTCATCCAAAAATATTAGATAATAAGTGAAAAATTAATTTTTTTTTAATCCTCCATAAGATTAACATTGGAGCCTCAAAAATACAACGTACTGTGTTTAGATTTTTTTATATCTCGGTAACCGTTGAAGATAGAGAAAAACTTTAAGGAACTTAATTGTGTAGTTTTTTAAGCTGAATGCAATGGTGAAATATAAAATTAGAAATTTTTAGAAACTACTTGTGAAAAACGCAAAAACCCCATTTTGGGGTACAAAACCCCCCCAAACTACCCGTTCCCATTGACCGATATGTCTGGTTTACGAACTCGTCCGAGCATTTGTAGGAATACACGTCTCTACCAAATTTGGTCTCGATCGGACCTTTTTTACGAGAGTTATCGTGTTCACAGACACATATATACCATATATTAAACAATTTTCTCTATTGTTTTTGGTCCCGGATGGGCACCTAAAGTGTTAGAAAAAAATAGAAGTACATGGTCTCGGTTAACTCTTGCCCGTGAAGAACGGTAATAGTTTCATGGGAAATTCGCTAAAACAATATGCAATATGTGAAAAGCGATCTTTTGTCTCCAAAAAGAATGCTTAAGTGACTTTTTGGTGATGCGCGGCCAACATAGAGTTACGGCCGAAACTGAGTACCGTACTGTATTCCATAGTTTAATGATGATTTCCGTTTTGATCATTGAAAAAGCACTGTGTTTGATTTTAGATGTCTTCCTGTAATTATTTAGACAAAAAACATTCATATCAATTATTATTTAGATGGCTGTGGAAACTGTGTCGTCCTGGTTACATTACGAAGTCGTCTGCGTCCGACTCGTTTCGTATCGGTCGCCGGTGGCATCGTTTGTTACAGCTGACAATCTTTGTGTACACTTGTGTTTTGATTTATAGTTATTATTAAAATGTTTACTAATGCCATTTTGAGATTAAATGAGAATTTGCAGCGGCGGTTGAGGTCTAAAAACGTCAAAACGTTATGGGAAAGGGTTAACGTGTTGCAGTAGTATACCGTTTGCGATTAGTAAGTTTGTGTTTTCGGATGTTTTTAAATTAAGTTGTTTAGTTTATTCTATTTTATAGATCATTATAACATATTTTAGCTGAAATAAAACACTGTATTGTAAAGACCTTGTTTGTAAATAGTTTTTTTCCTACACACCATGTTAATGGGCAATTTTAAGCATGTATAAAAGTTTAACAGAAAAATTGGTTATCCGAAACGGCTCCCCTCTTTATTTCGGTTAACTGGGGTTTTACTGTATGTAAGAATAGTAGGCTATATCAAAGTTAAAAATTTCATTAATTTGTTATTGTTTGAAGGTGATTAAAAGCCAAGCAAATGCGAGCGAACAAAGCACGTGCGGTGTCCGGGAGACCGACTCGTCATCGCAGCTATTTATAAGACTGACGTTCGCCTCACCTGCGCCGCGGTGCAGTGGTGCAGTAGACAGTAGTAGAAGGTAGACGTCGGGCGACCTGGCAATGGGTGCAGAGAGGTGCACATTGCGTCTACATGCATTGTACACAGAAATATACCTGTGTTGTGACCTGTGTGTTGAATAACAAATCAATGCGGACGTTGCTACAGTGTAAAGGGTGGAACAGCTTGGATACTTTTGAATCTAACCGATTCAGTGGGTGTCTAGCTGATCTTTACCCGTCTAGATACCAATACCGGGCATATTAAAGGAAGTTGTAACAATCGAAACCAGATATGTAGTTGTGCTCAAGTGAACATCATTGTTCCCAATAGGAGTAAGAGTCTAGAAGGCGACTCCAGACTCCCTTTTGGTCAAGGACTTGACGGACCGAGGAGCGACCGAACTCGCCCTCACCCGCCTAATCCAGTCACTAACTCCTATCTCACGCCTATTATCTTTCGCGCATTGAATGCATGGTGATTATGCGAGTGCTCACTTTATTTCCGAAAGCCTCGATTGACATCCACACGCACGATATTTCCCTTGGGGTCGGGAAAGGATCCTGACCTCCAAACCCACTTATCAGTAACAACAACAGTGTTAATTATGCCGAAATTGAAAAATATGGGATATTCAGGTTGAAAACTGCTTATATTGATAACGTTGATTGACTACGTTTGACGAGGAATATCCATGTAGATTGAATGGGTCGACACCCCTGGTGACACCGCAAGTGTGTAAGGCGAATACGCGGTATTCGCCTCTATGGCGAGCATAGGCCCCCCTACCAACAAACTGTCATCTTGCACTTACTCTCAAGTGCAACATCCCTGTTGGAACAAGGGGTTATCATGAATCCCATCCTCTTCAGCAACGGTCCGACCCTAAGGCGGCGTCCTAGCTGGACCACAATAAATCAATAAGTCGCGCTTGTCTGTCGACAGAATTGAGTATCCACAGTGGGCCGTGACGTCGACAGTTCCCTCTCCATTCACCCATTGTAATCCGGCTACTTGAAGGTCAAGAATTGTAGATAGTTATGAGCGATGGTCGATGGATGTGATATTCTGGTGTCGATTCATCCGACCATCCGAATAATTAGACCAGTTTGTAATTTAGAGGCAAAAGTGGTTCGGATTCCGCATTAAACTACAAGTCACTTAGATGCCATTGGCTGTTGGGCTATTAATTAACAAACCTGCCAAAGGAAATGTCAACCTTAGACAGTAACATGACTACAAGATCACGCCACAATCATCTTACACTCGCTTATCATTGATACTCGGGTTAAAATACCTACCTGGGTAGGTCGCTATCTCAAAAAGTAAACTAATTGACGGTTGAGAAGACTTAATCTCGTATCGCAGAAGTGCCATAAAAGAATTTTTTAAGAACGGGAATGAATTTGGTATCATGTGTATGAAAAGTACCTAGCGGGAAAGACAGAGTTGATTTCAGCCTTCAAACTCCAAGGCGGCAACACCAACTAGAGTTTAGTTTCAGGTACGTTTAGCCAGAGGTATTGCAGCAGTTTCAGCGGAAACGCTAATGCTGTGATTCGCCTATGAAGCATCTACGCCGACGTGTAAGTTGCCAACACACTTATTGGGCGGAGGGGAAGGTGTATTTAGTTCGGGTATGCACCACTTAATGGTGTGAGTCCCACATAACCCTCGCGGGGGTACTCATAAAGAGTTACCAGCTGCCACAAACATGTTCAGGTACTCCGCGACAAATTAGTTCTCCCACTCAAACTTACAACTGTAGATTGAAAATGTTACATCTTTCTAATGGGAATAAAATCAAATATGGCGGAGGTACAGCAGACACTTAAAGTCTGACGATCCCCGCGACCATGGTATCTTTAATCTATCGTCCAGTTAGAACACTCTCATGTTTATCCATATATTTGACATCTTTTGTTACGACAGATTCGCTTCCGCGGACGATCGACCGGAACCTTAGAGGGCATCACGTGACGTCACCGGCCGGTGAGCGGAGCGTGGCCGTATACGGGACGGCGTGACGTCACCGGGTGAAAGTACTGCCAAATGTCAAGGTCGCACCTCGCGCCTAGCCCAACCGCCTAACCGATCGTCGGGCTGCGGGGCATGGACATGGACCTTTCGGCCGGCGTGGGCAGTACCGTTGCGTGGCAGGGTGAGTGCCTCCAGGTCCTCAGGCCACAGCCAGGGTCGTAGCGTCGTACCGCGTTACGAACTCTCTTACACCAGATAAGATAACAAATATATGTGCGACTAGTATGCAAAGTGGCGCACGGTTGATACGTTTCGCATTCACTTGCCTACACCTCGTGCGTGAGTGTTACTCTCAAGAGCACATGAGTTGCAAATTGAATTTATTCGACAATTAGCATCCCACAGAAAATCCGCTTCGTTGCTGCAAAATAACACTAAGAATGACTTTATAAAATATTTTTATTATTTTAATAATTCATCTATTTGATTCGTTGCGTATTTATTTAAGCTAGTGGTATATTTTAACCAACTAAGTGAAATATTTGTCTTGTATTCTGGGGTTAAGGAAAAACTAATTTTTCTGTTTATAGTCTATACATTCCCCACCCTACTTCTGTCTAAGCCCTTTACCTCATTTTCATGATAACCTTTCGCATACTTATCTTATAGAATCAACAATAATAGACGGAGAGTGACGTGTGTTGACCTGAAACATCAGTTCACTTGCCTCGACACCTGTCTAAGCACCATAGAACTCTAGAGTAGGCCTACTATGGAATGCACTTACACAACTAGTATAGACTTGTTGTTCACGACTTCGTTGGTGTGGAGTTGGTGCTCGTTCATCTTTGTTGCTGAAGATTTATCGCCAATCCAGAAGATATCCTTTCAACATAAATTTAAGATTCCTGACATACGACGCAGTAAATTTCTGACTATCCTCTCCTGAAGGAACTCTATCGTGTTCATAGTACTGTATAGACTATAGAGAATTTGCGTCAACTGATACTTGTATACCAAAGACAGATAATACAGTTGTTATTTATACTACTTTGATGACATTAAAAAACCTCATATTACCTTTTTTCAATTAAATAATAATATTAATAATAAATCAAACTAATTTAATTTAAATTATAAATGCTAACAATCACATAGGGACTTTATTTCTGACTCAATCTGACCACTATTCTGCAAAACAATAATGGAAAAACTCATAACCTCAATGGTAAAATTTATGTACAGTACTGTACTATATTCCAAAAGATTATATCAAAGAAAATCTATTAAAAATGTATGTAATTTATTTGGTTTCATTAAATAATGTAATCATTATGGACCACGCCTATAAGATTCTCAAACTTGGAAAGGTACGGACTTTCCTGCCAAGGTAGTAAATTAAATTATTATTATTGTTATTAAAAATATAATAAGTTGAATTTTCATTATGTATTAATTTGACTGTATTTACCGAACTATCGAATAACATAAAAATAACACAGCTGATTAACTCATTAAAAATTTGACAGATAACATAGTAAATACAACATATGCAGAATACATATACATATTCACGGGACTTTGACAAAACTAAACAAATCATATGTATCAATTAATTCTCCCCTCTAAACTTCACATTTCAATAGCTTGTCAACATGTTTTCTCCAAACACTTTCATCGTCCATTTTAACTTTGTACAGTAACAAACTTTCTTTACGAATAACTGTTCCAAAGCTCCACTCACATCTTGAGTTGGCATAATCTCGAGCCTGTACTCTGTCTCCAACTATAAATTTTCTTCGAACATCCTTTGTGGCCTTTCCACCACTTTCACCATCCGATAGTAGTAGGCTCAAGTTAGCTTCCAAGTTGTACAAGTTGGATCCATTTGCGTTTGGGGATTGACAAAGTTGCATCAGGAGCCGGTAAAGTTTAACCTGAAGCCTTTCCCCCCTCAGCTTCCATTGTTTTTTAGTGATTTCTTTATTGTCTTACATATATATATCGTTCCACTTGTCCATTGGACGACGGATGATATGGAGCTGTGGTTTTGTGAACAACACCATTGGCGAATAAGAATTGGTGGAATATTGCAGATGTAAATTGGCTTTCAATGTCTGATACTAAGATCAAATGAAGGCCGAATGAAGAAGACACTCTCCTCAGTTCCTTCATACACCATTCTGCTGAGGTGTTTCAATAGGGATTACTCAACTCACCTGGTAAAGGCCTCCACTACAATGAAACACCACTGACCGTGCATCGGCCCCGAAAATCTATGTGTAATCTCCACCATCGTCCTTCAGGAGTCAGCCGTGGATGATTCGGTTCTTTAGCAGGTTGGTTTTGTTTCATTCGATATTATTTACACGTGCGCACCATTCGCGCATATCTCTGTCAATACTTTTCCACGAGCAAAAGCTTCTAGCAGGAATTTTTATCTTCTCCATACCTAGATGTCCAACATGCAGCTCTTAAGTGCAGGGGTTTCTGAAACTTCTGGAAAAATTATTCTGTAACCCTTGAATATGCAACTATTTTGAATTGCCAGTTAGTTGTTGTGAGAACCAAATGTTTCAACCGTCTCTCCTGTTTCAAGTGCATGTAGTACTTAGTAGTTAGTATGTAGTTCTTGTTGTAAGTACTCATCTTGAGCAGTTCTAGCTATAAGCTGACTGCCAATCTGCAATGATTCAAGCTGGTTAAGTTGAAAAAAGGTGAAATCGTCAACAAAATTTGTAGAGCTGTGTTCAGTAGGAAAACGAGACAAAACATCAACGTTGACATAGTCCGCTCTTCTTTATATATTCAATTGAGTAGTCAAACCCGAAAAAAGTGTGCATAATTGAACAGTATCGAAGCAAATATTGTTGGAATAGTTTTAGTGGGTTTGAATATTGCTAGTAACGGCTTGTGATGAGTCACTAAAATGAAGTTTCGTCCATAACAGTAATAGAAAACTTCTTCAGTCCCCAGTACCTGTTGCAAATGCCTGTTGCTTCTTTGTCGATTTGGCTGTATTTTTGTTCACATTTGGTCAAAGTGCGAGACGCAAAACTAATAGGTCTTTCACTTCCATCACTGTATCGATGTGAAAGGCAGTCCAAGTCCCACCGGAGACGCATCGGTCGCAAGCACTAATGGGAGGTCCGGGTTGGACAAGAACGTTGTTACTTATTATTTCCGACTTGACTTTTTAGAAGCTATCTCCACATTTCGAAGTCCACACGTAACGGTTGCCTTTCTTCAGTAAATCATTGAGTGGGTGTAGGATTGTAGCTAAATCTTTGACGAATTTATTGTAATAGTTTGCTAGACCGAGAAATGTTCTAAGCTCATTAATGTTTTCTGATCTTTTGTTGTTCATGATGTATGAAACTTTGTCTTTTCTTTTGTACCCTTGAGCATCGACGACTTGCCCAAGATATTGAATACTAGTTTGAACTTACATTTATCCCGATTCAACTTTAAGCTATTGTTCCTTAATCGTTCCAGAACATGACGTAATCTAGCCAATAATTCTTCAGCAGTCTTACCTTGAACGATAATATAGTCAAAGAAGGAAAGTCCCTGCAAGGTTTTGTCCATGAAAAGTTGCCAGAGAGATGGTGCTACTTTCACGCCAAACATTAAGCGATCTACATTGTACATTCCTTTATGAGTGCATGTAGCATAGTAAATACAACAAATACAGATTAACACAGGACTTTGGCAAAACTAAATTAATCATATGTATCAATAGAATATGGAGAATATGGATACTACACTATATCTACAACACCCAGCAATTGGGAAGTTACCACTCCAAGGACGCATTCTGGTCTAGAAGCATTAACACGGTGAGGAACACGCTATGCCGAGCACATGTCACATGTGTCAGCTGTACTGCTGGTCAGCTGACACATGTCCTTCATTGTACTTAAACGTACAACCAAATCCGTGCCAAGCAGACAAAATTACTTTAAAGGAATGCGGTTGCATCAATTTTTCATCGTTTTTAATTAAAACTGAGTACGGAAATAAAAATATTTGTTTTTTAGGATCCCTGAAACCAAAAAAGTAGTTTTCGGACTGACGTCTTGTTTCCTGTCTATTCAATGGCCTCAAGACAACACGGATGGTCAGATTTTTATGAAATTTGGCACAAGTGTGCACTTTGACAATATCCAGTTCAAACCATTAAAACGTTAAAATAACCAAATTCAAATATGACTCCACACGTTACTGATTAACAAGTTGTGGTTTACAGTTCTTGGAGTACCAATTAATATAACACTACCTGCAAAGTCGAATGTCTGTAAAAATGATGGTTCATGTTATGGGATTGTTTTTAAATGCCCATTTTTTTATATTTGACAAAAAATAAAATTATATATTATTTTAAGTAGGACCTATCAACAATAATAACAGGTCAAAAATTGAACGAAATTTGTACTTTTAGTTATTAGTATATACGATTAACGGTTCCAGAGAAAATTTAAATGAAATGTCCGCGGTAAACACAGTATGTTGTCGGATAGCGCTCAAATGATATTCTTATGAAGATAACTATAAAACCAATATCTTCCTTATTTTTGAACCGGGACACTTAATAGAAGGTCGCATCACCCAATAAAACCTGTTCAAAAAGGATTGTTATTCTCACAGGGGAAAATATGGATTCCGAAAAATGTTTACTCATGAAGTAAAAGGGAGTGATGACTATTTACAAAATAGTATATTTGTTACATGTTGAAATAACATTAATCTTTTAGTAATAACTCATTACAGTATTATAAATTCATTATATTTTTATTTTAACATTATTATTTTATATGCACTATTTAAGGGAGAAATAAAGTGTTGGTTCACTGATACAGTTTTTTTTAACAGACTACTACATATTTTGAATACAAGTCTGTTCAACTCTAGCGAAATCGAAGCGAAGTCAGTTGGTTTCACTTCAATAACTTGTTCGCCAACAATACAAAAACTCAACTGATCCAATTCCATATCACAAACAAAGAAAGCTCACCACCCCTTTAAATTTCCATAAACAACAATACCACAACGTCTTGCTTAGAAACCAAGTTTTTGGGTGTGCAGATTGACAACCAGTTAAAATTCACTTCTCATGTTGATTCCGTTTGCAAAAAGCTTCTGGCATTTTTTTATTGCGAAACTTAGCCACCTTTTTGGATTCAGAAGTTCTTTTAGTGGCTTACTATGGATTGCTTTTCCCTTATCTATCATATGTTGTAGCAATCTGGGGTTTTTAAAGTGAAAATTCAAAACGCGTTTTTAAGCGACAAATAATTTTTCGAATACATCTTAAGAAGCACGGCGCATTTTCTTGTAAACCACTTTTTCTCAACAATAGAATTCTCACTTTCCCATCTTTATATACCTTGAACTGCGTAGAATGTGTCAGGAAACATTTTGACCTTTTTCCAAATTCAACCCGTTCTCTCTGCTACGGTTTGAGAATCCGGCTTGATAAAGATATCCAAAAGCACAAAACTTCTTTTTTTGAAAACCACCTCTTTTACAACGGCATAAAGCTGTTCAATGCACTGCCAGCCGCCTTAAAAGTTGAAACAGACGTGGACAAATTTTGCAAAAGGGTTAAGAATCTTATTTTATCACGCGGATACTACAGCATTAAAGACTTTTTAGTCTAATTTCGACTATCTCTGTCGAACAGTTTGTTATGATATTATAATTTTAATTTTAATAATTATTCCTGTAAGGAACACTTCTGTCATGAAGCTATTATGCAGTTTGTAACTGTCTTAAATAAAGAGATTTGAGTTTGAATCGTAACTGTATTTTAATAGGTTATTGAAGTATGGTAACTAGTAAACACAGTATGCCGTGTCGCCAAATAATAAGCAACATGAACTATCTTATCCAGTACGGTGGTCGGTGGGAGTCACTGCCGCACATTGCATCGAACACGACACGACGCGACATAAAACACTGCCCGACGTTTTTTCCTTGACGGACGCTGCTCGATCGGGTTTCGTCAAAACACCGTCCAACAAAATCTGGAAACCTGCTCTGTGCATGTGCTGCCCTTCCCCTGCTGTAGGCTTAACATTTTAAAACCCATCGTTTCTATATCCACGACTTTTTACATCTACATTTGTATATATATATAAACGTAACCAAAGATGGGTTCTTCATGGGTTTCGCTTTGCGATTTGACGTGTTCTGTTTTTTTTAACTTGGGGAGGATGAGTTTAAAACGTTATCAAAAGTAGTCGGTGACATTCGGAGTAATTCATTGAAGAAAATCGCTGGATCATACCTCAGTTCAGCTATGATTCCTTGGATGTCCCTTTTCTCGTTGATGGGATGCATCCATCATACACTCCTTGTCACTATGGAGTCCAATATTCTCAGGTACCTGATTCCATATCAGAAGAATAGTCTCCTCGTCTTCTAACTACTAAACTAATAAACACACACCACTAGTAAACGTAAAAGTGCACAACACACAAGCAAGACTAGATTAAATCTATTCAGTGCTCGCCGTGTTATGTTCCGTTCCGTCTCCCTAGAACGAAACAGAACAACGACTTGTGTTCTATCGCGTTCGATGCAGTGTGCGGCAAACCTTAACAGTCGCGTAGCATAAAAAAGGTTTCCAAGAACGGAAATCCAGTTTTAGAACGTATTATTAGCATCGACAATGTACAGAGAACGAAAAATTTAATAAAAACTCCAAAATATATACGAACTGATCAAAGGTTTACAGAGAAACTAATGACACAGTACCTTAAACTACCTCTTTTAATAAACAATACTATATAATTCGATTTTTTAGGCGCCCACAACAATGGCAACGCAGTAAGCGAAGCTTTCGCGTTCAACGGGTGGCCGAACACACTAAACAGGCACTATCAACGTTTGCGGTTTTAGATGTAATGTAATAGAACCACTATCATCCGGTTTCAGTTAGAAAGTCTTCGGTGCCATACGCACATGATTATAAATGCAAAACGTATTTTTGAGTATCCCTAATTTGTATTCATAAATACGGTACATATTACCAGATAACACTAAAGTATACCAAGTTATAAATATTTCACAAATCTATGATACTCTTAGTTAGTTAGTTACAGAAATGGAAACATGTCCAGGTATTTTAAGCCAAGAATGATTGAGAAATGAGTGTAAGATGATTGTGGGATGATCTTGTAGTCTTGTTACTGATATGTTCCTAATACAGAACTGGTAATTAATAGCCTAACAGTCAATGGCATATCTAAGGGACCTACAGTTTAACGTGGAGTCTGAATTAGTTACGAACTGGTCTAATTATGAGGATTGTCTTTGCGGAGTAGCATAGTATTCATAAATTGAATACAATAACAAATTGACTTTTGTATAGCCAAATAGACTGGGATGGTGGCGTCATCCTGTAATCCAGCTACTTGGAGGTCATGAATTGTTGATAGTTGTGAATGATGGTTGGTGGGTGAAGTGTTCTCTTGTGTAGATTAACGTCCATAACATTGAATAGTACGTTAATACCCAAAGACTATAATTAGACCAGTTCGTCATTTAGAGGCAGTGATTCGGATTCCACCTTAAACTGTAGATCCTTTAGATATGCCATTGACTGTAGGGCTATTAATTAACAGATTAATCCGGATACATGTTTTAAAAGCCTTTAGACCAAGTATGAATGAGTAATAAGTGTAAGATGATTGTGGCACGATCATCTTGTTACACGATCTTGTAGGCTTGTTACTACAATACTTAATACAAGACTATTGATGTTGAATAAGTCTGATTTAATCCTTACAGAGGTCTGTTAATTAATAGCACAACAGCCAATGGGTAGGAACCTACAATTATTTCACTGCCATTTATGACAAAACAAGCTATATATTTAAGGTCTAGTTGCCAAATCTCTTTGCTTTCTCTAAGTCTAGAGTTGTACAAATAATATTAAACGTACATGGGAAAAAATTATTATTTTGGTAATCAAACTCTCAATGGCAAGTATTTTTATTTATTTATTAATTTCCAATGACAATTACATTACAATAACAACCAATTAAGAAGCAAAAAGTCAGGAAATATCCCGACAAAGACTATAAATCTGTGTGTGGGGAGAGTCTCAGTCTTTCACTCGTGGGAGAAAAAAAAACACTTTTTATTCTAAACAAAGTACAATAAAAATTAAGTAAAAGCAGAAGTAAAAGTAAAAGGGAGGAATAGTTATAGTAGAAAATTCAAAATGTTAATTAAAAAATTACTTTAAAAAAGAGGGAAACCCCTTATTACAAGGCAACAACATACATAAAATATGTAGAAACAATTTTTTTAGGAAGAATTTTTGATGAGGGATATGAAGCACTTTTCAAGAATTTTTTTTTTCAAAATTTAGATCGAGCTAAGCATAAAAACTAAATAATAAAAATGTGTACCGTACCAAAACAATAAAAAGAATAAAATAAAATGAAATAAGGTCTACGCAGAAGATATAAGTTGTAGCAACTATTTAGGTATATTGGAACTTTATTCGGGCCTTTGGATCATTCATATCTAGTAGCCACTTCCCTATTCTTTTCTGGAAGACTCTAGTACTGTCCTCCCCCCCATCTTTTTACAAAATTTGGTAAATTAATAATATAAAAGTTATATAAGTTAGTTATATAAGTTAATAAGTTATATAGTATATAGTAGTTATATAGTTAGTTAGTTATATAAGTTAATAAGTTATATAGTATATAGTAGTTATATAGTTAGTTAGTTATATAAGTTAATAGTATATAAGTTTATTATGGGCTTGATAATATGGGGTGATTTGCTCGGCCTTATTTTTTAATTTTGGAGTGCTAATGTTAATTAGTTTTGTTCCTAGTTGGGTTGGAATGGAGTGGATTGGAAAAAAATACTTTTATTTGATTGAATAAACATTTACATCGTTTTTAAGAACAGCTTTTTTTTGTTGGAAGGGCGGATTACTCCCAAGGCACTTAAGCCGTAGCGGCTTTTCACGCACCCCTGTGTGGGTTGCGGCATTATCACATAGTGAAAAGCCATTAATGATTGGCGGGATTAGAACCCAAGACCTTGGGCACCAAAGCCCCGTGCCCTACCCCTAGACCAGCGCGCTCCTCTAAGTAGACCTTTCTGATACTAAATACAGGAAAATTTTGAAAAAGGAGATGAGATGGATATCTTTGATCTTTTCTAAGAATTTGTTTGATTATTGTCCTCTGTGTAACTGCAAGAGGCTCCAGCACAGAGGCAGAGACGCCCCCCACGCCAAGATCCCGTAATGCACAAGAGATTGATCATGGGCATGAGTAAACACTCCTGCAGTGGCCAACCGACAGCTCGTGCGCAAGCTGGGAAAATGTGTAAATCATAGTTCTCAATCCATTATTGACATACTGAACGTATGGTATCCAACTTAGTTTACTATCAATTATCACTCCAAGATGTTTGTACTGTCCCACACGCTCAATTCTATCGTAGTCACACACCACCTGTCTCCGCACGCCACAGGAGTGCAACCTAAGCACCCTCTACCCCGGATTGCTCTCTTGTCGCAAATAGATAGGCAGACATTTTGTCTTGCTGACATTCAGTGATAGAAAGTTGTGGTCGAACCAGTTTTTTAGCTTGACCATGTCAGATGAAGCCTTACACTTTATCTTACACCTTCACTTCACCTTCATCGTGATCTTACACTTCATCCCAATCGGCACCAGAGGACAAATTATTTAAATTGTAACAGCTTTGATCAATCTCTATGGCTTGAACATATTGATTCCTAAAAAAATCCTTAAAATGAAAAAAAATTGTTTTTGGTTCTTTTACGCCAGAGACCTTTTGTTTTAATAGAGACAGAGAGAGATTGTACACAAACAATTTTCGGGAAAACGGTTCAAACCCAAATGGGCATCTCGGGATTTGAACCTGTGACCTCTTGGACCAAAATCCAAGACGCTAACCACTGGGCTAGCAAGACACCCATATTTGAATTTCGTGTATTTTTATTGTAGATTCTTTATTACACAAGAGAATATCCCATAGTGAGTATCCACAGCAAAAACATTTACACCTATGTTATTTTAGGATTTGTAAATTCAACAAATAATTTAAGTCAAAACTTGGTAAAACAACCCTTATGCACAAATACACTCCATTAAGAAGACTATACAGTATCGGTAATCCCTTGTAAACGACATTTAAGATATCAAATGTCATTAAAGAAATTAAATGGGGTTATTAAAAACTAGTACTATGTATAAATAGAACATAATTTATTGTTTCTCAACAGAATAAACCTATCAGTATAAAATGCCAGCAGCCTAACAAAGTGTGGATGTTAGCAAATAAGAAGCTGACTTGGCAAACTCATTTGCTAACCACAGCAGATATGACTGAGCAAAAAGCTACCAGTCACACTACTGTGTTTTGCTACCTCAGTGTCTTGTTTGTCGCTAGCAGGTAATGTTGATTGTATATTGTATTGCACCTATACTCTTCTTAAAACACTCAAAGCTGGTGAACCATTTCAATTTGGTCATCTAAAGTAGTGATAATTTATTATATGTTCATTAAGGTTTTTCAAATACTGTACTAATATTTTTCTGTTTAATCTTAACAATTTAGTATATAATATGATCACTTTTAACTGAAATAATGTAATTAAGAAGTAATTGGTTCATGATGTATCCTAAACAACCTTATTGGGGTAGCCTAGATGAAAATAGTGTGGATGAGAGATAAAACATTTGTCAAACCCAAATAAAAACAAGCTAGTAATTACAACTTTGTGGTGTGGTGAGAAGAGCTGTTTAAGAAGAGTAATTATCTAATGGTAATTTCCAGATAGATTATTCCTCATGCTATTTACTAAGACGTATGTCCACACATTTTATTCGCCATTAAAAATGTGATATCAGTTTTATTTTAAATTCAACCTGATGAACAGAAAGGCTTTGCATTTCTGAAGTAGGTACACCCACACAGACAATGTTAATGTTAATAAAATATAATGGGCTAGCACTGAAAATGTCACTCACACTGTAAATGTTTAATAAAAAATAATTCTCCATATAAAAAAACTGTTAAAACTTTTATTGTCTCTGTCACAAATGAACCAAATTAATTTTAACATAAGTCATGATCACAGTAGCCTACAACAAATTTTCCAATTTCAATTTCTATTAACCCTCTAAATGTCAATAGCCCGAATTTGGGCCAATTCGTAAGCTCTATTTTACCGCTTTTTTAGAGGTTTACGATCGATTAAACAGAATTATATTATATACTATCAGGAACTTATAGGCTTTATGTTTATAATAAATGTTTGCTGTTCCACACCTATTTTGAAGGTCTGTGAGTGTTTATTTACCTACGCAGCTGCAACAGGTGACAGCACTACATTTATGTTATTTAAATGGATAATAACCCCATCGCATACATCTATACATTTATAATATAAACTGATTTGAAAAAGGACATTATTAATATGTACAAAAATAACATGGCCTGATGAAAATAATCAAAGAATAAGTTTGAGTGTAACTGGTTTTGATGGCGTATAATAAGGATTTTTACAATTTATAAATATCACAAAGGACATTGAGAATGTGACAATGCTGATGGGGGAATATGTTTTGGCCAACAGTCAATCCTAAACCTAATAAAAAAATTTATTTATTTCCCTGTGGGAAATAGGTTAGATCATGCATATGTCAAAAGGAATGTTTTCAGTTCCTCTACACAGCTGTTGTTATAGCCATATGGAATTACAAATTTTCATCTTACAAATTGCAAACACCCCCAGAGCTAAAACATATCCATGTCAAAAGTATGAGATCGATAGTTTATTTGGAAAAAGTTACACAAGTAAAGTCCTATATAAGTAACTCACCGAGTATTGGGTCCATGTACATGCACTGACATGCCCGAGATCAGCTGACGGAGACGAATCACAGCCAGCCCCCACTTGCTCAGCGCCACTTCTATGAAAATCATAATCCATGAAGTGAAAACATGTTATGAAGGGTTAGGTTCAATAAATTGTAGAGTGCAGTAAGTCTAGATTTTCAACACCCTCTCCTGAGCACAAATATAAACATACGATTCTTTGTTGGAAATTCATTATTGGTGATAGTGAATTTTTGTCATTTACATTTTTACTGCGGACATTTTCCGTTACGATTTTGTGTAAAACAAAGTTTCACAGTGTTTCAGGATCTGGAATCTGATCCCGTTCTCGGATGGTTAATTGTGTTATGTTTTAGATGTTAGTTCACCTAACGACGGGATCAGATTCCAGATCCCGAAACGTTGTGAAACTTTGTTTTACACAAAATTATGATAGAAAATGTCCAAAAAAAATCTAAATAACAAACATACGATATTGGAAACTGAACCTTAACTAATGTAACATGGTTTGAGTTCATTTTAACTTAGCCTAAACATTACAGTTAGGCCTATATGGATACATATGACCCTTAGAACCGTTTGCAGACGCTAAGTCAAGTTTACAACTAAAAGTCTACCTTGAAGTCTCTTGAACATCCTGTAAATCTTGTCGGTGAGAAATGTTTCAGAGATAGGCTATCAGATAATTTTTTATTGGTTTTTTAACAATGCATTCAGATTCGGTTTAATAAGTGTCTCCTCATATCAGAAATCAGAAATATTTATTGGCCGAAAATATGACATAATGTACATCATCCATGCTATCATCAGACTACAGTATATTGTTCATACTATCCATTGTCTATTACAGATCTTCAGTCTTGGATGTTTAAAATATAATCTGTCCTTCACTTACATTTACTGTGACAGATTTGTTATATCGGCATAACTAGGGCCTACACAGTTCAACAATAAATTAAATATATTGATTTTAAGGTCAATAACAATTACATTTTAAAATGGAGTAACGATTAAAATTGTAACAGTAAAAAAGTTCTAACAATAATAAATAATGCAGCTATAACAATTGAAACTTATAAAATATTTGTGGAAGGCACCAATATCATATTTAAAAGACATCAAATTTAATTCTAGACCAAAACAGTTTTAACAATAAAACGAAAAAAACAGGATCATATGAGCCATATAGCCAATAATTATGAATTTATATTCAGTTAAGTTAAGGATGATTTAATGAATCAAAATAGCAAAAATAAAAACATGCCAAACTTAATCCTGCGGCATACTGTTTTTTGGCATTTCTGGTAATTGAAACAACATTTAGTTAGATAACTAGATTGAGATCAATGTTACCTTAAAAATATCTTTGGTGTAAGTTAAAGCTTAATGCATTGAAAAACAAAAATTTCTTCAATGTTTTGATAGGCCCACTCTAAGAGTAAAAATCAGCAATGACAATAATTTTATGTAAGTATCCTTAGGCTACATCAAAATTATAAAAGTTTTAATATCTTAAAATTGAGTTTATTATATCTAAAGGTACTTCTGGGAACCTACCCATATTCATTAATGTATAAAAAATTCTTAACTTAGGTCTCTTTATGCAAATCTACCTTAGAACCTAGAGTCTAGGCAAGTAAAAATATAAAAGAGGCAGATGTAAAAGAACCAATATATTACATCCCAGGAAGGATTTAAAGTATTGAACATGTACTATTGAATTAATCTGGCCTCCATTTTTTATTGATCTTAAAAATAAAGGTGACATCATGTTACCGATTTCAGGTTTTAACTGATAAGGAAACTAGCTCAAGGTAAAACCTTTTTGAATATTGATCTATCATAGAATGATATGATATCAGAGTTTTGACATAATTCAGAATCAAGTTACTCTTACCGATGGGATATTGGTGATCAAGTAAATGTATAACCCTTCCTATAAATAAGAAAACATAATTGAGTCAATTTTCAATTCCGTCACCACACTACAATGGAACAAACAAACAACAAAAACGTTGCAGACGACAAACTACAATACTCAAAAAATAGCAAACAGCCCCATTTGCAGCTGATTTATATTTACTTTCAATGGAATCAGAATTGCAATACTTCGCCTTTTACATACTACATCGATCAAGGTGTTCAATCTAATACTGTATATTATTACACTGGAACGTGCTCTAAAATATATTATATTAAATATACTAAGACTAATATATTTATTTAGTAAGTATATTAGTGGAATCTACGATCAGAAAGGATTTGGAATAAAGCAACCTTGTGAGGAATAGGTTTATTCACTTTAATTTTTCTGTAAGTCGTCATTATTCTTTGGACAACAAAATTTTCTTTTTTTCTATTCCTGTTCTCGTGTTAGTCTGATTCTAAGGTGTGATGAATGAAATATCAACTATTTTACAATCTATAAAACACTTTTTAGTAAAAATACACCGATTTCTCACTATAAGCTGTTAAATATTAATTTTAAAATTAAATAATTTAAAAAATAATAAAACATATTTTATCAATAATTTATTTATTGTATGGGATTGATGATTAGTAGTACCAAGTAGTAGTCAAACTTGACCAGTTCAGCGATAGTCAAACATGCTGCCGTGACGTTTTTAACATATGAAATATACATATTTGAGTAAAGTTGGAAAATATTGGACGCATCACCTTGTAAGTACATTCTTCCCCGATAGCATTATTTTCCGAATTGTCCTGGAAATCGGGAACCACTTCTCAGACAATTTCCTCCCATGCATTCTCGGGAAGGTGGGTATTCATCCAAACACAGGGATGCTTCTTCACCTCATCGATAAAAAATCGTTATCAATAAAAAAATCAGGCGTGTGGGCAATCAGCGAGGGTGGTGACTGGTGACACGTCTGAACTCTCCAATATCTTTCCCAGAGCCCCAGATACTCTGCTATGCCGCCGCTGCGCTAGTGACAACGTGTGACAACCAGCGCCAGTCGACTGCAAGCGACAACAGCAACCCGCTGCTCGCGTGAACTTATCCAATTGACTCCGCAATTGCCCAAGGGTACAATATCCTTGTACCCTTGGGCAATTAAGTTATTAAGTAAGTAAGTAAGTGATAAGTAAGTTTATGATAATTATTATTTTTTCATGTGCCTAATATATATTTTTACTCACAACTCAAATATGAAAATTTGAACAAATGATTTTTCTCCATATCCACTATTAATAGGTGGAGAAAGCAAAAATTAATTAATTAGTAAAATGAAGTTAATTCATCAATTGATTTAAAGTGTGAATTAAGTTTACTGGTATTTACTGAAGTAGTGAATTTAGTATTGATCACAATGACATGTAATTATGAATCTTTATGTTGTAAGTTTTCAAGAATCCTTGAAATTGATCACTGGGTTGATAGGTAGTTGTGGCCAAGTTTAAACAAGTATGGTCATCAAAATACATAGTTAGTAGAAATATTGTAAAAAATAACATTCAATAGGATTTTTTACTAAAATTAATTACTTAATTACTCTTTAAGATATACAATTGTCAAACAGATTTATTTATTATTCTATTTATATACAGAATGCTACTTTTCAATAAGAAAAAGAGGATAACATTTTTGGAAATGAAGGTATGGCATAAAAGGCACAAATACCACATTGTATTTTATTTATTAAAATTGGTATTCATATTCATCTGTCAGACACTAAGGCACCCAAGGTGCACCAAGGTGGAGATTAGCGAAGCATGATGAATCTAATGTGTTTGGAGGCATAGACATATTTTATAATAAAATCATATGGCTTCCTAAGACAGAAGATTTTTCTCTTCAGAATAACGATGTATCATGCTGAAAAAAGTTCAAGTTATTATTAAGAAAATATCAGATAAAACCAGTATGAATAAATATTGCTAAAAAATAGACCATATGCAACTTGTACATGAGGTCGTTCCTTGTTTGAAATTCATTATTGGTGATGGTGGATTTGTGTTATGTAGAATTTTATTACAAACATTTTCCATCACGATTTTAAGTAAATCAAAGTTTCACGAAGTTTTGGGATCTGGACTCTGATCTTGCCTCAGGTGAGCTAGAACCTAAAACATAACACGATTACTACATAATCCAGACTAAGCCAGTATAAAGCTAAAAATAAAAAGTTTAGCAGTCAAAAAACTTACAAAAAATATACCAAATAGTCCAAATAGTCAGACACACCTGAAACGAAACACGTCCACACGTTACAAAGACTCAAAGACAACCCCAACTTTGTTTTACTTAAAATCGTAATGGAAAATGTCCGTAGTAAAAATCTAAATAACATACAGTATTATATCATTAAATGAAATGAAATTTGAATGCATTTCAAAGTAGAATTGCTTTACTTAAACTGTTGGCAATATACATGCGGTACATTGTTGTTACTTTACCATTAAAAAATTACTGGAATCACTTTATTGAAAAAACATACTTTTGAGGCTCCATTGACTATTTATGGTAATAATAATGAGGGAGTTTGGTGAAAATTTGTTTTTATGTTTTGTTATTGAGTAGAAAAAGTAGAAAGGAAAGTTCCAAATATAATGTCACTGAAAAAATATAAAAAAATGAAATGGCTATTGGATAAGCATCCAAAGGATTGTTGCTTATCATCAAACTTCTCCATATCCACTTCTTCTCCAGATTCCAGATTAGTAAAATTCTTATAAGATCTTATAAAAAGTAGTATACAGAAAGAAGATAATCACAGTTAATAAAAATCTAAAACTGTCAAATTTAAAGAGTGGGAAGCAAAATTTCAAATTCATGTGAGATGAGGTATAACATTAATGAACATAACACATTTAAATATCAATCCCCTTTTTTCTACTTTTTAAATTCCACTGTAATACTTTATTTTTGTCGTTTTAATTACCGCTACTGTAACTATTATTTTACAAATTTGTAATAAGAAACAATTACCTGTAACTTTAATAAATTGATATAATTTACTTACTTCATATCCACATCGAAATATACGAAAAGCTATTTCACATCCTCCCAAATCTGTCCAACCTGGAAACAAAGAAGCAGACTCTAAATAAAACTGAATTATTCCAACTAAATTTTAGATTTTATTCTTTATGTTTCTGAGACACATTATAAATTTAATTGTTCCATTTAAATGTGGTTGGTGTGCTTCATGGGTGCCAAAGTAACGAAATTTTAAACTAGGAGCAAGGTAATATTTGTTATCAGGAGTATTTGTTTCAGTCCTAGTCTTTAAACAACCATCGATCTGTTAGGGTCCCCGTCACATCGCTGATTCAGCAATCTTTTCACAAGCTTTATGGTAAGATGTTTAAGATCTCATTGACTGACATATCTCAACCAGGTTGGCTGTTCTATTTCTGAATCAGTGAGCTGACATTTACAATCTTCTCATATCAATCAATTCAGGTTAGAAAATCAGTGGTTTGCTGAGAGCGTCATCGCCAATAATTCTTACAAATATTTGCCATTTGATGGTTGCAGATCTTGGCATACATTTTAGCAAATACTCAAAGCTACAAAGCAACTGAAATTTCATTTATTTATATTTATTATGACATTTTCATCTGCATCATCAATTTGCATGAATATTTTTTGACATGGATATGTCTTAGCTTTGGGGTGGTGTTGGCAATTTTTAAGATGGAAAACATGTAACAGGTTGCCATAGAAACTACTAGAGCTGTTGTATTGAATTTTTAATATAAATGAAAATGAATAAAACGGCTGTTTAGATGAACTAAAACCATTCCCTTTAGGCATATCCATGATCTAACCTATTTCCCACAGGGAAGTAAAAATACAAGCATTTTTAGTTTCTTAGTTTACTAAAAAATATTAAACATTAGATTATTGAAAAAGTGCCCTTACCTACCACCTACCACAAGGTAGGTATTTTAAGCCAAGTATGAATGAGGTGGAGTGTAAGATGATTGTGTCATGATCTTGTAGTCTTGTTACTGACTAAGGCTGACATGTTCCTTAGACAGGACTGTTTTTTTTTTAACAGCCCAACAGTCAATGGCATCTAATGGATCTACAGTTTAACTTGGAATCCAAACCACTGCCTCTGAATATTGAACTGGTCTAATTATGAGGATGATCTTTGCAGATTATGGTAGAATTCAATTTTGCTAATGTTAAACCACACAAGAGAACACTACATCCACCAACCATCGCTCACAACTATCCACAATTCTTGACCTCCAAGTGACTGAATTACAGGACGTTACCACCGTTCCAGTCTTGTAAAATCTACTTCAATTTTTATTGATCCATTTTATTTAATTTCCTTTATGGCAATAAATTATTTGAATTTGAATTTCAAGAAACAAAGATACTATAGATACAAAACAAACCATTGTCTTTGACACTGCAGGCTTTGATAGCTCTTTTTGCAAACTCCAACTGATCAGGGTCTGAGGCATAAGCGTCATTAAAATAATCCTTAAAGCCTTGGGTGTTTGACCTGTCTCCGTCCATCTGAAAGTACAAATAACTGGTTTTGAAAAGAATTTTTAAATAAAATGCCGTCCCTGCTTAGTATAAAATTATTTTGTTGAAGTATGATGTGATACACCTAGGATTCTTGTCTCTAGAGGGGAAGCCCTTCCCCAAACCATGAAACGCCTAGTATTCCATAGAAGCTATAAGCGGAATTTGCAGAGCACCACTACTTTCTTTTTTTTTGTTTTGTTTTTTAGCTTAACACACAAGAGTTCACAAAACGTCATCTTATCTAGAGTTTTAGTTTCTTACTAATCTCTATATAGGTCCAACTGGTACATTTTTCAGATATTCAAAAATTCAGAAATTCAGATATTCAAGTCAAATATATATTTTTGATTAGCATATGCTGGGTAAGATCGACTTAGTTCCACTATTGACACAATGACTCCACCCTGAGCCTAGAGAAATAGTTCAAAGTCTTTGTCACTATCATATATAAAATTTAACTAACTTAACATATCGTTATAAGATCTTTAAAATGTTGATTTACTACAAAAATCAATTGTTTATGAATAAATAAAATTAATATATTAATTAACGATCTCTTAATTTGGTCAATCATAGTTGTAAAAACCCTTTAATTTTTTAATGGCATATAAGTAGAACAAAATCTCCTTTGAACCTTACATATGTCTCCTACTTAAGGAAAATATGTATTACTGATTCATCGCTTAGAATGGATTTTAAATTCTATATTGTTTTTTATGTGTCCATCCTATGTGTTGTGTGATAATGTGAAAGTCCTAAGTGGTTTAGAAAAACTCTTGATTTGTCAACATTGTTACATCAGTTACTTAGCAGCAATGTATTAATTTTCACATTCAAAATTCAGTTCTGGTGACTGACATGAATATGAAAAATGGTTCAGTGAGTTATAGAATAAGTAACTATGTATTGATAAAAGTTGATTGTGCTTAATTTAATAGAGGACTAGCAGAGGCGGAGTTAAGGGGGGGCATTGCCCCCCCAGACCTCTTGAAAGTTTTTGGATTTTGTTATTAATTTTTGTCATTTTGCATACACATCTTAATGTTTTAAATAATTGACAGGAGATATATCACTTTTAACCCTAGAAGTGGCAAGCTTTTTACTCTTAACTGTAACATAAAAATAATTACTAATATCTTCTTGAAATATCAAAGTTTAAAAAAAAGCATAAAACATGCTTCCTCCCCTTATAACCATTAACCACAAAAGCAAAACAGGTGTCTACTGCAATCCCAATTAAGCCTACAAATGCCGTCAACTTCCACCCAAGCCGGCCACCGTTTACTTTAGATGGGCCCTCCTCTCCGCTATACCACACATTTGCAAGCCAAATATATATATAACCAAATATACATATATATTTGGTTATATATATTAGTTATATATATTTGGTTATATATATTTGGTTATATATTTGCCAAATATATATATATATATATATATATATATATATATATATTTGGCTTGCAAATGTGTGGTATAGCGGAGAGGAGGGCCCATCTTAAATAAACGGTGGCCGGCTTGGGTGGAAGTTGACGGCATTTGTAGGCTTAATTGGGATTGCAGTGGACACCTGTTTTGCTTTTGTGGTTAATGGTTATAAGGGGAGGGAGCATGTTTTATGCTTTTTTTTTAAATTGATATTTCAAGAAGATATTAGTAATTATTTTTATGTTACAGTTAAGAGTAAAAAGCTTGCCACTTCTAGGGTTAAAAGTATAATACAACAAAATATAAAAAAGAAAAGAAATAAATTGAAATCATTCAATTTTTTTATTATTTATAAAATTAAAATCAGTTGTTTTGAAAATAAAATATGAAATACGGTGTACAATAAATATAAAGCTTCATAATGAGAATAAGCTTCATTTAATTTATTCTCCGGAAGGATTACATAAAGCCTTGTAAATCCCGAATTGTTTGACAAGTAAAACATTTCAAATTTGAAATTACAACATATCCAAGTTGACATACACAATTTCTGGAATATGTTACCATTAATAACTCATCAACAGTTAGGGTACTAAACTTAATATTTGGGTATTAAATAGTACCTTTGACCATGGATATTTTTAATAGACTTGTTATTCTTATGAGCAAGCTGCAGTGGCCTGAGCTGAACCCGAAGCTGGTCTTTGCCGTTTGCATGAAAGCGAGACGTGGTTTATCAGTGTATAAAATAATTTTCTGTTAAATTAATTATACTAAGCTCAAATATAGATTGATAGAAAACCTTTTCATGGAAATAAATTTTAAATTCATGAAATTAATAAACCTAATCTTTTTGTAATAATAAAACTTTGATTTAGTAAGAAGGATTTAACCCGCAGTTTCGAGGTCACATGTGATATGCGGATAGTCGATGGTTGAGTGTCACACTCAATGATTTTATTTCATGAATTTCGAGTAAATTATACCATGAAAATTTTTATAAAACTATTTTTCTAACCTTTAATTATATATCAAACTATAAATAAATAGTTTAACTATAAAAAATAATAAAACTCTCAAAATATAAACTTTTTAATTAATTAATTAAACTATTTTTAATTAATTATTTAATACACAGGACTGTTAATACATAGTACCTGGTGACCGAGCTTTGCTCGGTTAGAATAAGACATGTTTTTACAAGTTAATTAGCAAAATTAAAACAAATTTACTGCCCAATGAAAACAATTATGTGGTGGGGATGGAACTCGCGGCCTATAGTTCTTGAGGCCGTCACGCTACAACTCGGCTACGACGTTAGTCAATTGAGCGATGCCGTTTAACATCTTTTAGCCAAAGCCGATCATTTACTATTCAATTATCCATACCGTTATTATTAGCCTGTGATCAACTGATTTTTTTATAAACGGAATGAGGATTGAAAAGCAAAAGAGAAATTTAATTTACATCAATTAATTGGTTTGTTACAGTGGCTTCAAGCAATACAACGAAAACGTTTTCTATCAAAACACGGAAGGTTTTGGAAATACTTTTTTCTGCTTTTATTTCGCACAGCTATGTTATCCTTAAGTTTTTACAAATTGTTTATTAACCTGATAATTTTGCATTCATAAAATAAATATTAATGCATAACCTCTATATTGTTCCCCGCAGTCTTCAATCAAGAACTGTCAAACGGTTATAAACAGCTGTTTTGGTTTGTATTGTTTACATTTTATTCTCCATAAGCGTAATGTGAATTGTATTGTATAAATCATATAATTTTAAAACATGTTCCAATCCATTGGTTAATGTAAATCAAAGTAATATTAATTTTAATTTTACAACTGCTGGCACTTCCTTTCCTGTTAATGAAATTATATAATAAATTTTCAGAAGAAAATGCCGATAGTTACTCTTTAGGGGACTGTTAGGGAACTTAGGGTAATTTTGGTTTATTAGGAAAATTTCCTGGGATGTTACGAATTTTTTTGGGTAATTTTAAGCTAGATGTGGGGTGAAACGTGTACTGTATGGGTGTTGGCAAACCTGCCGGTGTTATCTATCCATCCACAATACATGTACATGACTGGACTCCGACCTTATGAGTGTCCGTGTATGCCTACTGTTTATACCTATCTAGTTTCAAAGAAGCCAAGTCAATGGTCATGTATTTGGAATATATTTCAGAAAGATTATTGAATTAGGTAATTTGGTTCAAAATAAATTTTTTAATACTGTCCAAAAACAGTACTGTAATTCTTTAGTTTTATAGCTGAAACGTTGTGAAATGGGTGAGAGTCTTCCAGTTTGTATTAAGTACTGTTTAAATAAAGCAAAGCATGATTGCTTCTTTGTTGTTGGCCTTGAAGATGGACCAAAGGAGATAATTGGTGTCATAAAGAGCATTCTCACAGAGGTCAGTGAACCGTTGAGAGCCATGTTACAAGATAGTGAATTAGCTGAGAAACAAGACGTTCCTATTCCCATTATAGATGTTGAGCCAAAAACATTCTGGAATTTTCTGAAATGTGTCTATGGTGCAAGTAAAATTATAATTCCAGATCTTAATTTTGAGCAAAGTGCAGAATTGCTCTATGTTGTTGAAAAGTATTTGGTTAATGATATAAAATATGATTTGACTGAACATATGAATAACCTATTTTCAACAGATTCACTTTTTGTAGCTCTTTCTCATCAAGTTTGTTTTGAAGATAAAAGGTTGAAAAGAAAAATAGAGGACATTTTGAGAAATGACTTTAAGAATTTTACATCAAATGGCCAATTCCTTGAATTAAGTTACTCCGCAATAAAGTGGATATTACAAATTGAATATCTTAACGTAAAAGAAATTGAAATATGGAATGCTGTAGTGCAATGGTCAAAGCACAAGACAGGTTCTAAAGACGGAAAGGTTCTAAGATTGGAGATGATTGATCTTTTGAAGTATATTCGTTTCCTCACCATGAACCAAAGTGAATTCTCTGAAATTGTTGTATCAAGTAAAATACTTGATGAAGAAGAAATTAAAGACATATGCTGTGCTTTTGTGTTGGAAAAACCCTGTGCTTCTAAACTACTGAGCAGTAATATAATAAGCAGATCCACTAATGATCCCACTAGTGAAAAAATCATCAGAAGTTTTATGGAGGTTCCAAACCAAGCTTATATTCGCTGCTCAGTAAGATCTGTTAGCAATCTTCAAACCGATGATAATCTTATTTCAGAGACCCATTCCTGGGCTGGGTACTTTTGGGATCTCTTAATAAAAAAGGAATCTGATAACGGCGTTTACTCCTTGGGCATTTATCTCAACTGTGAAGGTGAGACATCAGACTGGAAATGTTCTGCTGATGTAGAGGTAATGTTGATGAACCAATCTACAAAAAATGATAAAAGATTAAGTTACAGTACAATATTTTGTCCATCAGATCGTGGCTGGGGATTTCCCAGTGTAATAACCTGGCTTAAACTCACCAATCCAGACAGAGGGTTTGTGAAAGACAACTGTATCATTATTCATGTGAAAATACAACTGAAGGTTACATGAAACAAGGGCAATTGAAAAGACATTGATCATTATTTCTGATAAAGATATATTTGTGTGAGTGTAACCAGTTGGGTTAAGGTTAAAACACAAATGTATAGTAAATTAATTATAATCTAACATCCATTAAATAGCATTGAAGAAGAAACTTTTACCTGCAGCTGATTTATGTTACATTTATTTAGTTTCTAGTTGAAAATACTCATTAGATAGTTACTGACAGTAGGGATGTCTAATCTGTAGCTCTCATAATTAATTCAATTGCAAGTTTATCATAAAGACTACATATATATATTTTTTTAACTTACTATCTATGTAATATTTTAGAGAGGTTTTAGAGAACTTAATTAAGTAGTATGTAGGGGTTTCCTATAAAATACTTGTATGCCCATGATGATAGTGTGTTTATTATACATAGAGAGTTTATTTACAAAACAAATTAACATCTTTACATCTAAAGTTGCTGTATAACAGAGGATGCTTAACCCTAAGAAAAAATAATTTTTATAAGAAAAACCTAATTCACGTCCTCTTGATTTTGATATGTCATTTGTACAGGTGATTTTGAAGAATTTCAATTGATTGTTTGGGAATTGTTACACAGATTTTTTCCAGCATGTCAAATCAATAGGCAAAGAGAAAATTGTATAGCAATAAAATAAAATGGTAAGTGATGATGATGGTAGTGTTAATAAAATACCCCCATCAGAGCAGATTCAGAACAAAAATACTCTTGTTTTACATTAGGCCTACAATGCCTACGTGAAAATAATTATTTTAATCGATCGTTTATTCAATTTCTGTATACTTTTACAGTAACAGTACTATTTTGTACAAAATTTAATTTTCTACAAGTTTTATTGGTAAAATAATATAGGTATTGTGGCCAAATGTAAAATACCCCTGTCGTAGCAGACCTGCGAATTTCTATGATTTTCAAGCATAAATGGATAGATCTCAACCACATGAAGGTAAATACCAAGTTTAATCCAAAAATATTGATTGATTAGTGAAATATTAATTTGTCTTTATTATACAGAAGATTAACATTGGAAACCCAAATTACAATGTACTGTGTTTAGATTTTTTAATATCTCGGTAAGCGTTGGACATAGAGAAAAACTTTAACGAACCAAATTGTATAGTTTTTTAAGCTGATTCTAATGGTGAAAGATAGAATAAAAATTTTTAAATTACATATGAAAAATGCAAAACACCCAATTTTTGAGTACAAAACCCCCCAAACTACCCGTTCCAATTGACCGATATTTCTGGTTTATGAACTCGTCTGAGCAAATGTAGGAATACACTTCTCTATCAAATTTGGTTTCGTTCGGACCGTTTTTACAAGAGTCGTGTTCTTAGACACACAAATATAAACAGGGTGTTCATTAAAGATTCGTTAAATAAGATTAAAGAGATTCTGTAGAACTCTGAAGATTTCGGTTTAAAATACAAAATGGCAGCTAGCGGCTAAACAAAGGATTTTTTGACATATATTTATAGGAATTTGTTTGTTTATTTTGATGAGTACTATCACCCCTCGAAGGTTGTTCCAGACTTAAATGAACACCCTGTATATTATAACGACTATTGTTTTTGGACTCAGGGCACCTAAAGACGAAAAATAACATGGTCTTGGGCTTGAATCTTACCATGAGACCTACGGTAATAGCTTCTTCCCTATGGGAAATTCCCTGAAAGACTCGTGGTATTGAGCCGTTTTTGAGAATTTTGGTTTTTTCACGTTTTATCAGGGGTGAACTACCCTTAAAAATCAAAATTTCAAAAAACCCCTGGAGATTCAGTGAATATATATATACATGCCAAATTTCATCTAAATCGGACCAACGGGGTAGGCTTCGGCTCTGTACACATCCAGACACACAGACGGACAAACATCACATTGAAACCCACTTTTTTGGATTCAGGGGACCCCAAAACGGATATATCCACTCTCAACTCAAATTCGAAAATTTTGTTGAAAACAATACTCCATGTACTATGTATATGGGGAGAAATTAAAAATGAAAACAAAACAATAACAAATTGTTTAACTTCAGCTTATTAGACTATAAAGTAACGAGCACTTAATGGAACAATTATAAAAAAAAAACTATATATTTATATATATATATAATATAGATAAGTACAGGTACTCAAAAACCAAGAGTTAAAATTATTTCCGGCTCGCCAACAGTCTTCCAGGTCATAGACCTGAAAGAGGACACCATGGAAAAATATTGCAAATTTAGCATGACCCAAAACAACAAGTTGGAATTTTACTTACCGCACGGGTTCATGATGGCCGCCATGACGTCACGACGGCTAGACGTATCAGGGGGCCGGTCAATGTGCAGACCGAAAGGTATTGGCTAGGGGGCGGGATTATGGATTTATTGGAAATTTTTAAGGAGGAGCAAGGAGAGAGTGGGAAACCAAAATTTTGTGGGGGGAGATGGTTGAGAGAAAAAAGAGAAGGGACAGGAAGGACAGTGTGTAGCGAAGTAGAGCTGAAGACAAGTCTCTGCCTGGATTGAGTAGGGGAGAGTGAAGATTCGAAGCGAGTAGGAAGCCGCCGACTTCAACCCTCTCGACCGGGAACCAGGGACCAGAGTACCAGAGAACCAGGGACTACCAGGGAACCAGGGACCAGAGCACCAGAGAACCAGGGGCTACTAGAGAACCAGGGACAACCAGAACCCCAGAGGACCTGAGACTACCAGAGATCACCACGATCATCTCCACCCCGGGATTGGACGTCTGGACGCCCTCACAGTTAGGAGCCAAGACGCCGACTCCAAATTAAAATTCACTCTGGTACGCCACATTTTCTTTTACACTTGTAGGCCTGAATTCGTAAACTCCCAAGAGGGAAAGCAGAAATTTCAATATCATATCATAAACATTTTATACTATTATTTAACCTTTCTTTACAAGAGGAAATTTATCATTTTAAAGGAGGGAACATTTAATAACGTAGATTTGGGAGGCCGTTGTATGTTGCATGGATTTTTATATGTAAATGTATTTATTTTATTATGGATTTTATATGTAAATGTATTTAGATGGAATTTGTTAAATTTGTTATTTCTGGAGAATTGTATTGGTAGACTGGTCTAATTTATAAAATGTTTAAGTTAATTATCCCTAGAAAGGTGTACATTACCATTGTGGTTTAGTTTTAGAATATCACCCGGAAGAATTTTAATGTGTGGGGTATTGATAGATAAAACTTTATAACTATATTAATTATTGAGGGTTTCCATTGTTATATATTCAAACTGGGAAAAGGGAGCAAATATATTATATGAGTCTATTTTCATACCGACTGTGTTGCTTCAATTTCTCCTTCCTGGTCCCATTACACTCTCACAGCCAAGCGAGGTTACTAGAGAACCCGAAAGGGGAAACTAGTACCAAGAAGGTTTACAAGACACTTAAAATAAATCTAGATTAATAAAATTGCAGTTTTATCTGTACATTTTTTAGAATTATGGTATTTCTGGTATTTTTTGTATTTATATCCCAGAAAAGTCTTTGTATTATATCAATTTCTGTTTTTCTTTCTCTCTGAATGTGTGTGTGTCTCTGCCTTTCTGTAATGCTAAACATTGGGTTTTTGTAATGTTTCTCCATTAAAATAAAAGCACCCACTATGATGAAACTTGTGTCCTACTCTATAAATTCTATAAAGAAGTTTTTTTTATATTAAAACAGAGCAACGTTCTATTAGTTTCACGTTCTAGTGATTTCATAGAAATAAATAACCAGCTTCAAAATAAAAATCAATATTAGTTTGTTTAAACTGTTCATCGATTTGAAACCTATATCAAAATTATACTATATAAAATCCTATCTGAACGCATAGTAAATTTTACTAATGATATTAATTTTTGAATTTGATATAATCTAAAATAATTAACACTAAATGATTGAGCTGTGGATTATTTTTTTCTTTTAATTGATTAGTTGAAGATTTCATGAAATTTTTAATCATAATAGTAAATATATTGATTCTTAAGACTTATGCAATACCTTCTTATACAATCCGTATAAAGTATGGCCTTACTATGAGTGTAAAATATATCCTCCGTAAGAATAAAGTGAAAATGCAGATATCTAGTGGGGTGAATGAAGCCCAATAAAACAACTAATACCTTTTTGCGTAACTTATGAAAAAGTTTACAACATTTTACCCCTCAATTAGACAAGTAGTAACCATAAACAATTAGAATAATCAAGCATAGCTATTAGCTATCAATCAATTATAATTAATTAATCAATTAATCTTAATCAATCAAAAGCCTAATCAATTAGGTACTGAAAATGTTCAGCAAAAATATGTTGGGCATATTAACAAAATATAAACTTACCAAATCTTCACTTTCCAAAACACAGTGCAGCATACACTAAAAAATTAAAATGAAAACTTAGTCGGGACTGAATATGGAAATGAATATTAGATATTGAACCTTAAACCAAACTGTTATGTTTAGAAATTACAACTGTTTCTCCACATTGAGTCTCTACATTGTCTACATTTAATTTCACTGATAGAAATAATCATCATAAATTCTTACCTATTCATGACCCAAAAGGTACAATTCCTAAGTGACGATTGTAGCCGAGAGACTGAACTGCTCATGCTAACAGACCAGTCGCGCGGCTCGAGCCTCCTCACTAGAGACGCTTCCTTCGCAGCCTCCTGTCGCGTCAAAGGAATGGGTTCCAGTTACTTTCATGCAAAGCAGACCGAGTCATAGCTGCGTGGTTAGTTGCTACAGTCGCTTAGGGATTGCACCTTAAGGGTTAAACTTTTTTCACAAACATATTTTTAAGGAAACTAAGGTAAATTCATTGATGATATTTTTATTTATGCGTTATAGCTAAAAAACGTTTGAGCTATTAATGATATAATTATCTTCCTAGCAATAGATTTTAATGAGTGTAATATTCTGACAGTTTTTGGAGTGCATTTCTTCCTAAACCAGTTCATTTTGAAAAGTATGTGACCTAAAAGAATGACCTACAAGTCCTTAATGTTAACTAATTCCCCAATATTGTTCAAACTAATAATATTGATTTAAGCAGTACCTATGTATTTTATGAATTGTTATTGAGAAAGAACAAATTATTCATTTTAGAGTATTCCCCTTCTCATATTTCCAAATATACTAATGAAATACCAGTACTAATACTAATAATCATTTTAAAAAGGTTTAAACTTTGAGGTAGTTTTAGTTACTAACATATTGAAATATTAGATACGCAATTGTCAGAAATCTCAGAAAAACTCTATTTGACGCTCCTTTGTTCATTTTGACAAGAGACTGTCAGAGATAACTTCAAAATTTTTTCAGTTAAAGATGAAACTACCAGAGTTAGTCAACCTTATTTCGAAAAATTTGATAATTAAAATAATCTAGCAGTTAATATGCTGGGCTATGGTCAACCAATAATTAATAGATAACAAGTATCATTGATGTTTTTGGAGCTCTTTATAGATTTATTTCAAGTTTTTCTCCTATGTAAATAATTCTTATATGTATTTTCCATAGAGAAATTCTTGCTAATATCAACTAAATAAATAAAAACAATAATTATTGTTTAAAGTAATGTGCATAATTTAAATTTCAAAATTACCTTTCCTTCAGGTGAAGAGGGAACCAATTGCCTGTCTAATACATCTAAAACATCTGAAATGAAGAATCAGCCATTAAATACAATTTAAATATCTATTGAATGAAATAATATACTCAATTTGATACTCTTAATCAATCCATAAATGGTTGATTAAACAATGACTTAAAAATCAAATTCTACAGGTACTCATTTACACATTAAAAGTTATCAGTTAAAAGTTATAATTTTCATTTGTAAAAAAACTGTTTTATTCTATTATATAATACCCCCGTCGCAGCAGACCTGCGTACTCAGCGAATTTCCAAATCAATAATATAATAATAATAATATATGACAAGTTTTATAAAATTCTGTCCATAAACATGAGAATTATTTGCCTATTCTCCATAAGATTAACATGGGAAAGAGTGTGCAGGTTAGCTGCTGTGAGGAACACTGAAAGTAGTCATTTCTACCATCAACAATTTTTATTTTAACCAATTATACCAAGTTTCATCAACATCTGTCCATAAATAAAGGAGTTTGCCTATTCCCTATATGATTAATATGGGAAAAGAGTATGCAGGTTTGCCACCATTATAAACACATAAACTATGATTTTTTTTAAGCATAAAAGGATAGATCTCAACCACATGAAGCTAAATATCAAGTTTCATAAAAAAATATCGATTGATATGGGAAATATTAATTTTTCCCTATCCTCCATAAGATTAACATTGGAACCCCACAATACAACGTACTGTGTTTAGATTTTATAATATCTCGGTAACCGTTGGAGATAGAGAAAAACTTTAAGAAACTTAATTGTGTAGTTTTTAAGCTGATTCCAATGGTGAAATATAAAATTAGAATATTTTAAAAATTACATGTGAAAAGAGCAAAAAACCTGATTTTGGGGTACAAAACCCCCCCAAACTATCCGTTCCCATTGACCTATATGTTTGGTTTACGAACTCGTCTGAGCATTTGTAGGAATACACATCTCTACCAAATTTGGTCTCGATCGGACCATTTTTAAGAGAGTTATCGTGTTAACAGACACATATTTATATACATATATGCATATATATATATATATATAAATTTTAACGACTATTGTTTTTGGACTCTGGGCACCTAAAGACGAAAAAATAACATGGTCTCGGGCTTAAGTCTTACCATGAGACCAAGGGTAATAGCTTCTTCCCTATGGGAAATTCACTAAAAGTAATTTTATTAATAAATGATAAAATACTAAAAACAATTCTTGGCTCACCCTCTCTTGCTCCTGTTATGTCCTTGCATTCATTCAATACTTGTAGTGCCTCTCGTCTGTCCATCAGTGATGCCTTGAAAGTTTAAATACAGTATAATATTAGATTAGATGAAATAGATAAATAATGTCCTTTACAACAGAAAATTTCAATTTAAACTTCATTGTCAAAATATGGATAAAAATGTTCACCAGCAGAAAACTAGATAACCTGTTCCGTAGAGGAACACTGAATAGTTCCTTTTTATAAATATTGGATTTTAACATCATGATTTAGGAATCGATAATAAAATAATGGCTTTCTATTAAAGGTTTTTTATACTCAAACAATATCTAAAATCACACTCAAGAGCACTTTATGTTTTATATAGCATTTTTGGGTAAATACAATTCAGCATAAAGTATTTAAATTTTAACTTTATGCATAACATAATATACTTACTCGAGCAATATTGACTGCACATGACACAATAAGGACTGATACAAAATGCTTCATCGTAACCGTAAATTCTTCCTTTGTGACAAAGTGTATATAGTGCAATTCAAGGACAAATATTTGTACTGATTAAGCCTTTAATGAAGGAAGTGATTACATAAGGAAAAGATTATTCAAGTTTTTTTAAAAGAACCCTATTAATTTAAAAACCCTTTAAGATAAACCAAACTACTATCACTCTCATTTTGAAAACAATGAAAAAGAAGAGTTTTTGGTAGGTATAAAAATTTGACCAATTCTTCAAAAAATAGGAATTTACATCTTTACATCTCTGTTTTATTTATTTATTTCTCAAATGTAAAGTTATTTATGCAACCATGATGTAGTTAGTGATTATATACTGTATATCAAACATCATTGAAAGTTACATTATTTATGTAGCCTACAACCTTGTCATACAAGAACTGTTGTACACATTAGTTCAGGCTGGACCCAAAGTGAAGTGTGTCATGATCACACAGCAAAATGGTTTTGTCATTGGCGGGATTTTAACCCAAGACTTAAGTTACCAAAAGTACCTCTGGACAAGTAAGTTAGTTTTCCTGAGTAAGTTAGATCATTCCTCAGTTGAATGATTAAATTAGTTAGATCAATCATCCTTAGTATTCAACAGGCCTGATGAAATTGATTTATATATTAATTTCTTTTACTTTCTCCCCTTATACATAGTATATGGAGAAAGTCTTGTTTTCATCAAAATTTAAGAATTTGAGGTGAGAGTGGATATGTCCATTTTGGAATCTCCTGAAACCAAAAAGTGGGTTTCGACTGGGTCATGTCAGTGTGTGTGCTGTGTGTGTCAAAACGATAACTAGCGTAATAAACGGTATCAGTGGACTGACACATACTTTCTCCCTTAAGTAAATTAAAAAAAAAACTATCTGTAATAAAACTATCATGTTCTTCAAAGTTTATCTAAATATCATTTAATAATTTATTGTTTCAAAAATAATCATCCCATTTCTGAATATAAGAGAGACAACGTTAAATGAATTAAATGGTTTAAATACCTTTCTATAACAATCTTAGTTCTTAGCAACTATAGTTTTGGCCTAACTAGGCCATCATCAGGCACAAGGATATTAATTTCTTGATTTTTTCACTTCATTAAACAAATCTTGAACAATAACATCAAAAACAAACATGATTTTGTTCAAGTTTTGAACAAGTTGAAGTTTTTTTATAAAAAAAATATACATTAATAAATTGTTTTAGTAACGAAAGCGTCACTTAAATCTTAAGTAGTTTGGAGTATTAAAAGGATAATATGTGTGTTAATTATTTAAATATCAAATAGTGGCTCAAATAAATTCCAGAAGGGGTTAAATTTTCGGGAATCTTCAGAAATAATCTATATATATATAATTCAAAGCACTCACTCATCACTAATTCTCCAACTTCCCAATTACTTTGGTGGCTGAAATTTGGTATACTGGTTCTTTAGGCTTAAAATAGGAAAGTCTAATAGTTTTTGTGACGATTTTCCCATAAATCTCTACCCTACACGTCAAAGTTCCCACGTTAATCTTATGGAGAAATAATTTTGTTTTGAATTCCAACATATGTTGTCTCAACTCTTAAGATATAAGCAGCAGCTGTTTTTATTTGAACCATTGATCAAGCCAAAGAAGCAAGCATAAAATAGTACTCAATGGCATCCTATTACTGTGTAAATAGAGGTTTTCTCATTATAGACTTTGGTGATTATGTTTTATGACTAAAAATAAAAGGTTTATGTAGTGACCAAATTAAAAATAATAATTACAATGTTGAGGTATTTGTAAACAACTTAGTGACGAGGTGCTATTGGTTTCCACGTGAGTTTTTATCGAACTTTTACCAAATATTTTCTTTCCACTGACTGATAATACGTTGTAAAACGTGTTTTCTAGTTATATATATATATATTTTTTTTTCAATAGAACACAGTATACTATTTATGAGAACAAATAATTTTAAACTAAATAATTTGAACTTTTTTGTCCAAATAGGTGATTTAATCAACACCAACATAATCATTACTGGTCAAGTCCTGTTGCAGACATAACTGCATAACTGGATCATACTGGTCATATTCTAATCCAAATACAACCAGTTCTGGTCCAGATAAAACCATTACTGGTGAAATTATGGTCTATACATAACCATTTTTGGTCCAAGTCCTGGTCCAGACATACCCAGTAATGGTCAGAACTTGGCCCAGATTATTTTTTCCGCATAAGTTACCCTAAGTATCTGCTCTGTAGAAAGAGGAAAGTAGACAATAAGTACACATATTGCATGTATATACTAAAAAAGTAGTTTACTAAAAAAATATTTTACAATACAGTGAATCAGACATCTTGCACCAATAGCTCCTTCTCAGCTCAAATTGACATGATTCTGTAAAAAGAAGAAAAAATGTGACAAAATACGAAAACATGATCAATTTTTTTACAACCTCTAAGCCCTAAACTTATTGTACAGCTGCAGGAAAGAGCTAATGTTAAATAGAAATGTTCAAACAGACTATAGTTTTAAACTAGAAAATAGCTCTGAAAGTGATTATAGGTACTTGAAATACTGATAAAAAAGATTTTTAACAGATGACTAACTTTCCACATTTCAAAACTATGGTCACAGTCGCAGTTGTCTTACTTTAAAATCAAATAATATCTTTCCCATTTATGGAGAAGTGAAAAACTTGAAGGGGTTCCTTCTCTTCTGTCTTTTATTTCGTTTGCCTAACAACACTAACAACAAATAATAAGACACCATTCACATATCTATCGAGTAGATTCTTTAATGTTAAATGTCACTAATTTAAAAATAAATGAATTATCATTCTGAATTATTATCCACTAATATTATTAATATATTGAAGTATACACAATTTTACTAAGTTTATGTAATTTGTAGGGTTTACTAATAGAGAAAGAAAAATATGTATGAATGTATCAGTGTACAGATACTATTTGTTTAAATTTTGATAAATAAATATTTAAACTGCATCAAAGTCAATGAAAGTTGGGTGAAAACTTTCACTGATCTAAAAAGATCATTCAAGATCCATCTAAAAAAAACATTTTTGCATATTAAATATCGAAGAAGTATGTATGTACTTTACTTACATCTTGTCCACACTGGAATATACGTGAAGCTATTTCACATCTGTCCAACCCCTCCCAAGCTGCAACAAGTAGGCAAGGGGTAATGTAGTCTACACATCAAGTCTGTTGTTAGAAAAAGTGTTTACTACATTTTAAATTTTATTTAAACCCATTTAGACCCGCTGTTGCCCTTTGGGAACATTAATAACATTAATAATTTGATTAATTTATAAAACCGTGCCCCCCCCCCAATAAACACAAACCATACAATCATTCCACTGTACTACACATTTGCAAGCCAAATTGAGATAACTCATGGTCGAGATTCAATCCTGAGTACTTCCAAATGGCTTCCAACGCTTCACTCGTCAGCGAGAGCTATAACCATGCACAGGTCCACAAAGAACACACTTGACAATACGACTTATTTGAGTACAAAGCCTACTCTAGTGGCGATAGGGTGAATTACTTGACATACTTCCAGCTTCTGCTAATGGTACGGCTGATAACAACAGAATGTAGTCAACAGGTAATAGTAACCTGATGGGTTCTGATAACTTACTCGTGAGACAGAGCAGGTCGTTATCTCAAAACATTAGAATTGTTTTTAAACTTGGGCATAGATGAGTTGAGTCATATTTATTATTTAAGTATAAAAAAACTGAAAGAAATACCAATTAAAAAATTTTAACCTCAGACATGGGTAGCCTGTAGCACTAATTTACCACTTAAACATCAGCAATAAACAAACATGGCTACATGGTTCATAACCCTAGCCGATGGGACTCATATTGTGTACCCAAAGAGAAAACTTACAGTTCTTGTTTACATTGCAGGCTGCGACAGCTTTGGCCGCCACTTCCAACCTATCAGGTTCCTTAGCATACAATGCTTCAAAGTAATCAACAAATCGTTGGGTGTTCGCCTTGTCTCCTTGCATCTGTAAAAACAACAAGACTTAAAATACTTTAGTATAATTAGTCCTTCTTTAGTCATAAATTTCAAAAGAAATCCTTATGGATTGTTTTCTCACAAATGTTACTAAGACATATGCTCCGACAATCAACTTTTAAACAACTATTAAATTATATTTAATTATATTTTTGATCTTCACTCAGAAATAAGTAGGTAAAACAGGATAATAATTTGGTGGTTTTTTTTATTGGATAGTTTTAAAAAACAGACTTTTTTATTCAAAATTTAACTAACTCTAAAATATCGGTTAATGGTTTTAACCACCATTTTGTGACTCACAGCAACACTGATGTTATCACACTGTAACTATCTCAAAAGTGGGTGAAATAAGAAAAGAAGATAAAAATTAAGAAAAGAAAAGAAATTTAAATCTATGTTCTCATGTCTTTCGCATGTTGATACTACTTAATTATGAGATAAATCAACCTGATTAAGCTTCAAATTATTTACACTAATGGAGTTCATTAGAATAATCAACTTACCAATCCTTTAGCTTCCAAAATACAATGCATCATACACTGAAAATTAAAACTTCTGAATTAGTGTTCAAATATTAACAAAATCACTGGTCCAAATTACACTTTTTAGTTTTAATTTATTTTATGATTGCAAAAGACAAAAATAGTCTTTAATGTAAATTGACTACACATTATCAGCAATATATGAGCCGAAAAACAAATAACAAATACTAAAAATGTTAACCACCACCACAGAGGAAATACGGTCTTAATTTAATTGACATATAGTGTCCTTTATATCTAACAGAATACAAAGAACAGAAATATCAATCACAAAACGCTCCCGAATAAGGATATATTCACAGTGAATGCTGGCTAAAAGCGCTTTGTGGCATTGTTGATAATTTTTTATGACTCAATTTTATAGCTCATAATTTTGTATAGCTCATAGGTAAAATAAATTATGAAAACTGTACAGAAATAAAGCTATTACCATAGTCCTTCTAACAAGAGATAATGCCAACCGGCATCTCACACTACTCATTGTGTCTGTAAGCCGGATGTGATTATGTTTTATTATCTTCAGTTTTTGAATTGTGGACCAATTTTAGCAACTTTCCTTTGCTAAAGGAAAGTTGCTAAAATTGGCATTATCTCTTGCCAGAAAGACTATGGTAATAGCTTTATTTCTATACACTTTTCATAATTTATTTTACCTATGAGCTATTTAGTAGTCATAAAAAATTATCAAAAATGCCACAGTCAATTAAAATGGCTTCCTAAATGCAATATCTTTAGAACACCTTAAATGGCTCGCAGTAATTTTCAGTTTATCCAAAAAAATTGAAAGTTTTATTTCACCAGATTGTTGTGATTCAAGACACACATCAAAACATATACCAAGGAATAAGATCCAACAAATTTCTAGGAACAAGCCATCCTGGAACAAGCTTGAGTATTGATTGTATCTTGGAACAATCATGTTGACACACTCTCCAATAAGCTAAGTTCATGCTTGTATGTTTTGAAAAGAGTAAAACATATCAGTGACATTATTTAGATTTTTACTGCGGACATTTTCCATCACGATTTTGTGTAAAACAAAGTTTCACGACGTTTCGGGATCTGGAATCTGATCCCGTCCTCAGGTGAACTAATATCTAAAACATAGCACAATTAACAAATAAAGAATTTCAAACAAAGAATATCAGTGACGATACTATAACCAAAATTGCCTATCATGCATTGTTTAAGTTTCACTTACGATATGACCTTGCAGTTTGGGGAGGCACAACATCAAGAAACCTAAAACGAATTCTTCTTCTACAGAAAAGAGCAATGAGGATTATATAGTCAGAATGGGTTTACAGTCATCGGACAATACATTCAAGAGGTCATACTGTTTGTTGCCAATGAACAGCTGCAATGAGGTGATGATGTACACACATACTGTTGTTTGTGTGGAACTTAATGTTTACTTTTAAATTCAACATTCAATAATTTTTTTCATCAACACAAAGAATACAAGTGAATGGACATACACCGGAAGATGAAGAAGAAAGAAAATTGGGTAACCAATGTATATTAATTTATTGTAAAAAAGCCCCATTTTGTAACAACATTGTCCATCACTCAGTATCATTCTCCACAGGGAGTCCACAGGAGTTAAAGAATTTTTTTTGTCACCATTACTGAAATATAGTTGCATTCCCTAGATATTATATAAGGTCCAAGCCTTGATTATTTCAATCATACTTTTTGTTACATTGTAATTGTTTGACAGTTAGTCTTTAGTTTATTTAACTAAGATTATTCATGTCTTTGTTATTTTTATATAAATGTAGACTATTATAAATGTTATTTTTAATGACTAAATAAAGAATCTTGAACTCTTGATCTTGCATAAATTACACATCCAAACCAAAACTTTTTAAGTATAAATTTTACTTGTCAAATTATATTATTTCAATACTTGGAAACATTAAAAATTATTTAAATTATATTTAAAGTACCTACCTTGCCTTCAGCAGAAGTGGGCAATTTATGTTTCTCTATGATTTCCGAAAGATCTAAAATTAACAAAAATGAAGCAGAATGTTAAATGTATGAATGTAATTATGCATAAGTAATAATTCAGACTAACGAAAAATTAAAAAAAGTATGTCCCCAGATTAACTGACCTGGATTAACCTTAAATTAGTTTATCTGAGGTATACTAACTGATAGTTCAGGAATGGGTACTAGGTTCAGGATACCCTATTGGAACGAACTGGTGTGTTTAGTGTATTTTTAGCCACTGATGAAATCAAATTTAATATGCTTGTGTGCTATACCCTGTTTCTACTAGGTATTAGTTAAATTCTCAATACTAGAATCAAGAATCAAGAATTTTATTCATCTTTAGACATACAGTGATGCATTCGATTTTGTCATGATTAATAAATTAAAATTACAATCAAATAGCCTAATAGCAACAATCAAAATACAATTAATTTATCAATTCAATTTAAAACATAGGACACAAATTACCAAAAAAACAAATAGTACAGCAATAAAACATTTAAAACTATAATAGGTACACGTATTAAAACATAATCTGCATTTATCCATTAAATAATGTTTGCAACTGGCTATATTCAGTTGATAGGAAATCATCAACCTTATAAAAAACCAGATCTTTTAACCAATTACTCAAGCACTTTTTAAATTTAGGAAGACTGATAGTTTGAGCTGAGTGAGGCAATTTGTTAAATAGCCTTCTTTTCATGCAAAAAGTATTTATATTTGTTTTTGACAGTCTAACAGGAAGTAAATCTAAGGTATAATTTTTTCGTGTGTTATAATTATGAATTTCAAATCTATTTTTATATTCCAAAACATTTTCTTTAACATCTAATAAGCTAAAATATATATACAAACATGGAATTGTCATTATTTTCAGTTCTTTGAAGACAGGACGGCATGACTCTCGATTGTTTAAACCTTTTATAATTCTTAAAACTTGCTTTTGCCATTTAAAAACTTGACCGATACTAGCACTGTTACCCCATAAAGTAATTCCATATATAATTTGCGAGTGAAAGAAAGCATAATAGGCATTAATTAACATATCATAATTAGCATTAGTTAACATATTAACATATCTACACTAAGTTTAAGTTTCCTTAGCAAATAAGTAATTCTAGATAGTTTTTTACAGAGGTTTTGTATATGTACATCCCACTTCAAAGTGCTATCCAGGTGTATCCCTAATAATTTAATAGACTGTTCTTGGAATGATTTATTTAATGTGAATATAATTGATTCTGTTTTTTTGTTATTAATAAGTAAGTTGTTTGTCTTAAACCAGTCCACTGCATTACTCATTGCTACATTCTTATTAAACTGCAGTTTTTCAATATCTTTGCCTGATTGTACCATCGTAGTATCATCTGCGTATAATATTGATTTACATGGAATACTAGTAGGAAAATCATTAATGGTAATTAAAAATAGAAAAGGACCCAACACAGATCCTTGGGGAACACCTGATTTGATTAATTGAGTGTTAGAAATGTCATTACTCTGATAAACTATCTGTTTTCTATTATATAGGTAAGATGTCATTAAACTAAGTTCTTTGCCTCTCAGACCATAAAATTAAAGTTTTTTCAGTAAAATTTTGTGTGAGATACAATCAAATGCTTTGGTCAAATCAATCAGTGTAGCACAAGTCATCATTTTATCTTCAAAGCCATTTAAAATCAAATTAATCAATTTTTCCACCGCCCTGATTGTACTCAACCCTCTTATGAAACCAAATTGCTCGACACAGAGAAACTTATTATCTACAAAAAAATTATACAGTTGACCTTTTATACAAGCTTCAAAAATTTTACTAATTATAGGGACTAGTGATATAGGCCTGTAGCTCGATGGGTCAGACCTGGTTCTTTTCTTAAAGATAGGTACAACCTTAGTAACTTTTAGGACCTCTGGAAAAATCCCTATAGATAAAGCCCTATTAAACATAAAAACTAAAGGTTTGACTATTAAATCTATTATTTCTTTTAAAATTCTATTTGACAGCCCATAATAATCCTCACTGTTAGATGTGCTAAAACTACTAACAACATTTTTTACATGCTGTTCTGTTAAACTCTGCCAAACAAACAAATTTCTTAGCATAATATTATTTACATTCATATATCTATTTACATATTGCATTGCTCCTATTTCATCAAGGGGTGTATTTTTATTAATTTCCGTTGCCACATTGACAAAATAATTGTTAAGTATTTTTATTAATTTCCGTTGCCACATTGACAAAATAATTGTTAAACTCATTCGAGTCAATCAGACACTCCATACCTATACTCTTTTTTCCAGATTCTTTCCTAACGATTTTCCACGCAGCTTTGCATTTATTTTTAGAATTTTCAATGAAATTGCTATTACATTCCTTTTTTGCCTCACTTATATGAACTTGTAATGTTTTTTCTCTTTTTGATACAGTTCTTTTAATTGTTTTTTCCTGTCTAGATACTATACTGTTGCCTTCTGTTCCTGAGTCTCACAGGAAGGTTGCATATGTCCTTGCGTATTATTTTTATTCTTAAACAGATTTTTTAAATCTACTTATTAATCTATCGTTCCTTCTTTCTTATTTGTACTTGTACTTCTAAATTAAAAATGTGAATAAATTTGTTGTAAAGGTTAAAACACCTAAATAGTAACCATGACTAAACAATGATATTAAAAAGGTAATTAAAAAAAATAATAGTCTTATGTAGAGTAACTTGTGTGTGCAGCTATGATTTGACAACTATGTGCTCCAACTCTCGTTCTGATCGCACACAATCTTGTGTCGCCCAGCTAGCTCAGAGGCGGAGTGTTATTGTTATCTGTTGCATTATCAATTTAGTTTTTGTATTGTGTATGATAGATAAGTACAGAATAGTGTTATTAAAAACATAATACGATTAAAATCTGTATGTTAAACTTTCAATTGTTTATGTAAATTATTAGGCAGTCACTTGAAAATAGGAGGAGTTTCTCCACCTAAAGAAACATTGTGTAGTTAAAAACACAGATACGTTGGAAAAGTCCAATAAAATATTTTTAATAATGAATACCGGAAGAAGTTTCAATAAAAAAAAGATTTTTCCAATTTTTCATTCCGTTGCACTTACCTTCTTCAGCTTTTGTTTTTTCTTTGCATTGTTTCATCATTTCGATTGTCTTCTCTTTATCCATTACTGCCTTCAGGAAAAGTATGATATAAATTAGTAAATTTTAATTACAACTAAATATTTAACTAACAACTATTATAGATGAACCCAAATACTTATAAGTATGCACAAATCTGACTTAATAATATTTTAGTACATAATACCTTACAAATTTTGGGGGTTTGGACCGTTCCCCATCAAAACGTTAAAAACGCCACTAGCGTAGAAATACACAAAATAAATAAATAAAATTAGGTACATAGACAGGGTGTCTAGCAAGTCATCATAAGGAAATTGCCTGATTTTTCTCTGATAATCAGTACCTATTCAATGAACTCATTCACACAAAATCAATTTGTTAAATTAAAATGTACAAATAAACAGAATCATACTAACTGGAAAGCGAATTGGCATACATCGACAATCACTATTCATTCACTTCCAAATCGGCTCGCTGATGAGCAGAAAGAAGAAAGAATGGCGGCCGCCATCTATACAACTAAACTCACTAACTTAGGTTTTCCTTCCGGATGCAGCCAGTTTTGCCAAATTTGTAAATTCTAAATCCTTTACAAAATAGCAATTTCCTTGGGCAGTTTCCCTGACCAATGTAGAAATTTTTCTGACTTTTTAAAACAGTTTTAAATTCCCTAATTTTTCCCAGTTGCTAGACACCCTGAATAACCTTCAGAGCTTAGTCCTCAGAACAAAGTCCATGTCTACAAATAAAAAATCGATTGCATGGTTTAACTGAGATATAATAATACTAAATGATTTATTTCTATATACAATTTAGTACAACTATATAATACAGTATTAATGGAAACAGCAATAGAACCTTCAAAAGAGTCAACATCTACCAAGCCGTCCACCATATCTTGTTGGCTTCATTGACAAAAAAATTTCTTGACTTGGTCATGCACATTCCATTATATTGGGAATTTATTATCAATACTTACTTGAGCCAGTATTCCTTGTGACACAATAAAAAGCAAGACAGAGAGCTTCATGGTGATTGGAAGCTTTTCCTAGTTTCAATCAGTATATATATGTGCAGTTCAAGGACAATCCAGAGTGGAAAGGATAACGTATTATTTTATAAAAATATATTACAATTACCTCTTCATGTTGGCATTTATTAAACCAGTTATTCTAATGAATTGTTATTTTGTAAGAAGTTGATTGCAAGATTGTATAAGAAACAGGAAATCTTCCCAGATATAATCATATGATGAAATCTGCAATCATTTCATCGTTAAGAACCACTCAAGGATTCTAAAAGACACTTGTGTAAAGAATGATACAGAAAACACAAAATAACCAACCTTCTAATGTATATACAGGTTAGAATTGAGGGGTTTGTAGTAATTTGAGGGTTGTTTTTTGCCAGCATTGAATAAAGCAAAACAACAGTTTGATGTTATAAAATGGGTTTCTCTGGTAAAACAAAGTAATTTTTAGGCTAGATTCAATCCCTGGAATGAGAATATATTTTTATTTTATGTATTTTTAAATTTAATTAGAATCAAAACATATTATATAATTTGGAAAAGCATTAACAGTATTAGGAACTGTGAAAGTAGAAATATTGTCCAATGAAGATACGAGTTCATGAATGACACCGATTGGTTGACTTCAATAAAATGTTATATTTCTCTGTAATAAAATTAGCTGGTAATCATTATTAAGTGACTGATTCATGACTGAACACACACACTCCCTAAAAGGTTCTACAATTAAATTATTAACACAAACACATTCAACAACATAATATATTTTCACTTAAAACTCGTTCAAAAATCTAATAGATATTATTTTTTTCTTACGAATAAACTATTAAAATAGATAATATTTACTATTTACAATATTATAAATTATAAATTCAGACTTTATAAAAGAAAAATAATCATCATGCATAATTTTAAATCTGAGTCATATCTGCAAATAATGTTAAAATTAACATTAATAGTAAACCTTCAAGAGTAAAGTACTTATATCTATTTACTCATCAATTAAAAATGTAGAATAGAAAAATATAATTTGATAAAAAATACAATAGTGTTTTCCTAATTTATAAATAAATGAATTTCAGTTTCCTTGCCAAAAATAGAAATTAACCCATGAGTAGGCTATAAACACTACCATTAAACTTTAAATGTAAAAAGTCAGTCTGGGTAAAATTAAGTGTACTTAAATAAATGGTTCATTTAAAGTTCTTTTTGACATACATAATATTAAATTATTGTTGTATCCATCCCAAACAAATCACTACCTCCCTTGATTCCATTCCATTTTAATTTACATGGAAAGAGTCTAGGGAAGGAAGTTATTTTTTTCTATTTGTACACCTGGCTTAAGAATAGATTTAAATTTAATTATAATTGAATACTACCTTGAATAAGCTTAGATAAAATCAGAGCTGTATCAGTCTTTTGAATTTTCATTTACTTTGAGTTAGGTTCATCCATTACTAAAACTGGAATAATAAATAAAAAAATTGATTTCAATATTTAAAATAAATAGTCATATAAAGTTACATGACACCTGATAAAACTAATTCTTAATAATGACAAAATTAAGTATCCTAAAAACTCTTTTATCATGTAAAAGCGATAAAATATATAAGTTATCTAAACAACTTAGTGTTGAAAAATATCATATGGTAAATAAATACCATGTTTGGGACTTCTATTCAACAATTATAGAATACCATACAATAACGGTCCATAAAACGTTCCTTTTAGCAAATCTTCAGTTTTGGCACATTAATGATGGTAGGGTCCATAAGGGTAAGGTTTTCTGGGAACTTGTCCCGAACGATGAACCTCTTCTCGCTGGGGTCGATGACAGTTTCCAGATAACCAAACCAGTAAATCACTAGACCCGGGCCAAACCTAAACAAACATCCGTAAATTTGATCAAGAGTCCTGGTTATGATTGATATTCAATTTTAGTTCTAATTGACAGGAAAAAATCCTCACATATTGCCTTAACACATTCGCTGCAGCGCTCGAAACCCCCATTCTTCGCGCAGAGCGGCCAGTATAGTTTAAAATCAACCAATAGGAAAATTCCAAGTGACCCATATATTAATAGATACTATGTTATAAAATAGCTGGTCATAGTTCTCTCGGATCCCAACAGGTGGCAGCACAATCTACATCGCCAGATCCACCATCTTGAGTTTAACCTAAATGTCCCCACTCACTCGGTGGTCCGCTCCGCATGCCGGTACTAGTACCATTCGGATCCGAGTGATCCACAGCGAACGTGTTAAAAATATTTTTACAGATTGGATTTGGCTACTCTAATCTTAAAAGGAGTAAGTTGACAATGTTTATACCTGTTCCAGTAGCTGAGGTACTGATCCTTGGCATATTGGTCGTGTGTGGCCTTGTCCCCGAACACCGCCTTACTCTCCATCCAGCTGATAATGAATCCGTCCACAGCACACGGAGTCTCCAGCTTGACATCAGGCGTTTTGTCGTAGCCACGCGCTCGCAACTGCTCCTCTGTCTTGTACGAGAGCCCAACTCGCACCACCTCACGCTCCAAGCGAACCTCATATTCAAACCCTATCGAACTAGTGGCAAACGAGATTAAAAAACTTACTGGTTGTTCATTTTATTGTAAAAAGTATTTATTTGTTGACAGTTTTGATTTTGAGGCTGGTCTATCCCACCAGGGCTAGCATGAAACAAGATTTTAGATAATTCTGTTTTGAAAAGCATTAATTCTATATGTATTGGCACAAGATTCGATTGAGCATAAAGTACTGTTCTCATCCAGGAAATTTTATATTAGTGCTTAAATGATATTGTAAACAAAACCTTTTTCAATAATCAGTTTTAATTGATGAACAATTCATTATTTATTTTAGTATGATTAAACACGTTCAGTGCGACAGCCCTCAGACGCTATATGGTCGCTGGCGCCCTCTCGTCGCCTAGGAATTAAAACTGTTAGTGTAAGCATAGCTCTTGCAGGAGGAGGACAATTGTCGGTCAGCGTTTTGGTAAGTAACTATGTTATAACGTGGCGGTGTCTGTTTTCGGTTTGCTCACTCTGATTTTTTCACCAGGGTTTGAGTATTTTTCCTTCAAATTCAACCCCTTTGGGTATACGGTTTATACTTATTCTCTACTAAATAATTCCTATGATGTAAATAAACAATAATTATAACTGTTCCTTGTTTTGAGGTTATGTACTGAATACATAACATACAAGTAGAAGGGTACAGCCTGCTATTTTATGAATTAAACAGCAAGGCTCATCTTATCGATATTCAATGTTCAGTAATTTATTAAAATCCTTCATCACATGAACCTCTCCCAGGTGGGAAAGAAAATATTGGACGTTCAGACTCAGACAGGAGTCAAACCCAAAAAAGATACAAGAGGATAACAAGGAGATGGGGAAATCTGTCACACTGAATGGTAATAGAACTTAACAATGCCACGGCAACTTATACACACATTATAAGCTATTCAATTACTGCCTTTAAAGGTCTAGAAAGCTCGTATAAGATCTAGAGGGTCTCATAAGCTAGAAAGTATAAGAAATAGTTGAAATATCTATGTCAATATTGTCAACAAAGTTATTATAATAACCTCAAAAATGCTTTTATTCAAACATTTGTAGAATTCTTTTTGGCCTAATTTTTTTTTAATTGAGTAACGAACGTTTGAAATAGACATACTTTGTACTAGGCAATAACACTCAAAACAGAGGATAGGTGTGCTCAGGACAGGAAATGAGATTTTTTTAATTTTTATAAATGAAATGTACAATTTCTGTTAACTTTATCTATGAGATTACTGCTCTTTGACATTAAAAATGGTTGAACTCTTCATCGAAAAAACTAATAAATGAAGAAAATAATACTTACTGTTTGGTTACATCTGATACTGGTCCATACATGTTGTCAAACATGATGCTCTGTAAAATCAAAAGCAGAATGTATTAGATGCTTTGTAAACTAAAACATGAATAAACTCAACATAACTTAGATTATGAAGTAGGTATGACTGCACCACCCAGCCATTTTCTATAGAATTTGCAGCAATACTTATTTTACACTGTCACCAGGGCCACGAAAATAGTTTAATGTGTTAATGCAATTAAGCTCACATTTTTTTGAATGTACAATTTTTCTTGAATGTTTTCACCCTAATACCAATGCACCCTAATAATAATTTTTATTGTTAATTACACCAAATCCCAATGAATTCCTCAACAGACAACTTCTTCCTTCCCTGTAGCTTACCAGACTCACTGTTGATTCAGTTTGTTTGTCAACTAGAGGGCAGGTTACGTAATCTTGAATTGTTAACAATATTTAATTAGTCTTACTATTTTACCACTCTATGCCATAGTCATATATCTTTAGTTGTGAATTCATGGAGAAATAGATTAGCAACAAACTCGTCACCCGTATATTTTGCACTAATGACGTATTACTATTTTAGAACTCACTCACTGTAGCATTCGTGAATTTGTTAGGTTTTTAAAAATTAATTACAGTTTTCAAGAACACATTTAATTTGGCTAATCCAGCTTGTTATGATTGATCACCCATATCAACGACCCTCCAAGGTATGGGTGAAACTATCTCTGAATTCACTGTCAAGGAGACAACCACACAGAGTCAGAGGCTCAGGGCTTGGATCTTAGCCCTGATCTGTGGAGCAGCTATTAAGCCCGCTCTAATTGGAAGTGGCACACTGTGTTTCCCAGGTGGGATACGCAAACGATATTTTAGAAGATTTCTAAGAATATAAATGTGGTAAATGTTTTCTTCAAGCAGCCCCTAGTTTCAATTGTAATTTGAGATGAACTATATTTAAAAAAAATGTTGCCAAGAAAAAGTTTTATAAACAAATTTAGATTATTTTCTTTATATTTTTATTGATCTTGAAAAAACACTATAATTCATTTTAAAACTTACCAAGAATATTTCATAAGCCAAGTCCGGATCTTGAATTTGTGTGGTGTCTTTAAACATCTCTTTCATCATATTTTTGGAAGTACCACTGAGATTATCTAAAAAATTATAAATAAGTTTTAAAAAAGCAATATTTTAACAAGTTCAATGCGGCAAACGCCATTTGGCATTACAGAGTGCTGCGAACGCCATTTAACGTTCCCCGCCATTTTTGAAACCTCTACTGTGGTTGGCGCTTGTACATAAAGTGTTGTTTAGAGGTTATGTAATCACCTGTGCTCTTGGTTTATTATTTTCTCGTTTTTAGTAGTGTTTTAGAAATATTGTATATCAAAATCCTAGAAAATACCTCAGCATACGCCGTAGCAGTACATATATTTTCAGCAGTGAATGTGTAAACAGTATAAAAACACTTGAGAAGAATGAAAGTTTTTAAGTAGTCTTTGGACCTGAATTTAAGTGTCATTCACTATTCATTACTTCGCCTTCACTCATCCAAATGGATGACTACTGTGACGATGGTTATTTCAATATTGAAAGGGGTCAATATTGAAACACACATATAGATTCTATATATTACAGATTTGCATTTATCTATTTGCAAGAGGTAAAAAACTTCCTTCCTACCTTTTTCCCCTTTTTTACTGATCCTCTTCTCAATAGAATCCTCTAGTATGACTTTAGCAATAAGAGCTGGTGCAACATCGTAGAATCTGGCCAGCCTGATTATCAACCCAGGCTCCTCCCCTGCACTTATTCCCTCTTGGTACCTAAATTAGTCGATACACAAATTACCATCAGTTTCAGAGAATATCGAAACTTAGAATTTGATAAAAAATTGAGTTTATTTAAATTTTGTTGCTAATGTTTACTGTAAATATATCTCAACTGTATACAGATACTTAAACATCCTATGATAGCTCTAGAACACTTTTCAACCTATATATATTGGTAATAAATTTTGATTCTGCCATTCTTTTTAATAGGATATAGGTTCATTTCATTTGATATTCCAAATGTATTTGAACAGTATTACTGTAAGATTTGCTTCACATTAGTAGACTCTCCATTGTACAGTAGAGAGTCAACTATCCAAAATAATAGAGGATTAAGGGTGTTCGGATAGCTGAATTTTCAGTTAATCAGTCCCAGACGAAAAAATGCTATTCAATACACATAATAAAGAATGAAACAATTTATTAATTTACTTTTTATAATGTGATACTGACAAAGATATAAATAATTCTATATAAAGAACAAAAAAATTCTGACCTTTAAAAAATCCTGATGATAAAGCTAAAAAAAATCAATTCAACAACACACAAAGCCGAGTTTAGTCTTGACGGCAGCGCTGCCACTGCTACCACTGATGGTTAAACTCAAGTTCGACATGCGGTTTCATTTTTTCATGTTTGACTGAGTTTCGGTTAATAACCAGGCTTTGGATAATCGACGCTCTACCGTATGAGATTTTGCCAAAATCATCTTCCACACATTTCTCATTCATAGGCCTACTATGCTTAAAATACCTGATCTGGTTTCCATTTCAGTGAAAAATATCAAAAACATAACTCTTTGATCTTATCAGTTTTTAATAACTACGCTAGAGAAAAACCAAACATCACAAATATCAAATTACTTTGCTTACCTCCTAACGACATCCTTTCTGTTTTTCTTGACTTTCCCATGGTTGGTCATCATTTTCTTTTGATACTTTGTACACAATATACTCGCCAAAGTATTGACATGTATACTGGAACAATATATACTCAATCAACTATAAACATGTATAGGCCTTATCATTACAATTAAATATTTAAATTTATATCTATAATATAAAAATGGATCGCAAAATGTGTTGGTAAGCGCATAACTCAACAACGCCTAGACCAATTTAGCCAATTCTTTTTTTAAGATGTTCGTTGAAGTCCAAGGATGGTTCTTACGGCCAGAAAAAATCGAATAATTGCCGATAAACCCTAAAAACAGCCCTTTTAAAAAGTATCCCATATACTATGGAACCAGAACTTTGTTTACATTATAAATATTTTCTTTTCAACAGCTGATTGCTATACTATATCTGTTAGTTGAAGATATACACAACAAATTGAAGCACTTGCATTTGTTTATGTTTTTTTTGGTTATACGAGTGACAAAACAATTTACATTTTTAACTGTGACTTCTTATTGCACATTTTGATACTGTGTTACGTTTTGCACGCACTTTCCCTACACTGCCATTAACTCTATTCTAAATACTAAGGACTGCCGACAACAACCACGGGGGCCTGGGGAGCCCCAGCTAGCAAAGCTATGATTGGAGAGACAAATTAATGAGTAGTAAAATAATTTGTTTTTGTTTACATTTTTGTTTTAAGGTTATGCGAGTTACTAAACAGTTTAACTGTACATTTTAAACGTATACACTTTTACTTGATCAGGTGATCTGTATTTCTTATTATTGATTTTAACCTTATTGCCTCGGTAATTAAAGATTTAGGGAAACATGAAAATAAATTGATAATAAATAATTTATTTTGCAGAATACCTTTTATGGCATGCCTCCTAAAAAAGCCAATATAGGCAGAAGAACCAAAAACGCTCGATATATTTCAGCACTTAGAGCTGCTGAAACATCTGGAGAAACAGAAGCACGCTTGGAAGCTGTACGAATAAGGGCATCGTCTTCAAGAACTGTCGAGCCCCCTGCAGAGCGAGAAGCACGACTCGGGAGACCTGCGTGGACGAGCTTTGGCGTCAAGAGCTAAAGAAACACCTGCAGAGCGACGATTCGGAGACCTGCGTGGACGAGTTTCGACGTCAAGAGCTACAGAAACACCTGCAGAGCGAGAAGCACGACTCAGAGACCTGCGTGGACGAGCTTTGACGTCAAGAGCTACAGAAACACCTGCAGAGCGAAAAGCACGACTCGGAGACCTGCGTGGATGAGTTTCGACGTCAAGAGCTACAGAAACACCTACAGAGCGAGAAGCACGACTCGCAGACCTGCGTGGACGAGCTTCGACGTCAAGAGCTACAGAAACCCTTGCAGAGCGAGAAGCACGTCTCGGAGACCTGCGTGGCCGAGCTTCGACGTCAAGAGCTACAGAAACAGCTGCAGAACGAAATGCTCGACGTTACGTTGAATGCATAAATTTTTTCTACAAATGTTTTTATTACTTTATTTTGGTATATTAATGAAAAATTTAAAGCGAGACAACGTTCGCCGGGGTAAGCTAGTATTTATATAAATTCGAATCTTGTGCTTTTGTCTATTCCATCTGACAAACTTCAGAATATGATATGAGCAAAGAAGCTATGACTTTAAAGTACATCCAGATATCTTTTACCTAAAATTCTTAAAATTTGAGTCTTGGCTGAATAAAAGATACCTACTTAGATCAAGTAGGATAAAACTTACAAAACACTGCACTTAAGATCAGTAGGATAAAATCAGATGTGATTTCAAACTGATTTTAGGAGAAAATGATATTATATAATTTGTTTTTAAGATAGGGACTCAATTTCAGCGTATTTTAATTAGAATAAGATTGTTATGATTTTAAGGTTATTATGTAGTTTTGATTCTGCCAAAGAACAACATTTCATTTATTGGTATCATTGACTAATACCACAATTATCAAGCACTTGTATCAAGTCCTGGATCAAACTGACGACCTTCAAAAAATTTATGAAACAGCCTTTATAATTGTAGAAATAACCTATATTGCTTTTAAAATATCTGAAAAGATAGGTGCTTTTTAAAGGGTTACAGTTTGTACAAATTGTGTACAGGCCTGCTGAAAGGAGGGGACCGGCTGGGGGGTATAGCCCAGGGGCCCGGGCCCACCATTTTAAGCACATTGTCTTCTTAGACACTCGGCAGAAAGGATAGGTGCATTTTCCTTACAATTTCAATTACACAACAAAACACACACTTCACTAAGCCAATAAAGGTTGTTGAATTGACTGACGGATGTGACCCTAGACCTAGAAGCTACCACATTTGGAATGAGACAGTGGCGAGTCCTGAAATCCATCTACTTAGAGGTCACAAATTGTGAATAGTTGTGAGCGATTGTTGGTGGGTGTAGTGTTCTCTTGTTTGGATTAACGTCTGCACTATAGAATACTACATTAATCCGCAAAGACCATCATCTTAATTAGATCAGTTCATAAATCAGAGGCAGTAGTTTGAATACCATGTTAAACTGTAGGTCTCTTAGATATGCCATTGACTTTTGGGCTATTAATTTACAGTTCTATCTAAGGAACATGTCAGCCTTAATCAGTAACAAGATTACAAGATGCTGCCACAATCATCTTACTCTCATTTCTCATTCATACTTGGCTTAAAATACCTACCTGGGTTGGTTACCATTTCAGTTTAAAAGTATAAGCTAAGTATAAAGAATAGGATGCTTTTTAGTTTGGTCTGATAACTCCTATGATTTTTGCTGATATTTCTTATAAAACAGTACTTAGCTAGGCCTACGTTGTTGCTTATTCATGGGAAACATAACTTATATATAATTTGCCCGGAATATAATTCAAAAAAGGTTTTACATTATTTTTCTCTGAAAATCAGGGAAATGTGCACTTTTTACAATTATTCTACATCAATGAAATAAATATAAAAGTATAATTTTTGACAAAAGATATATTAAAAAACAAAGCATTGTACTTTGTAAATGCTGGCTAAATCAATACCTTTTTTATTCATTCTTCATTCAGTCGCTGGAAAATGGGACTGTACCACTGCTCCAGTGGCTGAAAATATGTGTGTGCTTTGGAGGAATATGCGTACTTAACACAACCACACCTTTGTAATGTACTTAAGCTGCACAACAAAAGTCACTCATAGGGAAACACACCTTGAATGTGGCAACATTTGGGTTGTATTGCTTCTACAATAGAGGAAAAAATCTATTAAGAGTCTCCAGCTTCCTCTAATGTTCTACTCGATCTACTCTCCATAGTATCAAAAGTTCAAGTCATTTAATTGTTCTACATATGAATGAGTCTAGTCCATAAGGATTAGTCTGCTGACGTAAAAATAAATAATGTAATGTAGACAGTCTGCAGTTGAGGTTATTACTTGTGTTTATACCCGTATTATTGATAGTAAAGTAAACAATTAAAATTTACTCATTGGTGTTTGTGTTTATTTAAGTATTAAAGTTTATTTTGTTTGTAAAATGGAAGGTAGACCTAATTTGAGATCAAGTGAAGTGGATCGGGAATTTATGACTCAGGATGACACTGACGATAACACTAATTTCAACTTTGATTTCCCTTGTGGTTCTAATCAATTTAGGCCTAACTTGTGAGAGATGGTCTGTGGATGTAGCTTTCTCATGATTAACGTCCACACTTTTGAATACTATGTTAATCTGCAAAGACTATCCTCATAATTAGAACAGTTCGTAATTCAGAGGCCTTGGTTCGGATTCCACACTAAACTGTAGGTCCCTTAGTTGCCATCGGCTGTTGGGCTATTAATTAACAGTCCTGTCTAAGAAACATGTCAGCCTTAGTCAGTAACAAGACTACAAGATCGTGCCACAATCATTTCTCATTCATACTTGGCTTAAAATACGTACCTAGGTAGGTCGCCATTTCAAATGGTAATCTAATCTAAAAACAAATAACCTAAAATAAATTTTTCAACCAACTAAGTTCAGAAAAATTGTTAAAGTTAGGTCATGCTGACTTACTTTGGATATTTTTTAATCATTTCCGACAAACACTCTCTGGATAAACCTTTAAAAGTATTAATGAAATGTAAAATGCTATGAAAAGTATTTACTTCCATTTTAAAAATTAAACATGTAAACAACACAGGCCCAATCACAACATATAAAGCAAGCCTATTTCTATTCTAACGTAAACATAAACAACAAGAACAAGAACAGAGCCAAAAAACACCGTCCAAAATCTTAAGCCTTACAATGTTCCCAACTGTACTTTTTATTCTTATTCAGTATAAATATGGTATAACTATAATAGCATTAAAAAGTTTTTAGCAAACAAGAACAGTAATGATAATAATACCAGAGAGGAACGGATTATAAGTACGGATTAGTATCCGTTCATCTATGATAATACCTCCATGGCAGCAGACCTGCGTACTCAGCGAATTTCCATATCAATATCATAAAGATAAATAGTAATATCTCAAAAGTTTTATCATTATCTGTCAATAAATATGAGTATTATTTATACTTTACTTTACTTTACTTTTACCAGTGAGTATATAGGGTTCTTTTACTTACTTTGCCTACTCTCCATAAGATTAACATGGGAAAGAGTATGCAGGTTAGCTGCCATGATAAAAACATAAACTATGATTTTTAAGCATAAATGTATGGATCTCAACCACATGAAGCTAAATATCAAGTTTCATCCAAAAATATTAGATAATAAGTGAAACATTAATTTATCCTTATCCTCCATAAGATTTACATTGGAGCCCCAAAATACAACGTACTGTGTTTAGATTTTTTAATATCTCGGTAACCGTTGGAGATAGAGAAAAGCTTTAAGGAACTTAATTGTGTAGTTTTTAAGCTGATTCTAATGGTGAAAGATAAAATTTGAAATTTTTAAATATTACATGGGAAAATGCAAAAAACCCATTTTTGGGGTACAAAACCCCCCCAAACTACCCGTTATGATTGACCGAAATGTCTGGTTTACGAACTCGTCCGAGCAAATGAAAGAATACACGTCTCTACCAAATTTGGTCTTGATCGGACCATTTTTACGAGAGTTATCGTGTTCGCAGTCACATATATATATATATATATATATATTTTAACGAATATTGTTTTTGGTCTCTAGGCACCCAAAGAAGAAAAAATAACATGGTCCCGGGCTTAAGTCATGAGACCTACGGTAATAGCTTCTTCCCTATGGGAAATTCGCTAATACACCATAACCAATTGACATTGAGCGATGATTCAAAATATCAAGGGGTTTTACAGCTGATTCCAATGTGATAAAACAAATTTAATTTTATATTAGGAGTACTCTTAAATATTCCGCATAATGGGATGAAAGAACTCACTAGAAACACATTTTAAAGTCGATGTTAGGGCCATCATTTTGTCAAATAAATTAATACTGTAAGTCGGGTTGCTGCCATGAGAAATGTTCATTTTTTCAACATATATAATTATGAACAAATAGATATTAATTTTATATGAAGGTGTATACTAAGTTTTTCCAAGAAAGTTCTTCTAATAATGAGTTGGTCACCATTTAAGAATGGTATGGAAATAGAAGGTATACTGTATTATTTTTTGGTGAAACAAATATATTTTCAATTTTGATTGAAAGTTTCAATTGTATTAAAATTTATATCAATGCAAAAAACTATAAGTCTTGAGTCTGTCTTGCACTTTTGTTTTATGACTAGTTAAAGTGCAGTAAGCATAACCAAAAACCTTTAAAACTTCATAATAAAGTAATAATTTATGTGTTTTGTATTTTTTTTTTATAATACATTGAGTATTAGCAAAATGTCTGTTCAATAATGTCCTGTGTATTAAATGAATAAATTAAAAGTAGTTTCAATTGATTTATTATAAAAGTTTACAGTTCAAGTTTTGTTCGTGAAACTAGTTAGTTTTTTATATAATTAAATGTTGGGGAAATAGTTAAACAGAAGTGGTATAATTTGTCCTAAATTTGTAAAATATAAATCGTTAACAAGGTGTTTAATACGTTCACGTTGCTGCAAACAGTCCTCTTTACTATATGCCTCATAGATATATATATGTGTGCGTGTGTGTGTGTGTGTGTCTCTGTCTGTGAACAGCATAACTCTCATAGATGGAGACCAAATTTGGTAGAGTAATGTATTCCTACATTTTCTTGAAGAGTTTGTAATCCAAACATATAGTCCATTGGAACAGGTAGTTTGGGGGGGTTTTGTACTAAAAAATTGGAGTTTTTCGATTTTCATGTGTAATTTAAATCTATTTTTTATTTTTTTATTCTATCAGTTTTATAGAATCAGTTTAAAAACTAAACAATTTATTTTTAAAGTTTTGCTCTATTTACAGCGGTTACAGATATATTAAAAACCTAAGTATATTTGTATTTTGGGACTCCATTATTATGGAGGATTATCTTATGGAGGATAATATATATATAATATATATAATAATATATATATATATATATATAATACTATTATAATATATAATAGTATATAATATATAATATAATAATAATATAATAATATAATAATAATAATAATATAATAATATAATATAATAATAATATAATAGTATATAGTATATAATAGTATATATACTATTATATATATAATATATTATATTATATATATATATATATATTATATATATTATAATATATAATATATATAATACTATTATATATATAAATAATATATATATGAAAATTAATATTTCACTTATTAACCAATATTTTTGGATTAAACTTTATATTTAGCTTCATGTGGTTGAGATCCGTACATTTATGCTCAAAATTCATAGTTTTATGTGTTTATCATGGCAGCTAACCTGCATATCTCCCATGTTAATCTTATAGAGAATAGGCAAATAACTAACTCTCATATTTATCGCAGATAATGATAAAACTTGTCTTACATATATTGTATTTTTTTACTAAAATATCTTGAAGAATCATGTAGACTGTGTGCACAAAAATCACAATCTCCCAGAGTTTCAGAGAGCCCTAACAAACTGCATAGCAACGTGCACCCCATCATGTACATGACACGCTTTGGTAATCGTGTACCCCGTCTGGTACATGTCTTGTTAACCCTTTAAGTTCCAGGTTTTATAGTGCTTAGAACCCCCTCAGGCTCAGGTTTCCACACACAGACATGTCAATAAAATAGTCTCCATTTAGGTACAAACGATCTATACGAGCGTATTTACGTTGATTTTGCAAAAATTTGTGTTTACAAACTGAATTATACACAGTGGACAGTGTATAGTAATATGCTGGCATTGAAAATGTAAATGACCATTGCCAGCAGACAAAACATCTGTGCTGTGCAACACTTTCACTAATAGCAGTGTGGTTACTTATTTAAGAGCAAAACAAAATATACCGCTGCATAGAGCAAATTTTCCCAAATACAGACATATGCAATGTGCCATACTTCTTATTCTTCATGGCAGAAAAGGGAATAGAATTCAAACGCTGTCGTAGGCCTGTGTATACACGGGCGTGGGACTTAAAGGGTTAAAAAGTTGAGCATGACGCTCACCTCTCATCGACCATACGGTTAGTAACTCATGTGACCTCAACCAACGGCGGGTTAACCGTCCATGTTTGGGTTGAATACAACACAGGGTGGGAATAAAAAAGTAATTAATTACTAACATTTTTATTTCTGACAGAGATGATAACCTAAACAATGAATAATGCATTAAAATAACGATAATATAATGTAACATTGGATTGCAACTTTTCTCTGCTATAACAAGAAACATTGTTACAAAAACAATCTAATCCTTACAATTTTACAATTTTGTCAAATCTACATAAACTACATTTTTATTTGGTAATTAATCCCTTTTTGGTTTTAGTGGTTATCATTTTCTATGAGATCAAAACTAAATATATTTTAAGCATTAAAAATACTTTAAATAAAAATGACTATAAAAATTTAACTTACATAATAATAATGTACATATAAACTATTAGGAATATATTCACAAAAGACAGTGCAAGTATAAGACAAAATGTACATAGTTTTTAACTAAAAAAAGTATTTGATACATATTGATTGTGTTGTATTTTTCAAAAAGGAATATATCTTAAGAAAAGATTTTTTATATTCCTTCCATTCATATTACATAGCATGATTGTAAGTACACATTAAATAATATAATTTTATAAGTTTTGTGTAGTATTGTATCAACATAAATTAGATTGATTTCGATCCAAAACATGTTAATACAAGTCTGTCAATATTTTTACAGTAATATAAATTAATTATTAACACGTTTAATACATTTTCACAAGTTAAATAATTTGTAAAAGCACCATGTAAAATAAGTTTTTGTTGAATTTTATCTTAAATTTAACCACCGCAAGCATAACAAATTCTATAGGCAAAAACAATATTAACTTCCATACAACGTAATTAAAACTGATAATAACTTGTTAACATACCGTAACATTTTAATGAGTTTAAAAATATATATAGAGTTAAATTTTATGGTTATTGACTAAATCCAGATACAAAAAAAGATCAGTATTAAAAAAATATTTCACTAATTTTTCATAGGAGTCAAAGAAAGTGTTTTTGAGCAAAGTATGTGCATAAAAAAGGTTTTACAATATAATATTAATTGTATAAAAAAACTGTATATTCAGTCCCATTATTAGTAAAGTATAAAATTTACAATAATTACATTTTTATTACAATAAACATAATTTCTTTATTATAAAATATATATTAATTAATAAGTAATGAGAAAAGGCTTGAAACAAACCCATACAAAAATGATGTCCAATAATAATATAGTGAGCAAAAACATATTTGCTGCTACAAATCAATAGTGGGTGATATATTATGGAGATAATAATTACATATCAGATACAAAAATGCAGATACCAGGAAAAGTTAAAAAGAGTAACAAATACCATTTTATTTTACTTCGGCCTAACATCATCAACCATAATAATATTTTGAAGGTGTAATGTTAGATGAAAACTTCAAAACCATTTCTAAATTTTAAAAACGGAATCTCCCATAACTTTATGATTCAGTTACTGTTTTTCATAACTGCTTTTACTATGATGTATATTTTCCAAAAACAACACTATTCAGTCTTGGACTCAGTTCAGTTTATGGTGAAAGTCACCTATTATAGTTAAGTCTAAGTTTTGTTATTTAATTTTCTAATTTAACTAGATGAACTTCAGAATGTTCAATTTTTTTAAAGTTGCTACTATAATTGCATAGTTGTAGAAAACTTTGAAGGCAGTGATTATTGTTTTTAGCTTTAAATTAAGCATAGTGGATTGAAAATTCTACATTTATTGAAGAACAATAGAAAAATGATTTTGGTTGTGAATTAAACTATCAGACGTAATGAATGAGAATGAACATATCCTAAGAAATATTGATCCTTAAAATTACTAAAATCGTTTTAAAATTAGTTTCATTCCATGATTTTGTAATTTATTATTTGAAGGAAGGTTCTTTTTTATAGGAGGAAGTCTCAAAACTAATTTCATCTACTATTACAACATATCATATGACAAACTAGTCATGTTTTTTGTTTAAAGTTAAACTGGTCTACAAATTAAAATTTTATAAACCTTTAAAATTTTTGAATAAAATTATGAAAAGTTGAAAAATTTGCAATGAGGCAAAAACCAATTTTACTAAAACCTAAGGTTATGATCCACTGAAGTAATGAATTTTAATATATAATACAGACACCTCCTCCTGTACATAATGCTTCAAGTATGCAAATAGTACAAACAGTATTAAAATGCAAGGTATAAAATATAAAGAAGACATTTTGTTAATATAAAGGCACTAAATTAGATTCATAAATTCCAAAACTTTTTAATACAACTAAATTTTGCAACATATCTTTTGAATACAAATATTACAATTTGTAAATTAACTACCTCAGTGAAAGAGTGTCAGGTTTTTTCAGCTTGCAGGGACGAAGTATGGTTATTTCAAGCTTTTTCCCAGTAGCGAATGAACTATTAGCACCATCAGAGGACCGACGAGGGGGTAGAATACTCGCCCAGTTTGTCAGCACTTTTGCGGAGTTCGGGTCGTTAACTGGGTGGTCTCCGACCTCGGGGGCGGAGGGGGTGGCGGCCTTTTCTTGACCGGTGCAATTTGAATATTAGGTGCAATTTGGATTCCTCCGCCTTGTCTGTACACATTCTCATACAGATTCTGTTTCCCATAGTGTTCGTTCACCCAATTGCTGACATTGGTTTCTTTGTAGTCAGGTGGATCTCGGAATCCAAGGACTTCATGTGGTGTAGTCGTTGTGTCTAATTTACACTTTTGCGCGACCTGCCACTTGCGCCTCATTACTCTCTGCAGGTCTTGTAGGAACGCCGCAGATGGCGGGGCTAGCCTAGGGGGTGGTGGTGGAGGGGGGAGGTCTTCGTCAGGGTGGACAAAGTTTTCCAACACTTCCGGAGGGGGCGGGGGTAGAGACTCAAAGCTGGGAGCTCGGTCCATACTGTGAGAGGGGGGAATTATGGTGGTATGACAGACTGTGTCGAATGTGATGTGTTTTGGCTTGTTTCCGACAGCTATTTCCTTCAGCTGTCGTGTGGTCGCGGTCAACGGTAGCTTGGGAGGCTTCCGCTTGATTGTGCCCGAGGGAAATTCACATTCAAATCCGACATCGCACCCGCTAGAGCCCGACTCAGATGCTGTGTCGAGCATACTACTGGTCGCTGAGATCGTGCTGAGTCTGGAATTGCTGATCGTAGTCGTCTCGGAACTGGGTAATCGGCACTCCTCTAGTATTGAGCGGTAGTTGACTAGTAGTTGCCTTCCATACTGTAAAACAAACAATGATTACATTCACACACAAAAAGTAGTGTTTCATTAAATATGATTAGATTGCAGTGATATAAAATAATTAAAACTCTAAATTGGGGGGGATGATTGACATTGACAAAAATTATTAATCAGCATATTAAACATAATATTGTGATTGAATAAAAAGATCCAGTACAAACATGGTTTCCCATGATGTTTACGAATCCCCTTTAGTTACTGCAACTGACAATCGGATTACATGTAATAATAAATATTTTCACCAGACTATAGAAGGGTTTTATTGAATACATCAAAATTTATTGTTGATGTCTCAGCCTAAACTACTTTATTAGTTGGAAAACAGTTTATCAATTTGTTTAGCATATTTTACGCTACAAGCACAGGATCAGCCGTGTCTCTCACCTTGGCCATACGAATCGCGAGCACCCACTGATGCATTGTCTGCTGATCCTCGGCACAAAGGAACTTGATGAACTTGCAGCTCTTGGGCTGCTGGAGACTCGGGTGTTTCAGGGCAAAACAGAACTCTGTAGGAGCCTTGAACTTTTTTCGCCAACCAACACCATAGTATACCTGTAAAGTATTAGCACTTTAAATTAACCTTTTCGACTAAGAAAAAAATTATCATAAACTACAATGGCAGAACTAGAGATGCACCAACTAAAGAGCAGATCGACTTCTGTCATAAAAAGAGATTAGTAAAAACTTTATGCCATTGATGTGTCAGGTTATATGAGCAAAACATAAGCCTTAAGTAAAGTTACACTGGATCTTGAATAATTCGGATAGGTTAGTTTAAAATATTCAACCCTGGAGAGACCAGTGTTAAATTATAATAAACCCTTAAAGTGCTACTAAAATCACTGTCCCTGCTCATTTAGTGTAAAATACTGATAATTACGAATCAGTCACTAAATATTCCAACATATGGATTTTGTGAGTGCATAGAGGCAAAAGCAACATCACCATGCACTCTATCCCTTGTTTCACGAACTACAGCGCAGTAAATGTGGCAAAATTATTGATTGTGTCTAAAGGCGTTAGCCGTGTCGTTGCGATCCTACTGTGCTGCGTTTAAAGACGCTAGCCGCCCGGTAAGGGTTAACAAAATTTCTAAGAGCTGCAGAAAACCAATTTGTTTTTGCTTCAAGGTGTAATTTATTTTAATTAGTTAAACGTTTAACAACTTACCCAGTGTTTGGGGATAACATCATGCAATTAAGTAAGCTAATAACACAAAGAGTGGCTAGATCTTCACAATCTGACACAGAAGTGGTTGGGCGGTTTGTCAAGCAATGTCACCCACCATCAATGGGTAAAATAAACTTTAAGAGGAACTTTTTTCACACACGCCAATAGACAAAATGGAAATCACAATAACCTGATGGTCGGATAGGGTAGCGAAAGAGCGACCACTGTGAGCTTGAAGCAACAATACTCTTAATACAAACACTGACAAAGGATTCTGGCTGCACTGTCTATATTATATTATAGTATATAAGTGCATTATTTCCACGAATTTTGGGCCTTAAAGCTTTGTTTACAACGGCTTAAAAAATATAACTATCCATAATTTTGTTTGAAATAAAAACAATTTGTTATGATGAAAATATAACAAATTCTAGGGATTTTAGAGAAAGTTCAAATAAAGAAGAATTTTTATCATTGAAGTTCCACAAAACCACTACTAGTTCAGCAATTAACAAAGGAACTATTATATTTACCTGGTTAACATCGAATGTTGCTAGACAGACCAAATCCTTGTAGGAGGTTTTGACCTTGTCCTTGGGCAGGTAGTACAGGCCAGAGGCTCTGAGAATGCAATGGTGCCGTTTCCAGCCCTTCTTGGAGTCACTTTTGACATACAGCGGCCCTTCCATGCTGGGGATGCAAGAGCCAGAGAACAATTCCTGCCGAGATAAAACTTTTTATAATACAAAAATCGGTGTAGTAGTAATAATGATAAATTATAATATTTGGTACTATTGAGGAAATGAAAGATGTCATGATTCTGTCTCAAGTTGGGAAAACCTGATGTATTTTAGTGTTAACAGTGATTTTAACAGTAGTATTGAATAAGTACTGGGTGTGTAATTTGGGTGTCTTGCTAGCCTAAAGGTTGGTGTCTTGGACGTCGGTGCAAGGGGGCACAGGTTCAAATATCGGTTTTGCCCATTTGGGTGTGGACCTCTTACAAAAAAAACTATTGAAATTAATCATAAATAATTAAGTCCAGTTACGATTTTTGGTCAATTGTATGTGGATCTCTAACTGACCTGGCTCTTTGGCTGGTTGTAGCTGATCAATGCAATGAGCAATATAGAATCCAACTACAAAGTTGGGCAGTATTTTATTAGAATTATAAATTTATTTTAGTTCACATTGCAAATTAAAGGTCGCTTGTCTGTTTTGTTCAGTTTCACGTATCTTGAGTCATATTTTTAGCAAATTTCAACAATGTAAATTTCATTTTCAGCAGAATTCATCATTACTTTTTTAAGTTGAAAGTATAGTTAAAATTCATTGCAGCTAAGCATAACTGACCTTAGAAGAGATTAACCTTATAGATCGCTGTATTAACAGTAAAGAACCCAGTTGTTGCCCGTTTACCTCAATCATGTTGTTGCGACTACATTCATCCACGTTGTCGCCTCTCGTCATCGTGTTCGGTCCGCTCAGCAGCTCAGGCTGTTGAAAAAGCATTGTTCGCTCTGGTCGCTTCACAAATAACAACCGGTTCTTTGAGTCTCTTGTCCAGATCATCAAGTTGTCCACCAATGCCTCATGGTCTTCATACACTCGTTCTGGAACATCATGTGAATGATGACATTTTACATGATCATATTTCTTAAAAACTTCATTTTCTAACACTTTGGAAACAATTGAGACAAATAACACATTTAAACACAAATGGTACTTCTATTTGCTATAAATTTATGCTATAATTCCGACATTTAGGTACAAGAACTTCATTCAAAAGCTTGGGTCACCTACCTTAGTTAATATATATGTGCATTATTCATAAGAAAATGTTACAACTATTGAAGTGATTTAGCACAGTTTATTTTAATTAATAATAGTTTGAAGAGATACAATTTTTTATGTATGTTATGTTTTATGTATCATTTAATTAATTAAGGCCAGCACGGTTTGAAGATTGTACATATTAATTCTCTATATTTTGTATTAGATAGTGTAAACATGACTGTGACTGATAGCGGAGATAAAGCAGTGATCACTGACCTCAGTTCATATTTAGATAATGACTAACCTAAAAATGTAACCGAATTTGTTTCCAATGATCATAGATTTAAAATGCACTCCAGTTTATTTTTGAAAGTTAAATATAAGGGAACAGTTGTGTGACAAAATAATATCAACTTAATATATATAAAGGTTTTATTACTTTAAAAAATGTATTACACAACACTCTCTCTTTGAACTAGACCTAGTTTACAAAAACTAAAAAACCTATTTTATGATGGTTTGGCCACTGGATCTAGCACGCTTTGATTATCTGGCTCTTAACCTTTCAAAGTAGTTTGACAGATGCTATCCATTACTTAAAACACTACTGCTGAGGATTTATAGATTTTGACTAACACGCAGACCCTCCAGAATGTGTGCATCTATAGGGTATTTGGTGAACTATTTATAACTATTACTATATACTAATATTGCTAAATTTGGTTCTTTTCTTTTCTCATTTAGGAGAATAGTAACAGAGTGGTTTCTTGAAAAGACCGGGCTATTCAACTAATGAATAGCAATACCTTAACATGAAGAGGACGTTAACATGAAGACGTGTATAAGATAAGATATTATACCTTATCTTATCTAATTTAAATATTCCCTAGATTTTTCAATCCCCCTGATTTTGAATTACAGTACAAAATGTTATTTTAATAACAGAATAAATTATTAATGATTATAGTGATAGTTACGTGATAGTTAGTGATAGTTACCGAGGTGCAGGTCGGGCAGATGCTCCATGAGAGCCCACTGCGGCAGAGGTGTATTAAGTATAATTACTGTTAACTTAAATACATGTCGTTAGCTTAAGTTGATAATTGTATACAATGACTGATTCAATGCTTGTTAAAGTTTCTGAAATAAACTATTTGATTTTATTTGATTTAATTCTCTATATTTTGTATTAGATAGTATAAACATAACTGTGACTGATAGCGGAGATAAAGCAGTGATCACTGACCTCAGTTCATATTTAGATAATGACTAACCTAAAAATGTAACCGAATTTGTTTCCAATGATCATAGATTTAAAATGCACTCCAGTTTGTTTTTGAAAGTTAAATATAAGGGAACAGTTGTGTGACAAAATAATATCAACTTAATATATATAAAGGTTTTATTACTTTAAAAAATGTATTACACAACACTCTCTCTTTGGACTAGACCTAGTTTACAAAAACTAAAAAACCTATTTTATGATGGTTTGGCCACTGGATCTAGCACGCTTTGATTATCTGGCTCTTAACCTTTCAAAGTAGTTTGACAGATGCACATTACTTAAAACACCACTGCTGAGGTTTTATAGATTTTGACTAACACGCAGACCCTCCAGAATGTGTGCATCTATAGGGTATTTGGTGAACTATTTATAACTATTACTATATACTAATATTGCTAAATTTGGTTCTTTTCTTTTCTCATTTAGGAGAATAGTAACAGAGTGGTTTCTTGAAAAGACCGGGCTATTCAACTAATGAATAGCAATACCTTAACATGAAGAGGACGTTAACATGAAGACGTGTATAAGATAAGATATTATACCTTATCTTATCTAATTTAAATATTCCCTAGATTTTTCAATCTCCCTGATTTAGAATTACAGTACAAAATGTTATTTTAATAACAGAATAAATTATTAATGATTATAGTGATAGTTACGTGATAGTTAGTGATAGTTACCGAGGTGCAGGTCGGGCAGATGCTCCATGAGAGCCCACTGCGGCCCCATCTCCTGATGGTTCTTGTCAGCCAGCAGTCTCGTCACGTAGCCACACGTCATAGTCTCGTCCACCATCAGACTCTTGGCCGACCCGTCGCCGCTGAACACTTTTATGAATAGCTTCTTCACCGACGCCTCCTTCATTTTCTGCAGAGCTAGTCGGATCTTCTCTGCCTTCCCGTCTGTCTGCCCATTCTCCATCTGTTGCCAGACAGTAATATTAAAAATTACGGAACGTTCAGGTCAGTTAAAAAAGTCCGGAATGTTTTAAAATGTCTGACACAAATTCGCAGCTGAGCCAACAGAGTGGGGCAGGAATAAAATTAAAATCTCTGGCTGAAAGCAACAGTCTATAAAAAGTTTTGTACTGTACTTTAAAAATAAAATCGTAATTAAATACACTTTTTGAATGCGACTACAGGTAGCACTTTTATTGAAAAGCATTTCATGTGAGAAACACACTTCTAGGCAATCTGGCTTGCAGCGATCTCTAAGCAATTAATATAAAGATTAATTTAGGATATTTCCCTATGTGGTATACTCATAGCCAAATTAAATTTCATTCCACCTCCAGTTTTAGAATATAACTAAATATAGATTTATTACTAATTTTTTACAGACTATTCCCTTAAACTTTTGGACTGAGTAAATTGCAAACCTAACCCAACGCTGTGTGTCCAGTTATTGGTTGTGGAGTGTTATTGTAGTGATAATTACCTGAGAATGTGTATCCGTTCGCCCACTGGAGGCGGAACTCTCACTGGATAACAGTGAGACGCTATCTGAGAAGGCGGAGTCGTTGTCGGGGCTATCCGTTCGGTGGACGGCTCCCGTGGTCTGGCTGACATCAGACATGGTTCTACGATGGATCACCTCTGACTCTGTTGCAAGGAAGAATAACATTATAAGATTATTAAAATCAATAAGTATTGGTTTATTTATTTACTAATAATTCTAATCGTACAACCAAACAGAAAGTACAATAATTAGTACCAATCTGTCCGAGTTAGTGTGCTTAGTAAGAAAAGAGGATGTTATGGTAAGATGTGATAACAAAAAGTGATGTTTGATGGAATGGTCAACAAGTTTACAAACTTGTCACTCACTTCTTTAGACGACAGCTGCCAAACACCAGCATAGTTTGATATTTGGAGATTTGCCAACAATTACAATTATTGTCAATGAGTGATGACACTTCTTAATGGTACAATGGTTAGGTAGAATTCCTAGTAATTTTACTTTTTCTGAAATAATACAATTTTTTCAAATTCCAATTGTGACTGACGTAACACAAATGTCAACTCTGGCACAGTACCAAGACGTGGACAGATTCAGTTTTTCTGGAGGACCCTGTGAGTCACGTTGGCTCCAAGTCTGAGTCTGTGCTCATCGAACTTCCCCAACATCCATGTTGAGTCATTTTATTAGATTAGATTTTTGCTTGTATCTTATTTCATTATAATTAATTAATAATATGTCAAATAGATGAATTATAAATGAAAATAAGTGAAGAGTCATAGTCACGCTTTCATTCTATAAGTTTCGTATATTTCAGAACCTGTCTGCAAGCTTAGACTACCTCACTGAGGATGAGTGATAGCTTTATACAACAAGGTATTGCGCAATGGCATATGGTTGAAACCAGAGTAACTTTGTAGAAAAGTGAAAAAAGACACCATCAGCTACATAGTCTTCATAGAGAAGGCTAGATTACTAATCACAAACCCTGGGGATCAACCATCAAGGGGCTACCTTAAGTAAGACAACCAACTTTTTTCCCTTTATTACTTTTAACTCATTGTTTGGTCTGAGATTGTTTAAATTTATTGTTTCTTAAAGCTCACCTTGATAATCTAGAGGTTATTTTTCCTATGATGAAATTGAAATTTGGAACCATGGTATATCGTTGTGTCAAGTCATGTTTGAATGTTGTATGTATTAGAGGTTAATGAGAAAAATAAAAAAGAATCCTGTGGCTGGAAATGTAAAAATTCCTGTACTACCTAGCCGATGATGAAATTTGTATTTATAAATCCATCAAAGGAAAAAATAACTTATCTAGATTTATAATGTAAACCTTTAAATAACAACTTATTTAAGTTTCAAGAAATTATAATAAGAAAATGTAGATTTTTAGACATGAAGAATGTGCTTTTGAACTATCAAAAGTGACCACTGACAGAGATAACTAAAATTAATTTGATTAGATAGTCTACCATATAGCTGCAGTTGCACGCACCTGGCTTGGTAGGGGTTGCGGAGGCCTGTAGAGCCTCATCATACTGGGACTCCAGAGCACACAGCTCCCCCAGGATGGCGTCCAGGTCCACATCTTGGCTATCTGCAACATCAACTACATGAACCCCACTTGATAATGGTAATGCATCAACTAAACCTGTCAAAAAATCAACAAAATATTGGTTCTTGAAAATATGCAATATTGTACCTAAAGTCAAATACTGTACATATATCCTTAAATGTTGTACCTACTCTACTGTGGATTTATCAAATACTTCATATAATTAAATTTGGGGAGTGTTACCAACTCCTCTAAAAATGATTACCAAAATTAATATTCCTTCAATTGGAAAAAATGTTGAAAATATACAATAGAAAAAGGAGCAAGTTAAAGACATTAACAAAAGTATCATATTTTATGTTGAAAAATCGTAACAGTTACGAACAAAAACTTTTTTCAGAAAATCACTCAATGTATTTTCTGTTTTGAAAAATAACAACCCCGTTCATTAACTTCCCCTCTTGGTCAGTAAAAATAAGGCTTATGAATGAAAAGGACGATCTGGAGAGTTAAAATTATAGAGAGGGCAGTGAGATACCGACAATGGGCAATGGGGCTGGGCCATTAGGGGAGAGAGGGGGGGAGATGACTCATCCGCTCTACCCTCCATACTTGATTGATTCCACCATCTCGAGGGTAGGGACTGACTTTCTTGAGAACATTATCTTAGAAAATCTACCTCCAAGCTGAGAAATTGCTGACATCTTACATTTGAAGTAAGATGTCATTTAGTTGTTTAGCTAGCCTACGTCTCACCTTCTCTCCCAGTTATCGTATGTGTAGGACATCATCCAGAACCGTTAATCGCATTATTTCGGGTTAGAACTAGTTCCGGTTGCGGCCGGTATTATCACAGAGTGAAACCCCACTTTTGATTAAGTTTTAAGACGTCAAAAGATCAAAATCCAGGAATTAATGTCTCAAATAAATAACAGCGTGAACCAATATTTAATATGACAATTGATCGACATTACTGTATTTGTAATCTTTATCATACTAGATTACAAATACAGCAGTCTTCCCACGGCAATATCCGCCTCGGCGCTACGAAATAACATCTGTATGCAAAGTTAGGGAGAAAGGGTATTTCCGAGAATCGTGTTTTTGATTACATCAATCACATTAGCTACCGCAGTAAACTGAATTTGATAGAGATCTTCTTCAGTCAGGTTTCAAAGTTAAAATAGATACCCAATTTTCTGTCAGTTAAAACCAATATCAGACGAAATTGTTTATCCTGTTCATTTCGCAATGCTAAACCAATCAATGTGTTCAAAATCCAGCTACTTAGAGGTCACGAATTCTGGGCAGTTATAATCGATAGGTAGTCGGTTCATGCGATATTCCCTTAATAAGACGGACCTTAAGATAATGTCCGCACTATTGAATACTACGTTCATCCGCAAAGACCATCCTCATAGTTAGACCAATTCGTAATTCAGAGGCAATATTGAGGTTCGAACCCCACGTTAACTCAAGGTCCCTTAAATGCTATTGTCCGTTTGGCCAGTCCTGTATAACAGGCCAGCCTTAGTCAGTAACAAAACTACAAGATCGCACCATTATCATCTTACACAAGTAATCTATTAACACACGATTCCTCGAAACCTTGAATTACGCTAGCGTAGGGGTAGAGAAGCACTGCCGTCAGATACCCGCGAGGCGGTTTACACCGCATGCTAGTCCTGGGACATTGGTACAAAAGCTCATTAGCCACTGTGCGGCCTTGACTGCCAATGAAGTCCTCCCACGCCCCCGGGTATGTAGATGACCAGCGGCATTCCTACAGTCCGCCGCCAATTGCCGAATATCAACCGCCGCCGCCACTACTGCCACTGTCGCTCGAGCAAACACAAACATAATCGCCACTACCAGCCGACAAACAAAGTCCTTAGATGAAGCTTTATTAACGCCAGTGGCATTTTAATGCTTTTATAGGAAACGGTCCAACCCCTAGTCTTGTTACTACCTAATGTCGACCGGTTGTCAGATAGGCATAGGTAATTAATTAATAGGTAATTAAGGATTAATAGGCATAGGTAATTAATTACTCGTAATACAAACAAAACGGCGACCCTCGGAGGACGTCATTAGTGATCATTACGTATATCAATAGTATACAGTGGCAGCAAAAATAGGAACCCTACGGCAAACTGCTTCTCTTTACAACATTTTGGAACACCTAAAATCTTTTATAAAATAGTTCACACAGCTTTATGAGTCGCAAATGGAACAAATGTTATGTTTTTCTTCATCTCACTAACTTTTAATAAAGTACTATCATCTGTGAAAATTGCATTATCCCACTTTAAACATTAAATACAATTACAAACAATCCTTTGATCACAATACCATAATACAAAAATATATTATGTTTATAATACATATTTTTGCTAATTGACTGTGTTTAAAAACGTTTTAAACATGAATTTGAAATCTGTTGAGCTTAATCTAATGAAAGATGGTAGAGGGAAAGAAGTTGAATTGAAAGGAGGGTGCAATTTATATAAAGTGCTTTGAAACAATGTTTGCAGATAAAATATATTCATAACTCTAGCGGAAGGGTGCTTTCTTTGGCCCCATAAATCTTTGAAACGGTTAAGTGGAATCTGAATAGAATGGAAAGGCCAAGGAGCGTCAAAATGTAGTGCAGTACCAAAAAAATTATACACGTCAAAAACAAATTAAATATTCTGAATCAAGTTTCTTTGTAAAATAAAATTCCTTCGTGAGTTTATATACTTACTTGTTTATTACTTTTGTATGTATTTTTGTTTTCATCGGTTAAAAAGTGAAAAGATACATTTAAGATTATACTAAAGTTATCCTTGTTGCTACATTGAACATTTAAAAATAGAACGGAGCTGTTTAAATTTGTATTTTTTCTTAACTATCGTATTAAATAGGATTCATTTTATAAATTATTTTTAACTAAACTGTCAATGGCACAAGGAGTGTTAGTTAAAAGTTAAAATATTATAATGAAATTACAACCTTTGTAACATTTTTCATACTATTCTGTTTCATTAATATGATACAACTATAGTACTGTATTTTATTTGTAATTTGTATAGCTATTACGTATTCATACACTAACTTATTTTCAACCAAGTTAGGAGTTCCAAATAATATTATTATTTAATTCTATAAACCATAATTAAAAATTAACTATCACAATGAACAAAGAGATATTTTTAGTCCTGACTGCATACATTGTACCATATAAAAACTATTCAAACCTAAAATAATTAATTCTCTCAATTTCGATGAGTATAAAGGAGTATGAAACATAAGAAATTTAAATATGTATATTTATACTAATTATTTTTAACCAGCGGAATAAACTGATCACAGATCAGCAACTATGTTACGTGTGTTTGAAAGTGGTGACCTTCCAACGCGCCCAGGTAACGGAGTTGTCAAGAAATGACGTCATTTACTGAGGTCATTAGTTAGGTCATTTGGACCGTATACTGAGGTCATTTGTACAGTGCGCTCGACCCATATAGCTCAGCAGTACATGCGATTCGGAAAACAGAAATTCTTGGTGTAACCTACGTTCGTGCAAGTTTATAGATGTAGCAATGTTTTAAAATTATAAACACCAGGGGGAATTATTAAATGTTTGATTATATATTTTTTTTTATTTCTCATTTTCGAAAAATAATAGTGCGCATCAAGAAAAATATTTTCAACAAATCAAATAGATATGTTCTTTACAGAAATATAATGGTAGGGTCTATTTTGTACTTATTTCTGAATCATAATATGAATAATATTTTGGGTTTATCATTTTAAAAATTCTCTAGACAACCTTTTTATTTGTACGGCCACCGTGTGACCAGTATTGCTGTTACAAAATTGACAATGTTTTTGTACCGCTGAAAAATTTCGCCCATGTTGAAGAATCTCGATTAATTCCTTGACACGCTTTTAGGGAAACAGTGAGATAAAGCGAGTGGACTATTATAAATTATAACCCCCAAACAACTGCTGATGATTCAATAAAAAGGTCAAGTTATCGAAATGGATTTAAATTCCAGAGGTGTGTGAAGATGCCGAAATGTCTCAGAAAGCAGTTAAGGTGGGATTAAGAATAAGTTAAGTTGACTCCCGCTAGAATGTTGCTTTACAAACTGACTCCGATGTTAGTGGCGGGTTTGGAACAGACCAGTAAATATTTGGTTACAAATAGTCTTCAATGAATACCAGGTAAAACAAAAATATTAACAGTTGTTAAGGAGGGTCAAACCAGCGATTTTCAATGGTAATGTTGGTTTTCACTGATTTTTGTAGCCCTTTCCCTGAGAAATTTAAGGGTTTAAAAAAGCTTAATTCTCAATAACACATTCCCATTTTTATACTGTATGATATTACTAGAAAAATTGCCCAAGACTTTACATTTTCTTCAACATCAATTCATTCAATTTTCTTTCCGACGAACGCGCCACTGTTCATAAACAACACTGGAACGCTTTTGCTTTAGCCGTCTACCTTAAATGGCCGTGATTGCGCGAAAATATAAAGACGGTTGTTGGAGTTGCCCGTTTGACCAAACATAGGCTACTTTATCGGCTCATTTTACAGCGAGTTTTCGTTTCACGGATTGACGTCCGCACAATTGAATACTACGTTAATCCCCAAAGACCACCCTAATAATTAGACCAATCCGTAATTCAGAGGCCGTGGTTCGGATTCCACGTTAAACTGTAGGTCCCTTAGTTCTCGCCATCGGCTGTTGGGCTATTAATTAACAGTCCTGTCTAAGGTACATGTCAGCCTAAGTCAGTAACAAAACTACAAGATCGCGCCACAATCATCCTACACTCAATCCTCATTCATACTTGGCTTAAAATACCTACCTTGTAGTATGGTCGCCATTTCAATAATCTAATCTAATCTAGTTCATAGACACTTACAGTCACTTCAGTCTTACATACTGATATTAACATTTGACGCTTACCTTCAAGGTTCGCCATGGAGAAGCGGTAGCTGTCGATGCGAGGCTGGTTGAGGTCCGAGGACAGAGGCCTCATGGGGCCGCCTCTCTCCAGGCCCTGCAACAGGACATGATGCTGAGCGAGGATATTCGAGGCACGGTGAAAATATTTAAAGCGGGGAAAACGTGAACGGGGCCAATTTGATTTATCATTACTATATAAATCAATAGTAGATTTGATTGCATTTGATAAGGAGTATTATTTTGCAGTGAGGGTGGGAGGTAGGTTAATTCTCATTTAATCTTCTGAGAGAAAATATTACTATTATCGCATAGTTGTCTGCGCACTTTGCTTTTCTGACTAAAAATACAGTAAAAAACAGTTATGCAAAAATACATAGAAACAATTGTTTTCAGATAAACACTAAACAAATTCAGCTATAGTGACGTTATGCTCGTTAGAGAATTAATAGGATAGATATTTTTTAAGAAAAGAAAAGAGTGAAATATATCAAGTCATATATATCAAGTGGGTCTAGTTATAAAATTGAGCCACATACATGAGAACAATAACACCAGTCTTTGTATGATATATTACATAAAATATAACACACATCTGTTCCGCAGTGACCTCCCCCCCACTTCCAGGAGGTCCTTGTATGATTTATACCCGTCTGGAGCTAGGGCTTGGAAGAAGGGTTGGGGAAGTCGTTCACCCCCACAAAAACTTACAATACTCTATTGTTGTGGCAGTTCTAGGTAATGCAATATACTTACTGAGACTTAGGGAATGTTTCAAGAGGAAAATCCCAAAATTTATCGCACGCATACTTCAGTAATGTATGTGGTATGTGTATAAAGCTATAACTAATTAAAAGAGACTCGATAGATTACTTTATACTGTTGTTTGAAAACTAATCATTCGTTATGCATTGTTTTAAATCGTTATTAAAATAGTATACCATTTTTAATTATAATACAAAAATTTATGTATTAAAAGTAAGAAACGTTAAGTAACAAAATATTCATTCGCTTAAGATCGTTGATGGCTGAATCAGTTCTGCTAGGGATTTAAGGAAGATACGATACTATCAGAATTGTTTACGACGTCCTTGCTTTCAATTCAATTTTTAAGATTTTTACTCTAGACGAATAAAACTCTGTCTACATCATAACTGAAAACACGCTGAATGGCTGCATAGCGATTCATTTTAAACAGTTCGTTTTAATCATATTTCTGTGGTGGCTTGTAGTCTTATCTAGGGTGTGTTTTGTATTAATATACATTTAGTTGTTGAAATTTTGTAATAGCCTAAGCTTGAATAGAACTCATTCCCCACGCACAGGTTCTATGTGGGAAATATTCCCAATGTTTATGTTTAGTAATGCTATGTATTTTTTGTATTCTTTTTTAAACAAACCTATTCATTTATTCATTCAACGACCTAATTACTTACTATAGTGACCCAAAACAAATGCATTAACCAATTTAAAGGGATAAACTAACATTTATAGAGAAACCCAACCACATTTCGATTGTAAACTGACAAATCCGTTAAATTAAAAGTTATGAACGTAGACAACCTATAAAACTGTCGTTCTTGACAAAAAAAGTATGGATACGTCATTTACTTGTAATTAAAACAATATTTTACAACATGTTATAAAAATATTCTAAACGGAACGAAAAATCAGGTTGAAAATAGCTTGATATTTGAAGGTTAAAATCACAAAACTATATTGTATTTTTTTTAAATCGTTACCATTACATCCCATGTTAAAAACGGAAAATATTTTTTCTCGCACAACTGAAGAGACATTAATATTCATATGCGTTACACGAGACAGCTCATTAAATTTTATTACTTGACCTACCTCCACTACAAAACGTCCTGAGACGACCAATCACATTGAGAACGTCTATTTTTTGTCAATAACCTCTCGGTACTACTGTACAGTATTGCAGAGAAACACGAGTCACATAATATCCGTAAACACTGCGACAACACAAGGATTTCCTCACGTAAAACTCTCGTACTCACAACGCGGAAGAGACAAGTACGCAGGACCGGGTGACGGGCCTCATTGAGAGACGCCTCCCCCGCCCGCCGGGGATCGATACGTCGGGGATGTGGCCGTCAGGGGAAGGGAGGAGTGAGGGAGATGCTGGCTGGCACTGGCAGTACTGGCACTCATCACTCAACCGGAGACCAAATAAATACGAACTGACAGCCAGACTCCCCTCGTGCCGCGACAAACTTATACCACACATGGGATAGGTCCGGAAATAGTGTGGTTCGGCCATTACCGGAGAGAAAAGGGTGGCGCTCTTTAACTCAGAAAATAAGAAATACAATTGAAAACAAATCTATTCTTAGTCACTTAAAAATTAAAAAATATACATAAAAGTGAAATGTCTTTAACAAAAATTTATCGAAATGATTAATATTAAATCAGTTCAAAGTTATGTGGCTGCATTAGCTGTCTTACATATGCAACGCATGTCAATTATTTTATCCATACGCGTATACAGTATTTCGTATTAACCCTCCGATTGACAGAGTTTATTAACTTCTTAACCCTAGATTAGACGCGCCAAGGTCTATTTTCTTTTGTGTATGACTATACTAGTTTACGTGCCAAATACCCCAGCCTTCTCAGTAGCTGTCCCAATTTCACTCCCTTACAACACCACAACCCTCTCTCTGATCGTGTTGCTTCATATAGACAATCAGTTAAGATTCATTTTGTTCAAAACCTAGTCTATAGTCCCGTGCACGACTAGGGTCTAGTAACGGTATCCGTTTGCCCAGTCTAAACTTCCATGTGCGACTAACTTTGTGATTATTTATTATTTATTTTCTTATGAACAATGTTTTTTAATCAAATGGATCGGAACGAAGACGAAAGTATTCGTTTATAGCTACTCAAACCACTGTCAGAAGATAATGACCTAAAGATAGTGATGACAGAGATGTCGAGGAAGTGAATGATCAAAATAGAGGCCACAATCAAGGAACCTGATAGAATCCACATGGCAACAAAATAGGAAGACAAAATTGGTGTGTTATTATACTAAAAAATAAGGATATGTATATATTGTTGTTTAGTTGTGCAATTAATGGTGTGATTTCTTCAATGAAATTTATTGAATTCATATTAAATCAGCTCCTAGGTATGTGACTGCGGTAACTGTCTTACATAAGTAATGCAAAATAATTATATTTTCCATTTTCCAGGCCTCGTCCATGTTCCTGACGTCTTAACAGACGTGATCCACCAATTCAGATCAGCTGATTGGCCATAGCCAAACGCTACAAATATACCGAAAGTGAGTTAACTCTTTTATAACTAAAAAATTTCAAAAATTAATTTTGTGGCCAAGCACCTTAAGTTGTATTGCCAATCCACCTATAAAGTACACCCAATTCGTGCGATCTACGATAAATATAAGGGGTTAAAAGCTGAAAAGTGTTGATACAGGAGAGAGCGGCGACCGAGGCATCGCTGTGATCCATCCCTCCGTCCCGGCTCACCAGGGAGGTATCCACATTAACACGAATCATCCGTCCACTTGAGCGTATCTTGCTCACGTATATTCCGCTCAGATTACTCGACACGCTTTAAGGCTGTTGCACCCCTCAAGGTAAACGTTTCAACCCTGTAATGGGGCGGATCGTCAGGTTGAAACCACAATCCGATACGTGTTCAAAAATTCCACAGATCCATAGACACCCAGGATGTTTGTACAGGGGAGCTAGCCCATCAAATCGTATCACCCATAGATCGGGGTCAATCCTGGAAGAATATTTAAGATATTACTATTATTCCTCCGAAGGGTCAAGCGCAGCCACGCCTAACACAAAACAAGATATCGAGAATCGTGCGTTATTGAACGACTCCGACGACAAACATGATGGCGATAAGAACTGTAGAGAGATGTTCCTACATCAACAACTCCAAACCAACGATATAACGCGAAATTAGTAGTGGTACAAAAACAGTGAAACGCACAAACCACGAGAGCAGAGCGATGAGGTCGGTCACGCGATAACGCGATTTGTCGGCGACCGACTAGACTGGTTACAGGATGCCACCAGAGGTGTCACGCGTCCCAGGCCTGTCACGCACCAGCCACGCACACTCTTCCGATATTAAATTAAATAAATAGGTGAAGTAATTTTAAATTGCAATATTTATATCTAAGTAACTTAGAGTATACTAAGTACGTAAGAGTCGCCAGGGAACTGCTCTGAAAAGCGCAATCTTTCGAACAGTTCTAATACGCTAGAGGTGAACTTTTTGGATCAACTATGTCATCGGTGTCACTTATACGTGTGCGGTTCTACAGCTATAAAAGTTATATACATTTGTTAATATACAAAACTGGATTACACACAACATTAAACACCTTACACAGTAAATTCTACATATAATAGTACCAATGATTTTATTTGTATAAATCGTATTCAAAGATACAGACAGCTTGATATTACTCAGTAAGTGGAATGCAAGATATATTTGCCTTACAACCGGAAACTGGATATCAAAGGATCTTTTTGAATCCATCACAAATTTGATTGAACAGTCTCGGCAACACTGTAGACGAAAAGTCGTTGCCCCCAACTTATGAATGGCAGCGTTGAGTATGCTCGACGGTGATAAGACGCGATTAGTGATAAGGCATGACTGGCGGACCAGTGGCGCTACCACGCTGCGGAATGTCGGACCTTGACAATGGCCTAGCGTCTAAAATGACACTCGAGGGGACGTGAAACAACTGTAAAGTACAGTATCCAAGATGAAGCTCTACTCATTACCATCATTCTGCCCACGTTTGTCAACTCCACAAGGGATAGAAAGTTGTGATTGGCGTATAGAGGAATTTTCCACCAAGCACAGAATATACATGTACTGTACTTAATTCACCATTTAAATTAAAACAAGATAACGTACAAGTTTTACTAAGAATGTTTGAAGTAAAAAAACAAAAGATAACGTATCGAGGTCATCCAGACAAAGATACTGAAGTATCATCATGGACATCGGGTGTCCCAACTCTTTTCTCTTATATATTATGAAAGATCTAAATTCAATTCATAAAGCAGCCGCGTCCGATCTGGACCATCCGTATCAGGGATCTCTGGAGATGGCTCGACGTCGTAGTAGACTGGAGGTTCCTCTACATTTCCATAGTGGAAAACCCACCAAACATGAAAACGATCATGTTAGCAATCCGCAGTAAACGTGAATTGAAAAGTGGTAAGAGTGGTGGGCCTTGCGCATCATGGCGTGTCCCGTTTTATTCAAACATTTGAGCTACGCAAACAAGTTCAAATAAACTAGGAGTACCCTCACGTATGGGATGAACGAACTCAGAAGAAACACATTTTTTAAATCCACGTCAGACTCGTTATTGTTCTATAACCTTATTGCTTAATTTACTTGATATTTTTAAGGTATAGTTAAATAAACACATTAACAACAGTCGCTTTTATGAATTACTGCATTCATATTCATATATCCACAGTAGTCTCAGCACACCTCTGCTTGTTCTCTGATAACTCTAAGAACTCTAAAGCCCATAGAAATAGGGACAGGACATGGTTTTGGTCGGTAAATATCGATCTTAAACTGGAGTCACAAATTCCTTGGCAGGAGCGTGCGCGTACTAATGACCACCTGTTTTAAAATGAGCGGTTAACGAACTGCAAGGTCACATAGATGGTTACAAGACTGGCACCCGGCTAACCAGGGAGTTGGTTACATTTCCTGAACACATCACACTGCAAGTGCGGGCGGCCTTCTGACACCGAGTGGCTGGCTGTTAATGTTGATGCAAGATCCTCGGCGGTTCCGCAAACATCTTCAGCTCCCCGATAGTTTTGAATGAGCTTTTGAAAATATCTTGAACTTAACTATTTTTAAAATACATCAATACTATTACTATATCAATAATATGGTGACAAACATTCTAAGCTCAAAATTTAATAAAAGCTGTTCACCTCCTGAATAAACACAGATTTGATATTCGAAATATACTAAAAGAGATCCGTAGATCCGTTAATCCGTAGATTCATTTGTGACGATGAAGATTTAAAAAAAATCTTCATCGTTTTAAAATTTAAACCGCGTACCGAACTTGAATATAACCATCGGCCCAGCGCTGCCGACGTAACTAAACTTGCATTTGCGCGTTGTTGAGTTGATGTTCAAAGAACTTTTTAAGCCTTTTTCAATGAATTTTTTAAAGCTCGGAATGTTTTTGTACTTTATATAGAGTTCTTTGTATCTTTTGTGAGTATCACATTATAAAAAGTAAATTAAATTATTATGTGCATTGAATATCATTTTCCCGTCTGTTACCGATAATCCGAAAATTCAGTTATCTGAACACCCTTAAACCCCCTATTGTTCGGATAATCGACTATACTATAGGTTTGTTCTGACGAACAAAGACATTCAATTTGTACCCGATATTTCACGAGCTTAACATTTAAAATACCTACATAAAAATCTTTTTTAATACCCTCAGCTGCCTATCCAATGCTGTGCGGCGAATTAAAGACAACGATGTTTTGTAGAAGTGTTATTCATATACACTGGTTTCTATCCAGGAATGTTTTACTCGCCCCTGAGATTATTTTTCAATTAGATGTAATGAAAACGAAATTTACTTCAAGACAATTATTCAAATGAGCCATGTGAAATTTCAAAACGTTCACATTTCTACCTTATCGACATTTCTCAATTTACCGAATACGTTTTCAATTGCGAAAGACCGTTAGTCACAACCCGCACAGCGGTAGGCCTACAACTACTGTAGTCTAACCGTTAACGCCATAAACGCTGAGAGCGGATGTCACTGTGTAAAATCGTAACGTTTACTAACACCCGCGCAAACGAAACATAACGACCAATTTTATGTCCCATGGAATTAGACAAGTCTTCGGAACAGATGGGAGGTTAAACACTTTAACAGGCTATAACACGCACATGTCGGACACCCTGGGATTATTATACGATGAATACTAATTGATTAATTGTAGGGTGACGTGAGTCAGTTCGAGTAAGTGAGTCAGTGGGCGCGAGGGGTAAGTCATGACTCATGGAGGGTGATCTATCCCGCCATTTGTCTCCTTTAAGGGTGAACTTGCCTCGTAAATTGACTTGTAGTTGTGGCTTTTTCAATTGTTACTTCAATTCCATTTATAGTCGTACACAGTCGTAAATCGCAATCTGGGTTTGTAGAATACAACTAGGAATACAAGCTGCAGGCCTATCCGAAGATTTAGATGTTTTATCATAATCAAGAAATATATAATTTTTAATTATTCTACAAAATTGATATAGAGTTTTTTTTAGTTGATTTTGGGGCACAATCCCTCGACCTACATCCGCCTAGTTTTCGGACTTGATCAAGTAAATAATGGTTTCAATTTATGACCGAATTCAATCAAAATTGGATATTGTTTTTACAGTTGTCGTTTTTACAGATAGTCACAAACAAAATTTCGAATTGTGCATTTTTCATCTGTGGACTTCCACACTCAAAAGTGGAATGATGGTCACGACAATAATTTTAAGTATCCTAAAGGAAATTATATTAGATTTGATTACTGAAATGGTGACCGTACCCCAAGTTAGGAATTTTAAGCCAAGTATGAATGAGGATTGATTATAAGATGATTGTGGCGCGATCTTGTAGTCTTGTTACTGACTAAGATGACATGTTTCCGATGACAACTAAGGGACCTACAGTTTAACGTGGAATCCGAACCACGGCCTCTGAATTTCGAATTGGTCTAGTAATTATGAACATGGTAATTTGCTAATAGGTTTTGAACAAACCAGATTTGCATTATTATTGAGCATTATATACTGTGTTCAAAGTAACTGAACGAGAACAGCAGCAAGGAAAACATGAATAGAGAAGAAACATAAGTAAACAAACCCTGTTATCAGACGTTGTTTGACAGATGATAAGACAACGAGATCGTTCCACATCTCGGCAGCCTTGTTAAACTCTAATGGATACAAGATTTTCACACTAGTTAACTTAATTTTCACACCAACTCTTTCCTTCGGTTGTTTATTAATAATCTAAAATTTTTACTGTTTTAATCAAATTTACAGATTAAAAATTCCATTACAGACTCTCAGGCAACTTGAATACAGCGTTCATATTGCGTTGCCGTTTTGCAGGCGTTTACGCAGACTAAAGTACATGGTTCCTTAGTCTAAAAATTTATTCAAAAATCAAATGTGAACATTGATTTTTGAATTGAGTCGGTGGCTCATTTAGTCTCGTACCTGAGTCGACGATTAATCACTTAACACTTTACTAAATCAAATAGAGAGATAAAATTTACTAATGGCAAAACGAATGAAAAAATTATAACCTAACAATTGAGGTGAGTGCTGTATTTGTTATTTAATTGTTGACAATTCTAGGTTACCATTGTGTCACAATAGTGAGTATCTTACTGCCATAGAATGAGTCATATATTCCATGAAAAACGGGCTTACTGCTAGTTAGGGCCTACTTATACTTTGATTTATGAACAAAATATTTGAGATGTTAAAATTAATACAATATTAGTCATCTGGAGAAACTTTAAAATGTTATTTTCGGTATTTATTTACAACTTAATCATACCTACATGATAACTAATGAGGAATTCCTTAGGTAACCACTTTAACTTTGATTCAACCTTTATCTTTTGAGGTTATCATGTGGTTAACAATCCTGTAACATTGTCTCATCGGGCTCGTTGTAATCCGTAAACGCGTGTTTAAAGGGTTTAAAATAACTCAGCAGCCTCGGGTAATTTAAAATTCTAAACTTACTTAAGTCTTAATTAATTACCGGAAGCCAGAAGTGTCGGGGCGCGAGTCAGCCTAATTGTTGCAACAAAAATAATTGGTACTCCAAAAGGCACGAGCTTTTCATCGAGTAAAAATGACTTTAACCAAAGACGATAATTTATATTTTAATACTAATATTAAAATATAAATTGTCTTTGCTTCAACCAAAAAGTTCGATGCACTACAATTAATTGCTTTTAAACTAAATCGTGAAAATGTTATTGGTTGGGGACTTAAGGAAGTTCATTCCACTTTCTTGTTATACAAAAAAGACAATTTCGAGTCTGCAGTACTAACTACCCCGTCTTGGGTTTTAGTGGGGTAAGAGAAATGTTAAAAACTATAAAACACATGAGATTAGTTTGAAACCAGATTATTTCTGTAATAATTATATTTATAAAACCTGAATAAGCCTTTTTAGAATGCGTCAATAATATTTTTGAAAGATTCGCAAAGAAAAACTTGCAGTATGCCTGCAAAGCATTTCTGGGATTGAACTGTTTTCCAGAAAGGCATTTGTGCATCTCTCATTATATAAAAAACTAAACCCACGAGAAAAAGTTCAATTCCCACGTTAGTCAAGTTTTGTCTTACCACATCAAAATCAGCGATTGCATAAACGAAATTGAACTCTCGTAACCGAACACTGATCCCTGAGGGACGCAATCGAAAACAAACGGAACAATCGTATCCGAGCCGGGGTTTCAATATTTAATTTCGCCGACTTGCGGTGAGGGAAGGGCAACTCGACCCCTGGACAGTGACAGGGACGAGCCTGGCGTACGTGCACGATCAATGATAACTAATGAGGAATTCCTTAGGTAACCACTTTAACTTTGATTCAACCTTTATCTTTTGAGGTTATCATGTGGTTAACAATCCTGTAACATTGTCTCATCGGGCTCGTTGTAATCCGTAAACGCGTGTTTAAAGGGTTTAAAATAACTCAGCAGCCTCGGGTAATTTAAAATTCTAAACTTACTTAAGTCTTAATTAATTACCGGAAGCCAGAAGTGTCGGGGCGCGAGTCAGCCTAATTGTTGCAACAAAAATAATTGGTACTCCAAAAGGCACGAGCTTTTCATCGAGTAAAAATGACTTTAACCAAAGACGATAATTTATATTTAAATAATAATATTAAAATATAAATTGTCTTTGCTTCAACCAAAAAGTTCGATGCACTACAATTAATTGCTTTTAAACTAAATCGTGAAAATGTTATTGGTTGGGGACTTGAGGAAGTTCATTCCACTTTCTTGTTATACAAAAAAGACAATTTCGAGTCTGCAGTACTAACTACCCCGTCTTGGGTTTTATTGAGATAAGAGAAATGTTAAAAACTATAAAACACATGACATTAGTTTGAGATCATTTTATTTCTGTAATAAATATATTTATAAAACTTGAATAAGCCTTTTTGGAATGCGTCAATAAACCTTGCAGTATGACCGCAAAGCATTTCTGGGATCGAATTGTTTTCCAGAAAGGCATTTGTGCATCTCTCATTATATACAAAACTAAACCCACGAGAAAAATTTCAATTCCCACGTTAGTCAAGTTTTGTCTTACCACATCAAAATCAGCGATTGCATAAACGAAATTGAACTCTCGTAACCGAACACTGATCCCTGAGGGACGCAATCGAAAACAAACGGAACAATCGTATCCGAGCCGGGGTTTCAATATTTAATTTCGCCGACTTGCGGTGAGGGAAGGGCAACTCGACCCCTGGACAGTGACAGGGACGAGCCTGGCGTACGTGCACGATCACACCGGAGGATAATATTGAACCGCCACAGTCGGGGAAAGAGAGGAATGAAACGGAAGTGAAACTCAAATATGTGCAATGCGTAAAATGTTTAAGTCACTCCAGGTCTGGAAATAACTACTGATTCGGCCGGTAACTCTAATTGGAATACTTAATACTCCAAGACACAACGCACTGTGATTAACAGTTTCGATATCTCAGTAACCGCTTGACAGAGCAATGATTCAAAATACTAAATTGTTTGTTTATTGAGCTGAGTTTATAGCTGTTACTAATAAATATTTGCCTTAATCTTCCTTCGGTTAGATCGATTTGTCTGGTTTTCGAATTCAACCGAATAAATTTACGATTACACACCTCTGAAAAAATTTGGTCTTGATCGGACGAGTTCTGTATATAAATTTTGACGACTATTGTTTTTCGGTCGTTAAGAACCTAAAAACGGTTTCTTCCTTGTTAAAAGTTCGGCTAAAACTGATTTTAAAGAACGTAAACAGAGCATTTACGACTAACTAAATCCTGTACTAACATGTCTACAAGTGACAAGTTGATCTCGTTAGCGGAGCTGATGACTTATCTTTCGCCACGTGCCCTAAATAGCAAGAATCCACGCAATGCTGATTCCACATTCCCGCAACAAGCTCCTCAGATCACCTCATAGCCGGATATCTGTGTTCTAAACAATCTTCACTTTTCAAAGCAATAACTATAAAAACCAAGTTTTTCTTCATTAAAGCAGAATTAGAACGTCGGAACTTTATTGTTAGATAACTTTTGAACAAAACGTCAAGTGAATAATTCGCCCAATATACAATACAACAATTTGCAATCGTGCCGTATCCCATAAACGAAATTACTGGTACAATCTAGAAAACGAAAGCTTACCATAACCAATTCAAGATCCGGCCAGAAGGACCAACGTCGCACACCATTACCCTGGACTCCCGTTGCGTAACGACACCGCGGATAATGATGATGACTTCTGTTTTGCAAGCGGTAATTCGCGTTTACAAAGCGAAGGACTGAGGCGAAAAAATAATTAGTGCGGTATGGAGTTTGTGGCGGGGAAATCTCGTCCCTACGACGCAATCCTTGGGTCGACTGTGCGCCTCGAGTACGAAAGTCGAATTAAAATAATCAAGGGTAAAATAACGCCAAACAATTCCTGTTGTGGAAAATTCATTAAATAAATAAATGGTAATGATGATAATGATGAATGAGAATTGTGTGAAAATTATATAATGTATAGTTAAAGATTTTAACTAATTTTTGAACACAAAATGATCCATATGGGAAAAAATTCCCCACCCACTGAGAGTTCGGTTCACTTCAGAGTATTCGGCTTATGGCGGCAAAAACTACGCACGTGGGTTGGGCTCAGGGCTATGAGAATAATATGGGGCTATGAGCCTTTAAGGAAAGGCGATAAAGAAAAGCACACTCCACTTCTCGATCATGGAAATTTAGAACTTTGGAAAATAAAGTAATTTTCTGAAAAGGACTGTTAGCTACCGTCAACTGAGAGACAATGGAACAATAACTGTTGAGTGCTTTAATGACAGAACCACGTGGCGTGATTTTATAATGTTTCGATTCTCATTTAGCAAATTCTTTAGTTTACTTGAAAATTTGGAGGGCCATGTTGCTATTTGGGAACTCTTGTCCTGTATGGGGAGTTTGATGCACATCAACGCAGCATAACGACATTTTTATTTTTCAATTTTAAGGAAGAACCATAGATTTGAAAAAACCCAAAATTTGGTTGTAGAAGATATAGTAAAAAATAAAATTTGGTGAATAATTCTTAGTTCCGTATACCGATTCATTTGAGATTACTGTGAAACAGTAATATCACTTTAGTACCGTAACAAACTAGATTAAATTAGGTATTTTAAAGGAGTAATCAATAAGAAAATACAAGAAGGTTGTGTAGATTACGAAGGACGTGAAGAATTATTTTGGACACTCTGACTCTTGAACCGATGTCAAAAGGAAATATTTAACGGTACCCGAAGCGAAGACAAAAGGTCCTACTACCTACCTGACCAGTAGACAAGAATATCCACAGGCACCACACTCGACAGTTGTAGTCGACACGACACCCACACACAGCCACGGTTCTACACAGACTGACCCGTCGGCCGTCGCCGTCATGAGTCATGCCCCCTCTCTCGCCTTCGCCCTCGCCGCCTGCTCCCATTGTGATATGATAACGATCTCCGGCGTTCCACCGGTGGCTCGGCCACTAGCGCCTCGGTTCTACACCGGAGCTACGACCATGGCGAGTCATCATCGGAGTTGTATTTCCACAATGTATTTCCAAACTACATCACCATTAAGGATTCATCGGGTAGGTCCATAATAAAAATGTTTACTTGCTTACACCATTAATGGCTAAGATAACACCCATCGAGACGAAAGCATTTGAAGGCATTTGAAAGCGAAAAAAATTTAATTTCACATGATAGTCCCTTTAATTACAATGTAGGGAATTCAAAAATTAAAATTATTAACTGTGCATTTAAAAACAAGATAATTTACTTGCGAGTTATTAAGTATAATTATGCAATACTGTAATTACTTATTTCTAAAAATAAGATGGGAAATCTAATATTTAATTACTCAAGACTACCAGTATTACTTCAACGTAACATCTCGTATGCCTTTTTATAACTATTAATTGAGAGTAATGGAGGAGATTTTAAAGCACTAACTTATGTATATACTGTATCAAACTCTTTTTTGGTATTCCAATTTGTCAATACTATCCCAGGGACTTTGCTATTGTGGGCGTTAAGTGTTGTAAGATTGGTATTTAAAAAAATCAAAATTCTTTATAGTCTGTATAGCCTACACAAAGCCAGGCCAAATTATTTCTCTAGATCAGTATTGTAAATAATTTAAAAAAACGTCTTCAATTCTATCAATTTTGGCCAAATTGGTACACGATCCACGCAAAGGGAGGTAAAATAATTAGTTTAATAAACATGTAGTAAAACAATCCACTTTGTATCGAACTGTAGTCCTGTAGTGTTTACACCAAGTATAGTCGTACGATCCACCGTGGCGCTCCGCCTCTAAACCAAGGAGTCGGCATTTCCTCCGAATCCTGTGACTAACCGCGTCCACCTCTCTAATAGGTATCGGCCAAGGTGAAGGTATTTCCGAGAACTCCCGATCCGATTCCCGCGAGTCGGTGGATTTGGCGGGAATGTGACGTGTCTGATAGATGTGCGGCGCCGTGCTCGATTTGTATAATGGCGCTTATCCCTCGGAGTCCCCTGCTGTCGCATGTCTTTCCGCGGCGAATACGTTTCAACAAGCTGAGTGGTACATTAGAAGATCGGTCAATGTCTGGGATTAGTGAAATGAGAAGTAGTGGGCTGGAGGTGGAGTGGGTGCTGCTAGTCCAACAGATAGGAAATGTTAAGACTGACTGAGAGTGGAGCGATTAGACTGACCTGGGCTACATTGAGGGGGGCGGTCTTAGGGAGCGGGGACTAATGAGAGAGAGTTGCATAAAGAAAACAGGAACGCAATTTGTTAAAAGTAATTTAAGGTACCATAAAATTAAACAGAAATACACAGGAGTTAGCCGATGAAACTGGAAGATTTAAATAAGTAACTAATCGTTTAAGGATTTTTCTTTTAAATTTTATGGTTGTAAATATTACGTAAAAAGGTAGCCATGTACTGTACAATAAGTGAAAATATATTTGTTGAATATAACATCTTCCAAATCTCGTTTATTAGAATCTACTAACTTCTGCAGCCTGGTCTGGAAGTTTGAAATGACATTTTGCGGTATATTGTTAGGGGTATTCCTTCAATTTCGTCTCGGCTGGGATAGTTCTGAAGTAATTGTTTTCAGAGTGTTTTTTTCGCCCCTTCAAGTGAAACGTGACAGTTTGGTTCGCAATGTCGGCCAGCGGAATCAAAGACCCAGTTTCTCAAAGGATATCGACGGAAGTACTGCGACTTTTTCTAAGTTAAGGTAATAATTTATAACCATAAAATTAAAAAATCTTCTTAAACGATAAGTTACTTATTTAAATTTTCCCGTTTTAGTGTCTATAAACCTGTACAAACATTAAACACGAGCTATGTGAGACAAATTTCGCTTTCCTTAAAGTTTACAGAAGCTGTACTCGTAATATCCATAACTGTTCGCCACTCAATCACAAAATTGTCAAACAGTGAAGACAAGCCTAGCTCCCAGAGAGCATGTGCATGTGAACCCCTCCTCAACCACAAACTACCCCCAGCCTCCCACATCGACATGCCGCCGGCACGGTTCAATCCACAAATTAATTCCCAACAATGCAATTCTTGTCTCGTCCCCCGTCTCAATCTTGAGCTCAATTACATGCAAATGAGCTCGGTAAACAGTACAGGGTTAATTGTGCGTCTGTTATGATGTTCCCTCTCATGCCATCCAAGCGCGATCGTACAAGCTTACCACGAGTATTTCGGGTAAAGTGATTATTTTGTAAAATGGGTCAAAATAAATTCATCGTAATACAAAATAAACCATTTACAATAAGTATTCTGGTCAGCAAAATACTAAACTGTCTTTTAGATGCATAAGGATTTTTTCGTCTCATAGATGTAAAACCCAATAAAAATGGGCTACAGTATCTAAAATTGGCACTAAGTATCAATATACCTACTTCGTCATATGCCACCAGTGCCAAAAGTAAGTGCCCCCAAACCATATAGGCCACAAACATTCATAGAACTCCACAAGGATTCCAATATGTTTTAATATTATGGAGCGCTGAACTGATGACAGTATCTGATAGCACATGTCAGCGACATACTTTGCGCTACTGTTTGTCCACTACTTCCCATTAATATTAATGTATGATTCCAGTCCTAAGAGGACAAAGTTACCTGTGCTCCGTTAATTTTGCAGCCAGTTATCCCAAAAAACATCACAGCAAAAACATTACCTAACGATCCCGAAATATGGAGTATTCTTCTCGAAAGATACTCGTCGTAATTTCGTCGGCACCTTACTCGGGTTTCCATAACAATTGCAATGATTACTTTGAATTTCTAAACTGTCCTAAGTATAACATAGCCTTCTCTCCATTTCAATAACCGGGAATAATCCCCACACGAGGAACGAAACACATTTCCAACGGTCGCTGAAGACTTCCGTGTTCCCAACTGCTACCAATTATTGCGTCCGTCCCCTCTTGACGTGGACACGCTGTAGTGGTCCTCCGTTCTCCGTCGACGGACATGCTACAACTGTGCGATGGCGGACCGTTAGTGCTGCAGTGACCTTGTGGCGAGACGCTGAGGCTGCATTCTGATGCCACTTGTGTATGTCTGGTCACGAGCAGGGGCCGAGGGGGCGGAGGCGAGCGCCGCATACAAGTCCTCTACAGGAGGTGGAAGCGCGTGCCGCGAAGCATAAGCAGCGGGAGCCCAACACCAAAGACCACAGAGTAAAATTTTATGCTAATTTTATTCTGTGGTCGATGGCCAGTGCCGGTTGGGAATGGAAACGAATTGACCACGCAGTGACTACAAAGGCAAAACCTCCAAAAGTCCAAAAGTTTGTGTCGAAAATACTGTCGAGTTGTCCAAATTGTTATTGTTTCATTAAAAAAAAACTCAACTGTCCATCACCACGAGTCTTGGCCCTGTGTGATATGTGAAAGACAGCGATGTTGGCTTTAGGTAGCCAGAGTTGACCGCTCGTGATCTGACAGGAGCCGCCCGCCCGCCCGTCACTGGCTCCGACCCAGGACAGTTTGTTTCACTTAATGAGGCAGCGCGTTACACCTGAGCTACTGCGTCGGAAAACTTAACACAATATTTTAAAAATGGCATTTAAGTATACTGAGACTGTGGAGTGTTAACTTATTAACTGTCCTCTGAGAGCTTCTTTGAAGGGTAGACATATATTTACACAATATTTTCAGAAAAGTGTTTCAAATTGTTGTGATTCAGCCGTCTGAAAATTAAATGTAAATTAAATTCGAACAGAATGGTTGGATAAATAACGTAAATAACGATGACCCTATTCAAACAATCAGTACTAATACAGGTGTTAGAATTTATTTCATTTGGTATTACGACAAGGTCGGAATTAACTTGTTTTATACGTAGGATTGCGTGCGGAAATCAACGCAGATATCAAATCTGAATAAATCTTAGGCAATACGAGGCGAAATTAAAATACATCAAATAGTATGGGGCAAGCGACATGTATCTAGAATTCTAGATCAAACGATACTACGAACTCATTCGAACTATAATTGTAAACAAAATGGGCAAACACGTTGAGTAACACCTCGATTATCGAGACACGACCTACTTCGAAGGAGTCTGATGTAAACAGCCGTGTGGGCAATGTTGAAAACGAATTTACGAAGAGTGAACAAATTTATGACTATCTTGCTACTTGATCGAGTCCAGTGATTATAATGACGCACAGAGAGTAAAGCCATTAGCTCGTGTACTTGAGGCTGTTCATTAACGATACTCCAGCGTGAAGGTCAATGATTGATGTACAACAATGACACACACAACTCCGGGCTGCATTGAGCCCGGGGCACTCCATTAATAACAAGAACAACCTCCAACTTCGCCCTTGACACTTGACTCCCTACGCACATAACAACGGTCAACACAGCTGTTAAGGTCTCGTAAATCTGAGGGGAGGTCCATAACTAGGGGTTCTCCCTCGGCCCTTCCCAAAAGACGCCCTTTTCCTTTTTCTTTATACACTTTCTGCGATTTTACAGCCCTCACCCTCTGTGATTTAGGACAATCTATGAAAGCGAATGTTCCGTGTGGAGTTTAAATGTCAATGTTTACAAGTACCTAAACTAAGAGGAGAAGAGAAATGCTAAAGAGTATTAGCTTTACTACAAACTTACTGGGGAGCGCACTGGTCCAGGGGTAGAGCGCGGGACTTTGGAGCCCAAGGCCCCGGGTTCAAATCCCACCAATCACTAATGGCTTTACACTAAGTGATAATATCGCAATCCTCTAGGTCTAACCTGAAGTAATGTACAAAACGGTTCAGGGCGATATCCTAGTTCAAAAGTACGGGTATGAGAAGGGGAGACAATAAAAAACTCCAAACTTACTTGAGGGTACACGATGAGCACGGTCGCTGGCCTGGTCGGCTTAGCCTGGGTCTGTCTCGGGGCGTAGACCGTGGCCTGGAGCGACCCTTCTGCTGCTTCGCGTGAGACGATGTTCGGCAACTCCTTCCGTAAAAAACTCCCGCCTCTGCAAAGCTTTACTAGGACTCCATCCTCGCTCTTGGCGTTTACGCTGCTCTTGGGAGATTCTTCAGTTTTCTGGTTTGAAGATGTCTCTTTCCCCTGAAGGCTATTGCTTATGCAAAGTTTCTCACGAGGGAAATCTTTAACACTTCGTCTCTCAATTCTTGGACGTTCTGTGCAAGAAAAACTTCCAGAGCTCAACTTCTTTATAGGAGTTTTTTCATTGCCTTCGTCACTCAGTCTAAAACTCCCGCTTCTACAGAGTTTACTGATGACACTTCTACTCACTTCGTTTCTCTTCACCAAAGGGCGGTTTAATTCAGAATGAGAATCACTGCTCGAACCTTTAGAGTCTACATCATCACTTATTCTGAAACTTCCTTTCCGACACAGCTTGTCAAGTACACTCCTCGAAGGGTTGCCACCCACACTGGAGTATTCTTCACCTTTATCGTCCCTCCTGAAAAAGCTGTTACTCCGCCGCAACCTGTTGAACACGCCTTCGCTCCGTTCCACCCTTTTCAACACAGGACTTTGCGACCCTTCGATGCAAAGCATTTTAAGTATTCTCAAAGTTCTTCTTAGACATTCACAAAATAATTCACACACGTTAGAAAACACTCATTACTTAAAACCTCAGTAGAAAAACGATCTTTCACAAAAAAAAGCTTTAGACAATTGGATACCCCTTAGTTCCTTCCAATATACAATAAAAAAAATAGTTTCACTGTTACTCTTTTTGCACAAGTTGTCTAGCAGGAAGAAGAATCCCAATAGTGGGATGCAAATCCCGAAGAATCTCGCAGGCGACCACGTCGGCGGACGGACGGCACACGACTGACGGACCCGAGCCACGCCGAAGATGGCCGAAGACATCACCACCTGCGCCAGGTGCCAGGTGTATCGGGACAGCTGCTCGGCTACAGGCTACAGCAGCGCTCTCTAGCTCTCGGCAGATCTGTTACACCCCCGCCCACCCTTACGTCGTCGACGTCTGGCCCTGATAAACAACATGTGGCCGACCACGCCAGGTGCGCCCTTGAGTAGTAGTGGGTCCAATATGAATAACCAGAGAGGAATCGAGGATCACAACTAAAAATAGAATTTCTTAAACATCTAAACTGTGAGAAAACTGGCCACTACGAAGTTTTACACTGTAAACAAAGTAAACTATTTTTATCGAAGTGACCGAGAATCCTAGACCGAGTAAAGAAACACACTTTGAATAATTTGAGTGCAAATATTTAAAGAGGTTGCAGCCTCTTTTGTCAGCACATTTTCCGCCTACTTAGACTACAGATTTGTGCATGGGACGTATCCAGCATGTAGAAAGGGCGAGCGGACACACTAATAAGTGGACAGAACTAATACAAACGATCTTTTGGATTCAAATCAGGGCCGTCCTTGTCCAAAAGATCGTAGACGTCATGCTATTAACTCCGCCAACAAAATGAAAAAATGGATTAGCACACTATTTTATTTAAAAAAATTAAAAAACAGTATCTAAACTAATATATATTTTAAATAAATTTCTTGTATAAAGGTAAATAGGCCTACAAGAAATATAATGTTAATAATGTTTCACGACAGATAGATGTAACCTTTCCATCAAGCGAAAACAAAATAATGCTTCAAACATCGTTTTCTAAACGCAAGCCACTCGATTAAGGGCAGTTACAGCCCACATTAACTGTTAATTCCATTAAATTAGCTAGTTAACACAGTAATTGTCCCAGTAATGTGCTCTCGCCGAACATTGACCCGTACAAGAGGCAACCGGCCTCATTGCACTCAATAACGGTACATTAATGCAGTTTAATCTTAGCACAATAGCTGGGAAATAACTACAAGATCGCGTGGTAACTGACAAGTCAAGTGCTAACTGCCTGGGAATCTGACAACGGGTAAAATTGGAAGGTAAAATTGATTAAATGCAAGCAAATAGCATCAATTTGGAGATAGCTACGAGTCTGGCTTACTGACGCTTTTATTCTCATCCCCTTGAGAACGATCACTCGCTGTGCGATGTCTTTGTAACCAAACCATTGTATTTGGTGTCATTCTAAGAACATTATAACGTCTTGACTATTTGATTATAATTTTATTCTTTTCATTTACTCTGATAGTTTATTGCTAAAAATTGCACCACAAAAATGGGGTATTACAGACACATTTAACTAACTAGCATTTAACTAAGTGGTTGTAACCGCCTTTGAAACTGCACGCCGGGTCGAATACTACAAGGGTCGAATTGGACTCGGCTACTATTTTGTCTATGCGTCTTAACAACCGGTTGACGTTTGGCAGAATAAACACAGGGGTCTGGAAAGTCCCCCCATCAAAATGTAAAAAAATTCTGAAATACGTAGAAAACACAATATACGAGTAACACAAAACATAACATTCCAAAAAGGGGTTGTAAAAGTTTTTATCACTAAGATCCCTGATAAATATCTATGTGCTGAACATATTCTGATTTTAAGATAATCACATGTGTCTTACTTAAAAAATTCGTATTTGAACAGAGGCCCGTTTCAGTGTGTTTAACATTGATTTAATGGAACTAAAATCCAAGATGGCGGAAGTACTGACTCTTGAGGGATTGGTCTACCCTAGCAATTCCAGCGGATTGAATTATGTTAGCAATGGGAAGTAAACAAGACTTGTGTGAGACGACCGAAATGTACTCACGCTGGTCACATTTAACAGACACTACGTTTAGATCTAACTGTTTTAGAGTTGTATCGCCGACCTGTAATCATGTTTGACAGTAGAATATAATGCAGATCTTCGAAACAGTTCCCAACAAAGCATAATGGCTGTTGTGACCATTGCCTATCACCATCATCATCACCAGTTTCACTTGTGTTACGAGTGCGGGGCGACGTCCGAGATGAGATGTTATCTAAACCACATTCCAGTTACAATCATCTGGTCTCTGGTCTCTGGCCGGCGCCAGCCTCCACAACAGCCACCTCTGTGTAGAACCTGATCCAAACCAAGTGTCAGCCAGTATTCCCAATAGAGGGATGTATATACCACGCGTATTATGTTAATACCCTCCCTCTTCGGTGCTGTCCCAGGCCACAGTTATCTATTCAACTTGGGGGTGGAAAATTGGCTCAGACTTTGCTTGTTCAGTACTATGTGCTTCCTTATCACCTTGGTTCCTTGGAGGTTTGATCGACTCCCAACTGAGCTTGATCATGTCTGGCCAGAATTCTCAAAGAGTGGTGTACCTCTTAGGCCCAGTCCTACGTGGGCGATGGGAGCGACTCGATCTGGACGAAAAAATCAAACTTATGTACAGGAATTGCATTATAGCGTCCTGCGTAGGCGACGGAGCAACGCAATCTCAGCGACATTTGAAAATTCAAATCAGTTCGTCTTTGGTCGCGACCATCGCTGAGATCGTTGGGATCGCGTCGCGGTGGAGCGTCCTACGTGAGCGATCCGGGCTATCCCAGCGACCGTGGGAAAAAGAAGACGTGGCAGTGTCCCCAGTGTTTGGGTGACCTGTGGAGCTGATAGACCTAATTGAGTGCATAATGTATTGTGTTTCTTCTGCAAATCATGCATAATGTCTATTGAAGAAATAATAGAAACTGTGCAGAAACATCCGTCCTTGTGGATCACATAATCAAATGTTTCAATTGTCATTCGCGTGTAATTGCGAAATATTTCTGGGTAGTAACGCAATCTTCTGTACAAATGGTGAAATTTACCATAGACTAGCCTTCCGTTATATATTATGTTCTTGGCAGATTGTTCGGTCACTTTTCTAAGTATGTGTACTTTTATTTATAAGTATGAGTGCACCGAACTATCCAGCATCAACAAATTACGTCTTCTCTTTTGAGAGCATGATAACACTGAAGGATGTGGTCGCCTACATCGCTGAGATGGCCTGGATCGCGTCGCCCCGATCGCAACGCTCCCGGTGTCCATGTAGGACTGGGCCTTACTAACGACCTAACGACTGGGAGGTATGCCCTGGTGGAAGGAAGCTTTTTTGGCGTTCTCTCGGGGTTTACTGGGCGGGAAAATATACTGCACTGTCCAAAGACGTGTAATTCAAAAGAAGAAGTTGAAAGTTCCACGGGGTTGACCCTTTCTTTGGCTGAGGGAGTTGTTGAGTTTGAGTATGAATCTGTATGAATCCTCTAGGGTTATACGGATTTGGATTGGTTTTGAGGTTGTTTCTACTTGTCTGCGAATATAATGAGGTAGAACTACCCATGTTCTACCTTTCCTAACCTTATGCATCCCTTCTTTCCGATGGCTGTGCGACAGTATGCAAGAAGACTAGGACCTCCTTGTCCTTTGGAATCAAACATATACAATCTAAGGGGTATCCATCTCATTCCAGAGAAATCCATTCCTCTTGTGCATGAATTATTCCACTCCTTAGACATCAATCCAATCCTAGGTATGACTATACTGTTTTCGAGTGTTATATTACAATCTACTAATCAATTTTTGGATACATTGAGGACGAATACTTGGTACTGTGTCACACATAGGAATCACGATGCTAATAAGAAGTTTCGCGCTGTCAAAAGCATGAAGGAGAGATAGATGCGAGGGAAAGACGAAAGTAAAAGCTGACACGGTTTGTGAAAAATAAACATGTGCTTAACCAATCAACTGTTTATTTAAACCCAGATTGTAACTCTGAAACGAGGAAGTTCAAAGAGCGTAGTCCTGGAGGTGGAATGTAACGGAATACGGAAAAATTACGATTTGGAAGAATTAGAATGAATTTTACACAATGACTCAACTTGTTTAACTTAAACTGGCATTACCTACGATTTAATCAAGGGAAAATCCAAGTGGTTGTGTTTAAAGATTTACAGTTGCGAATAGCTGTTATGATGAGTGCTGGATTTCGAACAGTTAACTCAACTGTCACCGTGTTTTGTTGTAAAAGGAATAACAACACCAACCCTCGCCTCACAGCCATTCAGGTCGTGGGAAGGGTTGTAGTTTGGTTCGCCCAGGAAGTAGCAACCCGTGAAACCTCTGTCCTCCAACCTCCTCACTCCAGCGCCCAGCGCCCCTCCAGGAGCCAGATATAGACTGGGAGCGGAAGAAAGGGAAGCAGCTGTTAAAAATAGAGCTGGCGATTAGCCTGAGCCGCCCCAACATCCGGTAGCCTGGACCGGAAGGCACGGCCTTGGCCGACGCTTATCATCACTCACTGTTGGCGTTGACACTCCGCCATAAACCACCGGAAGTTCGGAGTAAACAGCTGTTAAACAATGCGACTTTTATCGCAGTTTACGTATCGATGGAATGATTGAAACGCTTCACAATAATTGAATTTAACTTTCAATTAAAAATACAAAAAACAATACTCGTTATACAACATTTAATACTACATATAACAACTATAATACGATAGAAAATTATTATTTACTCTGGAAAAACAACATACCTCAATCCAATGAAAAATAATTAATGAAAAATTTTGAGGTTCTTAGGGAATAACCTGAGGTGAGACCTCGCTCACAACAAATTAAATATCACGTATAACGTAGTCACGTATAACAAATCTCCTTAGTATTAAAAGACAACGCAAAAGCATAATAACGAAAAATTTCAGTAGAGAACCCTTTTAAACAATACTTGAATAAACAAATATTACCCGTTTCCGTACACACCAATAAATACATAACGATTATTATAATTCTTGCTAATAGATCCCTAGAATATTTCAAAGAAGAATATCAAAGAAATCCTCAACGCATTCATAAATCACAAGAATTTGTTTAAATAAAATCAGAGGATTTTTAAATTTTGTTTTATTGGTTATTCTACAGGATAAAACATAAGCGCCATCGTATAAAATATGTTTTATTTCTTACATACATAAGACAAAAACGATTTTAGCGTGAAGTGTTTAGTAATTTGTTTTCCTATCTAAAATAAATAAACACGATTAGGTTTATTTAATCCTCTAGATAGTTAATCATTGACTATAGTATATTTTTAAGACCAAGCCATGCATATTTGAAGTTATGTTTGGATTTACAACTTAAATGCAGTCGGTATACAAACATCTCACTAGTGAGATTTTGTCTTTATATTTTCACCGATAAAAATTTTACAATTCTGTCTCCAGAATACTCATTGGCTGCGTTCCGATTTTAATCTTAATAATATAAAAGAGGAAGTACTGTGTGTATATATGTATGAATGTGGTTTATGGCCTCCGGAACCGCTCGAAAGATTGTAATGAAACTTTATACCAGGCATTATTCGATGGCTTTTTGTGAAATTTGGAGCAAATCCAAACAATTTGGTGCACAATGTAAACAAACAAATTTATTGTAGTGTAATGTTATTTAGTCTCCGACACGGTGCAGTGTGGGCGCAAGCATCGTGCACCGGGTAACGCTAGTATGCAACGAATTAAAACATCACCTCAAGAGGAAGTAAACTTGTTTAGCTCCTTATTCTGAATTCCGTATTAGATTAACACATTTCAATCACTGAATTAGTGTTTCAAACAAATCTCTGCTGAGTTCGCTCGAGGTACCGAGGTACCCCGTTCCCCGCACCCCGACGCTAAGACACCCTCTTGCTCGGGCCATTAATTAACGATTTGCCCAGAGATCAAAGGCCACTTAGGCACGTCTTGTTTGCTCCTCCATTTCGACGTAAACAAACTCTTGAATCTCACCCCTTTAATCCTCAATTCATCTTTAACTTAGAGGTTCAATTTTCTACAAGAAAATCAGTTTCTCTAAAACAAAATCTCCCTCTTATATTGTTTAGAACACTTCAGGAGGATGCTTTTATTACAAAGTGTTACTGAAGGGCTGGGAACTATGGCTAGTGCCGGTTTAATAATCTGAGGTTCGACGGTTCGATTCTGAGCAAGATGAAGACGATTTTGTGATGGTTCAAAAATGGACTACGTGTTCATTGGGCTATTATCATGTAATCCATCAATATGGAGGTCACGCTAGTTATAAAGACGTGGGTAAGTTTTAAGTGACTACCAGTAGATGCGATATTCCCTGGTGTGAATTAATGTTGCCCCATAATTAGACCAGTTCATAATTACTCTCAGGCTAAATTATAGATCTAAGGTTAAACTGTAGACGTGCCTTAGATGTCATTGCTTGTTGGGCTATTAATGAACAGTCCTGTCTAAGAAACATGCCAGCCTTAGTAGACTACAAGACGCGCCACAATCATCTTACACTCATTTCTTATTCATACTTGGCTTGAAATACCTACGATGTCAGAAAGGTAATAATGTGATATACATATTCTGATTTCAAACAAATTCGATGCATCTTAATTTTAAATTTCGTATTTGAATCGAAACAGGTTTTGGAGTTTTTGCTCTTACGGGCCTTAAGGGATTAATATGAAACAAGATAGTGGTGGAACTGGAGACACCCAAGAAGTATTCAAGTTTGCTCATGGCAAAAGCAACAGAAGGTATTTTGAGTAACAAAGCTGCATGTCATTAAAACTATTATGAACGTCCCACTCACACGTCGCTCGTAGATTGAGCCTCGTAGATGAATACGAATTGATTCGATCAGATGAAAGCAGGACGCTGGGCGGAAACATTTACTAGGTACAAATAATTCTCCATACATTATTCATATTTTCGACACTAGTCTAACTAGGTGATGATGCTGGTTATCACTAGACTCAGTCCTAATTAATTTACCACTTTCCGAAACGGTACCACTTAAAACCGAACGCCTCTGTTTAATTATACGAAGGGAGGGTTTCTGGTTTTAAATGTCCACAAAAAGTAAAGAAACCCAAGCGAGAATATCCGGCAGCTGGCACGTGGGTGAAACAGCTGCTCCGTCCCGCCATCTGTCAAGATGTCAGGAGTGCCAACCTCAATCCCGACAACAGCTGGCGCCCGTCAGGTTGGCCAACCTTGGCAATCGTGATAATGAAAACAGAATTACGCGTTACGCGCGCACGCAGTGATGCGAACGGGGTCAAACCGAGTGCAGTATCAGGTGGAACCTGGCACTGATCTTAACAGCAGCTGTCGTAACTTCACATTGTAGCTGATGCGGATTTTTTCACAGGAAATGAGGATATTACCGTGGTCTTCATGATAATAACTAGACCCAGGGGCAACTGGGTTGTCTCAAGATTTATTTACCGCATAGACGCCATAGTCACACTAGTGTGACGATGTAAAATGAGTTATGACGATATGCTATAAAACCATCTCATTAAACATTTTATTACTTGTTGTAATATTATATCTTGTTTGGTGTGGACGATTGTAGCTAATTTAGATACTAAATGTTGAGTCGTCTGCCGCTCAGTTCCGATGATTATTAAGAATTCGTGGATTGTAAAAAACTATTTTCCTGAGAATGTATATATGAATTGTTTCGTTAACATTTCTGAGTTAGAGCTATCGTAGGCTAACTCTGAGACCACATACTTATTTAAGATCGCATTAATATCGACTGACTTAATGCAAAAGCATTAATGTCGGGGATTAATATAACGGAAACAGTACATTTTAAAAGTTTTAAAAGTAAAAGTAAGTAAGTAAATAAATATAAGATAAAATATCTGACTATTAGTTTAGTCTCGGAGTTTTAAGTCGGACATAGGGCGAAAAACCAAAATTTTAGATTCAGGGAACCTTAAAAATATTTCCACTTTCAGCTCACATTCAAAAATGTTTACGAAACAATACTTTCTACATAAGGTAAAAACGTTTAGAATATATATGCAATATATCATCCAATGTTCAGATACATACTTTACAAAGACAAATCGTCTATTTCACGCACTTACGCGTGGAAATGTACGTCTCGCACGTGCTTCCATGAATAACCGTTGCCAACATAATAAATCCAGTAAGCGAGGAGCAGAACTACCAACCTAAGCGTACTTCAGCGGTAAATCAGACCCTCAAACAGCTGTGGACCATTGGCTTTATACGACCGAAAAACTTGAAACGGTTCTACGTCAATTTCATTTTAAGTGGCCCGCTTATCCAGCAGAGCAGCTGCGCCCCAAATCCACAGTTTTTTTATAACTCTTAAGACACTGAACTGTGAAAATAAGCTAAATGTAAAAAGTTTATATTTTGCCAAATTGGATAAGAAGTAAGGAGACTTGGGAAACACCGCATAGCACATTAGACCGCCGCCGCTATGTGATATTAACATGAAATAGACAGTTACATCCAATGCACGTATAAGAAAAATATACAACAATAATACTTAAAAACGAATAAATTAAAAAATTTAAAAAATTACCATCATTGTGTTAAAACATATATTTTAGGCAATAAAATCAAATACAAAAACACCTGTTTTGACAATACCAAAAACATCTGTAAAATTAAAATTTAAATACTTTCTATCAAAACACAAATATAAATATTTTTCTGCAATCAAGCTATATAAGTTTTTCAAATTGTATAAATGAAATTTTTAATTTAATTCAATAAAATAAATAAAAATCAAAATATAGCATTTCATAGCGTCAAACTTATAAATACTGTTTTGGATGCAACCCATAACAATGTTAAATTTTTAGATTTTAAACAATATAACAGTAAAACAGATAAAAAATAAATACTACAGAAATAGCAAAATTGAAAAGAAATGGTTTGAGATGTGTGAAATATATATAAATAAAAATACAAACTATATAGTATTATACAACAATAATACTTAAAAACGAATAAGCTTCAAATTTAAAAAATGTGTACATTACCATCATTTGTTCCGCGAAGAAATCAAATATTTTAATTGCCATGAGGCAATTAAAATTTCAAAAACATTAACAGACACCTGTTTTGACAAAGTCAACCAAACAGAACGGGGTTCTGAACAAGTTTTTTAACGGTTTTCGTGGAATTTATATAAATATCAATCAAACTAAATAATAAAAAATCCTGGTGTACTATTTATTCAACAATATGGCAACATAAACAACCACTTAAAAGTTGTATTACATAAATAACAGTAATAAATAATGTTTTCAGTACGTTAAAAGTTAACAAAATAACGAGTGAATAACTAGAAGATATAAAAAATAAATAGCAGAAATAGCAAATTAAAAAACAATGGTGCAGTCATACATATCAAAATAGACGTATACATTAATGAACTACTGTATTTAAAACGGAAAGATTTAAAAATTAACCAATCATAAAAAAGGTTAGCAACAAACCGATAATCCAAAGGTTTTAATATTAATCTTACACATCAATCACTATTAAGACTTCAGCATTGAAAACTTATATTTTTGTTACGTGTGCTATATGAGTGTAGCAACGAGCACATAATATAAATTTTCTAAGCAAGAATATAAATATATTCTGTGAGAGTGCGCATCGTCACTTAAAGAGTCATATTCGGAAAAAAATTAAATGAATACACAGCTAATTAAAACATGTACAGATTAGTGACAGTTTTATCTTTAATTCAACAAATATAGGCTTGTGATCTAAAGAGACCGAGCAATTATAACAACTTTCTTCAATATTAAGCTACTCTAGGTGAATGACTCGTTACAAGTAAACAATACTTGATAGATTGAAAATGCAAAATAGGTCTTCTTACATAATCTGAGGTTACACATTGTTTTAGCCGTCCTGTAAGGTAGATCACAGATTGACTAGTCTTGTGATAGTTTAATCTTTTGATAACATGACCTTTTTATATAATCAATGATGTTCACACCAGGTCTGATATTAACAAGAACGCCAAAAAACTATACAATCTTTATAATAATTTTCATCAACATATGGCCTCAGACTGAATATTACATGTTCAGTTTTGCTTTCATTTAAACTGTTACCATGGATCTAAATCAAACGCCTCCTTCCTGCAGCGAACTATTAGCAATGTTCGAGAGCTCAGTAATATCGGTTGAAACAAGATTGTGAAGACAGGCAGCTCTAATAGCTCTTGATAGTATAGAGCACACCATCTTGGTGTAGAATAGCGTTCCTGGCCCTCAAGGTCGGAGTTTTGGACCCGAACACTTCGTCAGGTCGAGACCTGGCACGTTTTTATCGAGGCTGTATTGACGGCCAATAAGTCCGATCTTGATCGACTTCAGTGACGTAGAATTTTTCGGAGTGGCCTCTTTGAGCCAACGAACTGTGGCCTAGCCTTGATAATGTGTTAACAGGCTAATGTGTTACAGGCTAGTCCCTCGGAGCTGACGGAAGGTTTTAGTGGGTGAGAGTCCTACACTTCGTGCATAACGCATTTCCTCCTCGCAAAAAAGGTCTTTGGAACAGTAAAAAACTTGTGATATCAGCTCCCTATAATAATTAATAGGCACATTTCTACGCGTAAGTAAGTGAAATAAACGTGTTGTCTTTGTTAAGTATATGCATCTGAACATTGGATGATATATAGTATACATATTCTGAACGTTTTTTCCAAATTATTGTACAAGTATTGTTTCGTAAATATTTTTGAATCTGAGCTGAAAGTGGAAATATTATTTAAGGTTCCCTGAATCTAAACTATTGATTTTTGGCCCGATGTCTGAATAACTCCGAGACTAAACCGATAGTCAGATATTTTATCTTGTAATCACATTGTGAGACAGGTCATTAATACTAATATGGACCAGTAAAAGCCTAAGATATAGATAGCTGTGGTACGCCAAACTTCAAACCGATAGCGTCAAAGTTTTGCGTAAAGTTTCTCGATAAGTATTGAGCGAACGGTCGCCGACAACCTGCGGGAGTCTTGTTGCAAGTTTCTCATTTCTTCTTATAGCATCCTCCGATAAGTTCACACTCACAAATCAATGGAAATTAGAATAGAGACATTAAGTTTTATTTACCTTACTTCCATTGCACTTAAAATAAGCAGTAATCAATAAAATTGTATGTCAGTAGGATTTATCAGTTCATAAATCAGGGGCAGTGGTTCGAACTTCACGTTAAAATATAGGTCCCTTAGATATGCCATTGACTATTGGGCATTTAATTAACAGTTCTGTCTAAAGAAAATGTCAGCCTTAATCAGTAACAAGACTACAAGATCGCGCCACAATCATCTTACACTCATTTCTCGTTCATAACTGATTTAACATACCTGGACAGGTTGGCATTTCAGTAAGTAACTAAAAAAACCAAAAATTATTTTGATTCATCACACGCACTTTTCATCCATATACACCGTAAAATACCCTCGTAGTCTGGGTCGGTATCTGAAGTAAGCGAATTTGAATAAGAATACGAACAAAGACGGATTCTAATAGGTTTGTTGGTGTTTTAGTAACATATATCTTTCTTGGAGAAGTATCTCCAAGAATAAGATACATTTCTATGAATCCCATATAATACTATACAAGATTTATATGAACTTTCTGGTGCTTATACAATATTGTAAAGGGAAATGTTCTCGGCTTTTGTGGGACTCCTAATCTTCTAAAATTTAACAGATGCCAGGCTGTCCCAAGGTGGTCTGCAGGAGTCGCCCGTCTCAAGACTAGCTTGATCACTTTTCAGGTTATTCTTCAAAGCTTCATAACGGCATTGCCTTCTGAACGACAAACAAATCGTAAACCACGGACGACTAGCGCTTGCAGCGGCGAGTGGGGCAACTATGTTATTAGATGTTGAAACAGAGTGTATTGCGTGTACCGAGTGCCGTACTTTCCGTCAGTACCTGGCAGTGCCGCGGCGTGCATATATACGCGTACGCACACACGCACACACACACGAGGAAGGGATAAGAGTTAGGAGTCTGCAGTGCAAGCGCATTCTTTTACTAACTTAGCATAAGAACTATGTTACATTCAAACAATACCTGTGGGTTTGTTTGTATCGGAAAATCTTGTACTTGTACGGTGTCATTTGAATGAGAATTATCATGTCTAGCGATCTATCTGATTAAAATTTAATTATTTTTTCATTAACTCAATGGATATATGGTAAAGTATTGCAAAACAAATCGCTCTGCAAAAATACTATTGAAACAGTCCAAAACGTTTATTAATCACATAGATAAACGATAAATATATTTAAAATAACCAATCTGGTTTCAAACTATTCCAAAATGGTTTCATTTGATAATTCGTGTGTAGAGGAGAGACAAGTTAAGAGATTTTAACATTTCTCTTATATGACTAAAATCCACAATGTCAGAAGTAGTAGTGGGGACTAGGCGGTGGTTTATCCCAAGGTAAATCCGCATTGACGATACAAAATAACATTTCTAATAAGGTTTCGAACATTCCTTATTTTGAACACATTGGTTAATAGAATAAACAGGGTTTTACGTAATATTGTCTTGATAACTCTAATAATAAGGGTACACAATTCACTAATGTATTAAAATTCACACACACACACACACATTAACTTAGCATAAACAAGTAGTGTCTACACAACGCCTCGGGCCTAGGTAAATGGAAGTTTTCTCCGCAACAACTACACAAGCAACAATTATCCCTGAACAATCCATTACAATTGCATATAACAGGCCACAGAACCATGATTGTGGGTGATGCATTATAACAAAACATGATGCAGTTACATGTAAAAGGCATTTGAAATAAACAGAGCTTTGTAGTTTCCATCCATCACTATAAATTCTTCAAGTATACCAATATGATTTACCGGAACAGTTTCAAACAAAAATTCTTCCAAGAAAATTTGTATTTCAGGCAAATTGAATCCAGAGTTAATATATTAAATTACTCAATACATTCGTGAACATTGTGATTGGTTTTATGGCCACCCTAAAACTAATCAAAACCAGAAATAGATTCTACGAATTGATTGGCAAAATCAAATTATATTGATAAGCGGTGGGCATCGAATTAGAAGATCAAACACAACAATCATGAAACTATAATCCAATCAGTTTTATCAGAGCGCCGTGCCGCACGTGACAGGCAGCCCGCAGCTCACGCGTGTGTTGCGGTCTGCGGTCGGCATCGCCCTCTCTGCAGGCGCAACCGTTAATCCATTTCTAGGGCGTATTTCATTTTCAACATTTTACTGTTCTTTGTAAGTAAAAGTCGAATTGAAACGCATTCTTCAGAAATAATAATTTCATTTACTCACATAAAAACTAATGTTTCCATTGAAAAATTATTTTTTTCACAATTAATTATTATGATGATAATGTAATACTGTATCATCTCAATTTCTAATAATTGAAATTGAGGCTTTTATTTTAGTTTATTTTTAAAATATAATAAAAACCAATAGAAACCAAATTGGAATATATTTAATGACTTTTCTAGTTTGACTGATTTATTTACTTTCATTTGGAAAGAATATTAAATTACGCATTTAGGATTGTTCCCGTATTTATATGTTCAATGTATTATTTTAAAATTCTGTAAAAATAAGGAAGAAGGCTGCTGGAGCGCACACCGTGAGTACATTCTCATAGGAGTGCATTACTACATATGTACATTTTTCAACAAATCTAAGTTAGCTTCAACTAAACTTTATTTGTACTATGTCTTGTCTACCTTTTTATGAGGGTACTGTTCAAAACCATAGTATGACAAAAAACTAATATATTATAAGCCAGTATTTTTCACACAATATTTTATTGAAAAAACTACAACATCTATATTAATTATTTCCCCATAATCAATATATACATTTCTAAAACTACAGTAAAAATGTCAGCTTTCTGAGACAACCACTACTAGTAAAGTATTCAGAAAAGAATAGACATCATGTTTCAACTAAAATCCCAAAAATTGATTTTTTTATATTTTTACCTACATATTTTACCATTCCCTTACTCTGTTCTTCTTTTTCTTCTTCTTACTTATAAATTATAAACAATTCTTACTAGTAAATATTTTTGAATTTTTATATCAAATTATACATTTAGTGATTTAATTAATTTAGTTGTAATAAAATACAAACTGAAAAAGTTGATAATGAAATTAAGTCGGGTGCAACTATAAGACGGTGATGTATAAAAAATAAGCAAATGTGAGTAAATAAACCTATTACTCTGTATTAATCAACTTTTCATTAATTGATTTATTTTTAACTTACAAGCCGACAGTGCGACTGATAAAATAAAATACTATTTCATACCCCATCATTTTTAGGACGTGTTGTGCCTTTCTAGTTGTATGCATTACAGATCCACTTATATGGATACAAAAAATTAAGAGCAATACAGTAAATAAAAGAAAATATAATTTGAAAAATTATGACGTATGCGAAATTATATATAAAACCCAGAGTTTATAAACGTGCATAAGATAAAATCCCAAACAGAACATGAGGTCCTATGTTATCAGTAATTTTGGTGCTATTTTTAAATCCGGCAAAATTTTAAGGTTTAATCTAAAACAAAAGAATTTACGCAAGATGCACGGTAAACACATAAAATTTCCGGGCGGAACTCGATCTATATGTAAATCCGTTCACATACGGAGAGTGCCTCGTGCCTCGTGTTGAGCAAAGGTACAAAGGTTGGCTGCTTGGCAAGCGAAGGCCCACAAACATGCAAATGCAGTCATACGTTGGAAATCCACGGATAGCGAAAAACTACGGCAAAACAAACATGAAACAATGAACCTGTCACAGGTGAACGACTGAGGACGAGGAACCGGAAATGACGTAACACGTATGACACAAAGAGGAACACGCACAATTTTGTACACCATGTTATGGAACTTATGACGTAACAGATGGTAATTTAGTGATAGCGAAGTGCGCTGCTTGACACCGCTAGGAAGTTACTTTTAAAATAAATTAAACTACTTGAGTGATGGTTACTGGTTAGGATTGAAGAGAAATCAGGAGAGGATTGTAGGTTCAATTTTTGCAAAACTATACACCAGCACTAACCCAAGCTGCCAATAGAATGAACACAATTTGAAAACTATTAACATATTAAACCCTACGCAGTAATGGAAATAGTGTTATGTACCAGTGAGTAACGTACTTAAAGTGGTGTGTCCTGTGATCCAACTACTAGGTCACGCGTTGTGGATAGTTTTGAGCAATAGTCGGTGGGTGTAGTGTTCTATGTGTGGATTAACGTCCGCACTATTGAATATTAGGTAATCCGTAAAGACCTTCCTCATAATTAGACCAGATCGTAATTCAGAGGCAAAAGTAATTCGGATCCCACGGTAAACTGTAGGTATCTTAGATGTCATCGGCTGTTGGGCTATTAATTAACAGTTCTGTCTAAAGAGAATGTCAGCATTAGTCAGTAACAAGACTATAAGATCGCTTGAAATGCCTGAATGGGTAGGTTGTCTATGTACGGTTCCTCTATGTATATTTGAGGATTGCCCCCATTTGAATTGCCCCTTCTGATTCGGATACCCAGTCTACATTACAGTATCGGATGTATCCACCCCAGGAGCGTGTCTCCCAGTCCGATACTCGGGCATGGATGGGTTTAGAGACGTTGCCTCTCCGTCCCCAGGGGAAACGGATTTTTGGCAACTGCCCAGCCCCCACCTTGGGTTGGAACCCTAATTAGCCCTCAACCGCGCAACTACGGTTTCATCCCCAAAATTCTCCCTTTTCTCCCTGAAAATCCCTGCCTCATTGTTTTATCCCACAAATTATCACTTTTATCCCTTTAAGTCCCTCTCTCACCCCGGAATCACCGAAATCCCCGGAATACACAGGTGTAATGAAAAGTTGCACATTACAAAAATGTAATTACAAGAAAATATGGAAACATTTTACTTCTCAGCCCCACCCCTCTTTCTTCTCATCCCATTTCACCCTTCCTAATTTTTAAATTTGGCCCCACTACACCGAACTCTTCTTACGTGTCTGATCGTTGGGGATAAGCTGTAATATGAACGCTTCTAAAATCTAAAGAACACAGGTGTAGAACTTACCACAGTGAGGTTGTCAAGCTCGCCCAGCCAAGCGTTCAGGAGCTTCTCAGGATTATCAGGATCCGACTCAGGATCAGAATCCACCTCCGAGTTGTAAGACGAGTCCTCCTGGCCCTCCATCCTGAGTCCGTCCTGAAAACCAAATAATAATAACTTTTGACGCACCACTTACATAAGCCAGATATAAACATGAACTCTATACACATGAACATGAACTCTATACTTTGTCGGCCGAAAACCGCCTCGCAGCTACACTCCGCTTATTGGCTAGTGGGAGAAGTTCGCTGTGCTTTCCACAAACACGGATACTACTCCATATAGGCTTCAATAAATTCTGTTAGAAACTAAGGGTTCATAAAATTGGTACTACTGTATTGGCTTCAGACATTTAGCATTGAATCAAAAAGCAAACAATTTAAAAAATACGACAATCCATTCGTTCCACAGCGTCTTCACAGACGAAATGGGAAACAACGGTTCGCGTCTTCCACACACAGACTAACTTGGTGCGCCATATATAGCGGCGAACCGAACAAATATCATCCATCCCGACCAAAATGACTTATCTCGTTTACACTCTACACACACGGGAAAATGGTTCGTACGAACCAAGTTTGGCGATGTATCTGGTCCGCTTAAAACGCTCGTCACACTGTCAAATCAAAAACTGTAAAAACTATTTCAAAATTAAAATATAAGAAATCGGTACCACCCTTAATTCCTACGTGCTTAGCATACATTTTGAGGAATTTTAATGATTTTTATATCATTTAATTTTTACTAACATATGAGTGTTAGTTCGGTAATACGAAAACGCGGTTGTATCGAATATCGAAACCGATATTCGATTCAACCAATTCATCGTAATTAATAATTCATCGTAATTCATCGTATCGCATCGTTAGGTAGCAGACTAACAAATGTTGTAATGTTGACACGACCATCAACGGACGATTTTAAGTTAAAAGATATTTACAATATAAATTTATTGTGATTAGGCCGGGTGGTGTACGGCGGAGATGTACAAGAAGGCGCGGCAAAATTTCAATCTTCACCAACACCGATTGCTTTAATTATTAGGGCTAATCAAGCAATCCGCCCATCCCAGTCAAACTCAGTTTAGTAGAGCTGCCTATGAACACTTATTGTATATGAACAATCAATAAAACATAAACAAACCAAGGTTGTCGACTGCAAATGTAAAAGTTAACTCCTAAGAGAATATAGTCGGCCGAAAACCGCCTCGCAGCTACACTCCGCTTATTGGCTAGTGGGAGAAGTTCGCTGTGCTTTCCACAAACACGGATACTACTCCATATAGGCTTCAATAAATTCTGTTAGAAACTAAGGGTTCATAAAATTGGTACTACTGTATTGGCTTCAGACATTTAGCATTGAATCAAAAAGCAAACAATTTAAAAAATACGACAATCCATTCGTTCCACAGCGTCTTCACAGACGAAATGGGAAACAACGGTTCGCGTCTTTCACACAAGGTCGAACTTGGTGCGCCATATATAGCGGGGAACCGATCAAAATGTTATCCATCCCGACCAAAATGACTTATCTCGTTTACACTCTACACACGCAGAAACTTAGTTCTTACGAACCAAGTTTGGCGATGTATCTGGTCCGCTTAAAACGCTCGTCACACTGTCAAATCAAAAACTGTAAAAACTATTTCAAAATTAAAATATAAGAAATCGGTACCACCCTTAATTCCTACGTGCTTAGCATACATTTTGAGGAATTTTAATGATTTTTATATCATTTAATTTTTACTAACATATGAGTGTTAGTTCGGTAATACGAAAACGCGGTTGTATCGAATATCGAAACCGATATTCGATTCAACCAATTCATCGTAATTAATAATTCATCGTAATTCATCGTATCGCATCGTTAGGTAGCAGACTAACAAATGTTGTAATGTTGACACGACCATCAACGGGCGATTTTAAGTTAAAAGATATTTACAATATAAATTTATATTGTGATTAGGCCGGGTGGTGTACGGCGGAGATGTACAAGAAGGCGCGGCAAAATTTCAATCTTCACCAACACCGATTGCTTTAATTATTAGGGCTAATCAAGCAATCCGCCCATCCCAGTCAAACTCAGTTTAGTAGAGCTGCCTATGAACACTTATTGTATATGAACAATCAATAAAACATAAACAGACCAAGGTTGTCGACTGCAAATGTAAAAGTTAACTCCTAAGAGAATATATAGATCATTACTACCTGGATGATGGCTTACACCTTCGTATTTAGTTGTGGAAATTAAATAAAATGAAAGCTGCGTTGATATTTGTATTCGTTGGCCAGATTGCATCACAACAACACCCATTGTTCAACGGGCAATTAATTTATGACTGCGCTGTAAAGATGCAGTAAATCTCAATCGGGAAAGATATGCGAGTCGTTCACTCGGAATATACCATTGTTTATATAGCTATGCCCTAAACTAGATCGTCTAATTTGTAAGCCATATTTTGCGTAATCGTAAATGTATACAGAACGCAAAAGTTTTAGAAGTGGATAAAGTGAAAATGAAACACAGCACTTATAGGGAAGTTGGTTTTAGTGAACTGTGTATGAAATTAAAATAAGACATTTGGGGTTTGCGTATTAAATGCATCTGACTGGCATAAATTAATATTTTATTTTAATCGTCATTTTTCTATCACATTTATCGTAACAACACCCAGTTGCTTTTAATTAATATACACTTTGGTCAATATCTTTGACTACAGTAATGTCTCACATTAAATTTCTACAATATTGTGAAATTAATAATATGTTAACTCACTTAATGGAATATCGCTTTTTTCAGTTTTGTAAAATGATACATAGTAATCATCTCTTAAATATTGTATTGCAAGAACGCTTAGATGAGAGTCTTAATTTTTAAGACATTGAAAGTTTGCAGAGCGAATATTAAAACCTGTGCAAAGAGGGAGGGAAGGGGGTAATCTGAGAGGGGCAACACGGTCTTATAACCACCCGAGCGGAGATAAGAGCTTATCATAATTGTTTGTTGCGAGATAAGAGTGAAGCCTCCGCGGTGGATTGTGTAATGTCATAACAGGATTAAAATTCCGACATTATTCAGACGTATTTTTGCGAAGTGCCTTTTGGGGACCAAGTAACTTAATTTACATATAACGATGATGCAGAGAAATGTATTTTTGGAAAACTTGAGACAAAATTACAATAGTAATTTTACTAAAATTGGATTTCACACTAAGGTAACCACGTCGTATATTTTCACAGTTTTTTTTATAATCCATAGCCCTTCAATGTAAAAATAATAAACTCTTACTTACATTTTTATTTCATTTTAGTGTTGGAAGAAAGGAATTTTTGTCAAAACAAATAGTACTGCTAGCTTGGTGACGTGGCTTAGGTCGGCGGATTTGATGCCGGGCCCAAACGCAATTTTAATTAGGTTGTTAATTAATAAAAACATTAATTACTACAATCAGTCTTTGGGCCGTCCCTTATTCTACCACTAGAGTAAAACTAGGTATTCGAAATTCACAAGAAACGGAAATTTATAAAATATAGCTAAAAATTGATGCTTTCCACAACTGGGTTCGACGAAACCTTGCAGCGTTAAGAAGACAATAAATGTCACTGGTGTAAAGAAAATACACAAATACAATTAGGTATGTTGAATAAAACTTTAAAGGACCCGTTACAGATTACACTGATCTTATTTATTCATAAGCTAAATCCGGAGTGGTAAAATGTATACATAATTATGAAATAGAAAGAAACCACGGAAAAACAAGTACTAAAAATTAATAAAAGGAACCCTAATTGGGTGCCATGTCATATCTGAGATCTTACTACTGTACCTAATGCGGTGTTGGATAGGAAATTAAGTAATAGCCTAATTGCAAATGGGTACAAAGACACAGGTGCTGCAGATTCTGTTACTGTACCTAAATGTTGCCAGGTTCCAGACATATAACTACTGTACCGTACAAGTCAACTATGCTGAGTGTCTACAATATCACGCGCCACGGAAACTTTATACATTAGGAGTGAACCAAAGCGTAACCAAGGCGCCGACAAGGAGACAACGCTTCCAACACGCTTTGAGGTTCCGTAAACGCTTCGTTCAACATCTGGTTACACCACTTCCGGTTCCTGAAGGACCCTTTCTCAGGCACCACTTTGGCTTTGCAGCTATTACGCTGTAATTATGCTCCGGTAAATTTAATCCAGGTCTAAAGTTACATTCTGCCGGAACATTACCAAAAAGATAGTATAAGTATTTTTTTATAATTTTTATTTACATCGTCCACTAAAAACTGTTATACCCACCACTTTGACACCAGTTTGCACTTGGCTAAGCAATGTTCTGTTATAATCGAAAAGGGTGTTTATAATAAGAAATACGAGCCCGAACTCGGCCACAATATGAAATCTTAATAGCCCAATTGATTAATCTTAATAAAATAATTGGTATAAGCGAATTGACCCATACTATCTCCCTCTAAACGTAAACTGAAAAACTAAACACAAACACAAATGTTCACTTAAAATTCAGAAATTTTACGAAAATACTTTCTACACTAATGTATACGAGAGTGTGAAGGTAAAATTTGATGTCAAAAATATTTGTATTTATTTCCCTGTGGGAAATAGGTTAGATCATGGATACGTCTAAAGGGAATGTTTTCAGTTCATCTCAATAGCTGTTCTCATTCTTTTATATTAACAATTAAACACAATAGCTCCGGTAGTTTCTATGGGAACCTGTCACATGTTTTTCATTTTACAAATCACCAACACCACCCCCCAGAGCTAAGACATATCCATGTCAATAAAACTATCAGGTTTTGAATCATTTTGTTCATGCTCAAAACATTATAAAATTTCACTGGCGGTAGAAATTAAAAAATATTGTAGTGGATTTTTGTAATAACCGCATCGTTGATTCAATTTTAGTTTAATCATTTGCCCATGAGTGAAGAAGGGCACATAGTGGCTAAGCTAAATCTCGAAATCGTTGTCTCAAATTCGAACGATTAAGCTACCGACGCCCTTCAGTGAATTTACGACATTATTGACATCTACAACAATATCAAAATGAAAAATAGTACTTAAAATTACATAATTAAAATGACTTATGGGAGGGTAAGTGACAGGAACCTTGAAGCGAAAGGCGCGTTGGCTGAGGCAAGGACGACGGCAAGGTCTCTCTCTCTTTACACCGAACGTTCTGATATAACACTCAACATTATAATTATCTGGGACATTTGTAATTTTATAATTGAAATTTAAAGAATAGAAGAAATTCTTCATTGCTCACCTTGATAAACGTCAATTACATAACAGTTAAAAAGGATAATAAGAAATACGACCCCGAACTCGGCCACAATATGAAATCTTAATAGCCCAATTGATTAATCTTAATAAAATAATTGGTATAAGCGAATTGACCCATACTATCTCCCTCTAAACGTAAACTGAAAAACTAAACACAAATATTCACTTAAAATTATAAAATTTTACGAAAATACTTTCTACACTAATGTATACGAGAGTGTGAAGGTAAAATTTTAAGTAAAAAATATTTGTATTTACTTCCCTGTGGGAAATAGGTTAGATCATGGATACGTCTAAAGGGAATGTTTTCAGTTCATCTCAATAGCTGTTCTCATTCTTTTATATTAACAATTAAACACAATAGCTCCGGTAGTTTCTATGGGAACCTGTTACATGTTTTTCATTTTACAAATCACCAACACCACCCCCCCTCCGAGCTAAAACATATCCATGTCAATAAAACAATATCAGGTTTTGAATCATTTTGTTCATGCTCAAAACATTATAAAATTTCACTGGCGGTAGAAATTAAAAAATATTGTAGTGGATTTTTGTAATAACCGCATCGTTGATTCAATTTTAGTTTAATCATTTGCCCATGAGTGAAGAAGGGCACATAGTGGCTAAGCTAAATCTCGAAATCGTCTCAAATTCGAACGATTAAGCTACCGACGCCCTTCAGTGAATTTACGACATTATTGACATCTACAACAATATCAAAATGAAAAATAGTACTTAAAATTACATAATTAAAATGACTTATGGGAGGGTAAGTGACAGGAACCTTGATAGATGTTTAAAGTTAAAACCTGAATATGTTGTCGGTAGATTCTAAGAAAAATGGACGAACGCCAAAGGCAATAAAAGTTATAACAAAAGTTCCATATCGTAAATAATTTACTATAACAACAACAGGAAAATACAGAGAAAATTAAAATATTATAATAAACAAAACAACAATCTCAGTAAATGTAATGATTTGACACTTTGCATGCGTCTTCGTAAAGACATACATATTTAAACAAAACATCTACGCAATAAAAGTAGTTAAAAGTAAAAGTTAGTTTCAAAATGGCTGCTATTTTTTTATTAAAATAACTTTAAAATGGTTTATTATTTGAACAATATTTAACAATGAAAATTATGAAAAGTTTGATTTTTAATGAAACCACAATCATGAAAATTGGCCAATAAACAAAGGAAATTATGTACTTTTACCAGTATACAGTTAAGTGTGTACAAGTACAACTATCATTCCCACCCCGCTTAGTTGGGCCGGCCAAGGGACCATTGTTGCAGCTGATAACATAGCTACAACAATAATTATTCTCATTTAAATTTTCAGTTGTTCTCGTACATATAACTGGTAACAGTACTGAATCTTCGTTGTTTATTTACCGATTTTCATCATTTTTGTTTCATTAGACAGCGAATTAAATTTAACGTAACCTTTTATTCTTAATAATAACCAGTGATAAACTATTTTAAAGTAATTATAATTTAAATAACCGCCAGTGTTAAACTAAAATTTTAATCGCATTAATATTTTGTATAGATTGAATCTTTACTATTTGAAGGAACATGCCAAGTATCAAAACATTCGATTGTAAAATGTCTGGGATGTTAAATACAAAATGGAAATATCCGGCTAAATATACATTTAGGGGCACACCCCCATTGGAACTATTTTGCTTGACGGACATAACAGACCTTCTGTACATTAAACTAATAACACAGAAGCCCTTGACGGATTTTTGCCTCGTTTCACTAGTTACTGGTTGTCTTTTGGCTTCCTTATCGTCTTGTTTCCTTCTGGTTGCTCCTGGGGGACTCCGTGTTCAGCCTAAACCCCCGTCTGACAACTCCTTACGCGTCCTTATGGATCCATTCCTGGTGGTTGTACAAAACTCTACAGGAGGACGTCCCTAACCGACTTAGCTTTTCCACCTAATCCTTCAGAATACATTTAACAGGGGTAAATAGTATATTTCATTACAAGGATTGAAAGTGGCTGTTTTCGAGCCACGATCAAGTTTACACGCGAGGGGTTCAGCCAAGCGTGGAATTCGCAACCAAAGCACGGAATAACCCTTTTAATCAGAGTTATGAACGATATTTTACACTGTTACACTGTTATTATATTAAGAGATAACATTAAATAATACAATTTTTCAAACTGGCCTTTAGTTTCCCTTTGATTCCCTCAGTAGCGGTTCAATAGCCACAGTAACATTGTTTTACAGCTAATTTCAATGTTTACAACCTTCACTGGCAGTATTGTTAAAGCTACTAGCGCTGGGCGCTACTAGTGTCAGAATTCGTAGTGGGTAAAATCTCCCAGCTTATGCCAGGAAAACATTGCTTCATGTAGTCGCAACTAGTTTCGGTACAGGGATTTATGAGGTTTGCAGCGGGATAATTTTCCTCCCTGGATGAACAGATTGGTAACACTGGTGTTACAGTTTAGCCAGCTGGGTTGCTGGGTATCGAAGTATCGCAGACTCGTCAGTCTCCGTCACTGATCCTCCGACCGCACACCGCAGCCTAACCGCAGCCACGACCTGCTGTCCTCGGTCCTCGGTACTCGCTTCTCCAGCTTTTCCTCGTTTTGTATTTGCATAGAGAAATTTCACGATCATCGACCGCAGCAAATCACCAAGCGTGTCCGATCATTGTAAAAGTTTATAACTCAGGAAAATAATGTTTTTACAATTTAAAATTAACCTTGGGGTGTTTTTGTTGAAACAAATACAGTATTCTTAATTTTGGAGCTTTTTGCAAAAGATAAATTAAACTAATAACACAGAAGCCCTTGACGGATTTTTGCCTCGTTTCACTAGTTACTGGTAGTTCTTTGGCTTCCTTATCGTCTTGTTCCTGGTTGCTCCCTGGGGGACTCCGTGTTCAGTTCTCTTACCGCTATATCCCTTATGGATCCATTTGTGGTGGTTGTAAAATACAGGGACGTCCTAACCGACTATTTTCCTCCTTCATAATTTTACATTTAACAGGGGTAAATAGTATATATTTCATTACAATTGTTTTTAGTTCTGTGTTTGTCGGCACGATCGGAATTTACAACACAGGTATTTTATTCGCACAAAACACTATACATCTAAATTTATATTATGGTATTTTACAATACTATTAATATTTTTAATTAACTAACTAATATTTTTTTTACAAATTATTTTTTTAACTTTTCACCTTGAGTGTAGCGTGTAAGTGCAGTTTTATCAGAATTCAATTTTAAATTCACTGGTTGTTAAATAATACCATTATAGTTTGTTAATGTTACTATCGTAACTTATTATAAAATCTAGCATGAGGAAAACATTTTATGTAGTCGCAACTAGTTTCGGTACAGGGATTTATGAGGTTTGCAGCGGGATAATTTTCCTCCCTGGATGAACAGATTGGTAACACTGGTGTTACAGTTTAGCCAGCTGGGTTGCTGGGTATCGAAGTATCGCAGACTCGTCAGTCTCCGTCACTGATCCTCCGACCGCACACCGCAGCCTAACCGCAGCCACGACCTGCTGTCCTCGGTCCTCGGTACTCGCTTCTCCAGCTTTTCCTCGTTTTGTATTTGCATAGAGAAATTTCACGATCATCGACCGCAGCAAATCACCAAGCGTGTCCGATCATTGTAAAAGTTTATAACTCAGGAAAATAATGTTTTTACAATTTAAAATTAACCTTGGGGTGTTTTTGTTGAAACAAATACAGTATTCTTAATTTTGGAACTGTTTGCAAAAGAGAAATTAAACTAAAAATATAAATAATAAAATATACTTAATCATCCCTAAATTGTATTCGACATAGGTGAATAATTAATCCAAACACGCATCGTGTTTTAAATAACTAGGATGTATGCGCCACAAGAAGAATAGAAATCGTAGCGAAAAAAACTACTTTTCAATGCTAAAATTATTCAAAACATTAAATAAATAAACGTATAAAAAATAAATATGCGTTGAAAAGTATGAAATCAAGTTATCTGTGTAAAACTGCATTATTCCACCCGAAACATAGTATAGCATGCAGGAGAAACATGTATTCCCTAAACGACTAAGCTTATTTCTGATGCTTATCATTCATTATACAATAAAGAAACTCTTTATCCAATCTTATGTTATAAAACAAACTTTAAGAACTCCCCATGTGTTTTTCTATATAAATAAAGTATTGTATAAATAGACTTTTGTCTGAAAATTGTTTGGAATTAGGATACTATTGGTTATTTTTACGTTGAATACATAAAAAATCAAAACTAGGTCTTATATCAGCCTGTCTATCTTTCTGTAACACTTCTCCGTGAAAACAAAAACACCTACTAAGATGAAACATTTTTCATTATTCTATAAATGTTGGAGAAGTATTTTCTTTGCTTGAAACTGACCCACGTCATATCGACATAAAATAACTTGGTCCTATAATCCCAGTTTTCAGCGATATTAGCAAGTTTTACAAAACATATGACGTATTGGTGATGAAATTTATTAAAAGGAATAAATAGTCGTCTAATGAATAGTAGTTTGTTGATCATCGACAAACTATCGATCATTGGTTATAAAACTATTTCAAAATTATACTGCAGTATATTAAAATACTATCTAAACGTATAAAAATGTTTATTCTGAAATTTTTTTACTATTTATGAATAGTATTTTGTCATTGTAATTTAGATTAAAAGTATGATAAATACCCGTTAGAAAAGACGATTCACAAAACCATTAAAATATTTACAGCAAAAACGGAGCGAATTTTTGTTCACAAAGAACGGTATTTACGTAATTTCATAATAGGCATATTATGGGTTGATACTAAGCCTATGTACTATTGAATTTTGAAATACGAGTTTGAAGTTTCAACATTATTCCTAAGTTCTCTTAAGGGACTAAAACTCCAAGATGGCACAGGTATTCTTTTTATGTCCTTTGTTATACTTCTTGCCACGTCTTGTCTGTTGTATTCATACATTTTATCAACCTATCAATTAATGCTAAAATTGGGGGTTGATAAAAGTCCATGAGTAACAGCATAGATTATGTAAAATGTTAGTTTCAGTTTTTTATTTGATTTGAAAAATGTTGCAAATTCATTCCCAAGGTTAAACCGAGTACAAAATGTCAACGGGTTTAAGAAATCCCTTAAAACTTGGCGATTCTTGTTTTGAATTTTGTTACTTGTGTTTTTTGTTATTGTTATTTTTCGTTTTAAGGTGAAGACAACTCTCGTACATTCTCTAGACACCAAGGGTCCCCAGGTCCCAACAGTTCCGTTGCAAGTCGTTAGTGTCGTCGCCGTCGGCGTCCGCTTCGTGCGATCGCCTTTAATTAATTGCCGTACTACAAAAACTCGCCGCACCGCTAACGTTAACGTTCACGACTTGGTCGCCAGCAGCTGACCCCCCCTCCCCACCGGCTTGGGCGCAGGGATGCCTGCGATTATAAACTTACGTTGAAAACTCAACACACCGCGGTGCAATGTGGGATCTCTGTTAGTCAAAAGAATCTGCCCAATCAAGTTCGTGTTTTGAAGGCAATTTTCACATTTTTATTTTATAGTAGTATTAATTTGTTTTCTAAAAAAAAATTTTCAATTTAGAGGGTGGATATATCCGTTTTGTCTGAATCCAAAAAAGTGGGTTTTGACGTGATGTCTGTCCGTCCGTGTGTGTGTGTGTGTGTGTGTGTGTGTGTCTGGATGTGTACAGTGCCACAGCCTACCCCCTTGGTCCGATTTAGATGAAATTTGGCATGTATGTATATATTCTGTATCTCCAGGCGTTTTTTTCATTTTTTGAATTTTTGATTTTTAAGGGTAGTTCACCCCTAAAAACCCTTAAAAAACGTGAAAAATCCAAATTTCTCAAAAACGGCTTTAACGATTTTTATTAAAATTTGACAGTTTATAGTGTACAGAGTACTAAAAAATTTGACACCACCCGCATATCTGTAAAAATGACGGTTCAAAAGTTATGGGCTTTTAAATGTCTAAAAAATCAAATTTTTAAATTTTCAGCGAAAACAATAAAAGTAAAGTATAACTTGACTGGCACCATTAAAACCAGCTTAAAAAACTAAACAAATTAGTAATTTGAATTATTTGTCTACGACTAACGGTTCCAGAGAAAAGTTAAATTTACTGTCCACGATAAACGCAGTACGTTGTCTGAAAGCGCCCAATGTTATTCTTATGGAGAATATAAAAAAATCAATTTCTTCCTTACTTTCCAACCGTTTTCCATGAAACTTGGTATGAAGCGTAAGGTCAAATCACCGAACAAAACCAGCTCAAAAAAACTTGGTGTTACGGGGGGGGGTTGTCCCCCCCATACAATTTGAACAATTAATTTAACTTTGTCTCTCGTGTTTTTATTTTTTTAAATTTAACGATTATTTTTGAAACAATAAATTATTAAATGATATTTAGATTAACTTTGTAGAACATGATAGTTTTATTTCAGTTTGTTTTTTTTTTATTTACTTAAGGGAGAAAGTATGTGTCAAGTATTTTTATTTTTAGTAACTATCATAACAGAAATAATCTCACCTTTTTCTGAATACAACCATAATGCCTCATAAATAAAATACAATCAGATAGATGAAAATTCTCATTTTTTGACAAGTTTGTTCGTTTAAAAACGGTTTCCAATATAGTAAAATTTATTTTACCTTAGTACGTTTTCTACAACATTCCACGTATACCCTGATTGGGGATGTCACCTTGAGAATTTTGTGTGTCAAAACCGGTCAGGACCTTGCCGACTTTTATACGCAGGCAATGAGGTATTTAACTTTTTATTAATAGTGTTATCACAGAATTCATTAATAATAGTTTAAAACAGAGTTAACAATAATAAATGTAGAAATGTATGTATGTAGTTGATAAATGTATACGCCGCAATTGTTTAAAATTAGTTCTTAAATTCTCTAATTTAATGACACAATTAAAATGTTATAGCCAAAATATTTTAACAACTTACCAATTAAACAAAACATAAAAAGACGACACGTGTTTAAACAGAACCATCCTGTTAATATAGCAAGGCCGTAAGTCAAGTGCAATGCAGCAATAACCATAAACTTGACGAGGAATGCAGTGGAATCCAGGGAAGAGCAGTGGTCCTAATTTAGCCCCCTGCGGGACCCCGGCGCCGTTGTATACGTCTTCTGTGGAGGTTGAACTGGGTTAAAAACACACGGACACCGACCCATCGCCTCCGCCTTCCGGCAACACGGACGTAAACAAGAGCAAACATTCCGGCGTTGATTAGCTGCTGGCGATAAAATAGTTACGGCCACTTAGAATATTCTGTTACTGTAGTATGTAAAAATCAATTTGTCGTGATGAAAATTCTTATTAGGTTGTTAGTTATTTAACTATATATTCAAGCACTCGCTTAGAAAAAAATTATAAATGGTTTTGTTTACTAGAACCTTTGTTTGTATACTTTGTCATAAGAATTTTTATAAATGAAAAGGTAAATTTATATAACTAGATGCAATACAGGAACAAGTAAGGCATTCTTTACTAGTAAAACCAGATTATTATAAAAAAACTGACCAATAAAGATTTTTGAGACCCAATATAAATAAACAATTTATTTAAAAAATAGTTCCGAATCTCTCAAAACGTGTTGCCACTACTCAACACAGGAGAATGTTTAGTTGCAGATTGCAGACGGTAGAGTGCAGCTGCAGCCGGTGGTGTAGAAAGTGTGTCAGCGCGAGGGGTCAGCCGCGGCCCCGGGCCAGCATGGCGATCGTGGAGTGCGATCGCTGACAATTAACTGCCGGAAAACAAAAACCACGACTCACGATCAGCCACTGAAGACTCCGCACTCTCCACCTAGAGCGGGTGCTAGTCTGCTCGGCGAAAATCTTGAGACTCCGTACTCTTGATCTGAATCATGCAATCGGCGAGATCTTTGATATTCTGCAATCTCCACCTAGAGCGCGCTAGTCTACTCATTGAGACTATAGATACTCCACACTCTCCACCACGAGAATACAATTCTCCGTCCTCTTCGCGAAGAGCGTGCTTGTCAGCTCGGCGAGACCCATGATACTCTTCATTCTCCACCAAGAACGTACTGGTCTCATCACATCCCTGGCCAAACGAACGGCCTGTGATGTGAGGATGTGGAACGTTTCAACCAGAAAATGTGGGTCTAACACGAATGGTCACCCCTCGGCCTTAATTATTCAAGGCAACAGCTTGCCATAATTATTCATGAGTTCCTTGGCAACTTCTTGTGATCTTTATTTCTTGTTAGAACAATAGTTTACAAGGAAAAATGTTATTATTTAACTCTTGAAAAAGGTTGTGTTGAAATAACTATCTATCTACCCGTTGTGTTTAAATAATACCATCGTGCACCCTCTTAGAATCGTCGTTTTAGAAAAATGTTTGTATTTACTTCCCTGTGGGAAATAGGTTAGATCATGGATATGTCTAAAGGGAATGTTTTCAAACAGCTGTTCTTATTATTTAATACTAACAATTCAATACAATAGCTCTGATAATTTCTATGGAAACCTGTTACATATTTTCCATCTTAAAAATCACCAACACCCTCAGAGCTAAGACATATCCATGTCAATATCTTTAAAATTGGTGATACTTACCGGTTAAAATGTTTAAGATAACCAATTTCTCGAATACCTACACCCTGTACTGAACATATGTTTTTAAGACTCACTGTTACAAATTAAGAGGGGATTATTGACGGAAGGCCAAAGTCACCTAACCACCAAATCGCCGATTTCTTCACCTGGACTATCACGCCCAACCGATAACCACACGAATGACGTGACGTCACCGCTCTGGATTACCGGCACAACTTGTTTGACTTCCGGTGGTCTACATCGATGGACTACTTTAGTAGTTGTAGCTCAATTAATGGAACAGTTCTTTTGGCCGCTCTGAAATAATATTTTATTGGCAATGTCCAAAAATGAATTTGTTCAGTCTAATTTCATACACGAGTAAATATTTTTAAAGCGGCGGACCATATCGCGGGTTGCTAAGATAGCGAAAACAAGTTTTGATGAAGTTATTTTTTAATAATCCTGTTTTAACGAACTAATTATGTCAGCAATGTGCAGTAACCGGGATTGATTTGATAGGATTTGTCACCTCCTGTATACTGTGAATTGTAACACAAGTTTCTTAGAAGCATGATTTCACGCTAGCGCGGCTAGGATGGTCATAGTTAACCCGTTACCCAATATCAGGAATAACTCTGTAAAGGTTAATGAATGTAATAAACTAGACATGTAAAATAATTCAATATAATTGAAACAATACCAAGGAAGAGTATGGTCAAGGCGGTACATTAATTGGTTACTCCTAGCCGTACGTTAATGGTATCTAGCCGTTACTCCTATCTTTTTAATTACGCTTATTTAACCATTCCAACATTTCAAAAAAGGAAATACATTAAAACCGGTGATAAAAATTTCATTTATATTGTGTTTTACGTTTGTTAGCAATAAAAATTTTAACGTCCTATATAAATGAAATTAAGAGTTTTGAATGTACATTGCTTATAATTATAGTAGTGTTTTTATAATTTTTACATTTATGTCACCCAGAAAGGCGAAATGGGTCTTATCTCAATTTATGTCTGTCTTCCTGTAACGCAAAACATGGTTTTTGTAACGACATTCCGTGACGATAGCACCTACAGATATAACACTTAATTATATATTCTTCGTAGTCTAGCTTACAAAACGTGTTTTTGACATGGATATGTCTTAGCTTTGGTGGGGTATTGGCAATTTGGGAGATTAAATTTGAAACAGTGACGTCATAATTTTGGATACAATGGCAGCTTTTAAGATGAACTGAAAACATTCCCATAAGACAGATTAGATTTTAGATAAGATTAGATTATTGAAATGGCAACCAATCCTGGTAGGTATTTTAGGCCAAGCATAAATGATAAATAAGTGTAGAATGATTGTGGCGGGATATTGTAGTCTTGTAACTGACTAAGGCTGACATAAGGGACCTACAGTTTAACGTGGAATCCGAACCACGACCTCTGAATTACGAATTGGTCTAATTATGAGGATTATATATGCGGATTAACGCAGTATTGAATATTGCGGACGTTAATCCACACAAGAGAACAACCACAACCATCGCTTATAACTATCCACAATTCGTGACCTCCAAGTAGCTGGATCACAGGACGTCGCCACCGTCCCATATCCATGATCTATCCTATTTCCCACAGGGAAGTAAATACAAACATTTTGTTTTGGTGCTAGCATCCCCTGACAAAAGCCTGGGTGATGTACAGTACACTACCATCAACAGTGCATTGAGTACACCACTGGCCTCAAACATAATGCAGGCTATTCTGAATCTAAATCGACGCTAATCCCTGGAAGTAAAGAAAGTGACGTCACATAAATCACACTCGTCGACTTTAACTCTTTAAAACCATCCACTCTGAAGTGGATGCACTCATTAAATCGTACCAAAACACGTGTTACCAAAACAAGCGTCTCGCGCAGACCGGACTGATTAAGTTACTATCCACGTGGGAAGCGATTTATAGTGAGGAAATGGGCCAGTTTTTCTGAGCCAACAGGTAGACACAATGGCGGTATCGCCTCGACGGATATAAATCTAGCGAGTGTGGGCCGAGCGGTGGGCAGAGTGGTGGGCGCCCTGTGGGTCTCAGGAGGGTCGGAGCACGGAATGGAGGTCGGAGGGGTTTGTCAGTTGTAGAATGTAATGATAGTCAAAAACTATTGCGAAGAGGTGGTTTATCTTGAGACGTATCACTACTGTACTGGATGGAAGGTTCTAATTTCATTTTACACTTTTAAGATTCCGCAGTGTCATACTCATCACTTACTTGTAGTACGAGTACTTATATTCCCATGAGAACGACGTTAAAGACGATCATTATCCTTTCTCTGCGTTACTTCGCACCAAATCTTTGTACTTTGTGCCATTAAAAAGTAATATAATATCTAGTGTCTAGCTGATTACAATTCCAATTTCATTAACTTAGTGGATCGTTGGTATAAACTATTGTTGAAAAGTTACCACCCATACTTTGATACTTTTAACTGAAATGGCGACTTACCTAAATTAGTTTTAATGTAAGGTAATTGTTGCACAATATTGTCCAGTAGACAAAATGAATCATGAATCCTTTCGAATCCAGTTGGAGAATGAATTACTTTACGATATCTATTTCCTACATTTTTCATCCTTATTACAAAGCCCTTCGTTCCGGTGCCTGAAAAGTATTTCACAGGAAGATGTGGATGCTGTGACTAAGGCATCCTAAATGCGTCCCAATAAGCCTACAATAAATAGGGTATGAAATGACCAAGGAACTTAGGTTGTTCTAGTGTGAATCGTGACTTAAGAAATTTAATGGTGAGCTGATTTCTAACAACTTTATCAGTGACACCCCTGCAACATTTGCTTCCAAGTATGGAGGAACAGACGGTCCTATTTTAATGGCATATCCGCATCCGGTCCTCCGGCGGAAACGTAGGTGCCGGGTGCATGGCAATGGTGGACAGGAAGCTGCTGATACCGCCGGCATATCAACTCTGCCTCTTTCTATCTCCAGCGCTCTATCTCTCTCTGGTCTCTGAATACAATGCACAACTGTCACACAATGAACCCTTCCATCATCTCTCACCTGCCAAGCCTGATACGGATAGTTAATGTCAAGGAGGGTGTATTGTGTCACTGTGGTCTAAGAGTTTTTTTTGGGTGGGGAGGCAATTATAATGGGAAGAATTATTATGTTTGTAAATGTAGGAAAGGGATGGTGTTATTTTATAGACTATTGTTATTCAACAGTCCAAAAATGTTAAATGTTATGTTAAAAAGTAATTAAACTAAATACATTATTTTTTTAAAGATACATTTGTATCCATTGAACAAATTGGACTAATATAGAAAACGTCTGGAGGCCTGGATGTAAGCTATTGTAGTTTAATTTCTCCTGTTTAAGTATGCAGTACATTCGCGTATTTTCTTCACTTCCCACAAGAATATTGGGAAGTTCAGACAATCTAAACAACAAATTCAAATAGCCCCGAGAGGTTATTTCTATAACAAAACCTTGTTTACTTGATGCCATTTTAAAGTGGATAAGAATGACTAGCGATTTATCTTCTTACAATTTCAAATTTTAATTTAGTAAGCAAATGAATAATTAACTACCTATTAATTAAAAACCAGCATAACACAGGTTTTATTGAGAAATTCTAAAATACTACGACAGGCTAAAGATGAGACTTCCAGTGGACATTCCAGCGGGGTGGGGGTGAACTTTATGATGAGGGATTTCTGAATATCCCTATTCAAATTTATTATTACCAAAACCAGCCTCAATGTTGGCCAACTGAGTCGCTATACTCAAGAAAAATATGGGAGGATCGCATTCAGTCCATAGGGGGTTTGGTCCACAGTCTCCAAAGTAATATAATAATAAGGAGGGAACAGCGCTCTGTGGAGTTAAGTTTGGTTAGTTATTGGTAGAATAAATATATGAATATATTTAGGAAGGTATTTATTATAACAAAAAATTATAACTCTTGCTCCTCTTAAACTTACAGACTCAAGTAACGCCGAGAGTAAAACCAGGTAGGCGGAAAACAGCTGTGTTTCTGACGTGCAGTACGGAACCGGAAATGTTCCTCGGGGTTTACAACGCTTTTCTGTATTTGTCGTAAATGGACGCGATAAAGTTTACAACTACGCCGACACAGTGTCTCGAGTCTAGCTTCTACCTCTGCTTTCAGCCAATTGGGTTAGCTGTGGAGGGGTGGGGGTTTAGTAGCACGGCAGCACTCACAATAGAGTTGAAGGAGAAATATTTTATGGATATAATAAATTGTCTGATTAGTAATGGAAATATGAGTTACTTTTCGCTAAGAGTGATCACTCATACCATGATTCATAGGTATCAGCGACTAGATTATACTGCCACTGGCCCTGTTGTCGCATTCATCTATGTAATATCAATTCATTTACTGGGAAATCTGTCGGGGTTTTTGTTTTAAGAAAGTAAAGGTAAATAATATGCCCAATTTGAGAAAAAAGATTCAATTGCATATTAACCTATTAAATATATAAAAATACCCCCGTCGTAGCAGACCTACGTACTCAGCGAATTTCCAAACAATGATAATAATAATAATATGACGTTTTATAAAGTTTTATCAATATCTGTCGATAAACATGAGAATTATTTGCCTATTCTCCATAAGATTAACATTGGAAGGGGTGTGCAGGTTTGCTGCTGTGAGGAACACTGAAAATAGGCATTTCTACCATAAACAATTTTTATTTTGAGCATTTATATAAGCTTTCATCAACATCTGTACATAAATTAAGGAATTTGCCAATTCCCTATATGATTAACATGGGAAAGAGTATGCAGGTTTGCTGCCATGATTAAGACATAAACTATGATTTTTAAGCATTTTAAACATAAGATTTCAACCACATGAATGTAAATACCAAGTTTAATCCAATAATATAGATTGATATGTGAAATATTAATTTTTCTTTATCCTCCATAAGATTAACATTGGAGCCCCAAAATACAACGTCCTGTGTTTAGATTTTTTAATAGTTTTTCTCAAAGTCCTGCCATGAGACCTACGGTAATAGCTTCTTCCATATTACCTATAGTTTAACGTGGAGTCCGAACCAATGCTACTGAATTACGAACTGGTCTAATTATGAGGATGGTCTTTGCGGATTAACGTAGTATTCAATAATGAGGACGTTAATCTACAATCTACGCAAGATAAAACTACATCTGACCATCGCTGAGAGCTATCCACATTTCGCAACCTCCATGTAGCTGGAGGTTCGTCATTGGGTTGGTCACTGGGAGCAGCACCCCATCCCAGCGTCCAGTCACAGTCGCAGCAGCAACATTACGAGAACGGGACACTGTGCCACGGTGACAGTGTCGTTGACAATCACCGTGACCGTGAATAACTGATACAAGACGCCTGGGAGTATCAGTTACCACGGTGATTTTCAAATATCAGTGATTTCGATCCCATCACTGGGTATGATTACTTCTTCCTCGCCTATTGGCCAACTAATGCAATCGTAGAACATGATATTATTCCGTATTTCTACTCGTTAGATTGTGAGAACTACACGAACGTCAACTCAATACAATAAACCTTGTAATATGTTTATTTTATCATTACTGGTGACGTTTGTAATGCAATTGTACATTGTCATTCTGCAAATAAAGACTATTATTATTATTACTAAATACAGGAAATAGAGGGAATGATTCCAGTTCTCGTATCAAAATTTGGTAACAGCTCAAAAATTGTTATTTAGATTTTTATTGCGAACATTTTCCATCACGATATTATGTAAAACAAAGATTCACGACGTTTCAGCATTTGGAATCTGATCCCGTCCTCAGGTGAACTAATATCTAAAACGAGATCAGATTCTAGATCCCGAAACGTCGTGAAACTTTGTTTTACATAATATCGTGATGGAAAGTGTCCGCAATAAATTAAAAATCTAAATAACATCAATCCACCATCACCAATAATGAATTTCAAACTAAGAGCTCAAAAACTCTAATCATCATTAATAAAAAAATACTTAATCATTTTCTACGACCTTTGATCGTATTTAAGGTTGTACTCTATACAAACATTTTGCAACATTTCCACGTCAAGTACAATATTTTCTAAAATAATTAGTTAATAATTAGTAGCACCTAACGGGTTTTTTATTTTAAGCACGGCAAACATAATTTTAGGTATCATTAAAGGTTGCAACATCTCCAAACATCCAAGATCACTTGTTGCAGACGACGACAGTCCAATCAAAAGTTCGGTCCAACTCCGCCGTCAGCGTCCGCCCAACTTTTAATGAGCCCTAATGCTCCGTAATTGTCTCCGTACTTAGTTCGGATTACATTTTGTTTCATCAGATTCCTTCAATATTTAATTTAGAAAGAGAATTAAGTCTAAATAACCTTCAAGAGTTAGGTCAACCCGCGGGCGATAACTGCCTCGGTGCGATGATATTTCATGAATTACGTACTACGACAGGGAAAACACAGTTGTAGAAGTTTAGTTGCACAAGTTTCCAAGTATCGTATTTTTACGGATTAATTATGTTTGCCACGATCAGTAATTGGGATCTGACATGGAATAGGAAATTGTACTCGATCTGACCTGTCTCGTTTCATTAAAGAAATTTGAGTTAGGCCTATATAAACTAAAAAGTAAAAATATAGCAACGGTTTTTAATTAAAAGTAGTTATATAACTTTTTATTTTATCAGAAAAACAACAGAAAACTGGGTGAGTGCAGTTTAGTATCCCCTATCAAATCCTGTTTACTAATCAATTAATTCCACCCAGACTTAGACATACTCTAAGTTGACCATCCGTCAAGTCGCGTCCCGGATTTTTTTGGACGTCTCAATGTCCCGGATTCATCCCATGGCGGAATTCTTTAATTTTATTTACATCAAGAATTGACCATAAAATTCTAAGACCACTCAGAATGAATACAATTTACACATTGTTGTTTTCCATAAACCTGTTTATTTGAAAATAACGGTAAACTTATTGCAGTAAGTTTGCACTTTTTTTGTTTTTTTTTATTAAAATAACAGCAGGAGCAGTGTTTTAAGTGTTATTCGGCGGTGCTGTTCCGCTGCAATCGACCTCGCTCTCTATCTACGACGATGAATACCAGAAGTACAAAATTTCGCCCCCGCGCGCAAGCTTCCCTAGGCTACTTCTGGGAGGACTTCATACGCGATAATAAAAAATAAATAAAATAAAAATAAAAATCGTGCGTGAGCCCCCTCCTTTCATGTATCTGTTGGGTAAAGGAATTGGGTATCAGGCGTTGCTTTGTTATTCTTCGTCTGTCTTCGCCCGCCGCCTCCCCTCTCGCCCTTCTCTAGCGCGCTTTCTCCCTCACCCTCAACCCCGCCCGGCACGAACGAAATCCCGGAAATCCCCACCAGGGAGAACAGCGGTTGCCAAAAGTCCGCACCACGGGTTGTGACACTTTTATAGCCCTCTGCGATGACGAATGGGATAGGCGAGGTTGCCAAAAGTCCTACACCCCTAAGTTGACCATCCGTCAAGTCGCGTCCCGGATTTTTTTGGACGTCTCAATGTCCCGGATTCATCCCATGTATTAACTTTTTAGAACGTTACAGTTCGGTCATCTAGTTTATAAATATAAAAGAAATAAGACCAGCTGTTTTTAAATTAATTGAAAACTTTCCGACATATCCAGATCATAACCTAATCCCACAGGGAATAAATACAAATATTTTAACTAATAGTAATAACTGTAGGTGTCTCTTTTTTGAATGTTAACAAAACTGCACTATTGTGAAAAGTGTCATTTATCCTTCCTCTTTCTTGTCATTTTATAAATAATGCTTATAAAAATATGTAATAAAATAAAGTTTTATATTACAAATGGTATCTGTGTAATTATTTTTAAAATTTATTTCGTCTACCTTGTTTACCTTTCTTAGTGATCATATTTACCGTGGTGGGGTGGAAAACTATGGAGTTTACTAAATTTTTATCACTAAAACCCTCGCGGACACATAGTACTATCAAAAATTTCAATGGCATTGATGAAGATAGTTTTAAACGCATAAAGACATACATACATTCATATTATATAAACTATTTACATGTAATACATTACCGAAGATTTAAATAAAAAACACTACCTACGATTTAAACGAAGGTAAATAAAAATTCAATTTTTCCAAAATTGATTAGTATGTTAAAAATTAACAGACAAGTAACTTGCATATCCATACCATTGGTTCGTGATATCAGATTATCTGTCCTCTAAGAAATAACGTATACGGCAATTGCTATCTCAGTTTTTTTATTCAATAGACCAATCTAACTTTTTGAAATGTACGATCTACCATCTGCTAGAACGACAAAGTGCCGCAGTAAACATGGGTTTATGAACATTTTATTCTATATTGCGGGAGGGCGACACAAAGCATACCGTCTGAGTTCGGGCGTCGGATGAGTCCCAATCACCCAAATGGCGGCCTTCTTTAATTTTACGATTTGACTTCGAGTGACAGTTATTGGGGTAAAAATAAATTATTTAATTGCAGTATTGTTTTTGCATTTGCCTCTAAAAACTTCGTTTACACTTATGCAGTCTGTACAAGATTGGCAGTTTTCGCTCGGTGACGTCCACCGTCTATGCAAGTCTGAGACCGACCCCGTTCAAAATATTAAATTCCCTGCCCCGCGTGCAACGCTCTTACAACTTTAGGATAATAATAAAAACTGTTAGTCATTTCATGAGACTGTTAGATCACCGAAGTTCGCCGGGTTGATATAAAGCCCCAGTAGTAATTAGAATGACAGTAGATTATTTACTCGACAGCTGTTTTTAGTAAGAATAATCGTTATTTCCAAACATCATAAGTGACATATCAACATATTTTTAGTAAAAGTGCAACTATTAGTTATGGTAAGAAGAAATGTTAACTGCAATCCCTATTTCCTCTATACTCGATAAAAAATTAGTAGGTTCAGTACGAAAACATACATACGGTGATACCTTCATAATACATAAAGAGTACTGTGACGGCCACATGATCATAAAAATAGATTATGCGAATTCTAGCAGAATGCTCTAAAGGACATTTATGCTGTAGCTACCATGCCACATTCGTGTATTGACGTAAATTAGTCAGTTTGAACTGAATACCATAAATGAGTAACATTTGCATCCGCTTAAACAACTCGTTACAACTCTACAACTGAAACACAGCTTTCGGTGTACGAAATAAGTCTGGTACAGTAAGGAGACTGGCATGTCAATTATAGGAAGAGTTACGTACCCTTCCCGTGCAGTCCCCTAGCTCTTAATCGTTAACAACTTAATCCTGGTTCTACTTTAACCATACTTTATTCGGTGACCGTCACCACAGAGACTAGTCAGTAAAGTGCGCTGCCACTCCCAGACAATATGATTTTTCGCACATTCCCTGCAGTCCCCTGCTCTACTCGTTACACTTAGGCTGTAGCTACTACAACTTTCGGTGACGTCACCACAGTGCTAGTCAGTAAGAGACCGGCCACCCCAGCCGCAATAATGAGTTTCGCACATTCCCTGCAGTCCCCTGCTCTACTCGTTACAATTAGGCTGTAGCTACTGCAACTTTCGGTGACGTCACCACAGTGCTAGTCAGTAAGAGACCGGCCACCCCAGCCGCAATAATGAGTTTCGCGCATTCCCTGTAGAATATCTAAATGAGCCACTGCAGGAGTGTATTCCTACTAGGTTCTTACAGAAACAACAGAAAGCTTAAAAGGTTTTAAAAAGTCACACTGAATTGCCAATTTACGCCTAAACTCAGTGAACTACTCACATTTCTTCCTGTAAAAAAACATACCTCAAATAAACCTATCGCATTCTTGAAGTTTTATTAAAATAGAGTTGAGTAAATTTTCATTTAAAAAGTCCTCCAATTTCTGTTACACACATTCATATTGCATGTTAAAATATTTTTTTGGAGATATCCGGACACATTCCATCAATTACCATTCGATACCCAGCATTCCCCTTAGCACTACACAAAGGTCTGTAGCAACTGCAACCAGCGGAGCGGTATTATTGGTTAAGATAACCTGTAAATCCAGTTATGCGTTAAGGTTCCCACGCAATTGTGGAGGAGAATAGATAGTTGTGAGCGATGGTCAGTGGATGTAATGTTTCATTGTGTGGATTAACGTCCGTACAATTGAATACTGCGTTAATCCGCAAAGAGATTCCTCATAATTAGACCAATTTGTAATTCAGAGGCTGTGGTTCGGATTCCTCGTTAAACTGTAGGTCCATTAGTTGCCATCGGTTTTTGGGCTACTAATTAACAGTCCTGTCTAAGGAACATGTCAGTAACAAGACTACAAGATCGCACCACATTCATCTTACACTCAATCCCGCATTCATACTTGGCTTAAAATGCCTACCTTGTGGTATGGTCGCCATTTCAATGATCTAATCTTACTAAAATATATTGACGATATCGATACAGTACAGAACTTACTTATTAGTATTGGTAGAAGAAAATTACAGTGTATTCGTTGAAAATGCCGAGACAAAATTTTTGTCTTTTGTACACTTTCAATTCCCACCGCCATCTAAACAAAGGTTCATCATCTAAACAGTCGAAAGAAACGATCTTGAATGAAAACCACCCTCAGGAACGTCGGCGGCCGCCAAGCTCTGGTGATTCCCATTGTTGAGCAACCTGCCGTTGGCTCACAGGCCAATAGGCCGATTATTGCTTGGCAGCTAAAACAATGCAATCACAACAATGTAGGAGTGTAATTTAATTGAAGTTGGCCAAGATACTACCATTGACGCGGGAGTAAATATTGTGTAATACGAGCCGGCTGAGTGTACACAGACATAGGCTATGGGAATTCCCATGAAATGAGTTGTCTATTCCATTTTTAAATACATATTGTTATGAACACCCATAACGGTTTTCTTAACAAAAGAAATGTATACCATCTACTAAAAACCACTTTACTTATACTTTTCCTACTCCCATATACACTACTTAGAAAAGTATTGTTTTCGCCAAAGAGTTCGAATTTGTAATTGAGTTTTGATATGTAAATTCCCACCGGCTGAATCATAAACCAACGAAAAAGTTGTTTCGAAAGAAACTGATCATGTTTCTGTCTGTGTAACTAACGCCGATGGGCATTTGATGGTCCATTTTTTTAAACCTGTTCTTGGGTACAAGGCCAATAGGCCGATTGTTCTTTCGGCTACAATTCACAACACAGGATTGTATTTTCAATTGTTTTTAATTTTTTTGTTTCAAAGGCTAGATAGTTCACCCCTAAAAACCGTTAAAAACGTAAAAACACAAATTTCTTAAAATTCTCTCCAACTTTTTAAATTAAAAATTCATGGTTTATGGTGCTCAGGAAGTAATCCAGTCAGGCTGATCAGAAAAGGAAGGTCAATTTCGTTTATACGTTTTATATTGATTTTAAAACTTTATTAGATTAGATCATTGAAATGGCAACCATACTACAATGTATGTATTTAAGCCAAGAATGAATGAGGATTGAGTGTAGATGATTGTGGCGCGATCTTGTAGTATTGTTACTGACTAAGGCTGACATGTTCCTTAGACAAGACTGTTAATTACCAGTCCAACAGCCAGTGGCCACTAAGGGACCTACAGTTTAACGAGGATTCCGAACCACGATCTCTGAATTACGAATTGGTCTAATAATGAGGATAGGCTTTGCTTTGGTCTGATTAACGTAGTATTCAATAGTGCGGACGTTAATCCCCACAAGAGAACACCACATCCACCGACCATCTCTCACAACTATCCACAATTCGTGACCTCAAAGTAGCTGGATTACAGGACGTCGTCACTGTCCCAGTCTTTAAAGCTAATAATATTTGTACTCACTGTTATTATAACTACATTATCAATATCCACATAACATAACTTAGCAGAGTCAAGTTACGTCTGAGGATAATCAATGCTATTTATTGAGTGGTCAATATAATACATGAATCCTGAACAAAGTCAAGTAGTAGTTCGATTAGTTTGTGAGATTTGTTATAGTTCTACACGGATCAGACGGAGTGGTGCAGTCGGGTGCAAGCGCGCAGACTCCTAGTCAACGTCCTGTAAATGTAAGACAGCATCAGGATAATGTCAGTTATTCCACGTCAAGTCCATCACCCTCACAAAATGAACAGAAAATAAATAAATAATCTGGCACTTCTTGTTCACCAGGCTAGTAAATGAATGAAACTGGAAGTAGAATCAGTTCGCATTAGTCATCTTTCTTTCTGGATCTCGACTCAGTCGTACCACCGGTAATGACGATTGTCTTCTTGCATGCTATTTTCAACACGACTGACACAAAGCAGTCTAGCGACAAAAATACTTCCACCTCTTTGTTTACGACAAACAAACGCTCTCAGTATCAGCTATCGCCGGCAGACGGACTTGGTAAACACCCTCTCCCCCCCGGGGGGCCTTCCCCCGAAGTCTCACTCGCAGCCACACACCCTGGACCCCTGGTAGTGATAACTTCACTGTCAGTCGCCGCTATTTCGGTCCCCCTCACTCCACTCCTTATACGGACTGACAACCGAACACGTTATGCCTCGCAACTCCTCGCAGTCCTCTTCCGTTTCCCCTCCTCCGCGGATGTGCCTCTGACAGGCGTCGTTGGCGCGGGAGGGAGTGGTGACAGAATGAGCGTCATTTGTAGTTCTGAGTTCTGACCCAAGTCAAGGCTACTGTAGTTGAACGGCAGTTTGTCAAAGTCTGTACGGAGTGGAGATTATGTGAGGGGGGTATCTGAAGGAGTTTTCAAGATAATGTACAATATGATTGAGATTACTTTGGGAACGACTTTACTCTTCTAACTTACATGTATTTAACACATTAATAAATAAAAATTATGTCAAGATGAAGAATAAAAACTTTGTCTTTCGGTTCATAAATTTTCATCATGGAAAATATAAAACGTATACTACTTCTCCAGTTCTACTTGAATCTAACAATACGAATTTGTTCTCTTTTAGTTTTGAACCGTAAAACCCGTTAGGAACAATATTGAATATAGATCTGGAAAGTTAACCTTTATAACTGATAAACCTTTATGCCTTTGACCGGCAAAGTAGCTAAATGATAACGCTCTGGCCCATAAGTCAAAGGTTGCTGCATCGAAACCGGTGTTCGGCGACTCCTGTCAGATCAAGAGCGGCCATTTCTGACAGGCTAGCCTATGAGCCTCACGCCACTGAGGTACCTCTGTGTTTTTAATTCACCACACAGGTCCTAAGCCCATTGTTAAGGGCAATTGAGTTATTAAAATAAGTAAATGAAATATTTACTGTATTTTCATTATGTAATCTGTGTAGGGTGCGCGATTTAGTTTGAAAGGTAATTAATTCATTGCCCATTTAATATAACATTAGTCATTTGGCAACTAAGAGGAGTATAATTTATAAAAATATTTTTTTTAAACATCAACCTTTCCGATAAACACTGTTTAAATAATACAAATTCCCAATGAATACTTATAACCGATAAAAATCCAATAAATCGGAACAAATTTAATGATAAGGTTTATCGATTGTCAAAGATATCGTTATCGCGGCTAATTATCGACGACAGCTCAACGCCCTCGCAGCTCGTAAATGTTACACAAATATCCAACTCATCGCTATCGCCTTCCTTATCTCCGATTCATTTATGAATCAGCCGACACGAGTGGACAATTCACAAATTTAATGGAAAAACTTAACTGCAGTTGATAAGAGAATTGCACTGACTTGCTAAACAGGTTACGATCCATCACGTGTGTACAGTGTATTTCCATTAAAATATCGAAGTCCATGTTACCAAAATGCAATTTATTGAGGAAACCCTAGAATTTTACAGATGTACACTAGTAGCATTCAACCACAATTTTACCACAACTTTCCTTTCAATCGAAAATCTAACTTACACAGTTCACAGAATAGTTCCGAAGATAGGTGACCAAGTGAGTCAACCGTTCCACGTCTGACTTTGGTAGCGGGTGACTCTTGTCAGCAGATACGATGTCTCGCTTTCCTCACTTTGCTACACAGACCATGAGGCCAATGCTCATGGGCTATCAAAGTTTTTTTTCAAATCAATATTTCATCCACGGAGAATTTCATATGATTGGTCACTTTTTATTACAGTTTAGAAGTCATCATTCATATAACTATATATAAAAAATACAATTTTCGCAGTGTCAATATGGCTTTAGGTTACCAGAGCGAACAGTTTCCCAATCACATTTAAATCCTTTGGGCATTACAACATCTTGGGGTATCTTTGAACTTGGCGAATTGGAGTCTGCATTGTATCTTTTCTGATAATAAAGATCTTGTAACTTGTAGATCCTGATCAATCCCAAGATTGGATGGATCAACTTTAATTATGGGTTGGACTCTTTCAACCTGATCACCCGGCTCTCGGGCATGATACCGACCACCCTGACGGCTGGATAGGTTTGAAGTGAGTCATCTCTCCCCAGATGTCTTCTACCTTTCTAATTATAAAACCCCCATATTCTGGTTTCGTGCGGTAGATCTATGATAGTGGCAATAGCTGACCAGCTTTACTGAAGCCAGAATAGATTCTGACGTGACATCGTATAAATCTAAAATCTACAATCTAAAATCGTCAAACATATTTGACAAGAGTTCAAAAAGAAAATATTTGGGGACACATAGTTTCAAGTCGACAATACTTAGTTCATCACCTGGAGGCGAAGTCCACAATGTAGACCGCTAGCTCGCAGCGCGCACGTACAACAGACGACCGCTGCATACGTAAGCACACCAAGTTCAATATGAACTGTGCTCCAACGCAAGTGCCCTACTTCCTCCTTCGCCGCTTCATGTACCTGTACCATTTCATTTGGAATACTTCCTGTTTTCAGGAACTTCATTTTGAATATTCATATATACAAAAATATCGTGTATTGTTCTCATTTAGTATCAGGCTACACTTGTAAATAGTATCTTATAAAACGAATAAATAGTGGATAAAGAAGGAATTCATAAAAATGAGGCACATCGTACACTTGCGTAACTGATTGGATCGTAGCTGCTAATACGTTGTGACAGGTTGGGCAACTTTTCATTGTATAATTTATTTGTATCAGTTTCCAATCTTAGCAGCGTTACAGTCATAGATGGGCATAAATTAGAAATAAATAAAAAATGTTCAAGATGGGTATAAATTGGAAATAAAGAAAAAAAGGTTCATTTTTCAATAAAACGTATACGAAAATAATGACAGTTATACACTAGCGTAAAACAAGGTTTAAAATTGTGTTTTAAAACGCAATACAGTAATTATTGTACTGACAGCGCACAGTAAAGATTATTTGATAGAGGATAGAAAATTTTACTCGCAATGGCTGGCACGCTACATTTTGATATCAAAAAACGAATTATTTTATAACAAGTAGTTGTAACTACAACGTATTATTATTAACGCTGTAGTCTAAAATGTAGATTGGTACAGAACACTCCAGCATGAGTAGGATTTTCTATCCACGATCGTTTAATGTGCATTGTCGTCCATGAAACGGATTGCTCAAAAGCTCATGAAATCTCATTTTCCCCATTTAAGCAATGATATTTCGTAGCGTCGGGGCAGATTTTTCCACGGGATAGACCACCTATTAGCCCCATATTGATCTGTATCTAAAGTGCGAACAAGCCAACCAAACATTTCGCACACAGTAGATGCAGGATCCACGGCCGAGTGGAAATGTTAGCGGGTTATCACAGTTTGGGCGATAACCAACCAGCGATGCCAGCGACTCACTCGTGAATCAGGACCACAAATCATCAGCTGCTTCGGTGACGTCATCCTTGTATGTCATCCTCAATGGAATTCCTTAAATGCACGCTCTGACTCTGCGCTGTAAACTTTCCTGTGACAATTTAGCAACATACGACGATATCGTTTCAATGTTCTCTCACAATTTCTAGGCGCGACTGTAGTGACGGATTTTTAAAAATAAATAATTGTTCGGAGTCTGCCACAAAAAATGTTCATATTTACTTCCCTGTGGAAAAAAGGTTAGCTCATGGATACGTCCAAAGGAAATGTTTTCACTTGTTTCATCTAAAAAGCTGTTCTTATTCTTTTATATTAAAAACTAGCTGACCCCTAATACAATAGCTTTGGTGGTTTCTATGGATACCTGTAACATATTTTCCATCTTACAAATCGCCAACACCCCAGAGCTAAGACACATCCATGTCAAAAGAGCAACGGTATAAGCAACCTGGTGAGACCTCAACAGTGGAACTCTCCACACAAGTTCGCTTACTAAACGCAACTGAATATCACGCTTGTAGATTCAAAAATAAATACTTTATCACTAAAAATAAAAATAATATTTACTCAGTATCAAAATAAATACAAAGATGCGTGAAGAACCTTGAATATTGTGTTAGTTTGTAAAATAAATACAAAAGGATAAAATAAAACATGTATTAGATAAGTTAATTGGCTAACTTAAAACACACTTATTATGTATTCAATGTAAACACAGTTCATAATATTTAAATAAAAAAAACCTTCCATACATCTTAATAAATATATGGTTTAAATTTCAAATTCCATGCCAATAGGGTTGTACGATTGCAATTGAGGAGCATTGGATACCGTTTCGGTTTTATTTTCAATCTAAAATTATTCTTAAAATACTTAACACGAAAACATTTGAAAAAAAACCAAATCCAATTTATCTATTCTTCATAACGCATTCTGTAAAATTAAACAAAACTATGTATAACTATATTTTAAAACGTTTCTTTCAGACTAGCGTAAAAATAAAAATAAATCATTATTTGCGAATTTTACTATGAATATCAAAATCTGAATTAGCTGTTTTGGTTAACTGCATTTACAAAAAGGGTCATAAGGACAACATAAACACTTTGAAGGAATGTAGGACGAAACTCCCGGATTTTCCCCAGCCTTGAGACATACTCCAATCGATGTCTCGTGCCCTAATACCCCATATTACACAAAAATCATAAATTCTTGTCATAAAAAACAACTTTACCCGGACAGTGCTAGTGTTAGAGTACAATACTTGCCCATAAGAAGTCAATACAGCCCCATGAGGTACAATACTGAACCTACGTTAGAGATGAGTGAATTTAGAAAGTTTTGAAGTTTACTGCGTAATCTTACTTTAACATTGAAGCACATAGGAAGTATTGCGCGGTGCAATATCCAGTTCACCAGTTCACCCAAGGTAATTAGAAATATACGTATATGTGTGGGTCGCGTAAACAAAACCGGTGACGTCACTGGTACTGAAAGGTTTATGTTTACACTCCAGCTGCTAGAAATTTCAAAATCCGTCAAATGTCATGATGATTCATACCAACCTAATTTGTAAAGACTAATTATATTTTATTATATAGCCTAACACATAACAACTAGACATTTTACGATAGCTTAACACGTTAATTATAGAAAAATATAATTGACCATATTTTACATCCGATTTTTGAAAGAAACATTCTTCAGTTATTTATGTAAATAAACAATTATGTCAAAGGTAAGATGTATGGCGGGAAGTTTTGCTCGTGGCCCCATTACCTCTCTGTATATTTCTAGTTACCTTGAGTTCAGCTGGTCAGACAGGGGGCTCCCTCTTCTTCTTCAACAACACACACACACACACACACACACACACACACACACACACACACACACACACACTGCAGCATCCAATCCAATCCGCGCAGGATAACTCTACTGGTTTTCAATATGTAATCGGAGGTTGCGCAATTCTATCGAACTGCGTATGGTCAGTCTTTCAAAACGACTGAGTAAAATTAATGAAATTATTCTCCGTTTTTTTTACTCCCCAAATGCTAAATTTTAACGAGGAATCTAAGATTTGCCGTTACTTTACGAGTAGAATTGGAATTTATTCTTGGTTTTAAATTATTATTACGGTCTCAATTTTTAAATAGATTGACGATCTATTGAATGGTATTGGAATCAAACGTTATCATGTAAAAAATCAATATTTTATTTTAATAAAACTCATCCGGAGTTTACACATCCCTAATGTATATATAAACGTTTGGGAGAGTTCAAAAATTAAAGTAAAACATTTAAAAAAAGACTCATAAGTGTAGTTACAGTACCGGAAATATCTCAATATATCAACTGAATTGCCAGCATGATATGATTAGATAATATTTTGACTCATTTCCATGTATAGATAAATATAATGACAACTCATACACCATACCTAAATGTGAAGTATGAATTATTACCACTACAGCAATATTAGTCTATTCACAAATCCTTAAATGACCTCAATTTATTCTCTTTACAACAAGCTTTTAATTCAAAAATAATATCGACTACAAAGTGAAAGGTATGATTACGATACGTTAAAAAATACCACTTACGTTGTAAATGCATTAAATACGTTTATTTATTTAAACATATGTTTCATGCTGCTTTACAGTTTTATTGCTAACTATTATTGTCTTTAAAAAACAATTCGATTGACAGAAAAATAAAATTTATTGATACCCGAACTAAGTGGGAACATCTATGTATCGTGGTAGTTATTTGTAAATGTGTTATTTCAATGTCCGACAGTGTGTTTACATAAAACTTGGTACACAACTGCATATAGAATAATGTGTCCATGATGTAGCTATTTGCACGAATTGTGGATAGTTGTGAGCGATAGGGTGTGGTGTTCTCTTGTGTGGATTAACGTCCGCACTATTGAATACTACGTTAATCCGCAAAGACCATCCTCATAATTAGACCAGTTCATAATTCAGAGGCAGTGGTTCGGACTCCACGTTAAACTGTAGGTCCCTTAGATATGCCATTGACTGTTGGGCTATAAATGAACAGTTCTGTCAAAGGAACATGTTAGTCTTAGTCAGTAACAAGACTACAAGATCGTGCCATGATACTCTTACACGTCATTTCTCATTCGACTTGGCTTAAAATACCTACCTGGGTAGGTCGCCATTTCAGCAACTAATTAACTATCTGTGACAGCATTTGGTATATGGCCTAGCCTAATTTAAATTATACAAGTTTTTTTAACAAATCTTATTTTTTCAATATAATGTGACGATTTATTTAACAGTTTTTATACGGACCATAAAAATGTTAAGTAATAATACTACAAAAAATAACGAGACTTTCGTAGAGTTTAAGAATGTGTTTCTTCTGAGTCCATCCATCCTGTCACGCCAAAATCTGAGTGTGGGCCTACATTGTATCGATGTACAAACTCCCTATCACCTATCTATGTTGTATCAAAAATGTCCTGACAGTGGTTATTGTTTGTAGATGACCCCTACGTCTGTCCAAAGGCAAACCTAATTAACAACAGGTTGAAATAAGGGAGTAACAAGGCCAGGGTTTGGACCGTTCCCTATCAAATCTTTAAAATTATACAACAGTTTATGAATGCTTCTTTAAAGTTAGTTGAGAAGCCCTTCCCGATCATAAGTCCCTGACTGAGGTCTGTTGGCGCGCGAAGATACAAATTGTGCACAGATAACCCCGCATTCCCAGAACAGAGGTCGCGCTGTTGCCGTGCAAGATCACACCAATCGCATCTCGCCGGCGCCTCCGATATCGAAGTCATTCACATTACACAATCGATTGCCGCACTGTCGATGCGATCAACTGGCAACGGAGTTATTCATATGATTCAAAGTTATTTACCTTGAGGTGTCAATTATTTTCAAACCTATGACGGTCCATCTTCAGCAACATATTCAATGGTTGTCACGATCATAGTCAAACACGCAGGAAATATTCCTCTTTAGACAATTGTTTTTCAATACAAAATTGCTAAGACTATTCAGGCGCTAATTAAGATTTGAATGTGTTGTAGTTAAGAGTTATCTGATCGAAGTTATTAAATAAATTTAGAGATTAAATAATGTAAAAATACGTGAAAAAATAATTCACTCATATATTTAAATACGGATCAAAAGAATAATGAAATATTGATACACTGATATTCCAAACTATATCAGTGTTTTCTCTTTTGATTTCATAACAGTAACTATGTTGAAAAAAACGAAAAATACACAGAATTTAAATTTTAAAGGAATCAAAATACAACTTTAAAGAAAAAATAAGAAAGATGCAACTTTCGTGAAGAAAAACATTTAATCAAAGGAATATATTACTTTTCCTCCACCCTAGCGTTATTATGAGCCCTTCAAAACGCAATATCGACAACCACAATTCTATTCAGATCAGGGTGTTCCTGAATAACACCGATGCCTTTGTTCGGGGTTGGGGTTATCCCCAAATCGAGCAGATCGTAGCCTATTTGCGGCTGACAGACAGACAGACGGGGTGAGACACCCAATAACCCCGACGGTGGTGTGGGGGCAGACAGTCAGGGTTGGTGGGAGGCAGTGGGGGCATGGGGCGGGTTTTCACTACCGCAATGCGAGAACACATTATCAGGATTGCCGCATATAAATTTTACTGCCTTACTCAAGTCGTTAGGTTGAAACTATTGCCGCTTCATGTGGAAAATTACTTTTCTAACAAGAATAACTCTTATCTAAACAAATATTTCAAGTTTACGTGTATGGTTTCACTGGAAAAGTGGTGTATTTACACATTTTGTTGGGGTTGGAAAGAAAATTTGTTCAAAATATATGATCATAGTTTCGTACAATTGGAGTGAGGCCATAATTTATCTTCTGGACTACATTTTGATACGGTAAGGCAATATAAAATTTTTATTTTGGACTAAAATCCGAGAAGTACAACATTAAGGGGCCCGGTCTACCACAGCAGTACTAACGTAGTGATTCGAAAGAAATTCTATCTTGGAACAGATATTGATTTTACTGTATTAGCAAAGAACACACATAGTTAATGGGATTTGATGGAGGATAGCTGATTGTTACGTTGTCTACTTGTTATGTTCTGGTATTAAAGAACGAAACTTTTAAAAATACTAGGCTGTGTGTGATTGACGAAAATGATGATTTAGTTTCCCTTTTCCACCAACTCAAATTGTCTATCCCGTATCAAATTCCGTTTTCTGCAACGCTAGATTCCTCTATATTAAAAACGTTATTAGGTATTTCGGAAGGCCGAGGCAGTGTATGCCGTAGGGTAGACCGCAGCAACCCGCACTGACGCAGTTAAAACATGGACTACCAAACAACCGAGAAAATTTGCGACAATCGCAACAAAAACGTGTAAACGATGAAACAGGTGACGAGTGAGAGGTGACGCAACGACCGGTGCAAGGTGCAGCGAGCGGACGGCACAGCTGGCGCCGGCGTGCACCTTGAACCTGCGCGCTCTCAGCAATCAGCACATTGGCACACCGGTCATTTAACTAATGGACTTCTGTTTCTAAACAAACGCGCAGTTAATCGTACGAGTTTACACCGCTTTGTGGATCCACCAAAAACATTTGTATTAACTGAAAAAGCAATAACAATATCGGTCTGAAATTTTACTTTCTCCTCCTTCAGGATATAGAAAAAGTATTATTTCGTAAAATTATTCGTATTTTAATTTGAAGTATTTCGGATTTTCAATGGTATAAAACGTAAAAATGACCAAAAACATCATAATTCCTACAGACAATATATAGATTATAAAACACTCATTATTATTAGACACGGGGAAATGAGTTTTCTCAAAAGTAAACCAACAACTTCATACGGACTTTCTCTGGATGATTACAGTACTATTATTTGCATTAATTTAACGACATCACTTTCGTAAAAATGGAGAATTACAATTAAAATGGTCTTTTGGATAAAAATAAAATATGGTAATACGCACTGGTAGTTGAAAACTCAACATCACTACCTAATTTTACGTCAGACATAAAATGCCAATACATGATTCGGTTTTGCAAAGAACAAATAACAAAAGCTGGCAGCTTAAATCGTTAATATGTTTATTTAGTTTTAAAAGTAAACGTATGTTATTTACGTCAGTTTTAATTCAATATATTTGTTTTACAACGTATTGCGGATATTAAGAAAAAGGCGAATTAAATTGCGAACTCAGTTTTTAGATTAGATTATTGGGATTGTGTTGAGTTAACGTGGAACGATATCTGAACCGATGGAATTGAATATTCTTTCTTGTTGCATTCTTTAGTAGATTGGATTTCTGATCGGCCTCTGTTAGGAAGAGATTTTGCTCGCTCAATTTGTATTGTACTCGTATAGCAGACATAAAATAATATAAAAAGAAACATTACAAAAAACTTACTTCTCTAATGTTAATAAAATGTTTATGGAGTGATATCAAGTGTATTATGAGAATAACAACGTTAATTTTACAGAACGAAATGTTTTTACTACGTAGTTTAAAAATATTTTTTTTTAATCTGGACATAACAATTGCATTATTTTCATTTATTTAATGTTATATGTTACATCACCACATTTATACACGAAAATCGGTATTATATAATGAGTTTATTAAATATCTCAACAATTTATCTCGTTAAAATTAATCGTTCTCGATGGTAACAGTATATTGGTACAAGTTCTTCTTTCCAAATCATGTATTTTTCCTTTTCTGTTGCAAACTGTAGTTCTTTTGGTAATGATGTTGTTGGGATGAATTCATTGATTTAGAGTTCAGCCATAGGTTGTCCGCGTTACACGATTCCAAGAACTTCTCATATATACTTTTACAATAGGTACTGTAAGTATACTGTTTACTGCTAATCTACCGGTCGCTGGAGGAAGCTACTTTCCACCGGGAGGTCTATTATACACAGGAGGTCATAACGGCAACCTCTCGTCTATGATGCACTTTCTCGGGGAATTGCATTTTCAAAGATTTACAAGAAAGTAAGTGCCTATAAATATGAAAAACACATCTACGGTAAACTATACGGCCGGTTGTACAGGAGAGTTTGCATACTTTGTGTGCTTCCTGTAGATTTTGATTGAAGATCCCGTATTCGTATGGGTGGATATTTTAAGAAAAATAAGAGCCAAGTGTTAGAGTTTATAAGTGCCATGGACTTCATGTGTATTTTTGATACTAACCAAATATTAACACATTTATATGCCAGGATCGACAATAGCCCAATAAATGAACTAAGACAACCTACTACTACACTGGCTTATCCGTCAATAAATAATATTTTTACTATACTTCGGTCACCTACGTCCATCGTCCGGTAATTTGTACCCTAAATCTTAAATGATGTCAGTAATCGGCCAACGAATAAGCCCATTAAAATTGAAAACATTTTACACTTAAGTAAAGAGTCAAATGTTAAAATTTAAATAACATTCTCCAATTAGATAGGTAGTTACGAAAAGAAACAAACTCAAAGTGGAAAATGTTTAAAAATCGTATTTTACAGCCCAAAATTGTATTCCAACACTTAAAAATGTCTACTTTAGAAACGATTTTTTATTATTCTCACTGTAAAGTAAAGTTCCGTGTAACCTTCTGGCCAAGGTCTAATGTTAGAGTTTTCAGGTCGCACTACTGCCTCTAACGTGACCTAACGACTACTTATGTAGCCGGGACCAACGGCTTAACGTGCCTTCCGAAGCACGGTGGCAGTCTGAGAAATTAAATTTCATGTGTCATCACCGGGAATTGAACCCGAGTTTTTTGGGTGGTAGGCCAGTACTCTACCCACTCAGCTATGACTGCCACTATTTTTTTTATTATTCTCACTAATAGCTTAACATAAGCGGTATTTAATTTACGCCAGGAAGCACCAAAGAGAACAGCTCCTTCTACTGTACGAAATCACAAATATGATGGTTCGATATCTGATCCAGTTGCCTCTGTTCGTGCAAGTAATAATTCCTGTCCACGAGTCACGAGAATGCACTCCAGATATTGCATAACTTAAAATTGCAGGCGCTTTTGCTCTAACATTTATTTTTTACATGGATATATGTCTTAGCTCTGGGGGGGTTAGTGATTTTTAAGATGAAAAATATGTAACACGTTTCTATAGAAACTACCAGGGCTATTGTATTTAATTTTTAATGTAAAAGAATAAAAACAGCTGTTTAGATGAATTGAAAACATTCCCTTTAGACGTATCCATGATCTAATCTATTTCCCACAGGGAAGTAAATACAGACATTTTTTCCTTGCTATTAATATTACAAATCTGTTAAGCAACAGCATAAGTAAACATTTAAAAACAATGGAGCAACGCCTGGACAACGGTGGTTTTTACTTACTTCAAACTGACAACTATTAGTAATGAGCTGCTGTCAAATTAAAATCAATATTAGTTAGTTTTCATTGAATAATTAAAAGGCGAAATGTTCAAGGTGGATAATATTAAAAAGTAGCCTATGTTTAACATTTTCAAGTTGTTGAAACTCAAAAGATACATGGTGTTATTAATAGTGGAATCTTCAAATTTAAAATTTTGTTGAACAGCTCGTTTCTCCGCTCTTGGTGTAAATTACATGAAACACTGAACACAGTGTCATACAACCAGTTCAAAGGCCGGGCTTAATGCTAGTTTAGAATAAAATTAATGGTCTAGAAAGCAAAAAATAATTCAGAACAATTTATCAAAGGCTTGTAAGACACCACTGGCGCAGATGTTAATTTATAAAATTATGCCTCCAGAAACTGACGCGAGAACTGTGTGTTTCAGGAAAAGTCTTTGTTTTGCATTTCTGACATTTCAACAGCTCAGCGTCGTACAATAACGTTGGGAATATTGTATCATGCGTCTTGCTTCTCCTGAACTGTTAAAGTTGTTGCTTTTCCTCAATTCTTTCTTTGCTTGAGTTCTCATTTATAAATAATTGTAGACATAGTCACGAATTGTACTGAAGCGAAAAAAGTAGCCTATATCGAATAATGCAATCTCTCTTTATAACTTTTTACGTGTTTTAAGTTCCGTAATTATGGAAAATCATCAATAATGAGACATAAATAAATGTGTATGGGGAAAATTCGGACGGATCGTTTTGTACACGTTACAATTACTGTATTGTTTTCATGCTATAATTTTTATATGCAAAATAGGTACAGCACAATTTATAATCGCGTTGTCCATCATTATATCTATTGATTACAATCGTTTTATATTTTTCAACATAAGGCGCATAGGGAAAATGGACTTTGAGCATGGCTTAGGCCCAGCAGAAAAGTAATTTTGAATGCTGAGAAAATTTTAATTTTTAAGTACCAACCCACACCAAATCGCATACAGTATTCAAGAGGACAAAAGATAAAACAAGTCCCAGAACTAGATATCCATTAATTAGTTAATCAAAAGTTATAAAAGAATGGAGTTTTGAATAAAACCTGTCACCCTCTGAGTAACTTTTGTTTTAAATTTAAACTCTATACGTTTTCTTTTTCCAATGCCTTAGTGTCCAGGTACAATAATTACCTAAACAACGTTTTGGGGTAGTTTTCTATGTCAATTACCACCTTTAAATATGTGTTGCAGGGATAGTTTGAATGACATTAATTATTTAGGGACTATGGTTTCCCGCTGGGACACTCCTAGTAAGTGGTGCAGCTCCTGATGTACTACTGGCTCCCAGTCACATATTGTACATCGTGACGTTTGGACGTCGTTTTTTGGACATTCCGCGCAGAATAAGAGAGCGACGAAGAATTACCATAACATGCGATGCGGCACAATGTACCGGCTGTGCAGCCCGAGGGCCCAGGAGCCAACGTTTGGAGAACAAGAGAATATAACACTGATACTACTGTACTATACTAGACTGAAAAAGTCATCTCATTTTTAGCATAAAATAAGCTTTAAACAAATAATGTTTTGAGAACGTAATTAGTTACTGAAATGGCAACCTGTACAGCTATTTTAAGCCAAGTATAAATGAGAAATGAGTGTAAGATGTTTTTGTTGCGATCTTGTAGTCCTGTTCCTGACTAAGACAGACATTTTCCTTAGACATGACATTTAATTAATTAATTAGCCCAACAGTCAATGGCATGACTAAGGGACCTAGTTTAACGTGGAGTAAAAATATTTCATAAAACCAAAAACACCTTTTTTATGTTTTTAAAGTATTGTTTTTCAATATGCCGCCATTTTCTTTACGAAAGTTAAGGAGCTGAAATGTTCCCAGAATATTTTAGAACCTACTTTGTAAACTATTTAACGTTTAAAAAAGTTCGGTGCATGAATGGTCATGTAATATAAAATTAAACATTTAAACCTCTTCGTGGAACACTGTGTATATGAGACAATTACAGCAACAATGCAAGACATTAACTCGAAAAGCTAGTAGAGAACTTAAACTTAAGCTATCATAGTCTGCGTTGTTGCGTATACTGCCCAAGTGTATGAGAACTTAAACTGTATAATCTGCAACTGTTGCAGGCATGTTTACTGTTCCATCAACAGATTACTTATCCCTACAAGTTGAAATAAATAACCACTTCTTCGTAAGTATTATATAATAATAATATAATGTTGTACCTTTACCAAATCCTGTTCACTGCGCATTGCTAATACAGCTATGCGTTATAAAGTACTAGTAGGTTGGGCTGACAAACCTAAACGCCTGCTCCGATTGAAACGTTCGAAAATAATGTATATTGTATGTACTGATAGACAAAGTGTAGGCTAGAGCCATAATTCTATTCAATGTTTTCATAATATTATTTATATTATAACTCGCGACATCATTTACTTGATGGAAGATATGCCATCAGCATGCCATATAGCGGTTAAACTGCAAACTCTGGTAGAGAAGCAGAAACGGATTATTCGGACACGGAACAGAGGCTACAAGTGGACAGATAAGACGCAGGAACGACGGACCGAGTTAACCAGTCCGCGGCGACAACAATGCCAGCGCGGCTGCTTAATTTACACCAATTTGCGCCAACATTGTCGTGCTAAGCCGAGCAAACAACGCTTCTGTTGGTTCTGTTGAGGCTAGCGGGGTAATGTTGCATCAAACGCCCCACAAAGACAAACAATAAAGAGCACATTAATTGGATATACTGTATTAAGTTTACTACTGTACTTGGGGAAATTGATGACCGTTCTAGTTCATAGAGGAGATACAGTACAAGACGATTTCTCATAACCTAATTTTATTAGGTAGTTTGCACCACCAATTTAAAAAAAATGCAGATCTGCGTACTCAGCGAATTTCCATTCATCAGTATTATAAATTGTTTGAGATAATAGAACTAAGAATACTTAATGCTAATTAATAAATAAATAATTTTAAATTGTAATTTTAATATTTAGTGGTAGCCCCATTATAATAATATTTATTTTCTGACAACGCTACTGGCAACATTAAATTCAAATTAAAACACCTTAGCTATCATTTTACAACTATCGTGTGGCCAGTAATACTGTCTCAAAACGAGCATCGTTCTAACGAAGCTAAAACAGATGAAGACTCAACCAAGTGTTTGCTACGAAGAGAATTTTTCGCAACTGCGTCAAACCCGACCCGGGTCGAAGAATTCCCTAATTAATGCCAAGCAGTTCCTCGTTGCATATTTATGCTAATGCCGCAGAGCGTGCCGCCGTGCTGCCGTATTGCCAGTCCCGGTCCGACACCGTACTCCGATCATTATTAATTTCTCGGTAAATTTCCGCTTTAGTCGCTAAACAGGGCATTTAATTTCGTAAACAGGTCGATATCGATTGCACGAGTATCTGAAAGACGAAAAACTGGTATTTCGCCACACGAGAATTAGTATTTTTCGCTGAAGAAAACGTCCTAATAAATCTAATGACATAACACAACTACCACAATGAAAGCTAACTACCACAAATAAAGAATAATTTTAGGGGTCGATCAAACACCTCCGTGCTAGCATAAAACAAGGGTTCGACGAATACTTACTGGAACGCACTTTTTTTGTTAGTAATGCACACTAAACAAGGTTCGATATAGGATAGAATAGTAGGCTGCTTATGCCGTGTTACTTTCTCATGTTACAGACGAAACATTTTACACAATAATCGTTTCTAACGAGGAAAATGTATTTTTTTAACTTGTCGGCCTAACTAAACTATGGATAGAGGAAACGCTCTGTCCCAGTAGGCCAAAGGTAGCTGGATCGAAACCAGCGGCAGAAACTCCTGTCAGATCATGAGCGGTCACCTTCGGCCAGCCCATGTGACTAAAGCCGCTACGGTACCACTGTCTTCAATTTATTTATCCTTTAAATATATGACGACAGTTCTCTATCCTCTTTTCTCATCACTCATCCCGTTTACTGCGCATTGCCAACACAACTAATGCGATCAAAACAGGATTATTCGAAACCCCTCCAACGCTCGATTTCCCAATTTTTGTAATACTAATTCTTAGCTCAAGGAGGATTCCCGTGGGGTAGACCAGCAAGTTAAAACGTACGTTAGAAACAGTACTTTAAAAAACTTGTATTTCGCCACACAAGTATCAACATAGGTTAGATTATTGAAATAGCGACCATACCACAAGGTAGGTATTTTAAGCCAAGTATGAATGAGGGTTGATTGTAAGATGATTGTGGCGCGATCTTGTAGTCTTGTTACTGACTAAGGCTGACATATTCCTTAGACAGGACTGTTAATTAATAGCCCAACAGCCGATGGCATCTAAGGGACCTACAGTTTATCGTGGAATCCGAACCACGGCCTCTGAATTACGAATTGGTCTAATTATGTGGATGGTCTTTGCGGATTAACGTAGTATTCAATAGTACGGACGTTAATCCACACATGAGAACACTATACCCACCGACCATCGCTCACAACTATCCAACATTCGTGACCTCCAAGTAGCTGGATTACAGGATGACGCCACTGTCCCAGTCATGTGAGGAAATCATCCAAATCTAAATAACCAATCCTATAATTATTTCATATATAAATGAAATGTAACAAAAAGAGAAGTTGAATCGTATCACAGCATAGCGTGCGGAGCTTCTCGTTCAAAGTTTTCACTTCAACAGTCGTTATTCGCAATTCGCCAGCGGTGCATGCCGCGAATACATCTCGCCCGAATCATACAAATTGGTTTATTACTTTCTCGAGTAGAATATTTTATTCCGACGAGCCATAACTCAGATAAGAGTTTCCGTTTAAGATTGTATCCCGACGATCTGTGTTACGTGTCGAATTACCAGTTAAAAATTAGATAAGCTAATAATCTTAATAATACAAACTAACTATGATCAGAGTAAACTAATCTTAACTATTATCTGCACTGGGGTTTTAATTCAAAATTATTTTTATTTTTGAAAAATAATATTTTTGTAATAATAAATACACTAATACGATCAATAGAGGCGGCGAATATAGAATGCACCAATTAACATTGGTGCATTCCTCTAGTCCTAATTAAGGACAATTGATAATGAGTTGTGGAATACAGTAGGCCTACTCGTAGTTGAGAAGACGATACACATCAAATTAATGTTTTCCAAAAATATTTTTCAGTATCAGAGTCAAACTTTTTAAACAACTAAAACCACCTTTTATTACAAAGATTAATAATTCCTAGAACCTAAAATACACCTAGTGTAAGTAGTAAATAATTCTTTCTATCATACAATTTAAATAAAAAAAACTAATTGTCCCTGCATCCACTGCCGACGTGGTTATTTTTAAAATAAACGGTATCAGTGAGCTGACACATACTTTCTCCCATTAAAAGTAAACGAAATAACATTTGTCCTTATTAAACTATAAAATTATTATATTGTTTATTAAAATGACATTGAGTATTATCTATAGTTTCAAAAATAGTCATCAAATGTCTTGGAGACACACTCATACCACAAGTTGAAAAAGTTTATAAGAATTATCAAAATACGCCCCCACCCCTCCAAACGGTTATAACAAACTTTTTGCGTGGATTTTGTTGGGTAATGTGACCTTACCCTCATGCCAAGTATCATGCAAAACGGTACAGAAATAAGAAGTAAATCAAACTTTTGGTCAACTTAATAGTAACATGACAGACAGTAAACAGACAGACCGAAAACCACTTTTTTGGATTCAGGGAGCCTCAAAACGGATGATGTATCCACTCCAAAATAAATTTCGAAAATTTTGACATAAACTGTATTTTCTCCTTACAGTACTATGTATATGGGGAGAAAGTAAAGAGCCATATCAATGCTGTCTAACAGACTGTAATGTGTTTTTTTCATATTGACAGTGTTGCCAATATTTAAGACGACAAGGCCACCGGTTCGATCCTGATTCCTGAACAAAATATTGACGCTATTTTGCCTCAGTACGATACTGGACCCAGTCACCTTTTTTCTTGGGTATATTAATTAATAATATTGCCAAGTGAATGAGATGGTCTTTGTCAGTAACCACGCTACAGATCACATCTCCTCTCACTCCCCACTCGTCCCACTGACCCATCACTCATAGTCGGTAACAAGACTCAAGATCGCGCCACAATCATCTGAACCATGAGAAATGAGTGAACATTTCTCATTCATACTTGGGTTCAAATAACTACCTGGGTAGGTTGTCATTTAAGTGAAAGGTTTTTAAGATATTAAGAACATCTTCATTCTTTTTGTAATAAATTCAAATACTTCTAAATTATAAGTCTTAATAATTTTATCAAACCAAAATTATTACACCTTTCTGTTCTATATTATTTTAGCATCTGAATCACAGCAGCTGTTGGACAGAAAGACGATACTTAGTAAGAATGTGTTATTCCTTATAAGCGAACGCTATAAAATTGATAACAATCTTTCTAAATTTAAATTGCATTCACATAACAATGAAATTACAAAAAAAACTTCCTCCTTAATTACAAGCTTATTTAATATTTTGTAACTAATCATCTAGAAAACAGTTAAATAATGTATGGTAAAATTCTAACGTCATACCTTCAAGTCTCACTAGGCCAAAACAATCCGACGGCAAACACCGACTTCCACACTACCGACCGGTTCACACTGCCTACCGAGTACCGACCGTCCCACACTGCCACACTGCAGCACTACACTACCGACTGACTAGACGGTTGTTGCGGCTACGCGACGCGAGGGCGCGCAGTGGTCGTACACTGGTGGTAGGGGGGCGGGGGGGCTCTCCCATTCAATCACACTCACTCAACTCGTGGATTCCCAACTGTTCAATTTAGCTTATCTAAACGCGGTTTGTCGACCGCAGCTCAATTGTTTACCCATTTGTTTGGCGAGCATAAATTATTAGAGTGTCGTAATTAATGAGGACATTTAAAGAATTAACAAAACGTTATTTGGAATATACAATATTTTATTTTTTAGAATGTTCATATGTCTTAAATTGTGACAGCAGAAAAGAAAAGAAACATATATCGCATTCTGACATACGCCGAAAACTCCCGACATTCCATTTTTAAAATGTACGCCCAATCAAGTGATGTATATAATTTTTAAAAAATACTACATTCGGATAATCAAATATTCAATATTTTTTTAAATTACATAATAGAAAAAAAAATTGATATTGAATATTTTTTTATGAATTAAATGTAAACATGATATTTTCACATATTAAGATATCAAATGTATACAAGTTTAGAAATGTCATTTTTTAAACATCTGAATGTAAGCTGGTTCGGTCATCATTTTTTAACAACTTCTCGATAGACAATATTAACTTAAGAATAATGACTTAGAGTTTATGCGTGCTCATCAGTTATGCTAATACCATTTTATATGGAGCTTATTAAGCGACGCGACTGCTGTGGCGAGGGACGCGACAGTGCCGCGACTGGCCACTCGAGTCGCTCACACCCCGCTACTGGTGGCGAGCGCGGGCGACTGTCGCGCCGCTAGCGGGCCATGTTGACATATAGACTATTATGCGCAGCCACTGTCGCGAACAGCGTTCTTTTGTTATAGTATTCATAGGGTTTTCTAGTAAATAAGCAAGCATTTAACTAATTTAGCGCCATGTTAAAATGCACTCCTATGTTATTGTTCTTGCATATAACTACTATAAATTATGTATTTTCATACAAATATGATGGTTTTTGTTATAGTATTCTTAAGGGATTCTGATATAGGCCTTAATAAAATTATTATACTTCAATTTTTATTCTTGTAATTTAATGAACATGCTCTAACTCCATATGATCAAGTGTCCTTATGGGCATTTTATGCTTTTACAATTTTGTTAAGTAATGGGGTTTACGACGATTAAGTAACAATAGTAAAAATAGTTCGTCTTCTTCACTTGACGACGACATGATTCACACTGACAACCAAGCCAGTTTGTCAAGTCGCACGACCTCGCCACACCTTGTCGCCCACCCCTAGCCACTTGGCTTCCGCTAGCGACTGCCAGTCGCGGTGAGCCACAGAGACAAATAACTTGACTTTTTTACATTTTTAAGTGAACGGTAATCGCATCTTCACATAATTAGTTCTACATTTAAGGTCTTCATCTCAATCCAGTACCAAGAGTTGGCATCTTTAAAATCTTATGGAATTTTCACTGTTTAGTTAATTATTAAAATGTATTTAATTAAACATGGAAATTCGCTAAGGATGTAGATCTGCTAGGACGGGTATTCGTATATTCAGTTCGTACTCTTGTCCTTGTTAAACAGCTGAGTGTCCTATGCAGCCAAATTCTTGAATTTATTAGTTATGCAACTTCGCAAAATTCTTTCTCGAAACTAGAGGACAGGATTAGATAGCCGGTAACATTTAAATGCAAGAGAAGCTTTATACCAGGGATCCTCACCCCGAGGTTCCCATGCGGCCCTCGGACTTAAGGAATTAAAATAAAAATATTTTATGAAGAACTAGCAAAATACTTTATGAAATAATTGTATTTCCTATTATAAGTAAAATGCATGTTCCAGTTTCTATATTTCATTGTTATAATAACCTTATGTTTGTTATGATCATATTTTCGTGAGAACAACTTGTACGACTTGCGGGCTTCTTTGTCACACTCACAGTTAAATAAAAATGTGCTTCAGGTAGCTTAAAAACACGGTTTTTGGATTTTATTTTCAATAAACGTCTCTAAGTAGGGCCCCTGTCCTCCGTTTTTACTGTGAGATATTGTGAACACCTGGATGTGTACTGTACTTTAATTCAAAAGCGATCACGAGTCACCACTGCTTACGGCCCTGGGAAAATTTTATGCAAACCTATTGACCCTCTGAGAAATCCTTGAGAGGGTCTCTGCTTTACACTATTCGGGAGTTAGGATGACCTAACTAGGAGCAAGAGGCCACTCACATAACTAGATAGACACAAGATTACCTGGTAAGGTATATGGAAGACTCTAACACAATTAAATAAAAGATAATCTACTAACATAATGGCTCGTCTCATACAGTAGATCACACATCGATCACCAGACGACCTTGCTACGCTTGTCACCGGGCGCCGAAGCTTTCATCACATCCTGTTCCGACTGTAACCACCAACAGCTGGTCGAAGTCTAAAATAAACACGTGTGCCATTGACCCTTGAGCTTCTGTTACGCGAGGTCTGACGGATGCGCGGGTGGGGCCACACGGCCATACGGTCACAAACCTACTACTTGGTGGCCCGCGACACAGTTGAAACAACTGTGTCATAAACGTAGTAGAAAGTATACTATGTTATAGATGGGTATTTACAATTAGTTTCCCATAGATAGAAGAACGTCGCTGTAGAATGTAGAAAGAAGGATGTAGGCTAGGCTTGGTCGTTGCGCTATGCGGCAAGTAGGAGTAGGCCTAATCACTAGGCGGCAGCGCTAGGCGAGTGGGAGTGGAACGGTCCACCAGCTCTTGGCCAATCCTGGAGATTTCTACTAGAGAGGAACGGATTATAAGGAGAGGAAGGCACCTTATGAGACTTAGTGAAGACGATAAAATCTCAGGACAAGAGTTGCCATCTGTCACATCTAGCGGTGAACGATGCCTATGTGACGCCGTCAGGTGTGTCATTTGTCATAAGTGTCATTTGCGACACTAGCGCTATCTGAGGATGGCAGTACCTACTACGTCAATTGGCGGTACGATGTACCGTCTTCATCCTTAACATGGGCGTGCACTATCTACTTTACCGTCCGAACGATTCCTCGTTCTTCTTCAGCGGATTGATTCGTAATGTTCCGTTGTCGAAAGGCGTTACAGGTATGTAGTGAAAGATTAGATCTTATGAGTCGCAGCATTGTTTATAATAATTCTTGCTTAATCTAACATTCATTAATTATGTTTATTCACAATTAAGTTCAATTGCATTCATTCTAAAACTCGTACAAAACAACAACTCATAACTACACTGGAACGAACTAATCATCCAGTAATCTATAAATACTTATTTTTAAAATAAACACTGAAAATGACACACAATAGCGTTAGGTGTTGACTGGGGGGGAAATAAAGCAACACAAAATCAGCTGTTAATAATTAACATATTCACATTATTGATGTACAGTATGCACATTTGATCAAAATACAATACAAAACTGAATATGCCTATAGCTTGCTACGACCAGAGACAAATTCAAAAATCAAAGATCATTAAAATCAGTCCGGACGTTCTCGAGTTATAAATGTTGTCACTAACACGCGCGCTTATAGCGTAGCCCTGAAAGCCAAAACAATGCGCAACTATACGCTTGAGTGGCAGGTCCAGAAAAAACTGGCTTTGTAGTACAACCTAAGGTATCAGCACCTTCTGTACTCTTACCTTACTAATTGATTCTGTCAACAATTAAGAAAATTTGATTTGATCAATGATCGAGACTTGAGTCGCGTGCGGCGGTCATCGGTCACCACTCACCACGAGACCGCCGGAAGTCAGTCAGCTGAGAACCACGTAAACAGCCTCCGAAGACACGCAGGTGTTTAGGAGTGAATAATATGCCGTGAGTCATACTGCAATGCCAGCACACAAATACTGAGAATATCTACAAACCACCTTATCTTGCACATGGTCTGACTCGAAAAAGGTGCAGCCGTGATCATTCATAAAAACTTTATTTTTAGTTCAAATACATATACTGTATATATAAAAGGTTAAAGTTTATCAACTTACGAAGAAAACTTCATTTTCTTAACTGCGACGATCTCACTAGGGCAAGAACAATGCTTCTGGTCTTAAAGTACACGCCTTATAACCTGAAGGTCGGCGGTTTGATTCCGGACCCAGTCGCCATTATCCATACTGTATTACCTTGAACCAACCTACCTATTTCACCTAACCAAATGTTGACATTTGGTTAATAACTACCATTACCATATCCCATAGTCAGGGTAGGTTACCACTAGGATACCCCGGTCTTGTTACTTACTACAGTACTGTATTCCCAATCAAAACGTTAAAATACCGCAGTAGCAGCCGACCTGCATAATAAGCAAATTTCCTCTGATTTGTGATTATTTAAACTATAAGTTAAAGATAAGTTTTTAAAATAAGGAAGTTACGTAAATTTACTTGTTATGCATAAGAATAACATGGTAGGAGAATAAGTAAGTTAGATTTGCTTCTACGAGGAACAAAAAAGTTTAGATTTTTCATCATTATCTTAACTGTACAAAACTGCGAACACATTTTCACACATTTCAAATAATAAGCGAGATATCAGTTTTAACCATTTCTTCGTTCATTCGCGATAGTTTGCAGCAACTTGACGCTGGTCAGAACAACAACATAGTCACCAAGTCAACCTCCCTGTTATGCAGTCTACTCTGCATCACACGACGATGACTGTCTGATGTGCCCAGCCCTGAGCTCTGACATTACTAGGCTAGAGCTCAGAGCTCACGCCACTCATGTTTATTAGTCCTATTGTCTCGCCGATGTTTACCACTTCATTCTCCATCGCCTCGTTCCGCTAGGCCGCCGCCGCTGACACAACCCACCTCCATGTACATAGCACGTATGCATTGTAACATGTCACCGTTCCCAAGCATGGATAGCTCTTTCTTGATCAGTTCAAGAAGCTATCACTGCGGGTGTCATGGTCAGGGGTGGTCGAAATAGCGGAGGGTTCAACTGGCACATTCATTAGTGAAGATTAAGAAGGGTCAACTAGGAGCCTCCGAGAAGTGTCAACTGACACAGCCGCCCGGCCAGGTACCGGCCTCAAACGAGGGAAAAGGGTAATTTTGTATTCCCATGCAAGTCTCCCAGAGTTCAGGAAATTTTATAGATTTGTCAGATCTGAAATATGTTTGAACCATTGTTACAACAATATATAAAATGAATGTGTATATTATTAGCACCAGATGATTGAGCGTTTCTCTGTGTAATTATACAGTATATGGAGTAGACCTAAACATGTATTAAAAAATAACTCAAACCTCAGACTACTTACATTGTTTAATAACATTGTCAAACATTCCAAAAGACCAGAACTAGGATACCCCGGTCTTGTTACTTACTACAGTACTGTATTCCCAATCAAAACGTTAAAATACCGCAGTAGCAGCCGACCTGCATAATAAGCAAATTTCCTCTGATTTGTGATTATTTAAACTATAAGTTAAAGATAAGTTTTTAAAATAAGGAAGTTACGTAAATTTACTTGTTATGCATAAGAATAACATGGTAGGAGAATAAGTAAGTTAGATTTGCTTCTACGAGGAACAAAAAAGTTTAGATTTTTCATCATTATCTTAACTGTACAAAACTGCGAACACATTTTCACACATTTCAAATAATAAGCGAGATATCAGTTTTAACCATTTCTTCGTTCATTCGCAATAGTTTGCAGCAACTTGACGCTGGTCAGAACAACAACATAGTCACCAAGTCAACCTCCCTGTTATGCAGTCTACTCTGCATCACACGACGATGACTGTCTGATGTGCCCAGCCCTGAGCTCTGACATTACTAGGCTAGAGCTCAGAGCTCACGCCACTCATGTTTATTAGTCCTATTGTCTCGCCGATGTTTACCACTTCATTCTCCATCGCCTCGTTCCGCTAGACTGCCGCCGCTGACACAACCCACCTCCATGTACATATCACGCATGCATTGTAACATGTCACCGTTCTCAAGCATGGATAGCACTTTCTTGATCAGTTCCAGAAGCTATCACTGCGGGTGTCATGGTCAGGGATGGTAGAAATAGCGAAGGGTTCAACTGGCAGACTCATTAGTGAAGATTATGAAGGGTCAACTAGGAGCCTCCGAGAAGTGTCAACTGACACAGCCGCCCGGCCAGGTACCGGCCTCAAATGAGGGAAAAGGGGAATTTTGAATTTCCATGCAAGTCTCCCAGAGTTCAGGAAATTTTATAGATTTGTCAGATCTGAAATATGTTTGTACAATATATTGTTACAACATATTGTTGTATATTGTACAATATATTGTTGTTTGAAATATATTGTTACAACAATATATAAAATGAATGTGTATTATTAGCACCAGATGATTGAGCGTTTCTCTGTGTAAATTATACAGTATATGGAGTAGACCTAAACATGTATTAAAAAATAACTCAAACCTCAGACTACTTACATTGTTTAATAACATTGTCAAACATTCCAAAATATACGCTTGAGTGGCAGGTCCAGAAAAAACTGGCTTTGTAGTACAACCTAAGGTATCAGCACCTTCTGTACTCTTACTTATTGAATCTGTCAACAATTAAGAAAATTGGATTCGATCAATGATCGAGACTTGAGTCGCGTGCGGCGGTCATCGGTCACCACTCACCACGAGACCGCCGGAAGTCAGTCAGCTGAGAACCACGTAAACAGCCTCCGAAGACACGCAGGTGTTTAGGAGTGAATAATATGCCGTGAGTCATACTGCAATGCCAGCACACAAATACTGAGAATATCTACAAACCACCTTATCTTGCACATGGTCTGACTCGAAAAAGGTGCAGCCGTGATCATTCATAAAAACTTTATTTTTAGTTCAAATACATATATATATATATATATATATATATAAGGTTAAAGTTTATCAACTTACGAAGAAAACTTCATTTTCTTAACTGCGACGATCTCACTAGGGCAAGAACAATGCTTCTGGTCTTAAAGTACACGCCTTATAACCTGAAGGTCGGCGGTTTGATTCCGGACCCAGTCGCCATTATCCATACTGTATTACCTTGAACCAACCTACCTATTTCACCTAACCAAATGTTGACATTTGGTTAATAACTACCATTACCATATCCCATAGTCAGGGTAGGTTACCACTAGGATACCCCGGTCTTGTTACTTACTGTATTCCCAATCAAAACGTTAAAATACCGCAGTAGTAGCCGACCTGCATAATAAGCAAATTTCCTCTGATTTGTGATTATTTAAACTATAAGTTAAAGATAAGTTTTTAAAATAAGGAAGTTACGTAAATTTACTTGTTATGCATAAGAATAACATGGTAGGAGAATAAGTAAGTTAGATTTGCTTATACAAGGAACAAAAAAGTTTAGATTTTTCATCATTATCTTAACTGTACAAAACTGCGAACACATTTTCACACATTTCAAATAATAAGCGAGATATCAGTTTTAACCATTTCTTCGTTCATTCGCAATAGTTTGCAGCAACTTGACGCTGGTCAGAACAACAACATAGTCACCAAGTCAACCTCCCTGTTATGCAGTCTACTCTGCATCACACGACGATGACTGTCTGATGTGCCCAGCCCTGAGCTCTGACATTACTAGGCTAGAGCTCAGAGCTCACGCCACTCATGTTTATTAGTCCTATTGTCTCGCCGATGTTTACCACTTCATTCTCCATCGCCTCGTTCCGCTAGGCCGCCGCCGCTGACACAACCCACCTCCATGTACATATCACGTATGCATTGTAACATGTCACCGTTCCCAAGCATGGATAGCACTTTCTTGATCAGTTCCAGAAGCTATCACTGCGGGTGTCATGGTCAGGGGTGGTCGAAATAGCGGAGGGTTCAACTGGCACATTCATTAGTGAAGATTAAGAAGGGTCAACTAGGAGCCTCCGAGAAGTGTCAACTGACACAGCCGCCCGGCCAGGTACCGGCCTCAAACGAGGGAAAAGGGTAAGTTTGTATTCCCATGCAAGTCTCCCAGAGTTCAGGAAATTTTATAGATTTGTCAGATCTGAAATATGTTTGAACCATTGTTACAACAATATATAAAATGAATGTGTATATTATTAGCACCAGATGATTGAGCGTTTCTCTGTGTAATTATACAGTATATGGAGTAGACATGTATTAAAAAATAACTCAAACCTCAGACTACTTACATTGTTTAATAACATTGTCAAACATTCCAAAAGACCAGAAACTTGCTATTTGCTAGAAAATTTATGCACTTTTTATGCGCTATTAGTCACATTTTGCTTTCAATTATCAATGAATAACCTACTGGTAATAATCAACTGTCAATGTAATTTAATGATTTAATAGAAAGAAAAACAAACAGCTGTCAAATCAATATAAGTTAGTTTATATTGGTCATTGATTTTAAACCTATCTCGAAATCATATTATATTAAAAAGCTATTTTAACCTATAGGTAGCTCATTTTATTAATACCGTAGTATGAAAATGTTCAAATCTATTTTATTGTAAAGAAATGCTGAATAATAAAGCTGGATATTGATTTATTTTCTTTTAACTGATTTGTTTAGGATTTCGGGTTTATATTTTGGTATGGTTTATATTATGGTATTTTGGTATCTTCTTAAAACTGAGTCAAAGCTAAGTAAAACTGAGTTTAAACTGGTACAAAGGATGGGCTTCCTACTAGTAAAGAATAAAGGCAATTCATAATTATTAATTACTCCAGACAATATTGTTTCTATTAATCTTAGAATTTAGATAGTACAGCAATCTGTTACTTATCTAACCAATATAAATATTTATAAAATATGTAATCTTATGCTGAAGTTTACATATAAATTTTTAAAATTGTAAAACAAACTGATATTCCCCCTTGATTAGTAACATTATTACCATACTAATGTGTTTATTTTAATAGTCTATTAAAATGATTAAATTATCAATTTTATCATGAACAAATAATATTATTTTGTAAGTAAGAGTAAAAGTCAGTTATTGATAATTGGAAAACATGTTAACGAAGAAACAAAATAGTCTGGTATTCACTGTCACCTTATTTAAGAATGTAGCAAATCTAGGTTTTCAAATGTTACTTAATGTTCCAGGGATACATTCAGAATGAAACCTATACAGGGTGTTTCAGAATTCCCTACCAATACTTTAGGGCATTGTTCCTGGGTAAGAAACATATCTAAATATCATATTTAAATTGTCCGGAAGTCCTTAGTAACTCACACAGCCTCCATTTTGTTTTTTTCACATATAGTATTTTTTCTGAATAATGGTTAAACGCACAGAATTGAAACTTTGCACAAACATTTATGGCAAATAAACAAAGCTACAAAAAAATTATGACAATTTCTCAAATTCATAAAACAAAATGGCGGCTATTTAAAATTTGATTTCTCAAATAACTCGTGAGCCGTTGATTTAAAAGAAAAATTACAAGAATAACCTTTTTTAGGTAATGTAATTACAAATCGATCGATACCAAATTCTTTTAAATTAGACAAATATTAACTGAGATATGGTAGCTTTAGTGATAGGTGACCGCTAGAGCTGAGTTGCAGTGCATGTAAAGGCATGCAACTTGAGTCTGCCACAACAATGCAACAGTCTCCGCCTGCTTACTGTCATTAAAATTCTAGCGGTCACCTATCACTAAAGCTACCATATCTCAGTTAATATTTGTTTAATTTGAAACAATTTGGTGTCAATCGATTTGTAATTACATTACCTAAAAAAAGTTATTCTTGTAAATTTTCTTTTAAATCAACGGTTTACGAGTTATTTGAGAAACAAAATGTTTAATGGCCGCCATTTTGTTTTAGGAATTTGATAAATTGTCGTAATTTTTTTGTAGCTTTGTCTATTTGCCATAAATGTTAGTGCAAAGTTTCAATTCCGTACGTTTAACCATTATTCAGAAAAAATATTATAAGAGAAAAAAACAAAATGGAGGCTGTGTGAGTAACTAAGGACTTCCGGACAATTTAAATATGATATTTAGATATGTTTCTTACCCAGGAACAATGCCCTAGAATATTGGTAGGGAATTCTGAAACACCCTGTAGACACAGGCAAAATACTTAAAGATGTTTAATAAAAAAATGTTTGTATTTACTTCCCTGTGGGAAATAGGTTAGATCATGTACATGTCTAAAGGGAATGTTTTCAGTTCATCTAAACAGCTGTTCTTATTCTTTATATTAAAAATTCAATACAATAGTTCTGGTAGTTTCTATGGAAACCAGTAACATAATTTTCATCTTACAAATCACCAACATCCCCCCCAGAGCTAAGACATATCCATGTCAAAATTTGAAAAAAAGCATTGAAAGCTTTAAAACACTTTTTATCTTTAGCCCTTAGAGCAATTTATTTGGAACAATCAACTAGATAGGCATATTTCCTAAATTTGATCACATCATTCATTTCCAGGGCTTAGGTATTTTAACCAAATATGTTTCAGAAATTGGCTCTAATACGGCTCTGGAGACAATAATAAAGACTTTTTACCACTTTTGATCTTATTTTAATCTTACTTAAAGCATGTAGATTGAAAAAATTGTGTTTACCCTGTAAATAAATACAAAATCATAAATATTCAGGGTTTGGGTATTCACCCGAGGCCTCGGGTAGTCTGAATTATGTAATAAGCTTGTTATGTTTTAGGTTCTAGCTTGTCTGAAACTATGTTTTACTTGATCCTGATGGAAAATATCTGTAATAAAAATCTAAATAACTTACACTTCATTCACATTTAGCTTAAAAAATACACAGCTCAGTTCTATGGTGGGACGGGTCCCAGCCTACCCCGAGGTTACTTCCTTGGATCAGCCTAAAATCCTTAGTGCCCCCCCCATTACAATTATCCCAATTTTAATTATTTATCTAATTTTCCTGCACCCATATCCCGTTAACCCTTTCCCTCAGGTCCCGAAATCCCCCCCTTAAATTACCGACTCACCCCGACACGATGTGTGTCACTTCCTCTGGGCCCAGGGCGACGAATCCGTTTCTGTTGCTCGCCACCGGTCCACCCCACTCCACGCGCATGCACGACTGTGACGTAGACCGGTGACCCTCGGATTCTGGTGTCCATGCCCTTTAACCCTTAACTATGACTTACCCCATCTGGCGGCCTGTTCCGCGAGGCCGCAGGCTCCCCCCCTCCGCGGCGGCGAAGCGTGCTGGGCCCATAAACCAGAGGTCCGTGGATCGGAACCACGCTCTGCTACCAATCTGCGACGGGTCCCAGCCTACCCCGAGGTTACTTCCTTGGATCAGCCTAAAATCCTTAGTGCCCCACCCATTACAATTATCCCAATTTTAATTATTTATCTAATTTTCCCGCGCCCATATCCCGTTAGCCCTTTCCCTCAGGTCCCGAAATCCCCCCCTTAAATTACCGACTCACCCCGACATGATGTGTGTCACTTCCTCTGGGCCCAGGGCGACGACTCCGTTTCCACGCTCGCCACCAGTCCACCCCACTCCACGCGCATGCGCGACTGTGACGTAGACCGGTGACCCTCGGATTCTGGTGTCCATGCCCTTTAACCCTTAACTATGACTTACCCCATCTGGCGGCCTGTTCCGCGAGGCCGCAATGTTTGCATTTTTCAGAGAAATTGGTAGGCCTATTTAAAGTTTGTGAATATTGCATTAGCATAAAACAATCAAATTATACCGCTCCAATTATCATCACTATCAACCAATATGTTTCAAATGTATCCTAGCTGGCTTTTTATATATTTGAAGACTAAGTTAGGCCTTACTATTTTTTTTTAAGAATTCTCATGAATTAAATTTAAAACCGAATAGCAGATTTAAAATCGATATTACTAAATTGTTTTACCTTGTCACAAAAGGCAAGTAATGTACTCTGGAGTAATACCACGGATCATAGAAGGTAACAGAAGTCAAATCTAGGAGTATCAAGGGCTAAAAACTAAATTTACAAAGTATCAAGGTAATTTGCTGCCAGACATCGCTAACAGTCATTCCACATAAAATATAAAGAAGGTTTCTATGGCCGTGTCTGTTGTTATTGGTTGATACTATGAAAATTTCAGCCCACAAACTTTACCATTGGTGTTTACTTCAGGGAGGTTAGAATATTTTCCTTGACCGACATGGGCTACTTATTTCATATTGTGCTGAAAAGAAAATATCTTCTAACCATGAATCAATATCGTTCATAAAATGGTTCTTTGGAGACAAGAATAAAGTTAGTTGACGGTGTTTAGACAGGCTAACACTTGCTGTAAGAATTCAATAGTCCATTGAAGCGATAAAGACGATATAACTTAACTCAACAATACTAATGTTATTGTAATAAACTTGCACGCTTTCCCAAAATAATCAGTTGAGTACCAATACATCCAGAACAAAACTCTGTAATCTATGCCTGTGTTTATGAAAGGTTAACAAATTTTGAGGTTAGGAGGACGCAATAGATACAGCCAACTGCTGATACACAGTTAACAATTAATTAACAGGTCAAGAATATAAAAAAATACTTACAATATAGAAGTAGGCTATGTAGTATTAATATAAACAGTTCCCTCGCACTGAAAATAAGTTTACAAAACCAATTACAATAATCCACAACTTTGTTTGTCAACAATTTTTCCTAACTTGTGTTTAGTTTGAAGAAGAAGAACAAAATCATTGTTGCCACAACATCCCAGTCAGTTTCGCCCTATATTGATATTCAATTACCCTCGATTTGGTTAATAGCTCTAAACATTAATATAATAACGATATTATAGTTTGCACAGTTATTTGTTTTTTTTAAACAGTAACACTGTAACACATTTTTCGATGTTAAAAAAACCTGATCCCGATTATCCACAACCAAAGGTATTCGCAAGAATCAAGAATATTTACATAGACACTCTTGACATAGACACTCTTACAAGTGTATCGACAATCGTCATGTAACATCAAAATGGTTTTAGTACCAAAATCTTAAATAATAATGTCAAATGGACAAGTTTACAATTTGAACAATAAAATGGTTTTCAGTAGAAACAATCTTAAATGGCAATAACAATGAAACAAGTTTACAAGTTGAACAACAAAATGGTTATAGTAAAAACAATCTTAATTCCTAACATAAACTTAACCTAACATTAAAATACATATCATTTGTACTGTTCCCAGTTAATGTTAAAAAATTTATCTATACTCTAAAGACATTCGCTAATGAGTACATTTTTTATTTTATTTTTAAATTGTTTTAGAGGTAATAACTTTAATCTATTAGGTAATGAATTGTAAAATTTTGTGGACATATATAACCAATTTTTCTGTGAGGTGCTATATTTAAAATGTTTAAACTGTGAATGAACATCAGCATTAACTGTAAATAGATCCAAATTTACATAGGTGTAGAGAAAGATAAAGTGAATAAAGAGTTAGGACACGAAGTTTAACAGATGATGGCCGACACGAAGTTCGATAAGGAATATTACAAACTAATCTAATCGCTCTTTTTTGAAGAATAAAAAGTTTACTGCAGTGGGAACTTGCACCCCACAAAACAATACCATATGTGGGTATGCTCTGAATCTGAGCAAAACAAACATTTTGTAAGACAAATTTATCAACAGAGCATTTCAATATTCTAAACATGTCAATGCCTATCCGGGTAGGACCAGAGAGGAACGGATTATAAATGGACTTTATTATCCGTACATCTCTGGTTGGATTTCATTTCAAAAAGTTAATCTAATCTAATTTATTGAGCCTTTAGTTCGCTTTTCATTATCTTTGTATTTTTTAATCTTTGATGGTTTTCTTGAAAGTAAATCTGTCATTCATTCATTCATCCTGTCCAAAATTGTGGTTGGATTATCCAATTCGATTGTAGGATGATAAGTATCATATTCACCGCATAAGTGCGCCACTGTTTTACACTTATTACATTGTAAATATACAAAAATACATATTCATTCTAATACAATTTTAATATTTTTATCAAAAAGTTATTTTCTTTTACATCACTGTTCAGGTAGGATTTCTATATTATCATCTTCTTCATTTTTCTCTGCTTCTTCGTCCTGCTCTTCTTTCTCTTTTTCACTAGTCACCTCATCATCGTCTTTCTCTATCTCTTCTTCCTCTGGGGGTGGCGGGATTAAGTTTTCTCCTATGACGTAAACCTTGAGATCGGCCGAGTTATTACCTGCTCCCGGATTGTCGAACACGGGCTGGTCTCCTTCCTTCCAAGTCCAATACAAAATGTCAACCAGGCTTTCAAAGCTCATTTTCTCCGCTATGTCTTGGCTAACGGCTCCAGTAAACACGCCCATCACCACCGGCATCTTGTACGACCGCGTTTGTTCAATCGCCGTACGCAGAAGAGCTTTTCCGATACCTAAAGAGTGTTAATATAATCATGAATAATATTTAATTACAATTTTTTTATGTATGACTAAGTGCATTTATTACAAAGGTAGCTGTAAAAATACAACGTATATGAGATATTATTTTACAATCCTAAATTGTACCCATTAGGCCTATTCCCATCATAAGTATAGTACACCATACATTACACAGATCCTGATTGTGACAACAAACTCCATTTTAACACTAAAGGTTTGATTACTATCTTAAAGATTAGGCCTTCCGTCAAACCATGTTAAAACATTATTTTTATTTATTGCATGGTTTGGTTAGGTTATATTTTCTTGGAGATGGCTTTACAGACCTTTACCCCTGAAATCTCGGGCCACACACCAAACATACACTTTGAAGTAAGCTTCTGTTCTAAACTGCTCGAATAGGTCGACCTGGCGATGAATGTGAGCCTGGAATCTCTGCATCTTACCCAGTGCTTCAGTCTGAAGTATCTGGAATTAGGTTTAAAGTGCTGAAATTCATAGTCTTACACTTACATGCAGCCTTATTTTTTAATAAAAATCTCTTACGTCCTAATGACATGCACACTACAATCGCAACCATATACTAACAGAACAAAATGAGAACAAAGAACCCTATGGGCGTAAGCGTCAAGCGACATACAACTTGAAAGTCACTTGGTGTGATTCCTCATGCAGGAACCTATGGTCTACTTATAGATTATGCTCATTGTGTGTATCATCTGCTGACAAAGAGCTTCGAAAAGTCTTAGATAAAATTTAGGAGTCTGATCTGTAGTTAACTTCCTTTGCTTGCTTGCCTAACACTGTAAGGTATTTAAAGAAACAACTGTCTAAGTTTTCATTGAAAATAAATTACAGCCAATCTGCAATTTAACCTAAGCCTGATGTACTATTTTAAGCAAATATTTAAGCCATAAAAATACTTAACCCCGGAATTCATTTTACCTCAGGAAGTTATTTTATTCCATTTTGACATGGAACCATATGTCTTAGCTTTGTGAGGGGGGGTTGGTAATTCGTCAGACCAAAATTTGAAACGATGAAATCATATGGTTATAAGGACAGCTGTTTAGAGGAACTAAACATTCTGGAAAACATTTCGACGATATGTCCATGACCTAGGCTATTTCTCAAAGGGAAATAAATACAATATGTCTAGCAAATCTAAAAATTCCATCTGTCTTGTCTGTGTGTATGTCCGTGTGTGGGGATGTGCAGCACGAGACTGTTGGTCCGATTTTCATGAAATTCGGTTTGTAAGTAACAGTCCATGGTATCTCTGAGTTTTTTTCAATATTTGGTATTTTTTAAAGGGTATTTTACCCTTTCTCAGTATAACTCAATTTCCTAAAAAAGCACATCAAGACTTCATGAGGTGAGATGCCAAATTGACTTATTTCTCAATACGATAAGAGGCAGTTTGCTATAAATGGCACATTGGGACTCAGAAGGGTTGTCGTCATAATTGACATAATAATTGATTGGTAAGGTTGTCAGACCTCTTACATTTACATTAATTAGGCCTATTAATTATCCTTGAATATTAATCAGCTGGCTACACATTTCGTTTATCTATTTCACCCATGAAATATAAGCCATGGGTGTCTTCCTTCACTCACTAAAATTTCACCACAATTACTTGTGTGTGTGTGTGTGTCAGTGTCTTATGAATAAACGCATTTATACTCAATATTTATACGTCACCCTCATTCGGCTCATTGTCTTGGTGTGACTGAACTTGTCGTTTGCTCTGCCCACCAACAACCCCACCGCCTCTCCAGACTCCTCGTCCACTGCCAGGAACGACTGGGTGTCTTGCATCCAGAGATGGATCAGGTTCAAGAACTCTTCCACTGAATCTGGCTCAGTGGCGAGCTTACACCCAACACACATTGGGTCATCCTCTATGAACACCTGGAATATCACAACCGAACGTTCTATTTCTTTATAGTGATCGCGTATCAAAATACTCCCGCCACAGCAGACTTACGTACTCAGCGAATTACCAAATCAATAATATAATAATAATATGACAAGTTTGATCAATATCTGTCGATAAATATGAGAATTATTTGCCCATTATCCATAAGTTTAACATGGGGAAGAGTTTGCAGTCTTCCTGCTGTGAGGAACACTAAAAGTAGGCATTTCTAGCATAAACAATTTTTATTTTGTCCAATTATACCAAGTTTTATGAACATCTGTCCATAAATAAAGGGGAGTTTGTCTATTCTATATATGATTAACATGGTTAAAGAGTATGCAGGTTAGCTGCATACTCAAAAAAAACTATGAAACTATGAAAACTATGATTTTAAGCATAAACCACATGAAGGTGGATTGATATCAATAATTAACATTGGATCCCTGAAATACAACACACTGTGTTTAGATTTTAATATTAACCAAGATATTATTGGAGAACCAAAGATAGATTAGATTGCATTATTGAAATGGCAACCGTACTACAATGTAGGTATTTTAAGCCAAGTATGAATGAGGATTGAGTGTAAGATGATTGTGGCGCGATAAAACACAACACACTGTGTTTAGACTTTTAATACCTCGGTAACCATTGGGGATAGAGAGAACGGACTAGATAGAACGGTTGGAGAGCGAAAATAATTGTTTTTGGCCACTTGGCACCTCAAAACGAAAATATAACATGGTCCATATATAATGTAACTTAAGTCTTGCCATAAGACCTTCTGTAATAGCTCCTTCCCTATGGGTAATTCCCAAAAATATATAAAACAATATAAAGAATATACTATAATATAAATATAATACTAGAATTATTGTTGCTCGTGCAAGCAAACCTTTGTGGGCAAAATTTTGCATATGAAACACCAACTATGGTGAGAAACTACGAAATCTCAAGAACATTTGTTTTTTGTAAAGTTAATTTTGAATTTATCACGGACCCAGTGCTATAACAACTTTTTCCAAAAGTGACATATGAAACACCTGCAGTTACGACATTTTCGCACACATTACGCCTTGTGCCTAGGGCTTATGGACCATCACCTACTACTACTGTATAGATTAATCATTCTCGGCAGCTAACCGCCTCCACTTGCTTTGGCGAGCTCCAGGGCCTCCTCGAATCTATCCTCCTGCAGATCCTCCACCCTCACGCCGCCCTCCAGTCTCTCCCACACCAATGGCACTTTGATACGTTCCTGTACTGGAAGACTTTCGTCGTAAATCGTCTCCATAATAGATTTCTGGGAATTTTCTGTTGTTGGGTTAGGTCATAAAAGATAATATGTTTGTAAATATAACTCTGTGTTTACAAAAACGCAGCTGCGAGTTTTTGAAAGAGCTTGTTCTTCCACATTGGTGTTATAAAAGTAAAGATCAACACCACTATCAGTAAGACCGTCCTTTGTACGGGTTTTATGATTCAGTTTTAATTTTTTATACTATAGTTTTTACAGTTTATATCACTTTCTATGTAATATAGTATAATTTCAAAATAGGTTTAAAGTCAATGATTTACGTAAACAAATTAAATGTAATACAATTAATTACTCGGGTCCTCCGAGTTTAACGTTACTGAAAGACAGGAAAGAAAGAAATCGATGTAAGACCCATTTAGGATATAAGTCATAAAACAGAAAATGACGAGAAATTAATCTACAGAAATAAATCGAGGTAAGACTCATTTAGGATATAAGTCATAAAACAGTAAATGACGAGAAACAAATCTACAGAAATAAATCGAGGTAAGACTCATTTAGGATATAAGTCATAAAACAGTAAATGACGAGAAACAAATCTACAGAAATAAATCGAGGTAAGACCCATTTAGGATATAAGTCATAAAACAGAAAATGACGAGAAATTAATCTACAGAAATAAATCGAGGTAAGACTCATTTAGGATATAAGTCATAAAACAGTAAATGACGAGAAAACAAATCTACAGAAATAAATCGAGGTAAGACTCATTTAGGATAAAAGTCATAAAACAATTAAAGACGAGAAACTCTACAGAAATAAATCGAGGTAAGACTCATTTAGATATAAGTCATAAAACATTTGACGAGAAACAAATCACACTATGGTATACATGAAATTACCTTAGTGGTAAACTTCCCTTTTTCAGTCAAGCTGAATACTGAAATCAAGTATTAGATGAGTTAACACCTTGTTATTTAGGTGAAGTAGTCTTATTTTATATTAAAATGTAATTTATATAATACTTGAAATATAACTCTCGAAAAAATAATAAAGACCAAATTTTAGAAATAATTATACGATTCGTAAACAGACATATCTAAGACTTATTTTTGTACAAAAATGGGGTTTTTTGCGTCACATGTCATTTTTAAAATTTCATTTTTATATTTCACCATTGAATCAGCTTAAAAAACTACACAATTAAGTTCCTTAAAGTTTTTCTCTATCTCCAACGGTTACCGAGAAATTAAAAAATCTAAACACAGTACGTTATTGTTCCAATTAATCTTATGGATAGGGGAAAATTAATATTTCCCATATTAATGAATATTTTTGGATAAAACTTGATATTTAGCTTCATGTGGTTGAGATCTATCCATTTATGCTTAAAAATCATAGTTTATGTGTTTATCATCAGCAAACATACTCTCCATAATAATCATATAGGGAATAGCAAACTCCTTTATGGACAGATGTTATGAAAGTTTATAAATGTAAGATAAAAATTAATGGTAGAAATGCCTATTTCAGTGTTCCTCACAGCAGCAAATGCACACTCTTAATGATCTTATGAGAATACAAATATTATTTTATGGACATTTTTTTTAACTTTAAAATTTATTTTTAAATTATTGATTTAAATTCCTTTCAACTTGCACATTTTATTATTAAGATATTAGATTTTGATTTTATTATCTCAACACCTCTCATTCATTCTCAAAGCAGTATCTTCAATTAATAGACCACTTGATAAGATATATGATTCGATTTCTAATTATTATTGGCCGTGGTGAAACTACCGGTTTTGCTAATATTGGAGCCGACAGCTGACTCACGTGACGTTGCACCGCGAGGCCGGCAGACGGCTACACAGAACAGCTGATCTCGACGCGGTCTGTCTGCTTATCAGTCGGTTGCGATGCAGCTGGCGGTTTGGTTGTGTCTGGTTTTCGCCCTGGGGCGTTGTGAGGATCCGCCCTCGGTTCTTATCAGTCAAGGTCATCTGAAAGGTACTTACCTGAAGAGCAGAGCCGGTCGTGTTTTCAGTGCGTTCCTTGGTATTCCTTACGCTCAACCTCCTGTGGGCCCATTGAGATTTGAGGTGAGTTTTGAATTAATTTTCATTAATTTATGTTAAAATTACTTAAAAAACATTAGAACTAATAAAACCATGAAATATTAATCATTCAGAAAAATTGATTATTATGATTTACTTGATTTTTATGATAATTACCTTGTTGTAAATTAAATTTAACAAAATGTATTATTATTCAAACTTGGTATATATTGACCGGTAAGGTGGTTCATATTTCTAAGCACCCAATTCAATATTAAAGATCACCGGTTCTATCCTGAGCAAAATCTTGACACAATTTTGTGATAAAAAATAACTGGACCCAGTTGTTTTTCGATTTGGAACTATTGGTTCCACCGTCGTAAAACTTGTGCTTGAGTAATGACACAATTAATTATAACATTTTACTTTATACCTGTAAAGATAAATAAACAATATTTATTCTTTCGTTATCTCCAAATATATTTTTTCCTTGTGGAAGATTAAAAATCACAAACTGAGCGTCTTCAAACATAACTCGTATATTTATTTATTTTTGCGTATATCCAGGCACTTTTTTTCAACGTAAACACTTTAAAAGACATTTTATCTTATCACTAGCACAATTCATTCATTATCTAAATTACCCCTGTAAATCTTATGCACCTTTACATTACACTGTATTTGATGTAAATTTAGCACTTAAATATATTTTTGCATTGTCGTTATTGATTTTTTGCACCAAAACTACAAAACGTATAGGCGATGAGATGAAAGGTTATGGCATGAAAATTCTTCAGGAGCAACTCAATTTGAGGCGGCAATTTAATATATTTCAACACAACTGAACATCCAGTTGAATTTTAACTGATTCTATAAATAATGGTGTACAACATTTTATCATAATTTTTACTAAACCAAACGTTTTAATACTTGAAATTTATAGGGTTTTGAGTACATTATACATAATTTTTCTATTTTAAACACATAAACCAGCAATTGTGTCATTTTGTATTACAAATGTTTAGTTAATTATTATCAATAAAAACCTAATTAAAATGTTCCTAACCTAACTTCCCTGTGGGAAATTTATATCATGGACATGGATATGTATAAAGGGAATGCTTCCAGTTCATCTAAACAGCTGTTCTTATTCTTTTATATTTAAAGTTCAACACAATAGTTCTAGTAGTTTCTATGGAAACCTGTTACATGTTTTCCATCTTAAAAATCACCAACACACCCCCAGAGCTAAGACATATCCATGTCAATATTGACGACAAATTTGTACAACCTCAAATGATATGGTCTAATTGTGTAATGATTAGATGGTTATTTCCCTCAGTACGATGGAAATAGTTATTCATCACACGGAGCGAAAGTGTCTTGATACTTGATTAACAAGCTCGACTGCGCCTTGCTTGTAAAACCCGATTACATACCAAAATGAACCACTTTCGCTCCTAGTTATGAAAACTACTATGACAAACATCTGCTTTCAAACTATTTCAATATGTTGAAAACCAGCGTTTGGAGAGGCCTGTTTCAGAGTTTTTAGTATTGCCGTTGCGGGGGGAATTCAAGATAAAAATATAAACACCCAAGATGGTCCTATCAATATGATGAAATTTTTAAATATTGATATATAGGGTGTGTCCGAAAGACACAAAAAACTTTAGGATATTGTTCCTGAGGTCAAAACGAACAAAAAATGTCCAGTGAACATAATATGGCCCATCTCGTTCCATTTACCATCTGTCGGTGTGTTGTGTTTTTTACACATCTTGCTATAACTTTAGAACCAATTAAGATACCAACTTTAAACTTCATACATGTATGGGTAAGCAATAAGACCTATTTTTGTGCATAGTATCAAATTTCTACTTTTTACCATTTCAAAATGGCGGCCATTTCAATTTTTATAAACTCGATAACTTAAAAACCTTGGTATTTAGAAAAAAAGCGCCAAACACAAAGAAATTGCAAAATGTAATTTTCATTAAGAAAATGTGAAATTTTAATAGAGTTATACAAATAACAAAGAAAATTCAATTTTAGTAAAGTTACTACTTACCTTAATTGCCCATTTAAGCCCAAATTGACAGTTGTAGCTTTAGAAAAACGTATTTTCTCCTTTACTTGTGTTATGACCCTGTTAAAATTGTCTGTTTTCTTAAAAAAATTAATTTTTGCAGCTTTTTTGTTTTTGGTTCGTTTTGACCTCAGAAACAATATCCCAAAGTTTTTCGGTGTATTTCAGATACACCCTGTATAGTCAAGTTTGAATGTTGCCTGGCGTAGTCTCCAACAGAGATTTGTGGCTGCCCTGACAGTGCCAGACTGTCGGGGCCCACGGCCAATGTGTAGAGCGAGTTAGTCCAAAACCACTGTAGGATCTTAAATCGAATAATGACTCCACCCTTTGCACGTGACGTTCCGTTGAATCGCACCCTGGGTCTATCGGATATACATGTGCCACATCCACAACGTTGCCCCTGTGGCAGGCAACCTGCGTACAATAATTTCCCACGATTAGTGTATCCTCGGCCAAGTGGACTGGTCGTGTTGGAGAGTCTCCTTGTCGGCCAAGTAACTAGAACCACGTGGAGAAGAGTGTCCTCGCCACGTGTCCGCACGCCAAGTGGTGACAGAGGCTCTTCGTGCGGAGTGTGACTGTGAACTTATACCAAGGAAGGATCGACGCCAACCAAGTGAGGCCCACGTGGTAATGTTCCATGTCGGATACTCGGTCAAGCCGTTGACGGGAACCACTATACTAGGAGGCTCGTGTCGCCAAGTGACAGAACCACGTGGACAGGCTCGCACTCCATGTGTAACCCTGTGTGGTCAGGAGTGACTTAAGAGACTCGAGCCACAAGTGACGGAACCACGTGGAGGGTTAGTATTGGAAGGCTCTCGTTCGTGTCGCCAAGTGACGGAAGCCACGTGGAGGAGGACTTGGCTCGGCGTAACTGTGAGGAAGTTGGAACCATTGTTGACAGGCCAACTGTAACGGAACCACCCAAGGAACCAGCCAAGTGAAGAACCACGTGGAGGTTTCGGTTCGGCCAAGTGACGGAACCACGTGGAGGAGGAGGCTCGTGTCGGCCAAGTGACGGAACCACGTGGAGGAGGAGGCTCGTGTCGGCCAAGTGACGGAACCACGTGGAGGAGGAGGCTCGTGTCGGCCAAGTGACGGAACCACGTGGAGGAGGAGGCTCGTGTCGGCCAAGTGACGGAACCACGTGGAGGAGGAGGCTCGTGTCGGCCAAGTGACGGAACCACGTGGAGGAGGAGGCTCGTGTCGGCCAAGTGACGGAACAGATAGGAGGTGGCTCGTGTCAACACAAACCACGTGAACCACTTCGGAGGAGGGAATGCGTGGAGTCGGACAAGTGTGACGGAACCACGTGGAGGAGGAGGCTCGTGTCGGCCAAGTGACGGAACACGTGGGTGGAGTGTGGTGCAGGAGGAGGCTCGTGTCGGCCAAGTGACGGGAACCACGTGACCACGAGGAGGAGGCTGGTGTCGGCCAAGTGACGGAACCACGTGGAGGAGGAGGCTCGTGTCGGCCAAGTGACGGAACCACGTGGAGGAGGAGGTTAATACGTGGACCACAGGAGGAGGACCTAGAACCACGTGGAGGAGAGGCTCTTGGGTCGGAACCAAGTGACTGAAACGTGTGGGAGGCTCGTGTCGGCCAAGTCTCGTGGGCCAAGAACCACGTGGGAGGAGGCTCGTGTCGGCCAAGTGACGGAACCACGTGGAGGAGGAGGCTCGTGTCGGCCAAGTGACGGAACCACGTGTAGGAGGTGGCTCGTGTCGGCCAAGTGACGGAACCACGTGGAGGAGGAGGCTCGTGTCGGCCAAGTGACGGAACCACGTGGAGGAGGAGGCTCGTGTCGGCCAAGTGACGGAACCACGTGGAGCTGTAGAGGACTCTGATTGACCTGACCTGCACTAGAGCACTTGCCTCGTGCATACAGCCGTCACGTCAAACTTGAAATAAGCAAATACTACTCAGCATTTATAGTTAACATATGAACTTGAGCAAAATGTCGACTGTGTGGGGAGACCCGTGACCCCCACCGGCAGACCTATGTACGTCCTAAGAAAATTACCATTGATTCAGGAATTGTTTACCAATTCCCTTAAGATTAACCTTGAGGCTAAAAAGTCTATTTAGTGTATTTAACTATTTCTGCATCTCGGTAACCGATTGACATAGAGAGAAGGGTCAAATATATTTTTTAGCTAAATCCACTTATGCTAGTAAAAATTTAATTCTAACAAATGGATCCCTCTTTGGATGGACTGAACCAACTGGTTGTCGATTGTACATTTAGATGTACGGTATATACCCAATTTCAAACTAATTGGATTTTTTTATTAAGTGTTATCGTTGTCAGTAACACTTGTGTATAATGATTCAAATGCATAATACTTTGGCCTCTGAGAACCCGGTTCTAGGTCTTGTCATGACGACCACGGTAATAGATATATTTTCCTATAGAAAAATCGCTAAAACTGTTAATGGATCATCACAATAAACTATGAAACCTTTATCTCAAATTATAGTATTGTTGTACTAAAGCTAGTTTTACACGAAGCACACAGCTCTCCTATAAAGTCAAAAGTTGACACTGGAGATCTGCTATAATATAGCAGATTTAAGCATATTTTTTCTGCTATATAGTAGAAAACTTGCCATCCAAATTTTTCGTTAAACATTAAAGGGAATCAGAGAGACCTATAGCTAGCTCTGATACATATAACTCTGTAAGTGAACTTTTGTTTGTAGGAAAGCTATATCTAGCTGACGGAGCTATATAAACTATTTTTTTTATTTTGCTCTGGACATAGCTGAGCTATATAGCTCTCCAGCTGTGTTACCAGTGTAAGCCCAGTTTTATATGCACTTTTAACACCATTATCTTATTATAAGAGTTTCGTTTTATGTTATGAGATCTATTAAATTTCATGCTTGAACGCAGTATGTCAGTCGGAACGAAACTCATTTCGTGGTGAATTGATGGAATCACCGTACACTGATTCCACATTCGTGGTTACAACATATTAAGTTAAGTTTGGTAAGTTGTACCTCTTTCAAATTATTCCTCAATCTTTCTGTTCATTACAATAGTTATGCAGGAAAAACTCTTTTAGTTTAATTTTAAAAATATCTTGCGAAATCCGGACGCTTTCGGTTGATTTTTGTATTTATTAAGATTAAAATGTAAACATGGGGAAATAATTTCGTCAATACTTCATAATATAACGGTATCACAACTGTAGTTGAACATATTTATCACATAGAAGGCGAAGTCTAGAGTAGCGGACAGAAACTCTGCAACTTCCTGGTGTATCAAGATGTTTTTGTGCTTAAACGATTAGATGTAGTATAATTGGAAGAATTTCTAATATTTAAATTATTATCATTTATAAACATGCTGTTTATATGATTCTGTTTTGACATTAAATGTTTAAAGCAGCTCATGAGTTTAAACATAAAACAATTAATTACTGTAGTTTATTTTTCTGCTATGTTACATGAATCGCACGAGAACAACACATTTTCAAAAAGGGATATCTTTATTTCGAGCTGCAAAATGTAAAATTTGGTTAAACTGTCAGAATATCGATGATAATCCAGTGAAAGATACTTTGATATATTGAAGACATTTGTTTAGATTGTTTCGAAAAATCTTGGCTTGTTGCCCAAGTGCCTTGAGTGATTATTTGGATCAAGGTCACACGGGCCATGTGCCATTGTTGATGTTGCATATTCACCCATGTATCAATTGTGTCTTACAAACTACTTTGTATCAGTTCATTGCATATGAAGTTTCATATCGCCAAAAATTCATTTTATGGGGAGCGTAAAATACTCGTCTTGGATTTGACGGTATAAATGTAAATATAAAAAAAGTAATTGCTGTATGAATATGAATATTTGTTATAAATTTGCTGATCAAAAACTAATTCTGTGTTTTTTTTCTCGTAACTCTAATATATCAGTTAGTTGTAGGCCTACTCGAATATGAACTAGCAGGCTTAGAGAAAATGAATTTTTCATCGTTATTTTACCCCGCTTTTAACTTGTAAGTTAGTTTACAGTGATATCGCAGGAGTAAACTTTTTTGTAGGTGAATTTGTTTTAGAGAAACAGTGAGAAGAAGGTCACGGGTGAAATATTAAATAAAAAAATAATTCGCTTGCTGGGTGCGCTCCCCAATACCTATACAAGATCTATATTTTAAAACTATTTTGCTGAAAACGTGGTAATTTTATTAAAAGTGGCTAGCGATTTCAATATATTGTTTCAATTGTATTACTTTTACGAATATTTTTTAAGTTTTAATGACAAATTGATTTTCTGTGTAATTTTGTTTTTGTGGTTTTTACAACTAGACAAGATAAATTATTTTCCAATATTATTATGACTTATGATTCCAATACACGTATATCGTAGAAAAAAGACAAAGGAATAAATATTTTCTGGGGTTTTTTACTAAAAATTACAATTACAGTCCAATACAGTCCTCTTTTTCATTAATTTAAAAATTCTTTTTAAATTAAGACCTTTTAAAATGAGCAGATAAACCTAATTAATTTTAATTGGTTTTTCTTACTGTAATGCCTAATTATACGTTAGTTTGAATTTTATATATAATATTGTGGGAGGATTCTAGATCATTAAATCAATTCCACTCATCACGCTCATATTCGCCTCATAGGCCTATTACCCACCAGAGTGGGATGGTGTCTTGAATATTTAGATTTAGATTATTGAAATGTAAACCTACCCAGGTAGGTATTTTAAGCCAAGTATGAATGAGAAATGAGTGTAGGATAATTGTGGCGCGATCTTGTAGTCTTGTTACTGACTAAGGCTGACATGTTCCTTAGACAGTACTGTTAATTAATAGCCCAACAGTCAATGACATCTAATGGACCTACAGTTTAACTTGGAATCCGAACCACTGCCTCTGAATTATGAACTGGTCTAATTATGAGGATGGTCTTTGCGGATTAACGCAGTATTCAATAGTGCGGACGTTAATCCACACAAGAGAACACCACATCCACCGACCATCGCTCACAACTATCCACAATTCGTGACTCCAAGTAGCTGGATTACAGATGACGCCACCGTCCCAGTCATATAAACATGACATTGTTATTACATCTTACAATATGGGTATTTCATTATCATTCTTGCATTACTATAAAACGCGGTTGGGTAACTATAAAGATAGTCCTTACTCAGTGTCGAAATAATAAAAGTAAATATACAAATTATATATCTATAAATATTTTCATATTCAACCAAAAATTATAGGCTTTCACTTGAAAAATTACGATTTATTTTATTTTTCAGAGCCCTCAAAGCCCAAAGCCATGGGAAGGTACATTGGATGCAACCAAACCTGGAAATCAATGTTTACAACCTATTCACATGGTTCAGCACCGCAAAGGGGAAATAATAGGCGACGAAGATTGTTTATTCCTAAATGTTTACACTCATAAGGTAAGTTAATAATGCAGTACCAAGGATCATTCAACACAATCACAATAGATGTAAGTGAGTGACTAATGGGAGTTTTGCGACTGCGGGTTAGTGAACGTAGGCCGACGATTTCATCCACTATCTTTTCTAATGTTTTGCGTTCAGGAGGTTGTTAGGCAATCCCTAATTCTCTCATTGGGTTACGGTATGGTCGGTATGTCATTAGGCCCTATGTCTGTGAACGACTGAACGCAGATTACCCATCTTAAGATTTTTGTGTTTAATACCTGTACACTGGATACACTGTAGTTCATGGAAAACTCAGGTATCTAGACCCTGTAATACGAGAATATATGGAGACCTCAAAAATGGAAGAATTTGCATACCGGTCAGACACCGCCTGCAGCAATCCCTTCATGTAGGCCTATTGGATTAAGAATGTAATGTCTGGCAGTATAGTTTAAAGGTACAGGCGGTAAATGTATAAATTTAGCAAATGTAACTTAGTTCATCTATACATATCGGCCATAATAATTATTAAATTATAATTAATATTTAATTATTAAATATTATAGTGTTCCTGCTGTCGAAATGTGTGCATGTGCACACATTTTTGGTGTTATAATATTTTTACCATGTTTTAAGTAAAATCAATGTTTAATTTTTAAAGACAAATTTAAGACTGAGGTTTCTTGTGAAATTTTTTCCTTGTATAGTAAAATTAGATTCGATTAGATTATTGAAATGGCGTCTGTACCACAAGGTTGGTATTTTAAGCTAGGTATGAATGAGAAATGATTGTACGATGATTGTGGCGCTATCTTGTGGTCTTTTTACTCACTAAGACTGATGTACCTTAGACAGAACTGTCAATTAATAGCCCAACAGTCAATGGCATATCTAAGGGACCTACAGTTTAACGTGGGATCCCAACCACGTGCCTCTGAATTACTAACTGGTCTAGTTATGAGAATGTTCTTTGCGAATTAACGTAGTATTCAATAGTGCAGACGTTAATCTACAAAAGACTACACTACACCCATCGACCATTGCGCACAACCATCCACAATTCACGACCTCCAAGAAGGTGGATTACAGGACGACGCCGCCGTCCCAGTCCTTGAATTCTAGAGCATACTATTATGGAATCCTTGGCTTTAGAGGGCATGATCCTAGAGCAGCCGCAGTGGGCTCCCAGCACACTGAAACGTCACATCCTGCCCTGTCATATTCTATAAAAATAAGCCTCAAATTTAGCAACTTTATACCTAAATCTTTATTATATACGACCCTTTCCAAACCAGTAATTAAAAATATATTTTTCTTACTTAATTCATATTATGTGGAGAGTTCTAGATACTGGGTTTACATTCATATTCATAGTGTTTAACATTATCAACTAAAAGCATATTGTGAATTCTATTTTTCTCCTAAGGCAATGTATCTAGTTCACAATCAATATGTTATTGAATATTGTTAGCATTTGGTATATTTGGGTATTCAACTCATCTTATGTCAAAAAGTAATTCCTTGAAACTTAAACCAAATTAGTAAAGAGAATGAGATATAGTAGGGGCCTGTGCAAACCATCAACTTTTATTCTGTCTTATATGCCTGACACCATGGCCTTAGAGTCTCTGTGGTCCAGTAAAAAGAAGCAGGTCCTCCTTAAAATGTGGTGGTAATGTTCCAAAAGCAAGTCAAACAAATCTACCAGTAATTGAAGATGCCATTAGACTAGCCAGATACATATTAATATTAATACCAAGATGTTAAAAGAGATTAACTAGGAATTAAACATGCATGTTATTATACTTACAGCCTTCCAACATTACAAAATCTCCAGTTCTGTTTTACATCCATGGAGGGGGGTTTATGGAGGGAAGAGGAGACCAGTACCAGCCCCACTTCCTGTTGGATAAAGATATCATACTTGTCACTCTCAACTACCGCTTGGGACCATTGGGTATGTTTATGTTAATATCTAAGACAATGAACTTATCAAATCCTTCAGAATCAAACTTCTTCTATAGAAGAACTGAAGTATTAGGCGACCCCTAAAGCACCTAAAGGATTAGCAAAGCCGTCAAAGTCACTTATACCTGTGTAATACTGCATAATAATTGGAAGAAAGGATTCATAAGGATGTGAAAGGGTGTAAACACTCTAGTAGAATTCATACTCCTACTCAGCAACCCCCCCTATCCACTGTTAAAAGAAAAAGTCTAGTCTAAGAAGCCCTTAACCCTAGAAATGGCAAAGTCGTAATTTATGACGCATTTACATATTCAATGAGAATTGGCAGGTCGAGGCATCTGTCCTGAGTTTAGTGTACTTGTTAAACACAATCTACGGATGTCTTGTCAACAACGAAATTCTCATTACACGAGCCTGCCCCGGCAGGTCTAACCAGTAGAGTTTCTACTCCATACTGATTGGTCGATCAATGTATGACAACTAACGTTCTAGCATTGAGTGCTAATTTTTAGACCATGAGCAATCCCAATTTGCTTCAAATTTTTGGTAAAGCGGAGAGGGGGGCCACCTAAATAAAGTGAAGGCTTGGGTGGAAGTTAAGCATATTGTAGGCTTAATTTTGCTAACCTGTTTGCTTTTTGAGAGTGGTTAAGGGGGCATGTTTTAAGCTTTTTTTGTTTAAACTTTGATATTTCAAGAAGATATTAGTAATTATTTTTATGTTACAGTTAAGAGTAAAAAGCTTGCCACTTCTAGGGTTAATTTTTTATTTGAGGGTACATGATTTAGGACAGTATACCCTCCCACCAAACTCTGAGAACACGCCCAGTGATCATCCTTCTTTCAGGGCACTCATAGCTCCTAGGACAGTAAAGAGATACAGTTTTCCTTTCCACGAGGAATCTGGTCAGACTGAGTGTTAAGGCTCAGCTGGGAGTTAATGTAGCCCCCAGGAGAGACAAGAAGGAATCAAGGACACATCAGTGAGTTTTTTTTACTGAACTTAATTTTGATCTCTATACAAGTAAAAGCTAATCAAAGAGCAGGCTAGGGATCATAATATAATTGGCCACTTACAGTTGTAATGTAGTCAATATTTTATTCTTTGTTTTATTTCGATCCTCAACATTTCCTCAGGTATTTGGTTGTAGGTTTCTTATCCCTGGAGGATCCTGAAATGCCAGGTAACAATGGTTTGAAGGATCAGGCTCTTGCACTGAGATGGGTAAGAGATAACATCGCTCAGTTCGGAGGAGATCCAAACTCGGTCACTATTTCTGGTGAGAGTGCAGGAGGGGCTAGCGTCCACTTCCATATGTTATCACCACTCAGCAAAGGTAAGCTTTGAGGGTTTAATAGTTTTCTAGTCTAATTAGTTTAATAGATTTGAGTAATATATGGTTAAAACAAGTTTTTTACGGACTCTCTTGTTTTAGCACACATATTGACAAAATCACTCACCTTATCAGCGGGATTTATAAATCTTGTTGATTCTTGATTCTAAATTTTCTTAAAATATAAGATATAATATAAGATTCCTTTATTTAATCTAAGTCAGTTATCTGCCACATTAATCCATATCCACAAGTGTGGATAAAGCAAGGGTGAAGCATCAAGCATTAAGCATTTAGTGAAGCATTATTGGTGACACCAATACATGCTGATGGCGACCCGTCCAACAACAGAATTGAAACAACAGCAGGCTTTTAATCTACATATTAAATACACTTCCCTTCCAAATATCAACTTTTTCCATCTATAGTATCTATAGTAGAACCTGTCATATCCGACCTCCCGATATTTGACTCCCCCGATAACCAACCGTTCCATCCGTCTCTTTATCTATATTTCCCATGCTCCCATCATTGCCGAGCCTGACAAAACATAGAACATTTATTCTATTATGTATAAATATTATTATTTTGCAGTTATTATACACGTCTTCATGTTTTAGCGAATTTCCCATAGGGAAGAAGCTATTACCGTAGGTCTCATGGTAAGACTTAAGCCCGGGACCATGTTATTTTTTCTTCTTTAGATGCCCAGAGACCAAAAACAAACAATAGTCATTAAAATTTATATATATATATATGTGTCTGTGAACACGATAACTCTCGTAAAAATGGTCCGATCGAGACCAAATTTGGTAGAGACGTGTATTCCTACAAATGCTCGGACAAGTTCGTAAACCAGACATATCGTTCAATGGGAACGAGTAGTTTGGGGGGGTTTTGTACCCCAAAATGGGGTTTTTTGCGTATTTCACGTGTAATTTTTAAAAGTTTCTATTTTTATATTTCATTATTGGAATCAGCTTAAAAAACTACACAATTAAGTTCCTTAAAGTTTTCTCTATCTACAACGGTTACCGAGATATTAAAAATCTAAACACAGTACGTTGTATTGTGGGGCTCCAATGTTAATCTTATGGAGGATAGGGAAAGATCAATATTACCCATATTAATCAATATTTTTGGATAGAATTTGATATTTAGCTTCATGTGGTTGAGATCCATACATTTATGCTTAAAAATCATAGTTTATGTGTTTATCATGGCAGCAAACCTGCATACTCTTTTCCCTATGTTAATCATATAGGGAATAGGCAAACTCCTTTATTTATGGACAGATGTTGATGAAAGTTGGTATAAATGTTAAAAATAAAAATTGTTTATGGTAGAAATGCCTACTTTCAGTGTTCCTCACAGCAGCGAACCTGCACACTCTTTCCCATGTTAATTTTATGGAGAATAGGCAAATAATTCTCATATTTATTGACAGATTTTTATAAAACTTGTCAAATATTATTATTATATTATTGATATGGAAATTCGCTGAGTACGCAGGTCTGCTGCGACGGGGGTATTAATTGATGTAACATAGGTACATTAAGGTATATTACAATGATGCATAGCTATTTTTCTTCATAGGAAATGGGTTTAATTTTCTCCTCTTTCCGACTTCCGACTTTTGGGCCGTTTCCGACAATGGTCCCATGATTGAATATGGAAAGTTTTACTGTAGTACAAACAGTATGGGTATGTTACTGAATCGTTTACTCATGTAAAGTCTAGATATTGATGCCCCATCTTGATTTGTAGGTCTGTTCCACCGAGCCATCGCACATAGTGGCACTGCCTACTGTCCGTGGGCGTGGAGCGCGCCGGGGCAGCAACGTCTCACAGGTGAGAGGTTCGCAGCAGAACTTGGCTGCAACCACCACGACACCCGAGACACGCTGGAGTGCTTGCGTGACATACCAGGTTATGTGCTAGCCGACATCGCACAGACCTTACATGTAAGTTATCTTTAGTTCATTTTTATTAACCACTAAATTACTTCCCCTGAAATATATTTTGTGAAACTTATATATCCTAGATAAATATTTCATAAAATACATCATACTCAACTTAAACTACCCACTAGAGTGGGTGGGTCTATTATTTATGAGCATGAATATTCATATCAGAACAAATTAAGAATATTTCTCAATCAACTATCTGTCAATTGTTACCATTACACTCAACCCCATATAACATTTGTATCAAGACTTCAACCACAGTCTATAAAGGACGGTCACATTTTAATAAATACAAATTTGACACTAACAATGCAAGTGTTAAGCGAGCTCAAACATTTGTTGACGTTAAATGGTGTTTTGTAAACAAATCTGGTTAGTTTTGTTTTTAATTATAAAGTTAATTCAACTTAATCTGTATTTTATAATCAATATAACACACATAAATATTTCCTTCATCCTACACTAACTTCCAAATGGATTTGACATGCTTTTAAACACACTTTTTTTGGTAATATCAATGCCTACACCTTGATATTGACTTTAATTTTTAACTATTTTTATGTAGAGATCAGTCGTAGCGGACAGCTTAATATGCAGGACAAGAAATTCATAAATAGAAAACTTTACATAAATTCTTTTAAATAAAAAATACAACTATTTTTAATTTGGACATATTGATAAAACTTGAAAATTCTGAGGCCAGCTATATAAATAAAAATTTTCTCAAAGGTATATTTATGATCTCTTAAAAATAATTGCCTATTCAAAACTCCATTTTAGTACATTTGGTCAACATAACATTTTTACCTACTATGTATATTTTTACAATCCATTTTTAAGGAATTAAGGAAATAAAGTTGAGTTTCTATGCATTAATGAAATTGATCAATTAATTTCTCTATTAATTCAGATTATCTGCGATTTTAGCTATACAACTCTGAGTTTTAAAATCAAGAAAAATGTTAAATGCAGTAACTTACAGCTCTAACTTGTCTTAAAGTTTGTGATAAAGTAGTTTTAAGTGCTGAGTAGGTATTTTGAGAATTTGCAAAATGCCCTCTGCACAGTTAGATTAGGGACATCAATATTCTATATAGCAATAATTAGAAATACTTGATTATGAAATATAATTTGAATTATTGCCAGCAAAAAAACTATAATGCAAAATCAGATGAATGAGTTAGCTGACTGATGCATAATGAAAAATCACTAGCAGGCAATATAGCACAACAAAGTTTATCTTTTATCATCGCATTATTGCAATATTCACTTATTACTAACACATAGCAATGATACTAACATAAATTGAACTCGTTTGAATACTAACTAGTATAAAATCAAGAGCAAACTAACAAAACTCATAATGACTATTCCATTCACTATTGAGGTTGTTTCAGACGTAGTCAAAAGAGCTACTACAGTAACATCAACAACTTCCGTAGTAGATTGAGTCTAAGTTAACAGCAATAAGAGAAAGAAACCAAGTTTGACAAATAATTTGAAAATGTCTCTCCATCACCGAAACAGTATGTTTTAGAGAATCATTGGTAGATTTAACTTATTAATTATTATGTTTGAGGAGTAATATGTAATATTTTTTAAACACTCATTGAAGAAAATGTTATTTAGTGTGTGTCGTTCAGGACTGGCACCTGGATCCCGTTGTTCCGTTCACCCCTGTCGCAGAGCCGGAGGGTGTTGAGGGAGCGTTTCTGACATCTGACCCTTGGAATCTAACTTCTGACATCCCTCTCATAGCGGGACTAATGTCTCACGAGGCCACTTTCAGAGTTAAAAGTAAGATATAATTAATTATTCAAGTTACAGTAACCCTTAAATAATTGAGCACTTCACTTCAACTTCAGGGAAGTTGAAGTAGTTGAAGTGATTTTAGGAATATCAATATCAGTCATCTCTTTCATCCAATCATTCTTGTTCTTCCTGACGGTTTCACTAAAAAAAATTGAGTCTATCCTGTGAGGCAACTACTGTAGCTCAATGGAGCTATTTGTCAATGAACCTTCACTCGAAGGGGGGGTGGAAAGGATGATACGTTTGGGTATATCAGTTTTGAATGTCCCACAATAACAAATACCCCCATCGCAGCAGACCAGCGAACTCAGCGAAATTCCAAATCAATAATATAATAACAATAATATATGATAAGATTGATCCAAATCTGTCGATAAACATGAGAATTATTTGCCTATTTTCCATAAGATTAACATGGGAAAGATTGTGCAGGTTTGCTGCAGTGAGAAACACTGGAAGTAGGTATTTCTGCCATAAACCATATTTTTATTTTTAACATCTATACCACCTTTCATCAACATCTGTCCATAAATAAAAAGGTTAGCCTATTCCCTATATGATAACATGGGAAAAGAGTATGCTGGTTTGCTGCTGTGAGGAAAATTGAAAGTAGGCATTTCTAAAATAAACAATTTTTATTTTGACCATTTATACGAGTTTCATAAACATCTGTCCATAAATAAACGAGTTTGTCTATTTCCTCTATGATTAACATGGGAAAATAGTATGCAGGTTAGCTGCCATGATAAACACATAAACTATGATTTTTAAGCATAAATGGATTTTTACAGTTATATAAAATCATGTTAAGTACAATCATATAAAATCTCTTTATATGAAACCAAGGATCAATTATTCCACTTTTTAAGATTACACATATGTAATTATTAATAGAAATTATTTATCTTTTCAATATCCTTTATAGTTCAACAGTGTCAACTACAACAACAGTCAACAACAGTTGTGTTTCGTGACAACAGTCACATCATCATGTCATCCTCTACTACCGATTCTTTTTACTATAATTCAGCTACTTGGAAGTCATGAATTGTGGATAGTTGTGAGCGATGGTCGGTGGGTGTAGTGTTCTCTTGTGTGGACGACCGTAGTATTGAATACTACTTTAATCTGCAAAGACCATTTTCACCATTATAGACCAGTTGGTAATTCAGAGGATGTGGTTCAGACTCCATGTTAAACTGTAGGTCCCTTACATTGACTATTGGGTTATTGATTAACAGTTCTGTCTAAGGAACATGTCGGCCTTAGTCAATAACAAGACCACAAGATCATGTCACAATCATCTACACTTATTTACCTTTGGTAGGTCGCCATTTCAAATTAATCTAATCTAATATATTTACATATGTACATACTTTTTATACTGAAATTACGGCTTTCCGACGATCAACACATTTAACCACGCCAAAAAATTAAAATTAATGTGATCTCTTCGCCAGAAAGACATACTAAAGTAACTAATTCATAATTAGTCATAATTTACTGTTTATAGCAGTTTACATGTCTGGTTTAGAGTTTATTTTTACCTGTAGAATACAGGGTTTGTCCGGATAATAGGAATTTTTTTTATTATTAAGACAATCGTTTAAATTCTTTAAAAACTTTCAAAGTAGGCTCCTTCTGCATCGATGCAGCGTGATTTTCTAGCATTGGAGGCATCTCGGAAGGCATTCTCCGGAACAGCCTTGAGAACCGCGGTGCAAGCTGCTTAGATCCCCTCTGTCATGGTGCAACTTCAGCGATGTCTTGTCAGACCCGATCGACCCTTCACTTGTGCCTCTTGAGCACTTCCATGCAAAACCAGCATTGGTGGTTTGTCCAGGAAGAACAAATTCATGGAGCGTGATGCTTTTTATGTCAAAAAATAAACACCATTTAACAACAACATAAACAATAAACATCATTTACACTTGATAATGGGTTTGATTGTAATGATAAAGGGTGTTTTTAACTGGAAAGACTTTTGTCTCTATAGCAAATGACTAGCATTACTTTTAACCATACAGATGACAGTAAACACATATTTATGAAATATTTGACAAACATGATATTCTGATCCTTTTCATCTGACATATAGTTTATTTTGTGCTCAGTGTTTGATAAGGCCAAGATTATTGAGCTGAACGATGACTTTGAGATGCTCGGGCCACTGACTCTGCTCTTTCGAGCGACAGCAGATGACCCGGTTCACACAGCATTCTCCATCAAGAAGTTCTACTTTCTTGACGGAGACATCACTCCCGAAGCAGAGGAAGGGCTGCTTCATGTAAGTTCTGAGATCACTATTAACTTATAACCATCAGTGTTGTAATTCTTTCTTCCAATATTTCTATTAAAATCAGAGCACTAATGAATTTGTTCAAGATTTCAATCTAAAAACTGTCATTTTGTACCTTCTTATTTAAAGACAGTCTACAGTCTTTTATAACTCACCTTTGATTTTTATGACTTTATTTATTAAATTTTGTGATTTGTCTTTAATAAATTTTAATTAATGCTAATATTTACTAATATTTTAATTGACAAATATTTTGTATAGAAATTTACAATTTAAAAACGTTTGTATTTACTTCCCTGTGGGAAATAGGTTAGATCATGGATAAGTCTAAAGGGAATGTTTTTTAAGATTATCTAAATAACAGCTGTTCTTATAACCAAACTATGGCATCACTAAACATGACTTCACTAACCAAATAACGTCACTGCTGTTTCAAATTTTGAAACAGCAGAGGTCCTACCTCCTCCCCCCTTCCCACAGAGGTCCTACCTTCCTTATTCTGGCAGGATACACTCTTAAGAAACCATTCTATAGTTCCAGAGCACAATGCATTATTGTGTGTTTATAAATTTAAATACCCCAGTAACTGTGAGAAAACTAAGTAAAAGTGACTAATCAATAAAGAATGTATTATTCTTTTAATATAAATGATACAAGAGATTGGAATTTTTACAAATTATTCTTTTAAAAAATTGATTCCACTATTTGAGTTATTCCATACAATATGGCAAGATTAAGTTACTATACAGTGTTCGCAGGCCTCATTCTTAGTATATAAACAAGATCATTGAATTCTTAAAATTAGTTTTATAATGGAAAACCTACTGTGTTTTGAAAATTATTCTTTTCATGATAAATCTCTTGTTCAGAAGTCCAATTGAATTAAACCTTACTTAACTTTCAAAATAACTCCAAGCAAGGCTTAAAAATTATTATACTTTAGCAGAAAAGCTGTTAACTATGTCTATAAATGATACGAAAGCATCGAATTATTAATTGCAGTCAATCTCTACCATAATTTAAGTTTAAGCCCTAGCTTTGACTTACATTATATAATTGAATGTAGATGTACTCAGACGCCTGGTTTGTATATCCTGTGCTTGAATCATTCCGGAGACACAAGGGGACGAAGTACTTTTACCACTTCGCATACAGGGGTGCCAACTCCATTGTTCCTGATTATCCAGGTGAGGTTCATACAACTGTGGAGTTCATGACTTTCAATATGTCAAATAATACATTCAAAAAAACATCTCATTATTCACATCATCATTACTGTACTTACATAATCTTACTCTCATTTCTCATTCATACTTAAAATACGTACCTTGGTAGGATGCTATTTCATTTAAAAGTATTAAAATATTAAAAGTTTAAAGCAGGATTATCCAAAATTATATATTTTAAAACATGCTCTTTTGATTTCTTAAGTTTACAATGTGTGGAGTTAATTGAGATTGAGCATGAAATTTCAGATGTCAAACCGACTGTCTGTTTTGTAGGCTCTTTTATGTGACCCTTTGAAAATACAATATTTCTCATATTTTGCTTTGTATGGTACGGATACAGGAAGGAAGCAAAAAATACAAACTATCCTTACAAAATGGACTTGAAATCCTATATCTGAGCAAGCCTGATTTACAATTGGTCTGGTAGTCTATCCAATCTCACACACCTTCGGGGGTCGCAGAGCATTCACAGAAAAAAGTAAAAAGCTATATAGTATAGCTATATTTTTTCCAGCATTAAATAGTTTTACCAACCAATATTTCCATACTTATAAATTTTGTAGCCATATATTTGTGTGCCCTTGTGTGTGTATTTATTGGTTTTTGTCGCACATAGTATGGTGATTTTTCTTTGTTGTTCAGAGTTTGCCTCAAATCACAGTTTTTTTCCTGCAAGATATATCAGTTCTGTGGGTATACGTAAAATGAGTACCGTATAGTTATAGTAATTGAGCTATATGAGTAAAATTAATCAAGATTCATAAAATAATATTATAGACTTACCACATAACTCGTATATGGCCTTGCTATTGTTAGGATTAAGCATAGTAGTGACCTACCAAGGTTTTTTACTGCCCCAGTGTGGCGTAATATATTACACTATCGGATTTTACCTTAATTGATCTCTGGTAATATTTACCTCCAACCTAGATGGTTTGTTATCCCTGCAGTACAACATGACAGACCTCAGACTGTCTGAACGTTTACAAACAAGTGGAGGTACAAAATTCTGTACACATTCCTTAAAATAGCGTGGGCTGTCATCATATAATTAGTCTATGTGATAATATTCTAATGTAGTTTAGATTTTAAAAATTACCATACAATAATTTCATTAGAGACTATTATTTTATTTTATACATTTTACACATATTTTCACTATTGCAGGAGTAAGTCATTTTGACGATATGCAGTATTTATTCAAGCTGGATGATTACTTCATCAAAGGTTACGGTCAGTACAATGAGACAGCAGAGGATACAAAGTTTTCAGTGAAGTTAGTGGAGCTGTGGACAAATTTCGTCATACATGGGTAATTTATTGTTCATTTCAATTACGTACAATAAACCTTTGATATTTCAACACCATATTTATCAACATAGACTCAGCTGTAAAGTAAAAAATTATTGACTGAAAATATTACGATTTAGTGACCATATTGTCAAACATTGATAGTTCTTTCCTTTTCGCTGAGCTTCCCTAAAGCGGCCCATACACTAACATGTGCATTGCCCACCGTCCAAGCATGAAACAAAAATGTGCCAGTGTGTGAAGGCCTCCGTGCTAAGCACGCTGTACGTTGCACGATGGCAATCTAGTCAGGTTTGATTTTCGGCGTGCCGTGCCATCCTTCTGTGCCAACTTGCTAGTATGTGGGCCAGTCTCAAACCACGTGCTGAGAGTGAAACAGTTTTACCTAACTACATAAAGGGGCGGAACAAAGTTCCTGTAGCAAACCAGCCATGTGGCTTTTTGCGCACCCCTGTTGATTGAATGTCTCATGGACCTTCCAAGTTTAAAAAAATGATGAACTGCCGTAGTCTCCCATCCAGCTCCTCCCGGGGAAGGTGACAACCCCTCTCCATGACGCCGAGAGTGGCAGCTCTCACCCCAGCAAGCCCGGTGCAGTCATACAGCAGATGATCAGCAGTCTCCTCGGACTGCCCACACTTCCTGCAGATTGGGTCTAAACAGTTTTTAGGTTATATTTTGTTGGCTCTTGAGTTGATTGTCTTTTACCATGAGTGCAGATGCCCAAGTTTTTTTCCCTCCAAATTTCTTGCCATTGTTTATTGATGCGTATAGAAATCACCATTGTTTGTAGTGAGTTTTTTCACACATTTGAGTGTTTGTTTCACGCAAGTTTTTTAACAGTCTCACGTTTGAGTACTTTTCTCTCTCCTTTAACCAATTTTTAGACCATACTTGCCTTCTTTTCTTCCTCACTTCACCATCTTCATGAATCGCACTAATCAATAATACTGCTAACGCTTTAATTTTCGTTACAGCAGGCATACTATATAGTAGTTTAACACAGAAAATCACTGATGATAACACTTTTAGCATGTCACGGAGCGGACTGAATTAATAGTGTGTTGCGCATGGCGTGCCATGCAAAGCATAGCGTGCCAATAAGCAAAACTACATGGCATGCAATGCACGTGTTATGTATGGGCCGCTTAATACCCTAACTATTTCTACCTCCATTATCTTTTACTGCTCTTGAGTTGGCAAAAGGCTAAGTTTCAGTACATTTGAAAAAATGTTGTTGAGGCGAGGTCAGATTCACATAGTTCATATTCAGTAGTTTTTTTTGCTGTTTTTTATGGATATTGAACAAAAATGACAAATTTGATATTTAATGATGGACAAGACATTAGATCTGTTACAAAATTATGGGGCTAAAAGTAAAAAGCAGAAACAAAGTATAATGAATGACTTGTTCAATTGATGGTAATCAAGTAAAAAATATATTAAGACTAAAGTCGATGACCCTATGAAAAAATATTCTATATTCCTGCTGCTAAACTTTGTTATTTTATAAATCGAGTCCCTGGAGTCCACGTGTTGAAATTTTTAAGGTTTACTGTTTTTGAATCCACCCAACACTTATATTTTTATAGTCTCTTCAGATATTTGTTACATAATGGGATTTTCAGGATTGAGGAGGAACTATCAAGGTATTTCAGTTTCATTTCTTAATTTTGGCTTTCTGACTTTTGCATCGCAAAAGGTTATGAATGGTTACAACAAAATGAAGTTAATGGTTAATTAACCTTTCGGTTATCTTGTTTGAACAACTATATCCTTACTCAGTGGTACATATTATAAATTTGAGAGATGAAATTTGTGCAGTCCAGGCCTTGGTCCTTCCAGTGTGATCAGTACTGGCATATGTAAATATTGAATTTAGAAAACAAATGTAATCAGATTTAACTTTTAAAAATATTTATAAAAAAGTAAAAATAAATTTAATTATTTCTCAATTTTTTTTGTCAAAGTTCATTGGCATGTTCAGATATCTTATAAAAGTATCTATTACAGCCTTATATATTTTCCTGAAAATAAATCTCTAAATAAGTTGGTAGGAAAAAAGGGACATTTAGTCCTGTGACAATATTATAAAAAACACTTTAAGTTGTTCCGCATACTTTTATAACGTTTTTCATCTTCCTCAAATTGCAATCGTGTTACCAGTTTACAGAGTGAAAATTCTATGCAATATTTTCCCTGAAAGCCTTGGCGTAGTAATGTGTCTGTGTTCTCCCCATACCCAGAATTTATAGAATTTATGTTATTTCTAATTTTTGTATCATTCAAGTTTTTAACTGATGGTTCCCCATGGGGTGGTAAGTATTTTTTTAACCTGTGAGGGGTCGCGTCAAAATTTTACGTCAGTGGTTGCACGTGGTGGATTCAATAATTAGTAATATTAATGAGTAAATACGAAAATTTACTAGAGCAAAATCTCAAGTCATCATAGTCTTTTAGTTGTCACCGTCCTCTCTAGTTGGAGTTTGGTCTTCTGCACAGTTCACACCAATGAAAAAACTGATTGCTCTCTGCATGTCACAAGTGCAAGCATGTTTTCTTACTCTTTCAATTCTTTTTCAACGAAAAAGTCTCAGTCCAAACTCCCGTCAGTGGACGGCACAGGAGGTTCGTCAACAAAACGTTTTCGTCTTCTCATCAAATCGCTCCTGGATTTCATAGGTTTGCTTCCACAAGGTTTACTTCTTCGTCAATACTATCTAATAAATTGTGTTAATAAGTGTTTCCTCCTCCCTGATATCTATATTGGCATGTAAAAGTCACAAAAGCACTTGAATATCACTGGATAAAATAACAAAATCACATAAACTTCACACACTGTGGAATCCTCTGGTACAAGCCGTAAACGGACCCCAGACGAATACCGTGTCACAGAAAAGAGGTGAAGTATAGTCAAGTTGTCAGTGTACTAGAACATTTGAAGGTATACGAAGGGAGAAAACTCACGACCTTGACACTCCAGAGATATTAAACAAAAACAGACAACCCGGTGGAAAAGACAGCGACACGACCCCTCACAGGTTAAAGAATAACATTTTATTACAAATAGGGCCTACTTTTTATTTAGTATTATTAATTGTTTCCTTTGTTTTAGAAAACCCACACTCCCCACATCAGATATATTTTGGGATGAATCAAAAACAGGCACGGAACACCTACATATCAAACAAAGTGGATTTTCTATGGCAGAAGATTTATATAAAGAAAGATATAATTTTTGGCATAAATTATCATTTCGAAAAAAATATTTATCTGGTGAATATCATAAAGATGAATTGTAAAGGTATTCCACAATGATTGTTTTAATAATCTGTTTTAGTATATAATTTAAAAAATTAATTTAGAACAAATAAATAATGTGTTGTTAAATAGCAAAGTCTTTTCTAACCTCTATAGTTCTTGTATTTTAATTTTTATCATTATACGGGAATACTCATGTATAGTATTTTCCTGACAAGCAGATAAAATTATTATGAAATTGTGCAAAATGTATATTAAATATAAAATATCACTCGCTAAATGATAATTTACATAACAATTTATTTTTACTGGATATTTAATATTTTCAACATGGTTTATTTTTGTAAGAAACTTTGAGATTCTTTTCTGCTTTAATTTGGTTATTTACTACTAGAAAACAACATCCATATCACTTGCATAGGAATTTGTTAATCATGTGTGGTTTAACATGGCCAACATGATCGTTGGTTTAGCCATAGTTAACAAATACCTCAAGAAAATAATCGCATATGTTTGTATTTTAATAATTAATTTTAAAAGACTATGATTTGAATCTAAGTTTTGTTATGTTAAGAAACAAATAACTTTGTAACTGAAAATATATTGGAATTCTAAAACTTAAACAATGACACACTCTTACAAACTAATGAAACTAGCATCTGTACATCATGAGTTGCTTCCAAAAACGTTACATTCTTAATGAGATAGTTTGAAAATCACTTATTTATTTGTAAGTTGCTGATCTTTGTAAGGGAGGACCACTGACTGCTACTGGGTGTCCAAAAATGCTTTCCCAGAAGTTCTCTCCGGATAACTTTTACCTGGTACTCTTCTGGGTGTTTCAATTTCATTGTGGCTCGGATTCCATGAAGAATTCAAGTCATATTGTTTTACACATCAATGCATAAAACCTTTGGGAATCGATATAATAATTTCATAGAGTGTAATAATGAAAAACACCTGTTCCAGTTAAACGTACTATAATTTTATGCAGAAGTGAAAGACTCAAATTTGTAAGTGTAGAAAATTATGATGATGCCTTCTATTGAATATTAATTATGATTTTAAATACTGGTACTGCTAATGCAATAGAATTCACCTGGCATTAAAAATTCAATTTTTTCGCAGTAACTAATTATAAATTTTTATTAAAAATATGATTTATTGTTCCTTGGTTTGTAATCTCTTATCGTTTTCAGGGTATTTTGTGCCAGTAGGTTAGTCAACCTTGGTATGTCCTGTAATACAGCTATTTGGAAGTTACGACTTGTGGAAAGTTGTGAGTGATGGTCAGTGGATGTAGTATTATCTGGTGTGGATTAACGTCCGTGCTAGTCCGTGGTATTGAATACTCTGTTAATCCGCTAAGACCATCCTCATAATTAGATCAGTTTGTAATTCAGAGGAAGTGGTACTGTAGGTCCCTTAATTAGATATGCCATTGACTGTTGGGCTATTAATTAAAAGTCCTGTCTAAGGAATATGTCAGCCTTAGTCAGTAACAAGACTACAAGGTTGTGCCACAACCATCTTACAGTCAATTATACTTCAAATCTCATTCATACTTGGCTAAACACCAAACTTGGTTCCTTGGTAGATTCCCATTTCAAATGATAATCAAATCGTAGTCATTGGCTGCTGAGTTTTCAGGGCTGTTCTGTATTATGGTTATATTTACTCATTAATTATATCAACTTATTTATGACATTCAAAATCAGCTGTTATGAAAAATATTTTTGTAGCTATAACACCCAAGAAACACCCATTGAACACATATGATAGTGTATATAAACTGTGTGTAATTAAACTGACAATATTCTTTAATCTTACCATTACAGTCTCCTGCTTGTGTTATGGCTGGTCTCTTCAGGTGTCCTTTTTCATAGTTCAGCTGGTATTACATTTTTTAAATTTTTACTTAAATACAGTTTACCAATATATTTTTTACTTCCAATGGAAATAAGTATAAAACCAATGTTTATCCAAACCAAAACCTAACCAAAACCTACCAAAACCTACTGTCTCAAAAACAGGTTTCATAATATGCATTATAGTATTAGATATCAGATATTAGGTTTATTAGTTATTTTACATTTTATAGGTAGGCTATTTGTTATTTTACATTTTACAGATATTTAGTTATTTTACATAATATGTAAAATAACTAGACAATTGAGTAATATGAAATATCACTTTATTCCAAAACTGGAAAACAAAATAAACAAAAACCAAACATATCATCAAAACAATCTGTTAAGTCAGAACAGCTGATTGTAGCGGAAAGTACATTATATTACTACATGTATCCTTGATGTTGCAAATTTCTTTTAGAGGATCAGATTAATACTGTATATGATTTCCACAAATATATGATTAACCTTGGATTTCCAAAAATATTTATGGTCAAACGTAACCAGCATTACTTCAGTGTAGTATGTTTTACACGAAAAAAGGCAGGGAAAAAGGCAGTACATTTTGCCAGAGGCTTAAACTTACAGTTTGTTCAAACTAAAGTTTAGAATGAGAAGTGTTTGTTATAATGGACTAGGAAAATATATATTTGAATTTCAAAAGTTCCAAACTGTGTATACAAGCTTATTTGGAAAAATAAAAACTTATCTTTTAAACCTAAACTACCTTGTGATTATTTTATTTTTTATATATAGCCTTACCACAATAGTTTTTATTGAACTATACACCATCATTTTGATTTTAAATATATTGGTGTAATCAACTAAATCAGATGGTGCAATGAGATGAGAGAACTTGAATGTACACTGATACTATAACAAACTGACTCATGAAACTACAAGTCAAGTATAATATACTGTATTGTCAATATGATCGAACTAGTAGCACTCAGCTACTGAAAGCTATCAAGGTAGGAGATATTTAGATTGTAGCCCTAATTATAAAAACTAGTGGACTTTTTCAAATAGTTAGTTCAAGTTAGTCAAGTTTATCTTTAGACTAGTATCACCACTTCACTAGTCTAATACCAACTAAAAATTGATCAAATTTCCAATATCCACAAATATATTACTCCTGGATTTGTTTCCAAAAAATATTATAACCTTCTTTTTCACTATAATTATAACTTACATGTGCAGATATCTTGTCTGTGATAAGTGAACATCTATACTAAAAGCTTGTCTGAATTATCCTTCATTATAAATTATATTCCAAATTTATGGAAAGGAAAAGTGATTTATTAATCTAAACACTTTTCCTATGATTAAAAAATTTCTTTAAAATTATTAAATTGTTTATGTCTTGAGTTTCAATCAAATAATTTACTCTTTGCAATTTATATTTATGATTACTTTTCAAAATATTCTCTACTTTAAAATGAATAGCTATTAAAATTATATTTAGATTAGAAAATGTTTATCAGCAATGTGACTTAAGGATGAGGTAAATAATAAAGCAATTTTTAATAACTAACACTAGTTTATTGTGTATTATGTAACTACAACATATACAGCACAATAAGCTAACATTAATTAAAATAAACAAAAATCATGACCAGATAATTTAAAAAATTTAACAAAATAGGAACCAGTCTTAAGAAATAAACATACTGAGATGAAGCGGCTTAGTCAACTTCCTCCACTGTTGGACCACGGTGTGCGCCGCTGTTGAAACCTCCTGGAGCAGCGCCACCCTGTCCTGCGCCATGGAGCTTAGACATGATCGGAGAGCACTGCTTGGTGAGTTCCCGGAGTCGGTGTTCGTACTCCTCCTTGTCCGCCAATGTGTTGTTTTCGAGCCACTGCAGCACTTCCTCACATTCTCGCTTGATGGTATTCTTGTCCGTCTCGCTCAGCTTGTCTCCAGCATCATCGACCGCCTGCTTCACATTGAAGGTGTAACTCTCCAGTTGATTCCTGGCTGAAATCCTCTCCCGCTGTTTATCATCTTCCTCCTTGTACCTCTCCGCTTCCGAGACCATCCTATCTATCTCCTCCTTGCTCAGTCGACCCTTGTTGTTCTGGATCGTGATGTTCTTGGATTTTCCCGAACTGTTATCTTTGGCGGAGACATTCAGGATTCCGTTTGCGTCCAGGTCGAAGGTGACATCGATCTTGGGCACACCTCGAGGTGCGGGCGGGATACCTGTAAGGTCGAACGTTCCCAAGAGGTTGTTGTCCTTGGTCATCGCACGCTCGCCCTCAAACACCTGTATAGTAACTGCCGGCTGGTTGTCCGCATAGGTAGTAAATGTTTGTGTCTGCTTGCACGGGATCCTGGAATTCCTCTCGATGATCTTAGTCATCACCCCACCTGCAGTCTCAATACCGAGGGACAGAGGAGTGACGTCAACAAGCAGAACATCCTGGATAGCTGTGCTCTGATCTCCAGAGAGGATGGCAGCCTGGACTGCAGCACCGTACGCCACAGCCTCGTCTGGGTTGATAGAGAGGTTCAGAGACTTGCCGTTGAAGAAGTTCTGGAGGAGGCTCTGGATCTTTGGGATACGAGTGGAACCTCCCACAAGGACTACATCATGGATAGACGATTTGTCGAGCTTGGCATCATTCAATGCCTTCTCAACGGGTTGTAGTGTGTTACGGAACAGGTCGGAGCAAAGTTCCTCGAAGCGTGCCCTGGAGACCTTGGTGTAAAAGTCGATACCCTCGTAGAGAGCGTCGATCTCGATGCTGGCCTCAGTGCTGGATGACAGGGTTCGCTTGGCTCGCTCTGCCGCTGTCCTCAACCTGCGGATGGCCCTCGGATTGGAGCTGAGGTCCTTGCGAAACTTCCTCTTGAACTCCTCAGCAAAGTGGTTGACCAAGCGGTTGTCAAAGTCCTCACCTCCCAGATGTGTATCTCCTGCTGTAGATTTTACTTCGAAGAGGGAACCTTCATCGATAGTTAGGATGGAAACATCGAATGTACCGCCACCAAGATCAAATATTAACACATTCCTTTCTCCTTTGAGGTTCTTGTCTAAACCATAAGCTAATGCAGCAGCAGTAGGTTCATTAATGATTCGGAGGACATTTAACCCTGCAATGGCCCCCGCATCTTTGGTAGCCTGTCTCTGTGAATCATTGAAGTAGGCAGGAACAGTGATTACTGCATCTCTGACTGTACCACCAAGGTAGGCTTCAGCGGTTTCCTTCATTTTTGTCAGAACCATAGAACTAATTTCTTCTGGGGCAAAAACTTTCTTTTCTCCTTTAAATTCTACTTGGATTTTAGGTTTTCCACAGTCACTAACTATTTTGAATGGCCAATGTTTAATATCTTGCTGAATTTTGGGGTCATCAATTTTTCTACCAATTAGCCTTTTAGCGTCAAAAACTGTGTTTTCTGGGTTCATGGCTACCTGGTTCTTGGCGGCGTCTCCAATCAGCCTCTCGGTGTCGGTGAAGGCTACATAGCTGGGAGTCGTCCTGTTGCCCTGGTCGTTGGCGATGATCTCCACCTTCCCTTGCTGCCACACTCCGACGCAGGAATAGGTTGTTCCCAAGTCGATTCCAATAGCTGGCATTTTTCCTGGCATGATGATCGTTTATGTATAACACACTAACACAGAATAAAATCACTTCAAGCAATCGCACTGAGAAAAAAATACGCACTGGAATAATCGCACTAGTCACTTTGTGTTGCGCTGACTGTTCAAATCTGCCGCTGCCTGGCGAGCGACGTGTATTTATACCCGGCCTTCCCCTTCTCGAAGCTTCTCAGCTGTTCGAGCCGGCGCGCAGCTCTCATTGGTTGGAGAAGTTTCTAGAACTGTTCTCCCATTGGCCGGCCGCGCTGCGCGTATTGATTTCAGGCCATTGTTGCTTCATTCTGGCAATTTCAAACTTCTGGCAGCTTCTTTCTATATTTTCTCTGTGAAGAAAGTAATAATAACGATTAATCTTTACTATTTAAAACTAAATACTATTTCAACCATTATGTAATTTTGTTTTTTATAATAAATCCGAATATTTATTTCATTCATTTTATTCTTGATTGTTCAGACAGCTACTAAGCTGTAACCATCCGAATATTTGTGCCAACAAATTCTGTTGGTTATTTTTTAACCGCAAAAAATAACGCTTATTCGAAAATAAATTTAATTTAAAGGTAAAAATAAAATTAATCGAAAGACAAATTTAGGCTAGTAAAAATTACTGTTATATAAACGAGATACCCAATCACAATATTCACTATGTACATGATTATTTCAACCTAGGCCTAAACATAAAAAAGAACTGATAATATACACGTTAGGGATTTAATTTCATTCTGTGTAAAAATATATATTTTATTCTGTTACAAAACATTGTGTTTGAGTATTAAAGTTTGTTAAGCACTGAATTAGTTTACAGTTTAAAACTATTTAGCAGCTAATAAATGAAAAGAAAATGCATAGGCAAACAATATTTCACTTACAAACCATATGTTATAGACGTACAATCCATTTTGTAATCGTTCACATTAGATTTTAAAGATCTTATACGTAATTGGGTTTATGAGAACATAGTAGGCGTACCTACAAACGAACCTAATTGAATAACGAAAATACAACCCTAAAATACCTTAATCCTTGAAATTAACTGGTTTACATAAATAAAATTGATTCAAAAATATAACTTAACCATAGGCTAAATTGTTATCCTAACTTGATGAATGTAACTAACGATAGAGCAAATTCAAAATACCTCTGTAACAGCAGACCTGCGTACAAGCTAATTTCCATTCATTTAGGAATCAATTAATTGTGATTAGTTAAAATAAACTTGATAATAGTTTACTTAAAGAAATCATCTAAACTTCTTTTACTTTCTTCTCCTCGAGAATAATTAGGAAACGAGTAAGTAGGTTTGCTGCAACGAGAAACAATCAAATTTAGATTTTTGGCGTATATTCTTAGAATTTAACTGCATGAAGCTATAGACTTACATAAATATTTATCACAATTTGTCGAATAATAAGTGATACCGTACAGGCCCCATAATTTTTTATCTTTTTCCTGATTAACATCGGGGCTCCAAAGGACAACGTACTGTTTTAACCGGTATCTACATCTCAGTAACGGATATAAATACAACGAAGATTCAAAATACAGTACTATATTTTATATGTTGCTACTGTACTAAAGATTTAAATTTTAATTAATTATAACACCATAATTTTGTACCCCAACCCCCTACTTTGGGGTACAATAGCCCCCTAAATCGTCCTTCGTACGGACCAATATGTCTGGTTTGAGAGCTCAACCGAAGAAATGTAGGATTTCAAATCAAATTTGGTCTTGATCGAGCTATTTTTAAGTGAGTTTTCAGTTTAAAATTATTTCAGGAGACAAACCGGAAACTGGAGACAAATCTAGAAGTTGTGGGCGAGTTGTAATGACGAACTCGGCTATTTCGCAATCAGCTGATTCACGTGACGTAAACACTCGTGTTTCTTGGCAACTTGCTTTGCTATCACCTGGCACAGCTCTCCATAGATATGAGCGTCATCGCCAGCTCGAATAAAGACTCTACTACAAAAACTATCGAATGCTTTCAATTTTTTGTTTATATCGATACTATGGCTAAACGCGTTACTTAGTATTAAGGGTGGTGATTTTAACACTCCGTTTCTTTTTTAATTGTTTTAAAATCGTGGGTGGTAGGTATAATTCAGTTTTCTATTTGATATTATTGACATTTATATTTTTTTCCTTATTATATTATTATTATATCATGTGAAGCTTTTCATTCGAAATTCGGGCAGAACTCCACTTCATTTCATCCAAACATTTTCAAGTTTGTCGAGGGTTTTCATTGCCTTCAAATCGATGTTTACATCGGGTTGAGAAGCCTGTCTACGTAAAGAAAGATCACGGAAAAGAAAACTTTTCTTTCGATTCGCAACATCACCGAGGCCGAAGAACAGTATCATACAAAACTTATATTTAGGCTAGACGTTGTAGACTACTTGTGATGAAAAGTAATTTTAATCCTAGGAAGGAAAAGAACAGCTTTTGCTCTTCAACACATGTATCTAAAACACGTTTTAAATCAGTATGACGAAAATTACGTGTTTTTGTTTGGGGGGTTTATGGGTAAAATAACCTTAGAATTAAAAAAATTCATAAAATTTAAAAAAATGTCCGAGATAACGTGGTGTTACCTACATACCGAATTTCATGAAATCGGACCAATCTAGTCTTGTCTCTAGGCTTATGAACACCCCCCCACACACACACACATCACACACAGACAGACATCACTCTAAAACCACTTTTTTCGATTCGGGGGGCACTAATTTCTAGGCTTCTGCACATTCCCACACACACATAAACACACATACCCATAGACAGACATCACTCTAAAACCACTAAAATAGATGTATCCCCCAGAAACTCAAATTCGAAAATTCTGACGAAAACAATACTTACTTGCTCCTTATACTACCTTATAGGGGTAGAAAGTAAAATGAATTATTCAAGACATATTTATTGTTATTATTTATTTTATCGACAGTACTTAACTCAATATACATGTTCATATATTTATTTATTTATTATGTGCTGTATTTTGATTTTACAAGCATATAAAAAATCATAATTCTTTATGTTACATCGGAAACTCACCAATACCTTGCCTAAAGGTAACAAAAATCGGGGAAATCCCAAGATTCAATAATCAAAAGTAATTTATTATTTACATAAATGTTAGTAATCGTAAAAATAGTTCAGAAATTACGTTGGGAACCAACAGCGAATTAGATACAACCTGATATTATCTCGTGTCTGGCAACGTCGATCGATAAGAATGGCCAAAGGCTGGCGTATTCTAGAACCTCCGAGTCTTGTTGAGAAAGTTCAGGATTCTGCTCACCTGACCGCCTCATCCTAATTTTATACAACTTAAAATTTCTTGTTCTACCTTTATCTTTGTCTTTTTGACATGAATATGCTCTGGGGGGATGTTGGTGATTTGTAAGATGGAAAATATGTAACAGGTTTCCACAGAAACCACCAGAGCTGTTGTAATGAATTTTTAATACAAAATAATAAGAGCAGTTGTTTAGATTAAGTTAAAACTTTACCTGTAGACATATCCATGATCTAACCTATTTTCCACAGAGAAGTAAATACAAACATTTTGTCTGTTGTACTTTAAACTGTCTTTACTCACATGCCGTTTTTTTAACGAAATTGTTCCACTATAACAGTACAGATTTTAAATGGCTGAGGTGTAAAAAGGATGTGTGATGGAAACGTAGAAACATTTTTTTTCTCTATATTTGGAGTGAATCTTTCAGTTTATAACTGCTACTTCTAGATCATATTCATTGAAGATTATTTCATAAGGAAACAATAGATATTCTATCGTTTATGAATGTTAGAACGTTACATATAGACTCTAGAACGTTCCATTGGTTGTCGATGCGCAAGGAGTACGGTGATAATTGTAGAACTCCCCTCTCCCCTCTTTCTCTTTCATCATACCGCATCTCCCCACCTCCCCACATAACCGCCTCGCGATCAGCTGTTCTGGAACAAGCCTGCTTCCAGACGTTTCTTCTGCCAGTAAATTTGGATTTTACATGAATTTCCAACACTTATTTCAGTTACAGAGTGTACAAAGTTAATAAGTGCTTATTCCTACACTCTAAGAAGACATACAATTGTATATAGACCTAAGTATTTTATCACTACCATAGGTACATAAATATTAAAAATATACTAAATACTACTTTAATCTTAAAAATATATTTTAACCTTAAATTAAAATAAAATTGTTATTATGTTCGATTGGAATTATAGAATTTTCATTCGAAAACCAATGTAATAAAATGTAAGGCAAAATTGTCAATAACAACTTTTTAACCGTTGTTTCTTTGTTAAAAAAGTAAAATGTGTAGATAACAAAATTGAATTGCGATTTAACGTGATAATGTTCAAAAATGTAAATTGTATGTGTATACATATAGGCCTACCTAATATGTTTTACGTTAGGCCTACATACGATAAACGTTTCTCAATAAAGATTTTGTTTTAGTACTTATTTCCAACACATTTGCACAAATCACACCAAAATTTCGTATTTTTACCGGAAAAATATTCTAAATATCATTTAAAAACGTTATTTTCACGATAGTTCGCTGTTGTGCTATCTGGAATTCAACACAACATTTTTTATTTTATTATTCATTATATTTAATATTCAGAATCATATTCTTTTCCATTTGTTCAGCACTATTTTTAGGGAGAATTTCGAGTATTTCCTTAAATATACATAACTGGCTTGTATATAATAAAAATGTTCAAGCATGACTTTATATCAAACAGACGTGGTTTATTTACGTTTCAATATAAATAAACCAGATTTTTCAATAACGTTATAATATTATACAGAGTATTTTACGTTACTGTAACTCGAATAACTTTTTAAAAAAACTCGATATTTTTAAATTTTTTGTAGCGAAATATTTTGTTATTATATAATTTAATATAATTATTAATTATATTATAATTTATTGATGGTTTCATGTTTGGATGAGATCAGATTATAATTTTTTATTAATATAATTCAATTACTTATAAATTATCAGGTATAATTGCGTAGTATTTTTTAAATATAAAGTAAAGCCTTTATTATTTATTTCCCTAGATAACCCATATTACTTTAATTTGACTCATCAACCGTATATTTCCGTGTGGTTAGTAATTCTAACACACATTTTTTATAACAACATTATTCTAGATAAATGAACAATCATTATACACAGAACTTGTAATATGATAGAAGTAAAGTCCACTGATGAAGACTTTTTAGACAGCACCAGAAAAAACTCAATCAGTCATTGCAGGATTCCAATGTGGAAAATATTTACTTTTTAATAATTTACTGTGTTATTTCCGTAACTAGTTGACATTGACTTTGCCCCGACGTTCGAACGACTCATAGCCAGAACAAAGAGAGAGAGAGTGATACTCGTTCTCTTTCTCTGCCTGTCTCCCATTCTCCCTCTCACTCGCACAGTTCCAGAAGCTTCGCTCGTCACGTTCCTTTGCCCAGGTCATGGAGCGACGACCGTGACTGTCCGAAGATAGGTAGGGAGAGGGATATTCACCAAGTTCCAGATAGTCTATTATTGGAACCATGAATAGGATATCTGCGAAAGAATTGTAGCCGCGGCTGCCTCGGTGATTTGAAAGCCTCAATACCTTCCTTTCCATTCCCAGAAGTTGGGAATCTCCACTATACTATATTTTCACCATAATGAGTATGGGGGGTGGTGAAACTGTCACTGCGTTGTGGGTGTTTTCTGGTGCTGTAGTCAGAAATCATCTTTAACTCTATGATGCAGTATTTAAAACCATAGGCCTAATGTACGAGGATTAAGTGACGGTCTACTCTAGCCGCACTAACACATAAAAGAAGGTTTCCAAGAATTCCTCATTAATTAGTTAATTAATTGATTGCATTATGCAGTAAATAGTATTTTATAAGATGTAAAATTTTAATCAGGCTGATATTACATCATGATATTATAGACTAAACTTCAAACAAAACTCGATTGTTCCAGCATGAATACAATCATAGTATATAAGACTAGTTCTCTATTATTTGATCTTTGGTATCTACAATCTTCTATCATATTCCCTTTAACGCGCGCGCATAGGTTGCACCATTATAGGCCTATGTTCAAAATTTTTTTACCTCTGGAACGCTTGTTTTTCTTATTTTTGCAATATTATTTCGTGGCCGTCGCGGATTTTCCCGTGGTATGGAAAATGGATCTTAAAGACATAAAATATGTGTGGTTTAAAACCCTAATCTAATCGTCAGCTATCAACACTCTCAATATGAAATACTGTAAACATTGTGCAGTAAATGAGGATTTATTGGAATTTTCATGTCGCCTGCGGTATTAATGATACTATCTGCATTACCTCCCTGTATGAACAGTTGAGTGAATTGAACCGGAAGGAATTTAGTGGAAATATGTGTTATGTACAAATCAAATATAGATCGTATTACTGTGATACCTGGGTATGAATTGCTGGGGAAATAACTAAATACATAGTCTTCTCTATATATAAAATTGAATGTGTGTATGTATGTATGTCCTTTATGCGTTGCCAAACCATCCGATCGCCATGAAATTTTAGGAAGTTGCTCTGTATGTGTCCGGGAAGGTTTTAGTGAAAAACATTTTGGAAAACTCCATAAGTTTCCATTTTATGGAGTTTTAAATTTTGAATGTTAACCTTATGGGGACTAAGTTTGTTTACAAATTTTCTACAATCAAAACATTATTGATTTCTTAATATACAGCTGTTTGGTTTACTTTCCATTAGCAATATGCTTTACTATCCAATGCCATCTGAATCATTCATTAATGTAAAACTACGAAGTAAATATGTGCTGTATAAAATGTACAGCTTTATTCGCCACGTTAATAGTTTATGGTTTTTGAGGATTATGTATAATATTTTTTATTTTCTGTATGATTAAACGTCACGTGTTTATATGTTGGCCAAATAAAAAATACAGTAATTAAAATTTGTATACATAGTATTATTATTATAATAATCATATTATTATATCAGCTATTATATATTTTTACTATAAAAGCCGTATTACAACTAGGTTTGGTTTAGGTTTAGGTTCGATTACAAAATTGTGAATCAATCCACTCAGATGTATTTGTTTTGTGGGAATGTTATTAATATGTCCTAATCTAATATGCCTAATATGCCTCCTAATCTTAATCTTAAAGTTATTTACTGTTAGGCGTTACGAAGTTCGCCGGGTCAGCTAGTATACTATATAAATATTCAGCATAATAATCGCGTTCTAAATCAGAATGTTAGCAATTTTATTTCCTAGTACTGAGGGGTCGCCTCCGTGACTCAATATGTCTGCAAGTGCCTGGGACAGGTAGATTTACAAAATCAATTTGATCAACCGTTAACATTTCAAAACGATCAAGGATATTCAACATAAGACCTTGGACCTTCAGATTACGAAAGTTAATTTAGCCTTTAGGGTCTGCAGTACTTGGACCTTCTTTTACTCACGTCCCATAAGAAATCAAAACAATCAAAAATGCATAAAAAATCAAAACAATCAAAAGATCGCTGTGACTTTGTTTCACTTACACCTTGGTTTCATTTGGAAGTGAATTATAATGTCTAGCATTGTCGGTTATTAGAATTACAATTTTGACATGAATATTGTCTTAGCTCTGTGTGGGTGTTGGCAATTTGCGAGACCAAAATTTGAAACAGTGACGTCATAGTTTCGTTATAAGAACAGCTGTTTAGATGAACTGAAAACTTTGCCTTTTGAGATAACCGTGATCCAACCTATATTTCCCACAGGGAAATAAATACAAACGTTTTTCATTTACTCAGTGGCTACATGATTAAAGGTAATGCTAAAAACATTAACTCCACAAAAATATTACTGACTCATTCTAAAAAAACATTAATATTTACTTAATATTATTTGATTTAGTTAATATTTTTGATATCTAGTCACATATATTATATTTAGTCACCTGTCATGTATGTTTAAAATAGCCACCGTGGAAGCATCAAGGAATACTGAGTAAGAAAAAAATCAAATAAGTGAAAGTGTCTAATAAAGTGTGACAATAAAGTGATTAACGCCTCTAAACTATATAACAGCTGGACTTATGGACCCATTCAAAATTTAAAGCAGGTCCCGCTTCAAAAAAAGCAAATAGAAAAAATAAAATATATAAATTTTATTTGATTTCAAACAAAATTTTATGTGTATTAATTTTAAAATTCGTATTTGAAAAGAGGCTTACTTACTTATACTTTACTTATATTTTTAACTGAAATGGCAACCTACCACGGTAAGTATTTCAAGCCAAGTATGAATGAGAAATGAGTGTAGGATAATTGTGGCGCGATCTTATAGTTTTGTTACTGATACTAAATCTGGCATTTTCCTTAGACAAAACTGTTAATTGATAGCCCACAGCCAAAAAAAATCTAAAGGACCTACAGTTTAACGTGGAGTCCGAACCACTGCCTCTGAATTACGAACCAAGTTAGTCTAATTATGAGGATGGTCTTTGCGAATTAACGTAGTATTCAATAGTGCGGACGTTAATCCACACAAGAGAACACTAGATCCATCGACCATTGCTCACAACTATCCACAATTCGTGACCTCAAAGTAGCTATATTTCAGGACACACCACGGTTAACATAACTCTTACGTGGATAAAAAATAGCGGATGTGTTCAGACTCTTAAAGTGTTCCGTAATAATTGTAATTAGGAGAAGTCCCTTACACAAGTTCCCTTGCTCAACACTGGGGTCGAGCAGAACAGCTCCACGTGTGAGTTCCACAACTATTTTTTCCTGGAATATGGTATCATTAGTAACAGGTGATTTTATTTTTCTGCAGGTTAAATATAACAAAATAATAACCAATCCAAATTTCTTGTTGTCATGGCTTACGTTGTTCGTCATTTATAAATATATTTTAATCAAATTTAAAAATGTCTAATGACGCCGATTTGCCGCCCATTCTTCCTGACGACACCATTCTCTCTCCCAGGCAAAGTATCAAGATTGAACAGAATGAGGCGAGTCCCAGAGCGAGTATCAAGAGTGGAGGAAGTGTCGGGAAAAACGAACAGGAAAACACATCGCCAAAACTGAGTGTTGCTGTTGTAAGAGAAGACGAACAACTTGAACCTCCGCAAGAGGCGGATGAACCACCAAAACAGGAAGATGAACCACCAAAACAGGAAGATGAACCACCAAAGCAGGAAGATGAACCACCAAAACAGGAAGATGAACCACCAAAACAGGAAGATGAACCACCAAAGCAGGAAGATGAACCACCAAAACAGGAAGATGAACCACCAAAACAGGAAGATGAACCACCAAAGCAGGAAGATGAACCACCAAAGCAGGAAGATGAACCACCAAAACAGGCAGATGAATCACCAAAACAGGCAGATGAACCGCCAAAGCAGGAAGATGAACCACCAAAACAGGTAGATGAACCACCAAAGCAGGTAGATGAACCACAAAAACAGCCTGAATCGCTATTATTGGCAGAAACAGAACGATCTAAAAGGGTGAGTTTTAGTGGTGCCAAATCTCCAATCAAGCAAGGAAGTATGGATCGGAGAGGGACAGGGCAGTTTGTAGGGCAAGGAGGACTGAAAAGTAACAAGGACTTCAGGCAACCGACGCTGGAGGAGGAGGTAGTCGGGGTGTCGAGGATGTCGTCAGGCGGACGCCACAATGGTCCCAGCGGCTCGGGGGGAATACAACCGTGGATGATGGCCGCAGGAGGCATACTCGGCCTCACACTCCTCATGAGGATGTTCATGTCCAACTTCAAGTTCATCTGTGTGGTGCTGTACGCCGCCCTGGTCTCCTTGCTCGCTCTTCGACACTATGGGAAGGGCCCACTGGCTCACAGGCGGTCCAGATAGAAAGTGGCAAATAAATGTTGAATAGTCCCGGCCATATTTTATTTGCATTGCACATTGATAAGTTTGGCGATCTGAGATAAAAATTTTAGTTTGGTTTTTATGAGTAGGTAGTAATTTTTGCACCAGAATGTAGGGCTTTTTGTCTCTTGGAATTAGAGAATTTAGTTTTCAGGTGTCCTGGACTAAAAAGTTGTTTAAAGTTATATGTTTGTGTGATTGTGTTGATACTACAAAACTATTTCGATTTCATAAAATTTTTAACGGAATATATTTAATTTCTGTCCAATCTCTTATGGGCCATTAAACTCAAAACCACAGTAAAATATTATTAAGACATTTTACTTACACGCTGGTATTTCTGAATGGTCAGATAAGTATAAATCCAGACTGGCCTCCCGTCAGGCGCTGAATTATTGTAGGTATATTAAATTAGTTAAGATGATGATTGGCTCACTCAGAAAATTATTATGGAGGGGCTGACCTGGAGTCTCTGGACTTCTTTGCCCAACCGTGGAAAACGTTTTAACAATTCCATAAAAAACTATATTTCAATGCATTAGGCTACTTTAAGTTTATTTTAGCCCTTTGAATGCAAGTTTTAAGTAGAGACTACGGGAATGAAGGATAAACTCCAGCAGATTGAAAATATTTTAAGGTTTATTTTAACAAAATCCTTTTATATCAGCTACCTTGCAAAACAAAATTGAGTCATGCTTGAGCCTTCGCTAGTGTGAATAATATACTGCCTGTGTCAACTGGGATTTTCCTGTGGATAGTGAGATTGGTTAAAACCCGTGTATAATGATGAAAATATTAAGTAGAATGTGGGTGTTTGAAAATATCATTTATCACAAATATTTAGAAAAACAACTGCATTTTGACGTTGCGTGTATCGTACCGTTGGAGAAAAGCTTGCCAAACTTCAATTTCTTCTTTGTTGTAGTGAAATTTAACTTCAGCAAATCAGCATTAATAACGATGTGTCCACTATTGGCGGATTTAAAATCAGAATGTAACTTGTAGGTAATCACCCGTGTATTCTGTGTATTCTCTATGTGAACTGTGTATTCTCTTGTAGGACTGTAGGTGGGCCTACAGCCCCTTTAGCCCCCCCACGGGTGCGCTCCTGAATTTGGTTGGTTTTGACTATTTAGTCAAAACAGTAGTCTATAAAGTCAAATATAACTCTAACTATTAAGTAAATTTTAATTATCAATCGTCATTGATTGCAGAACCGATTCATTTGCCAACCTTTGAAACACAAAACGCGTAAGTCGTAGAATACTTTATTAGGGCTATAACGTACGTCGTTGACGTTGCCAACGAAGCTCATGACGGTGCTGCTATTTAAAGTACTCGTATCTAATTTGGTATTTATTTAGACATATCTATTTCGATTAGAAGTGCAGAAAACACAGTTTAACCCTACCTAAACTAATTGTCTATCAAATACATAAGTTTAAAGACAGTTTTGAAAAAGTCATAGAGTATAAGAAAATTTCAAGACTCTAAATGTGTAAATGTTCATTTCTACACATAGTAATGAAGATCTTATGATTTTAAAATAATCAAATGGCATTACGGTAATCTTGATTTTAGGTAGAAACATTTTCCTTTCGCTACATAACTCAAATAAGATTGATATTGCGTATTATTAACGAATATTTGATTTTGTTTGTGTGTGCGTGCGTGTGAGTGTGTGTACCCACCAGTTTGTAAAATTATAAAAGGAATCCTGATGTAAGATGATGTAGTCTGTCTCATAAATATGAAAAATTGCAACATTAAAACCTATTGTGTTTTAATCTTACAAGTCCACATACTCATTTCTTATATAAATTTGGCTTAAAATAACCGGATAGGCCACCATTTCATAAATGTAATAATAATTTTGTCATGTTTCATATTTGCCATCGAACTTAAACCTAAACAATCTATTTTGTACATCGTAGCAACGTGTGTTGGTTAACCTTGGGTACATCAAGTACAGTACTTTCAACCAAGGTATTTGGAAAAAAAGAAGTATGGGTCACTTAAACAAAATTCATGACATCACTACTCTTTCTTTCTTCATACCTTATCTTGGATGCTTTCAACTTGCACATCTTAAATTAGATTTTTTAGAATTATTACATGCTTTTGGTTAACTCAATTATAAAATGTTTATCAAAATGTACTTTTTATTAGGGTCTGCACTAATGAATACGTTCTGCTAGCTTATTAACTCTATCACTTCATTCTTAAAGCTATTTTTTTATTCCTTGAGTCAGAAACCCGATATTTCTCATAATCTTATCTCCCAACCCATTTCCTACCTCCCTTATTCTTATGGAAAATAAATAAATCAATATAACTTTCTTTGTAATATTGTGATAAAACCTAGCACCTTACAAGTATACATTCCATCTATAATTTATAATGTAAGTAAAAATGTTAATTATCACGTTTCTCATGCTGTTAAACTATTTTCCCATTTCCCATGTCATTCTTATGGAGAGGGAAATTGAGTAAATTTGTATAACTTTCCTACATTTACTCTATGATTGAAAGCTTAGTAATTAGTAATATTATAGTTCTAAAATAAATATAAATTTACTGAAAACGGGGCATTGTAAAGAAGCTTTAAATCCTAAAAGCTCTCATAATAAAAAAAAAGGTTTGAGGTTGGTTGAGAAAAGAGAAAACATAAGCATACAGTCTTACACACACACACACACATGAATTATAACGTCTATTATTGATCTCACGGTTAGATAATTGATTATTAAGTATATCTAAACCTTAGTGTTTCAACATTAAGGTTGCTTTTAGAGTATTTTTGAAATATTAGTAATTTTAGTTTTGGTTTATCTAAAAGACTATCAAGGAAATTTTTGTGTTTTGTTGGGGCAAAATCAGAAGCACGTTGAAAAGATTGGCAACACTGATTTCCAAATTTTTAGGCTAAGCCAACTGCAGAATGCGACACCGACAGTCGACTATGTTCTTTTACCATTTTATTTGTCAAGTTTGGTTAGAATTTTCGGGAAATTATGTTAAGTTTGAATATTAAAGCTATGTTAAATGTCTGAAAATTAAATAACTATCCACTACTTTGTTAAAAGTGACTTAGGGGAATAATAAGGTAAAGTTTTCATTGGTTACCAACCAACCATTGTTTGTAAACACCTAGGAATAATAAACCTATTAGGATTTCAGGGCTTGTTCTTTCCATAAATGCAACCATAAGTTGAACCTAATGGATTTAGTTATATATTAGTTAAAATATATGAGCATCTGTAATTGGTGGATTGTTGATCACCCTAGTTTAAAGGCCTGTCTTGCTCTAAGTAAATAAACATTATTTTTTATGCTTTACGTTTCTTACACAAGCATGATTCTTATGACATTTTCTTAAACTGTTCTAGAAAATTGCAGAATGTCATTATCAATTAATTTCCATAATAATTAGTTGACTAATTATAAATTTTTGGTTAAGATCCTATAAAACGCAAAAAATTACTACGGGTGCACCTTTAACCCTCTAAGTGCTAAGTAATGCAAATTCTCTTTAGCGCTGATCATTTTTGGATCGTGGAGACTTAAAAATGGATGTAAAAATTTCTTTTTTAACCCAAAATCCCATGTAGGCCTATAGCATATCAAATTGATCCGGAAATTTACCTCTCTTCATGGAAATAATAATAAAAAGATCAATCACTTTTTACGTTCAACACCATCCTGTGAATCGTGAACATAATTTTTTTTCTTACATTTCTCAAAGGTTTCCTATCCTAGAGTATACCCAAAGGGTTGACATTCTGAGACAGCCAAAATGATCCAAATCTTATCTTTTTTTCACTGATATATCAACATGGTAAATGTTGATTCTTACATCAATCAGCTATTCCAACTGCCTTAATTCATATAAAGTTTTAGACAGGATATTTAACAATAGCTTCTAATCAGGCCTGTAATTTAACCAATAACTTGCTCAAACAATGCAAGATAATTCATTTCCATTTATTGCAAACAAAAGAAACGCTTTGTTCTACCATTGCAACATGTTAAGTTCACATCATGATCAAAACAATTAATAGTTCCGGTTGTGTGATAAATCATATAGCATACTCTTTAGATGTCGTTAGGCTGTATTACAAATAAATTTAGTTTAGCCCAATACTAAAAAAATTCAAAAACTTCAAGATTGTCTAGGTTAACCGATTTCTGCAGGATATTATCCCTATGCCTGTAGGCCCTACCCAGTTACTGAAATAAGGGTATCTCTACTACTGATTATTTCCATTTTGTATCGTAGACTTTTAAGTTTAGGCTACGGTATATAATTTTTTTAATTATAGATGACAGATGCTGGGCCGAGCACTAGTTCCAACACCAATCAAGCAGAGGAGAATATGGGAGGTGGGAGTTCTCCATCAGCTGATCAGTCTGTTTGGCAAAGCAATTTACAGAGGATTCAGCAGCGGAAGCAGCAAGTTTACAATTGGCCTCATACCAAAAAACTGCTGAAGTTAGCAATTTACTCAGCATGTCAGACAGAAGGATGCAAATGCCCCGGCTGGAAGGCTCCAGCTCCACCTCCTAAGACCTCTAAAGTTGATGTCACACAGCCTCTCGCTAACTTCAATGATCCCTGTCACAACTGTACCCATATTCTTGGTAGGTTACTTCTTAGCCTTTACATAATACTTTGCAATTTGGGACTGATTTATTTGAAAGAAAACAATTATTGTTAGGAAACAACAATATGGTAGAACAATGTTAAATGATTTCTTGAAGTTAACCCATCAACGCAGTTTCATGTACACCGTACGCAAGCCAAATGCCGCCTGCAAGCCCGATCAACATACAAGTTACGTGCGATGTCGACCCATCATGTGCTGCTATCCCTCAGCAGTTTATCAAACTATTTTGACTCTTTGACGTTTTCAGGGTGTTGTGGACAGTACAAGGTTGATTAATTACAATTCCAGCTGTTTTCGTGTATTTCCAACCAACATGAGTATATTTAGTTTATCTGTTTTATTATATTTTTAGTTTCTCATTGGTACTTTTCATGGTTAATTTTTGCAATAGTCAATCAGATATATTTTTTGTTTTGTGTTTTTTCGTCATTTGTAGCCTTGCCTAGCCTGTAGTATTACAATTTCCTTTTTAATTTACTGCAAGAATCATGTAAATAGAATGTCTCATGGTGAAGTAATATATGGTTTAGAAATTTTTTGCACAAAAAGGTTGTGAGGGCTAAAAAAGTACCGCAATAGGGTCTGTTTGGTAATGTAAATGTCCCGCATTGGGTTAAGAGGCGGCAGGAGTCAGTCCAGGCACTCACACGCTTGACATAGGATGGGTTTAATTATCTTTTATTTGCTGGTAAAGGAAATTTATTAAAAACAAAACACCAAATACAACAATTTTATAGGTCCTTATCAACATATTGATGTGTTAAACTACCAAAACTAAGGTTTAGAAATATTTTATATTTTTTGAAATTAGAAAATTAAAATCCCATAACGATTGAACAAAACTAATTCTGTTGTATTATTTTTGTTTATCAGTGGAAAATTTCAAACTTTAGACATAAATAAACTTCACATATTCATAAATAAAATGTATTGAGTAACTTTTTGTATTTGATTTGCTCTTAGCAATAATAATTTCTTTTAAGTGTGTAAACAGTTCACACACTTTTAAAAAAATCGATAAAATATTGTTATAAGAATGCTTCACTTTAAACTATTTCATTTTTCAGGCCAACACACTACGCACCTGAAGTCCTTGCAAGAGGAAGAGGTCAATAGGTTATTAGGAATGGTAGTTGATGTAGAAAACATTTTCATGAGTATGCATCGTGAAGAAGATCCTGACACTAAAAAAGTTTATTACTACCTTTTTAAGGTTAGTTAAAATTTAAATTTCGCTTTCAACGTTAGTATAGTTGTTAAGTACTTAATTTTCTATAAAATTGTGTTTCTATAAAATTTAGCATTATTATGAAGTGAATTTTTTGAAAGACTAGAAATGAAATTTTTTTTAACTCATGAGACACTAACCTCTGCTCTATAAAACCTATACAAAAAACCATACACAACATCCAATGACATAAAATAAAACCAAAACCATACACACCATAACACCACAAACAAAGTAAAGCTTTAGTTCTAAAAATTAATTTCTAATTCAATTCTGTGATGTGATTCAAAAAAGGTATAAATAAGGCCTTTTTATTCACATCCTTAACTCTTCTAAAGGTAAGTTTACAGGATATACTTTTACACACCGTAAAATAAACAGTTAGAACACTGTTATGCTCCAGTGCAGTGTTACGATGTTATAAACAACTATGAAGAAAACAATTCGTGGGCTCCAACAATCTTCCGTTCATTATTACCGTGTTATATTACCTATTGTTTTTCTTTTTATCAGTAAATGATGATAATTTTCTTTGACAACCAAGGAAAATATAGAAATTAGTCAGGGTTTTATCATGTTTTCCTGTGTTGACAGCTTCTGAGGAGGTGTATAGTGGACAACACCAAGCCCACTATAGAAGGTCCACTGGGGCAACCTCCGTTTGAAAGGCCTAGCATCGCCAAAGCCATCACCAACTTTGTGTTGTACAAGTTCAGTCATGCGGCAGCCAGGGTTTGTCATTTTCCTTTAAGATTATTTAATATCAGAGCTATTATGACTTACCCGTTAAGGTAGCTTGAGGCCCCCCACAGTGAGATTGATATTGTTTAATGGATTTCTTATAGGGATCTGTAGCTATCGTGCCACAACACCTTACACTCACTTCTCACTTATAGTTAGCTTAACTCTTTCAGTGCCGTATATACGTACGTCGTCAAAATGTGCAAAAAGGGACACAGTCCGACTATGCAGACGTTCTAAAAAAATAATTTTTTATTCAACATTTTTAATATACTTATTTAAGTTACAATGTTATTTCAGGTATTTTTGGCTGCAGTCTGCATCAACGTCTGTTGTTTGTTTAGTTAGCCGATAGCCTTAAGAAATTTGAGGTTATTATTATTGTTTGTTTAGTTTCTTTTGTAATAATGAAGTTTATTGATTTGCCTGTCAATGATAAAACAATTCTTAGAGTGTTAAAAAGGTGACAGTAATTTATCCATGAGTGATTTGAGTGGGAGTGATGAGTAGTCAAATTTAGGCATTGACAACACGGATAGTGATCCAGATTATCAGAATCTTTTAAAAATAATAATCAGAATATTTTGAATCATTTTATTCATTTACACAGCTATAGACGCAATTCGAATTCCATTTCTAATGTATATTTTATATTTTAAAGTGAAGTAAAATATATTTTATATTTCAAAATATAAGGTGAAATATGTGATTCATAGTTAGGATATTTTTATTATTTAAAATAATCCTGAGCCAAAAATGTGCTCTTTATTATTGAAAGTAAACTGGAAATGAATGTGCCAAATGAAGCAAAGGAATATGAAAAAAAAGAATACAAAAGCGCCAGTACTTGTTATTAGGCCTACCCTTCGGAACAGGTGAATAAGTATAGTAATATTATTTATGATTGGCATTATTGTTAATGAATTAATTATCTGTTAAATATATCAAGCCAGTGACTTGCAGTCACAGTGAAATGGCTCGATTTTAATTCAGACTGGAGGGTCTCAGGCATGTCACGGACATTCAGTCGGGAATGTGTTAAACAATAGGTTGAAGTGTATGTATATGTTATATACTTATATCATTATATTCAGGAATGGCAGACAATGTACGACCTGGCGAAAATGCTTCTACATTGCCTGAACCATTGGAACTTTGAGACCCCGAGTGCTAGAAAACAAACTGTTTCTCCAGAAGAAATTTCTGCCTATAAAGTTAATTACACAAGGTAATAATGGTAAACTCCAGTGTTTTTTTATTATTGAATGAATGTCTAAATTGAGAGGCATTTTATTTAGGGTAATCCTACAACAAAATTTTAAAATTTTGAACAATCATATCATCTTGGTTTCAGTTTTGATTACTTTTGTGATTACGAAGTAACTGGTTTCTAGTCTCTCTTTTATAAACTTAGACAGTGTTGTGAACCAAATTTTAAGTTATGTAGCCCTAAAACTGTACAAATAATTAATGATCTATGTTGTCTTGAGAGCACACAACCTCAAAACTTGGAGTGCCAGTATTGGTTTGTTCACTCTGGGATGGATTGGTGTCTGCTTCCTGTTCGTCTGGTTACCTGACACTAAAGTCACTGAGTCCTGTAAGATGTATGGGGGGGAGTTGTTGCCTCTTCCTCTCAATTGACTCAGACTGTCCTCTCCTGCCTTTCCGATCCTCATAATGACAGCATAAAAGATCACATATGGTCACAGGGCCATATCATTTAATCAAAATATTCTGTCTAAGTAATTTTCCTTTCTAATATGATTTAATGCTTTCGGAAATTTGCGTATTGATTGTGAAACAACAAGAACACATAATAAACTACAATCTAAATCAGTTTCTATGAGTTTTTAGATAACCAATAAGAATGTTTTGAAGTCGGTCCGGTTAGGTTTATTAAACATTTGATATTGCAGGTGGCTTGTGTTTTGCCATGTGCCAGTGTTCTGCGACTCACTTCAGCATTTCGAGACGACGTTGGTGTTCGGTCGATCTCTTCTACGGGCTGTGTTTCGCTCCGTTCGTAGACAGTTGATGGACAAGTGTCACAGTGAGCGAGATAGAATGCCTCCGGAGAAGAGAGTGCTCGTACTCACCCACTTCCCCAAGTATGACAGCATTCAATCTTTCAATCACTCTCAGTTAACTGATAGATTAGTTCGTTTGACCAACCTAATTACTGAATTTGGCCTAATAGATTGGCTTGAACACCAAGATCCAGTATTATTTGGATCATTTTCCTACCCTCGGTGGTACGATTAGCTAATATGACTCTAGCTAGGGTCATTTTATTTTTTTTTTATTCAATATTGCATAATTATATTTGATCATTGATATTTGTAGAGTAGGACTTAATTATTTTGTTTGTGAAATCAGGTACAGTTTTATTTTTTTAATAGGTTATTTACCTTATATCAGCCTTGTGATGATCGTACATTAGTCACACTAGTGTTACATATTTCGACGAGTCATTTTGTCGTCTCCCGGCTACAAAAACTAATATTGTATAGAATTGGTTACGTCAATTTTTGTAAAATCTCTGGCAAGATGACAGTGGTTTTGATATTGTCAGGTTCCTGCAGTTAGTGGAGGAGGAGATCTATCTTACCAACTCCCCCATTTGGGATCCAGAGTTCAAGCAAGCCCCGCCGCAACATCTGCAAATTCTGCCAGATAGCAAAGGTAAATATTAATTTTAGCTATGCTTTGTAAGACATTCACTATGAAGCTCTTTCCTTCCTCGTTTTTCTCATTCTAACTACAGTAGAACACCTCTAATCTTACCTTGGATGGTCATTTAGTCCGGTTAGTCCAACCAGGCTTGGGCTCCAAGCCTCAACCGACTTGTCATAGACATGACATCTGTCGAGCTGTTGGTTTGTTATCACTTCCTTAGTTACCCTTCAGTACTCATATCATGAGCCGTTTCTATAGCTGTTAGCGATAACATACAATAACAGGTACGTTATTGTACATCCAGAACAAGTATCTGGTAAAGTTAATAAATACATAATTAAAAAAATAATAATTTAGACAAATATCCCGAATGTCACAGATAGAGGGGTTCTACTGTATTAATAAGTATAAGTTTATTGAGCTGTGACCATTAGAATTATTTATCAAAGTGATTTTGATGATAGTAAAATTATTCATTCAGCTCCCACATTTAGAGGACGGATTTATAAATCTTGCTAAAAAAAATTCTTACGAAACGTACCAGTGATTAACACGTTCGCTGTGGATCACTCGGATCCGAGTGATACTGGACCTGGCCCGCGGCAAGGACCGCTAGGATCCGAGTGGTGATGTTTAGTTTAAAATCAAGATGATGGATCTGACGATGTTGATTGTGCTGCCACCTGTTCTGATCTAAGAGAACTACAACCAGCTTTGTTATAACACAGTATATAGATACTGCGTTATAACAAAGCACCTGTACAGAAATAGTTCTGTACAGGTCACTTGGATTGGTTGGTTTTAAACTACACAGGCCGCTCCGTGTGTGGAATGGGGGTTTGGGGTGCCTCAGGGAATGTGTTAATAAAGAGCTAAGTTAATGTTCAATAATTATTTATTGAGAAGAGCTATTGGGGTTAAACTCAGATGATTAAGGTTAAACTAGTGAGAGTTAATTCCACTCCTCCACTTGTCCCTTTTTCCACTCTTCCTCAGGTAGGGTGATTTAACCGTGGCTGAGCAGGAACTTTTCCCAGGTCTACAGTAGGTCAAGAAAATATCTGAGTTGAATACAGGGACCCTGTAACCACTAATTTTGGTTGTAATTCTGTTCTTAGCTGTTAATCAACATGAAAAAGGTTCTTACTCTAATTGACACAGCTGAAAGCAAAACGAAAACACTTCATGGTGAATTTGTAACTGCTAATTATTATGACATACATATTTTTTTATCCAGTCACCGTATAGCTAACTCAATGGTTTGTAGTGTCTTAGTCTCTCAGCCGTTATTTACTTTTTCATATTTTAGTTTAAGCCTAGCCTAAACTTATTTAACTGCTTATTTTCCTAGTAACTTGTTTGAAGGTTTATGATTGATCCACATTTTCGTCATAGGGTCACCTGTGATGCGGAGGACGGGGCAGTTTGAGAAGCTGAGCGTGCCGCCCAACGAGAAGGACACGTTCACCACCGTGAATCTCACACCGGGCGTGCGGAAGAAGGGTCTCCGAGGTGAAGGGTAGGTTGAAGATCTTTGAAGACATACTTAACATATCTTCTCAAAACTCTGTTTACACCCACTGGGTTTACTCACTTTGTCACGGAACAATTATTTATTAGAGAAGGAGAGAGTAACAACATCACTGTTCAACATTATAGTGTTTATAAACTGTTATATACAGGCAATGTATACACAGATTGTATAGTGTAGGGCCTACACAGCATTTTATTGTTTCAGGTATTTGACCTGTTAAGTGATAGAAAATGTCTATTTTTATATCAAATTTTAAAGTTTATACTGTTCCACAAAGTCTTCTTCCTCTTAAGGTTTTATATAACTGAAGAACTTGTTTCTACTATATAAACACGTTTATAAAAAAGAAACTAGTTCTTCTCAGCTAATAAAACAGCTTCATAGCCATAACATCGTTTTATTAATCCAAATAGCATTTTATTACTTGAAGCTTGTCTAAGATACTATGTGTATTTACAACACAAAAAATCGTATATGTGTATATGCAATTCACTACATTCATTTCTGTTCATTTGCGTATATACAATTCACAAACTTCATTTTTTGAAACATTACTAGAGGAGGTATGCAACAAATTAAGTTCCTAGTGATTCCTATATAAAATGTTTGATGTGGTCAATTTGTAACTGGCTGGTTGGCTATGGTTCAGTTGTTCTACTACCCTCTTCATATATGAAGCTACAATTATACAATTTACAATATAATTACAATAATTTTAATTACAATATAATTTACAATATTTACGGTATACAATTTTATGTTTCATACTGGACCCAATTTCTTCGATCATTGAGCTATTAATCCTAGAAAACGAATCGACTTATCATTGTCAATAAGAAAGCTACATGAAAATCCCAAATTTACCTACCACTCATTTTCACCTTAAACTACCCACACAGTTCGGTCTGCATCTCAAGAATAAGAATAAGAACTTTGTTGGTTGTTTATTGATAGGGAGAGCAGTGGACGTTCGCCCGATATCAAGCGACGTAAACTCGACATTGACGCTTCCGAGGACTTTAGTCATGAGAAGGTTGTGGAGATTATTGCCTCCATCACCGACAACCAGCAAACCATCACCACTGGGGTATGTGTGAGTTACACTAGTTTCATAAATACCGATTTTGTACAACCGATATTGTATTGGCTATTCAAATTGTAATAATGAACCACAACAGAGAGTGGGAGCATAATGACAGTGTGCAGTTGGTGATGTGCCAGCGATACAGTGGCAGTCCTCGCTAGAGCCCTCATTCCAGTAAACTGTAACTTCGAACGTCTGTTAATACAAGACATCATTTTTGGTAGTGTGTGCAAGATTATGTTGAGTGAGTTACTGGGTATTAATAATGATGTCCTCATATCATTAGTTATCAAATCATACCAAAACTTTTTGGTATTTTCATATTGGTTATTTTACAATTTCTTGGGAGTTCATCGTCAGATTAATACACATCTGGAAAAAGTTGAAAACTTACTGTCTTTGGCGCTCAGTTGTTAAAAAGAGTGCTGAATGAACCAGTTTCTTCCCAGCTATTGTTGATTTGATGAACCCAGGGTATTTACACTTAATCCGCTGGCTTAATCTGCAGATGCAGTAACCTAGGATGCTACAACTAGGATTTATTATTTTTCAGTGTACTCGTGACACATCTAGAAGCAACTGATAGTATGGACAGTAAAAATCAGGTGTGTGTGTTTGTGTGCACCTGCTCACCTATAAAATATCAACTGATATTTTATTGACCAACCTTAACTGGAGTATATCAATGGAGAGGAAGATGCAAACTGTAGTAGACCAGTAGTAGGACTCATGTTTACTGTAGACAATGTACTCGTATCTTTTTTATTATCTTCCTTACTCCTTCAGTAATCGTGGATCCTAAGATTGTTATTGGTTCACAAGATCAGTAAATTGGAGTCACGGAATATTGAGTTTAATATTATAAGACCATTTCCTAAATGTGCCTCACCATATAGGACTTTATTGGGAATGGGTACGTTTTCTGTAAGAGTAATGTTACAGTCTAGGATCCCGAAATCTTCTCAAAACATCAACAAATTATTTTATGTGTCTTTGTGTTAATTTTTTTTATAGAAAAAATAGTATCATACCTTATATTTACGGTTTAATGAATCGATAGAATGCAATGTTTGTTATCTGTGTGTTTTCTGTTTCCCTTCGTTCTAAATGTCAATGTGTCCAGGGACCCACTGTGTTTCAAGAAAACCTGTTGCGACGACCCAGGGATGAGGTGGCTAAGCAGGAGGAGGGGGCTGGAGTCATTGAGTTCTACCTGGTTGGGAATTCACTGACCAAGAAGGTTACCAAGCAGACGATGCTGTGGCTGATTGGGCTGCAGAATGTGTTCTCCCATCAGCTGCCCAAGATGCCCATGGAATACATCTCTAGGCTTGTGTTTGATTGGTATTACCTTTTACCTCCATGTTTTGTTTATAAATTGTTCTTATAAGACTAGTGTATACTTCTTACAAAGATTGTTTTTTACAAAATAATTTTTACATCTAAGAAAACTGACTGCTCAAGTTCCTTAATAAATTTTTAAATGATAAACTGATATTTTTTCTTTTTAGAATAAATTCTTTTAAGAGGATGGTTTCAAATCTCCAACTTTTATGACACAAATTCTTCGGCTCAGATTGTAAGACTGATATTACTATCTCCTTCTTTGACAATTCTAGGATTTTTAATACTATGGTAATGAAACTATTAAGTCTTGCAAACAGGATGGGTTTAAAAAGGTGCCAGTTAAATTAGTTGTAATAAAGTGATGAGGATAATAGTGATGAATGGGTAACATTTCCAAGACACATAACGCCTGAAAAGATACAAAAAGATCCCCTGAAAACTGTATTAGGAAGGAACAGTATAGGCTACTAATAGAAAGGGTGATAATAAGAAAATGTAGGATTCCTTTCTGTAAACTGGTGATTCTTTCCTAATGATACTTTTCCTCATTTATTAATTTTAATATGTCTGTAATTCATTTCAGTGAACATAAAACACTAGCATTGATCAAGGACAAGCAGCCGATTGGAGGGATTTGTTTCCGTGTGTACCCGACGCAGGGGTTCACGGAGATCGTGTTCTGCGCGGTGAGTTCCCATGTGCAGGTGCGAGGGTATGGGACACATCTCATGAACCATCTCAAGGACTACCATGTCACCATCGGCATCCACCACTTCCTGACCTATGCTGATGAGAACGCCATCGGTGAGTCTGTCTTTATTCATCTATGACAGTACAGTGTTGAGATTGAATTGGAGTCATTTCAATATTATTCATATTCAAGTTTCATAGACATTTGCAATAGTAATTGAAATATTCTTTAATCGTAATTGATCAAATGATTGAGTTACCTCGTTTGACACCTAGAAGCATCGGTCCACCCGATTTCTGACTCATAACTGTTCTCAAAGAATATGTTAAATAAAGAATTGTCTTGTCTTGTCTTGGAGTCTTAGAAGCCAAAATGTTAAATAGTAGTTTGGAACTTTCAGTTGTGGTTGTCCTCACAGGATTAGCTGAAAGACCTATCTTTTATCATCCACTGTTTAAATTTGTGCTTCCTCCAGTTAAATTGGTGTTTTGTTTGAAATTCCCAAGTAGCAGACGAATGATTTATATTGTTGTTCTTGTGACTGAGATTTTTTTAAATCCAACAATCTACTCAACTGAATTTTCATCAGGTTACTTCAGGAAGCAAGGTTTCAGCAAGGACATAAAGCTGAACAAGTCGGTGTACCAAGGCTACATCAAGGACTACGAGGGAGCCATGTTGATGCATTGTCACCTCAACCCCCGCATAGTCTATACTGAATTCATCTCCGTTGTTCGCAAACAGAAGGAGGTCAGTGCCAATACAACTTATCTCAAATCACTAATCCTCTATTCTTTTGAGCATTGACTTTATTTTACTTAACCTTTTGAACCAGCCCTGATGAGACTTTATTGTACATTTTACCCATGTAATATCGGCAATACATTACCGATATTACATGCGAAAACCCCATGTATACAAAATATCACATGATATACTTCACACAAACCCCCAGCAACAGTAAATCGTCGACATTTAATAACACTTTATACTATATGAAACTGATACATTTGTTTAAAGTTTAGTAATTTATCACTGATCATGAAATGTCATGGTTTTAAAGCACTATTTTATGAATATCAGACACCTATGTCCAGAAATAAATTTGAAAAATTATTTTTAGGAAATAAATTTGAAAAATTATTTTTAGGAAATAAATTTGAAAAATTATTTTTAGGAAATAAATTTGAAAAATTATTTTTAAAAATTATTTTTAGGAAATAAATTTGAAAACTTATTTTTAGGAACATCTTTATTTGACCGCCAGCTCATCGTTTCATGGTTGCGATGTTTGTTGTGTTTTGGTTAAGGTTTACCTGAATATAAGAATCACAAAGTTTTGAGTATTTTCATGATTATTTTTATTTATTTAGATTATTTTATATTTTAGTTTACTAACTCTTACTTCTATGGCCATTGGTACCCAAGTAGGGTTTTGACCTCTCCAACAACTGCTTGCCATATTTTAGTTTATTATTATTTAATAATAATATGCTTACAGTCTACTCCCTCTAATCCGGACACCTCAGGACCGGATTAAAAAAATTCTGGACTATCCGGCGGTTTTATAAATGTATATATTAAAACCTGTATTAGCTTACAGTATTTACATAAATCACATTTTAAGATGATTTTAAAGCGTACTTTCTCAAACATTACAGGTTTTTGTTTCCAACCTACTGGATCATAGTTTTTTGTGACGTTGATAAATTAAATGTGTCACCATAAATAGGAATAAACATGAAATTTTAAAGCACTGCTAATTTAACCTTTACAAATTTATTTTACAGTATAAAAAATCAGAACTTCATATTAATAATGTTATCTCAAACATATTTATTGTAACCTGAGAAGAATAAAAATCTTGCCTTTACAATACTGAACATATTAGTATTCTTTTTCTTTATTTCTAGTTTTCTTTATTCTTCTGCTTTTTCCCTTAAACTGTTTTCTTGAACGCATAATCACGCCATTTCCTCATAAACATTACATCCACAGCTGATCTGTTGCTCGACGTGCCGTTTCCCGCTTCACTGAAGATCCGTATCGAACACAATTGTAAACTGAACTGATGTTTGTGATGTTATTTATTTATATTTAGACCGGAAATCAACAAACACGTCAAATCCTGTTGATATATGCAATGAGAAACCCGACCGCATGCTGATGACTCATGTCCAAAAAGTAGTCCGGACCATCTGGTGTCCGAACCATCCAAGTCCAAACTAGAGGGAGTCGACTGTAATTTATTAATTTTATATATTACAGATTTTTTTATTCCTTGGGCTAAAACAAATGTTACCTGTACTATTTACAGCTGAGAGGGTTTTGACTTGGATTTCAATAATCTAATCCAATCTAATCTGTGTGTAAGCTCTGGGGGGTTTTGCAGATTTGTGTTACACAGCGTATTTATTGAATGTTACCTTATATAGAAAAAATGAAATTCTCAGTTTATTTACCTTGCAATTATTGTGATTTTTATTTAATGAATGCACAATAATGCAGAGGATAAAATAAAGTAGTATCCAAAATTATATTTATGCCTTATTTACATTGGAGGGTTTAACATGCGAAAATTGAGAGGGAAAATAACAACTACAAATTCTAAAAAAAAAAAATTTTGATTTTTGAACTGTATTCTTTGCCTTATTGACCAAATTTAGTTTGATAAACGATATAAATGCAAGTAATTTGAAATAGAAATCAATATGATATATAGTATACTTAATGACAAAATAATCATTATATGATTATGATACCAGATATGTTTTAATTTTCCTCTGGTATTTTTTAGGAGTTCAAAGGGTTAACACATTCATTTCCCACACCAACCTCCAGCAGGCACGTAGGATGAGCAGCAGATGTGACCAAAATTTAAAATATCCGGATTAGTGAATGACAAATATCTACAAGTACTGTGCGCAATATGCCGCTTGCAACTTATCAAGGTTGACGACAAAACCTCTATAAAATGCCAATTCATGTCAAAAATGAACTTGTTATGCCAAATCAAAATGTACATTGCATGTTCATTTTTATGAATGTTCGAACATGCCTATCCTAGCTTTGTGAGGAACCTACAATATGCAATGTTTTCAGATTATCAAACGCCTAGTGGACCAGCGGAAGCAGGAGGCTCACAAGGTTCATCCAGGTCTGACCTGCTTCCGGGAGGGGGTCAAGGTGATCCCTATAGAGAGTATTCCAGGTATCCGAGAGACCGGGTGGAAACCATCAGCACGAAACACTCGGGTGTCTAAGTTCAGCGAGGAATCGGCTGATCCTGACACGCTGATGAAATCGTTCAAAGTCGTGCTCAACAGTGTAAGTCATGTTTTATGTAGTTGGGTTTCATCAAATGACATTTTTTTATCCAAGCGAGGGTGAATATTATAATTTGGATAATTTTGTGAAAGTGCTAAGCCGTTGTAATTTAAAAAAACAATATTTTTATCTAATATTGAATGTAAATCAGTAAAAAGGTAATTCAGATATGGATTATAAAAAATGAACGTGTAACATTTTTAATTATATTTTCTGATTAGGCTATTTGGTTTTTGAATCACTTAGGTTAATATTTTTTTAATATATCTGTACATTGATTTTCAGATTAAAAATCACTCGATGGCGTGGCCTTTTCAGAAACCAGTCGATAGAAAAGAAGTACCTGACTATTATGATCATATCAAGTACCCCATGGGTAAGTGTAATGTTTTATTAAGATGTATTCAACACCATGTGGTTTAAGTTATAACTGAAAAAAATAGGGTTGACGAAAACTTGTACAATAGTTGAATTGAGTAGTAATCTCCAAAAACCTAGTAGCGGAAGCTAGTGCATACTATTTTTGTTCATAAGTCGTAGCATATACTTTGTTTTATTTTGTAAGAACCTATTTTTTTGTTAAAATTTTAATTATTTTTTTAAGTAAAAGAAGTAAATTGAAAATATAATTGTTGTATAAAATTTTAATTACTTGTTTGTTAAATGAATGCAAAAATTATGTCACCAGTTGACTTGCCAACAGGACAAACGATTTTATGACGATTATTTTCTGTGCTTAGAAATAAAATATATTGTAAAAGGAAAAATGTGTAAATAAAGCGCTATATTCTATTTTCTCCTAATATAAATATTACTTCGCTTAACCGAGACTCTACTGTAATACTGTATCGGCTCACCCCTATCTTTGCTTGATACATCCCACACACACACACACGTAGTCTGTGGGCAAAGTTTTGGTAAAAAAGTCTTCACCCACTTAAATAAAATAAATAAATACATTAATTATTGACAGATCTCAAGACGATGAGCGAGAGACTCAAGTCTGGCTACTACACAACCCGACGCCTCTTCATCGCCGACATGACTCGTATCTTCACCAACTGTCGGACATACAACTCACCCAACACAGAGTACTGCATGTGCGCCAACAATCTAGAGAAGTATTTCCAAACTAAAATGAGGGAAATGGGGCTCTGGGACAAGTAATTTGGCGACACTGACTGTCTTCCTTCCACCTGTTTATTGGTGCTATGCATCGATAAGTATTTTGTGATATATTTCTACTCAGATGCTATTTATTTCATAGTGATCGTCGAATGAGTGGAGTGTTTAATTTAATTCTGGAGTGTTTTTAATAATTTTACTATAGTTTACGTAATTTAATTATCACAGAAGAGTTCTACTAGGTTTTTTTTACTGTTAATCTTATTGACCGTGTATTTTTTTCATGTAAATCATTAATTTTCATCATTTTTATAATTTTTTGTGAAATCATTTATTTGTATTCAAATCAATGGAGGACACTTGTTTATGAGATTTACGCTCAAAACTGTAGGACGGCCATTTAACGGTTTGTTGATTCACTGAATATTTTGCACTATAAAATAGTTTTAAACTAATACGCATTTCGTTATCCTTGTTATCATGAGTTAATTAATTGGAATGATTTGAGTTATTAAAATTCTCACTCCGGTAATGTTAATGTTGAAATAATCAACTCATATTATTTTTGTAAAAAAGGTTAGCGATAGACAGCTGGCTTACTTGGGAGAGAAGAAGACAGAGTAAGCACAAGAACACTGAAGAAACAAAACATATACAAATGTTTTATCACACTACAATGTGTTTAAACCCAATTTTATGAAAAAAATTTGAATTTAGTACAAAATCAGTTGATGAGCCAGTTGCCACATAAATGGCGCTACTGCCAACCCTTCGAGATGAAATAACAAGAAATATTGCTAACCCAGTTCAATACTTTACTGAAAATTATTAGAGCAAACCTGATCGGTTCTAATTTCTTTTCTTTCATTTAATAAATAGTAATTTTTATTTAGAATTCTCTTTATATAAGGTAGATAAGTACAAAAAATATATAACTGGAAAATACCCTACAGTTATTATTGGCACTTATGTAATCAGAGCTAAAATAGCTGTGGCAGTTAATACTACCTTCATCTGGAAACACCATCCTCATAATTAGACCAGTTCATAATCCAGAGGCAACATTTTGGTTAGGATCTGTTGGTCCCTTAGATGTCATTGGATACTGGGCTGTTAATTAACCCATCAACTGGTGACCGTCGCAAAAGCGACAGTCTATCACCCTCAACAACTGATGACCGTCGCAAAAGCGACGGTCAAACATCGCTACGTATTATCGACTCTTTATAGTAAAATAAATGTTTGGTCGACGATATATTGGTATCATTCGATTACGGATGAAACGATCTATCGATATATACCATTCAATAGGGATTAAATTTTGTTCAGCTGGAGAAGAGAAAAAGAAAACAATGCTACTTTTCAAATGCGTCGTTCGTCAATGAGATCTCTGTTTACGTTCGCCGAGGTTAATGTTTCAGTTTGGTTATGAGTGATAATTGCTTACTTATTTCTTGGAATAAGTAAATATATGTTTTGACTATTATATTTGTGAAGTTTTAGCTTCGTTTTGCTGTAAAACAATCTATATTTAGTTATGTAATTAGAAAGGGGTGGGACCTTCCTGAAATAAAAATAGTCTGTTGTGTTTTTGAATACGTAGGCCTATCATATTTTATAATTAAATTTCTTGTTTTTATATAAATGTTTTGAAATAGATAGAGACTATGTAGATCGATATAGTGACATTAGAGAAATATTGTTTGAGAGTGAAAAATTGAGTAAATTTGCCAACTATTATAGTGTTACTATGGTGATACCGATTTTGAAAAAATTGCCAATTCTCGGTTATGGTGTTATTATAGACATATAGATGTGTAAAAGTCAATCAAACTGTATATTTTTAAAAACTAGATAAAATTTATGACAGTTTGTATATTTTGGAAATACAATTTATACCATATTAACTATTTTGGAGGGATGGTCTCCCCCTTCACTTTTTGAAAAAAATGTTTTTTTCACTTATAAACTATGAATATAAAAATAAAATTAAAAATATAATTATAAAATATATTTCATTCTAAAGTAAGACTTGAAAAATATTCTTTGAATTTAAAACATTTAATTTATTACTACAGTTTCGGCGATCATTACTATTCAAAACATTACTAGACTGCTTGACGACAGGCGGCGGACAACAATAACAAGTAATGACAATCTTTAAACAGAGAATATGTTCGGTCAAAGACAAATAAAAATATTGAATTAATATAAAAGGATACTATATTTCATGAGCTTTCTTTTGATATAAGTTTAGAGGTTGTAAGAACCACTTTTATACGGAAAAAATTGTTTATCGTGGCTTCTGCATTGGCGATGTATATACGGCAAATGCCAGTTCGGCTGTGCCGTATATATGGCACTCGCCAGCTCTAGGGTTAAAATACCAGGTTAGGTTGCCATTTCAGTAAAGGATCAAAGTGAGGTAAGAAGTAAGGTCAGAAGTAAGAGGTAAGTCAGAACTGCTACTGCTACCCATTCACAACAGAATAAAACATGAACAATGTCAAATCCCTCATATAAAACTTATATTATGTCCTAGATATAGAATCACTAATTATACTTACATGGAAGATTTATGTATCGGAATTAGAATATATACTATTACTTAGCTTGAGAGGGAGTAGTGACAACACTGATTTGGGAATTCAATTTTTAAAGTACCACTCTTTTCCCCCCTGGAGAAAAAGTCTCCTTGTGGGATGAATTATTACTTTCTGATGTTGTCTCTTCTGTGTTCTTGTGCATTACTTGTCTTCTTCATTCTCAGATAACCTGGCTATCCCTTTCCTTTTCTGTACTGCCAAATATGTTACCATGGAGAGTAACATGTCTTTATTTAGTCATTTATATTTGGTTATGTGTAAATTAAATAGCATTACTCAGAAACAATCATTATTTCTGCAGCATAAATGAATAAGTTATTTACTATTTCAATTAACCCTTTGAGGTGGAATAAATTTGATGACAAGTTCACCCTAGGACGGAATTGATATAGTCTATATAGTGGCGTCGTCCCGTAATCCAGCTACTTGGAAGTCACGAATTGTGGATAGTTGTGAGCGATGGTCGGTGGGTGTAGTGTTCTCTGGTGAGGATTATCGTCCACACTATTGAATGATACGTTAATCCGCAAAGACCATCCTCATAATTAGACCAGTTCGTAACTCAGAGGCAGTGGTTCAAACTCTACATTAAACTGTAGGTCCCTTAGTTGCCATTAACAGTCCTGTCTAAGGAACATGTCAGCCTTAGCCATTTTTATTTATACTTGGCTTAAAATACCTACCTTGTGGTAGGGTCGCCATTTCAATAATCCAATCCAACTCTTTTATATAATTCCCCAAACTGATTCATATATGCATTTTTGATGGTTTATCTATAAGTCACCCTTGTAAAATATAAAAAAAATTAAAGAGAAAACTAATTACCGAAATAAGTAAATAAATGAATACTAAACTAATATTCCTAATGTAACATTGCTGATACGTACTCCACTAACATCACTAGCATAATAATAATTCATCTATTTCGTCTTTAACTTTGACATTTAAATAACAGTAGAAAAACTGATACAAGTTAACATTTTTACTACAACCTCAACAATCGCTATAAGCAGATGAAAAATGCAACCTATATTATAAGGACAAAAATAAACGCACAGAGTAAGAAAAATAATGATTTAATTTAGCAATGTATGTATAATAAAAATTAACATAAAGTACGTGTCTTACGTTTACTTTAAGTGTGTTTTGTGTGGTTATACATCGCGGCGAGTATATGTAGCTTTCAAGAATATTACAAGCTTTCGGGAAAATGGTATCCGGCGACCTGTACTCGCCAATCGACCTCAAAGGGTTAAAGCAATATTTTTATCAGAACAATATATATGAAAGAATGGTAAAAACATTTAGGGATTTATTGAATTTGAGATAACTTCACCAGTTGTGGGGTAAAAATCTTAACAAATCTTTGGTTCGATTCCTCCCATCACCAACAAGCTGAATGTTAATGATCAATTATTGTGTTTTATAACTCATTATTATATTGTATATACAAAGAAATATAATTTTTATTTTGTAAGTGGTTTTTAATTCAATGTTTAATAATCCTAATGTATTTGGTTATGTCTAGTTATAAGCAGGTAGGTTGAATAAGATAAAGTTTTAATTAATACAGTGCAACTCGGTTATTGCGGCCTCGGCTTTAACGTCAACTCGGATATAACGTCATTTATTTTTGGGTACCGCCCAACTATAGGTATTTGCATAAGTAAAACCTTGGATATATCGTCAGTAAATTCTAAAACCTCGTATATAATGTCAAAAAATCGGGCCGAGATGAAGGCAACGTATAGCTAAAGAGAGAAATTTCGGTCAGTGGTGCAACGTGAGAGCCGCGGCTATTGTTTAGCTAGCTAGATATCCCATTCTATTTTTAGAAACGGCATTTTATTGCTCTCTTACCGCTAACCACCACAACCCCCTCTCCTACCTTATATCCGCTGTCGCCGTTATCAAGGCCAGTGTCAGTGACTCACGTTGCGTCAAAGAACTGTAATACCGTACGTATATACCTACAGTTCGTGCAGCTATCGTTAGTTCAGTGTACGTCTTTTACAGTTTGCTTTTGGTTATTTTAATTTATGAATACAATATCGAAAAATAATGGCAAGTGTTACGAGAAAGGTTTTGCCGATTAAAGAACAAGTGTGAGCGTGTGAGGAGGGACGTAAGATAGCAGACGTGTGTTCGGACTTTTTTTTTAATCGAACCAACAGTTGAATTCCCCAAGCCGAACTTCATTGCAATATTTTTAAACTCGATTTTTTATACAGTATAGAGTAGTTTGGTCAGTCATAAACATAAACCTTTATGTGTATATCAAATTAGCTTCATTTAAAGTGTTAATTTCAGTAGAAAAATGTGTTTTTCTATTTTTCCTCGGTTTTGAATTAAAATTATGGAACCTCTTTTATAGTGTCACTCTGATATAGCGTCATTAATTGCGTGGTCCCTTCAATGACGTTATAACCAAGTTCCACTGTATTAGATAACTTGACTTGGTAAAATTATCTTGAGGCCGGCATACATGGACGGAGTAAAGTCATGGAATCAGATTTATATTATTAAACTACAGTGTCTTTTTCCAAAATACCTTTCTTGGAATTAATAATCTTGCAAGATAAAGCCATTTGTTTTGTCAGTGAAATTTTTTAAGTAGTGTTAATAACATATACATTTTTACAACACCTTATAGATGCTATGATTTGATATTTTTACATACATATTTTTATTGATATTAGAGAAGTTTTGTTACATTTTTGTCTATAAATGTATTAAATTCAAGGGGGGAAACATAATAAAAATAGAACATTTGAGTCTAATATTTTACCAAGCCGAAATTCTTGGTCTATCACAGTTAATTTCCCTTCATATTATAATTTTTAATTTTGTGTTCAGGCTTTACATTAAGTGGTACAGTGAACATTATCCTCTATGAATTGTTTCATATTATTTAATTGACATGTCCTAGTATCCTGAGACAGGTTAGTGTACAAAAGTTAAAACAAGTCTTTAATTATTCATATTGTTCCATTCAAATGATTTGAAATGAATCTAAAGTTTTCTGATCAAGAAATAGCACTGGCCAAGGGGGATTTTCTTACCTCACCTATTTTCATTGACCCTCCATTTAAAAATTTACCTGTGGAAATTCCATATGAATATGTATGGTAATCTGTCTTTTACAAAGGACTTCCTTGTGCAACGCAAATATTTTGCCATCTAGCACTTTGTTATCTCCAGTGGTGATATCAGTGTCAGAATAAAGTTCAGAAGCCGTTGCTATCATATTAGAACTTTCATACAGTTACTGTACCAGAAAGAAATGAGTTTCCCCCAGAAAAAGTGAGAGGAAATTACAGTCTGGATCAACTGGAAAAGAGAGATAAGGATGTCTTTCTGGCACCCAGGTCATGGGGTCCGAGTGCAGGGTTTACTGGTCAATCCTGGAGTGGATTCAAACTGAGTATTAAAGTTCGAAGTGTGACATACCACAAGAACCAACATACCAAAAACACCAAATGTACTAACGTTAAACGACTTATTTTTTGTACCCAATACTAAAATATAATACCCCCGTCGCAGCAGACCTGCATACTCAGCGAATTTCCAAATCAATAATACATATAATAATAATGAAGATATATTACAAGTTTTATCAATATCTGTCGGTAAAGATGATAGTTATTTGCCTATTCCCCATAAGATTAACATAGGAAAGAGTATGCAGGTTTGCTGCTGTGAGGAACATTAAAAGTAGACATTTCTAGCATAAACAATTTTTATTTTGATCATTTATGCCAAGTTTAATAAAAATCTGTTTATAAATAAAGGAGTTTACCTATTCTCTATATGATTAACATGGGAAAAGAGTATGCAGGTTAGCTGCCATGATAAACACATAAACAATGATTTTTAAGCATGCTAAATATAAAGTTTAATCCAAAAATATTGATAGATAAATGAAATATTAATTTTTCTTCATCCTCCATAAGATTAACATTAGAGCCCCAAAATACAACGTACTGTATTTAGATTTTTTAATATCTCCGTAACCGTTGGAGATAGAGAAAAACTTTAAGGAACTAAATTGTGTAGTTTTTTAAGCTGATTCTAATGGTGAAAGATAAAATTTAAATTTTTTAAATTACATATGAAAAACCCCCCCAAACTATCTGTTCCGATTGATCCATATACTGTATCTGGTTTACGAACTCGTCTGAGCAAATGTAGGAATACACGTCTCTACCAAATTTGGTCTTGATCGGACCATTTTAACGAGAGTTATCGTGTTCACAGACACATATATATAGATAAAAATTTTAACGACTATTGTTTTTGGCCTCTGAACACATAAACACGAAAATATAACATGGTCCTGGGCTTAAGTCTTACCATGAGACGGTAATAGCTTCTTTTGGAAATTCGCTAATAAACAAATCAGAAAGACATCTATCAGAAGACATTTTGTTATGAAACAATAAACCCCTTATATTTTGTATGCTTTGAGGGGAAATTTGTGGTCACAAACTGCAATACAATACTATGAAATAATATTAATGTTTAAATTAATATTATTTCAGATTCTGTTACACTAACTTAAAACAGAATATGTTCACAGTGTTTTATACATTTAATTTCAATATCTACCAACCTTGATTTTGAATCTAAACTGTTCTACACACTACTATCAAATTTACAGGAGGAACGAAATAGAATAGCCCAAATAAGTCATGAGCTACAGGACTCCTTTCAGTAAAATTTGAAACACTTAATTAAAAGTTACCTGAAATATGCCTAGAACACTGGTTAAATAATTAGCAAAATCATTGATAAAGAAACTTTTGAATAATATACACTAAAGACATTTCAATTTTAAAGTAAATGTTGTAAAAATGATTGTTATGTTTTAAACAGTAAAAACGTTGAGGGTGCTTTAACAGTAACACCCTTTGCATTTCCCTAGTTTCACCACTGTATGCTATGAATGTTTATCTAAATGAAGCTTAAAATAAAAAGAAGTAGGTTTCACAGATACTGAGCCTGACTTCAATATTGCTTTCTACGATCTTTTACTTGATGTAAATTAGCACTAAAAATTATCACAATATTAACCCTTTAGTGGAGATTAAAGGGTTTAGTTTAATATTTGCTACCAGTCATCTTATTTAAAAAGATCATCTTCAACTGACCAACTGATAGAGGTATCAGTTATTGACTTATGTCAAAATCATCAAGAAAATTCATTCCATATCAGCTGATTAGGACAAAGATAAAAGGAGATCTCTGAAATGGATAGCTTATGTATAAGATAAACCCCTTATATTTTGTATGCTTTGAGGGGAAATTTGTGGTCACAAACTGCAATACAATACTATGAAATAATATTAATGTTTAAATTAATATTATTTCAGATTCTGTTACACTAACTTAAAACAGAATATGTTCACCGTGTTTTATACATTTAATTTCAATATCTACCAACCTTGACTTTGAATCTAAACTGTAGTACACTCCACTATCAAATTTACAGGAGGAACAAAATAGAATAGCCCGAATAAGTCATGAGCTACAGGACTCCTGTCAGTAAAATTAGAAACATTTATTTAAAAGTTACCTGAAATATTCCTAGAACACTGGTTAAATAATTAGCAAAATCATTGATAAAGAAACTTTTGAATAATATACACTAAAGATATTTCAATTTTAAAGTAAATGTTGTAACAATGATTAATATGTTATGAGACAGTAAAACCGTTCTCTGAGGGTGCTTTAACAGCAACATCCTTTGCATTTCCCTAGTTTCACCACTGTATGCTATGAATATTTATCTAAATGAAGCTTAAAATAAAAAGAAGTAGGTTTCACAGATACTGAGCCTGACTTTAGTATTGCGTTCTATAATCTATTACTTGATGTAAATTAGCACTAAAAATTATCAAAATATTAACCCTTTAGTGGAGATAAAGGTATCAGTTATTGACTTATGTCAGAATCATCAAGAAAAGTCATAACATATCAGCTGATGAGGACAAAGATAAAAGGAGATCTCTGAAATGGATAGCTTATGTATAAGATTTGTCATGGATCTTATCCTCCGTACACAATTTCAAAAATGTTAAACATTAATTATTATGAAATTGTTTAAATTCGTTTTTCAATTGTTTGGAGGGAAAAATCATGGATGGAGTTAAGGGGGGCATGTGAGCAATGCCCCCCAGACCTCTTAAAAGCTTTTGAATTTCTACTACTAATCTTAACAGTTCTATTATAATTTTTTATTTGACACAAAAAATAAATTTGAACCTTCTCTCTATATCAATCGGTTACCGAGATGCAGAAATAGTTAATTAAATACACTAAATAGACTTTTTAGCCTCAAGGTTAATCTTAATAGGAATTGGTAAACAATTCCTGAATCAATGGTAATTTTCTTAGAACGTATGAAGGTCTGCTGCTCCGGGGTCATTTTCGGAGACTCACGGGTCTCCCACAAAGACGAAATTTCGCTCAAGTTCAAAAATGTTAACTATAAATGCCGAGTAGTTTTTGCTTATTTCAAGTTTGACGTGACGGCTGTATGAACGAGGCAAGTGCTCTAGTGCAGGCCACTTTAAGGGGAGAAAGTAAAAATACGAGTTGTTTTGGTCGCCAGTCGCATGAGTCACTGAAGGCTACCTCACGTACGGACAGTCTGTCAGAATCGTTTCGACCGCATTTCGTTCTCCCAACCCCTTCTTTACGGTTGGACAAAGCCAGAGATTGGCGTAGCACGGACGCCACCGTGTGTTACAGATCGCGCTACTATTGCTTAATATTATAGTATATATACTGCAACCTCTTTACAATGTATGTATAAAACTAGTCCAGGAAGAAACTCCTGAGACACCATTCGTGTTTTAAAATCAAAGTAACTGACGTAGGGTTAACAACATCTACGTTGTAAACAGACGCATACGATCATAGATTTGTGTTGACAACAGACTGACAATAGAGCGAGCGCTTCTAGCGACGATCAGTAGAGGGAGGGAGGGGGGGTTGTCCCTACAGCGACACACATGCTTGATAGCCTACGCCCACGCGTCGCCAATACGACAACCAACAAAACAGTTGATAAAACGTCTCGTGAAATATTCTAACGTGTCAGATTCCGTTATAGGCTCGCAACGCTTTAAATGTTTCTATAAACTATAAATAACTAATATTCTAACGATAAATAAACATTTAACGTAATTGGGAATCCCCATTACGACAGGCCGCACGGCGGCGTCGAATAAAGTGGGCCTATATCATTCTTACCAAGAATTTAAACCATCTATTCAATGTAGTTACTTATAAAATGGATTTGCCACCGAATATTTTTGAGATTTATGAAATGTCAATGTCAAAAGGAGGGTGCGTTTGCCGACAAACAGCGCTCTGCGGAGTTGGTTATTCATATTTTAAGATACAATTTCATTATACGTTATCATCCATAAATGGAAAATAATAAAAACGTTATTTTACTCTACTACACTATACTTTTATTATTACTACACTTCACTTAACTATAGGCTACTATAATACTATTATACTGCTTAATATTAATAATATTTACTGTACTTATACTTTACAATCTCATTATAATCATCCATAAATAATGCAAAAATAGCTTACGGTCACATAGGCCCTAATGTAACCTGACCACTCTACTTAAAACAAACATGGAAAACTGTAGGAAAAAATACGTATACTGCTAAATGCAGTATACGTATTTTCCCCGTATTTTTCCTAATTAACCCACAAAGTAGTTATTCAAAGTAGTTATTAAAAATTTTGGGGAAAAAAGGTTTTTGTTTTAATTTTCCCCTTATATATGCCTCTGGTTCTGCTTTACAGCCTATGCTATTACAACAATTACTAAAAATAAAATATAATTAATTGTTAGAAAAAGAGATAAAACATTGAATATAGGCTATATTATCTATCTATATTATATTATCTACCTCTTCTTTAATAGTTAGAATTCGTAAATCTCTGTGTTGAGAAATACAAGGGGGTTTTGATCTAAGATAAATGAATGTTTTTATTGACTTTCATAGCCTATTCTTTTCTCTCATCTGGAAAAACAAATCAACGTCGAAGGACAGGTCTATTTTAAATTTTAAATACAGGAAAATTATCGATAATAACCGTTATGGAAGGAGTTAATAGAACAATTTTAGAAGTGAATTCAGCGAAAAGAGAAGTGAAAAATATGGGGACGATGACGGAGGTATCGATGATGGAGAAACCAAAGCGGCCTCCCAGGCTGAAGCCCACCGGACCTCCCAGGAGACGGGTGGACTTTGCTGATCAAGAAAGGAAGAAGTTTTCCGACCTAAGCGACCAAGAAGTGAAACTAGCCCGCCGCATATGGTGGGATCACGTGGAACCTTTCAAGGAGGATTTCGTTGCTGTGGTCTTCGACCATTTTTTCCAGAGTCACCCAGAAATGACGGATTCATTTCTGCGTATAGCATCGTCAGGATTACCGAAGCTGACGCTGCCCGAAGTGGACGAGCCGGAGGACAACAGTCACATGCTGGCTCGGATCATGGTGAGGATGAGGACCATTCTGGACGTGATGCACCAACCGGAGAGGCTTACCAAGCTGATGACGGTGCTTGGCCTGGTGTACGTCCGGGCGGGCTTCGACATGAACAAGTTGGGCTTCATGCTGAAGAACTACGTGGACGCGGTCATGTCCACCGTCAAGATGACCATGAACAACCAGATGCACCCGTCCGAGGACGACGCCCTGAGGAAGTGCTTCGACTTGGCGTTCTGCATCATGGAAGAGGCTAGTTGCTCGTATTACGACCTGTTTGTGGCGACCCAGCCGGTAGAAAAGACCTCGGCAAACATCAATAGAAAGAACACTATACGTATTAGATAGAGTAAGGTTTATTTTAGGCATAAGCAAAATTGTAACGATAGGTTACAAAATGATTGTCAATAATAAACGTTTCTTATAGGATAAAATAGTATCTTAGATTAGATTAGTGTTATCATCCGGAACTCCCCGCGGGGCTTGTGAACTAAACACTATAGGTTGTTGGATGGGCAACTGGGTGGCAAGGGTCCTCTACCAATATGTAAATAGTGTACATCGAACGGTGTTTAGGCCTACCACTGGAATACAGTCAATGTGAATTGAATCGCATTTCCCCTCCAGGCCTGCCACCACTCGGCCGTTTTAGTAGTCTAATATCCGTCGTCCCGGGTGAGTATGTTGTCCTCCTCAGGCCTACCACCACTCAGGGGGGTAATCTTCACGTTTACCGCTACAGGCCTAACGAGTTCGCTCAAGGTTTTTTTTGTTATCCGAGCTTTGAATCTACGTAGTTGAAATCGGATAAAGCGTTGGGGACTACTAGGATCACTTTGATAATAACAAGCTATGTACCCTAGTTTAGTTCAAATATTTGATTAAAAGTAAATAAACATTTACTTTTACATTTTAGACCAAAATTTTAAAATGTAATGACCTACTCCTTGTTAATTATGAAATATATTTATATTAAAATGTAACTATATACACGCAACAGGCTACGTTTAGAACTATTCACGGTAGGCCTTGCATAATTAATTATATCATAATTAATCTCAACAAATTATCTTATGATTGTAGGGAGTCACAAGTTCATAAAATTGTAATTTATCCACTGATGCTTGGCCGTCTGTCTATTCCAGGTAGGTATTCGGGATGGAAGTTAATTCTTATCTTTGGCGTGTTCATATTTTTGGTTTGACTTCAAGTAAAATACTGTCACAATGAGTGACACTACTGCAAAATTGTTTTCATCGTTTTTAGTTTTCATAGAAAATCAAATCAAATTCAAAATGTTTTCAATTTGGCGACGTTCTGTATTCCAGCTACCTGGAGGTCACGAATTGTGGATAGTTGTGAGCGATGGTCGGTGGGTGTAGTGTTCTCTTGTGTGGATCCACACAGTTGAACACTACGTTAATCCGCGAAGACCATCCTCATAATTAGACCAATTGGTAATTCAGAGGCCGTGGTTCAGATTCCAAGTTAAACTGTAGGTCCATTAATTGCCATCGGTTGTTGGGCTATTAATTAACAGTCCTGTCTAAGGAACATGTCAGCCTTAGTCAGTAACAAGACTACAAGATCGCGTCAAAATCATCTTACACTCAATCCTCATTCATACTTGGCTTAAAATACCTCTTTGTAGTATGGTCGCCATTTCAATAATCTAATCTAATCTAATTTGACCTTGTAAGACTTTTTACACCTATTCTTAAGCCCCTTTTCCACCTGTCAAAATATGTCGTTTAATTAGTCACAGATTCCCGGGGCAATATTGTCGCCGACAGTTGTGTTTGGAGTGGAACCGGAAACAGGTAATTGTCGGCGACAGAGTTGACAACACGGCTACGCGCATGCGCAGAACCTATTACCCGCTCTGAAATGACTGACTATCGATAAATCGATAGTCTGTGTAAGTACCATAACTATCTCCAGTAGCTAGAAACCGTAATGTCACAGCCAGCTGTTCTCCGGGACTCACACTGACTCGGCGATTTGATCTTTTGCAATAAACGAAGCAAGTGTTCAATGATATTCATCTTTAAATATTATCATACCGACTCTGGAGTTGAGGAAGTGAGGCTAGCCCGCCAGACGTGGGCGCGCTACGCAGAGCCTCTCAGGGAGGAGTTTGCGGCCATGGTCTTGGACGACTTCTTCTGCCAACAACCGGAAACAGAGGTATTGTTTACACAGCTGGACTTACTAGGAGCCAGTAAACTTGGCGAGGAGACAGAATACAACACGTACGTGCTGGCGCGAGTGATGGTGAAGTTGAGGAACATCCTGGATAGCGTGGACCAACCCGAGCGTCTCACCAAGCAAATGACCAGGCTGGGGCTGACGTACATCAAGAAGGGCTTGGACACGACCGCCGTCACCCCCTTACTCTCCGTCTTCCTAGAAGTGTTGATGGCCAGGATCAGACAGACCATGGGCAAGACGCAGGCCGCCAAGGAGGCGGCGTTGAGCAAGTGTTTTGAGGCGGCTTTCTCCATCATGGCGGAGGCCTGCCACACGTACTACGACCTATTCATTGCGTACCGACGCTTGGACAAGCGTTCCAGATGGAAACACACCGCTGTGAAGAAATCGAGGAGGTTGTAACTGGGAATAAATGGATAGTCAATTATTGGATTGGCTAGAAAAGCTTTACAGTTGTTGTTAATTCTCATTCATTCAGGTTCTGTATTCGTCTCATTGCAATATGTCAAAGAGTTTCCGTGCAAGCTGGAGGAGGGATTGAGACACAAGTTAGAAGTTATTTTAAGAGGTTACAGATCAATCAATGCGCGAGACTTGTCAAGCAAAGATAGGCGTGGGTAGGCACAGGTACTGAAAAAAATCTTTTGATGATTGACAACTCTGGGATCCAGTGTTGACTAAGTTTCGTAGGTGGTCATGCTAGGCCTTCCAACTGAGCCGACTCGCCTACATTTGAAATCTCGATGACGCGTTCAATCGTTGAGCTGCGAATCAAATAACGTCAGTTGGTTTTGAGGTCGTGGACGAACAATGTCCCTGGTGCACAATCCCCGAGTATAATGGATTTGATGATACTTAGCCTTCTGGGCCGCTGTAAAACTGAAAATTAATAATGTAATTTCGTTAATTAACGTAATCTCTATGTATAAAATTGAATGTATGTCTGTATGTATGTAGTGTATGTAGACGTATGTAGACATGTATGTATGTATGTCCTTTATGCGTTGCCAAACTACTCATTCGATCGCCATGAAATTTTAGGAAGTTGCTCTACATTGTGTCCGGGAAGGTTTTAGTGAAAAAATATTTTCGAAAACCCCATAAGTTTTCATTTTATGGCGTTTTAAATTTCTAATGTTAACCTTATGGAGAGTAAGTTTGTTTACAAATTAATTGTCTACAATGAAAACATTTGAATTCTTAGCTACAGCTGATTGATTTACTTTCCATTTTGCTTTACTATCCAATGCCATCTGAATCGTTCATTAATGTAAAACTATAAAGTATGTGAAACTGTAAAAATGAGCTTTATTCACCACGAATAGTATACGGTTTTGGGGGATTATGAAAATTTTTATTTTCTGTCTGATTAAAGTGACGTGTTTATATGATAATTACAATGTTTAAATTATGACGTTTATTATAATAATCACTGTTTGTAGATCTTTCCTATAAAACGCCGTATTACAGTTAGGTTTCGTTTTTTGAAGGATTTAAATGTGAATAATCCACTCAGATTATTTGTTTTATGGGAATGATATTAATATGTTTTATCGTTTCAGTATTGTTATTCACTATGCAGCGACCCAGAATATATAACCTTTCATGAAGACGTATTGATATTCGACTTCAGAACATGGCCAATCTAAAAGTTAACATGTGTTTACTGAGAGGCGTTACGAAGTTCGCCGGGTCAGCTAGTATAATATAAAACTAGCCTATGACCTGATTAAATTGAGGTCGGCCTAATTTTCCTTCGTTTAAAACAATTAATTAATTAGTGGTACAAAATCGATAACTTGTGTAAGATTTGCGATTATTTTTATGGTGTTAGTTTGTTTTAATTTAAAAAATTCCCCTTATTCATATATTCCACTATCACAACACGGTAACCGCATTAATTATAGAGCGGTTTTAATCCACGGGAAGTTGGAAATTATTCAATCGAAAGCGACTTAACCTCAATTTATTTTAAGCCTACAGTAAACAATTTTCATACAACCACCATCAGGAATATTGAAAAGGAAAAGAGGAGGTAACACGCGATTGTGTGGGATTGGACAAACAAAACCGGCTTGACTGCAATAATAATTGTTACGAGGCGTTTGTATTACCCGGATCCGCCGAGAGAGTGCGTGGCGAGCGCCAATAGACGAGCACAGGGGGAAGTGGAACTGTTGCGACAGTGCGCGCGCAACAGGCTCTCTGTTATAAACCATCATTGGTCAAACCCCCTCCAAATTATTGAATTTAGCACAACACCAATCAAACATGTATTCTGCTACATTCAAGAGCGCCTCCCTAAAGATGGGTTTGTCAGCCGGTGTGGTGAATCAGAATGTGAAAGATACCTAGGCCTGCCTACTAATTGAAAACCAAGATTGAAATTAAACTTCTTTGATTCGTTGTATTAAATGCAATTAAATTTTAATAACTTATTGTTAAAATGCATGATAAAATTAATAATTTTAACTGTGTCAGTAGCAGTACAGCATACTTAATACTCTTTTAAAGTAACTAATATAAAGGGAGTATACTCTATAATAACATTAAAATATTCTAGTTTTTGCTATAACCTACCAAAAATTTATTGTTTTAAACGTTTGTGGGTAGGGGAGATAACATATAAAAAATAATAACAAAAATGTTTCTTGCTTGACAAAAGCACTATATAGATTGGTCTACAGGATTTTTAATTTTTTAGACATACTTTTTAAAACATTCCTTAGCAACCATGTGATGTTTACAACAACTGTGTAAAGTGTTTTTATGTGTTTTAAGGGGGGAACTTTCCTTAAAAATAAAAATCATTATAATTTAAAAATAAATAAATAAATTAGTGGAAAAAATAAAAGTAGGTGAAGGTATGGTTGTATTGGTGCAGTTGTACTGTTTGTACATTTGTGTCATTTGCAATTTTTTTGCAATGGTTTTTATTGGGTAATGTGCCCTTAGCTCCATGCCATGTTTCATGCAAAGCACTTGAGAAATAATAGATTCTTTACGAATAAATAACTGTGCATCCCAGAACAGTAAATTTAATTTTTTTCTGTAACCATTAATCAGGGACTAATAATTTAAAGTACTACTTCATTTCATTTAAATTAAATATGAACATTTTAATCAAATTTGTTAGTGTCATTCGTTGACTTATAACAATATACAGTATTTTGTATTTTTTACGTGTTTTAAGGATTTTAAAAATGTACTTTCCTTAAAAGTAAATCATTCATTCAATTTTAAAATCTCTTGAGTTATGGTAGAGGTATGGGACATGCAGTCGAAATATCTGTCTAAATCAGACCAATAGTTTGTTAATATTTCTAAAGTGGACCGTCTTTATAAACACTTTGACATCTACTCATACGACATCGGCCTGCCTACGAGTAAGGGCTTTACTGGGCGATCACAGTGTTAGCGGAGCTGAAGCTCCTGACCTCTGGGAATGGCTAGAACATAGTAACAAAACGAACAAAATATATCCGTTAAAAATAATATAGGGGAGAAAAGAAGGGGTAGTAGCCCCGGTATGTAGTCTACTTGCCATTTTAAGTGTGTTCATGTGCCATGGGCAGTAGATAGAGGAATTAATTTATTTGATCCATGTCAGTCTGCTATTACACTTCGTTCTGCAAATCTGTTTTCAAGTTCCTCTGAGTTTCAAATCTGCAATCAAGTTTTCAAGTGATTGTTGATCTATCTGATCTTGGAAAATACTGTGAATAACGTCCTCAATATACCTAATAACTCTTATTATAAGTTTAATATCATAATTTAGCCGATTAGAGTAAATATTTGGTTTTAATTTAATTTGATTTGTTTGAGTATAAGAAGATTTTTCAGATTCAAATTTTAATGTAAATTATGAGGTAATCACTTGAAAACGGGAGGAGTTTCTCTACCTCCAGAAACGTTGTATAGTTAAAATACAGACGCGTTGGAAAAGTCCGATAAAAGATAATGTATAATTAATTCAATTCAAATCAATTCAAAACATCTTTTATTCTTCAGCATATATACAATATACAGGAATGGTGTCAGTGTTAAAACTATTCTCATTGAATATCAATGCAAAATTGTTTTAAAAAAATAACTTTGTTAGCATTTGTATGTATATGGAATAAAATATGGTATTTCTAATCATATTAGAGCTCATCAAAGGAATACAATGCTTTGTTGATGAGAAAGATCTTTAATTTTTTTTTAAATATGGATTGACTCTCAGAGGACTTAATTTCGTCTGGGATTTTATTAAAATATTTTGAACCTGCATATGTTGGTTTTTTAGTATATAAATCCAACCTATGAAAATTTAGAGCAATTTCCCCCCTGGTTCTAGTGTTGTAATAGTGATTGTCCCCTACTAAAACTAGATCATTTAATTTATTCTGTAATGATAAAATTGTTTCAAAAATATATACCCCATAGACAGTCATTATTTTCATCGTCGACCATCCAACATCATTATGAATTTAAAGACTGCGTTGTACCTGACAATAATAGATAGTGAGGTAATGTATTTATTTCCACTTGTAGGAGTGAAGAAACTAGGCCGAGGTCCTAATTCATTTTAGAAAATTATATCTTAGCTTTATTTTAACGAGCTCAAAATAAAACAAACAATTTGATATTATTGATATTACAATTATTGATTGATAATTCTAGGACTCGTTTGCCCATCTAATCCTGTGTATATCGAAGTTGTTTTTTTCTAGTTTTGCGCCTTGCGCGATGTTAAAATAATCGAAATGTTCCCTATCGAGAGTTTCCGCTTATTGATAATTAAGAATGCTTATTGGCAAGTTTTTACTATCGAAATTTTACTATCGATTGTTGCATTCGTTAAATGGAACTGTTATCACTGCGTACGCTCAACTTTGATCCTTAGGCCTTCTGTGTTGTCATTGGCTCAAGAAATTCAATATTGAATATCAATATTGCCATATCTACAAAAAGTGTAGGAATACGACCTCTAGTCGCAAACATAAAAATAGTCAAATCGTAGTTGGTAAAGGTTTTGACTGACGGGCTAATTCATTAAAATATAGTAACCACATAAAAAGCAGCCACATAGGTCTAGTCGAACTGTCATTTGAACGGTGGCCGTGATATCGATGATGAGCCATCTGCACCAGCCCCTTGTTGACTTCGCGACTTTAGATGGGAGCTTAACCTCAACCCCTGCCCCTACTAGTCTACTACTAATGTAGTAGTGTATACTACGTGCCGCAGCCGCCGCTCAAGGTCCAGTTTGGCCTAAATCTTTTGACAACTTTTTTTCTATTTATGTGTAAAAACTCTAGATAAAATGCATATTTTCCCCATTTTTACACTATGGTAAGCCCATACAACCTCCGTATTATCCGAGTTTTCGCGTATTCGAGATGACCTCGGTCCTAATTACCTCGGATAATCCGGCGTCTATTGTAAATAGAATTAGAATTTGTATGTAGACTGCTTGGAATTGTGACAGTCTATTTTTTGGGGTATTTACATTTTATACCCCAAAAAGCCGGAGTGGGTCTTTTGTAACGCTAAACAACGTATTGACATGGATATGTCTTAGCTCTGGGGCGTTTGGTGATTTTTAAGATGGGAAATATGTAACAGGTTTCCATAGAAACTACCAGAGCTATTGTATTGAATTTTTAATATAAAATAATAAAAACAGCTGTTTAGATGAATTGAAAACATTTCCTTTAGACATATCCATGATCTAACCTATTTCCCACAGGGGTAAATACAAACAAATTTTTGCTATGACGAAACTTATTTTTATTATTCTATACCTTTTGAAGAAGGGTTTTGTTTACTTTAAACTAACCCAAATTCTATTAAAATAATGCAATGAGGTCTCAAAACTCCTGTTTTAGCGATTAAATATAGAGAATAAAAGTGAAAAACCCGTAAAGAAAATGTTAAGATATTGTAATTTTTGATTAATTAACCAATTCTGCCAAACATCATTTGTTATCCTATACGCTTATTTTTGTATTTTAAAGTATGCGAAATAATGCTTCTACTATGGGGCACGTTTTCGCCTTTGGCGTTCTGTAGTTTTTAGTTTTATTACTTCCACTTTCAATATTTGTATTTCATGTTTGAACTTCTTCATTCATTTCCATATGTACCGAACATAGTAGGCGTAATGACTATTTTAGTTTGAATTAGCTCTTTTAACCCACGCTTGGGAAAAATGTTTGTATTTACTTCCCTTTGGGAAATAGGTTAGATCATGGATATGTCTAAAGGGAATGTTTTCATTTCATCTAAACAGCTGTTCTTATTCTTTTATATTAAAAATTTAATACAATAGCCCTGGTAGTTTCTATTGAAACCTGTTACATGTTTTCCATCTTAAAAAGCACTAACACCCCCCCAGAGCTAAGATATATTTATGCCAAAATACCACAATCCAAGGGAAATACGTGCGAAGCCTGTCCGCACGGTCTTCCCTACATTGCCTTTTAAAGCCTTAATAATAATCTTTTGGGTGAAAATTAAACATTATACAGGGTAATACAAATTATGCTCTCGATTAAGATTATAATTATTACTGTAATTATTTGCATAAAGAGTATTTCAGTAGGTATAATTGAAAATAAATACTCATAATATTTTATTTATATTGGTTTAGGTGTGTATCAGCTGTTAATAAAGTGATTTGTTGTGTATTGGCTGATTTAAAAGACACGTTGGATAATCACAATCAGTCTTAAGCGTGTAACGTCACTTAGGCTCGTATTAGGCAAGGTCACCTGAAGACGTCACTGGTCACCAGGTGACGTCACTGGTCACCAGGTGACGCAACTGGTGACGTCTAATGGTGACCTAGTCTAATACGGCCTTAGAAACATAATTTAATGAGGACCCCCTTAGACGGAGTAGGCCTACCTCCACATTTCCACTTACTGTTCTTGGATGTTAATGCCGAGGTTAACCATCAGCTGGCTGAGACATGGACTACTAAAAATTTAGTAGTTTATAGTGGACTCTACTAGTGGTGACTCCACCGTTAGGCGGTTTATACCCAAACTAAACCCACCTTCCCCATCTGTCCAGACGTGTATGAACAACTTACATACGGGCGAATGGACTTTATTTGGAATCACAGCAATTTTCAGCTGTAGCTACTGGATTACCTCTTGGTTTGGCCAAAACAATCAAATCAGAACAGGGCGGGTGCAAGTGAAATAACAGATGTTCAAAATATACCTTACCTTACCTATGTGGCCGCTCAAACCGTAAGAGGTTTTTGGCCTCGCCAACAGCCGCACGCCATCCGTCTCGATCCTGCATGAGGTCTGGTGCAACATCAAGCTTCTGCATGTCCTTCTACACCTGATCCCACCACCATAGTCTTGGGCGCCCCAGTGGTCGTTTGCCTCGTGGAAGATGCTCTAAAGCTATTCTTAATGTGGAGTCCAGCTCCCTTCTATTAACGTGACCTGCCCATCTCAGTCTTCTGCTTTTGATTAGAGCAATGATGTCAGGATCTTGGTAGAGAATTCTTAATTCCCTGTTGGTCCTTATTCTCCATGTACCTTGATCATAAACTGGTCCAAATATTGAACGAAGAACTTTGTTCTCAAACACTATAAGTTTCTTTTCCGATTTCTTGGTAAGTGACCAGATCTCAGATCCATATAATACTATAGGTAAAATTATACTCTTATAGAGCCTTAATTTAGTATTTTTAGAGAGTATTTTACTCTTGATTAGTTTCTGAAGGGCCCAATAGTATCTGTTCCCCTTCAGTAGTCTAATTTTAATTTCGGGCTCTATTGCTGGCCAGAATCCACCACGCTTCTGAAGCTGGGATGATACAAGAGCGTACAATTAGTAGGATCTTGGTGACCTTCGTCCTGACCGGGAACAATAAAGGTAAACAATAATTGGACTACCACCATTGAAACCAGCATAAAAAACTTACAAATTTTGTATTTTGAATTATTTGTCTACCACTAACGGTTCCAGAGAAAAGTTAAATTTTCCCCTGATAAACGCAGTTAAACGTTGTCTGAGGGCAATGTTATTCTTATGGAGAATATTAAGAAACCAATTTCTTCTTTATTTCCCAACCGTTTTACATGAAATTTGGTATGCAGCGTAAAGTCACATCACCCAACAAAAACCCCCTAAAAGCTCGGTATTAACGGGGGGGAATCCCCCAAAAATTCTTACAATCAATTTAACTTTGTTTCTCTGTTGTTATTTTCTGAAAATAACAACAATAGAGATGGATGATTTTTGAAACAATAAATTATTCAATGACGTAATTTATAAATGAAGCTGTATATGAAGAATAATTATATAATAATTATTTAATGAAGAGTGTTATAGTTTTGTTACAGATTGTTGTTATTAAATTTACTTAAGCGAGAAAGTATGTGTCAGTCCACTGATACCGTTTATTTTCAACTCACATGACCTCAGTAGTGGACGTATGCAAGACTATAGAGAACAGTCCTGTATCGTGCACCCGAGCGTCCCTCAGTCGCAGGAAGAGGTAGGCCTAAAGCCCCGTCCTCACTTGCAGACTGTGTATAGAGACGATTGGCCGAATGTCTCTATACACAGTTTTTCCTTTAAGTTTCCGACTTCTTTTGAGTCCACACTAGAAAGCCAGTGTTTGAAGACATGGTGACCGAAGAGTGGTTTTAGCTTCTACGTGCTTAATCGTCTGGCTAACTCACCGAGGAAGAGGCGAGGGTGACTCGCAAGTTTCTGGAAGAAAGCTACTGTTATGGCCATAATGTACTAAGTGACCTCCTATTGAAAATGTGCTGGTTTTCGGAACTTTACGACAATGACGCCTACAAATTTTGAAATTCTCTTAGGATTCGTTGGGCCAAAATTCCCAAAGAAATGTGCATGATACAGAGCTTCAATTTCAGCAACCATCCGGCTTGCTGTAACGTTGAGATACCTGACAAGTGGTGATTCATTTATCAGTTTACAATACACTTTCAAAACATCCAAACAGATAATTTCACGGATACTTCCAGAAGTGTATGCAGCCATCATTGAAGCACTTCGCTGGTTTTTGAAGGTAAGTAGTAAGAACGGCGTATTTTTATGATTGATGAATTCAAAAGAAATTATTGTAACAAAACTTAAAAGTCTGCCTAAAAAATTACAAACATTTCTTTTTATTTACAAACATAATAGGTTTTGCTTATTACTTTGAAACCGTAGTATTTAACAAAAAATAAATTATTAGTAAACCGCAATATGACTTTAGAAACTAATATTTGAATGTCCCCAATTTGAAATAGTAGGTAAAAGAATTAAAATACTTTCTACTGACTTGAGAAGAAACATTTGTGTCTTGTCTCCGTGTTTCCCGCTCGTTTGGGAAACAGAAAACATCGATTTTTGTCTCCAGAAACACACATATGTGTTGACCGACTAGCTGAGGACATCGCCGGGTACAAGAGGAAACACCGGAGAGACAGTCGGCCGACAATGTTTCTGGTGACAAGTCTCCAAGTGTGGACGGGCTTATCAACGCTATTCTCACGGACAACCGTGATCAGGTCAGTCGGGATTTTTGGCAACCGCCCAGCCCCCACCGAGGGTCGGAACCCTAATTAGCCCTCGACCGCGGCCTTTTGGCAACCTCAGTTTCATCCCAAAAATTCTCCCTTTTCTCCCTAAAAATCCTTGCCTCATTGTTTAATCCCACAAATTATCACTCTTATCCCTCTCAAGTCCCTCCCTCGCACCAGAATCACCGAAATCAGGAGATGTAAGAGCGAAACGGCAAGGGGCAGTCGATATACACCTCGTATTGTAACAACATAACGTATTGTACAATTGTAACAGATGATTTCATCTCTTCATTGTATTTATTCTCCCTCCAGTATTTGTATTTAGAATTTTTGAATTTTAAGGTTTTAATAATATTTTGTTATGCACTTGTATCGGACTCTTTTTGCACCTAGCTGAGAGTTTAAATTTTACTTATGACAGAGAGGTTTGTGACCACATAAATAATTTCTAAATAATATATACAGTGAATTTTATATATAAAGCCTACATTCGTAAATGACTTATACCAATTGTATTTGTAACAAATAAAACAAAGCGTATGACAGAATATTTCCTTTAATCGATTCTGCACATACTGAATAACCTTACTTTGGTTATAAAATTATTACAGTATTATAAATTGAAAGTTACAAGTCTTTCTGATTTCAAAGAAATATTAATCGTTAATTCTTTCCTCAAGAAGGTATGTATGGGTTTAAAAAACGACCGATACAATTCATAATATTATTATTCCTCTGAACATAGTTCAAACTAGACAACAGACAGTTCTTAGACGGTTAGTAATCTCACACTTGAAAAGAATTGGGTATCATGCGTTGCGCTTTGTTATTCTTCATCTGTCTTCGCCCGCCGCCTCCTCTCTCGCCCTTTCTCCCTCACCCTCAACCCCGCTCGGCACGAACGAAATCCCTGAAATCCCCACCAGGGAGGAAGCAGTTGCCAAAAGTCCGGACAACGGGTTTTGACACTTTTATAGCCCCCTGCGATGACGAATGGGATAGGCGAGGTTGCCAAAAGTCTTAGACTCAGATCAGTCACTGGTTCAAACCCTTTTAAGCCATCAACAAAAATCAAATCTTATAGAGGGTTTAATCATCGATTGCTATAGGTGTAAACAAATAAAGTGTGATTGAATAGAGTGTGTTTGATTTAATTTGTACAGTTAATTGTAATTAACTGTCTATCATCCTTTAGCGGCCTAGGGCCTCTGTGGTGAGTGAATGACTGTAGCGGAGTGTGCCAGTGTCAAGGAATTTGAGATGTTTCTTAGTAAATTTTTTTTATGTTCTTAGTTTTAATACCGTCATTGGAAAATCAGCTAAAAATCAAACAATTTTACGTTTTGAATCTTCGCTCATTTAAGTCAATTGATGACTGATGAGATTCAGAAAGAGGTAAACACATCAAATCGCTGTCTGTTGGACTTAATTGTGATCAGGTTTTCATAATACTGTATTTGAGTTATGAGTAATGGAGAACACGATTTAAAATTCGAATTGGACTATAATCCAACATCCAACATTACAGAACAGATGAAAACTAAAGGCATTATGGGCCTGTATCTGACAAGTTTTCCTGCGGGAGACATGGAACATCATAATATTGTGATCACATTAAACTTTTTTATTTTCTAGATATTTCTTTTATTAAACTATTGATAACAATGCCAAAATATTTCTGTACATCAATCAGACAACAACGTACTTGCTTTGGCTTTTATAGTTTGACTGTATGTTGAGTTTTGTCTGTAGATTTCTTGGAATTTTTATATTTTTGGTGTTTTGTCTGTAGGCCCCAGATTGTTTGAGATTATAATATTTATGGTTGATTATTACGTTTTATACTCCAGAAAAGCCGAAATGGGTCTTATCTAAATTTGTCTGTCTGTGTGTTTGTCTTTTTATAACGCCGAACGAGGTATTTTTGTAAGGCACTTACAGCACTTACAGGGATAAAACTTATGTTCGTTATTCCTTATGTTTTGAAGAAAATTTGTGTGTACTTATATTTAACTTAAGCCCTATTAAAATAAAAAATGATCTCTCAAAACCCCAATTTTTATAAGTTTTACTGAACATGAGATTATTTAACATTAATGTGGTTTAACAGAGGAATAAGACCTATTGCTTTCCAATTACTAACTATATTAGTCTGTTTACATGATCATTGGTTTAACCTGTGTCATTGGTTGAGACTCTTTACAGTCTCAATGTTTAGGAATTTGATGACCTCAAAACGGTCCCGGGCCTAGATCTTGCCATGGTAATACTGTAGTAATTTTATATAGACAATTCCGTAAAACTGTTCGGCTTTCTCCAAGCGTTAGACCTGACCTCGAAACCGGTCTACAGAGAGATGGAGCGACCTTGTACTGCGATAAATAAGCCCAGAGTCCCGTCGTCAGGTAGTCTATGGTCCATAGACCACCTACCTCTCGCATATTTTACAAACTGACAGTTTTGAAAACCCGTTCTATGTCCGACTCACAAAACTATTGGCCTGAAAGGACTGGAAGCAATCTATTCTATTAAAAGTCACCAAAATTTGTATGTAAATGTTGTAGCTATAATCAAAGTGAATTTTACGACTTAATCGTGTTCAAGACTAATTTTGGTCCGAATCCGAAGATGGTAGGCTATTTTCTCATCAAAATTTTCACTAACTTAATTCGTCAAAACATAAAACACGAATACACAAATTTATTCTAAATAACAACACGATGATAACAGTTCTGCCTGTAGTCTGTAGGCCTTCTTTTCACGTGGTCGCCGTCATTGCTGGGCTGGACATGACCTGGCATAGCTCGTTCCCTGCCTGCATCGACACTACTTGATGGGCCTAATGTAGTTTTAGGCAAACATGTAGAGGGCAAAACATTTGTGTGAACTGTGAAGACGTAAGTAATTATTAAATTAGTCTATGTCATTTAGATTTTGACATGGATATGTCCTAGCCCTGGGTGGTTAGCAATTTGAACGACCGAAATTTGAAACATAAGAACAGCTGTTTAGATGAAATGAAAACATTTTCATGATCCAACCTATTTCACACAGGGAAGTAAATACAAACATTTTTATTACGGACATTTTCCATCAAGATTTTTAGTAAAACAAAAGTTTCATGACGTTTCGGGAACTGTAATCTGACCATCCTCAGGAGAGCTAGTAGGCCGGGAAACGGATTTTTGGCAACCGCCCAGCCCCCACCGAGGGTCGGAACCCTAATTAGCCCTCGACAGCGGCCTTTTGGCAACCTCAGTTTCATCCCAAAAATTCTCCCTTTTCTCTCTGAAAATCCCTGCCTCGTTATTTAATCCCACAATATATCACTCTTATCCCTTAAAGTCCCTCCCTCGCCCCGGAATGGCAGGCTATTCACGACTACGGGGAACCGGCTATGAATGAGCCAAGTCCTTTGAACTAATACCATTATTTCACAATGGACGTTACAGGATGTACGGCTAGATGGAATTGGATTTTCCAAGTAGAATGTTTGAAAGACAATGATACAAAAGACAAGACAACACCAACAAATATAGGTCAATATGGTGAACTGTTGAAGTGTTACGATATTGTCAACAGAAATTGTTTATACAAAGTCCTAAATATTAATAAACTTCATGTTCATGCAACTTCATTCATAAACTTCATATTCAAACTTATTTATATAGATTATAAATTGAAAGTTACAAGTCTTATCTGATTTCAAAGAAATATAAATCGTTAATTCTTTCCTCAAGAAGTTAAGTATGGGTTTAAAAATAAGACCAATACAATTCATAATATTGTACCTCTAAACATAGTTCAAACTTAACAACAGACAGTACTTAGACGGTTAGTAATCACACACTTGAAAGGAATTGGGTATCAGGCGTTGTGCTTTGTTATTCTTCGTCTGTCTTCGCCCGCCGCCTCCCCTCTCGCCCTTCTCTAGCGCGCTTTCTCCCTCACCCTCAACCCCGCCCGGCACGAACGAAATCCCGGAAATCCCCACCAGGGAGAACAGCGGTTGCCAAAAGTCCGCACCACGGGTTGTGACACTTTTATAGCCCTCTGCGATGACGAATGGGATAGCCGAGGTTGCCAAAAGTCCTACACCCGACTCCGATGTGGTGGCCATAATGCAAGCAGGTTGTAAGCGGTCTCTGCCCGTATCTACACACATATATCATCATAACATACGTCATTTTATGTCATACGTCATTTGGTATATGTCATAATATACTTGCGTGAGTGACATTTTTATTTTATTATTGATAAATATTAAAATCAATAGTTTAAATTGCTTATGAAACAACATTTATGTAACAAACAGTTAGAAATAAATGTAGGCTAGTACAAAATACCCCCGTCGCAGCAGACCTGCGTACTCAGCGAATTTCCAAATCAATAATATAATAATAATATATGACAAGTTTTATAAAAATCTGTCCATAAACATGAGAATTATTTGCCTATTCTCCATAAGATTAACATGGGAAAGAGTGTGCAGGTTTGCTGCTGTGAGGAACACTGAAATTAGGCATTTCTACCATAAATAATTTTTATCTTAACATTTATACCAACTTTCATCAACATCTGTCCATAAATAAAGGAGTTTGCCTATTCCCTATATGATTAATATGGGAAAAGAGTATGCAGGTTTGCTGCCATGATAAACACATAAACTATGATTTTTAAGCATAAAAGGATAGATCTCAACCACATGAAGCTAAATATCAAGTTTTATCCAAAAATATTGATTAATATGGGAAATATTAATTTTTCCCTATCCTCCATAAGATTAACATTGGAGCCCCACAATACAACATACTGTGTTTAGATTTTTTTAATATCTCGGTAACCGTTGGAGATAGAGAAAAACTTTAAGGAACTTAATTGTGTAGTTTTTTTAAGCTGATTCCAATGGTGAAATATAAAATTAGAAATTTTTAAAAATTACATGTGAAAAACGCAAAAAACCCCATTTTGGGGTACAAAACCCCCCCAAACTACCCGTTCCCATTGACCGATATGTCTGGTTTACGAACTCGTCCGAGCATTTGTAGGAATACACGTATCTACCAAATTTGGTCTCGATCGGACCATTTTTATGAGAGTTATTGTGCTAACAGACACATATATATATATATACATATATATATATATTACATATACTATATATATATATATAATAATATATATATATATATATATAAATTTTAACGACTATTGTTTTTGGACTCTGGGCACCTAAAGAAGAAAAAATAACATGGTCCTGGGCTTAAGTCTCACCATGAGACCTACGGTAATAGCTTCTTCCCTATGGGAAATTCGCTAAAAAGATTATCATACCAAAATGAAACCTGAAATCCTAAACAAATCAGTACAAAGAAAATAAATCTATACCAAGCTTTATTATTTTTCAATACTTGACAATTAAACCAATATTATAGTTATTTATACGTTAAACTAACTTTTTAATATTGTATGATTTCGATATGGGTTTCAAATCAATGACCAATATAAACTAATATTGGTTTTAATTTGACAGATGTTTATTTAATTTCTATAAAATCTTAACTATAAAGACAGCTGATTATTACCAGTAGGCGGTTCGTTGATAATTGAAAGCTTAATGCGAGTAATATCGCGTAAAAAATAAAAGGTTTTAAATGCTCGTTATTTACTTTTTAAGGGGCAGCGGGCACTTTCAAGCATTGAAAACCCTTTTCTGGAATGTAGAGAATGCATGAAATAAGTTTCATTGTTATCAGTTTTCCCGTTTTTTTTCGGAGAAGACGGTGTAAATGTCTCCTAGAGCGTCACAGACAGACACAAATTGAGATAAGACTTCTTTCGGCTTCTCTAACACAGGAAACGTAAAAATAACTAAAAAATGAATAACTCTGAGAAATTTACACACAAAACTCAAAAAAAGATTTTATATAAAACTCTAATTTTATTTATATAGAAGTATATGTTCATATTTTGGTATAAGACTAATTTTGATTGAAGCTTAGTTGATGTAGTAAATACCAAAAATTTGTTCGGATATAATTTTGAATCGATTTTAATAGTTCGATAATCACTATAGAAGATCGTACGGTTAAATATATGTTTAGAATAAGTTTTTGTAAAAAAAATTAAAATTTAGTAGGATGTGCAGTTTTTAAACATGCTTGGTTTTAAAATGTCTATTAAAATTTAAATCTCTAAATAGAAAAGACAAAACTTCCGGAACTTCCGATCAAGAAGACAGTCATGTTGTTTACTCATGATTTCGATTTTAAAAACGAAAAATTAGCAATTTTCATTCGTTCTAAAGGGTAATTGTCATTTGGTGTCACTTTTTTGTACTCTTGACGATTTAATTCTTATGCATCTACGGTTTAAGTGTCTATTGATTTATTCCATTTCGTTTATAAATACGAAGATGACCCTCACCTTTACTTTAGGTTAGAGGTAACATTCCACCAATCAAGGATGGTAGGCCTACTCACAAAATGGGTCGAAGATCCAGGCACTGATCCCATCCAACCAATAATATATGGCGTTGGTCCAGTAATTCCAAGATTTCTGGATAGAAACCAGTTGCCGGCGACTCCTGTCCGATCATAAGAACTCTTGCTATGTGACTCACGCCGCTATAGTACCTCTCTCTCACTGGACAGTTGAGGTTGAAATATAAGTAAGTAAATAAATATAATATTTGTGAGGTTATTCCAAGGTTCACCCATTCGACAGCTGATGTCTCAGCGTGTTACCACGAAGGTCTCCTTATATGGCAGCGAAATCTCTGCTTCCGTCCTGGTGTTGGTTGGTAAGGTTGGTATCACTACTTTTCGTCTCTTCCTTAGCCTTACCTGATACGTTCCAATACACATGTATGAGGGTGGGAAAAGAGTCAGGTCAAAGTTAACTAGGTCAACACTAAAATAACTCCATTCCTTTGTTAAATGAATATTTGTGATACTGTTTTAATTTCAAATTTGAAATATGGCGTCCCGGAACTCTCTGGAACGTTTAATTGAAAATTGTTCCTTTGTTCAAGACAAACCTATTTTACAATGTGAACATCAGGGTATCCGGTGTCTAGTTTTACGTCTGTCGATCTGTATGTGTTTTTACAATTTATTTTATAGCTCAACATTTATTTAAAACTAGCTGACCCGGCGAACTTCGTAACGCCTCACAGTAAACACATGTTAACTTTAAGTTTGGCCATGTTCTGAAGTCGAATAGCAATACGGCTTCATTGTGAAAGGTTATATATTCTGGGTCGCGGCATAGAGAATAACAATACTGAAACGATAAGACATATTAATAACATTCCTATAAAACAAATAAATCTGAGTGGATTAATTCACAATTTTCAAATCGAATCCAAACCTAACTGTAATACGGCTTTTATAGGAAAGATATACAACAGCTGATTATTATAATAAACGTAATAATATAAACATTTTAATTATCATATAAACACGTGATTTTAATCAGACAGAAATGAAAATATAAATACATAATCCCCCAAAACCGTAAACTATTAACGTGGTGAATAAAGCTGTTCATTTTTTACAGTACACATTTACTTCATAGTTTTACATTAATGAATGATTCAGATGGCATTGGATAGTAAAGCATGTTGCTAATGGAAAGTAAACCAATCAGCTGTAGTTAAGAAATCAAATGTTTTCATTGTAGACAATTTGTAAACAAACTTACTCTCCATAAGGTTAACATTAGAAATTTAAAACGTCATAAAATGGAAACTTATGGGGTTTTCGAAAATATTTTTTCACTAAAACCTTCCCGAACACATGTAGAGCAACTTCCTAAAATTTCATGGCGATCGGATGAGTAGTTTGGCAACGCATAAAGGACATACATACAGACAGACATACATACATTCAATTTTATATATAGAGATATAAATTTCAAATTTTTATAAAAGGCGCAACGAATGATAACTAATTTGCTGAAATCGAATAAAAATTTAGCAAGTTGTGACAAGTTTTCAAATCAATGTAATTTCTATACGATCACAATACTGCACATATGGGACTGCGCATTACTCATCAGCTGTTATCATTTCCACTTCATGTCAACATAATGAATCAGCTGTTCGATCGATCAACAATGCGTTTATAATAAACAGCTGATTCATTCATTTAGCGAATTTCCTGTGGCAAAGTGAGCTATTCATATGATCCGCTTGGTGGGAGTTGAGTCCGGAACCAAGATAGAAGTTCATAACTCAACCCCCTGAACATGTTTTGAGGAGTCATTATAATCTTAATATATATTTAAGCGCATATATGTGTCGACACGATAACAGCCGCAATTTATTGTTTGATTAATATAAAATTCGGTGGAACTGTTCCTTTCTGTAATATCTTGGATGAGTTCGCTGAGTAACGTAATTGGACCAGATTAACTGCACTTTTGGGGGGATGTTTGTACTCCAAAAATGGCTTTTTCAAATCATTACTCTAAGACAATTGGTTACTGAGATATTTTACATAGTAAACACATTTATATTTAAAATGAGACTGTACGTTGTAGGGCCTATGTGTGAACAGCTCTAGTTCGTATTACATGCATGCCTCTTTGACAATAGAGTCTTGTTTAAAAATAGTTTTTAGACTTTTTAAGACTTAAAGTTTGTTCTAAATGTTGTATAGACTTTATTGGAGAAGACGACGGATTTAATGTTTAATTTAGCTGATTTACATTCACTTACCTCACTAAAACAGAGTTATAATATTAAAGATTATTCATATAAAATAAAGTATGGTCTGAGGTAAAATAAATTATAGCGTAAGCGTATATTTGATAAAAATATTCACTTTTTTGGTTTCCAAGGTTTACAGAGAGGTTTCAGAAATACTGTTACTTGAGCTTTTACTGACTTTTACGATATTAAAATAGGCCTATATTAAAATTTAAATAAACACTTGAGAGCAATTGATCGAAAAATGAATAAGTTATTTGACAAGTACAGTAAGTTTGTTTTTGTGTCATTTTTACAATATTTATTCAGTTAAACAAGACCGATATTGGCAGTTCAATGTATCTCGCTCGATTATTCGTATAAATCGATGATGACGGATGCGACTCAATTCGAACTATCGAAAAATTGATCAAACGTTCGAGATGTACGCATCTTGCCGTACAACTGCTCAAAACTTTTATTTACCTCATCGGTAGCTTGCTTGGAGTATTTTATGATAAGCGCCTTCTCAATACGTTTCCAGAGTTATTTTGAGTTATAAAGAATACACTTACATTTCTATGATGACAACCCTTAGTGAACAAGTCGACAACTCAATAGAGTTGTTGATTCTCGCATTAGATCATCAATAATAAGCAAACTAGGTTCAGAACCATCGAAATCACTCATGTTTGGAATACCCTCTTTGTACACAACATTTTCTAAGCTATAACCTGGTTGCCACTCTGCATAATGCCAAAATACATTTTTAAATATTGTATCACAAATGGTATTCAATAAATTTAGCCACAAAATGAGATTTGCCACAACCTCAAGGACCAGCAACAATAGCAGAGAAAGGATGTTTCCACCTTGGATCCATTGCTAAAACTGCTTAAGTAATAAATTTTACGAGTTAATATATACAATTAGGATAGGAAAACAAATAATAAATAGTATAAGGTCGGTTTACAATAATTCTTTATTGTTTGAATTTACATTTTTTCAAACAAATTTGGATACCTTTCCCTCTTCCCTGGTACTGTAGCGATATTCTGGGCCAGGAAGCGGTTTGGTAGGTAGACCCTGAGGTAGAAGTCTGCGATGAGGCCCTGTAGCGTTGCAGCTATGGTCTCCCCGAACCGCGTGGTCGTCTGGCCTCCCACACCGGCATTTCGGTTTACATAAGTGTATTTTTGATAAAAAAATATAAGTAAAAAGATAAAAGTAGCAGTTGTAATAATTATACAGATTTATACATTAAAGATTTTATTCATGGTTTGTGAACTGACAATGCAGAGATAGTAAAGTGTATCTGAGACTTGGCGTTTTACAAAACATGTTTCGTTATAAGTGTTAAAATAGTTAGCATTTTGGAAACATTAATTTATTTGGTAAAGAAAATAGTTGGATCAAAGTCCAAATCAATTGCGACCCACAGTCGAGCAAAAACTTGATAATAGATAAGAAAGCTAAAAACGGCCGGGGCTGCGTTGCCAAACTATAATCTCGAGCGCCAACTCCTTTTCTCCAGTAATTTTGCTCCTTCAACTCATCTCATTAACATCAACGTTTCTATCTCGCTCTCTCTCGTCGACCTCGGTTACATCAGCAACCTCCTCACATGTCAGGTTCCGATGTGATCAGGTTTGATTATACTGCAGTCCGATGCACACATACAGCAGAATAACATACATTTTCAAGTGTTTCTTCCGTTACAGAAACAGAATGTCTGCTTCTGGAGTTTGATCACAGCAGTAATCTCGTCTGAAAACAGTAAAAATAGGAAATTTAGATTTTTAGTATTACATCACTTGCACACACTAACAATATTAATTTTATGAACATATCTACTCATTGTTAGATATTTGTCTTTCCCATTGTTTATTTTTAGGTGTCCAGCTTGTTTTAATTATTTATTGAAGATTACTTTTGCTACCGCTACTTTATTACGGTTTGGTACTTTTTCTAAACGGCTTGTTGTTAGAATGCACAATTTAATTTCACTTATGTATAACCTATACACAAATTAGATGTATGCATGCTTAAGCTTAGATTTTATTGGTGGGTTGGGGGTTTAAGGTTAATGGCCACAATCGTGTTTAACTTGTCACTAAAGATTGCGTCTACAGGATAGAATTTAGTTTTATGAATCGACGAAAAAAAATATACCTATGAATGTGGGTCCACAGTCTTAGGTAAATTCATCATCGTACATAAGCCTCGGCTATTTTACACGGTCGGATGTATATTGGGTTGATTTAAACAATGTATAACGTATTTTTGTGTATTAGCCTTGACTCTTCCCTTCCCATTTTCAACCTAATTGTTAATGCTCAATCGACGTTATTTTCGTCCGCAATTCAACAGGTTATCTGAAGATTTATGGAAGTTGGGTTGTACTAAATGTTAAAATTGTCAAGAAAGGTCTGATATTGTAAGGATATATTACTTTGTAAGGTGGGAACGCTATAGCTTTTCAAAGGGAAAATGAACCCGCCCTTCATCACCCATTATCTGCCCCTGTTTAGAAGGTGTTTTATATTTTTCTTGCAGCGCCATTGGAATCAGTTCAAAAACCAAACAGTTTATTATTTTGAATCTTCGCTCTAAGCCAAGCGTTTAGATACATAAACAGTACGTTTTCTTTTGGATCAAAAATGATTACTATTACCTTTTGAAATAGTGACATATACAGTAGGTATTTTAAGCTAAGTAAAAATGAGATATTAGTGTAAGAGGATTGTGGCGCGATCTTGTACCCTTGTTACTAAGCTTGACTTGTTCCTGTTCATTAATAGCCCAACAGCCGATGACATCTAGTAGAAGATATAGTTTAACGTGGGATCCGAACCAATTTTGCCTCTAAATTACGAACTGGTCTAATTATGAGGATGGTATTTGCGGATGAACGTATTCAATAGTGCGGATGTTAATCCACACCAGGGAATATCACTTCCACTAACCATCACTCATAGCCATCCACAATTCGAGGTCTCTAAGTACAGTAGCTATACCACATGACAAGCCTCTGACATTAAAATTATGTTAATTTGATGAAAAAAACGTTAAACATTATATCCCTGTTATTATTTGAAATTCGTCATAAAACCTTGTATACGCCTTCATAGGGTTAAGATCTAATAATGTATGCTAAAAAGGTTTTCCTTTGTCGTTGCAGCAGACCTCAACATATTCCCATGTTATTCTTATGGAGAATAAGCAAATTGATATACCTTCATAATTATTTGAAATATTGTGATAAAACTTAGTGTACAGCTTCGTCCAAACAAAGGCTTTGACTGCATGTTAAAAAGTAAATCTAAATTATTTTGATTCTCATGGTAGCAAACCTACTTACTCTTTTCCCATGCCATTCTTGTACATAATAGCTCTAAGTAAATTGATTAAACTTTATTATTTTACTTATGATTAAGCTTAGTTTTACCCAAATAATTTATAAATTCCAACGGAAATTCGTTTAATTCGTGCAGGTCGGCTGCAATATGGATGTGCCTATTAAGAATATCTTGTCAACTTAGTTCTTATTTCATCCAGAATTCTTAGATTTCATATAAGATATTGTTAAGAATGCTTTTAAATTTTATTTTAAATTTGTTAAACTTCAATTGGAAACCTAATCAAAACCAAAATGAAGTTGTTGATTTCTTTACATGGATATGTCTTAGCTCTGTGGCAGGGGGTGTTGGCAATTTGCGAGACCATAATTTTAAACAGTGACATCATATGCTTAGTGAGGTCATATGGCTATAACGACAGCTGTTTATTAAAGGAACTGAAAACATTTCCTTTGACATATCTATGATGTAACTATTTCCCACAGAGAAGTAAATACAATAAAATTTATCTGGATTATATAGGCCCTACTTTAAAATGAACTAATATAGTATTTAAAAACGTTAGAATTTGAAGGGATTTAGATGTATGGATCCCTGAAATATAACCCCAGCATGTACCTCATAACCTTCTTCTTTGTAGTAAAAGTAATTTCTTAATACTGCACTACTTTTTCATGTAAATCCCCAAACTTAAATTCAATATAGTAGGCTATAGTAAGTCCATATAGTATTCAAAATTCCATAAGTTTTTTTAAAAGAAGAATAGCAATTTTATTCCATTAGGGTATAACTTAAATCTCCTCCTCTTCCTACTTGAAATTTTGATAAGAATTACTTTCATAAACTGATTACGCAGGAGATATTTTATTTTTTGTATTCCTCACTTTTACATGTATATCAAATTAGAGTTTTGTCTTACATTTCTTAAAATTTAGTAACTTTTGGTTATTTTTACGTTTTATACATAAGGAAAGCTAAAATGGGTCTTAATAACTTCTGCATGTTCACATGACTAAGGCAAACCTGTCAACAAAAGGTATTTTTGTTCATCTACTCTGTAGAAACGAGATAGCCCACTAAATGGAAACTTTTTACCTATTCTACACTTTTCGTAGAATGTTTTTTGTGAACATGAAACTGACTCAAATTATTTTTTTACATGGATATGTCTTGGCTCTAAGGGGGGTATCGGCAATTCGTCATATGACGGTGACTTGATATGGCTATACATTTCCTTTAGACGTATACATGATCCAACCTATTAACCACAGGGAGTTAAATACAATCATTGTTTAGTAACCGTTACCTGGAATAGGCTATTTCAGTGATGTAATAAAAATGATCAGCTGTCAAATTAAAATCAACAATAATTTGTTTTCTTTTATAATTAGTTATTGATTTTAAACCTTTTTCATAATTTATACTACTTTAGGGCACAATAAATCGTCGTCTTAACCTTATGAACTTAACTAATGATAGGCCTATTGAGTTAAACTATGGAGCTGATATATTTTAGTTTTTTTATTTGATTGATTCGTTATACAGGTTTAAACTGTTGTCATAATTAGTATCTTGCTTCCTAATTCTGGTAACTTATAAAGGTTTGCTAGCTGCCTTGACGGTTTTCATAGGCCTATAATAATTGGACAGTGGGATAGGCTACGAGTGCGCACTTAAGGTTTGCACCAACCAATAGTAAAAATGTAGCCTAAGAGGTGTAGATTTTCTCGTAACAACTACTTGAAACGTATTTTTGCTTCTGTATGAACTGGAATCTATGTAGGTGCTAATAATAATTTTGCCACTTATTTCTTTAAACAATCGATTTCAGAGGACCACGCGATCGGTCCACAGTGCAATCGATCCACCGCGTTTTTCACGTTATCCCGCTATGCTTTCTTTCTGTAAATACCGCCCTAAATATATTGTTACTTACCAATACAAATGAAGTAGGTAGAGTAAATAAATAAAATGTATTTTGGTTGATTTTTACCAATGACCATCGATTAACCTTGTCTTGGCAGGAGGACACAATTGAGTGAATAACACGGAGACTCCCTTAAACTACCAATAACCAACCTAACCCAACTCCGCAGAGAGCTGTCCCCCTCATCATCTCCAATTAGACTAGAGTGGGGAGATGGTGGACCGAACGCCTGTGGACTCAATGAGATTCCCTCCGATTACAGTTTCTCTTTCATTTCCTTTCTTAGAAACTGAATCTTCTGATTGCAGATCTTATGATAATATTAAGTATTATGAAATGAAACATATTTCAGTTATATTTGTTATCGTGTTTAAAAGCTTATATGTACTACTACTAAAGGAGTAGGCCTACTGCGTTCTGTTAGCAAGCAAGGCAGCTAATAATGGCGAGCTAAAAGGGCATTTAAAAGCTGTTCGAATAAATAGCAGTATATGAATATAAAAATGTTAGTACAACACTTATATAGCCTATGCCTACTTTAAATAAATTTTGGTAAACATAGGTTTTACTTTATTATAAAACCTAATCTAGACTACCTAATAAATCTAGACGTAGCCTATGAATCGAAATCCGCTGAACTTTGCGCTGTGTTTTCTATCCTTCTATCAACAATGTGGCACTCAATAGTGCCAACTCTTTCTCTCTCTCTCACTCACTAAATAATTCTCGCATGCTTACTTTTATGCGCCGTGAACCTTTTGCCCCAAAATGCTCTATTACTGAGCCGTATTTATCGGAATTACGTAGGCTTACTTTCTTAGCAATTTGCATCATTGTTATGAACCGTTGTAGAACAGGTCCTGATGAACCAAGGCCATGTTAATAGGCACGGAGGACGGACTCGCCACCAGCATAGCAACAGTAATAATCACGGTTCGTGACAATGAGGTGGGATCGCCAACCGCATTTTTATCGCCATTGGCATGTGATACTGCGCCGATTCCGATTCCCCCTGTGGCAGCTCGCGCGCCGGCCAATCACAAGCGCCGCAGCCTCGACAAACTGCCTTCCTATTGGCCGACGCCGTTGCGTCTCGTCTTTACTGTTCCTTACTACCAGAACGGTACGGGTATCGGTCTAGGTACGAACAGGTCGAATTGCTATCGGTGTGTCCTGTGTTGTAGAGATATTTTGGATTACCTTAGAATTGAGGTAAGCTTGTTTGACATTAGATTTAATAATATAAGCAAGGAAAATATTATTCTATTAATTACTAAACTATGAATAGTTTACATAATTAGCTTAGCATATGCAATTGAGTACAGATATTTAGATATAATAGTTATCTTTAAAATTCGTTATATTAATGGGTGATATTTAACCGAATCTGGTTGGCGAAATATAGAGCTATCGAAATTAGGTCAGTGGGTTACCGATCGCTCGGCGCCAGCAGGCTTGCATGATCAGAACTGTCGATGATAGTTTGGATATGATCTCAGTGTATTATGTTTTGTTATTTATGTACCCTTGATGAAATTTGTTACTAATAAATTGTCTTTTACGTTTAGCCTACACCAATCGCTAGTAATAGATTTATTGTACTTGTTGTACTGAAGAAAATATTTTTAATTATTTTTGTTTGGCGAGTTTATATTTGGGTTGGTTCTAAAAACACATTCATGTTAGGGAGCAATTAATTTTTTCATAATGAATTTCAAACTACATTTACTCGAACGAAAACACGTGACCTATGTAAGAATCTTGTAGTGTGTGTTGTAGTGTACAAGACACACACCCACAAAAACGGACCGATGCATAAAAATCTGCACCGGTCCAAAAATATTCCTGGCATCATGAGCCTCCATTGTTAGTTTTCTTTATCGTCTAATTGGGCCGTTGTTGTTTTAGCCAGCTGGTCCGCGCGTGTGCGACGTTGCCACGCAGTGCGGCCCGGCAACACCGCAGCGGCTCCCTCTGTAACCAATCACAGACCACATGATAACGACTCTCTCGCTCTCGCTCCCCTTCTTTCGCTCTCTATAATTAAAAAGGGAATGGGATTACTATGGATGCTGGCGGCTAGGGAGCGACCCTTCTAAAAAGCAATCTTCTTTCCTCTCCATCAATTCTCGACCCTCACCCTCACCCTCGGCACAAAGGGGCCAAAAGAGGGGTTCTCTCCTCGAAGGGGGAGGGGGCAGGTGATTCCCCTCCCCCTTCCTGGAGCTCGTCGTGCGTTTCGCGGCGAGCAATTTTCATTTCCGTCGTACGCTTGCACTTCGGTCACGCGCTGGCTCCTTGAGAACTAACTTATGGAAGTTACGTTACTGACCTGGGCATCAAATACATGTTCTAAATCTAATCTAGCACGGAGAATTCATTAAATATCTGTAACCTTATAGCCTGAGCGAGTTGACTCAGATTTTAAACTGTAACAATTTATATCATCTAAAATAGTACAGTATTATGATTATTTATTTTGTAATGTGGTAAAGAGAAAAAGGAAAAACGAAAAAAAAAAAAAAAAGAAAAAAAAAAAAAAAAAAAAAAAAAAGAGGAAAAAAAAAAAAAAAAATAAACGAAAAAAAAAAAAAAAAAAAAAAAAATAGAAAAATACAAAAAAGGAAAAGGTAAAAAAAAAAAATAAAAAACACAGGGTGAAAATAAGACATTTACCCATGGATTAAACAAAAAATTTGATGATTATTATACTACCTAGTCTAATAGAAGAAAAGTATTATGAATTGGTTTTTATGAGCAAGATTGAAATGAAAATGTATGATTAAAATAAGTATATATTGCAGTTGTTTGTTACAAATTATCGCGGTAAGGTTTCCAGTGCAAGGAATCTCTTTGTAGGTGCCTGCCTACACATAATCTAGACAAGAAGACAAGTCCTGTTACTTTATACATTTGTTAGTAACAATTGTTTTTGTTTCAAGCCTTATTACTTTTCAAAATAATAAGAACACTAAAAGGTGTAATCCCTAAATTACATTACGAGAAAAATGCACAGAACTAATGATTGATGAGTCCCTACTGTCGGCATCGCACTTATTTCTGTTTTAAAGACACCGCTAGTTACGCATTTCCGGCACCACTGAACACCTGATTGCCGACTTCCGGTCAGTCCTCGTTACCAACCAACTAATTACCAGGAAATTAATTTACCGTCGTTATCTGAGAGCGCATGAGTTACGTCGTGTCAGAATGTTGCGGTCAAAGGAGCTTTTGGTTTTGTATAAATTTGCGAAAACTGTTCATTCCATTCGGTTATGGGCAAACAAATGCAGTGATCTATTCATGCCGTTTCTGTACATTTGAGAAAAGGTGGTTAGAACTAAAGTGTTTTTCCTGTGCATTAGTCCCTTATGCTGTTCGTTTTTCTGTTCTAGTTTGATTTGTTTTCTCTTAACCATTTGTCGTTATTTCGTTTTCAAATATATATATCGTAATAACAAACATTTTATTTACTAAATGTATGCCCTACAGCGCGAAAACAGTTTTTAGGCTTTTGTTTGGACAGGTTTTTAGCCACGTCAAAAAAGGATTCTGCCAAAATGTTTAATTATACTTACATAATTAACTATAACAATGCTTAATTACTTATCCCTATTAATATCTAAATAATAACTAACCTATTAATAGGTTGGCTTAATTACTTATCCAACACAAATAAAACTGATTATTTCATATTATTAATTGTAAATTAGTTCATGACAGACTGAAAAATTAAATTTACAGTTATGGATGTTAACACTGTACCTACGTTGTAACAGGATGTCATTGCTATTTTTAGGGGCCTAAAAGATTTATTCTCTTTCCTCGAAACCGTTTAACATTTTTTAATGATTGTGGTACGTACTTGATGTCAACATTATCCAATAAAACCAGGTAACCTACAAATTAGGTGCTAGTAGGCCTACAACCTGGGGCAATGTTGGCGAAAAGGTAATGCCGGTGGTGTCGCAGGGCGGTATTGGTCCTAAAATTGGAATCTCGTAGTAATTATTTATGTAAAAGGAAATTTGCTGATTTTTATCGAAATAGGCTAAATTCGTTAGTGATATAGGTTTAATTTTTTGTGTTTTAAAAGGTACTTCATGAATTTAAGTTAGGCCTACATGTTTAGGGAAAAAGTATGTGCCAGTTCACTAACACCGTTTATTTCTAAAACAAAACTCCGATTTTAATTATGTTTCAAGAATTATTAGCAATGATGAATGTGTGTGTACTTGACGTAGCCGGTTCGGGCGATGACGTGTGGAGGGGATTAACAGCTGACGAAGAGTTTTCAGTCGAGCTCCGAGGTCAACGCCCGTTCGTCTCCGCCGCTCCGCCCGGCGCCCAGCTGTTTCTTCTACCTGTTTGAAGGGGATTGTCCGCAACTCCGCATTCTCCTTCTTTCCACCCGCCGAGTTTCTGGGTCGTTTTCCTAGAAAGCTTTTTATATTTTTGACGAAACTTGGAAATATTTCACATAAGATTTACGGTTTGTCCTTTACATGAGAATGTGCTCTGTAGTTGTTAATCCCGTCTAGCTGTAATCTTTGGTTAGTCCCACAGTTTCTGTTAATCTCTTCTAGAAAAACTAGGAGTAGGCCTAATGAACGAACTTGCTAACTTTGACAGTGGTGGAATACCAACATAACAGAACAACATAAAGCTGAAGATATAATATCTGTAATTTCCAATACATTGACAAAACGTTTTCCGGTCCGTTTTAAAGAATTTATCAGGACACTCAATTGTAGTTCAGTAAGTAAATGTCCAAAAAGTTTAACTCTAATAGAACGTTTCACCTATTTACAATAGACTAAATGTAAAGTGGGCGATATTTAAATAATGAAATATTTATGAGGGAGAATTGTATTTTAAACTAGTAACTAGTTAATATGACCGATGTTTGTTACATTAAAATAGTAATTGGTTTTGTATTGTAATAATTATGGACGGCGTATTCTCACGTTAACTCATATGACCGCATACGCCGGAAATATAGGAATCGATATAGATCGGGTTTAAAAAAAAATTAGCGTATTAAAAAATAATTTTTTATTTATAAAAAGGAAAAATTTGATTATGTATTTTAATGGAAAGTTATAAGATTTTATTTGTTTTAGTTTTCAAACAACAAATAGCCATTTTTAATTATATTGTTTATCCAATATAAAACGAGCAAGGTTTGTATTTTATTAATTTATATAAAAAATAAATAAAGCACACGGATCTCGAAAACGGCGCCGAGGATTTTCTTTAAATTTTGGAAATAACTAATTTCCGAGTAGAAAATAAGTTCTAGATAGGTCTAATGTCCAGGAAAATTCGTGTTTTACTGTAATATTAAGTTTAAAATCTAAAATTTAACATTACGCTTATGGAGAATCAAATGTAAATTTGCACACGGATCTCGAAAACGGCGCCGAGGATTTTCTTTAAATTTTGGAAATAACTAATTTCCGAGTAGAAAATAAGTTCTAGATAGGTCTAATGTCCAGGAAAATTCGTGTTTTCTTGTAATATTAAGTTTAAAATCTAAAAATTTAACATTACGCTTATGGAGAATCAAATGTAAACAATGCAAACCAAAACAGCTGTTTATAAACGTTTGACAGTTCTTGATTGAAGACGGCAAAGAACAATATGTGAATAGAGGTTTTTCATAAATATTTATTTTATGTATGTAATAAATGTAAAATTATCAGGTTACTAAACAATTTGTAAAAACTTAAGGATAACATAGCTGTGCGAAATAAAAGCAGAAAAAGTATTTCCAAAATCTTCCGTGTTTTGATAGAAACGTATTCGTTGTATTGCTTGAAGCCACTGTAACAAACTAATTAATTGATGTAAATTAAATCTCTCTTTTGCTTTTCAATCCTCATTCCGTTTATAAAAAATCAGTTGATCACAGGCTAATAATAACGGTATGGGTAATTAAACAGTAAATGATCGGCTTTGGCTTTTGGAAAAGACGTTAAACGACATCGTTCAATTGACTAACCTCGTAGCCGAGTTGTAGCATGTCGGCCTCAAGAACTATAGGCCGCGAGTTAATAATAAAATGTTTTCATTGATCTAATTGTGTTTTAATTTTATAATATGTCAAACGAGCAAAGCTGTAGATTATACTTATATGTTTAATTAGGTAGTCGTCGTAGATTTAAAGTCTGGCCTTTATACCTATAGGACCAAGGGTTGTTATTTTAAAACTGTAAATTTCAGTAAACTAAATAAAGCACAAGTGTATAAAAGTAATACTGTAATCCGCTACAATTCAAAATGAAAATAAAATAAAATCTCAAAAAACAATCCATGATATTGAAATAAAATAAAATAAGGCATTTCGCCTGAAGAATATAGGAGTTATTCGATTTTAGGAGCCAGTTTTACGAATCTTATCTTGAGACTGTGCCTAAGTTGTCATAGGCTACGAATATTCTGACCCTGATGACATGTCAAACCCTTCACGCCTTCTTCCTGCTTATTTCTCATTCATAAATAATCGATATCAATATAAATAAAATTAGAGTTTTGTCTGTACATTGCTCAGAATTATTCATTTTTTAGGTATTTATACTTTTCTTGCGTTAAAGAAGCCGAAACCGGTCTTATCTCAATTTTTGTCTGTTTGTCTGTGACGCTCCAGGAGGCATTTTACGCCGTCTTCTCCGAAAAAACGGGAGAACTGATAACAATGAAACTTATTTCATACATTCTCTACATTCCAGAGAAGGTTTTTAAAGGCTCAAAAGTGTCCGCCGACCCTTGAAAAGTTAACGAGCATTTAAAAACCCACTTTTTACGCGATATTTGTCGCATTTCGCTTCAGTTTTAAATGAATAATCTACTCGCAATAATCATCTGTCTTTGTAGTTTAAATATTTAATAGAAATAAAAACAAACAGCTGTTAAATCAATATTAGTTAGTTTATATCGGTGATTGATTTAAACCCATTTCGAAATCATACTATATTAAAAAGTTATTTTAACGTATAACTAATAATAATAATAATGGTATAAATGTTCTAATCTATTGTAAACAACTGCTAAATAATAAAGCTGGGTATTTATTTATTTTCTTTGTATTGATTTGTTTAGGATTTCAGGTTTACATTTTGGTATGATGATCTTTCTTCTTGAAACTGAACCCTACAACCCGTACAAAGGACGGGCTTACTGCTAGTAGGAAATAAAATCAGAGTTTTGACAGTTTATTACTTGTAGTTTTGATGTTTTTGGCTATCTTTACGTTTCCACAGAAAATCCAAAATGAGTCTGATCTCAATTTCGGGTTGCCCGTCTTACTATTAGCCTACGCTTAACAACGCATTAATGTAGCCTATCGTTCCTCCTTGATAACTTGGGTACCCACTACGTTGAAACGTATTTTCATTATGCTTAACCTATTGGATAAAATTTTTATATACTCTTACCTAGACCCAATTAAAATAATTTTTTTTGCACTCAACCCACCACTTTTATCGATACGGTATCATAAAGGCCTATGTTTTGAAATGGATGTCTTAGCTCTGGGGGTGGGTGTTAGCAATTTATGAGACTAAAATTTGTAACATTGACGTTATATGAGCTTTAATTACAGCTGTTTAGGGGAACAGAACACATTCCCTTTGACACATCCAAAGAAATTTTATAAAAAATAGCTGTCGAATTAAAATCGATATTTTGTTTACTGTAGAACTTAGAACGTAGAACGAAGATTTTGCCATTGATTTATTTGACTATGTTTTCATTAAATAAATATAAATATTTGGCCATGTAATAAGTATCTTTAATTAAAAAACAATGACCTAAATAAATAAATGACTTCTATTGACTTGATAATTGATTTAAATAAGTTATCTATGAATTATATGACTAAATAATTGATCGCTAGATCCTGACTAGAACAAGTATCATGCCTCCAACACCTACTAGGGTATATAACCCGTGTGAAGTACGGGTTAAAAGCAAGTTATTGTATTGTAGGCTATTGTGTTCCACTCACTATTCACTTCTCAGTTATGCCTAATGCCCTTTCTCCGCAAACGTCTTTACTGGGACGGTGGCGACGTCCGGTAATTAGGGATCTCAATCCCGGACCTAAATTTCAATCCCGAGATTTCGGGATCGAATATGCCGATCCCGGGATCAGTCCCGTAATTATCGTTTTAATAAATCTAGGAAGTTTTGTTTAGTGAAAACACCCCTAAAAGAATGTCTTATTAAAGTTGTAAATTATCAACAGTTTCATCTCACAAAATCGTAAAATTTCGTAGCTTTCGGAATTCCAAACAGATTACGAACGGTCATTATTAAAATTAAAAAATCAACGGCAACCACTTACTCAGACAAGAAGAATAATTGTCAATAAGCTTTATATAGATTATATATATACACGTGTCGCTTAAATCTCTACCGACCTTTTCAGATATTTTCCAGAACCATAGGCAAGACGAAATATCATATTCAAAAATTGAATTTTCTAAATAAAAGGTACCGGTAATCGCTTTTATTTTTTTATCGTGAGTGGTTTTTGAGACATTAGCGTTTTTCATTTTTAGAAAGCCGACAATTTGAAAATAATAATTGAAACAATAGTTGTTTGTCTTTAAGTTATAAAGATGCATACTATATTTCATTTCATTATAAACAGCCTTTCTAGAATTGACATTTGCTATGTGAAACAAAACAAATAGCGTCTATGCGGGTAAATTTTGAATTTTGGAATTTGAAATTTCTGCTTGCTTCCAAGAACAATATAACTGAAAAGGTCAGAGTGAGTTCAGGGAAAAGGGACCCTTTTTATATAGCCCTATGAAGTGTGGGTGTGTTTGTAAACACAACTGTCGTTAAAATGGCCCAATCGAGACTAAATGTCGCAGATATGTGTACTGTATTCGGTTGAATTCAAAAACCAGTCGAATCGGTCCATCAAAAGCGAGGTTTGGGAGGAGGTTGTGCCCCAAAATGGGGGTTTTACATTGGGGTATTTGAAACAATCCGAAAAATTAGCATTAGTATTGTCGGGTGTTTTGTTTAGATTCAAAAACACACCCAGAGAGCCGCTAGCGAGGGAAACTACACCACATGATGGATGACAGGCCGGCGTCCTCCTGGCGTCACAATGGACAGCCAAACCGGTTCCCGGGAACCGACCAGGCCTGGGTCGCCGCCATGGAGATCACACACCACGGCCTCTGTAAGGCTCTATAGGGGTTTAAAACAACTTTTCCCCTTAAAGGCGCTAAACTCAAACTCAAATTTCTTTATTGTTAGAAAACATTTAAGTTCATAACAATCGTCATATTTTTGTTTAAAAGCATTACTATACAATAGACCAGAATACAATTAATTCAATCATTTACAAATAATTGACAATTTGAAATATGATAATTTATTTCTATATCTTACTTGAGTAATATTCGTTCAAACTGTAAAATTCTTTCCTAACTAGTAGGGCTTTCTCTTAAATACATTAATTTCTGTCTCATTTGTTAGGGCGATAAGGAGGTGGTGAAAGAACTTGATCGACGAAAACAATGTTTGATGCTGAAAAAACGTAGTTTTGTGCTGGGTAACGGATATTAAGATTTCGTATGTTGAATCTTGAAGGAGGCTGTTTTGCAATGAGATCTGGGTTGTTCTTTAAAAATACCAAACAGTTGAAAATGTAGATTGACGGGAACGTTAAGATGTTGTCCCTGAAAATGCCTTTATATGATGCTGTTGGGCGGAGGCCAAAGAACAACATTTCTAAAATTGAGAAACCGAATGTTACAGAATTTAAGAAAAATCCTCTTTTTGAACGCATTTCTGAAAACAATGCGCAGTATTCGGGATTTGATATGGGATAGAAAGTTATGCTCAATGCTCAAGTAGGCGAGTTAGACATACATAAAATAAATAACCATGTCCGTCAGTTAGAACAGATTATTTGAAAATGTTTCGACTGTAACGTTTGCATCTATAACACACCAGGTTGAGTTCAATAATTGTTTATCCTGTTTGAAATCAAGTTTACTGCGCATGGCTAATACAATTACCGCGTTCTAAAACTGGATTATTCAATCTCCTGTATCACGCTAGCTCGACTGTTATCTTTAGCCTGTATTTCAGCTCTAACCACTGAATATTTTTGGTAAACAGATTACTTTAGATTAAGTTCGATTACACGGTTTGATATCGTTTAGACTTTACGTTTACCTACATAGTCTACCATGTATTTACATTGTAGGATTCGTTTTCAAGAACTGGAACTGAACCTTTCAACGGGATGTTCATAAATCATAAAGATCTGTGAATGTAAAGCACCGATGAATGATGTACAAAGTACTTTAAAAGATGTTGAAGACTGGACATTGGTTATAAGTATTTTACACCTTAATTTTATTACGATCATAGAAAACTAGAGTCTACATATATTGGAGAAATGGTTGAAAAATAATTAAATGTCTGAAATCCCATTTTAATTTGGAATTAAAAACATTAAACCTAAATGATTTCACTCGATTCTTAGATACTGTCAGATAAGTCAGATCGTACTCATTAAATTTGTAAAGTGTAGGCTATACATATTTCAGCAAATAACGGCAGGCCCTATAGATTTTAGTGGAAGTTCACAGTTGCTTGACAATACTCTTCTTATCCTAGGGTAGGGCCTATAGATGATCTAATGTCACTGTAGCAACGTTATTTGTATTTTTAAAAATATCGAAGACAAAGTAAAAAGATTTATGTATCAAATTAATATCAAACGTTAGTACTGTATATTATGTATCAAATATATTATATAATTAAATATATAAATAAATATTATATACATAAATATATAAATGCATAATATTATGTATGTAGTATATTATGTATCAAATATTAGTCGTAGATTAAATTGAAATTCAAGTAACACAATTCTCTTCAATCTTTGCTTTTACCATTCTGTGTCACAGTTTTCCTTTCTATTGTTTCAACCAAAATTATAGACTCTCTGGAAAAAAATACTTGTATTTTCACTACGATCAAATTTCAATAAATTCCAAATAATTCCCTGGTTATTGATTTTGAACGTAAATGCGACGAAACGTACTGTCTAATAGGCTTAGTTCCGCGTGAGTGAGAAGACTGTCAACAGATAGCGTTGTGGGTAAAAACGGCAAAACTGAGCGAACTTACAAAAATACGACTTAAGTTTTTCTACTTATACGTTAACTAAAACACAATGTGCGATGATTTTTGTAATTTTTAAATAGTTATGTTTATGAAAACCGTAGTTATACTATTAATTAAAATTATTTTAATATTTTTGGAATATGTTAAACTTACTTCAAAAACGATGGAATTATAAGATTGATACGTAAGTATTTATAGTCATCTGTTTCGATATAACATTGGGTGGACCGATGCTTCTAGGTGTCCCGAACCCGCTAGTCCTTCGGGGCTACCGGCTTCAAATAACAAACTACCCTCTCAAGCAATCGCAAAAACTTACACCTCAGAAGCACCTTTCGTTCACCTTTTGCCACTTTCAATTTTGTATTTACATAGGCCTGATGATTTGGAATTTTTTAAATTAATTAATTGTGATTTGTTGTTGAGATCTTTTAAGGATATAAAAAGGTATGATGTGTAGGCCTAACTATTTTCCAAAAATTCCGAACAAAGTTTTTTTGTATCTTATAAATAAATAATTCAACTTTTGTTTTCCAAATGAATTATAACATAACATTATAACATACTCAATATTATTTTAGCTCTAAATGTTTAACATATTTTAGGGTACTCACTTGAAATAATTCCATTGTAAAATTTATAGGTCCCCTAAATACAAGTTAAGAATATTTTTAGATACGCCTTAGGTCTGTACATTTCATGAATAAGGTTTCATGTATGAATGGTATTTTTATGGCTACATCGTTTAAACCAAATGTTTCAGCCAGAGACTAAGGAATACAATTTGTTATTCATGTGGAATAACTTTTAGAGATCTTATAGCCTTAACTACCAAAAGAAAATTGATTATAGAGGCTTAGTTCAGCTACATAGGTCCTATTAGACACGAACGACAATTATCAATTAGTTGTTAAGCCCAAAGAGGTTCAAGGGTCTTCGTTAGAGGAAAATATCACATTATATTTTAGCAACGTGAATGGCGCCTCGAAACTTATTTCCTAGACCAAGAGGCAGACATTTTCCCAAAGAAATGAAAGTTCGTTCACGTCTTGACACTTTTATGACACCCTGTGGAGTACTTTTGATTATCACTGGAGTCATAGAAATCCTACAATTCGAGTTTACACACATTAAATTACATAACGAAATGTCAGATTTTATTCTGTGCTCAGAAATGTGGGAGCAATACTCGTAAAAACTACATAGGTCCATGTGCAAAGTTTGCTCGTTTGGTCGACAAGCAAGATTCCGTTTGTTGTTTGCGGGAGATGGTAGGAAGCCGTATGTGCATTTCTTGGAACTCACCTCTCTATCTCTCTTGTCCTCTCTTTCGCTTGTCCAGCATCCTACTCTCAACGTCCGGTACCTCAGGAAAGCTGATTATTTTATGACTCTATTTTTGACATTTAACGATGTAAAAACCTACGTACTACAATCAAATCGTCGAAAGAATGGAGCTTAATGAATTGTTAGGACGGACGCAAGGGACCCTGGTAAAAATGGAATTGCTCACATGCGGGTATTTAGTGTAGAGCGTTCGTTACTCGTCAAAGGGTCGACTCAAAAAACATAATGGTAGCGGAAAAAAGTATCCCACATGAAAATGGTCTGATGAGAGAAGAAGCTCTGTTATCAAATCTCAAACAACAGCAAGTGATTTTAGCGAATTTCCCATAGGGAAGAAGCTATTACCGTAGGTCTCATGGCGAGACTTAAGCCCGGGACCATGTTATTTTTTCTTACTTTCAGCGTTCCTCACAGCAGCAAACCTGCATACTCTTTCCCATGTTAATCTCTGGAGAGTAGGCAAATAATACTCATATTTATTGACTGATAATGATCAAACTAGTCATATATTATTATTAATATGTTATTTGGAAATTCGCTGAGTACGCAGGTCTGCTGCGACGGGGGTATTTAAATATGTAGTATGACTCACAAGCACATGTTCTATCTGTATTGCATGTTTAGATGTCCATGTTAATAATATTAGTTTTCGTGCTATAGCTTCGCGTATTATGTTTAATTAAGGGCGTAGAAACGAATGACGTAGAAACGTATTTTGCAGATACAATTTTGAATGGAGGAAACTCCTAACAATCTCTAAAAAAGAAGAGACGATTACAACCCCTTCCCCCTCCGAGTTCTGCATAATCCTCTCATTACCAATCTGGGGCTGAAGCTTCCATGTTCAGACGAACGAAACAAATAACTCCAAACGAGCTGCTCCCAATTTGTCGATCACCATCACCCAGCCTCAGAGGGGGGAAGGGGAGAACGGAGGAGGGGGACATTGAAACCGCGTCATCTTTATCGCGAGGCGGCGTACAATGAAAGCAAAGTGATATAAGAGGTGGGGCGTCATTAGCATAACAGGGGAAGCATTGGACCAATCTGCACGCGTGATGGCCGCGATACAGTCGGGTCACATAGTACTAGCGCCCCGCGGTACAGTCGGGGACAGTTGTAATTATAATCGAGATTGTTATCGATCAAGTCTCCCTTAATTAAACTGTTTTTACGCTCCAGAATTTATAGTTGCCTAGATAGTAATTTGATAAATTAAAAAAGGTTTTCTTGCTGTTAGCGTGTTTCGTTAGCAAAGTCTACCTACAATAGAACGTTATGCATTCTATTTCTGAAATTTTACTTTCTCCCCCCGCGCATATGGAGATGTTTTGTTTTCGTCAAAATATTCACATTTGAGCTGAGCGTGGAAATGTCCGTTGAGTTGGTCTTATTTTGACGACATTTGATGCAAGAATACACTTTGGCTATATCTTCAACCAATTTTTAATTTTTAAGGGTCCACCCTCCTCAAAAAAATCCTTAAAAACTTGAATAATAGAACTTGCTCGAAATCCACTTTAACGATTTTGATTGGAATTTCTCAGGTTATTGTGTTTGAGGTTCCAAATAGTAATATGTGTCTGTTCAAAATGTGGGCTTTTAAAAATGTTTAAAAAATATTTTTTACATATGTTAGTGGATGAGCAAAATAGTAAAGTAGAATGATGCTATTTAAAGGCTGGCTATATTTTTTACATAAATGCTATTTAATACGCGAAGTTCATATAGTCAATTAATCCATATAAATTTGTCAAATTTAAATGAAAGTCTTCATATAATATTCTGTGCTGAAATTAATAGACTTCAATGGCGCAATGGTAAATTAAAAATCGACTTGTATACCAAACCTACCCTTCAAGATCCCAACAGTCAGTCTACAGTATCTTGCACAATGTAAAATTGGCATGAAGCCCAAACTATTCACACTGCCTGACAATAACAAATTCCATTTAAAAAGCCTGGCTACTATTATTTATTTTGAAACACACCATTGAAAGAGCAATTTATTAAGTTAGCAACAGAGAGTTTATTTTTGGGAGTTAAATTTTATTATTAAGTTTAATAAATAGTCAATATTATGCCCGATCATTTTTTAATAGCATTTATTACAAAATCTAAATAGAAACATATAATCATTTAGTTTATTTAGTTATGTTAACTAGATAGGCTAGATCGAATCTTATACCGTAGTGTGGCTTTATAAGATTCAAAATAAATAATTCAGTGAATAAAACGTATTTAATTTAAAACTGGATGATAAAGTAGATAAATCATAAGAGGGAATGATAAGTTAGAAGGTAATTAATTATGGAAGAAGTGTAAAAATAGAATCTCATTGGTTAATTTGATCTAGAATAAATAACTTAAGACAAGTACTTTTTTTATTTTTTCAGCAATTATTATCCCGGAATTGCAGTAATACTATTCATTTATTTGTTACTCATCACATATTGCGTTTCACTTTGAGCTCCTTGCGTTTCGATCCACTCAGCAATTCGTACAGAGAGGTAGTGCGGACAGTATCAGTAATACTGCAGGCGACTTGAAAATTCCACAAAGCCTTCCTTTACTGCTGATCTTATCCCCACCACTCAATCGGATTTATAAACACTTAAAAAAATTTCCTCAAACTCTAAATTTGGTTTTATCATTGCTATTAGGCTTCCTTATTGAATTAAATCAGAATAACAACTTTTAATTAATTAAAATAACTAATAATTTAATTTGTTTGTGTATATGCCATTCCAAATTTTAGTTTTTAAGTTTAGTTTCATAACATTTTAATTGATTTTGATTAAAATTTATTTAATCTAGAGATTTCTTTAAAATGTCTCTATCTATGAATTTGTAGTTTTTTAGCCTTTTTGAGGACAATTTGACTACAACACACATATCCTACTAAAATTATTTATAGAATTTGAACACATTTTGAAGTTCAACATTTTATTGTCACTTATTTATTTGTTCACACTAAATTTTAATAGGTCTATTATGTTTGAATTACAGTAAAAATTGTTATTTTTACGTTTTTTAAGTAGCATAACCTATTGTGGACTGCATACAATAATTTCATTAACCTGGCTGGCCTATGTTGAAAAAGATAAATAGAAATATTCAACTTGTTTTAGAAAGATCTGTCAAGAAAGTAACCAGGAAAATATGGGATAGTTGATTTAGGGACAAAGAAATGAGAATTATTAAAGTCAATCCAATAAATTCAATTAACGGTATTAGGTTTTGAAGGCCATCATCTAAAATTCATGTCTATTAAAAATTATGTATTGAGCACTTCCATCAAAATTACAGTTTATAAGATATAAATGAGGCATTAATTAATTGTATTGGCTAACATTATTTTTTATTCAAGTTCTTTGGCCTAATTGGATAAAATTTAAAATTGATCAATAAATAATACAGTAGAATATTAGATTTGTAATTTAAAAAGGTCGGTAAAGTTTATATTGAGCTAAGGTAGTTAAAATAAATTATTCCGACAACCTGTAAGCATTGAGATAATCCGTGTTGGAAGGAGAAAATAGCACAAGGCATAACGTAAACAAACTGTACGGCTGTTGAGGCAGACGATGTGAGAACGAGAGCTGAGAACCACCACGCACCGGCCGCCAAGCCGGACTCCCCTCCGAGCGGACGAGTCCACTGCGGGTCTGTGCAGGGGAGGAACATTATCGAAAACTACTGTTAGGGTGAAAAATATCGGCATGAAAAATGCGAAGTGAAAACAATGGAATACCTTACCGTTGAAAATTAAAACGAAATGATGGATGGTTTAAGTTACAATTAGAATCATGGATCGGGGTCATTATACTACACAATAAGTACATTTTTAAATGCACTGTTCGGATGCACTGATTCCTCAATTCGAATATTGATTTCCAAACTACAGTAGTACTAAATAATGCATAATCTAATTTTGATTAAACTTCCGTTGTGGATAGGGTACGATTATGAATGATTTGACGAAATTAATTACTTCATAAAACTATTTGAGCAAACCCCCTATATTGCAATGAAAAATTATTCGCATGTGAGCAAGAGAGCTTAGCGGCATTTATCAATTAATTATCACGTAGGCCTACAGTAATTAGATGAACCTATAATATTGGTTTGTAGGTTACAGTATTCATAAATAGAACATATTTATAATGTTTATAGGTTTCTTGAATATAGAACATTTAATTATTATAAGGAAATCTGAAATTCTGCATCTGTTACTGTTTTAGGAGAAGTAAGTATATGTGAAAAGAGTTTTATTGCTGACCACTTTCTAAGAATTCTAAGTAACCATATCGGTATTAATCTGAGGTGTTTTCAGTTACAATTAATTACTTTCTTCACGGCAGCCCCCAATCCTTTTAGTGAAACTGCATGTAGATTTATTTAAGTGAAATCTGCTTGCAGTGCTATTGGTCGCGTTTAAGAAATTATAAAAAATATTTTCATGAGTGATATTACCCATCCAAACCACTCTAAGCTCGGTTTGTGTAGCCTCTATACAGTAGTATTTTTTAATTAACCTCTCACATATTCTATGACAATCAACCGACATAAAATATTTCTTACTAGGCCTACTACTATAGCTTAACTAAATTACAACCTTGGTCTAAGACTTGGGGAGTAATGAGCTTTTTTGCGACTTAAGAAAAATGTATAACTTTTCATAGCAGATTTCCTTTTATTCTAAAATACCATCTCATATTAAATTTTCTAAATGCTCCAGCAGTTTTTAAATAAATGCATATATTTTATAATAACTTTTTTTATTAACTTTACAAATAAAAATGTTTTTATTTACTTCCCTGTGGGAAATAGGTTAGATGATGGATATTTCTACAGGAAATGTTTTCAGTTTATCTAAGCAGCTGTTCATATAACCAAGCTATGACGTCACTAACCACTAACCAAATGACGTCACTGTTTCAAGTTTTGGTCGCGCAAATTGCCAACAACCTCCCCAGAGCTAAGACATATCCATGTCAAAATAGTCTCGTTCAAACAATTTAATATTTTACAGGAGGTAAACACATCGTGTGTTTGCTCTACGATCTCGGTAAGTTACCTTCAAATAAAATGTTTATGTGTGTTTGTATTTTTTTGTATTCATTATTATCATTCCGATCTATTTGAATCCAACACTTTATATCACTCACCATCCATCATCGATTATAATTTCCTCTGTGGCGATTGCCATTATACCTCACTGTGATTGTATATAATACAATTGCGATTGTATAAATAATAGCAGCCGATTATATTTTTATATTTAATTATTTGTTTAAAATTTTCTTTGGTCATAGTCACATACCATACTCACTAGGCCTACTGCACAAGCACTATGACCATTATTAAGTTTACAATGTCAACATATGCATTGACTTTGCATGAAGTATAAATAAGAACTAAACTCCAAACTAACTCAATAAATTATCGAAACCTTCTTAATTGGGGGGGGGGTACACAAAATTATCATCAACCAGTTCGTCTGTGCTGGTGTGAAACTGTTTAAGTAAAAACACATTTAGAACTGTGACAAGGAAAAAGAGAGAGGAAGAGGCTTGTGTAGTACAAAGTACAGTGCCTTGATATTTTGTGACTACATAAAGATTTCTTCAAATTCAACCGATTTATAGTTGTATTTACAATGGGTAGATACTTTGAGTTACAAAGAGATGTTTTAACATCTCAATATCTAAAATCCATGTGGTGATTGATAAAGAAAAGTTGAAGAGGTAAAACATGGTAATGGTAGCTTTTTTCTTTGGTCGAATAATAGAAAAACTTATAAAACTTAATTAAATTGTTTAGTTATTCAAATATTATCCATTGTATACAAAAATATATACTATTTTGGGATAGGTCTAGGGAATTATGCAGTTTGACAAAACCGTTATTCATAACTCAACCTTTTGTTTTCCTTTTATAAAATAAGAGTGTTTACCAAAACAACTGCTTTCACTCTAGAGATGAAAAAATCCACCAGAACATAGCAGAAATTAATTTATAACTGTTTCAAATAACTCGTAAATTTAGTTATCTTCGTATATTTATAAGAATTACCTACTACTATATTAACCGTAACATAATTAGAAGTTTTCAATTATTTGATTTGCAAAATCAACTTGCCAAGAATATGAGATGAATTTGTATTTCACACAATCAGAAGCATCTTAATAAGTAAATCTGATTATCTGTATTTTTATAGGGTCTAAAATACCAGGAATAGGTGAATCCAAATGCACCATCATTATCTCTTGCCACTAAAACATTCAATAAATCGTCACTGTACAGCTCGATATTCACACTTCACAGAGGTTATGGCAATGACAGTCCTACCATTTGTGCAACAAATTTTAGCAATGAGAGATGACTTCAAGGTCTACCCCCTCCTAGTGGAAATGAACTCGCCCAAGGCGAGACACTTCAAGGCCACACCACAATCAGCTGGGATGGTCGTTGTCCCTTCAGTTTATGTTTACTGTATATCTTCTCTTGGCCAGCTGACCGTTCCGTTGCCGCCAACTTTACACATTTCACCTTTCATTCCAAAATGTATGAATAATCTCTTTTTAACTGTCTGTATTGCCTAGAAATTCCTACCATTTTTAAAATTAAGGAAACATTAATCTTCGAATTTTACACCAAAAAATGTGTTAAAACTAGGCTAGGCCCTACTATTCTTTTATATTCTCATTCAATCTGCTAATTTCACTCATCTCACTCGACCATCACTCATTTATACCTACAAGGTTGTCTCAAGGATGAGAATAAAACACTCATTGGTGTTCCAGAGATTCTTATTTGATTGAATTATTTTTCATGAAACACTGGATCACCCATGTGATGTGGTTTTTAAGTGAATTGGTGAATGTGATGAATGTATTGATATTTACTTCAGTTTAAAAACTAATATCGACTCTCTTTATACATTTTTACAGATGTTGAATGAGTATTGGACTTAAGAGTACGGTACTAAATCATTTATTTAATTCAGAAATAGTAACGTGGACAAAATAAATTACTCAGTGATATTAGGTTGTAGCAAAGTTCTTTAGTTGTAGTTTAATGAGGAAGACGAAGACAAATATTATTATTGTACATCTAGTTTTTGGATACCAACGTATGAATAGAAACAGAATTGTATAGTGTGTGATTTGACTCATATTCTGAAATTAATAACTACATTCAGAACAAAAATAACTTACTAAAAATTGAAGATAAACTCAAACGACGAAATATTAATAATACTAAAAATAAATTAGTAAAATCCATCTTCTGTATCCGGAATTCCCGAATATGCTACACAACTGTGTAAAGATATTGGTGATACTCTACAGTAGGCATATTTTACATTTGTCATATGTACATATTTCAAGCACTTATCATGCATCTAGTCAAGTATTTAATCATGACGACATACTAGCAATTATTCTTAGGTTGTAAAAGTTGATTAAACTACAGTATATTCAACTTTATTACATTTTCTAAGGATAAAAATCTTCTTTCCCCTAGAGGTTGGTGATTATGTTCAGTGAATTCCACAATTGCTATCTAATTTAAGAAATAATTGAAAATTTGGCATCGAGACCCAAACTTAATATTTTTCATGTCTGTACAATTTTTATTGTAGTTTTGGCTGAGGTGTAAGTGACGTTTAGTCTAGTAGGTTTGTTTCCGACCCAAACTAATGTATGAATCATAAAGTTTGGTCAAAATCGAACAGTTAAGAAATAACCTAAGGTCGTATGACATGAGGTAAATGACATAACGACCCAATTGGGTCTAATCGCCGAACTGACAGATGCCTATTCGGTATTTGTATCATGGGCGTCAGTTCACCGAGTTTGGAACACTGGGGATCTGATGAGTACATCCCGACAGATCGCCGAACAGGAATATCATCGATTTGGTATTTTTATATTGTTCATAGACTATCTAGTTTTTGAAAACTCGGCGATCTTATCAGTACACCGATCTAGGAAGAATTACAAATATTATGGAATTGATTATAAACTATAATATTTATTATTTATAATTTTTGCGAGACCCCGGCAGATCGCTGAACCACAGAAAATTATTTCTTATGATAGGAGACAGTTGTTTTGTCCTTGGTTGGATACTTATATAGCCGAGACTGATTTTCTAATCGGCGATCACATAACGTGTGCGCTCACGTAAAACTCGCTGAGCTTTCGAAATGTTGAAATATAACGGCTATGGTATTCGTAGGGTATTAATACATGAGATCAACGAGTTTTCAAAAACTCAATGACGCTCATGATAAACACGTCTAATAGGCGATCTGTCGGTTCGGTGAACTTTGGGTCACCTTGGCGCGCCCCGACCAATGAAAGTCAATAATATTCTACACGCACAATTCTAGCCATAATAAATGAATTTAGGTCTACTGAATATCCGGCTCGACCGTTAATGGGTGTAAAAGATAACCATGTAGTCAAAAGGTAGGCTTCGCTCTACACACATTATTATTGTACATTAAAGTTTGCTTCTTTATATTTATTCCTGGAGATGATATGTTTTGAGAAATGCATGTTTTCAAATCTCCAGGAGTAGATTAAATTAGGGCCTACCTTGAAAATAAATGAATGATTTTCCTTCTTCTTTCCTTGTGGACCATGAAAGAAGGTATAAAAAATATTCCCTAAACTTGACGTACTTATTACAAAAGTGCACTTCCATTCTTTATTCTTTCGATTCGTGAGATCTCGGGGCGCTGTCGCTACACTCGCACACAGACTGGTCGTTGTCAGAACAGAAATATAGCAGGAGGCTTCAGCCAAGCTGACCAGGCACTACGACCATAGTTGACCTATTGCTGTTGTAGGCCTATAGCCACCGGGATGAAAGAATTCATGAGGATCAATAAGGCAGGAGAGAATAGTCTGGGTACCCGGAGGGAGAGGCAAGGACTCCGAGCCCGGCCAGCCCCCTAGGACCCGGTGTCATGCGTGAACCAACCAATCCTGGGATTCAGGTTGTGTATCCAAGTTCTAAGATTACATACCCTAAGGGGCGTGGAAGTAAGTTGCAAGGAATCAAGACTTACCGGTACCAATATTGTGACAACTTTTCGTTTAAGCCTCTGAAATACAACTAATCCGCCAGAAGAGCTTTAACAAACATGACTCAAATATTATATGGTCTGCTTCAGAATCCAAGATTATTAATCTCCTTATTATTAATCTCTATTTTCTTTGCCATTTATATATTTTTTATTGTCATATGGCCTACCTACCTGTGCTCTGATCAATAAGTAAACTAAACTTGTAAACTAATACGAATAAAGGCTTTTGGGTCTTTGCTCAAAAACAAAAAATTATCACAGCTCAGGTTTAGAAAGTTTTCAGGAGAACAATAATAACTACACAATAACAATAATTAGAGGGTTGGGACCCCCCAAGAGACGGTCCGAGGTACGGGTCTGAACCGCCACGTTTATTGCGACTGCGAGGACGAACTAATAATGTGAAATTTTATGCAGGTATTCGTAGGTTATGTGCATTTAAATTTTATTTGAACTTAAAACAGAAAGACCACTGATCATACCCTACCGTTACTTTATATTTAAAATAAAATCTGACGGAACTGGTGCGTTATGGTACGTGTATCATAATTATAGCAATTAGAGTCTGATCGGGGCCAATTCAACGTTTCGCCGCGCTAGATAGCTGCAGTTAAGGCTAAGCGTTGCAATGCTTCCAGAGAAAAGTTAAATTTACGTATATCCGACGTTTTCTTGAAGCTTCCTTCCATCCATACCATCATAATTGAACATTGTACAATGCTTGGATCGACGTACACAAGCGAATCTGCATTTTCAAGGATGAAATTTATACAATACTAGCAGTAAGCCAGTCCTTTGTACGGTTTGTACGATTCAGTTTAAAGAAGAAAGATCGTCATACCAAAATTTCCAAATCTTCCAATTACCAAATTTACCTGAAATCCTAAAGAAATCAATTCAAAGAAAATAAATCAATACCCAGCTTATTATTTAGCATTACTTTACAACTAAACAGATTAGAACATTTATACCATTATTATTAGTTATATGTTAAAATAACTTTTTAATATAGTATGATTTCGAATTCGGTTTAAATCAATGACCAATATAAAATAACTAATATTGATTTGACAGCTGTTTGTTTTTATTTCTATTAAATCTTTAAACTACAAAGACAGCTGATTATTAGCAGTAAGTTATTCATTGAAAACTGAATCAAAATGCGAGTAATATCGCGTAAAAGTGGGTTTTTAAATTCTCGTCATTTACTTTTCAAGGGGCGGCGGGCGATTTCAGGCATTGACAAACCTTCTCTGGAATGTAGAAAATTTATGAAATAAGTTTCATTGTAATCCGTTCTCCTGTTTTTTTTCGGAGAAGACGGCGTAAAATGCCTCCTGGAGCGTCACAGACAAACCGACAAACAGACACAAAAATTGAGATAGGACCGGTTTCGGCCTCTCTAACGCACAAAAATTAAAAATAACTAAAAAATTAATAATTCTGAGCAATGTACAGACAAAACTCTGATTTTATTTATATAGATCTCCCAGTCACAGTTACCTCAACAACCTGATGAGAAAAAGCTGCACAGGTTTGACTCTGAACTTCAGAGAACTAGTCCAGATTAAGAATGTCATTTCTGTCGCTGAGTTGCAGTCATCTAATCGAGTAATCTCTATGTGTACTACGAGTAAGTGAAATTAAATTAAATGACTCGTACAATGCTATTTTTTAATTAAACTTGAACCATAAGGGTAGAAATTTAACCGACCCGCGACAGTTTTATAGGTATTTGAAATGTACCTTCATAATAATTGATCACTGGCGTAGAAAAAAATGTTTATAGAAATTGTTCTTAAGGTTTGATGGAACTACCGAATAATTTACGGATAGATTGTACTGTAACGTAACGCAAATTCATTTTCGTTATTTTACCTCATCGATAACATATTATTGGGAATAATATAGATTTCAGATAAAATGAGTAGCACGCAAAGGTTATTCATTTGCTTTGGTACAAAGTACAAAGTTCAAAACCTGGACTGAACGCAAAGGGGTAGTGGAATATTGGGAAATGGATTCTCCTTTGAATAAAAACTTTTACTTTCGGCTTCACTAAATATTGATAAGCTTTATCAAACATAAAGCACCAGTCAGTTGCTGGATAAAATATCCCAAGTGCAAATTATAGCACGATTTTAGAGTATATTTATTTATTTTTACAAAACAATGAACTCTTACAATTCAGTAGCCTATGTGCAACACAAATACATAGCCTTAAAACCTAAGTACGTAAATTATAACCTCAAAAGTGAGAGGAAAACATGAACTATCGAACTGACATGTTTTTTACATACTCATGACTTACCAATTTGACAAAGAGTATCCTAAATAATAAATGTTTTGTGTTTTTTATTCCGAATCTCAGTTATTCATGTGCTGTAATATATTACGCGACACTCAAAAATGTATCTAAAACGGTCTTGTTATCATTTGCTGTAAAGGTTATTTCAGAACTCTCTGCCAACCTTTTGGGATAGCCAAATCTAAATATCACACTTAAATCGTCATAGAATTCCCAGTTATTCACAGAGCCTCAATTTTTTTTAAATCAACTAAACATAAAATTTATTCTCATTATTTTTAGAGTGTATGCCAAATTTTATGTTCTACATTTATTAGTTTTTTTAAATAATTTTAAAAAATAACAAAATGGGCTCTGTGAAAGAAGAAGACTTGTTTAAGAATTTTTGAGGATTTAAATATGGTATTTAGGAACAATGCAGTACCTTAAAAGGTTGGGAGAGTTCTGAAACACATGTTTACTAAAAACTCCTGATAAATAATTCAAATTTACTCATACTAAGACAGTACATATTTCCATTATTTTGTTTCGTAAATTCATTTTAAAGATAAGTAGGATACAGTATATGTATACTTTTAGTGACTTAGTTGCTCATTTATACCAAATTAAAAAATATATTTTAACAAATCTGACTATCTTGATGTCAGTGCTCTGAACTCTGACAGTCTCGAATCATTAATCTGATTTTTGGATACGTGGATTCTGGAAACGAATATTTTAAAACAGTTCTAAACGCTCTATCGGTGCATGGATGGATAGAAGGGGTTCAACTTTTAGTTTTAGTTCAAATTGTTGCTGAGCCCCCTGTATTTCAACCTAGAGCAACTTGATAACACTCGCAGACATTTGCTCAGCCTCGTTTCATTGCCCGAGGATCCTCTCTAATCGCCGCGATATTAAACGGTCGTCTCTAATATCCGCTTATTACGTTTTATTCAAGGCTGCTGTTCATTTTGTACCTTCGACCGCGGGTTAATCTGTTTCTCATACCTATTACAAGCCTGTTATTTCCTTTTCTTAGAATATCCTATCACGAGTGTTTTTTCTCCTATCTATCACAAATCTAGGCAATTCCCTTGTCGGGTATATATTTTCTATCACAAAGCGGTTTTATTCGTATCACGGATATATTAAGCCTACGTATCACATTCTCTTTCCTGCTTCGTATCACGGTTAGCATTTTCTCCTATCACAAATCTGTTCCATTCGTGTCACAGAATTCATCGAGTGCAGGTCTATCACAAATCTGTTCCATTCGTGTCACAGAATTCATCGAGTGCAGGTCTATCACAAATCTGTTCCATTTGTGTCACAGAATTCATCGAGTGCAGGTCTATCACAAATCTGATCTATTCGTGTCACAGAATTCATCGAGTGCAGGTCTATCATAAATCTGTTCCATTTGTGTCACAGAATCTATCGAGTGCAGGTCTATCACAAATCTGTTTTCTTGTTTCGTATCATGAGTAACCTTTTCTCCCGTCCATTACAAGGTTGTTTTCTTCGTATCACGGATATTAGGCTATTTTTCACCTAATCACCTAGTATCACAATCTCTTTCTTCTTACCTCGGACCGTTTCGCTTTCTATCCCTGATAGGCCCTGATCGGTTTTATACTCCTCAACACAAATCTATTTCCGTCTACTGAAAATAATCGCTCATACTCCAAGTAAAAATTTATTTTTATAAAGAACCTAAAAATGTTTGCGTGTTCAATGCTTACCGTAGTTAAATCCCTTGAAAGCTTCAACCTAATTTTTTATGAACTGTGTGTTTAAAAAATAAATTTACTGTAAAATTTATAGTATTTATTTCCCTGTGGTAAATAGGTTAGAAATAGATCATGGATTTGGCTCAAGGGAATGTTTTCAGTTCCTCTAATTAGCTGTTCTTATAACCATAAAGCCACTAAATATAAGACGTCGCCGTTTCAAATTTTGGTCTGACAGATTGCCAATACCCCACCCCAGAGCTAAGACATATCCATATAAAAATTTTGCGTTAGAAATTTGGGCTTGTTTCATATCATAACGTCGAAAACTTAGATGATGACGGATGCATGTAGAAAACTAAAATGAGTTATAGATGTGGATTGAAAGGTTAAGTAGAAACTTTTAACTTATGTAAACAAAAGCTACCACCCGATACAACGGGAAATGTGAATATACCTGGAGGGAATGAACACACTAATTAGTGATTAATGCTGACACTGTGTGGGCGAGAGGGTGGACAAGGTAACACAGTTGCAGCTAGCACATGCACTGGTGCAATCAATACCGCATCGCCAACACCAATAGGCCAATACTGCACCCTGCATCAGCCGTGCTGCAGCCATCACGGTCCGAGATAATCGAATACGGCCGCACAGGTGGTTACGATAAACCCTCCCCTGTTTGAGGTCTAATAAATGATTCTTCGTTTTTAATAACAAATTTTGGTTTACTAGGCCTATAGTTCTTGTAATTTGTTCGACGTGCAATTTTTAACGGAATAAATAAACACCCTGTAGCATCAGACTTGCATACTGAGCGAATTTTTATCGATTTAGGAGTTAATTGTGATAATTTAAACTAAGCTTAATTTTAGGTTAAATTAGCAAGTTATTAAATCAATTCACACTTATTATCCATGAGAAAAACATGGGGAATGAGGATTGCTGCCATGAGGAATAACAAAATTTTTAATTTTCAGCATAATATTATGTGTATGATACTCTGTGTCCAATTAGTTTTCTCAATATTTACAACAATAAGCTAAGTTAACAATTTTAACCTTTACTCCATTAGGTAAACATTGAAGCTCCAAAAGAAAACGTATTGAGTTTACCAGTTTCTATAGCTCAGTATAAAAGCAAGGATTCAAAGTACTAAATTTGTTCATGCTAATATAAATTAGATTTTGTAAGTTTTGTATAGGAACCCCATTTTGAGGCACATAAATTTCCCTAAACCGCCCTTCAGGTAGATTGATTTGCCTGGTTTTTGAACTCAAAATAAATATAGGATTAGGCCTACACACACATCTCTGCCAAATCTGGTCTTGATCGGACCATTTTTACGTGAGATATCGTGTACAGACACATTTACATTTTTGACGACTATTATTTTTGGTTCTAGGGACCACAAAATGAAATTTAGACCCCGTCTTAAGTTTGACCATGTCACATACAGCAATACAGTAGCTTCTTCCTTATGGAAAATTCGCTAAAACAGTTTCAATCTCAGTTCAGATCATTCAATATAATCTGATACAGACAACAAAATTATTTTTTAGTGTTAAGCGTATAAGTGAAATGCAATAACCACACACACACACGCGTGACCGAACAAGATAACATGTTTGTGTACGTGTAAGTTGACCATCCTTTCTGATCTTCCCGGGGAACGTTTATATTCAAATAATAAAAAAATAGTTCTTATTCTTTTAGAGAAATTAATTTCGGACTAATTTTTCATGTCTAAAGTAGACCTAGATTCCGGACTCCCATCGTATAGTAGGCTTTAATCGTAAAGTAGGTTATAGATATTCGAGATTCCGCAGGTTTACAGCTTCATATAATTTTATGAGAATCCTGACTATCATTGTATCATACAACATTTCGTTACTCCATCATAGGTAGGTCTACAGTATATCCTACGAGGTTCCGCATATTTGTCGTATACTTAGATTCTAGACTTCGATACTATCAAGTTTCATCCAATTCTGCGAGATTCAACATTCCACAGCAAAACAATTTTGAAGCAGTATTTTGTTCAAGTATATAATTCAGTGGGTTCGTGGAAATAATTTCAAAATAATCCACTTTACATTATTCCGATTCCACAAACCTTTCCAAATTAATACTGGGAAAAGTAACAAATTCAGAGTCTTTATGGAAACCTCAAAGCCAAAGGATTTTCAGAGGAGAAACATTGTGATAATCCAGCACAGGGCGGAGCTCTTCCGTTTGTAAATTTTTAACAAAAATCCTACGTTATTGGCAGTTCAGTCGAGGATTTACTCGGTCGGGGAGTGCGGTGCATAAAAAACTAAATAAACGCGCGCCAAGTGGCAAGGTGGTGGGGAAGAGGGAGGGAAGAGAGTGAGGGGTGAGTGAGAGAGACAGACAACTGTGACGGGTGGGGAGCACAAAGTACAATGAGAATGCATCTTCTACTACTCGTTGCAAAAACATTCGGCATTCACAATTCACACCTTTTTACTCCGATTGTTTTCAGGAGCTTATTGCCTTGACCTCAAGGGGGTGTTCGGTGGGAGTTTCTACGTGGGTGGTGGGAAATTAAGCATGTCGAACGGCAGCCTGTGTGAATAATTGTGGGCCCTTGAAGGGAAGTAGTTCTGTTCCCCTGCTGGGATTCAGAAGTTGTCAACAGTTAACCCAGCTGTGGACAGGGTCAAACAGTAGATTTTTTCCAATCATTTACAATCTATTCTGAGTTAGTAGAACATTTAGGAAAGTAAAATAACAAAATACATCACATAGGTTAGTCTCTAGTCAGCACAAGGATTAACAAATTACAACAAAATAAAAATTTAGAATCTATGAGGCAGGTCTACCACAGAGAAGATTTTAAAATATTGTAAACTACTTAATCTTTAACATTATCGTTTAACATTATTCTAATTCTAATGAAGGCTTTCTTTAACGTTACTATGGGCTTTAATATAGAGAAGTACGTTAACTTTTAACCTTTAATCTTGGTTAAACTGGTGGTTGGGTTAACTTTTAACCTAGAAACCTTTTTTGTGGATATATTAGAGGTACAGTATTACCAAAGAATATTGAAAGATATTTATTAAATATTCTTAGGTATTAGGATCTATATTGGCTTACTACCCACACAATCAATGAATGTTAGTACAATCGATTTTTTCTATAACGATTACCATAACAACCTTAAATATTTTTCTAAAAACCATATTGAAAAAGGTTTGTATTTACTTCCCTGTGGAAAATAAGCTAGATTATGGATGCTTTATACTTTTAACTGAAATGGCAACCTACCCAGGCAGGTATTTTAAGCGAAGTATGAATGTGAAATGAGTGTAGGATGATTGTGGCGCGATCTTGTTGTCTTGTTACTGACTAAGGCTGACATGTTCCATAGACAGAACTGTAATTTAGATAACGACCTACAGTTTAACATGGAATCCGAACCATTCTCTGAGTTACGAACTGGTCTAATTATGAGGATGGTCTTTGCGGATTAACGTAGTACCTATTCAATAGTGCGGTTGTTAATCCACGCAAGAGAACACTACATCCACCGACAATAGCTCACAACTATCAACAACTCGTGACCACCAAGAAGCTGGTTTCAGTTCGGCTAAACAGCTGTTCCTATAACAAAACTATGACGTCACTGTTTCAAATTTTGTTCGCGCAAATTTCCAACACCCCCCTCAAGACATATCAATGTAAAAAAATATATTAGACGTACTTGTGGTATCAAGTCCAATTTAATGGTTTTGTACCTTCTGCAACATATCTTGAACATATAGTGTATACATTTCAGTTCAATTATAGGCCTGGTGTTTGTTTTATGTAACAGGTATATATTAGAAAACGATGTTTCCATTTAAAATACGTGGGAGCCCCATTTGGAGGACTTTGTCCCTTTAGGTATCAGTTTACCCCACGGTAGGCGTAATCCGCGTCACGCAACGGAACAGCCATGCCAAGATAGGGACAACGAGCGTTGCAGAGGACTCGAAGAATGGATGAGTGAATAGGATTCGAAAAGAGGATAGATAGTTGTAGGTCTCAAGTGGAATACCCATGTCGAGAACTAGAAATAATTTTTTTCTTAATAATATAGCTTCGTTAATATCTGGTTATCATAAGTTGTATACTTTAGTTTAATAGAATCCGTTACTATTGCATCGTACTTTCATGACCGTGACAACGTCTGGATGGCTGATGATTAGAACTAATGTTAGAGACTGGTCTCATGGCCTGTCAACAGAGTCTCCGAGACGCCTTCAGAGGCACTGTAAAGGCTACTCATACTGGCATGTCCTGTTTCAATTAAAATTTTCACCTGTATCTAGGAAGTTAAAATAAATAACCACCACTTTATTGTAACTTAAAACCGAGCAGGTATTTAAAAATATCAGAACGTGATATGTCAGTGAGAATAAAATTGTATGTAGGCCTACTGCGCTTTGCAGATACAATTAGTGCGTTCTAAAACAGGTTTCGTAAACACTTAGTTTTACGGCGGCGCGGGTGAGGCAGATCTAAATATGTGCACATGTCATTAACGTCTCTGGTTTGTATATCTGATGGTTTTCGGTGACTTGCACAAGGGTAGAACATTACAGCGACGGAGAGGATGTTTATCTCTCTTCCGCTTGTCGTATCTCCTCCCCTCCCTGCCCCTTCCAGCAACCTTTCTACCGCATATAAAAGATGCAGGTGTCCGTCCGTCTGGCGGCTCCGACCTCTATAAAATGTTATGGTTATGATAATTATATATAGAGGAAGCCACCGTCAGTGATGTCTTCACTGCGGACATGTATCTTAAAACTATATTTTCATTAGTTATTAGCCTTGATTTCGAACAATAATATTCCGAAAATTTTGTAAACTTAATCGAGTAGGCTACTACAATCAAAATTGTGTAGCCTATCAAAACTAAATTTCTACTTCTGTGAAATTTAATCATGTCATCATACTTGCTGGAAGGTCTCTGCTAAAAATATAATATAAACCCCAGAAAAATCCAGAAAATGGGTCTTTGGTTTTTATTTATACCTGCCTGTCTTTCCCCCTAAACCCTAAACAAGGTATTTCTGTAACGTTTCTCCGTGAAAACAAAGGACTCGCTATGACGAAACTTAGGCTTCTTTCATTATTTCATTACCTGTTAGAGAAGATTCCTGTTTACAAGTCTCAGCCTAGCCACTGAGGACGCCACTTCACAGCAAGGGCGAAACGTTTGGCAATAGGCTACTAACAACATGACGACGTGGTTGACGCCTATATTTGTCGATAAAAACGTAAATTAAAACCTCTTACTTTTTCTAGTTTTTACATTTTATTTTCATTCACTTTTATAAGTCTCTGAACTGTCTTCACTTTATGTCTAGCTGTAGCATTGATTGAGTTAAGTGCCAATCCCAAGTAATTTTGTATGCTCAGACGTTTTTGGAAAATTATTTAATAAAAATAGTGAAATTGTTTAATGGGACGATAGTATATGATACATATTTCCTACGTGTGTGTTATTTATTTAAGATTTAGCAGTATGCGATAGTATTTTTGAAATGCATGTATGGTTTGTAAAGTTACTAAATAAGGAGAAAGTACTGTATGTTAAATCTCACTGATATCGTTTATTTTATTTTTTAGATCCTTCTTTGGACACTGTGGAAGAAAAGATCAACTCTAGGTCAGTTCAATAAGAAATCTTCTCTCATAGTAAAGATGTAAACTTAATGAAAAAGAAGGCCTTAAAAAAGCCCCCATGTTTGTTGGGGAAACATTGTTTTTGTACGTGCCTGTTACAAAAAAACACTGGGACTATTTTACTAATTTGTACTTAACTAAATACAAACGAGTGCATAGACTGGGAAGGTGGTGAGTTTTGTAATCCAGCTACTTGGAGGTCACGAATTGTGGATAGTTATGAATGATGGTCGGTGTATGGGATATTCTCTGTTGTGGATTAACGTCCACAACATTGAATAAGCCCATTCACAAATACCTTATAATTAGACCAGTTCGTAATTCAGAGGCAGGTGGTTCGGACTCCACGTTAGTTTAATAGTAAGCCCCTCTCAGGGGAGGCTCCAGTACAATAGTATACCTACTCTGGGAGGGGGTACAAGGGGGTGGTGTTTGGTGTACTCACCCCTCTTAATAAAAAAAATGTAAAAACTATTTACACGTAGGTATTGTATTAAATTTTACAGCTATAACTTAATGCATTATTTGAGAGACGTTGAAGGTAACCTAGGAGAAGACAAGAATATCATAACTTTATTTTATAAAACATAGAAAATTACTTAGAAATTAGGTTATCAGATATTACAACCACCAGCTATGAAGGCACTACCAACGTCAATACTTGATTTTTTTAGCAGATTACAAGAATATAAAACCAATATACTGTACTCTCATGTTATTTTATAATGCATGAAAGTATGCTGAATAGTTCTGACAATGTTGCTAGAGAGGATAATGAAACTGTTTTAAACTTCATTAGCACATTGATTTTTATAATTAATTGTTCTTAAAAAAATTATTTTCGAAATATTACTATTAAAAAAATAATTGCTAGAGTCTCGGGAGGGGCAATTGCCCATACTGGACCCCTTGGAGCCGCCCCTACCTTAGATATGCCTTTGTCTGTTGGGCTATTAATTATCAGTTCTTCTGTTACTAACTTTAGTTATTAACAAGACTACAAGATCGTGCCACAATCGTCTTACACTCATTTCTTATTCATACTTGGTTAGATTAGATAATTGAAATGGCAATCTACCCAGGTAGGTATTTTAAGCCAAGTATGAATGAGAAATGAGTGTAGGATGATTGTGGCGTGATCTTTTACTCTTGTTACTGACTAAGGCTGACATGTTTCTTAGACAGGACTGTTAATTAATAGCCCAATAGCCGATGGCACCTAAGGGACCTTACTATAATACGTAGTATTATAGTAATCTATATAAATAAAATTAGAGTTTTGTCTGTGAATTGCTCAGGATTATTCATTTTTTATTTATTTTTACTTTTCGTGCGTTAGAGTAGCCGAAACCGGTCTTATCTCAATTTTTGTCTGTTTGTCTGTGACGCTCCAGGAGGCATTTTACGCCGTCTTCTCCGAAAAAACGGGAGAACTGATAACAATGAAACTTATTTCATACATTCTCTACATTCCAGAGAAGGTTTTTAAAGGCTTAAAAGTGTCCGCCGACCCTTGAAAAGTAAATAACGAGCATTTAAAAACCCACTTTTTACGCGATATTGGTCGCATTTTGCTTCAGTTTTAAATGAATAACCTACTGGCAATAATCAGCTGTCTTTGTAGTTTAAAGATTTAATAGAAATAAAAACAAACAGCTGTTGAATCAATATTAGGTTCTTCAATTATTAGTATTTTCTTTGAATTGATTTGTTTAGGATTTCAGGTTTACATTTTGGTAAGATGATCTTTCTTCTTCAAACTGAATCCTACAACCCGTACAATGGACGGGCTTACTGCTAGTTAATAATAAATAAATATGTAGTAATTAACAACTGACAATTACACTTATTGTACAATTAACATTAATTAGTAATCAACAATCTACTGAAATTTTCACACTATGTTTTTTGCATTTTTTAGAAGGCACAAGTTATAAAATGTATGTTTTGTGAAATAAAAACGAAAGAGTTGTGTTGAAAAATCAAATAACATTTATCATAAGTTAACTTAGTTACAGTTGCAACAGTGTAAAATTGGTAAATATTAGCCTCGGATAGGTGTAAAGTTTTATTGTTAAAATTAAACTTTGTTGCAGGTTATTCCAAAACCAATATTATTATTCGGTAGGCCGTTGCCTACCCTGCTAAAGCCACCCTGCTCAAACTCCACCCATGAAGATGTTAGTGGCGCGATCTTGTAGTCTTGTTACTAAGCTGACGTACCTTAGAGAGAACTGTTAGTTATTAATAGCCCAACAGTCAATGGCATATTTAGGGGACCAACGGTTTAACGTGGAGTCCAAACCACTGCCTCTGAATAACGAACTGGTCTAATTATGAGGATGGTATTTGCGGATTAACGTAGTATTCAATAGTGCGGACGTTAATCCACACAAGAGAACACCACACCACCGAACATTCCTCACAATTATCTACAATTCGTGACCACCACGTAGGTCTAGCTGGAGTACAGGAACATTTTCGCCTACTCCACCCCACCGGTGTTGTAGGCCCTAGGCAGTAGTCTACTAACCACGGGTTCAGTTCTTGTGCGGCACGCGATGCTATAAAAGCCTAATTATTGGGTGCCTATCCCTCCATTGCCCCCTACCCTACTGTGCTACGTATCATTATAAACGAGAGTCTCCGCCTGGCAATCTTTGACAAGATCCTGGATTTCCATTTAAACGAGTCCAGTTACTGTAATAGAATGCGCTTTCCAGCCGCAGGCTGTGTGTATTAGCATATGTTCTGTGTTGTTGTATTGCAGCCTCTGTTACGTCAAATCCAGGTCAGGATAATATTATTATCGAATTTTCTATGGAAAAGTGAGCTATTCACATGACCCTCATGGTGACAGTTAAGCCTGGGCCATGATAGAAGTTCATTACTCAACCCCATGAACAAGTTTTGGGGGTAATTAAAAATTATATATGTGTACTGTATATATATATATTATATATATATATATATATAATATGTGTGTGTGTGTGTGCTGTGTGTGTGTGTGTGTGTGGGTGTGTGTGTGTGTGTGTGTGTGTGTGTGTGTGTGAGTGTCACCACGATAACAGCCGCAATTATTGTTTGATTATCATAAAATGTGGTGAAGTTGTTCCTTTCTATAATATCTTGGATGAGATCGATGGGCAACACAATCGGTCTACATTATCACTTTTTATGGGGTGGGAGGAGGTTTGTACCCAAAAAATTGGGGTTTCCAATTTATCTACGTTAAGTTATATTAAAAAAAAATATTTTCAAAAATTAAAACTTTTCATTTTACCATTGGATTCAGCTCGGAAAACACGCAATTTAGTATTTTTAATCATAACTCTAGGTCATTTGGTTACTGAGATATTCCAAAATGGTAAACACAGTATGCTGTCTAATGTTAATCACGGAGAATAGCTAAAAATCATTAGCTCTCTTATTTACTTAAATGTTCTTCCAAAATTTGGTACGCAAGTCAATCTAGTTAAGTTTTATCATTAAATCCATAAATCCCCAAAATATAATGTTTCTCACTACAGCAAACCTACGTACTCTTTCCTCGTGTAATTCTTATGGACAATAGATAAATTGGTATAACTCGCTTAATTATTGACATAACTTTTCAAAGTTGGTACGTGTTTTTCTTCAGTTAACTGCCTTTATACAAACCATGGAAAAAACCCTCGTTGCAGCAAACCTACATACTCAGTACTATTTTATTACTATGATGGGAATAGTATAAGTTCTGTGAAATTCGCTCTACTCACGCCAGCGTGCTGCGTGCTGCGTGCGATCTGCTGGCGTTCTTATTTGTAAGACACGGACCCAACTAGGTGGACATTTCAAGACGACATTTCATAATATGAGTATGATTAGAGGATGAGTCAAAGTAGGCTTAGCAGCATCAGGAGAGGGTGACGTCATTATTGTAAAAATGTTATGTTTTTTGTATTGAGTTTTAATGTAATTTAAACAAATACGGAACTGGTGTCAAATCATCATACTGGTGGGAAGTTGGTTTGTGACCCATATAAAGCCGGTAAAATCTGAAAAAAGCAATGACAAGAGTTAAAACAAAATAGACTATATTTGGCCTACCCAGAATTTTCTTAAATTTGAACATGCTCTAGGTTCCTGGTAGCCCGATAGAAAATTCGTGTGACTTGTGTTTCATCAACATATTAGTCACATTTTTTATTTGAACAATCGTGAAAACTAAACATTGAAGGTTCACACTGAACTTTTTATTTTTTTTATAATGGGTATAGCAAGAATATACTAGGCTATACAGTATTATAAAATGATTACTGACTTAATGTATTTTTATCTCTTGGGTGACCGCAGCTTCGTGTCCTCTACGGTGGACAAAGGTTGCTTATCGAACTTCTCCACATTCTTTCTCCAACCTTTCTCCCTTGCGAGCCTCGCAAAGGGCGCCGGCGGTGACACAGAATAAAGCACAATAGTCAAGGTCGTGGCACCCTAGGGCGAGGCGACAAAAACCCCGGCAAAGAGGGAGAAAGAAGAGGGAGAGAGCGAACCGAACGAGAAAGACCGACAGTTCGTCGGGCGTCGGCACAGCTCCAGAAACAAAGGGGAGTTTTTTCTACACCTCCATCTTGTCAGCGACGCCATGTCCGGGGAGGGAGCCCCATAGGTTGCGTAACACCTGCATGACTGATGGAGGCGGTTACGTGGATTGGTGGACAGCAGGCAATATTCACCATCGCGTAAGTGAAACAAGGCGGGAGAATAATGGTGAAACGTGTATCCATCCTATAAGGGATGCGTCCAGTTTTCGTTCATAGACGTAAATTTTCTTCAGCCTGATTTCTAAAATTAACAGCAAGACTGATTATGATATATTATGATGATGAGCAAGTATGGTTAGGGACTACCAGATGTCTGATACGATTATATTATTGTTCATAAAATCGAAACTGGAATACGTAATGAGCGTGTGGTGGGTTCAACTCCCTAGGGAAATAAAATTATTACGTTTCATGCCTATAGCCGACAACAATGAAGGAACTGTCACATCCAAGGGCAACCTTTCATTCAGGATAGGGTCGGTTTTTGTATTTTAAGCTATAATTCAAGAAAATAGGTCATTAACTATTTTAAAAATGATGAATGTTAAGACTAATTTAGTCTAGTTTACACCAATTTTGTCCAATATTTTAGCAGTTAAGTTTTTAAATCTAAAAAAGTACTAAATTATTAAATTCTAGAAAAGCATTAGCGTCATAGTATCGTTATACGTATAGTTATTTTTAAACATTTTTGAGTCCAAACCAGATAAGTTGGAACTTTGAAGATACCGAGGAAATTTTGTTTCATTTGAATAAAAAATGTGTCAGTGTAGTTTCGTAATTTAGAAATCGATAAAGGAGCAGAATGGAATAGGCATTTCAAAGTGAATACGCCTGACACCTAGTGGCAAATACGGGAACTACTGTGAACCATTGACGAAGGAAGGACGATTGTACACCATTTTCGTCTCTTACGTTTGTAGCGTTCCACGAATAGTATATTGCACATTTTAACATGTTTGGCAAATTTTCAAAACAAAATAACCGTTATTACTTATTGCATATTATCTTATGAATCTCTTATCGAAAATATTAATTGAAGGATAGATGTTTAGGGCCTACCACTATTTTAAAAACTGAACATCAGGTAGGGGGGACTTAAGTTATTAACCAGATTTAGTGGAAGGTATTTTTCATTTGAGTGACACGGCGTTTAAGTTACTATTAATTGGGGGCAATTAACATTTGAAAATTGGCCGAGAAATGTAGGCTATGTATCTAGTAGTATTTTTAAATTACAATTTTCATCACTGATAAGGATATTTTCAGCCTAAACTTCAAAGAAAATTTAATTTTAATAGTTTATTTAGATTTTTTACAGTATTTATCAATGAATGCATTATAATGCGTATTGAGGGTAGCAAAGATTTATATTAATCGAATTAGATTAATTGAAAATAAAAAATGTTGCCTGCACGTGTTAAACTCATAATTACTAATTGTAATTAGAGAGGATTTGTATAAAAATGCTATGAAGTTGTAGAAACAACTTTGTTTGAAAATTTTACTGTTTATTTTCGAAATTATATCCTGATATCCTCATATTCCTGAATATCTTAGCGGTTTTCAGGAAGTCTTCGTGGGAGGTTGGGTGTGAAATATGCAGACGCGAGGGTTGGGTGACATGTATGGTTTATTGCATTCGAAATAAAAGTCCTGTAAAAAAATTCTTGTTCTGCGTTGGCTTCCATTTCTGTTTAATTATAGAGCCTCCATGGATCAGGGTGTCGCAACTCCCTCCGGTGATTGGTTGCAAGATCATAGGGGGACTGTTACGAGCTCTGTGATTGGTCAGACAAGTTTCGGTCTTCTGCGCATGACGCACTCTGTGGAGGAGATCGCGCAAGTCGAGTTCGCCATATTAGATTTTGTGTTCGAGCGTTTCTCGTTTTGGGTTGGAGATTTCGCGTCTGTGCCTTCCCCCGCTATTTGTTTGTGTAAGTGCTACAATGTTATTATTTACTGATCGTCAGTTCGTGAATGAAATTAAATATCTTAATTTTTAGCTACTCTTAATTATATTTCTATAGCAACTTGTTGCTGTGAACTAATTTCGAGATGTAGCCTAACATATTTGGCGAGATTTTAATTTGGCCAACATAACCTCTAACTCTAAAAACTGAATGAGAGATGTAAACTTATAGAAATTTTCTTTTAAATTTTAATTATGTTTAGTACAACTCAGTAACTGAATTAATTAATCAAAACGAAAATTAGTTTCGGTTGTAAACAGACAGTCTTTATTAAATATTTTTGAAAACTAAATAATGTTAATTTAGGTTAGGACTACAAGTTTTGTTTATTTTTTTGCCTAATGTTAATGTTGTTGCAATCCTTGTCCAAAGTCTGTACACTATTTTATCTATAACCTTCATGTAATTCAGAAAATAATTCTTTAATCTAAAATTTGTTGATTTAAGGCCTTACACAAAAATAATTTAGCCTTAGGACCTTTTAGAATTTCCTGAAACTAGGCAAATGTCCCTATAAAATAAGACCTGTTTCTTCTTATATTGTTTCATCTTAGCTATAGCTGGTAGCTAGGTCTAGTTAAGTGCCTTGATGACCCTATCATGCATGTATATTTATTAATTTAATTTATGAATGTACACTGGCGTTTCAAGCATGTTTTTAAAATTTTATTTGACACCTATGTACCTATTATTTTCAAACCACTTTGCATGATAATAATTACCGTTATAGTAATTTAAATCTTTTGCCAAGATTAGATTAGATTATTGAAATGGCGACCATACTACAAGATAGGTATTTTAAGCTACATCTCAAACTATTTTGTTTGAGGATCAATAAATCTTACTTAGGCTAATAATCTTTAATTTAGGGAAACAATTATGGTTTTTTTATTATGAGATTTTGTGCCTATTAAAGACCAATTTCACAAAATGGCAGTTACGGAATTGGCACAGCAGCTCAGGGGTAATGTGGGCCCCAAGTTAAAGGATGCTGGATCAAAACCAGTGACCAGCGACTCAGACCAGTTAGACCATGAACAGTCTTTGGCTACCCGTGATTCACACCACTACCGTAACCTGCTGTCTTTAATTTCGGGAAATACAATACTAAGGCATTCAAAGAATTTTTATTATATAACTAATGTAATAAACTTAAGTGTAGGTTTTAAAGACACTAGCCTATGGTATGAAATAATTTAGGGTATGGGGCCTATGTAAGAACTTAAGAATTATTTTTCAAATGAGTTATGGGGAGGTTATGAGTAGTTCTCATAGTTCTCTTCATAGAAATAATGAGATTTTAGCAAATTTCCCATAGGGAAGAAGCTATTACCGTAGGTCTCATGGTAAGACTTGAGCCCGGGACCATGTTGTTTTTTCTTCTTTAGGTGCCTAGAGACCAAAAACAATAGTCGTTCAAATTTTTATGTATATATCCTATATATATATATTTGTCTGAACACGATAACTCTCGCACAAATGGTCCGATCAAGACCAAATTTGGTAGAGACGTGTATTCCTGCATTTGCTCGGACGAGTTCGTAACCCAGACATATCGGCTCAATGTTAAATCTTATGGAGGATGAGGAAAGATTAATTATCTAATATCTTATTATCTAATATTTTTAGATGAAACTTGTTATTTAGCTTCATGTGGTTGAGTTTCATACATTTATGCTTAAAAATCATAGTTTATGTGTTTATCATGGCAGCTAACCTGCATACTCTTTTCCCATGTTAATCATATAGAGTTTAGGTAAACTTCTTTATTTGTGGACAGATGTTGATGAAACTTGATATAAATGGTCAAAATATAAATACTGTTTAAAATATAATATTGTTTACGCTAGAAACACCTACTTTCAGCGTTCCTCACAGCAGCAAACCTGTATGCTCTTTGCCATGTTAATCTTATGGAGAGTAGGCAAATATTTATTGACAGATAATGATATAACTTGATATATATTATTATTATTATGTTATTGATTTGGAAATTCGCTGGTCTGCTGCGACGGGGGTATTTTAATATGTAGCCTCAATACATGATACAGTATGTTTTGGATATGCCATGGTCGTATAATGTTATTTAAAGCAAAAGAAATAATCTTAAATGTAAAAAATGAAAAAAAATTATAAGTAGGCCTTAATTCCAAGACCGTATCTCAATATCTTACACTCACAATTCAAATATCTTTATTCGTCTTGTATGTACATACAATGAATAGAGTCAAAGTACCCTATAAACCGAAAGTGAGAACTTATCCTACCAGCTATTTATTTCTCTTCAATAAAATAGCGGCTTTTTTGCAAATGTATTTTTTAACTTGATTTTGAAAGATCTTTCGTTTACATCCATACTAATATATAAAGGTAATTTGTTAAACAATTATCAGTCCCATATAGGCCTAGGTTGGGTTTTTTCTTACCTTAGGCCTACCTTATCTAAGTGGCCACTTAAACCTCAGTAGGTTTTTGGCCTTGCCAACAACAAGTCTCCATCATTTTCTGGATTTTTTATATAAAAATTTAATCTATGCTTTGGCTTATTTATTTGATCTCTTATGTCTGGTAAGATAATTATCAATATCCCCGCGATAAACTTGTTTGTGGAGCTGACTTATAGTGTAAATAATACAATCCAGAATGTACTGTTCATAAACAGATGGTATACTTAAGTTATATATAAAAAAATGTTTTTTACTGTGACTGCTGATTCTAGTGTAGGTTCTAGTCATTTCTTATTCATACTTAGTTTCAAAATACTTACTAGGGTAGTCCTATTTTCAGTGGAAGTATCAAAGCAATCTGTAATTCCTGTTAACCACAAGGTTTTTTTTCAGTCATTTAATCCGCCATCGTTCCCGTCCATCTGACTAACACGATCGGCTGCTCGTATAGCTGGCATCTAACGCTGTGTTCCCCTTCAAATTTAATTTTATTTTGAGCTTATTTAGACATATTATTACTAACTACACATTTATTATTATATATTTGATAACATAAAAGTGTTCAAATAAAACAAAAAATAGAATGATTGAATAATGATGTGAAAACATGTGTGGCACATTTTCCTTGAGGCATTTACTGAGTCCTGAGGTGATAGACAAAAAAATTCTGTAGAGCATATGGTTATTTTAGATGCTAACTAACAAGGGGCCGACAGCGGGTCAATACTATTAATTTTCTTCAGCTACTTTAACCACATATAAAATAAAATTACTTTTGATATGTTATGATCATAGTGCCTTATTATTCTGATTTTTTATTTTTGGTCGTAAGTTTATTCAATCTTCTAAGGAGATTTTCATTAACTTTTAAATTTTCATTTGGACCTTAACAATATTTTTGGACAACATCCTTTTTGCACTTCAAATATTGTTTATGCAAAGGCTGTTTGGTATGCCTATATGGATGGATGGACAACAAATGCAAAAATATGATGAACACTGCCAGCTTATTGTTAAGGTCCGCTTATAGCTATTGATTATTGCTATAAACATTGAAAAAACTACCCGCAGCTTAACTAAACAACACCTCTCGCCTAGCCTGAGGGTTCTGAATCCGCTGCACTCACTAGTGGGGTGTGAGGTGTGCTGTATGTGTGACTAATTTCTTGTTGGTACTAGTTTTTTAGTTAAAATGTCACTAGTCATTTCCTCATGTTGGAGGAAATGGTCGAAACATTGAACCAATCGTCACTATAGCTTGCCGCATTATCAATAGTAATATCTCTACGAAGTAAAGAAAGGGGATTCAAAGATTGTTAGCCCTTGTCCTGGGTTCGCTTGAGTTATTTATTTGAATTTAAAGGTTTCAAAAGATGATGACCCCAGCCATGCCAGGTGATTGTCCCTCCCCACCACCGAATCCGATCCCCAGTGTCACTTGTCTTCCGGTCATAATATTTGTAGAAATTTATAGATTTGTTTGTCGTTATCTGTCTGTGAGACTGGACCCAGGACGGTACGCGATGGATTCACGACCCGGCCCATCGTCTCTTGTGTGTGTTTTAGACACGGATTTCGATGAGACGTTAGAAAACTAGTACAAGGACGCTTTAGGAAGTGAATTGGATTCAGATATTGATGGGGAAACCACAATTGTAGCGATGTTCACAGAATACGAGGCTGACATCCAGGACTGAGTTTAAAAAAATTTCACCCAGGATTTCAAGGGTTAAGTATTACCATACGATTATGATAAAAAGACTGTCTAAAAAATTCTGGCTAATATACAAAGGGAAGAAAAGGGAAGAACTATAATTTTTCAAACAAGTTGTGTGGAGAAGCCACTTCGAAAGTTGGGAGTATCAGTCAGTATCTGACTGGTACTGCAGCATATTGTTTGACAGATCCAATATATTAATCTTTAGTTTTATTTGTGCCTTATCTGCTTGATTACTTGATAATACTGGATAGTCAACTCAAGAGTTCAAGAATTATGGATTTTGGGGTGTGAGATATGGCCTGGTGTGAAGTTTGCAGCTAAGACTGCAGTGCCCCAAGCCCAAGTTGGGGTCCCAAGAGAATCAACCCCATTTCATCCCAACCCTAGCTCCTGTGGCCAAACCCTCATCCACTTTGCTTTATTGGAAACTTCCATCTTGCTATTTCTTCTACACAATAATAGGAGAAGGGGAGTTTGACAGTGCTGTCAAAAATTAGGGTGTTAGTTACGGAGACAAATTAGAGTACCTAATGATTTCTATATTTTTATTAGTTATTAAACAATTTTCAATTGATAATGACTTCACCTTGATTTTAAGCGGAAACAAAGATGAACTAGATGTAAAATCACAGCACTGAAGATGGTATATCAATATTGAATGATATGAATTGCAATATGTATGAATTACCAATTACCAACTTCAATGTATGAATTAAGAATACTATTAACTACTTTGTTGTATTTAATTGATATAAATTTAATAATTGGTAATGTTGTGCTACTAAATGTTGGTGTCACCTAGTTGGTGTTTCAGTAGCTTTATTAATTAACTTTGTAGTTCAGTACACTTGTTAGATTGTAGTGATGTTTCATTTACTTTGTGCAAGGGAAGCTTAAAAGTTCATCTGTCACTATCGACCACACTGAATACTAAATACTAAGTTAATCCACAAAGACCATCTTCATAATTAGACCAGTTCGTAATTCAGAGCCAGAAGTGGTTCGGATCCCATGTTAAACTGTAGGTCCCTTAGATGGCATTACTGCTGGGCAATCAACAGACCTGTATAAGCAACATGTCAGCCTTAGTTAGTAACAAGACTATAAGATTGCACCACAACCATGGGTAGCTATCACCTCTGAAAATTTCTTTTTATTATTATAATCTTACACCTTAACAGTCACATTATCATTAACACGTTATAAGGTTTGAGACATCCTCTAAATCACCTTTTTTACTACATATAGACATGTGCCAGTCATCTTCATATGTTGCTCTACTGTTTTTGCATTATAGCTAGTTTTCTGAATCTAGTTCAGCTTTAGAACGGGCATTATTCACCTTACAAGAGGTGAAAAAAGGCCCGTAAAAGGCTTTATAAATCACCAATTTAGAAACTTTCCTAATTAAGTAATTCTTATTTTATAAACGTTTTTGTCTCGATTAAAGAAATCTGTACAGCAATTAAGGATCTTTAATTAAGAGTTGATGAGGAACATAACGAATGCTCACCAATTTGTGACATGAGATGTTTTAAAGTCCCCATTTACTTTAATATTCAGTGAATCTGCTTTGCATTTTCCTCTTCAAGTACTGTTTTTATATACATTTTTGTCATTACGTAATATGATTTTACATTAGAGAATTATCTGATAAACCTATATATTATGTAAAATGTTAATATTTTGTTAACAATTGCTAATAGGCTTGGTCAGTCAAGTAGTTTGCTCTACTGTTTTTGAAATCCATTATAGCTAGTTTTTTTAATCTAGTTCAGCTTTCAAACTCTTTATTCACCATAAACATTACAATGTTGAGCGTAGCTTGTAACAGATATGTAAAATATATTTTTATTAAAAAAAATTGTTATCACATTTTTTTTTTATTAAAGGGCTGTACCGTTAAGGATCATTTGAAAAAATGCATTAACTGTGATAGGGACACAATTCCACTAAGTAAATTTCCAGTTTTTTCAAAAAAGATGTTTATTTTGTCTTCATTTTTTAAATCTCTAGTGAATTTTTAGTTTTATCCATGTAATAAGGGCCTTTTTATTACAATCTGTGTTTTACCGCAGAGTGTCTCTATTTCTTTACCTTGAGTGCCAAGACTATTATTAGTAAAATAATTTGCATGTTTCTTGAAAAACTTCAAAGTTTCAAAAATGTTAAAGTGCTGGTATTGTCAATAGCTTAGAACTTTTGAATTGTTGTTTACATGATGCTCTAAATTTTAGTTTAAATCTTTTAGTGGGAAACCTTTTGATTCAAACATTGATTTTCTATACATCCAAATAAAATCCTATGTTAACAAGAAAAAATAGGATCCTTCCTAAACCATATCTTTGTGGCATGCCGAAATTAAAATTATCAGCAAGTCAGTCATTAAAGAAAAACAATAAATTTAATCCATTTATGGATCTATATAAAAAATTTATTTTAAGTGTCCCGACAGTGTTAAGTCAAAAAACACAGCATAAAAATTGTATTTTTTCTTTTAGAAGAATAATTCATAAGATTCATTAAGATTGGGGAGAGTGATTTTAAGTTCAATAATAACAAATTAAGACTCTTGATATAATCTTTTTATTAACCAAAATATATAAATAACCTTATGGTTTTACCTTTAAAAGAAAAAAGTGCTAAAAACCTGAATTAAAGTAATTAAACAATTGACACATAATAGTTTATCTATCATATGTTTCACACAACAGTTACAAAGACAATGCAGAGTAATTTCCAATACTGTACTCCCTCTCACGAATGATCTTGGTGAACGTTGATGATGTTTGAACTTCGGTTTTTTGGGTGCCTTAGTTAGAACACCAGCCGTAATTGATTCAGTTGGAAGATACTTCAGACCAATTAGTCCTTCTTCAACCTTTTCATGTACAAAATGTAGTTTAAAGTCAATGTGTTTTGATTTAGCACTAACCACTGGATTTGTTGTTATGTGTTGTGCAGCATGGTTGTCATTAAAAATATTGTTATGTTTTGTGAGGTACTTATAGATCATTTATTGAATTCTTGAGGTGGATTGCTTCCTTGGTAGCTTCAACAATAGCACAATATTCTGGTTCAGCTGTAGATGGAGATAAGTTTTTTTGTTTTCTTGCAGCCCAAATAACAGTTGCTTTTGCAATGAGTAGGATTTCATATCAGCAGTTGAAGAACCCCAATAGGCATGCATTTCAAAGGATTTCATCAACTTATTTTTTGGTTTGTGGAATGCCAAGTAGTCTTTTGATGCAGTAGTAGTTTCATCAACGTAAACTGCAATGATCTCATTTTTAGTGTTTGAAACATAAACATAAGGATTCTATTTATAAGGACATAAACACAAGGATTAGCTAAACCATGTATTGAATACGTATGGAAACCCAAATCTTTAAGTTTAGAATCCCCAACTTGTAAAACCAATGTCTTCCACCTTGTTTAAGACCGTATAATGCATTATTGAGGTGATAAAACTTGTTTTTCTTTAGGAATTTAGTTCAGATCAGTTAACATCTTCATTGCCTGTTTTTGTAGATCTTTTATCCATTTTCAGATACAATTTCTTTGTGGTAGACTTCCAAATTTTGTAGTATGTATATACTTTATTTCAAATCCCCGTTCAATAATGCGGTAGACACATAAGTTGTCTTTTTCAACAGAGCTGTTGAAAAAAAACATGCAATATACTCAGCACAGCTCTATGCTGAGTTAAAGTCGAATGGAATTAAATTTTACTACAGGAGCAAAAGTTTCAGTGTAATCAATATTTGGTTGCAGTGAAAATCCTCTAACAAGCTTTGTTCCTTTCAAGGGAACCATCAGCTTTATACTTTTCTTTAAATACAAGTATACAGTCGCATTTTTACAATAAACCATTTTTATTTTGACCACATTTTTACTTTGATCAAGTTTTATCAATATCAGCACATAAAAAGGTGTATGCCTACTCTATATAAGATTAACATGGGAAAGAGTATGCGGGGTTGCTGCTGTGAGGAACTCATAAACTATGATTTTTTAGCATAAATGTATGTATCCTAACCACATGAAACTAAATACCAAAATTCATTCCAAAAGTACATGTTCATAAGGAAAATATTACTTTTTCATTATCCTCCATAAGATAGTTCGTATTGGAGCCTAAAAAAATACAATGTACTGTGTTTGGACTTTTTTATATGTTGGTAGCCATTTGAGATAGAGAAAAACTTTAAGGAACTAAATTGTGTAGTTTTTTGAGTCCGTTCAAAACTGATAGTAAAAGGTAAAATTTGAAATTTTCAAAAAAGTAACATGGTCCCAGGCTTAAGTTTTGACATGATACGGTAATATTTTCACCCCTTTGGGAAATTCGCTAAAATATATAGGTTTTAATTAATTATCACGACTAACTGTCATGTTGCCAAATGCCGTTACAAAAATCATTGTTATTATGGAAATGGCGTGCAACTAATATGCTGACATCGATGACTCAGTATACCGGGATACTCAAGAAAACCTACATTGAGCTAAACTTTACTTTGGCTCGTTTCTTGATGTGCTCATTTCCACGCGCGCAGTCCACCTCGCCTCCCACCGGAGCGCGCTGCATTCTTCCGTCCTCCTGCGAGCTGGCTGTGTGCCTTTGCCGGCCCGGCGCGGCCAATATCAGCGGCCCCAGTCTCCCGCCCCGCGGACTGCCGGTTATATATAGCGGGAGGGGAGAGCCCTGAGCCCGCCTTGTATCGATCTCGTGCCGGGGCGACAAAAAGCGACGGAGAGTGGGACGTGGGACGGGTCAGGACGCGGAGACGGGCCGACGGCCAACCTCCCGTCGCGATGGCTCGGGCACTGTCAGGTTCCGAGTTTAGGTCAGTAGGACGGCATTGGTGATTTATTGAAGTTTTCAACTAGTCCAAATCAAATCATTTGAATAATTTACAAGTTGAAAGAAATACCATCGGGGGGCGGGTAAAACTTAATAGCTGTGGTGTCTGTTTTTTATGAGATTTAAATACATATTTAGCATTGGCCGCTCAAAACCTGGTCTCGTCTCTACCTAACGTCGTATACTAACCAATTTACATGCAGGCGGTCCATTTTCATTTTACAGACTGAGCACGGCATCTTGCGCTACGCCTCTACTCGCCGGCGTGGACTTAATGTAATAAACTACCGGATTTTACTAAAATTGGTCTCTGGTAATAAATAAACTTTATAACAATATGGTTGTGTCTGCTGTCTGTTTTGTTTCTTTGGTAAACCTAACCTTCACTCACACGGTGATCGAGGAACACGGCTTTGGATGTAAATTAACATTGTTTTAGATTTACATAAATTTACCCCTTTAACTTTACTCTAAGTGTTTATTATTACTTCATTTTTTCATCACGAAATAATAACCCATAAAATAGAATTAAAATCAACAAAAATCAAAATGTTAGAATTATTATCTATTGCATGGCGTTTTGTCACATTCTCTTTCAAAATAGTATTAAGTCGTTTCTCTTAATGATATAAACATTTAGGCCTGATTCATAAATACATTATTAATTAACACATTTTTATATAAAAACAGAATTATTCTTGGTTCAATCACTAATATATAAGTTAAATACCCTTTTAAGAATGTTTACAAAACCTTGGGAAATAATAATAAAAAACAATAGTCAGAATTCAATGACAATACTGTTATATGAACCACATGGCGTAGTTTAAATTTGACCTTGAAGCTTCTATTGAAAATGACTATTGTGAAGTTACGGTAAGTAACAGTGAGTCTGAAGTTCATATCACGCCCAAACCAGCTGAGTGGAGGTACAAAACCAGTTATTATAGCATGGGGCATCAGCGTCTACTATATGATATGTCTACAATTAATTGCAATTGGTTATTATGTCCAGAATCGAACCGACAACCCTCTGAGTACGACGTGATCACGGTTCTCCTGAGCTAACCATAAATCAAAATTTTGTATCATCGTTCTACTCAGTTATGCTGAAATATTTGCCTTGATGAGACTAATTTTTATGTTTAGCTGATTCGACCAGAGAAAATTTTTAATACGATTTTTGGTTTCCGGCGTTTATTTAATTTATATAATTGCTCTTTTAATTTCGTTAAAGTAATAGAAATATGTTAAGCCTACATATCTCTTAAAACGAATTTCGGACCTGAATTGGAATACTTAAGAGGAATATTCGTGTAATGACTGCGATTTCTCAGAGAAGCAGCGCGACGCGACGCGACGTCTCAAATTACTAATGAGACGGATTATCACATGGTAACGACTTTGTGGTTTCATATAAAACACACGAATTTTATACAAAGCTCAGTTTATTTGACGCTTTTATGACGCACGGATTGACATAAGAAACCTACAAAACCGCCAAATGAAAAGGATTTTGTGTTTTATTGGAGAATAAACCTTACTCTACCCACAGCAACGTATTTCACTTCGATTCATTCGTTTGTGGCTACTTCTGAATTTAATTAGTCTAAGAAGACCAAAGACCTTGGATGAACATAGATACTTCTATGTTCGTTGGAACAACAAACAAATTTTTCCTAATCGTCCAATTTGCACTGTAGGCCTACAGCAAATTCTCCATTCCAGCAGCACACTTCAATTGTAATAAATCTGTAAACGTAACTCATTTAAATTACCATATATGTATGAATAAATTGTTCACTGACGGCGGTTAATAGTAGTGTAGTTCGATGTAGGCGGGTAGTTCTCTTCTGAAACATTTTCACCTTGTTAATAGTATATTCTGAAATCGGCTAGTTTCTTATCACAAATACTGGTTTTGTGAGTATATAATGTAGAATCCGATTGTAATGACAGAAGTGAAGAGTAAAGAAGTAATCTTCTCATTTTTTAACCATCAACCATCTTCTCTGGCTGGTATACACCAGTTTTCAGACTGTTTGTTTTTCCATCCCCGCGTTTCTGAGAGAAAATTCGATTTGTTTCGAAATCCGCGGCTGAAAATATGCTCGACGAATATATTACGAGGGAGAATGTTTCATTTTGTGTCGGATATTGCGAGGGGCCCTCTGGGTGGAGTATTATCGTTCATATCGGACTGACCGTTCGTTTTATTTACTCTTATATCTATCGAGGAATGACATCCTAATGTGTGCGGTTTGTTTGATGCTCGGTTCATGTATTTCACACTACATGGGTGACGTTTTTTAAATTATTTTTACATATAATTGTTTTGAATGTAGGCCCTACATTTTTTGTAATGACGACAACGTATAATAGTTTGTGGCAAATAATAACGAGTTTACCAAGCTAACAGGGAATTTCAACTCAATTTTAATTTTGTAATTTATCCCAAATTCTAATGAAAATGTAGACACTATTCTGAGATTGTTCAATACTGCACCCAGTTGCGGTCGATCATTGAACCTCCCTAATTTATGATCCTCGGAAATTAATCAACTGGTCTTTTTCATCAACCCATTGTACTCACGCACTCTTCACCTTATAATACCCGACTAAGCGATGGGGTTTTGTCTAATAAATTATTATCTCACTTCCCTCAAGTGAGGAAACGATGACAAAATAAGTTTTCAGCTCGTTTTTATTTGTTGTGGTTGGTTGCCTCTTTTACCTGATACTTCGCCTTTGCCTGTCTACATAGAGTAGGCATGTGTGAACCAGGGTCCAGAGTCGGTCATTCTATTTTGTCTATATTTGGTTTAAATTCGCACACCAAATACCATATCAAAATTAACAATGAGTAGGCCTACTGACGATATATTCGCAACACTCTGTCAATAATATTGAACGTGGAATCCAGTATTTCAGCGCTGAGATGTGGAAAATAATAGAGTCCAATTATCAGGGCTCCCATCCTCGCAGTAACGATCCGGCCGCGAGGGACCAAAGACGCTGGAGCGTAAGCCGGGGCCGGGGCGGACGGGGATAAATAAGGGTGGAAATCCCATCCATCGCCCGCGGCGGCCCTACCTTTGTCGGAGTCATTAAATATATTGTTTACCGCATTCTTTAACCCCCACTTCGACGTTTTCGCGGTTTAATTTGCATTTGTTTATTTCCATGAGGAGATCACTCGTAATAATGCCTCCGCCGAGAGCAGTCGAGAGGTTTGTTTTGAACATTCACGTTACCGTTATGGGCTGAATATATTTGCACGCGTTGGTTGTATTTTCCATTTGCAAATTACAAAGCACGTTTTCCATTCGTTGTTTCATTCTTTCTAATACGTATTTGTACCAAGCCTATTGTATGTTCTGACTCTGACTGTGTCTCTGGTTTCTGTTGCGCCAAAACGTAAAACAGCGTTTGAGTTTTAAATGAAAAGTGGACTGTGGGAAAATGGAAAATTGAACTGGAAAGTTATTACGTTGTTAAATATTTTTGCCTGGTCATTTACCGAGGAATGCGGTGATACCGCTAAAAGCCAAAGTCGCTCGCAGCCGCATCGCGCACGCCCTTCCTAATTTGATGTGAAAACTTTGCACTGACTCTAATAGCTTTGGCACATCCTGACGAAACTTTCCGCGTTTCTTGTTTTATTTAATTACTGCCGGGGACCGAGCTTTGTAAGGAGGAAACTGCGTGATTGTTGAGATTTGTCAGTGGATTCACGCCGGACATACCTCATACCAAATTAAAATCAATATTAGTTTGTTTACATTAATTATTGAATTTAAAACTATTTTAAAATTATACTATATTAAAATGTTATCTAAATGTGAACCAAATTAGACTAACCATACACACTTTCTAATTTAATATAATTTGTAATCAACACTAAATAACTGAGCTGGGAATGGATTTAATTTATTGTTTTTACTTATTTTAATTGCTAGTAAATAGTTAGTCATAGTAATTAGTATCTTTCTTCCCAACACAGAGTCATACAGCCCGTACAAAGGACGGACTAGCTGCTAGTGTATAAGCAAAACTTGTTATATCTTGTTTAAGAGAAATGTTGCTGATACTGCTCAACATTATTTAATCAGGGCGTGGATCAGTTTAGTAGTAAGTAACAGTAAATAAGTAATAAAACCCCTTCTCCAAAAGGTATAGAATAACGAAAATAAGTTTGATCAAAGTGGGTGTTTCCGTTTTGACGGAGATGCGTTACAAACAAAATACAGAACCTTGTTCAGCTTTACAGAACACACAGACAGAAATCGAGATAATGTACAGGCGTAGCTCAAATAGAAGATATGGGGTGCTGTTTAAGGACGTTATCCTCCATAAGATTAACACCCAGAGGAGCAGGTGTAAACACAGACAATTAACAAAAGCATTATAAGTAGCTTAAGTTATTAGTAGCTTATGAGCTTATTTGTTTGATGGTATTATGATCTATCGATCGCTTATTACGTTTATTGTTTACAGTTAATGTATGTAAATTAAAAAAATATTAATCAATTTTCTTTATTTCAGTCAAATACTTCAAATTGTCGCTTTTGTTTAGTTGGATAAGGGGTTCCCTTCTCTACATCAACATAATTATATTTCTTGTGGGATGGCTGATTGGGTATAGAGCCTGTCTTAAATCTTGAGATCGCCGGTCCAAGCCTGGTCTGGGTCCAACTACCTTCGTTCATTCGGTTATTAATAAATTTATCCTGACAAATGAAATTCTAGTCTTTGTCAGTAACAAAGATACATACTGTAATACAGTGCAACTCGGTTATTGCGGCCTCGGCTTTAACGTCAACTCGGATATAACGTCATTTATTTTTAGGTCCCGCCAAACTATAGGTATTTACATAGGAAAAAACCTCGGATATATCGTCAGTAAATTCTAAAACCTCGTATATAACGTCAAGAAAATCGGGCCGAGATGAAGGCAACATATAGCTAAATAGAGAAAGTTCGGTCGGTGGTGCAACGTGAGGGCTGCGGCTATTGTTTAGCTACATTCTATTTTTAGAAACGGCATTTTATTGCTGTCTTACCGCTAACCACCCCAACCCCCTCCCCTACCCTATATCCGCTGTCGCCGGTCATCAAGGTCAGTGTCAGTGACTCACGTCGCATCAAAGCACTGTGATGCCGTTCGTACGTACCTACAGTTCGTGCAGCTATCGTTAGTTCAGTGTACGTCTTTTACAGTTTGTTTTTCGTTATTTTAATTTACGAATACAGTATTGAAAAAATAATGGCAAGTGTTAAGAGAAAGGTTTTGACGAAGAAAAGGTGTGAGTTATAAGAGCGTGTGAGGAGGGACGTAAGATAGCAGACGTGTGTTCGGGCTTGTTTTTATACTCGAACCAACAGTTGAATTCACCAAGCCGAACTTCATTGCAATATTTTCAAATTCGATTTTTTATATAGTTTTATATTTCGATTTAGAGTAGTTCAGTCAATAATAAACATAAACTTACGGTGTATTTCAAATTACCTTCATTAAATGTATTAATTTCATGTAAAAAATGTGTTTCTCTATTTTTCCTCGGTTTTAAATTAAAATTATGTAACCTCTTTTATAGTGTCATTCTGATATAGCGTCATTAATTAATTGTGTGGTCCCTTCAATGACGTTATAACCAAGTTCCACTGTACAATCGAAATCATCAACATTCATATTTACGAAGATGAAATAGTCTGAAAGATTGGGTCCTTTGTCTCAAGAATTAATAGATTAGATTATTGAAATGGCGACCATACAACAAGGTAGGTATTTTAAGCCAAGTATGAATGAGGATTGAATGTAAGATGATTGTGGCGCGATCTTGTAGTCTTGTTACTGACTAAGGCTGACATGTTCCTTAGACAGGACTGTTAATTAATAGCCAATTTAATTAATAACAGCCGATGGCAACAAGGGGGCCTACGGTATAGCGTGTAATCCAAACCACTGTCTCTGAATTACGAACTGGTCAAATTATGAGGATGGTCTATATGAATTAACGTAGTATTCAATAGTGGTAGTTTTGAATATTCTCAAGCAACTGAAATATTACCTGCAATACACAACAAATAATGTCAACTATTTTTACAGTATCAGCATTTTGATGTACGAATTGTTTTGCTCGTCGAGATGGCACGGAAAATCAAAAATTGTCCCTGTAATGGAAGGTATTACATAACGATTCTACTTTGTCTCAAGGGTTGGATAATTTTAACCTATAAATATTCTCTCCAAATGAGAATTAATCTAGGACCACCCTATTTTCACAGAGTAGGCCTTGACATCCTTTTCCCCGCTCGCTGGTAGGTTGGCTGTAAAGATATGTTACTTATAAATTCACCTCTTGAATTTGATTGACTTGAATGACTGGGACGGTGGCGTATCCTGTAATCCAGCAACTTGGAGATCACGAATTGTGGATGGTTTTGAGCGTTGGTCGGTGGAGTTGATATTCTCTAGTGTAGATTAATGTCTGCTCTATTGAATGCTATATTCACCCGCAAAGACTATCCTCATAAACCAGTTTGTAATTAATTTAGAGGCAACAGTGTTTCGGATTCCACGTTAAACTGTAGGACTATTGGATGTTAGGATACAAAAATTAACAGTCTTGTCTAAGAAACTCGACAGTCTTAGTCAATCAACAATTAACAACATCAACAATTAGGAGGAGAGTCCTAGGAGTTTTGAGAATCTCAAAGCAAATAAAATATTATTTTTAATTGATTCTTTTTAGTTTTAGGCAACTTCAGCTGTTAAAATGTAAATACAAACAGACCAAGAATTCTGTTCTACCAAGAACTGCGATCCAAACTGAAATAATTCTGAATTCCATTTGAAAATTGAATTTATAAATTAAGCAAACTTGCGTTTTAGCGAATAGATTACAAAAGGTTTTATGGAGATTGGTGTGTTTAAATCAAATTTATGTATTTAAGACGTGAAATCGTAGACCTATCTAAAATATCAAATTTCAAATAAAATAATCGCGTAATTGTCCAAAATTATGTTCTGAAACATTCTCTTTTTCGTGTTTGCATTTTGGTAATTGATTGAGATTGAAATTTTAGGACGTAAACTCATTTTAGTCAGCCTTAGCCTATTTTCAAAAGGTAAAAGGAAAAATATCCGACCCTGTAAAAATACGTAAACTTGTAATATTCTTGCATTGTACGGTACGATGGTAACCACAGGGATTGTCAGTGGCTTGTCGCTTGTCGCATCTCACATCCTCGACCCTCCGCCAGCCGCCAGCTGACGCGGTCCCGCGCTCCGATCCTCGCTAATGGAGGGCGAGGGCTCCGCTACACCGCTACTGCCACTCCGCTGCTAGCGATACTTATTGATTTCCTCTCCTCGCGTTGTTGCTATACGGCACAGTATAGCCATTATAGTCGTCTCGTCCTAACCCGGCACTCGCCACATTCTGAGTTTCGTCACGGAGCACTGACGTCATTTACTTGTACAGTTACTTTCCAATTTGCAATTACTGTACATACTCTTTTTGGATTTTAAGTTTTACCTAACATTTTAAATTTTTGTCAGGTAACCAACTTGGAAAAACATTAAAACAGGACAATTTTCAGTACCACATTTAAAGTGTTGGATATTTCATAGATTTTTATACAATACTAGCTGACCCGGCGAACTTCGTAACGCCTCATAATAAACACATGTTAACTTTAAGATTGGCCATGTTCTGAAGTCGAATAGCAATACGGCTTCATTGTGAAATGTTATATATTCTGGGTCGCTGCATAGTGAATAACAATACTGAAACGATAAAACATATTAATATCATTCCCATAAAACCAATAAATCTGAGTGGATTAATTCACAATTTTCAAATCCAATCCAAACCCAAACGAACCCTAACTGTAATACGGCTTTTATAGGAAAGATATACAACAGCTGATTATTATAATAAACGTAATAATATAAACATTGTAATTATCATATAAACACGTGACTTTAATCAGACAGAAAATAAAAATATAAATACATAATCCCCCAAAACCGTTAACTATTAACGTGGTGAATAAAGCTGTTCATTTTTTACAGTACACATTTACTTCATAGTTTAACATTAATGAATGATTCAGATGGCATTGGATAGTAAAGCATACGGTATTGCTGGAAAGTAAACCAATCAGCTGTAGCTAAGAAATCAAATGTTTTCATTGTAGACAATTTGTAAACAAACTTACTCTCCATAAGGTTAACATTAGAAATTTAAAACGCCATAAAATGGAAACTTATGGGGTTTTTGAAAATATTTTTTCACTAAAACCTTCCCGGACACAACCTTCCTAAAATTTCATGGCGATCGGATGAGTAGTTTGGCAACGCATAAAGGACATACATACATACATACATACAGACATACATTCAATTTTATATATAGAGATTTATTTTTTTGTACTTATTGTAGCACTTAAACTGTTTTAGATCAATTCTATCATGAAGACACGCTCTTTGTAATAGTCAGCGTGTTGAAAACCTTGAGCTGTTAAAAAAATAGTTTGTGACTCAAATGTTTAATGTTGCCAGAGGATGTCCAACCGATGCCCCTAGACTATGGTAGTCAATAGTCAAACTGCGTAAATCTTTAGTGTCACTGCCAGGTTACATCGAGACCTGTAGCGGGATCCATGCAATCGCGCGATAGCATTTTTCTCGTTTTTACTCCATGTTTTCTCTCTGAAAATAAGTTGTTGCTAACCTATAGAAATCAAGAAGGTGGAGAAAATAAATAAAATATATTTAGGATTAATTTTATTGGATATAAACCCGCAATTACGTGTTAACTTTAAGATATAAAATCATTAATTTAATTATTAATTTAAGCATAATTAATAACAATACTGAAACGATAAGACATTCCAAAATTATTTCTTCCCATATTTAGAATTAAATTCGGTATAATTGCTATGTCAATAGAAATGGGAGATTCTAAGCTATAACTCCAAGCAAAAACGTTTGTGTTTACTTCCCTGTGGGAAATAGGTTATATTATGAATTATGTCTAAAGGGATTGTTTTCAATTCATCTAAAGAATAAGTATTAAGTATAATTATGTACCTTTTTGTATGGGTTAACTTATAGACATGAAACTTGTGTGGGTTTATTATAGTGTATTATATTATATTTATTTAAGCCTATTATCCAGGCAGTAAGTTTGCAATTTCGTACATACCGATATGAGGATGTCATGTCGATACTTCGGTTGTATAATTGTTCTCAGCTTTAAAACGCATTGTTTGATGTTAGATGAAATACTTTGTTCAACATATATTAAAGCACACTTATATCAAACATCCATAAATTGAAGTTATTTTATAGATTTATTTTACTGTTGGACAGTAATCTTGTCAAAAGTAACCTTTCCGTATTATTTCTGAGATGCAAACAATACATCGATAACTTTCAAGATGTGCATTTCGGGCTTCTATATAACCTCTCAGAGATTCAAAATAAGGCAAAGCCTGAAAACGATCCGACAAATGCAAATACCATTAAAACCTTTCTGAGATGCAAATCTGGAGTCTATACGACCTCACAGAACTGCAAAATAAGGCCGATCGGTAAAATGGGAAAGGAATGGTTGCTGAAACGTATTTGTGGTAGAAATCTCACAGTTTCATTATGAATTCTTGGAACGGAGTTCCTTACCGTAAGATGCGCGAGACGTAATCGGATGAGGGCCAATCAGAACGTGGTTCCGCTGCTCGCCTTGTTACCGAACCTGAGCCGAGACAGTCCTGCAATCGAAACGTTTCGATTCCCAGTACCTGACGTCATATCTGTACTGCGATCTTCACCTTAACCTTCCAAGGATCGAAATGTCAATTTTGACAATTCGTTTTGGATACATTTTTTCGCAAAACGTTGGATCGTACGTGAAAATTCGTACCGGAAGTTCAGTATATCAATGACAGTAAAGTTACAGCTCTGCCGTATTCCGTCCTTTATATGAAGTCTCCGATTTCACACGATTGCAACGACTTCGAAAGAAAACTACTCGTGTCACCGGTAAAGACAGGTTTAATATTTGTTTTTAGTTTCGCATGTTTCTTATAAGAGGAAAATTATCATCCCATATTGATGATTTATTCTTCAATATTAGGTATTTCACAATATACTATGGTCAATGTGAATGTCTGGGTGCTTGCTTGTCAGATCGTTTTGTGAGTTCGTAGTTTCTTCGGAGTCAATCTTGCAGGTTGTCACGCTATTTTCTTATTTATCATGTCTTATTTATGTCATACATCTGCAAAATATTATCATTATATTACAACGGAACTTTAAACTCACACTTTCAAGCATCCTAAGCGTTGATGCGACTTAAATAAAAAATATGATAAAACAATAGTGTATAAATTGAAACATCAGCTTCTGTTAGGTTTTACGTTACCGTACATTTGTTTAGTTCATTCTACATTTTTACGTTCCGATTTGTTCCACTATCACCTATTTGGCCCCTGGGGCTTCATCCCATCTGAATATCTACCTCGAATCCCAGAAGGAGGGAACAGTGAAATATTATATTAGGCTGTAAGCTTTTGAATAATTGTCTATATCATTTCCAATATTAGAATCAAGTGCGTTGTTCAGATACTGTATCAGTGTTTAGATGAACAACAGTTGGGAGTGAAAATTGCTATTGTAAAGAAATCGAAGTCTCATAGTTCCGATTGTGCTATGTGCTTGCTTCTCAGTACCGTATCACGTATCCCTGCCGAGTGCCGTTCAGTGAGTCGCCGTGAATCTGCGGCAGAGAGAACTGATCCTATCTACATTCTACATCTCCCCCCGCGGTAGACGGAGAGAGTGAGAGAGGGGAATAACACAATCAGACGGACCTCTCCCCCCTCCCCGGAAACTCCCGAGCTCGGACGAACATTCCTTATTTCATTCGGGACATGGACTCGGATCTCGGCTGTCGGCTCTCCCTCTCAGGCAAACACAACTCTTGTTGTCTTGTTTATTTCCGAACTCGCCCGAAGGACGTCGAATGCTGCCGATGCGCCTTGTGTATGTGGAGGATGAGGGTGGTGGGGGGGGGGGGGTCGGATCATTATAACTGCATCCCACCCCACCCACTCGCCTCCTGTAATCATTCCCATTCCCACCAGCCTGTTGTTTTATGCACTTGTCTCCCTCCTTTCCTGTCGAACTAGAACTAGTAACCCATTTATCTTCTAATTTCAATCAGCCTCCTTGAGTTTTCCCTTAGGACAATTGGCTTTCGACTAAAATAATGGGTTTGATCAGAGTTGGACCATATATATGAGTATTCCAGGGTCCTAAGAAGTGATAAATCAGAATGTATTTTATTGGTCATCTGTTACAGTACAGTAGAAAACATAATTAAACTTTTTTAAATGATCCTGCCAGATAAATCTCTTGGTCTTTCAGGTCTTTGTGAATTACAAATACCAAGCTACAAATCAAGGAATCCATCACAATCACCCAGCACTCATATTCACCTTATAAATGTTTGTACAGTTTTTTCTTCCCTATGGGAAATATGTTAGATCATGCATATGTCTAAAGGGAATGTTTTCAGTTACTCTAAATAGCTGTTCTTATACTCATATATTAAAACTTCAATACAATAGCTCTAGTAGTTTCTATGGAAACCTGTTACAAATTTTCATCTTACAAATTGCCAACACCCCTCCCACAGAGCTAAGACATATCCATGTCAAAAATAGCCACTCAGTGGTTTGACCTTTGGCTGACGCATAAGAAAAAAAAGATACAGTAACAATAAAACGCTATACTGGAAATTAATTTGAAGTTAATTAAAAAAAACAATTTAGTTAAAAAAATGTGGCCACACTATCACACTTGGGAACTAATCACTAAATTATTTTTATTAAATTAAATTTGTTCTTCCAAAAATAAATAATAATCAATCAACACTGTGATTTTATACCGAAATAATATGTATGTTTGTTGGAATAACAACAATAATTTTCAAAACTTTTTGAAAAACAGTTTTGTTGAACCTGAAACTATTAACCCGCCATTGGTCTTTTCCATCTGGCTAACGTCATCGGTCGTGCGTATAGCTGGCATCTAACACCTAATTTAGTAATTATAATTAATTAATTAGTATTATAGTACTGTATCAGTATTGTGTACGGAATGCTCTTGTGATGCAACATCAGTTTCGGTACCACTCTCTTCTAGTTCAGAAATAAAACTATCCTCTATCCTCATCCTCTATAAGAATAATATTATAATTTACTATATTTAATTTATACTATATATTATCTACTTCCCTAGACATATCAAGGAATCGTAGAACTCTTTGCTGCAAGTTCTAAACACTTTCTAAACAAGTAACAACTATTTACAAAACACAAATCGGTCTAAAACATACATATATGATACTAACCACTAAAACTAACGGTCCCGAGTATAAATGTAGGCTTGCAACTTGACTGATGTGATCTATCCCGTGTATAGGTGGCATCAAACAGACCAGTCGCCCCCCTCCCTTGGTGACCACCGATGTGAATAATCCCTTAATGATGTGAAACATGTGTGGTACATTGTCCTTGAGGCATTTACTGAGTCCTGAGGTAATAGAGAAAGGATTTAAAAAATTCTGTAAATAATATGTTTTTGTTAATTACCATGTAACAAGGTGACCGATGGCGGTTTAAAGAACTTTAAGCGTTGGTTTACTTTTAATAACTAATACAGAGATGGAATCTATCCATCACACACTTCTATCCATGTTCCTCTCCATGAAGACTTCACATTATTTAAACTATGAGGGCAATAAAAAACAATTTAATAAAAATTAGAAGTAACAATAGAGAAATACACTTTAAATACTTTCTAAGTTATGGATTTATATTTCAGGTCCGTAAGGGACGGAGGTAGAATGAAAGTCATCAGTTGAGTAGTCTGGAAATACAAGTCTTCCTCTGAGTAAAACTAGCAGAGTCAGAACACAGAACCTAATCCAGGGTGAGAGACAGAATGAACGACATGAGTGACGCAAACAAACAGCAACAACAGAATCAACAGCAGCAGCAGCAGCAGCAGCAACTTCAACAACAACAAAATGAACAACAACAGCAACAGGTAAAATATATTTATTTACAGCAATTTAAGTTTTAATTATCATTTTATTTAGATATAAAAATAATTTTTTTTCTAATCACAAGACTGAATTTGTAGAATGAAGGTAGAACTAAAAGGATATTTTGAAGTAGGTGATTTGGGTTAGGGGTGTACGTCAGCTGCGATAGCGTAAAATAAGGTTTTGAAGAATCCCGTTTCAGACCAAATTAAATGTATAAGTAATGCTCAGTAAACAGTATTTGATAGACAATAAAAAATTCTACTTTCACTGGCATGTTACACTCTGATAGAGACAAAATATTTTCAAATACAGTGGAACTTGGTTATAACATCGTTGAAGGGACCACACAATTAATGACGCTATATCAGAGTGACGCTATAAAAGAGGTTACATAATTTTAATTTAAAACCTAGGAAAAATAGGGAAACACATTTTTACATGAAATTAGGACATTTAATGAAGGTAATTTGAAATACACCGTAAGTTTATTTTTATGACTGACTGAACTACTCTACTATATAAAAAATCGAATTTGAAAATATTGCAATGAAGTTCGGCTTGGTGAATTCAACTGTTGGTTCGATTTAAAAAAACAAGCCCGAACACACGTCTGCTATCTTACGTCCCTCCTCACACGCTCTTATAACTCACACCTTTTCTTCAGCAAAACCATTCTCTTAACACTTGCTATTTTTTTCAATACTGTATTCGTAAATTAAAATAACGAAAAACAAACTGTAAAAGACGTACACTGAACTAACGATATCTGCACGAACTGTAGGTACGTACGAACGGAATCACAGTGCTTTGATGCGACGTGAGTCACTGACACTGACCTTGATGACTGGCGACAGCGGATATAGGGTAGGAGAGGGGGTTGGAGTGGTTAGGGTGGGGTGTAAGACAGCAATAAAATGCTGTTTCTAAAAATAGAATGTAGCTAAATAATAGTCGCAGCCCTCACGTTGCACCACCGACCGAACTTTCTCTATTTAGCTATATGTTGCCTTCATCTCGGCCCGATTTTCTTGACGTTATATACGAGGTTTTAGAATTTACTGACGATATATCCGAGGTTTTTTCTTATGTAAATACATATAGTTTGGCAGGACCTAAAAATAAATGATGTTATATCCGAGTTGACGTTAAAGCCGAGGCCGCAATAACCGAGTTGCACTGTACTTGGTAATAAATGGAAAAGTGATCTATTTTAACTTGAAGTTATAACTACGTTTTTTTTATATCATAACCTGGGCTGTGACGGTTTAAAGCTCAGTATTTTTATCCTCTGTCATACCCAGTTCTCTATGTATCGCTGAAAAATTAATGTAATAAAATATAGGATTATTCTAAACCTCTACAGCGCTTGTTTTCCCTACCTTGGCAATGTGATTTAGCTGCTCCAAGGTGGGTTTTTGATTGCTGCCTATAAATCCATCTTACGTAATCTGATTGAATATTACATTGACTCATAATTTTAAGCCAAGAACTACTGCTCTTGGTCCCCAGAGTGTTTGTTAGTCAGAGGTGACGGCCACCTCAACTAGACTGGCTTGCTACTTGTTTTGAACCAGTTTTAGAGTAGTCTTATAATTGGGGTATTAGGAAACTAACACAAATATCCACCAATTTCTTCTCACAAATGTTGTTTTAAATAAATTAATTAATCATGGGATGTCTAGCCATGATCATGTCATGTTTTATTAAGAAGTGCAAAACCTGTCATAAATTATTAACTATAGTATGAAATCTATATGTTTATATTTTAGGTTATGGCTAGAAGAATATTGTTACCATATTTATTAATGTGACGAATCTAATGTACTGCCTGTGGTGTTTTCAGCAACAACAGCAGCAAGCACAGCAACAACAGCAGCAGCAACAGCAGCAAGCACAGCAACAACAACAGGTGATGCAGCAGCAACATGATAACATGCTGCAGCAGACAGGTCAGCAGCAAGGAGTGACTCCACAGGCTTTGATAGTCAACACAGCCAACATTCAGCAGCAACAGCAGCAGCTGCAAGTACAGCAGGTGGGATACTGATACTGTCTATTGATCTTTTATTAATTTGACACTATTTTAAAATTTCAGCTACGTTTGTAAGGCCACATGTAATGTCATAGATTGTTAGAATAAATCTGTGTCTAATGTAATTTTTAATGATAGAACCCACTTACTGCTGGGTCGTCCGTGATGCAGTTTTGAGCAGCCATATGGTGCTGTAGTGGGGGAAGTATGCTCCCTCCATGGTTTAGACAGTGTGATGTGTGATGGTTTCACTGACATATTAATATTTGAGCTACATTAGTCTACTTTTTAAATCAATGAAACTTGGTGAATTTCACTGGTAAAAAATGTAAGGTTACAGGGTAAGTTTGCTGAAAATAGATATTTTTTTACTTTTCAAGATTTTTTAAAGTAAAAATACTCTGGATAGAAAAGTTAAACAACTATTTGACTGATAACGGAAATAAAATATACAGCTAACAGACCTTTTAAAGACAGTAAACCTTTTTTTAAGTCAATCAGTAAATACAATGTATTAAAAAAATATATTTCTGTAGACAAATCAGCAGCAGATTCAGCAGTTGCAGCAGCAGATGCAACAAGTGCCTCAGTCACAGGGGAACACCATGCAACTGGGTGAGTGCCTGTCAAACTGATGTTTCAACGTTAAAATTTTGCTTTATAAAAGAAATAGTTTTGATTTTAATAATCTTTGAAAAAAGTGAAGATATAATTAATTAGGAAGTGCAGTCAACTTTTGATAATTCAATATTTAGGGGTCTTGGAGAAAAGTATTGAGATGCAGATTTATTTGTAATGTTGGAGTATTTTTTTATAAGGATTACTGTTGATCTTAGACCTCATCCCTTCCTCCTAATCATTGTAAATCTTCCGTTCTGTCAGGGTTAGCATCAAATCGCCAAATCAGCATATTGCATGGGTGTTTCATTCAACTTTTTAAAACTCAGCAAACTGGCGTTTTTCGATCTTGTTAATTTTATGGAAAATATCACTCGTTGCGTTTTTTGACATGTTTACCCAGCTAATGTCAAAGACTATTCTATCAGAGTATTGGGAGTAGAAGTATCAAAGGTTTAGTATATTGACTCAGTTGTCCCATAACCTTTAACTGTATGATAAAAGAACAAATCTATATAAATTGAACTGATACTCAGTTTTTGAATTTCCTTCAGCAATATTTTTAACACAAATTAAGTGCTGGTAAAAGTAAAATGAATACTTGTGAATATATGAATAAGCAGCTAATTATATATATTTTTTGTACACTTTAAAAAATATTTTCTTGACTGCCAGGTTCTATCTCGCTTCAACAAGGTGGGCAGACGACACTGACACAAGCACCGCTCAATCAGCTGACCCAGGGCAGTGGTGCCAACACACTCACCACCACCATGCAGGCTCCACTCGGCACCATGGCACTGCCAGGCAACATGCAGCAAATACACACTCCTCAGTCTGGTCAGTCCACTAACTCGGGAACTTAAGATAACTTGGGTATTGTATAGTGAGATATATTTAAACAGTTTATTCATTGAACGCAAATGATTAGGGGACTGAAAATTATAAATAATAATCAATATCAGCATTGAGATTAATCAGTTTGTACCATGAGTTGACCAATTTATATGGCAGAGAAAGATGTCCTGTCCTCTTCTCTCACCTTAAATGGATGAGCAGTGATACTGATGTCATACAGCTATGACCGTCTTCTCCAATGTCTACGGATGTTAATGGTTTTTTGTGGGGTTTAACACACTCTTGAGAAAATAAAAAATTCATAAGCATCTGTTCTGCTGAGTTCGTTCATTTCATCAAACAAATCAGCTACATGTATTTTATTGAACAAGTATTTTTATTATTTTCATTGAACAAGTCCAATAAATGTGTTGTTGGCTAATAGTATCCATGATTTGGGACAGGCACGACAACGATCACAACCATGTCGACGCTACAGCAGCACGGCCAGCATCCGATACAGGCACAGACACCGGCACCTCAGCCGGGCCAGATACAGCAGGTCAGCGACTGGGCCACAGGCCGGGTATGTGCATGTGCATGCCATCGTCTCTGTACACTATCTAGTCAAATCATCAGGGAAACCATAAGATATACAAGATTTAGTATAGGGTTTTGGTGTTGTGAAGCAGAAATTATCTATAAATTAGTCACAAGTACCTACAATATTTGTTAAAATTAAAATGCAGAACAGAACACAGAATAGGGTTGAACAGCTATGGGGGAAGTGGAGATAGATACATAAATTGAATTTCCTGGTGCATCAAATCTGATGACATGATCTTATCAAATGAAATAGCTGATTTTTGTAAGCAACAAAGTTGTATCTCATTAAGTCAGTCATATTTACCCTAAAATGTACACAAAGGTGAAAAGTTACAGCTGCCCTTGGCTTGTATGTCCATAATTATGTAAAATGCTCATTTTCTTTTCTAGTTTCAGTTGGTATTAGTTTCCTGTAATTCTTTTAGTCATCATGTGTTTAATTATCTTACCAATACACAGTGAACAGAAATTGATTGAGAATAAAATTGTCAATGTTTGTAGAATCCTACTCATGCTGGCTTGATTCACCTGTCTTCATCAATCATTTGGGTTAGACTTACAAGTTACAGTAAATAACGACGTTTTGGCAATCGTAACTAAATATTTTTAAATGTTTCTTCTATAATATGTCATAAATTAACATGCCAGCATTGCTGATACAATTAGTCCTTTTAAAACAGGATTCTTCAAAACTTTTTACACAGGCCCTCTAAACTGACAATAATAATTTCTCTATTTATTGCTATATCTATTTTACAACCTATACTAATTTATGTTTTTCGTTCAGAAAAAAAGAAGTCAAAACTTTTGTAACACTTTTCTGAGGTAAGAAAGAAATATAGTTTAACTTTGGTTGAAATTAAACTGGAAACCCAATGAAATGACCTTTGCATGAGCTGTTTTTTTTAGTTAGTTTGTAAATCTTACTTTCCTTGAATGAAATAAGGCTTCCCACTCTTTGGATGAAGTTTTGTTTTCAGCTAAAAAAATTAATAACATTAATTTAAAGGCAAATAAAGCTGGGTTATTGATGGTCAGTCAGTACCAGCAATATGTATGCCTTAGGTTTTATGTATCTCAATGCTAGACTGAAAACTGAGTTGATCAATTTTTTATGTCTAGCCATCAAACATATTGTATCTTAAAATGTTTTTAGTTTTCTTATACTTTACATTTCTGAGATTTTTTATTCATTCCACTTGAAATATTTAGAAAATGATAAAAGTAGTTAAACGATTACAAAATTTTTATAGAAGTATTGAAATGTAATAAAGGAGATTTTAAAAATCTTATATGTTGTTTTTGCATGATTAGTTTGTTTGGGACAGCCGACCATGTACAGACAAAGTTGTTTACATCTAGAATATGCATGGTTTATGTGAGTTTCCTTAATTAAAGGTGTTAAGAAAAAAGTCCTATTCCTTGTAAATTTTTGATTTTTTTCTTAAATACTTGAACGTATCAAAGTATTCACTATTTCAATCTTAAAACAATCTATAGAGGCTTTGTCTTAAGTCTAATATTACTAAATTCTTTGTTGACATCTTTTAAAATTAGTTATACTGTAGTATTATTCTCCTTCATTTAAACACAGTGTGTTAACCCTGAAGTCTAAGTCAAACTAGGTTTACAATTACAAATAAAACATTAGTGTAGAATGTACAAAAAACTAATGTTTTGTTTGTAAACCTTTAATAGTTCGACAATTATTGGACTTAAGGCTTGTTAAAGTAGTCTATGGAATATTTGTAATAATAACAATACTGTAGAACTTTATTGTTTTGACAATGGTTACATTAAATACAACCATCAATTTCAAAGCAACATAAATTACATTACTTAACTATACATAGTTAAAATATGCAATATTTGCATAATTGCATTGTGATAAAGGTAAAAAATTACACACCCTGCATATTCATAATTATTACAATTACTCAGGACAACGCAGCCGAAAAATAATAATGTATATAGGATTCCCAACAGCTCCTAATCAAAACTTCAAACGAGTAAAACTCCTTCTTCACCTACTACTGTTTCAGGTAGTTATTGAATTGATTTGGATTTTATGCGTATTAAAAATACCTTGGACCAACATGTTTCGAGAATTGTCCAAAAAAATCGGTTCGATATTGGAGAATCCTGTAGTTCTTCCTTTCTTTTAACTTGTACACATCTCTAGCGTAAATCAAGTTATGAGGCTGGCATTAACAGTACACTTCGAGAGTGTATAGGCATGACCAAATAGGCTTCCCAAAAGAATTGGCAGGACTCTTAGTTTTAACTTACAAATCATTAAATCTTCTTTTCTCAGCCAAAATAATGTTTCCAGTTTTAAAAGTAGTTTGGGTATTTAGGGGGTTTCTTCAAAAATAAATGAATAGTCCTGGTCAGCGGATTGTTATGTCAAGTCGGCTCAGCCATGTTCAGTTAGTTATGTGTGATGAAACACCATTAGATATTACAATATACTTGTAATTAATCACCCCTTCATGATGTTATTTTAACCCTTCCCGGACGGGCAAGTTTGTGACATAGAACAGGAAAATTTAAGGAAAAATACAAATTTTAATTTTTTGTGTTTTGCTATACTAGTATACATGAAATAAACACAATAATATTTTACTCGGTTTTATAATTAATTTTACTTTGTTATTTTACATCAACCTCCGAAAGACTCCTGTTCAATAATTCAATATCACCAGAAAAACTAGGACTATTTACATTGTAAGCTATCATAAGCATTATAAGATATCATTCCGCTAGATAGACAACTGTAACTTATGGCGCTAAGCCAACACAGACAACGTAGTGTTGAGCGCAAAATGTCAAGGGAGGAGTGCGGGAGAGGGTGTTGTGCTGGTGAGAGGGGGAGAGGGTGGACGTGTCCATTGCTAAATCACAGCCGCTGTGGAAAGAGCGGGAAAGTAGCACCTCGGCAGCGCGAATCATCTGGTTACTGCTCAAACACACACCAGTCTGTCTGGAGAGAGCGGATATATCTGCTTCCTGCCCGGAACATCAAAAGCCATAAGCGGATATATCCATCACCTGTCCTTTATTGAAAAAGACTGGCGGATATAACCGTCACCCATCCGGAAAGGGTTAGTTACTGAAATACAGTAGAAACTGCCACATCCGACCATGACGGGACCGGGCCTTGGTGGGAACGGCCAAAGAGTCGGATATTGGAAGGAGCAAATTAAACACATTCCCTGGGAAGAAAAATAGCAATGCATCATTGTAATAAATCTTATCGTACCTATATTTAATCAATTGAAACATTAAGACATGTATAATAACTAAAAAATAATAAATATAAATATTTATACGTAATTGAAAAATAAGTCTTTTATGTTTTGTCACGCTCGGCAACGACGGGAGCGTTGGTTATCGGGAAATCAGATATGGGAGGTTCTACTGTAGTCTGGAATACCGCTGATGTGTGAATTATATCACTCAATGTAAAATTCTCCTTCCAGGTTCAAGTTATCCAGCCGCAGTACCTGCCGCAGATGTACAGCACACAGGGTGGCCAACTCCTGATGCCGGGCAACATTGCCTTGCACCCAGCTGGAATGAACCCCACTGGCTCCATACAGGTTATTGCTGCGGGAAAGCCCTTCCAGCCTAACCAGCTGACCTCACACATGCTCACACAGGGCAAGCTAACCCAGGGACAGCCTAGTAAGTAGTTCAGTCCACAGTACTCTTAAAATTTAAAATTAAATTCCCTTTATGCATTATGCATAGCCTATATTAGCAACTGACAGTGGATTCATGTTGTCAGTGAGTTTGGAGGCCCCTGAAAAGCCAAGTAAAAAGATCTTCCAAACAAATCCGGATCTGGGCACTGGCCATACAAAACTTTATGAGAATCCTGTCAAGGTCTTGGACTATGAATCTATACTCCAAATCAATAACTCCTAGGCCCCTAAGCCCCCTAGACCAAGCAAAGGTCTACCCTTTGCTCAACTTTTTCTTTAATATATACCCAATGACAGTACATCCCACTGCCTGGCAGACCCTGAGTAAGCCAAGTAAGTGACTTTCCTTCAGGGCACCTCTCTCTGGTGGTCAGTAAGTAGATATACTTCTCCTAGAGAATTCTGGTCAGACTGGGTAGGGCCTATTCAGGTTCAATTGGGAGTTTATCAAGTCACCAGAAGAAACTAGTCAGAGAGCCGACTAGGGCTATCAGTGCGAGGTCTAGTTAGATTTGTTGTAAAAGTTATGTTGTGTTACAGCCTCGTTCCCTTCGTACACAATCCCCACCACGACCAACCAGACTCTGCTCATCAGCCAGGTGGCCCTGGGGAGCAGCCAGCCTAACATACTGCCAGCACACTCTACCAAGCAAGACATGCAAAAGGTCAGTGGGCCACTGTACAATACATTCAAGGGAAATTACTATTTTACTTTATCTTGCTCTTTGACTTCGTTTCATGTATTCTAAATAATCAAGACAAAATATTCCTACAATATACATATTCTATTTGAATGGCCTTTAATAATACAGTGTTTAAGACTAATTGTTACCATATATTTGGGCCCTTTTAGCCATTTGACATTCAATGGTTTGTGATACATTTAGTAAGTTTTAGAATTACTTTGAGCGTAACTTTATGTTAACAAAATATAAAATGTGGTAATGTACAATGAGTTTCTTCCATTTTAAGTAAATATTATAGTGCAAAAACCTTAAAAATTACATAATCTTAAACATATAATTAAAGTGAAATAGTTTACAAAACTACAGGCAGTTACCATTACCTCAAAAGAATTGCACCATCAGGCACCTATAAGTCGAAATGACCTAAAATAAATTACCAGTCGAGTAGGGTAGTGCAATGGAAAGGGAATTTTACTACACTATTTCTATTTTGACTTCCACTCTCAGTTTTTATAACAAATGAAGTACAATCATGAAGTAGAATCATGAAGTACATCTGGATCAGGTAAAAAATTTAATAATAATTAAAATGTGAATTTCATCTTGAGCAAATATTTCAAAATATAAGACGTAACCTCAGTACTAGCTGTTCATACTTCATTATCACTAGCGATGATTGCATAACATTTGAACACTCATCCCAAATAGGTTTTCTTTTTTAATAGGAGTGTTTTTTTCTCACCTAAAACTAATAAAAAGTACTGCTATGTTTTCTCCAGACTTAAATTTTTTATTTGCCAATCAAATAAAAAAAATTTTTAACATGTTAAACTCCTGAGATATTTTGCGGATATTCACTGTTTGTTAGTTATATGCAGTTTGCCGCACTAATATTGTAGGCGTTACTCATGATCGTTATCTACGCGACATGAAATCTTTTTCCTGTGATATATTCAGATTATCTGGATTCGGGCTCCGCCATATTAATATGGATGAACTGGACTTTGCTGTATTCAGTTGTTTTTCCAATAATATGAATTTTTTAGGGTTTTAATTTCTGATCAGCTGTTAAAAAATGTTCTTTTTCACAGAAGGGGTCAAATTATCAAAATGTTTGCTCAAATTAAAGACATATTTTTTACTTTGATAATAGATAATAGTCTATGGATCAGGGAAAATTTTGAATTTAAAGATTGTTAAGTTTCAGTGCATTAGATAATACAGTGCAACTCGGTTATTGCGGCCTCGGCCATAACGTCAACTCGGATATAACGTCATTTATTTTTAGGTCCCGCCAAACTATATGTATTTACATAGGAAAAAACCTCGGATATATCGTCAGTAAATTCTCAAACCTCGTATATAACGTCAAGAAAATCGGGCCGAGATGAAGGCAACATATAGCTAAATAGAGAAAGTTCGGTCGGTGGTGCAACGTGAGGGCTGCGGCTATTGTTTAGCTACATTCTGTTTTTAGAAACGGCATTTTATTGCTGTCTTACCGCTAACCTAATTCCCTAAGTTAAGCTAACCTAAATAAGTTCTAATTTATTTATATTTTTGTAATATAATGAAACTGAAAAAGCATATTCCACTTAAATTCTCCTAAAATAGTATATTATCTGTTGTCTATAGTAAAAAGTTATTTAATATAATTCGTTAAAATATTTTTAAATAATTGCATGCAAATATTTGTATCTGTATTGATTTAAAAACAATATTTCCTATTAAAATCTGGTTCCCAAATCATCTCAAAATTTTTAATTATTATTAAGTAACCTAGATTTTCCTTTTCTTGTGAAGTAATTTCTTCAAAACTGTTCAAAAATAAAACAATAATTTTGATCCAATCATTGTTTTTTATTTTCATTGGAATATGACTCTGGTTTGGAATCCCAAATACACCCCTTCAACCTCAGAAATTAAATCCTTGTTTATTGTTTTTCTATTGGCAGATACATTTTCTTTGTTCTATCTTCATTCTTCATGTCCTGTTTCGGGTTATTCCTTCTCTCACACCCTCTTCCATTTTAACACTACGGTGTAGCTGGACAAACACAACCTTTTTAGACAACAGATGATCACCAATTGAGATTTCAGCTGTGCTGTCTGTCCGAGCTAGTATAATCCCACTTGATTCAATGCCCCACCAGCTGCCAAGCTGCTAACTTCCTAGTATAATATACAAGCCTAAGGCCCTTGTTATTTTGAAATAATCACGTGACCTGTAACCAGTGACCAGTGTTTTGACCAGTTTTAACATGTGTATTAGTCAGTAAGACTTTGTGTACATAGTCAGGACTTTTCCTGCATGCAATGCTCATTATAGCTTGGGCTGCAAAATAATCGCTTATCAATGTTTTTTGTTTGCCTGTGTTACTTTAGCCTGGGAATAGAAACAATAACACAATTGATATCGATGACGATGCTGTTTGTGTTCCATGTGGTTTTTGTATTTTTAATGTAAAAATTAATCCACAAATGCTTATTTAGGTGTATTTCTGTTTGAAATGGGAAATAAGTGTAAAGATGATATTGTGATCTGTCATACATCAAACCGTATCCCCTAAAATAAGTTAGTTTTGGTGAGCTTTATACATTTTTTTGATAACCTCTGGACAACTAACTTAGTGGAAAAATTTTGTATAAAGGAACCAAGTAAAATCCAGTTAAAAACTACTTTCATTCAGTTTATGAATTTTAAAAGGCCCGTAATAAAATAACTACAACCAAATGTAAATGACATTTATTTTGTTAAACCCCTAAACAATAATCAATATTCTTAAATATTTTCAGTAGAAAATGCAGTGATATACAATTTTAAATTTATTGTCTTAAAATAAACAGTAAATATAAAGTCCTTAATTTAAGTCCCATAATCCTTTTTAATTTAAAAATAAAAAAACACAAAACTGCATCAACTAAACAATAACGATACAAAGAGTTAAGTGGGTTCAAATAAAATAATACATATTTACTTGAATTTAAATACGATGAAAACTTTTGAGGTCCTGTAGGAATAACAGGCACTGGGACTGGGTGTGGTAGAATAGTGTAGTGCAGTGTGGTGCATGTGTTGTCAGATGAAAGGTGTCAATGTGGTGGCCGGTGGACAATTGAAGACATCGGAATCCGGAGCCTTGGCCTCGCAAGGTCAGATACATTCTGGTGTTATAGGCCAAGGCCAGCAGATATTACCCATTCAGGTACGCAAACCGCTACGTCGCCACGCAATATATAGTTGATACTCAAACTGTAAAAGTGTCCCCTGTTTGGTGGATTGCTGGCATAGTGATTTAGTTTGACAGACTTTTGAAATAAAAATGTCCCCCAAAGGTAGGGATTTGTTATCAATCCTGTCTATATGATTGGTGGATAGAGTTACATTGTTAGAAGTTCATAGTTAGATCATCTGCAGAATGTTCGCTAGAGCCATGTGATTCTTTTGTGCAAGCTGATCATGCAGTTTAGGCTGATAAATTTTATGAATAAAACTTTTAATCTCGAAAATTTATAATTTAAAACTACATGTCCTAAGTACCTCACATTATGTGGAATTAATACAATCAGAATTATCTAGGTTTCTGAATTTATCCGTCTGTGCAGCTCGTTTTCTAATAGTTGGTAAAGACTAAATTTCTATGAATATATTTTCATCATCAGCTCAAAAATTATATTCGTCGTCTAGATTCAAGATTCATAAACTAATTTGCTCAATTAAAAAACGCTTCACGGAACATCTTCTAGGATTTGAAAATGATCTTGAATCAATCTCACATCTCCAACAATCAAATTTATTTCTTTGGGCCTGTCGCCTTTGTTCACTTGGCTAATAACAATTGAATGGGTCTTCTGGAAAACGTTCCAAGCAGCAAAATATCAAAAAACGTTTGATAACTCGAAACTAGGTTTTTGTCGCTTGTAACATTTTCCGGGGGACCTGTACAATTAATGATCCTGGTAAATGAATCAACTGGTCTTTGTCAGTAAATAAGCTACATGATCCATTACACTCATCACACTCACAAGCCTTCGTTATCACCTTAAAATACCCACATAGCGGTGGTGGAGTCAGTGTCTTACAAATATGAATACTAATGTGTCGGACTTTTATTACAAATATTTTTTACCTTTGGCAAAATAAAAAAAACTTCACAATATGCTTAGGTCAGGTGTTCTCAAACTTCATCTACTCAAGGACCCCCCGTAATAAATTACGTCAGTAATAGTGACCCCTTACAATCCCCCCCTGGTGACCCCTTAAAAAATCAAGGAAAAACAATATTTCCCTGCTCATTGGCATGTGTTGAGCATGCTACGTATGCATTTTGTAATACAAACAAAAACTGTTCATTTCAGAAATAGGGGATTTTGATGTGGATATTAAAAATAATTTGATTAGAATATCTTTGCGGACCCCTAAAAAATTGCCGACACTGAGAAACTGGCTTAGGTGATTCATCTTAACATACAAAATGTTGCTATGGTGAAGGGCCTTTTCAATACTATTCAATATAGTAATTTTATTTGACTTTTCCAACAAGTCGGGTTTATAACGTGTGTTTAACTGCATAAGGCCGGCCGCACACAGAACCGGGTGAGACGAGGCGAGGCAGGGTGAGACAGGGCACAACGAGACGCCTGATTTGCACTGCCACACACAGAACTAGGCGGGGCACGACAAAGTAAAAAATTTAGCAAATCACAGGGTAGGATTTTAAATCAGTGTTCAAAAAAATGGCTGGGATAAACTAATAAAGCGACATCTCATAACACTCACCCTTTACTTATATATATTTTTTACACCAGGGTGTCCAAATTAGGGTGTGTATTAAATATGTTGTTATTTTCCCAATACTCTGCACTGCAGAGTAATGAAAGTGTACAATAATTTTTTTAAATATTGAAATTGATTTTATTGTTTAATCAGCATGCTGACCAACATTTCTTTGTAATTTCCTTAATTATATTTTTATCATAGTTTTTTAATCTAGCAAAAATTAAGATTATCATGATTTGGAACATCAGTTTTGAATGGACTTCTGGCAACGTGGACATCTTCCGAGCGAGTTCCTGAAATTTTTATTTCGCATTTCCAACAAGACTAGCTATAGTTGTTTGTGTGTAATGTACGCAGTATACAACATGCCAGGGCCGCACTGTGCAGCAGAGTGCTCCGCAGCAGATGCAGTTCTCACCGTGGCAGTTCAACACCAATCTGCCACCGGGGATCACATGGGCTGCACCACAGCCTTTGCTCACGCAGAATCCGATATTCATCAGGGGCGCGACGCAGCAGGATGGCACGACACCTATGTTCATACAGAGCCCACCGCCACAGACGATACACACACAGCACGGTCAGTAGCTTTTGACTGCATAAGGGTAATAGTAATTCTTGTGCCTCTGCGTACTCATAGTGATTACTGATTCGTGATTATATTAATTATTTAAATTCAATCTACTATTTTATACCACATTACTATTTAAAAAGGGAACAATATTTTTAAGAAACAACTGTTAATACTCTGTAAAAGTTATATCTTTCTTTTTTAGATAAAATCTGTATTCTGTAGGGCTATTTGTGTTTAGCTCTACAAATTTTTTTAAATTTATTGAATAAATTTTTTGGGTTTTAACTATAATAGGTTCTACATAAATTCTGTATTGATTTTAAATTAGGCTTCATATACCCTGGAGTACCTTCATATAGTACTGGAGTGTTGTTTGTGGTTACAGGGAGTGTGCAAGGTATTCAGACTCAGGGAGGGTTGCCCAACCTGACTCAGATAGCCGCCAGTGGCAACACTACTACTGTGGCGGGGGCCAAGCCTCGCACATCAACAGACAACATACAGCCTAAAGGTAGCGATACCCAAGATATTCTCACCTTATTGATCTAATTTTATCTGCCACAATCTTTGTTCTGTGATCAAAAGAAGGCTTTTCTATTTTTTTAAGAAAAGTCACGAAATTGAGATGTTTAGTTACAGTAGACACCCTGTTAAATGATATTCAATCGACATTATTCTGTAGTTAATAGAATCCTTATTCCAAGGGAGGGAATTCTATTGTTGGAGATTGAGTGGTTGTGTACTGTGCAGGTGGTCAGGCTGGGGTGCGTCAACTCAGCAACATTCTACCCAGCAGCCAACCTGCCATTCGCCCGGCATCCTCTGTGTCGACCCAGACTGCTGTCAACCAACACATTACTCAGGCACAGATGCAGAATCAGAAGGCCCAGGTATACATACACTATATCACATTGTATGCTTTTAAAGAGTAATGACGTTTTATCTTAGAGCTGATAAGGAGTAAGGGGAAAAAATCAAATCACACCTCAAAAGAGTAAAATATTTGTTCACTAAATTTTATTGGAGCCTAAAGTAAATATAGCAGAAAATGTGTATTAGGCTCAAAATAGCCTAAAATTCCCATTTTAGAACTTTTTTTATTTGAAAGTCATCGAAACATGGACGCACGCATAACACCATATTATACTCTTTGCACTGAAAGGTTTTGTCTTTTGTCCTTATGCACGCTTTTATTTCCCGCCGAAACTTCACGCCGCAGCTGCCACCTTTCACGCCGGGACTTGACACCGTGGCCATCACCATTATATGATAATCCCCCTCAGGTTATTTACCGAATACACTAATACACATTGCCGCATAACTAAATGCCTTTAATTATTGAATTATGATTTAAGAATCAATCCGTATCAAGTTATAAATATATATAAATGTATTTGCGCAAATTTCAATAAGTAACTTTTTAAAACCTCACTACTCCTTTTTGGGTAAAAATAAAAAGATGTTTTATTAAGTTAATACTATTTTGTTGCAAAATACAGTAGCCTACTCGTTAAAGGTTTAAGTAATCATATTTATATTTACTTAAAATCTCCTGAATTTTTATTCCTCAAGTTTTTAAGTGTGAAGTTCCTTTTCAGAATATCAAGCCAAGTCACAGTTAACAAGTTTTGGCAGTCACCACTAAATAGTCCGATAGTTTTGAGATTACATTGTAGGGAGCAGCACGGAATGTAGTTAACTAAATTGTTGATAGATTCCACTGATAGGTTTCACAACTCTAAACATTAAATTTAAAAAAATTCGGTTCTTAACACATTCACTGCTGAAAAAAAATTATAATACTTTAAGTGAAGCTGAATATTTTTATTATTGAAATTACCTATATATGAAGTAAGAAGTATGAAAACGCTATTCCCGTTGATCAACGTTCATCCAGTTCATAAAATATGACATCATTGTTGAGCGGTCGCTATCGGTACCTCAGTGTCCGGGGATGGTTTGGCGTGGTCGCGTCAGGCCATCCCCGGATGGTATAATAGTTAGTATAACCTATTATTATAAAAAAAATAGCCTAAATAAATATTATAAAAATAGTAACAATTATTAGTAACAAAGGAAACAGAACGACTAAAAATATAATGTCTCCACTCCCAAGGTCACGTGAAACAGTGGTGGCTATTTGGTACCAAAAAATTCAGTACAAAACTCAAAACAAAGAACAGTTATAATTATAGTTTATTTTCATCATAGGATTAATTTAGTACAGAATAAGTATAAACTGTATTTCCTAAGGGGTTGAATTTGAAGGAAAAATACTCAAACTCTGGTGAAAAAAAATCAGAGTGAGCGAACCGAAAACTGAAACCCCCACGTTATAACATAATCACTTATCAACACGCTGACCAACAATATCAAACAATAACAAATCTGTTTACGACATTACTTTCTCTCTCCCTCTCTCTCTTTCTCTCTTGCGTAATTTATGAGTTATATTTTGCTAAATTTTGTGGAGATATTCTCTTAAACCTCCTACCCAAGTCTTTGTCTAAGAGGGTGTTGGAATCACTTAAGATGCTTTAATTGTTGCTTAAGGCGTTCGCTGCTACAATTATCAAGTATAACCTACCAACCACCCTGCCAAGCACCAGCTGATTAGAGTTGAGGCAGGATGAGCACACACGGGTGCGTGCCCAGCATGGTGGCAAGGAACTAGACCACACACTGTTGTGTGGTCAGCAGCGAACATGTTTAGCTCTCTTCCAGATTAATTTCTTACCATGAGCAAATAGGTTAATTTACGTATTCTGACAGATGTTGCATGGGTTGCAGGCGAAGATGAGAGCCAAGCCGATGATCCGCGCGGGGGTGGGCGGACAGAAGGCAGATGCGGCTAACCAGACCAAGCCTCAGACCATGGGCAGTCCGCAGCATCAGCTGCAGTCCAACAAGTGAGCTAACATAATATAATATATTCACAAAAATAAACACAGTCTGCAATAAAGTAAAATTCAATAAAAAAAAGTCTACAGTACCAGTTTTTTCATTCAATATCATTTTATTTTTTCAATTTTTCACTCACTTCCTATAAGAATGAAAGCGCCCAATGTTACTCTTATGGAGAATATTAAAAAATAAATTTCTTCCTTATTTTCCAACCGTTTTCCACGAAACTTGGTATGAAGCGTAAGATCAAATGACCTAATAAAGCCAACTCAAAAAAGCTTGGTATTACCAGGAAGGATTTGGTATTACCCCCACACAATTAATTTAACTTTGTCTCTATTGTTTTTATTTTCAGAAATGGGATGATTATTTTTGAAACAATCAATTATTAAAATGATATTTAGATAAACTTTGAAGAGCATGATAGTTTTATTACAAGTTGTCTTTTTTAAATTTACTTAAGGTATGTGTAAGTCCACTGATACCGTTTATTTTACTAGGAAACTTTTTTTATGATTTAAAAAAGCATGATAATGTCTGGTGATCTATATGATTGATCTAGAATTTCATTTACTCATGGGATAAAACATAATAAACTATTTCTTCAAGATCAGCTCTACTTTAATTGCATAGGTCCCTCTTAAATGTCTATTGAATATCTAAGACATATTCTAATTTCATATTGATCCAATTTTTCCTACATTTAAAATCTACGTTTAAAGAGAGTAATGTTTCAGAATTTTCAATACTATATTTCTATGACTAAAACAAAAACACAAACAAATCTTATTAAAATTCCAAGATGGCAGATGTACTATAGACCTCTTCGGTACATGTGGAAGATATGGTAATTCTATCAGTTACGAGAATGGAGACAATAAACTACATAACTGAGAGTCTTGACACTCATGTGCTATTTGAGGGTAAATAAAACAATAAAATTAGAATTTCATCAGTTTAGATAATCTGTGTGTAACTGCCATAGAAGCTTTAAATTTATGTGAATTTTCTGTTTTTTTTATCTAAATAAAAGTTAATAGTAGGATAAAAATGTATTGTTTAATGTTAATAGTAATAAAATCTTGGATTGGTTAACATCATGAGTGCTATATTTTGTTTAATGTGTGTTAAAAACATGTACGAGATTTTTAATTGTTAAGCAGGATGATTCTGACGAGTGCTGGAACGCTAGTGGCTAGTCCTCAGCAGCTGACGCAGGAGCAGATGAAGCAGCAGCAGCAATTGCAGCAGCAGAAGGTGACTCAGCAGGTGGTCAGTGTAGGGCTGCAACCTCAGCAGATCACCACCTACCAGCAGCAGCTGATACAGCCCAAGCCTCCACCCGTCATAGGTACATTTACATATTTTTACTTTTATTTGATTTCCATCTTTAAAGTTAAACATCACTATTTATCATATGAAACGCTAAAGTAAAATGGCCTAAAGTAAAATTGCAGTGAAAGTTACGTACAAAGAATAAGGAATAACTCATCTTTGGACAGTGGTATTTTTTGTTGTAAATAGCACAAGCAAATAAGTCACAAATACTTGTGTTGAATGTTATTAGAATGCACGGTTTAGGGAAATACAAGGATCATATTTGAATGTGTTCTACAAAAAAATTTGTATCAGGAATGGCAGTTACACTTCAGCAACATCAACAAATGCAACAACATCAACATCAATTGGTTCAACAACAGCAACAACTAGTCCAACAGCAACAGCAGCAACAACAGCAGCAACAACAACAACAACAACAGCAGCAGCAGCAGCAGCAGTTAGTGGCCCAACAACAAGCTCAACAACAAGCTTTGGCTCAACAATCTCAACCACAACCAATGCAGGTAAATATCGGGCAATCCTTAGAAACCAGTCAGTTTTTCCGAATAATTCTTTGATTCATTTAAGATTAAACAGCTTACACAGTAGTAAATTATAGTAACATTTGAATTTAACTATGGTATTCTGTAGTATAGTGTAATTTATATGTACAGGTGGTGGAAAGGCCAGTGATGACGGTGACGTCCATGCCCCCAGCTCCCGTGCTAGCTCCACCCCCCATCAAGGAAGAGGAGAAGGCAGGGGACAATGGCGGAGATATAGGAGCTGGTGTGGAGACACAACCCATGCAGACGGAGGAGGTGGGGGTGACAACGGTCCAGGCGGGGGCGGTAGAGGGACCAGAGACGGGGACAGCGGAGACTCAAGCCAAGACAGAAACACCTGCAGCTGCAGAGGAACCTACCAGGGAGAGAGACTTGCCCAAGGCTCTGGTCAAGCCGCAGGTCCTGACACATGTCATCGAGGGATATGTCATACAAGAAGGTCAGTCTAAGTAATCAAACTTTTTAAGTATATTGCAACAATATTTATTTCCATATAGTGCAATATGTTATTTCCAAATACAGCTGACTCTCGCTAACTTGAACCTCGATAACTCGAAATATTTGATATTCTGAATTATGTTTACACCTCTGTCAAGTCGAATTTAATCAAGAATTACCTCTATAGCACAAACCGTAGTTTGTGCTACCCAAGTCAAACTATACATAATAAACTCGTTATATACATAGTATTAAAAAAATTGTGCTTTTGTATACATAGTATACATATAAACTCTAAGAAAAATCGTATTCCCATGAATTTCGAGTTAGCGAGAGTTGACTGTATTGAAAAATAAAAAATGTTAAAGGTCTCAAATTGCTATTTTTAACGACAACAAGAGTCAATCACAAAAAAATCTTTACCTTGAAACTAAGGGGAGAAATGCTAATCCTAATTATGTGGATCATAATCTTTGAAGTCTAATCTATAAGCCATGTGAAGTTTAATTTATCAAGTAAGGAGATAAATATTTACTGAAAGAAATGTTCAATGATGTTTAAACCTGAAATTCATTTAAATAGTGACATTACTTTCCAATGATAGTTTAGCAAAGTTCAGTATTTGACGTTAGATTTTGTTGCAGCGGCTGAACCTTTCCCCACCAACAGGAACAACTCGCTGTTGTCGGAGCTGGCCCAGGTGGCTCGGACAGAGAAGGAGATCCGCAGCAAGATGATGTCCGGTGATGAGCCTCCATGTGAGTATTGTAAAGGAAAAAGTAGAGCTTGACCAGGAGTGTCTCAGCTACAGGTTTTTGTTGTGGGCCAGTTGATTCTTAACAAATCATCTGGCCAGCTTTTTGCATTCGACAGTAATTAAAAAATGAATTTAAGTAATTAAATTCAAATAATTAAATTTAATTTGTTCTGAATGACCAGTCGTAAACCATTAAATGACAGATACCCAAAGTCGTCTTCACTATTCATTACCTGTGTTAATGTGACTGATTGTATGATGTTCGTGTTACAGTGAAGAAGCAGGCATTATCGGAGGGAGCCAAGTCTGATTTGGACAAGTGCGAGAACTGTGGGAAGACTGACGTGAGACTCAAGCTCAAGAAAGGGCGGCGGTTCTGCTCCGTCACTTGCAAGAGGTGGGTCATATTCATATTTATGAATAAGACACTGGCCCAATCTGGTGGGTATTTTAAGGTGAAAATGAGTGGAGGGAGTGTGTGATGAGTGTAATGATATAATGTACCTTTATTACTGACAAAGACTAGCTGATTCATTTGCCAGGATCACTAATGAACCCAAGGCAGTGGTCCAGTAACGAAGCTCCACAAAATGACATTTACATATCAAGTTAGAGAAGTTTATGAGTGAGTTCCCTTGAGGACCACGAGTTATTTCAATGGATTACAGAATGAAATACTAAATATTCATTATTACATTTTAGAAATTTGTACCGTTGATCTAAATGTTCGTTTTGGTTAAAAGGTTATATTTTAAGCAAATTTGTAGTCACTAAATGCATTGTGTTAAATAAACTCAGTAGCTCAGTGTTACAAACATGCCTGTTTATAAGTTACTAGTGGGCCAGTGATCACGAATTGTATATTATAAAGGGCCATTTAAAGTTTTTATAAGACTGATGCGGGCTGGGCTAGTCAAGTTCTTATCCCTTATTTATCCCCTCCAGAAAACAATGATTTAAATTTTAACTGTAAAAAAGTTTTAAAATATAAGAATTTTAGTACTTTTTTAACATCAAACGAACATTATCTGTAAGTATGTTTAGTTTCATTATAGTTGTTCTTTAAATACAAGGTTAGGTCCTGTCTGAATTTTACACATTATACTTTTCCATTGGTATTTTAAAATATATTGTACATTTTCAAATTAGGCTGCTGGATAGAAAACAACTAAATTATAAATAAAGTTATTTTATTTCACATCAATAGGAACACATAACATCAAATTTATCTTATGAATATTAAGATATAAAACATCTCTTATTATTTATCGGTCTCTAAATTTTATATGAATAATAACTATGATAGTACTGGTAGTAATAGTTTTTATAAAAGTGCTTGAATTTAGTGAGACAACGATATGATTAACTCAAGAATACTGGAAAACCTAAATTCCATAAATATAATGATGATACCTTAAAGCTTTGAGAAAAGGCGTGGGGGAGCATCGTCCATTGACTGACTACGCTATGCTAGTGCATTCAGTGGTTTTAACGCTGCTTATTATTGCAACTATCTCATATGTAAGATATTGTATGATCAGGTGTAATGTTTGTTTTAACTTCAAATTAAGTTTATCAGACTAAAATCTGAATCTACGGGATTTGCTGCATCGCAAAAAACGGTTTGTAAATTCGACCTCTCGGTCCGGAAAAAAACAGGAGAAGGCGGGGACCACTGTAGTGGGTAATTCCTGTTAGATCATGAGTCACCTCTGGCTATGGTTAAGAATTTCTAAACAAGATATGTTTTAGCAACTCATTAAAATACAAGACGGTAGTTTTTTATGTCCAGTTTTTATTTCTTATTTTGATTAGATTCAAACCATTATTACACATTTAAAAATAGCAAATTAAATTAAAATTAGTGTGAATGTGCAAAAAAATTCACTACTTTTTACATCTTACCTGTCAATACCCCTGTCGCAGCAGACCTGTGTACTTTGCAAATTTCCAAATCAATGATATAATAAAATTGTATGACAAGTTTTATCAATATCTGTTGATGGTGCGGTAGTTATTATTTGCCTATTCTCCATAAGATTAACATGGGAAAGTGTATGCTGCTGTGAGGAACACTGAAAGTAGGCATTTATAGTATAAACAATTTTTATTTTGACAACACGTGCGGTCCTACTTGTTCCATGTCCGCTAGCTCGCAGGCGGAATGTTAGTGTCATTGGGTATTAACTTTCCGAATGTACAAAATAGGCTAAGTAGAGTGTTTTATTTACTACTAGCCAAAGTACCCGTTCTTCGCACGGGTAAAAAAGGCTGAGAGGTGTAGGCTCTACAGATACATTTAAGTTATTGATAATTAATTCTTTATTGTTTACAAAATGACAAAACACGAGTCTAAGTATATATCTAAACATGACAAAGTAACAGATGTCAAATATTGGGAGAGGATAAGCATTAACGTAATAGAGGCAGGCATCGGGAGAAAATTAAAAATCTACCATTCCACTATTTCGAACTAATAATTCACTAATTTCGATCCAGCAGTTTATGTGTAAAAATTAACTTTATTTATTTTTCTTACCCAACTGTCAAAATGTAAAGTAAACGGATGTTGACATTAAAAACTGTAAACATTGAATCCCAGGGTATTTACAGCAACCATGTCTTCTGCTTCTGGAACTGTCAAATTTTAGTGTTCACAGCTGTTGACATTCAAGTAATTTTATGTTTTCATTTTCTAAAAATGTAAACATTGAAACTTAGGACGTTCACAGGGCGTAGCCCGAGAGGATTTTAAGGAAATGAGTATGCCTATGTGTTGCATGAGTTTAAGATCTGTCTTTGTGTAAAATTTCAAACTGTTTGGTTCAGTATTTTTTGCGTTCACTTGCCACAACAAACACACAAACACACAAACAAACATACAGAAACCACCTCTTCTTTATAATATTATAGATTTAATTCTCTCATTTACATTTTTTTGTGTTTTTTGACCGGTTTATTTTCTGTATAGAAATAACCCTTTGTTTGTATAAATGTAAACATCGTTAGGCACTTCAAAACGGGAGTAGTTTAACCAACTCTTGAAAAATTGTGTAGATTTTAACAATAGGTTCTAAAATTTTGCTTAAAGTTATTGTATTATTTTTTTTAGGGCGTTCAGCAAGAAAACACCAGATGGAAAAGGAAAGGAATGGTCAGGGGAGGGTGTGGACATGGACACCAATGACTCCGCAGGGGAGAGCTCAAACCCTTCGCCAATAGACATCACGCTTAACCCGGGGGTGGATGGGGATGACAGCCCCGCTACAGATACACCTAAGGTCAACCCGCTCAAGTGGACGGTACGACCCTTTATCTTAGTTATTCAGTAAAAATCCTCTAAACGCTGCTAAATTGTATACCTCCAGGCGATAGAGATTGGACACAGCCAGCTAGCTTACCTGCTGAGAAAAAATGATGCCACAGTCAAGCCATTTTCATCATCTTTAATTTTATCTCTTTGCTCCTACACCAGAAGAAGTATCTAGGAGTAACAAAATATACTGTCCAATAATGTGTCTATATCCCTCCAAGTGGCGATCGATACGCCTGTGTCGATGGAAACGAAAAGTGATGTTAGCGTCTACTTGTCAGAAATGTGTAGTCAATTATTACCGTCACTTTGCTGCCATCTGCAAGCTGGTGCATAAACCTCATGGAGTTTGCTGTTGTGCCGCTAGAGTATGCTTTTTATAGCCAAATACAACTGTATGGTTAAGGGGGTTAGAAGAACGTTTTTTTTTATCCTTATACTTTTTTGTATTTTAAGAATAGTTGCATAATTTAAAGTAAAAAATAAAAATACAAATTAAGTTTAAAACCTTCGCCACTTAAAGGGTTTCTGAGCTTTTCATATTTTTATCATATAGTTAGCTGGTATATATATATATATCCTATCCCTCTTTCCTAAAAAAAATTACAGGCAATGTTTATTTTCTGGTTTCCTTCGTATAAGAGAATTTCGATAGAACCTCATGTTATTTGTACTGGTATTCAATGAATTTATTACTATGTAATAATACAATAGAATAATGAATACTTATTGTACAAATATTAGATAAGGGATTTAAAATATCTTTGAAGTAACCAAGTGGTAGGATATCAGCGAATTGCTATCCGTAAGGAGCGTAGAAAACCTCACACAAGGGGTACTAAGATTCATTCAGCAGCATTGAACATGTAACCATATTATATGTGAAAGGCTTGTTGGTATAGGGCAGTGCATTAGCACGTTGTTACAAGTTAAAAATTTGTTGGGTAACTGATTTTTTGGATTATAGATAAATAATCCCCCTTATTTGTTAAAATTTATATAGTATAATTTTATACTATATAAACTATAATAGAATTTTCTATTAATTACAAAGATGTAACTAATGATTTTCTGCATGTTGATGATTGTTGAAACTATAGCTAAATTATGAACATTGCCATGTTGACTTTCATCCATGGACGTTATGTACATGGACATAATGTATGTACATGTACATGGACGTTATACAATGTAATGGACATGGACGTTATACAATGTAATGGACATAATGTATGTACATGTACATGGACGGTATACAAATATCTGATTATTTTTTATTACTTTGGTTCAGAATAACTAAAACGATTATTTCAATTCACTTCAAATTTTTAATTTTCAAATAATACTATAACCGATGAAACAAACACCTCTTCTGTTTTTTCATAATTATTTGTGTCCTGAATTAATTAAAACTAAGGTATGCAATCATGATGATTGAGTTCAAATCAGAAACAAATAGGATATAAAATATATCTACACTTTTTAGAACTGTTGACTGAAAGGTATGTAACCTTATTATTTTATTAGTTAAAATTATTTACAGATCCAATATGCAGAGTGACCAGTCACGATAAACACCCACTGAAATGTTCTAAACAAACACGTGTTATATCCACTTGATCTATTGTCCTACAGGTGGCTGATGTGTGTGAGTTTATCCGTGCACTGCCTGGATGTATGGACTATGCAGAGGACTTTGCTATACAGGAGATTGACGGTCAGGCGCTCATGTTGCTCAAAGCTGACCACTTGATGTCGGCCATGTCCATGAAACTCGGCCCGGCGCTCAAGATATGTGCCAAGATAGACACAATGCGTGGCACTACACCTCAGCCTGGCGGCCAAGCTAGCCCAGAGAAATAAACCTTCTTGACCATGATCTGATATCTAACAGTTACCATTCACTCGTCGATCTTTGCTCATTCTGTCTCTCACAGTGTTGGTTTTGTTGAAGGAAGTTGTCGGTTTTGTTTTTTCTTAAAAAAAAATGCAAGTCAACAACAACAACACTTCAATGAAAACAGGTTATTCATGAGGTCAGAAATTCATTTGATTTTATTATGTTTAAAACTCATTGTTAGGGTTTCATAAAAATACTTGTGTTTCTTTCTTACATACTTGATATCATGCAGGGCCGTCCCTAGGGTTGGAAGCGCCCGGGGCAAATGTGCCCGTAGCGCCCCCCCCCTCCACCAGTAATAGTTGCATAATGTCAGGTTTTTGCACAGCCACCAATACTTACACTACACAGCATACCTTAAGGATAATTACATATATAAAATGGGAAAATAAATACCAGGATTGTACAAAATTAGAAAATCATACAGTTCAGAATGTATTTAAAAAGAAAAAAATAATTACAAATAGGTATTCTTGTAATTCAAATATTATTACATTACGTTGGTTTTCACAGAGTATACAAAGATTAATGTTAACTGGCTTTAAGAGCTGGTTACATAAATAAAACGAAGAAACAGTTTCTCTGAATATGATATCTTAACTTATATCGGAATTCTTCGTGATTTTGCCTCTGCAAATTTCTCAATTATCTTGTCAAAGTTGAGTTTTTTCGCCTCGTCGTTTTCAATAGAGAGTATCGCGAGCGACGTCAATCTCTCTTGAGTCATGGATGTTCGAAGGTAGGTCTTGATTAACTTAAGCTTACTAAAACTACGCTCACAGCTGGCCACTGTCACTGGAATAGTAAGCAATATGCGTAATGCAATCCACAGATTAGTAAAAAGATCTTTCCTGTCAGTCTTTTTTATTATATTAAGTCCTTCCAATGGCGACAGTGCGTTGTAGGCCGACCTCTGCTCACAACATTTGTCATAAACTGTAGTTATTAAACTGACGTGTGAAAGTTCATTGAAAAGTTCTTCCCCATTTATGTCTGAAATGTTTTTCACAGTGAGATAGTCTTGTAACATCTTACAGTCCACTTTGAGTTTGTCCTTTGGTGGGAGTTTTTTCAGATCAAATAGAAATCCCCACTTTGTCTCGTATTCAGAAAACTTGCTCATTCTGTCTTTTAAAGATGACTGAACCGTGTCAATCAGAGGCAAGAAAACATCATTTTTGAAAGATTCGTCTGGGCTAGGGTTGTAGTCGTCATCTTGTTCATATTCAAATAATCTTTTCTTCTTCCTTTGCCGCTTACTCTTAAATAGTGGTTCGATACCAACTTCCTCAGCTATTTCCTTTGCCTTAGAAATGGAGTCATTTAACCCTTTTTCTCGAAAGGTATCAACAAACTTGATACAACTTTTCAGCTGATCGGAAGCCAAAGAAATGTCTGACGACTTACCCTGAACAATTTTGCTCACTAAGTTTATTTCAAATAGAAGGTCATGCCAGACTATCAGGCTTACTAAAAATGAGAAATCTTCCATTTGTAACTGCAGTGACTTTGCCTCTGAAGAAATTGATGGATAGTATGGTCTCAAGGCTTTGGGCGTTGCTTCGTATTGTCACATGCTTTTTTGCATTTCTGTCCATTTGAGCTCCTGAATCTTGATCAGGATAAGTTCTACTGTAATATCATAAAAAGTAATGAACTTAAGTTAAACAGCAAGTTTAAATTATGTTCATTACTTTTCCCTTTTTAGAGATAAAAATATGTTTTTGAACTATTTAATTTTCCAACAAAATTTTCTTTTTCATTTACAAAATGTGTATCCAAACCAGGATAAAGGCTCAATAATAATAGTTTCACCTTGAATACCTTACCTTTTGAAAAAGGTAAAAAAAAGAAAAAAACCAAAAATTAAGATTTATCAATTTCAGCATTTTATGAATCCGATGTGAGGTAAATCTACTTTAAAGCCATACTATTTTTGTAATATCATTATTTTCATATCCTCTTGATATGAAAGGGCTTGCAATTGTGAATGTGACATGTAAAGTGTTGTGAGTGGTTGTTCATTTCGGATATGTGTATATAGTGTAATAAAATAGATTTTGTACTGATTTTGTAAAAATTTTGTACAAAAAGGAAATTTTTTATCATAGATTAAGATCCTCATCTGTAATGTGCCCCTACATAAATCACTGACAAATTTCTAAATGATTAATTTGTTTCTGATTTAATTTTCATTGCATTTTTTTTTCTTTTTATGAAATATAGTTTTAACCCATTCCCGTCCAATGACGTACATTGTACGTCAGCGTATTTCGCTAGACAGATGTCTAATGACGTGCACCGTGCGTCCCGCAGCGCGGGCCGCGGGGTGGTTATGAGCAAACAATGTACGTTGCCTGCTTATATTTCGACGTAGTTCTTTTTTCCGCCGTTAGGGGTTCTAGTTCATTTCTCATCCGATAGGTGGTGTTGGCGTCCTCTTTTATCATCTTATTTAGTGTCAAATGTTCCGTATTGACAGTAAATTATTTTCTCGTTCGCACAATTCGTTTAGGGATTGTATTTATTGATGATAATACAGTTATAATGATTATTATTTAAAGATGTATCATTAACTATTTATTACTGCAGGTAACTAGAAGTAGATCTGCCAAGTAAAATAAAGGAATCTTTTGAAAATAAAGTAAAATTTGATGAAACAAAAATACCTACTTGTTTCTAAGTCTACAGCTTGGAACTGGTGAAAAAGTACAGTAATAATTTTTTTTCCTGCTAAAAGTGATTGTATACGCAGTTAAAGAGTATAAGGAACAGAGCAAAGAAATCAAAACATTTAATTCATGAAGTTACTGTTAATTCTTTCACGCTAATAGTGACGCGGTCGTAGTGAACGAGGCTCGATTTTCGTTCAGCCCTGGTGGCCTCAGGCGTCGACCGGTCTGCCAGACAGGAATGGGTTAATTGCAGTAGGCTTAAAATTTCACTTTTGAGCTTACTTACTCCCAGCTTTTGTAATAATATTAACAGTGCCATAAAATATTTTCCCTGAGTTTAAAAAAAAAGTCTGTAATTTCTTGAAATATTTATTGTATATAATTTTGAACAGGATTTTTCATTTGAAAATTTTATATAATTGATTAAGATAAATATAATATAAGTTTTGAAAGTGGCTATCAGTTCCAGTTTTGAAAAATAAATGATTAGTAGAGGAAATTTAATTGCTATATTTTCTGAAACAAAATATTATTTGAGTTCAGATATTGGATTTCTATGCATTAATGTGATAATCTGTAAATTAAGACTGTCACTAAAAACTGTTATTGGGGCACTTTTTACACATTCTGGAAAATAACTGAACATTAATAATTTACTAGTCTCCGCCAAGGTAATATCTGACTTTGTACAGTTGTCTTTATTTTATATAGTGTGCAATGTATACTTGGGTCAAAACTTTGTGTAAGCAGAACGAACGTATGTATATTTTTCTCATTTATATGTTGTTTTGACTGATATTTTTATTTATTGAAATTATTTTATATTTAATGTACATAATATTTGTATTTTGTTATGTTTTGTTTAAATGAATTTGTACATTAATTTGCAATTATTCAGTGCATCACTGCCAGATAAAAAAGCAAAATTAAATAATTTTTCATCCTGCGTCAGTGTTTGGGAATCATTTACTACTCCTCATATTTATTTAAATTTGAAAGTGTTTTCAATAAAATTGTTAAACTAAGCGATAGTTTTAAATCATGTTCTGAAAAGGAAGATCGAGAATGTGCACTCTAAAAAAATACAGAAATCACAGATTTGGTAGCCTTAAATCTTAGCATTTACAATACAACCTTCTCATTCCACTTGCAAAATAAGATTTTGTAATATGCAAGCATAAATTTGTGTTTTGATTAGCATCAGAGTCCCGATAATCCAAACTAATTGGGACCAAACCTTGTTTTTTTATATATATAATTTTTTTACTGTTGTTTTTGGCCTCTATGAACCTCAAAAATAACATGCTGTAAGTAAATAACTGGGCTTAAGTCTTGCCATGAGACCTACAGTAATAGCTTCCTTCTCTATGGAAATTCGCTAATGTATACATACACACACACACAAATATATATATAATTTTTAATGACTTATTTTTGGCCTCTGGGCACCTCAAAAAATAACATGGTCCCGGACCATTTATATTAATAAATATTAATTATATATGCCAAAAAAATTTTTTACAGAGTTAAACAAGAAATTGACTGGATAACATACAGATACTCTAGAATATGTATTTCTAAAAGAAAATGGAACAAACAAATTATGTAATGTAAATTTGTTGGTTATGCGAACACCGGAACAAAATAGGCCAAATGTCACAAGTGACAAGTTGGCATGTGCTCGCAGGCCTGAGCATGGTCGGATAACTGCAGTGACGGAACATCCAAGGTCGGATTAGAGGGGTTCAACTGTAACAGTAATACTTAGTAGTCATTTTGTCTACAATCAATTTCATACAACGGTGAACCGCATGATATTTCCCAATTATTCCTGCTCACACCTACTTGAAAACAAGTCTAAAAATAATCCAAGCTATGTACTGTAATCGTTATTAAAGATCGACATAGTTTTCAAGAAACATGCTAGGCATCAGGCCAACGACATATGTCGGAAAAAACCGACAAGGGGTTAAGTGACTATGACACTCAAGAGTTATAAGACTGCCTGAGCATTCTTTAATAAAAATTGGTTTGTGGCTTTGGGCTTTGACCCATGATGAAGCTTTATTTGCAAGATTAAAAATGATTCCTTAACCAATGGAAAATATGCTGAGAATGGGTGTCTTCTGCTACATGAGTATGTAAATATTCAAGTGAATTAGTATTACACCAAATATATGGGGGAATGAAACAAGAAACAGACACAATAAATTAAAAACTTAGTTTAATTGACCACAATAAAATAGAACTCATTATGTACACAGTCATTACAAATAATATTTAATCATATTTTATGAATAAAATACTTTATATGAGAAACGGTAAATAAATATAAAATTTTTTCCTTAAAAATATTAGTAAAAAGTTAATTAGAATTGGATTGATCCATTTCGATAAAATTCAGAATATAATCTTTTAGCCAGAATCTAATACATATTATTACTGCATAATCTAAATGTTACGAACTATCACACTAATATTTAAAAATATTCAGGGATATTTAGATCAGGAGAGAAGCCAACATAATGCGGTGTTGAAGCTTCCTGCCCCTAGTTTAAATTATAATGAGATATTGTATCTGTGCATGTTTTAATAATAACTTGATGGCATGAAACACTTTCAAACAAAGAAAGATTGTAAATTCAATTCAAAATATAATAGTTTAAACAAAATGAAATACACCTTTTATCACACGTATAAATTCATAAGAGATCATATATTAGCATTGTGATTTAACCAAGATTAGTTTTCTTATACCCTCTTTCAGAACTAATTACAGTTCGTCAGGTTTCATCTGAGCCCTGAGATGCCCGAGAGGGGAGGAAAAGTAACCGTGGTGGTGGTGTTCCGTGGCGGATGAGGGGAACAGCTCAGTTACTGTAGAAAACAATAAAGCGTCAAACTAACAGTTTGTTATTGTTTACGTTTACTGTTTATATTTGCATCGTAGTCTACTGCGCAATCCAAAACAAATGGCTTAAATGAAACCTGACGAACTGTACTTTAGTTATTTTAATATGTTTACTTTTAGTCACCATCAAGCTGACATTAGAAATAATTTTTGTAACAAAAAGCTTTAAAGTCTTAAAGGTTTTAAACCACATCCTGAAATCGTCCAGGATACTCAAGTACTCTACATGAATGGTCTTACTGTTTAGAATGAAAAGGTATTAATGTAAATCTTAGTTCAAGAAATGATTTAGAGGAAACAGAAAAACAAATAGCATTTTCATTCATTATCCTGAATTAGTACCCATATATAATTTTCAATGGGTAAAAAAGTAGTTTGCTTTAATCTTGTTACATATTCCATTATAAATTTCTCAGATTAAAAAATAGTAGATATACAGGATGATGCATACGTTATAACTATTTTCACTGCGTTTAAGTAAAATGTGTACATAAGTAAAATGTTTTCTTAACTCTTCCCAGACTACAGGCAGATATATCCGCTAAATTTTTGTATGTAACGTAGGATAAGCAGATATATCCGCAGACCAATTTTAGATTTATGGTCAGCAGGTGGATATATCCGTGTTGTTAAAATGATTTACGGGAAGTTTAAACCCTATTTAAGACCATTTTGTAACAATTCTAACTTGAATAAACAATTGCCTTAAAGTTATATTTGTATTGTACTTATTTATTAGACAGTGGGAAATATACACCACCAAAGTTATATAACCTTATTAGGTTGGCTATTAACTATTTACATATATATAAATACTATAAACACAAACACATAATAACAATTTTACCCAAAATCTTTTTTTTCCAGTTCTGGAAGGGTTAAAATAAATATTTTATTATGCTAAATATTATACAGTGGAATCAGGAAGATTCCATTGAGGTTAAAATTTAATCCCTATTAAATTAAGCATTCTTTTCAAACTTTAAGCAAGTGTGTCTTGAGAACAGGGTTTGGCAAATATGCCAAAAATGTTCTTAAAAATAATATTTTATTGACCTAAAATGCTGATTTGTTTCCAGTAAAATAAAGTGACTTTAGGCTAAAACAGGAATGGAATGTATGGAAGTATGGTGTAGTAATACAATGAGTAGGCCTGATTTGAAACAAGTAAAACTGTAAAGAAAAGAGGTGTTGTGGAGTGATTAGATATAGACCAGAGTACCGGTAATCCGAACTAATTGGGATCAAACTAATTGGGATCACCAAGGTTTTTGGATCATCCAGAAATGCAATGTAAAGTTGCATTAAAAGTATACTAATTAAATCCATTATTTTAGACCCAAACTGTTTATTTATACCAATTAACTTACGTCTTATCACAGTTCACTTATAGATTTGTCCACAACATGTTTTGCCTGAAAGGCATCAAGTGTTCCTGCAGAGACCGTTCTATCTGTTATGGACATGTCATTATAAATATAAACCACTTTGTCATATAAAAATGAACAATGATAAAACCGTGCCATCTGTAGGCCTACTTTTTACGTGATTGCGGTCATTGCTTGAGATGAACTCAAATGTTCAAAAAGTATTTTTCCGAAAAGCAATGATAAAGAGTGGGACCGTGAGAATCGAATCTATTGTGATGTACTGTGAGTGTAGCTATACGCCATACGCTCTCTCGAGCAACAGTGTAACATCCAAATGCTTGATGTTTATGAGACGATGGCTTAACTTTGCGTTGGCTAATTGGATTTCTTTGTTACATCAAAATACGATAACTGAATTCTTATGTTCCAAAAAATAAGTAACTGTATTTAATTAACATTGTGTACTTAATGTAATCTATGATTAACACATTGACTGCTGAATTTTGTTTAACGTGTATTGATAAATTGCGCCAAGCAAATACACTAAAGCATCATCCAAACACGAATGGCTGCCACAGGGACAAAGTGTAGCAAAATTTGAGGCAGAACACATATAAAATGTGGCAAACAGATCAACGTTCTCAGTACGAGGCTGAGCTCAAACTGAAGCTGTGTTATTGACATCTCTCAAGGACGAGATTCCGCTCTGCGGGGCAGATATTCCCGTCCCACGCAGCCAACGTGGTAATGACACCGTGCTATAGATTAAAGTGTTAGGTTGAGATTACATTGCTTCATTTTTACTTTAAACTCAGTAACCATTTTCCCCATCAAGTAGTTTGGATTAGCCGGACGTTCGGATTACCGGGACTCTGGTGTACTTCATTCACCTTTTCCTCTAGGTTCACATAGATTCCATTGCTTTACATTAAAGTAAATCAAGAATGCCAAGAAGTGTACACATGAATAGACAGATATAAGCAATGGAAAAATATCAGGGTATCGTTTAGGTGGTCTGATAATAGTAAGACTAATTGTTACAATTAAACAACCTAACATAGAGATGTGATACAAATACTGTGATACAAAGCTGTGAAGCTGTCTTAAATAACCTTTGGTAATCTTCCCACTGACACCTGATTTAAGTACTCTGTCAAATGAAGAAACATTAAATAAATATATAAAAAGAATACCTAGCCCTAAGTAAGGAATAAATAAATTATCCTTAAGTATTAGTGGCAACATGCTGAATACTGAAATATTCAGAAACCAAACACAGGCTTTAGGATCATAAGGAAGAACAAGCAAAATAGGTACAGAAACTAAAAGAATGGACTTTTCATGGACTTGATATGAGAATAAAAAAAATGCTAAGGATGAATTAACCAGACTGTATTTGAATTTTAATGTGGAACGTTTCTTGAACAAATTATATGAACTTGGTGCGACAGCTAAAAGTGTAGAAATAGCACAAACTTTGGCCATTGAGGTATTGGTTACAATTAATTTCAATTTATAAAATATGTTTATTAGGCACCAGAAATTGGCCACTTTATCTTCAAATACACCTCTTGCTATAGGAAAAAGACGAATTAATAACTGTGTTATTTCTTCAGCACTTGTTATAAATGGCAAGCATATTACAATTACAGTCGTTACTACCACTCCAGCAAGGGAAGCTAATTTCAGTGTAGCTCTAAAAATTCCTCTATATCTAAATATGAAGACCACATCACCCAAAAGGTAGAAAAAGAACGGTAGTGCATGGTATAGTTCCATCTGCTTGTACAGAAAAGCACAACAGAAGAGTGCTGATGCAATAAAATGTCTTCCTAGAGTTACAGCGGTAACAGCAAATACAAAAAATCCAAGTGACACACAATTGTACTGGAAATGTCCATGATCTATAATAATTAGACCAGGATATGTCAAAGCTAATAGGAGATACATTTTCATTGAATCACTATGGTTCATCGTGATTTCTCTCTCAAGATTACTTGCATTTTTACTTATCATGAAAAACAACACAATCGCTGGAATGAATGTAATTAAATCTGATATGAGCACTGTAAATCTCATGAAGAGTTTATGATTGTCTGATTCAAACCCTCTTGAATGAAATAAATCTACATATTTTGAATTAATTGCTGCTGCAATATGTCCACAAATCAAACTATGGTAAGCTGTGAGAGGTGGATAGTCCAATCCCCAGTACATAAGATCATTGTTTGTTGAATTGAAGTACCATTCCTTAACAGGTAAATTAAAGGTAATTTCCATCCAGTGCCTTTGTGCTTCATAGTCACCAAACATAGGAGGTTTATTTTGTCCAGAGTAAGAATGAAGAGAGACACATAACCTAAGAAGAATCCCCAACAAAATAATAAGAATCATCTTTCAGACAAATTAAAATCCGATTTAACTATCGCTTTATATACTGATTAGGTGATCCAAGAACTTGCAAAACTGTTATAGCAAAGATTTAATTTCAGAGATTCTGATGTTTAACATAACATAACCAAATCACACATCACCAACTCTTCAACATAAACAAAACCAACTACTAACTAACTTTGGCCAGCTGTTACAAAACTTTTTTCCCGTTTCGCTATAGGCAAGCTTAGCGTTAGCTATGCAATTTTAAAGTACACTTTTTTTATGGAATTCCCATCTAAATTTTGTGGCCAACCCGGGGATCGAACCCGTCACCTCTTGCACCGAAGTCCAAGACGCTAACGATTAGGCTAGCAGATGCCCTAGCTGTTACAGAATCAACGAATTGTGATATATTTTTCCTCAATTTATCACGTTATGCTTTTTTGGGAGTATTTTAGTTTTTTCGTTCACTTAGTTAAAGTTTCAAAACTTTATCTCAATTGTAAAAGTTACTTTTTTATTTTTTTACCCCTTCCATTGTGCGTTATTGTAGATTTGGAAAATTCCGAAGAAGGCAAGGATATTTTTAAATTAAATACTTTGTGCTATGCTGTTTTATCTGTTAAAAAACATTTTCTGTTTTACCAAACCGAAAATCTAGGCAAATCTCTCAATGCACTATATGTCAACGGTACGGTCATACAAAGAATTTTTGTAAATTAGATGCATGATGTGTTCGGTTCACAGGGAACCATCATTATACAGACTGCAAAAGGTCCAGAAGCGACACTCCTCAGAGTGTAAACTGTGAGAAAAATCATACGGCTAATTACAGAGGATATCAGGAGTTCCAAGAAATTATGTCGTCAAAAGATAAGAAAAGACCACCCCGAACCGCCCTCAAAGCCACCCTGAACCTGATGTACCTGAACTCATGTTCACTTTTTCCTAAAAACCACGCAAAAGAACAATCTGGTAACAAAACTGCGTCAGTGGAATCTTCAGACGATAACATCTGCGATCCACTCCCAACCCTAAGTTTGGAATCAGTTATTTTAGACATTGTTAAACCATTTATGCCGGTCTTAAAACAGATTATAAATAGTGTTATTACCTCTATCCTTAATAATGGATCAATTTAATCACCCGTTAATCAGTCATTATTTAACATTCCTTAATTGAAACGCAAATGGGCTTAGAGAAAAAGAGGGACTTTTGCCTCATTCCTAGTAAGACACAATGCAGACATTGCATATGTGTTATAGAAAAACATTTTGTACTGTCTGAACGCTTTAAAATCAATGGTTACTTATGCTATTGAGAAGACCGTCGAGGTTCTGTAGAGCCTGGCGATGTTGCAATTTTTATCAAAAGAGATATTGCTCATAATCACATATTTTTGCCGGCTCTTGTTACGTAAGAAGCTATTTGGTATAAGAATATCATTAAATAATGGAAACTCTTTACGCATTATTTCAGTTTACATGAATCGTCGTTTACATGCTCAAGACAGTACTTGACAACTGTTCAACTGTTATTGTGAGTGACCTCAACTAACTGTAAACGTCGGGGGATAGGGTTGCCGAGCAACGAACCCAAATGGTAATCGGCTCCATCAATATATAAACAATACTAATGTTGTTGTTGCAGCACCAGATGAACCAACGCACTTCCCTTAGCAATATATGTATGAACCTGATATACACTTGACATAGATTTACCAGAGAGGAACGGACAGTTTACTATATCCGTTCATTCAAGGATTGAATCTATGCTAAATTCTGTATGGATTTGTTTATTTCGGATAAACCATGGAGAGTTTGAGGATATTCTTAAAACTTTATTTTGGAACACCTGAATTTTATGTAGTTTGTTTTTAGAAATTGACAAACCCCAGATAGGACAAGCAATACATCAATAAAGGATCTTAAATACGTGTAGATTCCAATTGAGATTTTGCTCCAGAGATGAATACCTAACAGATAATAATAAATACTTAACGGATTGATCTGGAAGATTGCATTGAATGGTTGTATTGCCAATCGATATATTAGGGGAAAGTTGTAGTCATCGTAAAGTGGAAATTTTAATCTCGCATATGTAGAAGAGTTTAATTGGATTCTCAATTTCTCAAACCATTTGGTGTTTGATGGAATGGGTATGTTTGTTGTATATAAGTTGAATAAAATAGACCCTAATTTTGAGCCTTGTGGAACTCCGGCCATTATGTGGAATGTTTGGGGTGGAATCCAAATTGATGAGGGATGATAGTACCAGATGACTTGACGAAACGTAATAATTTTTAGATTACTTTTTCCAACAGTTTTCATAGAGAAGAGAGCAGACTTTTTGGTCTGTAGCTAAAAGATGTGCTCCGTAGTTTATTTTTGTTTATGTATGACCATAATTTCTCCCACCCTCCGAACGATTGGAAAATATTCACGAAAGATACACCCGCCAAAGTTATTGTTATTTTTCTCTGTTAGTGTTTCTGTGTATAATGTTTCTGTAACGTTGATCCGGAAATAAAACTTTACAAAAAAAAAACGAAAGATACAGGAGTTGAAGATCGATGCGAGAATAGCAAGACTTGCGGGAAAGATTTTTTAAAACTATGTTTGGTATAAGTTCCTGGTCCAGGGGGTTTCTTTACTGGAAGTTTCTTAATTAATTCAAAAATTTCTGATGGAGAAGAACATTTCGTCGGTAGTTCAACTGTCTGTTGGACATTGGGAAAAGAGGATTCAAACAAGAGATCATCTGTTTCTGGGTCATGTACATCATTAGGTGAGAGTGCTTTTTCGAAGAAGTCAAGCAAGAAGCAAAGCGATATAGTACACTTTTCTGAATTACTCTGGTAGACCTGTCCATATTGTTGGAGGAGTGGTATCATTGTAGGTTGACGCAATATCCGTTTAGTGGCTTGCTATAGGCTTGGGTCATCAGGGTTAAGATCGTGCACATAAATTTATACGAGTTTTTTTTTAAATGATCAAGTTCAAGCTTCACTTGCCGAATGAGTTAGTTCAATTTTTGTCGAATCCAAGGTAGCCTGTACATTTACCATTACCTCCTAGATCTATGTTTTTCTCTAATTAAATTCATTATTCTTAAAGAGATGAAGGAAGGAATTTGACCGTTGATGAATTTATTAGTTATATAGCACTTCTTGTAGCATTGTGAAGAGAATCCGTAAAATGCGCAATTGCCGAATCAATCAAAACCTCCGATGAGAGATTTTGAGGAACACTGGAGAAGTTCGTCCAGGTTCGATCTAATTAATATAGTCCAGTCAACATGATCAGTAATTATAGTTTACAAGGTCGAGGGGTGAATTGAGGTTGATGAAAGAAACTGAAAGTAACAGGTAGGTGGCCCGAATCTAACTCTTGTAGCACCTCTTGGAATAAAGGAGTATTTAAATTGTGAGTGTAAAACAATATCCAGTATATCAGGCTGACAATTTTATTGCCAACGGTGAAATCGGAGCACAAATATTGATGTTACGATCAGGCATAATTCTCAGGAGACGTTCGCCATGACGGTTAGAAATCCTACAGTCCCAAAACTAAATGCTTACAATTCATGTCACCAACTAGAGAAGTCTGGATTTTGGCGAAAATAAGTTATTGAGATTGTCAAACAGGAGTAATTTAAACGAGGAGGTTTATACGCAGAAATAATGGCCAATCTTTCATTGTTAGACAGAATTAAATTAACCGAAACAGCTTCAATGTTTATTAATCATGACTTCTATTAAAATTTTTGTTCTTGTCCCTTAGCTGTGAAACTAAATTAATGGTTTTAAGTTACCTTTTGTCAGCAACTCAAATGGTGACATTTTGACACGACCGGTTTCGTCACATTATTCTTGTGACATGATCACACGTAGTCAGCTTGGATTTGCTTACATGTCGGTCGGAACGACGTCGTCAAAGTTTTTGAGCATTAAAAACATATATTATAACACTTAAAACAATAAAAACTCCGGTCGGGCGTTAAAATCCTGTTAACTAGCGTACTATTAAATCGCAGTTAGGTTCCACAAATTAGATAATTAAAACCTATTCTCCATTGAAAGAGTGAGTAGGTCTGCTGGCTGAAACTTCATAATTTATTTTTTAACATTTATACCAACTTTTCCAACGTCTGTGTTAAAATAAAAGTTTCGAGTTGTGTAGATTATAAACAAGACGGTTGGAAAAACCACCTAATTGTTAATTTAATAATTAATAACCAACGCCATTATGAATTTTAAAAACTTTATAATTATCATACATTCAGTTTTTATACGACATTGATTATTCACGAAATTCTCAAGACATGAATATAGCATCATCGGTACATTTACATGAATTTATTTTAACTGTGACCATTGATAAAAAACTTGTGAAAATGGTGAGTTTTTAAGCTGATTCCAATGGTAATATAAAATTAGAAATTTTTAGATTACATGTTGAAAACGCAAAAAAAAAAACATGTACAAAACCCCCCCACCCGTTCCCATGACGTATGGCTGTACGAACTCGTCTGAGCATTTGTTAATAAGTCTCTACCAATTGGTCTCGATCGGAATTTCATTCGAGAGTTATCGTGTTCAGCACACCATATAAAATATAAAAAAATAATTCTAAATATTCTTTAATAAACAATAAAAATTTTCGACTATTGTTTTTGGTCTTGGGCACCTAAAGAAGAAAAAATAACATGGTCTCGAGCTTAACTCTTGCCATGAGACCTACGGTAATAGCTTCTTCCCTATGGGAAATTCGCTAAAACTCCGGTCGGGCGTTAAAATCCTGTTAACTAGCGTACTATTAAATCGCAGTTAGGTTCCACAAATTAGATAATTAAAACACTCTCTCCCATTGACATAAGTCACTGGTTCTGGCTGAAACTTCATAATTTATTAAATTAACAATTAGTTGGACTTTTCCAACGCGTCTTGTGTTTAAAATCTATACAACGTTTCGAGAGTTGTGTAGATTTTAAACACAAGACGCGTTGGAAAAGTCCACCTAATTGTTAATTTTTGAATTAATAAAACTTTATGAATTTTACTTTTATAATTATCATACATTGTTTTTATACGACATTGATTTTCACGATTCTCAAGACATGAATATAGATCATCGGTCATTTACATGAAAAACTGTGACCAGATACTGCTTGCACACCTCTTTGTGAAAATGGTGACGCTGTCGTCGACCAATGCTAATCGAGATGAATTAACCCTAGAGCTTGCGGGTGTAGGCTGTACAGCCATGTTAAGTAAAAATATAAACTAAACAACAAAAACAAGGCTAATGGCCGTTCTTATATATAATTTTTTCCATTAACGTCATGGCTGAAGAGTCAGAACAACCAAAGGATGTACAAAAAAATGTTTGTGTAATTTTAATTTTTTAAAAATTATTAAAATTTCAATTCATTCGGCCACACAGTCTCAGCTAACTTATAGTACGGAATTCTAAAGTTCTATCAAATGATAAATTAAAAAATCATACTTAATTTTATGCAGATAATATTTAGTCTATAAAGTAGTATAAAAGTAAGTAAGTATAAAAGTAGTAAAGTAGTATAAAGTTAAAGTAAGTTTAAAGTATCTATTTTTTATTTTACAAATACCCTTTCATAAAAAAAGAGCGGCATCATCAGTTCTGTCAGATTACTTGAACAATCCCTTTTCAAGTTTATTAATTCCAGGTACTGTATGCACTTTGTACTCAGCAAATTATTTCACATGGTCGATGAATACCAATAACTGCATAAAAATTGATTAAAACATTTCATTGGATTAAACCTTTTATGGTTTGTTTTTGTCCTACTTTATACACCGCTAGACGGTGATCACCAATAACGTCTGCTTGTTGATCTCCAGGTGAATAAAGCCAGAATTGAAGTAGCCTAATAAACAAGATATTACCTGGTTAAAAAAGTCCAGCTGCATAGTAATTGTTTAACCAATAAAAAATGTTTATGTATGTTAAAAATGTGTTGCCTAGCGTTGCACTGGTTTTGTAGGCCCTGTCCTTTGCGCCATATATCCAATGTTCAACACGCAAATCATAATTAATAACACAGGCAATTTGCTTCTTAAAAATTGTTTTGACATAAATAAAGGTTTTAATCATTGGATTCAGGTTTAGATTGAAAAATATAAATTTTGAAATAAAAAAAAATAATTTTTTAAAAATTTATTAAAATATAACTTGGACACTTTATCTTTGTCAAAATGTTCTATTGCATTGAAACACTTTGATTTTGTTTTTTTATTGAAAAGTAAAATTTGTAGTTATAAATTTAGTTTTCACGATTTGCTTTCTATCATAAAGAAAACATCATCCAGCATCCCCCTCTCTGTTGCATGTGTTGGTTGACACCATCGCTCAAAACTTTTATTTTCATCACCATATTAAAATGAAGTGGGTTACTGTAACCTAGATCTTTCTTAGAAACATTTAATAGAATAACCCAAACTAGGATGTGCAAGTGATCGGTTTTGAAAATGATGTCAGTTGATAAAAAAATAAAAATAAAAAACAATGATTTGTTTAAAAAAATTTGATTGCATTTTTCCTGTTCTATAAAATTATACAAAAAGAAATCATGTAATAGAAAAAAAAAAAAAAAAAAAAAAAAAAAATGTGTTCATTTTTTTGGTTTTAATAGGATAGTTTACTTGGATAACCCTAGACGATGGAAAAAAAAAATTATCTTAAACAGAATAATTAGAAAGCAAATTGAAGAATAATAAACAAAGACAAGTTATTTTTTAATTCTTAATTAAAAAGTTAGGTTGTTTGAACCAATTTTATACCGAAAAAATGTGTTTATGTATGTTAAAAATGTGTTGCCTAGCGTCGGTGCCGTATATACGGCGTTGCCTTTTGTATTAATTGTATTAGGCCCTGTCCCTTTGCGCCATATATCCAATGCTCACCAGCTTAAGGGTTAAACACGTGCAAATGCTTGTAATGTAGCCCTCTATATGCAATAATGTAAGAAATTGTTATTATGACATAAATAAAGGTTTTAATCATTGGATTCAGGTTTAGATTGAAAAATATAAATTTTGAAATAAAAAATATGAAATAAATGAAATCAGTGAGACTTAAGTTTGTAAAATTTATTAAAATATAACTGAGGATGGCACTTTTTATCACTGTCTTTGTCAAAATAGTCTTGAGAACCAATCGCACACTATTTGTATGTTTTTTATAATGAATGTGTAACAATTTAAACATATCCAAAATTTAGTTTTAACATTGTTTTTTCATAAAGAAAACAATCCTAGCATCCCCTCTCTTTGCATAAAGAAGTTTCAATTAGTCAAAACTATTTATTTTCATCAATATTAAAATGAATTTACTGTAACCTAATCTAATTCTTTTAATGGAAAATCTCTAGCTTTGCTTTGACAGAAGTCGTCACTTACATATTATTTATCGTCTTCGAATATTCGACCGACATCGAAATTTGTCAGACATCTGGAGTAGAACCGAATATCCGCGATATTCGAGACTCGAATATTCGAAGTTTGAATATTCACACACCCCTACCAATGACTATAGATTAACTTAAAAAACTAAAAATACTTGTTAGAACAAAATCTTTAATAGAAAAAATTTACTATGTGACAAGTTGCACGTGGTTAAAAGATCGCACAAAGTGCAAGGGTCAGTCACAGTCGTCCACACACATAGCGCCATACACCAACTAGTTCCTGAAACAGGTGGTGGAATATGACACAATGTAAAGGAGAAGGAGCAGAGAGGGTAGAGACAAATTCTGCTCACGGTGATAAATCATAATGGTAAAATAAAAATAACCAATAGTGCGGTCATAAGGGAGCACTCACAAAAAATAAAACTAAAAGTTCATTGTTCACTTTACAATTTATTTTTAATTCATATATATACAAACTTCGAGGGGTGATAGTACTCATCAAAATAAACAAAAAATCACCTATAACCATTTGTCGAAAAATCCTTCGTTTAGCCGCTAGCCGCCATTTTGTATTTTTTACAAAAGACTATATATCAAGAAATATTTAAGATACAGAAACCAAACTTTGCACACATATTTATTGGTTAAGGAGAAAAATATTTACAAAGTATCATTTAACTTTTTTTATATTTTCAAAATGGCGGCAGTTAAAAATATTTAAATTAAAATAACAAAAAACCATTAACTTTATAAAATTTTTACAAGATACAAAAACGATTGGAATTTTAATTTCAAATCGAACTGTACTTTGATGAACGTAATCCGTCCACGGATAACCGAGAAAATGCACTTTTAAAGTTAGAATACAGGGCCCACGCGCCACCGTGGAGCGGCTGTGGCTAAGAAGCGGAATTAGCTGGCACAACGCGGCTTCTGTTCCTGTAGTGTTCCTGTAGAACCTGTTCTCGTAGTGCACTAGACTGCCACCGGGCAGGTCTTATAACCAAGTAAGCGCTTTCAACTCCTATGCACGGGTAGCCTAACCGGCTAAAGCGCTGCGCTGACGTTCTAGCCATTCGGAAGTGCTAGGGTTCGAATCCCGACCATGAGCAATCCCAATTTGGTTTGCAAATGTGTGGTAGAGCGGAGGAGGGCCCACCTCAAATAAACGGTGACCAGCTTGGGTGGAAGTTGACGGCATTTGTAGGCTTAGTTGGGATTGCAGTGGACACCTGTTTTGCTTTTGTGTTTAGTGATTATAAGGGGCGGGGCATGTTTTATGCTTTTTTTGTTTAAACTTTGATATTTCAAGAAGATATTAGTAATTATTTTTATGTTACGCTTAAGAGTAAAAAAAATCTTGCCACTTGTAGGGTTAATAAAGACAATTAAATTATTAATTTATTAATTATTAATTTAGACGTCATATGTTAAACTACAAAAAAATCTTTTTCTAAACCTAAAATAAAGTTAAAACTATAAAACTAAAAAATTTTATTTTCATTTTGTGATCAATAAATTGTATAAAACAATATTTTACATGTTATCATTACTACAGTTAAAAGAAGCAAGATATTTTAAGTAAAATTTATATATCACAATTTTTTGAAATTGAGACACCACAGAAATAAAAACGAAGTTTTGTATGTAGCCATGGTTACCAATGCTTTGGTGCTCTATGATTATTGTTACTCATAGGAAAAATTTTTAAAACAATGATAACAACTAGTAATAATATAAGAACACTTTTTAACCAATTTTACAACTTTAAATAATTGTAAACAAACATTTGTAACATAAATGCAAATCAAACAGCCATGGCAAAATAAACTTCATAAATTAATTGCCGTTGGTTTATGGAACAAAACTATACAAAAAAGTAAGCCAGTACATTAACCCTAGAAGTGGCAAGCTTTTTACTCTTAACTGTAACATAAAAATAATTACTAATATCTTCTTGAAATATCAAAGTTCAAACAAAAAAAGCTTAAAACATGCCCCCCCCCCTTATAACCACTAACCACAAAAGCAAAACAGGTGTCCACTGCAATCCCAATTAAGCCTACAAATGCCATCAACTTCCACCCAAGCCGGTCACCGTTTATTTAAGGTGGGCCCTCCACTCCGCTATACCACACATTTGCAAGCCAAATTGGGATTGCTCATGGTCGGGATTCGAACCCTAGCACTTCCGAATGGCTAGAACGTTACGCTCGTCAGCGTAACGCGTTAGCCGCCTCGGCCATCAGTGCCTAGGAGAAGAAAGCGCTTACTTGGTTATAGACCTGCCCGGTGGCAGGCTCGTGTACTACGAGAGCAGTTTCGGTTGTTGGCCCCCAGGGGGAAACACGGTCGCGTAGGCGATAGTGTCTAACAAGTCCGCAAAACTGACTACAGATGCCTCCACCTGCCTATTCTTATTGAATATGTAAATGCGTCGTAAATTACGACTTTGCTGCCATTTCTAGGGTTAAATAATACTTTGTTATAACTGCTTTATAGAGAATCGCCGTCAAAGACACCGGCAGCCTAAATAAAAAAATTCAAGAATTTATTTATTTTTAGTGATTCTTTGGGTGAATTTAAAGAATACGGTGCAGGTTATTAAAGGTTAAAGGTGTTACATCCAACTAAAAAAAAAATAAGCCAAATCTAAACATTAAAATATTTTAGGTCTGTTTAACCAGTTTTAGAGCTGGCGTGTGTAAGAAAATATGGTCTAGCAAATTTTAAAAATTTCAGCTAAAAATAAGTGGGCCCTATAAGATGGACACTTCTTGGTTTTTCAATACATGTCATCAAAGGAGCAATTTTTAATTGAGATTCTCTTGTAAATTTATCCAGTCTGTCTCAGAGATTGGCAGTATCTGGAATTAAAATTGGAGTAAAAGAAGGCTATAGGGCATTCATAAGGTAATTTGAGATGATAAAGAGTAATGATTTGTAGTTGGATTCTTCTGCAGGCTGGTCTGTGTTGTGCTTTAGTTGAGGAAATTATGGCAGCGATAGGTTGCACAACATCATAATATACACCGCATAAATAACTATATTTTTAAGAAAAATATTTTGTTCAAAGATATGCAAAAAGTTTTATTTAAGTCTATGAATTTGAGGAAATACTGTTTTTGGGACTTAACCCAATTTCTACAGATTTGTTTTTTGTTATGTTCTATGTTGATAAGCATTTAAGTAATCAGACGTCTTATTAATAACATTTTTGTCATACTCCTCCAATAATTGCCTCAAGTCATCTGAATTTAAATTATCATCCATTGTTATTTTTACATTTATTATCCACTGTAGTTACTACTAAAATAAATAATGACTTATTAATAAATTTACAGTTATTTACAAAATAACCAGTTTTATCAGCACTAATTATCACCACTACACAATAAATGCAACAAGAGAACAACGTACTAAGCATAACCTTATTTTCCAACATATGTATGGTTTTAGAAGCGGGAATTCGTCTGATTTGCTAGTTCATTAGTTCTCCGAAAGGGTGCAGCACATCCCAAACCTAGCACAAAATATCTAATAAAGAAACAGATAATAATATTTAGTGGGTAGTACTGCTGGCCTTCCAAAAGTAACTCAGATTTAATCTAATCTAGTACCACTGGCCATCCAACGGCGAGGTCAGCTCATATTAAAATTAATTTGACTTGGCGAAAAAATGGTGAAGGCCAGTACAGCTGGTGATCATCCGAGTGCACAGGACAAGTTATAAATACTTGATATAGGGTTAAAGCTAGTTTTTTCATATAAAGGTTATAATTTTACTTTGATAGCAACATTTAAAATGATTGCTGTATTGACTTTTGTTCTGACTATCAAGTAATAACCTCTTTGCTTGTACAAAAACTGCTGACCATTATCATTTGACCTTTCTCCTCAGACATGATAAACATTTTTCGCTTTTAATTAGCCTAATAAAATAGCACTTTTCAAAAATTTTGATTACCTCTATTACTATTATTATTATATTTTTATTTTACTATTTTACTCTTTATATTTGATTGATTGACAAAATATACAAAAACGTGAAATTAAAAAAATCCTAAAATGGTAACTAAAATTCAAGCTACTGACATACCTCAATATCCTAAAATACAGAGGAACCGGGTTTATGAAGTTTTTGTATGTAACTTAAGAGTTAATAAGTTATTCCATTTTGACAAAATTAGGTTCATCTAGTGATGTTATCTAATTTTTAAATTGTTAAATTTTAATAGTAAATCATAAAAAGTAAATCATTCAAGTTTGGAAGATTACCAATTTCTTCTTAAATGGCAGTGTCACATATTATTACCAATCATTTTTTGTCGACATACAGGGCTAGGTATAACTATATAGACTGGGACGTTTGCGACGTCTTGTAATGCAGCTTGGAGGTTACGAATTGTGGATAGTTGTGAGTGATGGGCGGTGGGTGTAGTGTTCTCTTGTGTGGATTAATGTCCACACTATTGAATACTGGGTTAATTCGCAAAGACCGTCCTCATAATTAGACCAATTTGTAATTCAGAGGCCGTGGTTCTGATTCCACATTAAAATGTAAGTCCCTTAATTGCCATTGGCTGTTGGGCTATTAATTAACAGACCTGTCTAAGGATCATGTCAGCCTTAGTCAGTAACAAGACAACAATATCACACCACAATCATCTAACACTCAATCCCGTCATTTAATAATGATTTCCGTTTGTTTTGACCATTGACTAAGCACTGTGTATGATTTTAGATATCTTCCTGTCATTATTTTAGTATTTAGACAAATCATCAATTTATTATTTAGGCTGTGGAAACTGTGTTGTCCTGGTTACATTACGAAGTTGTCTGCGTCTGACTCATTTTGTATCGGTCACATTGTTTGTTATCGTAGACAATCTTTGTATACGCTTGCGTTTTAATTTATAGTTATTATTTAAATGTTTACTTATGAAATTTGATCGACTGTTTTATAATGACAAAAAAATTACTGTTGCTGATTGGAAAATAGAATGGTTTTTGGAAGATTTGTCATCCTCAAATGAAGTTATTTTTAGTGATGAAGAAATAGGAATAGAAATATGTACAAGTTTTGCTAATTTTTATGAAAATATAAAATTTACCAACACAAAAAAAAATTGTCTTTATCCTATAAGAAAATAAAAAATCATAAATACCCAGGTTTTGGGTATTTTTACCAAATATATATTCGGAAGTAATATGGTTGTGTATTTATGTCATTTACCTGACCACATCACTAGAGAGTCAGATGTTCTTGACTCCTCTCTTCTTGTTTTCCTCAGTGGGCCATGTCCTGTCAGAAGCCCCACTAATGAGCTGATGTCGACTTGGAGAGCTTGAGCAGCTCCTTCTATTCTTTCCTATGTATTATCGATTTTATCTGGGAGGGATCGCCACACCACTTCTTGACCTCCTCCCAATTGCTTAGCCCCAATGTCACTTTATGTTCAAACTAAAATGATGATCACCTACATCTATAGAAAGGGTCATTAAGTATTACATTTTTGATCAGAGATACTTTAAATGGAAACCTTTAAATTATTTCTTCGTGCATTTTATATACTACTAAATTATTTTATTTAGTTACCGTACTTTTTAAGTATTATCAGTCCAACATTCAACATGTTCTTAGTTATTGTGTTTCTAAACTATGTAGAATGGGGTCAGGTATCCACAGACATTGACACTTGGTAATCTTGTTTTTGTTTAAGTTTTAGATGAACTCATGTTTTTCTTTAAACTCTTAACATTTGACTTAGATATCAGTCTAATTTATCATGTTTCGTTATTTCAGAACAGCCTTTTTTCTTAGTCCCCAATTTATAAACTCTGATTTATTTAAACTTGTCATTTCAAACCTTAAGTCTTAAAAAAAAGAACTGGTACATAAAATAAATTGACGTTGTATACCTTATGATCATAACTTTGATTTCAAACAATATACAGTAACAAACACAGGTATGTGATCTGTTTAAAGACTTTCCTTCAGGAAGAGCTGTAAATATGACTCTTGGAGGAATTTTCCCTCATGTTTTGCTCAATCACATTGGTTGAAAATTCCTATATCTTGACAGTGTGTTGCAATGCATTCCTGCTTTGAAGCGTTAGGTAGCAACTTACACAAATATACCGAAAACTGAATACAATGTCTATAGTTATATTATATTTAATGATGTATCCGTTGTACACTTATTTTTTTAAGTTAAGAGGATGTAAAAAAGATAAGAAAATCCTCTAGAAAAGTCAGGAAATTTGGTTCAATTTCAATAGACACCCTGGAGAGTGAAAAAGATATTATGTAAATTTAAAACAAGAATATTATTTTAGTTACTGTATAACCAAAGAGGTACTTTCCAACGCAATGAATTCCTGATGAATTGGAAATGTTTGGAGGACCTTGTTTTACCTCAAAATGAATTTATAAAAACAATTTAATCCCAAAATGTCAGGAAAGAAATTGTTAATCTGTCCTGTAATTTGATTAACAATAATAGGGGGTGTTATGGGTTTGGTGGGCAGAGTATTATTTAGTTAAATGTCAATAATTTTTACCCTAAAAAATTACTAATTTGTGGTCAGGGAAATCAAGTAAGAAATTATTGTGATAAACCTATACTAACACAACTTTTATGTTTTGATCATGCATACACTCGTAAAAATGTTGATCTCAAAACTAGGTAAATTTAACTCCTAAGTTGTACTAGAGTGTGTTAATATAAATATAAAAAAAATAGGTCCCGTCTCTTTAAAAATAAAATCTACTTCTTGAAAAGTCCATAATATTGTTCTTAAGTGATTGGTTCTACAAAACATCGTGGTAATGCTATTTAGCATCAATTCATTTAAAGTTTACTTTGAACTAATGAGCTTAATATTTTTCAGCAAGCAGAGTAACTGGGGTTGTCAAATGGTTCAACGTCAAGAGCGGTTATGGCTTTATCAACAGGTATGTTAGTTGTAACATTTTTCACTCTCTGGGAAATCTGGGATATACAGTGGTGAAAAAATCAATCAGAACAAGGTGAATTTTCACAGAAACCTATTTGTTCATACGTTTTATGCAGTAATTCAACTTCCTTAAACAATTATTGGTTTATATGACCTCTTTTGTTCTTGATTAGACCATCAATCCTATTTGGCATTGACTCCACCTGTGTAGAACAATATATGGTTACGATTTCTTCATGAAACCAGACCTCAATTATTACTGAATTTATAAGTTACGTTTTTTTGCTACAATTAATTTTCTCAAGTTTTTTCAATATCTTTAACCCATTGGGGTAGACATACGAGTCTGACTCGTAATACCAAGCTCAGACTGAATGCCAGACCATGAGTCCGCCATGTGATCGGTAAATTGTTTTTGGAAATTAAAAATAAAATAATGTTATGTTCTTATACATTACCAGCAATTTAATAAAAATTATCCAATTTTGTGCAATCTTCCTTAAAACTGTACAAAATGGGTCATTTTAATTGCAAATTGAAGGTCTGTCCAAGTTCTATTTAACTACTACCTTAACGGGTTAATAGGCTTTGAATTTGATTTAGATCGGCAGAGTTCCCTGGCCACAACAATAATACCTTAAACCCATTCAAAGAATATCAGGAAATGGAACCCACTTGAATAGGGGGGGGGGAGGGGGGGGGGGGGGGGGGGGGGGGGGGGGGGGGGGGGGGGGGGGGGGGGCGGGAATAAAAAAGCAATCAAATAAAACTATCTACTCCATTGTCAAACATGGTAATGTTCCTGTTCAAGAATGGAAAAACATAAGCATAACAGTGCATTGAAAAGTCTAAAACATCCGTAAAATAAAAATCAATTTACACAAACATTAAAAAAACCTCATTTTCTTAAGGTCTGTATATGGTTACGATTTCTTCATGAAACCAGACCTCAATTATTACTGAATTTATAAGTTACGTTTTTTTGCTACAATTAATTTTCTCAAGTTTTTTCAATATCTTTAACCCATTGGGGTAGACATACGAGTCTGACTCGTAATACCAAGCTCAGACTGAATGCCAGACCATGAGTCCGCCATGTGATCGGTAAATTGTTTTTGGAAATTAAAAATAAAATAATGTTATGTTCTTATACATTACCAGCAATTTAATAAAAATTATCCAATTTTGTGCAATCTTCCTTAAAACTCTACAAAATGGGTCATTTTAATTGCAAATTGAAGGTCTGTCCAAGTTCTATTTAACTACTACCTTAACGGGTTAATAGGCTTTGAATTTGATTTAGATCGGCAGAGTTCCCTGGCCACAACAATAATACCTTAAACCCATTCAAAGAATATCAGGAAATGGAACCCCCAATAACGGATAAAAAAGCAATCAAATAAAACTATCTACTCCATTGTCAAACATGGTAATGTTCCTGTTCAAGAATGGAAAACATAAGCATAACAGTGCATTGAAAAGTCTAAAACATCCGTAAAATAAAAATCAATTTACACAAACATTAAAAAAACCTCATTTTCTTAAGGTCTGAGCCCTTGCCCTCCTAGTCAATTAGGTCCTATTGTGAATTAGTAGTTAATGAGCCTTTGTCAAAAAGTGTTAATTTATTATAACTTGTATTCTTAAGCTACTCCCTACCAAAAATAGATATCCTTTGGGGAATTGTCAGTGGTGAAAAACATTAACACACTTTAAAGTGTCCTATTTGTGGTGAGTGCAACATAAAATAGACAAAATAAACAATTAATTACCTTACCAAAAAACATATCATACAACAATTATTATGAAAGTAGCTATCAAACTATATTCATTTATTAAAATTGTTTGAAACAAAATCAAAGGTTTTTTATGTTCTTTTATCTTCTCAAAAGAGACAGTTTTTATGAGAGTTGTTAAAAAAATGTCTTAGCATCACATTTTTGAACAACTGTAGCAATATATATGTCTATATATAGTGGTAAAAAGATTTTGTTTCACTCATAGGGAAGAATTTAGGTCATTTGAGAAGAGAGTAGTGTTTTATAAGTTAACAATCAAACAGTTGGGCATTAGAATTTAGCTAGTTCAAGGCATAATTGATTTTAACAAATTTTTCTCCTAAATTCTAGTATTGTTTTGACCCTAAAATTAAACTGGTTGTAATTCAAATTTTTGTATACTTGAAATTTTGTATACTAGCTTACAGACTCCATGGGGGTTGATTATCCTAAATTACTATACCAATTTAAATCTAATGATGTGTAGATAAAACCTCAAATTTATTACATTTCAAACCAATGTGTTACAAAACCAATAAATGTGTGTTCAGTTGTCTCCGAAGTCAACCTCCATGATAACGAACAAGTGTTTAAACATCTGTCCAATTAAGTACGAAATTTACTCAATTGTATTTGTCAACTCTGAGGATTAGATTTTTACTTTAGCACTATTCGAATAGTTGGTTTTAATATATTATTCTAAAAAGGAATAGATAAAAGAGTTATTCACAAACATTTTTAATAGTTCATTTTAATAGTCTAAGTTATACAGTATTTTTAATTTTCAATTCAAATTGTATTTTAATATTTAAATTATATTGGAGTAGAAACATTTGTGTATTTTCATTGGACTATACACTGAAGGTAATGGCAATTCTGAAAATAAATTGAAGATAAATTAAGAGAAGGAAGGCAGGGTCATTAACCTTGCTGTGTCTAAGCTTAGAACAGTCTGTTCCCCCTCTTCCGCATAATATGTGTAAGCTTAGACTGGCTGGGTATCTCACACGTGGACAGTTCATTGCATTAATTCAACAACTCTTATTTACTCTTACATGCCTTTTTCCTGAAGATACTGCTTCAATACTTTCGATTTTTGCAACATTGCATGTTAAAAGACAATGAATTAATTGTATTCTTTTTACTAATATAAAATATAATATTCTTGTGGTATTTACATTCCTTTGAAGGAATTAATTCTGCAAGTCACGCCTTTTGTTCTATGTTCTTGTACAATGAATAGCATGTGGTCAACGTACCGTGCTCTTCATCTTTTCATTAAAATGATATTAAAGGGAAATATCGGTAAGAGACAAACATCACCGGACTGATTTCACAAATCACTAATCAAATACATTTAATTTCAGACTTTTTCATTACAGTTATGAGAAAGACTGTTTCACAGTCAAAGATATTTAAGTTTAATATTTTAATAAAATTATTTTTACCTAATAATTAGGCTAAATATTTTATTTTACAAATAATAGTGAATATTGAAAAAATTCAATAAAAGAAAACAACAGTAAGTACCTTAACAAGTATTACTACTTACACCAGTTGTTCCAGTTAAGTTGTTCTTTTGCAATATTTTGTCTCAAAATTCAATATCACATGTGAAGATAAGTATGATATTAAATTATTTATGTCTGATATATTTGCATTGTATATATTGATGCAGTACTGTATTGGTTATATAGTAATGGATTTTATTGGTTGTAGGCAAGACACCAAAGAAGACGTATTTGTCCACCAGGTTGGTATTTTCTTAACACTTGAGTTCTGATCGTAATATTACAGAAATTATATAGAATTTTTCGTTATATTTAAAAATTCATAGAATAAAAACTATAAGATAAAAAAGTGGTTTTTAACCCTAGAAGTGGTAAGCATTTTACTTTCAACTATAACATAAAAATAATTACTAATACCTTCTTCAAATATTAAGTATAAACAAAAAAAAGCATAAAACATGCCCCCCCTTGTAACCACTAACCACAAAAGCAAAAAAGGTGTCCACTGCAATCCCAATTAAGCCTACAAATGCCATCAACTTCCACCCAAGCCGGCCACCGTATATTTAAGGGCCCACCACTACGCTATACCACACATTTTCAAGCCAAATTGGGATTGCTCATGGTCAGGATTCGAACCCTAGCACTTCCGAATAGCTAGAACTTGATGCTTGTCAGTGCAGTGCCTTAGCTGGTTCAGCCACCAGTGCAGAGAAGTAGAAAGTGCTTACTGGGTTATAAAACATGCCCAGTGGCAGTCTAGTGCACTTCGTGAGCAGGTTCGGTTGCTTTCCTCCCAGATGGCAACACGGGCACAAAGGTGATAAGTTCACTAAAATTGACGACAGATGCTTCCACCTGCCTCTTATTGAATTTGTAAATGCGTCGTGAATTTCGACTTTACCACTTCTAGGGTTAATCTTTAAATTAATTAAGATTAACCATAAGATTAACATGGGTTTCCCATGTTAATCTTATGGAGAATAGGCAAATAATTCTCACGTTTATGGACAGATTTTTATAAAACTTGTCATATTATTTTTATTATTATTATATTATTGATTTGGAAATTCGCTGAGTACGCAGGTCTGCTGCGACGGGGGTATTATTTTAAATCAACAAAATAAAATAATTTTACAAAACTTTAAAGTTACTTTTACTAAGTTATAATCTCATAGGAAAATCTAAGGAGAGGATGCTCATCAGTATATTACCGGTATAGTAATTAAATTAATTGTAGCCCATTAGTTTTATTATCTAATTTTATTACTTAAAATAGTAAAAATTCACTTTTAGCGAATTTCCCATAGGGAATAATTTATTACCGTAGGTCTTATGGCTAGACTTAAGCCCGGGACCATGTTATTTTTGTATTTAGGTGCCCAGAGACCAAAAACAATAGTTGTTAAAATTTATATATATTTATATGTTTGTGTGTGTGTGTGAACACGATAACTCTCGTAAAAATGGTCCGATCGAGACCAAATTTGGTAGAGTGGTGTATTCCTACATTTGCTCGGACGATTTCGTAATAGACATATCGGTCAATCGAAACAGGTAGTTTGGGAGGGTTTTGTACCCCAAAAATGGGTTTTTTGCGTTTTTACCATGTAATTTTTTGCATATAAAAAATGGTAGTTAAATGGCTAATTGACGTAGGACGAGAACAAATAATTGCTTATTCACCTCCCAGTATGTATAGTTCTTATTTTTCATTATTTATTATTTTCCTTTTTCTTTTTTTTCATTGGTTGCAAGTTTGTGTGAATGGGTAATCGGTCAGTTAGTGAGCGAGCGTGACAATAGTACGTTTCTGTGTGTAGTGGTTGGTGTGATGTGTGAGTTTGTGTATGAGTGTTTGTGCGAGTGTGCGCGTGTCTGTTCTGTGACTGTTTGCATGGATGACATGTGGTAAGGGTATGCGAATGGACTGGGTTCTCGGTTGGAATCATTTTATTTATATATTTTCTTTTTTAATGATATAGCAAAATATACCATTTATATGCATGGATAGGATTTTTCACTTATTAAAAATATCAATTTTTGTTTGTTAATATAAATTAGTTTTCTTAGTTATTTATTTTTATAGTCTCAGGTTATTAAGGATTGTCATAGGCAGAAGTTTAAGGACTCGTTCCCCACGCACAGGCTTAGTCCCATGTGGGGAACTAATTTCCAGTATACATGTATATCATTGTTCTTGCTGTAAATATGTATTTTTTTTAAATAAAAGGATTAAAAGGATTATTATTAACTGCTTAAAAACTACACAATTAAGTTCCTTAAAGTTATCTCCAACGGTTACCGAGATATTAAAAAATCTAAACACATTACATGGTATTTAGGGGCTCCAATGCTAATCTTACGGAGGATCAGGAAAAATTAATATTTTCCCTTTTAACCAATCGTTTTGGATGGGATGAAACTTTGTATTTAGCTTCATGTGGTTGGGATCCATATGTATATGCTAAAAAATCATAGTTCATGTGTTTCTCACAGCAGGAAACCTGCATACTCTTTCCCATGTTAATGTTACAGAGAATAGGCAAATACTCTAATTTATCAACAGGTATTGATTGATCAATCTTGTCTCATACTTGTACTATTATTGTCATATTATTGATTTAGAAATTCGCTGAATACGCAGGTCTGCTGCGACAGGGGTATTTTGTTTTAATGTATTGTGTATAGTTTGTATCCATTTTGCTTGCATTTTTATAATGATTTTTAATATTTTGTACATAGTGTTGTTCGTTTACTGCTTAAGTAACTTAAATTGTTGTGAATTGAATGTTTTTTTATTTGTATCCCTCTAGTCTGCCATAATCAAGAACAACCCTAAGAAGGCTGTCCGCAGCGTGGGCGATGGTGAGATCGTAGAGTTTGATGTTGTCGCGGGAGAGAAGGGCAATGAGGCGGCCAGCGTGACCGGCCCCAATGGTGACCCAGTGAAGGGTTCGCCCTATGCAGCGGACAAGCGGCGCAACTATCGACCGCAGTGGTACTACGGCCCCAGGCGAGGCGGTAGAGGGGGCGGCCCACCAGGGCGGAGACCCCGTGACAGCCAGGGAGAAGGTAAAGGTTCACTAATTGGTGCAATGGAGTGCAAGTAGTACTCTTGTCATTGGAAAAGAAAAATCTCAAAATAAAAACTTTTATCTCGTTAATTGCCCGCAGGTACAATCGGGTCGGTATTGGTAGGTTGGTCAAAGGTAATGGCCGTTCAATGTTTTACTAATAAGTACTAGCCCAAGCTTTGGTCGGCTTTGTTGAATTAATAACTGAACCAAAATGAATGTTGTTTATTGAACAATAAACATAAATATTTCTTTACTAACGTGCATTAAATCTGAAAAAAAATCATAAAACTTTAGCCTCCCCAGTTGGGTGGGGATCTGTACATGATTCCTTCACGCTAGTGCTGAGCCAATATGGTGTCCAATATGTTCCATGTAGGATGTTAATAGAGGTTCTGCATACATATTTATTTTATCCATGTGATAAATAAAAATTATCATATTAGTAAACAATTTATAAAAAACAAACAGGTGAAACAACTGTGCGAAGTATAAGCAGTTACTTCACCTGTTTGTTTTTATAAATTGTTTACTAATTTGATAATTTTTCATTTTCTCTTCTTATCTTACATTAAACATATCATGTTCATCTTCTTTCAATAACTGCCAATTGGTATAAACAGATGCTTTCAATTTTACTGTTTACATTTTAATTTCCATAAGCTTATTGTTAATTTTTTAGATTTGAAACTTAATATTACAAGAAATACAGGATTTTTCCGAACATTAAACCAATCACAAACTTATTTTTCACTCAGAAATTAGTTATTCCCAAAATATAAAGAAACTGTAGAGCTGTTTTCGAGATCATTCTACAAATAATTCTTGCATACATAAACCTTGCTCGTAATATAATTGGATAATAATAATATTTATTTATCTTCAGTGATACCAAACATTACAAAATGTATTTGGTTGTTGACATAGACCAATCTGCGTCATCCTGTAATCCAGCTACTTGGAGGTCACAAATTGTGGATAGTTGTGAGCGATGGTCGGTGGGTGTAGTGTTCACTTGTGTGGATTAACGTCCGCACTACTGAATACTGCGTTAATCCTCAAAGACCAATTCGTAATTCAGAGGTCGTGGTTCGGATTCCACGTTAAACTGAAGGTCCCTTAGTTGTTGCCATCGGCTGTCGGGCTATTAATTAACAGTCCTGTCTAAGGAACATGTCAGCCCTAGTCAGTAACAAGACTACAAGATCGCGCCACAATCATCCTACACTCATTTCTCATTCATACTTGGCTTAAAATACCTACCTGGGTAGGTTGCCATTTCAATAATCTAAGTACAACAAAAAGCTTATCAATGCAAACCAAAAATATAGAAAACGAAAAATAAATGAAGATGAATATTTCACATCCAAGAGAGGCGTTAACCTTCTGTATTGGGATGGGAGTCTCAGATGTTTATTAGACACTTACATTACTGTCATTAACAAAAACTGGACAAAATAATATAGCCTACCTAATTAAATAACTAAACCTATTAAAATAAAACAATTCTACAGCTTAAGTACCTATGCAGTAAACAACCAGACATTAAAATCCTGTATAAATTATCCTGTATAAAATTTAGTAGGTGTTTTATTTTAATTTTATGTATTTATATAATAACTTTTCTGTATAAAAAAATTATATTACTTAACAATTTGCAAGACAAATAAATAGAGCACTTTTTAACCAAGGTGCCATTGGGCTTCGGCAAACAAAAAGTGTTACTAACATTTGATGAGTTATATAATTATGTAGTATCAATAGTTGGTGCTGTATTGCCACTTAGTTTATAAAATAAAGTCAGCCCTTAAACCCAAATAAGTATCTGAACAGAAGAGTATTATGGCTTCTGAACAAGGGAAGTGAATGATCATAAAAACCTACATTAGCTAATAGTCTAATAAACTCTTTTTGTAAATTAATCAAACAATTTAATTTTCATAAATGCTACTTAGAGTGGAATACCATACTCTAATCCACAATTTACAAAAGACTTGTAAACTTGTTTCAAAGTATTTAATGGAAAAACATATTTTATGTGGAAGAAAGCACTTAGAGATTGACAAAGTATTTTTCAAATAATTAACATGAAGCTTAGCTTCCATGACAAATTCTCATGGAAAGAAATCTTTAGTATGACAAATTTTCCTTTATGATTTATGTGACTGTTGCATTCCTATCAGTATTGTAGCTAAATTGACATAGTACATCCCTTGCATCATAAATACAGTGGAACCTACCTCGATTTTTAACGAATTTCAAGGGACTAAGAAAGATATATACGTTATATAGGGGTATTTTGAAGAATGAGGTACGTTGAATTGTGCCGAAATTTGTAATATAGGGGTTAGTCACAACCTCCAAATAAAGAGTATTAACCAATTGAACCAATGACCCAATTGCTCAGCCAATTGTTGAGCTTTTTCCTGAAGTATAGGCCCCGAAACGGATATATTTTTGTCACGGTATTGTTTCATCCATAACATGACAGCACTTTCAATGTCCTGTAATTCGGGTCGTTGAGACTTTTTACTCTGACCAGAAAGTCCACCTTCGTCTTCATATTTCTTGTTATTTTTTACTATTGTTCGAATAGTTGTTATTTAAACTCCTTAGCAATGTTCACTTTCTTCTTATGCGGGTTATTTCTTCTATGGTTTTTATTACTTCACTTTTGAACTCTACACTAAGAGCCACCAACATTTTAATCATAATTACAAACGAAACACAGCTACGATAGGCAAAACGATCTTAATACTGCAATAGATGTGCTCCTTCTAAGAATATTATGTGCAGCGGGCGGAAGTAAGGGAAATTCCACTCGAGTGATGGCCTAGATAAAAATAAAAAGTGTTTGGTCATTAGCTTTCTGATGCTCCAACATCTGTGCCTACGTTAGTGATCAGTATGTTAAAAAAAATAGCAGGGAATAGCTTCCCTTAGTAATAGTGGCAAGGCCTATATAATTGTCAGGATAATTTTTTGTGAGTTAGTAAACAGTGGTTTTAGGGGTTTTTTTAAAGCGTACTGCACATGTACGTTTTGTTGAAATACAATATACTAGAGTTTGAGGGAGAGTGAAGCCCTTCTCTATCTTCTTATGCAATAGAAGTATTATGTTTCAAGGGTGGTAAGAAAAGCAATGAAAACATGTTTGCCTAGTTTGGTCAATTCATTAACTAAAGCTGATTTTCCTAGAAATAAATATAATAATACAAGGAATTATTTTAAAAGGTTGTTTATTAAATACGTAAGGAGTAGGCTAAGATATAATTTTTAATCATTTAACATTGTTATTACAAGGCAATTTTTAAGTTAAAAGTTTGATTACTTCATTATTTGGTTAGAGAACAATGAATGCTTAGAGGGTTATTCCTCTAAGCATTATAATTTGGTTTTGCTTTAAATATAAACAAATAGTATGTACAGGAATAAAACCCTCTTTAACATGTCCAGAAAGTAATGTTTTGGTGACAAATCATATTTTTATGTGGGCCCTAATAAAGGTATCATGGTTTTGGGGGTGCTGATAGTATTTAACTAACCCTAGTCTTGAAGTTCCCTTAGGTTTTTTACTTTTTCCCCATATAAATAGAAAATTACATGGATAAATTATTATTGTTATCATCAAAATTCTGTTGGGACTCCCTGAATCCAAAAAAGTGGTATTCAGACTAATAACTTGCTGTGTTTAAAACCCGAGACCAGAAATTTTGTCCAAGAGTGCACTTTGCATACATCCCCAGGCCATTTGTTCGTATTTTGATTTTGTAGGGCAGTTCACCCTTAGATACTCTTAAAAAACACAAAAAAATCAAATTTCTTATAATCTGCCTTATTGATTATTATTGCAATTTCATGGTTTATTAGTAAAAAGTTATTTACTAGCCTGATAGGTGGGGTATGAGTCGGGAATCTACCCGAAACTTTTGACTTGTGGTAAAGAGATGTGTGGAAGAAATTTTGCAGCATTTTGGATCAAAACTTAAATATTATTTCAATATGCATTTAGGATTCAATAATTTAGTTAAATTAATGCAATATCTTAAAGTTTCCTTTAAGAGGGATAAAATTTGTATTTGTTCACTGATACAGTTTATTTATTTAAAACATTGATTAAAAAAACACCAATAGGTAAGATAAAGTTTGTGTTGGATCTGAAAAATTCCTCATTAGTTCCCTGTGAAGTGCAAAGATTTTGGACAGTCCTAAACAGACAGAAAAAATATATTTTCTGTATTTTAAAACTGAAGAAGATATATTCAGAATATTTTAAATTAAGAAAATGGATAACAACCTCATCCTTTTTATTTTAAATTACTATATACACTACACGCTCTATGTGAATATTATGCTTTAAATCTGAAAAGGTTCAATATGGGACATATTTTGTAGGCTATGATTCCCCAAAAGACGAGGAGGCTGGGACAGATGGTGATGAAAGAGGAGGGGGTCCGCCCCGCCGCTACAGGCCCCGTCGCAGCTACAGAGACTACTATCGAGGTGGCCGAGGCGGGGGCCGTGCCCCAACTAGTGGAGACGACGTGAGTTATCCAGTCTCACACTTTAATGTGTAGATTTCTTAATAATCCCAACAAGAATGATGGATGTTCTCTGCTTTATATGCAATCTTTATTTTATATGGCCAGGATATCAATAGCATATGTGTTATTGATATGTTATAATATGTGTTAATATTCAATATGTATCAAATCCATTCCATAGCAAATCAGCAGATCAATTTAAGTTTTTAACCTGACCATCATGAATTCTTTTAAAACTTTTTATAGTTAGTTAGTTGATAATAAAGAATGAAAAAAGGGTACTAATTGTTTTATTATTTATTATATTGCTAAAAGTAGCCCTAGATTGTGAATTTTTAAATAATATATATATATATAACAAAATCCTTTGTAATCGTATGTATTTTCTTATTACCATTGTTATTATTTTTTTAAATATTGACATATATCTCACCTGATTTCCTTCCAGAGACCATCAAACTCCTCATAATATATTTCGGGTTTTGTGTAGTGTATCATAAGATTGTGTATTCATTGCTTATCTATCTTTAATTTTAATCAGATAATTAAGTGGTGGTGAGTAGCTGAGTTGAATGTTTTTTGTAGGGTGAAGGAGGCAACCAATCATCAGGAGGTGGTGGAGAGTATGAGGGAGGGGAGCCGCGCAGAGGGAGGGGGGGCGCACCACGCCGTTTCTTCCGTCGCAACTTCCGGGGAGGTCGCCCCCCCATGCGCGCCCGCAGCTCCGAAGGCCCCCAGGTGAGATGAAATATAAGTGGTTAAAAAGTCCAACTCATGTCAAAGTGGGCTCTTAACTATGAGATTCAATGTGTATTCACATAATCCATTTTAGTAATGCAATTGAAAATTAAGTATTTCATATGATAATAATCATTAAATTAGAATCAACTATTTTTTAAGTTTCATTTTATATTGACTTTTACCCATACCGAGGGACATGCTTGTGCACTTGTTAAAAAGTAAACAACTTATGAATGTGTGTTGTTTCGACCAAACTTTTGTTAGATAATACAATGTTAGTAGTACAATTTTTTTATTTTTAATTTGTTGACTCTTGCTATCTTATAGAACACCAGTGAGGGGGAGGGAGACGGGAGGAAGGAGAGTAACGGGGGAAGAGCTGGCCGGCCCCGTTACAACCGCAGGCGTGGCACTCGGACCTCTCGCAACAGCACGCGTGAGAGTGAGTCCAAGTCTGGAAAGCCAGAGCCCGCTGCGGATGCACCCGCTGCCCAGCCTAAAGTGAGTGACACCAGTCATGAGCATCAGATATTTCTAATCAGAATAACTGAACGGAGTTTACATAAGCTGATTGCTGTTATTGATCTAATGATGTTATTATTGATGACTTAGTTATCCATTAGATCAGGGATTACAGTTTGTGATAGCATGTTATTGAATTGCTCCATAATTGTTACGATTAGTAGGAAATGACATTAATTCGTATAGCCACTTTGTCTTAAAACAATAATCGTATAGTTAGAGTCTATACATCTGAAATTATAAACTTTTTTGTGGGAATGTTTTACATTGATAAAGAATACCCAAACAAATATTTCCTCATATTAATTCTAATATTAGTTAGTTAAGTTGAGTTCTTAGCTATGAAGCGTTTTGACAGGATTAGTGTATGTAACTTGATGCAGAGTTTTAGTTAATGTTTTTGTTATCTGTTACAGGAAGCTACCCAGGCAGTGCAGAACACCGTCACCGAGAGTACTGCTTAACTACCTTTCTTATTTCTTTTGTTTCCGTTTTAACATCCAGTTTTTGTGTTAGTGCATGAACTATTTATATTTAAACATTCACGGTTGAGTTTGGTTTCGTCGGGGGATAAACTTTAGTTTGTGTTTTCCCTAAGATTGTGTCTCGTAGTGACCTGGTATCTCATTTTCTTCACCCCTCGTTTAAAGCTTTACTACAAGATTGTTTTGTTTTGCTATTTTGTATGCATTTTATGAAATCACAAGTTTATTTAATTATTGTTAAAATTTTATTTAAGATATTCTTATTTTTTATTATCTTTTTAATTGATCGTTAAAATCATGTTTCTAGGAAATGAGATTTCCCCGGGTTATTCGAGTAAGACCGTAAAATCAGTGTTTTCATAACCTAGTCGGTCCGACGTAAGCGCACAGCAAAGACACCAACATGAGAGTATAGATCGGAACGTTTGCTGGGCGCTTGCTCGAGTGTCATGTACCAGATCCGCTTGTCATCAATGCAGGTGTTTGTGGAAAGCAACAGCGTCGCGTGAAACGAAAGAAAATTCACGGGTGGCTCTAGCGGGAACCACATCGTAGTTTGGTCACCATCAGGATGTGGAATTCCAACTACATTAACATCACATAATAATATCAAAACAGCATAATTAACAACATAATCCGTTGTAACAACGGCCGGTGAGAAACATCAAATTTGTAAGTCACGGTGTAATATATCATCAAATGTCATTACACTGTGCCAAGCCAGAAACTGTTACTGCCAGTTAGTAATATACATTGCTTTAAAAGTGTTTTACATCAAATGTGGCAAATTGTCATTGACGAATTTAAAAACTTGTCTAAAAAAAATTTTTTTCACGAAACATTTGCATTTTGAATAAACAAGCCAAAAAAATTGACTAATGTGTTTCTTTCACCTCCCCCACAGTTTTCCCCCACATTATTACTCCTTCATCCAAATATCAAACCTCTCTTCCTGAAATTCAAAATCCTCTTTTTACACAAGAAAATATGTTCTTTCCATTTCAAAAATTATAGATACAGTAAACTCTGTCATATCCGGAATGTGGCGATGACAGATTCCAATTCAGGTATGAGAGGGGAGTAGCATCCGGAAATTAAATAAAAAAATATAGTTTTGGTTGCTCGTAACTAACACTTAAATAACATCAAAACTCGAAAAATTACGTAATGCAGTACAAAGAGTAACACAATTTCAGCATAATGTTTTAAAAATAAATAAATGAAATCTAACTATCTAATGAAAAGTACTGTACAGTAAAATTAAATTAAACAACAAAACTAATGACTTATTCACCTCTAGCACTCTTTCTACCAGAAAATAAAACTAACTGTTGCAAGAAAGACTAAGTCAGTCAAGCAAAACAAAGGTGACACTAACAACTAGGGGTCTGCGGTACTGCGAAAAAATCGGTACGGTACAGATAAGTAAAAATTAAGTCACTATCCAGTCTAGTTTGCCATCAAATATAACTATGGAACATCTCCTGCCGTAAACATTGAATAAAACCTGACCGTTAAAGGCTTTATAATACTCTACAATTTTTATAGAATAACAACACTGCCCAGATGTCCGGCAAATACTGAATGTAAGACTGACTCATAGCGTGTTGGTGAATGATCATTTAAAACACCTCACTGTCACCAGGACTTCAGGAAAATCAGGCAACCAGCCGGCTAGAAAATTGTGCATTTGCAGCTTATTATCTTATCCACGTATAACAGCTTACGCAATCAGGGAACTGTTCCTCCTTTTGATGGAATAAAATAGTCGTACCAATATGAAGGTCGTATTTGTTGTGTTTCAAATAGTGATGATTGAATAGTGATGAAATAGTGATTTTTCAATCACAGTGAAAACCTTTTATTCTTTCCTTTTGCTGCTTCTCTTAAAGCTGCTATACGTGGATAGGATAATAAGCTGCGAATGCACAATAATTTTGAGACGGCTGGTTGCCTGATTTTCACGAAAGACAGTGAGGTTGTGCAATCAAATGTATTAAGACAGTAAAAATTACTTCGAAGTTTGACATCTCGATCGAGAACATCTGTCGTCATCATCGATAATATTGCGTTAACGTGGCGTGAGTCAGAAGTTTTGGACGAAATTTTATTACCTGGGGTCTCGGGTTAATTTCAATGTCATCTCGGGTATTTTGTAAAACCCGATGCCTTTCGGGTAGTTATTACCCGACATCTAATAGAAGCCCGCCCGAATGAAACCCGAGACGTGCCGAGCCCGCCCAACCACTCGGGTTCACACAATTACCCTAATTTTCGGGTACCTGCAGACCTCTATGTGAGGGTCAAAGTCTATGAAATTCAAGTAAGGAAGGTAGATAAAGTACTTCTTTCAGGTATTCTGTTGCTAATCAGTGATTGTCATCATAGTGGTTCTTCACTTGACATGATATGTATTGAAAATTTTCAACTGGTAAAAGAGGAATGTTATAATGTATTTCAGAAAGAAATAAGTCTTTGAAAAGATGCCACTCTTTAAATTTCCATTTGATGATGGCAATTTAGGGTTAGGAAGGGTTACCTTCTGATTTGAGACGGAAAGCTCACCAGACCCTGAAGAATTGAGAGCTGCATTGTCTGTGTTTTGGATGAACTTACAGAAAACATGACGTAACAAGATGATAATCTGCCACCTTATGGCAGAATTGAATAGCAATTCTCATATAATTTTACTTTCTCCCCTTTTATATAAAATATGGAGAAAGTATTATTTTGTCAAAATGTTTGAGTTGAGGGTGGATATATATATAAATTCTCAGAAAAATATATGGTCCAACCTTTGAAAATGGAGAGTGGAGAATAAAGCATAATGTGGAGTTGAGACAACTATACTTAAACCCAGACATAGTGGCCGAGGTGAGAAGTAGGAGAATGAGATGGGCCGGCCATTTATTAAGGAAAGAGGACAACAGCTTAGTCAAGAACATCCTTGTGAATAGTCCAGAGGGCAGAAGACCACTAGGTAGACCAAAGCTCAGATGGCGAGACCAGGTCAGAAGAGACCTAAGAAGACTTGGCAGGTTGGAGGAGGAAGCAAGGAGCAGAGAAATCTGGAGGCAGTGTGTTGGCGAGGCGAAGTACCACCTTGGGTACCAAGAGCCACGGCAGTAAGTAAGTATATATATATATTTTAAGGCTCACTGAATCCAAAAAAAATGGTTTTCGGACTAATGGCTAACTGTCTGACTGTTGTGTGCACGAATTGTGAGACCATACTGATCTGATATTTTTGAAATTTAATAGTTTACCCATAAAAATGTTAAAAATACAAATTGTTTTAATTCACTCTAACAATTTTGATTAAAATTTTATGGTTATGTAGTTATTAAGGTCTCAAAAAATTATACCTGTACATATAGGTGGTGTCTGTAAAACTAATAATTCAAAAGTTATGGGCTTTTAAATGTGAAAAAAATTAATTTCTAAACTTTTGGTGAAACAAAAGTTTTATAAAATAATTTGACTATCGCCATTAAAACCACTTAAAAACTAAATAAATTAGTATTTTGAATCATTAGTCTACCACTAAGGCCAGCCGCACATAGAATCGGGTGAGGCGACGTGTGACGATTCACTGTTGTACTGCTGTGATACACAGAACGAGACGGGGCATGTCAAAGTAATAAAATCAGCAAATATTCTTCATTGTCTAAGTCAATGAACTCAGAATTATGACTGAACTCAGTAATAGTGGTGGTTGGTGTATCTTGTTGAAATTGAGGAGACCGTTTTGTTAATTTGGAAATATGTGCAACTCTTGGACCACAATGTTAACAACAGAGGTATGGGTACACCAGCGAAAACCTGAAAAGGAAAATAGGAAGTTTTATTTCTGAGCTTCAAGCTGACCCAGCCAAAATGTTTAATTGTTTTTGCATGTCAAATTCGCTATTTTAGTTACAACATCCTGTTTGTGATGCTTTTGTGAGTTTTAAGTAACAAGTTGTAGATGGTCGGGTGGCTCGCAGTCGCTGTAGTGTGCTTGAACCCTTCGGGAGATGGTATTTTTGTCAATCCACTGATCCTTTTTGTTTATTCAGGGTATGTTAAGCAGATAGATATGTTTTCCTCAGAGGTTTCCAATGTGACAGATAACAGATAACTTTTTCCTCCATGCAAGCGCAAAACTTATAAATTGCTTCAAGTTTGTTAACTTACATTGAATAGTTGTTGAAAGATCTGTAAACTAGTAGTTATTATAATACTTCTCTATCTTTAGAAGTAGGGAGAAAAAATAAGTCAGAAAGTCCCACGGATTATTAAGTATTCTTTATGGTAAAATATAGTTTTAGATAGTTGATGGTGGAATGGAAAAAGATTAAATATTGTTGATTTTCCATGTGACACTCATGATTTAATCTTAACTCTAGAAGTGTCCATTGGTGATTTTAACTGCCGTGGTGGTTTTAACTATTAAAACAAAACTTAAGTCAAATAAATGCAATATAAATACACAGTGTCCCACTGAACACTTAATTTTATATTACGTGGTCCATTCGTGCACTGAATTTTTTTACACTTAACACAGTTTACAAAGTAGGTTGTAAAAATATTCTGGAAAAATTTCAGCTGGGAAAATAACCAGCTCCCTAACCTTCGTAAAAACAATATGGCGGCATATTAAAAAAGAAGTTTTTGGTTTTATAAAATATTTTTATTATTACATTCTAGGGCAAATCAGTCAGTTAGTTTTTTTTTAATAAAAAAACTGAAATGGCGACCTACCCAGGTAGGTATTTTAAGCCAAGTATGAATGAGAAATGCATGTAGGATGATTGTGGTGCGATCTTGTAGTCTTGTTACTGACTAAGGCTTACATGTTCCTTAGACAGGACTGTTAATTAATAGCCCAACAGCCGATGGCAACTAATGGACCTACGGTTTAACGTGGAATCCGAACTACGGCCTCTGAATAACGAATTGGTCTAATTATGAGGATGGTCTTTGCAGATTAACGCAGTATTCAACAGTGTGGATGTTAATCCACACAAGAGGACACTACATCCACCGATCATCTCTCACAACTATCCACAATTCGTGACCTCCAAGTAGCTGGGTTACAGGACGTCGCCACTGTCCCGGTCCTCTAATAACTCATAAAAGTAGTTTTTATAAGAAGCAAATTGGTAAAATTTTCAATATGCCGCCATTTTGTTTCTACAAAGGTTAGCGAGTTGAAATTGTTCCAGAAAATTTTTAAAACCTACTTTGTAAACTGTGTAAAATTTAAAAAAGTTAGGTGCATGAATAGGCTTGTAGTATAAAATTAAACATTTAAACCTCATCGTGGGACACTGTGTATGCACATACCATAGGAAGGCTGAGATTCTAAACTATCGATTGATGTGTCTTTGAGTTTATCAGGGTCTTTTTGCAGACAACTTTGATGCAATAATATATTTTCCTAAAAGGCGTTAGCTGTCGTCATTGCCGCACAGAAGTTGAAATGTAAACCTTTATTTATTAAGATGTATTATACAATTTTTATCAAAACCATATAAAGTGGGCTTACTTATTCATTACATAATAACTATGCTTAAATTTAGCTAATTAACTGATCTAATAATGTTTTAGCTCGGTCTCCTGGTACTAATATATTCAAATGTTATCTTTAAATTTAATGTAATTTAAAAATTAACACTAAATAATTGAGCTGAGAATTGTTTTTCCTTTTTATTAGCGAATTTCCCATAGGGAAAAAGCTATTACCGAGGGTCTCATAGCAAGACTTAAGCCCAGGACCATGTTTTTTTTTGTATTTAGGTGCCCAGAGACCAAAAACAATAGTCGTTAAAATTTTACATATTATTATTATTATTATTTTCGATAATTCCCCTTTAGGAGAGCGTAAAAACACAATCAACTATCATGGTCCCTTTTTCTTTATTTTCCTTCTTTCTTCCCAAAAACCTCTCATGTATTCACTGTGTTCTCTCTTCATTTCTCCTGTCCACTTCTTTCCAATTCTTTTCTTTCTAGGTGTCTCTGTGATCTTCTGTTTTCTGATTTTTTCTCTGTACTCGCTCCTGTTTAATATATCTTCTTCAGAGATGCTCAGCTTTACAAGATCTTCCATGGTTTCCTTCATCCAAGGAGTTTTTATTTTACTGTTCTTCACTATATTAAATATTTTCTTGGTGAGTCTGCCGTAGTTCATCCTAAAAATGTGCCCATAAAATCTTGCTCGCCTTTTCCTAAAGTTGTCTGTAATGGTGTCCGTCTGCTTGTATAACTCTACTGTAGGTCTCTTTCTCCATATTCCTTCTCTGTGGACTGGCCCATAGATTTTCCTTAATATTTTTCTTTCTTGTTTTTCTATGTCTTTTATCTTTGTTCTTCCTTTAATTAACAATGTTTCTGAGGCATATAGGGCTTCCGGCAACACTACTGTCTTAGTTTAGCATTAGTGGAGATTTTTTGTTGTTGTAGTGGTTCCATGTAAGTCGGTATGCTTTTTGTAGTTTCATAATTCTTTCTTCGTTTGATGTTGTATTCAGTCCTGTTTTCTGTATAATTTCTCCTAGGTATTTGAAATTCTCTACTTGTTTTATGCTTCCGTACTTAGTTTCCAGTGGGAGTCTGTCAACGGATTTAGTATCCATATATTGTGTTTTTTCATATGATATGTGTAATCCTGTTTTAGCTGAAATTTCATGTAATGATTCTAGAGCTTCCTTTGCTTCTTTTTTGTTATTTGTTATAATCGCTATATCATCAGTGAATGCTAGACATTTAACTTTGACGGCTTTATCCTTGTGCTTTCCCAATTGTATTCCCTTGACTCCTATTTCCCACGTTCTATATATCTTCTCTAAAATTGTGTTAAATAAAATTGGTGAAAGACCATCTCCTTGCCTTACACCTGTATTAATTCTGAATGATTCCGATAGCTCCCCATAAATTTTATTTTTGATGTCGTATCTGTAAGTGTTTCCTGGATAAGTTCTCTAGTTTTAACATCAACTTTCATTTCTTCTAGTGTGTTAAAAAGGGTCTCTCTATCTACAGAGTCGTAGGCTTTTTTAAAATCGACAAATGTTATCGTGGTGTTTCTGTACTTCCTTATTGATAAAATTGTTTTAAGGTTCCAAATTTGTTCGCTGTACGATCTTCCCTTCCTGAATCCTCCTATCTGTGGATCTATTTGAGGTTCTAGTCGATTTAACAATGTTTTTGATAAAATCTTATATGCGATAGGCAGTAATGAAATTCCTCTGTAATTGTTTGGGTCTGCTTTATCACCCATTTTACATATATATATATATATATAAACTTGAAAATGGCCTTTAAAGGTTGAAACATGTTGTTTAAATAAAATAATGTTTATCAAGGATACTCAGTTAATTATTTTAACTTTACTTAATACAATATATATATATATATATATATATATATATATATATATATTTCACTGCTTATTTCATCATATAAGGCTACTAATATAATTATACTGAAATGAGGGAACCCAGTACCAGAGAGGAACGGATTATAAGTATCCGTTCATCTATGCCAGTACCCTTATAAAACATTTTATCTCTTCTACATGTTTCGAGTATAATCCCATTATCAAGAAGTGTAAATGTTTAACCTAATTTGATAATATTAATTTGTAAATGTAAATAAATATCATATGATAGTTTTAAATTTTACTGTATCTAAGTTGGTGGAGTGTGTTAGTATGTATTATTTCTTTTTAGCGAATTTCCCATAGGGAAGAAGCTATTACCGTAGGTCTCATGGCAAGAGTTAAGCCCGAGACCATGTTATTTTTTCTTCTTTGGGTGCCCAGAGTCCAAAAACAATAGTCGTTAAAATTGTTATATATATATATATGTATATATATATATATATATATGTGTGTTTGTGAACACGATAACTCTCGTAAAAATGGTCCAATTGAGACCAAATTTTGTAGAGACGTGTATTCCTACAAATGCTCGGACGAGTTTGTAAACCAGATATATCGGTCAATGGGAACGGATAGTTTGGGGGGGTTTTGTACCCCAAAATGGGGTTTTTTACATTTTTACACGTAATTTTTAAAAACTTCTAATTTTATATTTCACCATTGGAATCACCTTAAAAAACTACACCATTAAGTTCCTTAAAGTTTTTCTCTATCTCCAACGGTTACCGAGATATTAAAAAATCTAAACACAGAACGTTGTATAGTGGGGCTCCAATGTTAATCTTATGGAGGATAGGGAAAAATGAATATTTCCCGTATTAATCAATATTTTTAGATAAAACTTGATTTTATGTAGCTTCATGTGGTTGAGATCCATTTATGCTTAAAAATCATAGTTTATGTGTTTATCATGGCAGCAAACCTGCATACTCTTTTCCCATATTAATCATATAGGGAATAGACAAACTCCTTTGTTTATGGACAGATGTTGATGAAAGTTGGTATAAATGTTAAGATAAAAATTATTTTTGGTAGAAATTACTACTTTCAGTGTTTCTCATAGCAGCTAACCTGCACACTCTTTCCCATGTTAATCTTATGGAGAATAGGCAAATAACTCTCACGTTTATAGACAGAAACTTGTCATATAATATTATTATTATAATATTGATTTGGAAATTCGCTGAGTACGCAGGTCTGCTGCGACGGGGGTATATATATATATATATTATATTGAAATAATTCGACCAAATACCCTTAGAAAACATTTTTATTCTTTCTACATGTTTCGGGTAATAATCCCATTTTCAAGAAGTGTACTTTTCAATGTGTTTTCAATATTTTCATTTTCAATGTGTAAATATATATATATATATATTTTGTGAGTGTGTGTGTGTCTGTGAACACGACAACTCTCGTAAAAATGGCCCGATCAAGACCAAATTTGGTAGAGACGTGTATTCCTACAAATGCTCGGACGAGTTCGTAAACCAGTCAATGGGAACGGGTAGTTTGGGGGGGTTTGTACCCCAAAATGGGTTTTTTTGTGTTTTTCCCATTTAATTTTAAAAAATTTCTAATATTATATTTCACCATTGGAATCAGCTTAAAAAACTACACAATTAAGTTCCTTAAAGTTTTTCTCCATCTCTAACAGTTACCGAGATATTAAAAAATCTAAACACAGTACGTTGTATTTTGGGGCTCTAATGTTAATCTTATGGAAGATAAGAAAAAATTAATATTTCCCATATCAATAAATATTTTTAGATTAAACTTGGTATTTACCTTCATGTTGTTGACACCCACCCGTTTATGCTTAAAAATCATAGTTTATGTGTTTATCATGGCAGCAAACCTGCATAATCTTTTCCCATGTTAATCATATAGGGAATAGGCAAACTCCTTTATTTATGGACAGATGTTGATGAAAGTTGGTATAAATGTTAAAAATAAAAATTATTTATGGTAGAAACACCTAATTTCAGTGTTCCTCACAGCAGCAAACCTGCACACTCTTTCCCATGTCAATCTTATGGAGAATAGACTAATAATTCTCATGTTTATGGACAGATTTTTATACAACTTGTCATATATTATTATTATATTAATGATTTAGAAATTTACTGAGTATGCAGGTCTGCTGCGACGTGGGTATTTGTATGATTTCTTCATATACTGGATTGTTTGTTTCAATTTGTGAAGTGTTTATTATATTGTTTTTGTCAATTCTTTCCACAAACCACAAAATTACACTAGCATGAAACATAATATGAATATATTGAATTTCGAACACAAAGGAATAAAATTGAATACAAGAGAAGAATTCCAAATTTATGTTCTCTAACAAATTGACAAAAACAATATGTTAATTAAACACTTCACAAATTGAAACAAACAATCCAATATATGAAAAAATCATACAAGAAAGAAATAATACATTAAATTTACCTTACCTTACCTATGTGGCCACTCAAACCGTAAAAGGTTTTAGCGAATTTCCCATAGGGAAGAAGCTATTACCGTAGGTCTCATGGCGAGACTTAAGCCCGGGACCATGTTATTTTTTCTTCTTTAGGTGCTCAGAGTCCAAAAACAATAGTTGTTAAAATTTTTATATTATATGTGTCTGTGAACACGATAACTCTCATAAAAATGGTCCGATCGAGACCAAATTTGGTAGTGACGTGTATTCCTACATTTGCTCGAACAAGTTCGTAATCCAGACATATCGGTCAATCGGAACAGGTAGTTAGGGGGGGTTTTGCATTTTTCCCATGTAATTTCAAATTTTATCTTTCACCATTAGAATCAGCTTAAAAAAGTGCAAAATTAAGTTTCATAAAGTTTTTCTCTATCTCCAACGATTACCGAGATATTAAACAATATAAGCACAGTACATTGTATTTAAGGGCTCCTATGCTAAAATGATATATATGAGTTGGATTAAAATGTGAAAGGCACATTTTAATCCCAAAAAAACTACTAGCTAGTGGGATTTTTTGCAGCTACTGACGATATAATCGTCAGTCGCTACTCATAGTATTAATTATTATTTTTAAACCGAAGCCAATAAACCAGTTTAAATTTATGATGATAATTCTAGTTCATGCCTTAGTCCTAAGCATAAGGAGAAGAATGATACCAAATTTATTACCGAGATTGCAAGCTGGCAAGAGTAGAGCGAGTTTCATAGAACTTGTATTCAATTCAATTCATTTATTTTTCATATACATATTTGAATTACAATGCAGTTATTTGTTTAATCTCTCTAGCCACATGGCTAATTGAGAGATCAGCTATTTCTGTAAGTAATGTATAATACCAGGATTACAAGATTTATTTTTCAAATAAATTTACTTACAGTACTATAATATATGTTAATTGTACAATGTTGGGAAATTTTATCCTCGCAGGGATTAAACAAGTTATAAGCTGAAGGTTATCAACCCTGAACGGACGATTCCTGATTAGACAAAGTGAAAGTGAAAGTTGTTGTTGGAAAGTATTGGATCTGAAAATGCGAAAGTACTTGGGATAATTCAGTATTAAATATTAATAAAGCGCCATTCTATGTGGTTAATTACTACAATTACTACAATTTATTACCTCCTGAACCATAACAGTGTTTTAATGTTGTGTGGGTATAATAGTATTGAAAACTAATTAGTTGTGAATTAATCTACTGAGTGTTTGTGTGTGATTGATCTATGTGTTTTCTATGTTAATGTGTAATGTATTTTATGTGTCGTCCTTGGTGTTTTAGAATAAAAATTTCAGTTATTGGATACGCATGTTATTATAAAAGGTAAGATGTGTTTTTTGTTAAGAATGGAAGGGTACATTCTCTACAGCCCTATTAGCTAGGGCCTAGGCTATTTTACACATGTTTTTCCTGCAATCATAAAAGAATGACTCAGCCTATTTGTTTTTACCTTTTACTAATAAAATAATTTTTTAAGCTAATTTTTAAATGTCGTTCATTTTGTATTGTTTTTAGCTCTGAAGGCAATAAATTTATTAGCCTAGGTATTCTATACTCCAAAACCATTTTCCATTGTATTATTCCCATCATAGTAATCGAATAGTACTGAGTGTGCAGGTTTGATGCAATAAGGGTTCATTTACATGGTAATGTGCTTATATTAAGGTTGTTCACAGTAAAAACACGTACAACGGTTTATCAAATTATGTCAATAATTGTTTGAGTTATACAAATTTATTGATTATGATTTTTATAATAATTTATAATTGTAATATGATCTATTTATTCTGTAAGAATTACAATGTATATAAAGGTTTGCTACCATAAGAAACATTAAATTTCGGGGTTTTATGGCTGTATTGATAAAACTTAACTAGATGGACTTGCATACCAAATTTTGGAAGAATATTTAACTAAATAATAGTTGAATTCTGGCTATTCTCCACAAGATTAACAATAGACAATGTACTGTGTTTACCATTTTAAATATCGGTGTGTGTGTGTCACCATGATAAACAGCCACAATTATTGTCTGTTTTATTATAAGATTCGGTGGAGTATAATAATCATACCTTTCTGTAATCTTGCGTGAGTTCAATGGTCAATGCGATCGGAATACCCTAGCTACACTTGGGGAGAGGGTGTACCCCAAAAATGAGGTTTTCAAATTTTTTTATCTGTAATTTTTAAAAAAACTTAATTTCAGCGAATTTCCCATTGGGAAGAAGCTATTAGGTCTCATGGCAAGCCTGGGACCATGTTATTTTTTCTGCTTTGGGTGCCCAGAGACCAGAATCAATAGTCGTTAAAATTTATATATACATACACACACAACACACACACACACATATATATATATATATATATGTGTGTGTGTGTCTGTGAACAAAATAACTCCGTAAAAATGGTCCGATCGAGACCAAATTTGGTAGGGACGTGTATTCCTACATATGCTCAGACGAGTTCGTGAACCAGACATATCGGTGAATCGGATTGGGTAGTTTGGGGGGGGGGTTTGTGCTAAAAAATTGGGTTTTTTGCGATTTTCATATGTAATTTTAAAAAAATTTTATCTTTCACCATTAGAATTAGCTTAAAAATCTACACAATTTAGTTGCTTGAAGTTTTTCTCTATCCCCAACGGTTACCGAGATATTAAAAAATCTAAACACAGTATGTTGTATTTTGAGGCTCCAATGTTAATCTTATGGAGGATAAAGAAAAATTAATATTTCACTTATCAATCAATATTTTTGGGTTAAACTTGGTATTTACTTTCATGTGGTTGAGATCTATCCTTTTATGCTTAAAAATCATAGTTTATGTGTTTATCATGGCAGCTAGCCTGCATACTCTTTTCCCATGTTAATCACATAGATAATAGGCAAACTCCTTTATTTATGGACAGGTATTTATGAAACTTAGTATTAATGGTCAAAATAAAAATTTTTTATGCTAGAAATGCCTCCTTTCAATGTTCCTCACATCAACAAACCTCCATACTCTTTCTATGTTAATCTTATGGAGAATAGGCAAATGACTTGAGGCCGACACGCTACCACTCGGCTACGGCGTTAGTCAATTGAGCGATGCCGTTTAACGTATTTTATTATTAGCCTGTGATCAACTGATTTTGTTATAAACAGAATGAGGATTGAAAAGCAAAAGAGAAATTTAATTTACATCAATTAATTAGTTTGTTACAGTGGCTTCAAGCAATACAACGAATACGTTTTCTATCAAAACACGGAAGATTTTGGAAATACTTTTTTCTGCTTTTATTTCACACAGTTATGTTATCCTTAAGTTTTTACAAATTGTTTAGTAACCTGATAATTTTGCATTTATTACATTCATAAAATAAATATTAATGATTAACCTCTATATTGTTCCCCGCCGTCTTCAATCAAGAACTGTCAAACGGTTATAAACAGCTGTTTTGGTTTGTATTGTTTACATTTTATTCTCCATAGCGTAATGTTAAATTTTTAGATTTTAAACTTAATATTACAAGAAAATACGAATTTTCCTGGACATTAGACCTATCTAGAACTTATTTTCTACTTGGGAATTAGTTATTTCCAAAATCTACTTTTCTGAGGTTAAGTGCTGTTTTCGAGATCCGTGTGGAAATATATATATATATACAAACCTTGCACGTATTATAGTATTGGATTAATATTATATTATTGATTTGGAAATTCGTTGAGTACGCAGTTCTGCTGCGACCGGGTATTTCTTTTTACCATTGAATTCGGCTAAAAAAATAAACAATTTAGTATTTTGAATCATGACTCTAGGTCTATATATAAGTACAATTTTGAATTGCCCCCCCAAAACGTGTCAGGGGTTTGAGTTATGAACTTCTATCATGGTCCTGGGCATAACTGTCATGTGAATAGCTCATTTTTCCATAGGAAATTCACTAGTAAGAACTAAATATAAATATCAACAATGTGTAAAATTGTTACACTTGGTAAATTCAATTTATATGCTGTAGAGAAATTTCTTTAAACTTCCAAATGGGAGGATCTTTTATGCTCACAACATTTACCAGCATATTTTGATTCAAAACGCTAATCTTTAAAAAAAAAGGATCAAAGAAAAACAGGTTAGTAAAAATGCCTTTATACAAAATAATGTACAAACATCAATCAGTTTAACAACCTGATCAGTCCATCATATCAAAATCGTCTCTCTGAAACAAAATTTTAGTTTAGAAACAATATAAAAAATCAGGTTTCACAATTTTTAAACCACAAAAAACAATTCTTATGAGGCTGGTTACGGATATTGAGTTGAAAAATAGTCTGGGATTAATTTTTTTGATTGTACAATAAAGCATGGATTAATGAGATACGTTAACCCATTCCTGTCTGGCTGAACGGTCGACGCCTGAGGCCACCCGGGCTGAACGAAAATCGAGTTTCGTTCACTACGACCGCGCGTCACTATTAGCGTGAAAGAACTAACAGTAACTTCATGAATTATATGTTTTGATTTCTTGGCTCTGTTCCTTATACTCTTTAACTGCGTATACAATCACTTTTAGCAAGAAAAAAAATTATTACTGTACTTTTTCACCAGTTCCAAGCTGTAGACTTAGAAACAAGTAGGTATTTTTGTTTCATCAAATTTTACTTTATTTTCAAAAGATTCCTTTATTTTACTTGGTAGATCTACTTCTAGTTACCTGCAGTAATAAATAGTTAATGATAAATCTTTAAATAATAATCATTATAACTGTATTATCATCAATAAATACAATCGCTAAACGAATTGTGCGAACGAGAAAATAATTTACTGTCAATATGGAACATTTGACACCAAATAAGATGATAAAAGAGGACGCCAACACCATCTATCGGATGAGAAATGAACTAGAACCCCTAACGGCGGAAAAAAGAACTACGTCAAAATATAAGCAGGCAACGTACATTGCTTGCTCGGAGCACGTCATTAGACATCTGTCTAGTGAAATACGCTGACGTACAATGTACGTCATTAGACGGGAATGGGTTAATACGATTAAGCAAGCAATTATTGTATATCTTTTTCATAAGGATGGGAGATAAGCCCAACACTGATCATGAAGTAGCATTTATGTGTATGATGTAAAAGTTAGAATGTAAGTAAGATTGGTGGTAGAGCAGGTGACTGACTTGTAATCAAGGAAATAAGATAATTTTTTTTATAATTCTTAAAACTTACCATCTCATTGTATTCCATGACGTGTTTCTTGATAGCTGAAGTATCAACCCAAGTTACAAAATCTTCTAGGTTCCTATAAGACAATTTAAATTAATAGTAAAATTGTTCCTCTTATAAGAGTGAACACATCTTTAAATATTTCTAATCAGTCCTCTTTTTTCATGCTAAGGATAATAATATGATAAACTGTGATCACCATTTTAATCTATATAGGCCAAAAAAATTTTCTATTTTCAATTACTCCAGTAACTATAGAAATAGTTACTGGATTACACCATTTTACACCACATGTTATACCATTTTTAGTTGGTGTTAGATACTGATATGAATTTTGTAGTGTCAAAGAAGGAATTACTCACCGAGTAACAAGAAAAGCTGGATCCTTGATGATTTCTGTCCCCACCCGAACATGTCCCTGTTGAATGAGTTTAGTGGCCATCTTGACAGTTTGACTCATATGCAATCGCACCATCACGACCGGTAGACGGCGGCGGCAGAATGAGGATGCAGTTACACTGTCACATGATTCCAGGTCCCATTTGGTGTTGATGAGACCCAGTATATAGCTGGGGTAGAGGAATAGCAGAATTAAAATCTGTTTGTTTTTTAAGTAGGTGGGGATTTAAAATATCACTATTTCAGTCTGCCCTCTACAAGTAGTGTGATGTGAAGTTTGGGCTTAGTTTGTGTTTGTGCTTTGTTGTAGCATTATGGGGATTGTTTTAAAAGTAAGGTCCATTTTGCTGTAGACACAAACATTTTGCTGCACACAGTTTGTGTGCATACCACAATGAGCAAGTGTGTTGTGTAACAGAATGCCTCAGAAACAATTTGAGCACTGATGCCAACCTGTATGATACTGAGCTGTGCATTCAATGTTAAAGATTATCAACTCGCTGCGGCATACTCAAATCTATGTCCTTTGGTCTGTACATAAAGGGATCAGTTTCCTTGATTTTAGGTGTTTAGGAATTTTGAAAAGCTGATCTCGACACATCAGGAAATTTATTTCAGAGACCAGTTAGTTATTGTGAAACACCTGTTTTCATAAAAATCCTCACTAGTTTGAAACTATTAATAAGGGGGAATAATAATAATGGAATGTCTACATTCAGAGGATCAGAAACAAATATAAACTATATCATGTTCCTAAATCCTAATTCCTAACAAGTATTGATTCTTCTGGATGTAATAGGCATAAATACGTAAGAAAGGCTGATTGTTCTATGTGAGCCAAATAAACCTGAAAGTAAGTTATTTGAGTCCCTTTCATAGGATCCAATTTCATTTGATCTAAAACCTTAAAATAGAGAAATAAACTCTGTTTCATAGAATCCGATAATTTCATTTGATCCAAAAGTATAGTCAGGTTAGTATGTAATACAGGGTAGTAGTAGTAGTAGTATGTACACTCTGTTCCAAAACATCACTGACTGTGATGTTTTGGAACAGAGTGTACTTTTGGATCGAATGAAATTAAAAATACAAAACCCTAAAAGAGAGAAATAAATAAACACTGTTTCATAGGATCCAATCAATTTTATTTATTCCAAAAGTGCTGATTTGCTTAGGAGAAATTGAAGGAGTTAAATATACTGGGGTTGCTTCTTCAATTTGAAGGTGTTCAGAATTGTTTGTCACAATTCACTACTGAATTTACTGGTGAATTCAGAAGTAAATGGTGTTAATAAGTATATAATTAGTATAGTACTGTAATATAAACAAGTATATAATAAAGAACGACACAAAACAATCACAGGCCTACGTTGGTACAGATTTCTCTCGTAACAACTTCGGATAAGTGTTCTATTTTGGAAAACCACAGTCAAGTATTGCAAAATAATAATTTAAAACAATAATGTACACAAAACATAACGTCATTGTCTTTCTAATGATACATAACATTTTATTATTTGTAATATATCCTGAGCAAATATGTTTATTTCACGTTCTTCTGTACCACAAAAATATTTGTTATTTGAAGTCGGACTTTATAAAGTTTATACGAACCCGTGTTTGGAAGCAAGATAATAATGACAAAGTAATAACGTTAAATTGTAAAAATAAATGAAAAACAACTCAGTTCAACCATATTGTATTTTTTTAAATTAGATATTAATTTTTTGTCACTAATTAGATTTGCTTACCAGTAGGTCTACTTGATTTATAGATCAATACTAAATGTAGACCTTGTAACTTTGAAACGTATAAAAGAAAATTAACTTAAGAGTTTGCTCGTTATTGTATCTTTTATTTTCCTACGTAATCATAGAAAACACATGTAGTCCTTCGCATATGCTATTTATGAAATAACGTATATTATAGTTTTGAACAATTTTCAGTCTGGAACTGAGACTAAAACTATTCCACAATTTTGATTGACCAGGATCGTAGGTCGAAAATCCAAAGCAGGTGAAATGTTTTCCAAGCGAAAACTCAAAGGGATTCCTTTTGTGTGACAAAGGACTATCACCACATTACGTTTTCGTTTAGACACACCAGTCTAAACGAAAACTTAGACAAAAATGCACACGTTTATAAAATCAATACACAGTGTCATCAATATCTCACAGGAAGTTCTTTTCAAGTGTCGTCGCTTGGACCTTTCCACTAGAGTCAATGAAGAGTTTTTTCCTACATTTAGTTAATTACAACATATTTTAGTTATCGATTCACCTTTATCAATACAGTCAATTGTGTTAAGCTTGTGTTTGACTATCACCACGTTACGTTTCGTTTAGACAAACTGGGTTTTTAAAGACTACTGTCTTACGTTCAGTAAGTAAAACGACAATTCAGCACTAAAAACAAAAGTCTTGACAAAAAAATCAAGGTGGCAATGAACTGTCATGACACTGGGCTGTGAACAAGTAAACACAACCCAAAAAATAGTTCAGTATTTAAGAGGAAAGAACTTCTACTAAATTTAATAGAGGAGTTTGACTATTTTTGTGGAAAAAATCTTTGTCATAAGACATAGTTGAATGCGAAAAATACCGACACGCTTCCAGCAGAGCTAAAATTAATATGTGGCTTTCGGATCACCAACATTATTATGCGATCACTGATCACATAACTAGAGATAGGCCATTACTAAAAATCTCATAGGATAATCTCTTTAGGTTCTCTCTAGGTTATGTCGACGTTTTTAGTTTTTTTTTAATCTGGCCCTTAAAACTAGTACAGTGGTTCAACTGAGTAGTAATCTCCAAAAACTGTGAGAGTGGTTGAGTAGCGGATGCTAGTGCATTCATTAGCCGTGGGAAATACATTTTGATCAAATCTCTTCTGGGAAGCGCCCAGGTATTTCGAGGACCGGGAAAACCGAGGCTGGTTATGAGGGGTTCTACTATAGTGTGATCTGGTAAAATCATTAAACTGCTAAATACTGGTATAGCATAAACTCACAGTTTTTCTAACAATGCAGCACTTGAATCTGTTCGGAAAGGTTCACTGGGCTCTATTTCTTTTATTTTTCTTGCAACTGTTCTGATCTCTCGAGACAGTTTATTATACCTAAAACAGAAAAATTGATGAAAGCTGATGATGTTCTTTAAAGTAGTATAGGCTAAATTTGTTTATCACCCTATATTTGACTCTGTAATAATAATCAATTATTATTCAAGTAGGGCATAGTCTTTGAAAAATATATATCTATAAACATCTAAACATAAAATGATCATATGAATCTTCCTGCCCTAAACAATTCTTTACCTGTCCTAAAAAACGGAATATTAAACTCCCATTAAACTCAACAGGCACAAGTTTGTTTTCAATTAAGAAACAAAACTGCACTATATATTGTTTGTACTGCAAAGTTTTTTAAGGAGTAGGTTCCCTGATGCACACAAGGCATTAGAAGAATTTTATCTTCAATATGTAAACACACCAATGAGATTTATATATAATTGTTTTAGTTATGCTTTAATGTTCACATTAAATAAAATATTAGACTCTGAAAAATCAGATTTTTTTTAAAATTTAACGACATTGGCTATTGCACGCTCATCTCACTTCGATCGCAATGGGCCTAATTCACGAAAGTAAGTTACTAGTAGTCAAATATTTCTATTGTACCTTATGTACAAGACATAAGAAAACTCTAAAATATAGCAACCAGGTAAGCCTTAACTTAAATGGTATTTTCTAAACTCGTTGTTCTTCAAGTATTTAGGGATTTAATTTGTTACCGTATTAGCATTTTGGTAAATATTTCCAACACAGTATCCTACCAATGCATATAAAATCGATCTTAGAATTATTTTTTGCACTTTCTAACAACCTTTCAACAAAGTTTCTGTCTGCGGAAGAACCCAATTTTGACGTTTCGTACGATTTTAGATTAGATCATTGAAATTACAACCATACAATGTAGGTATTTTGAGCCAAGTATGAATGAGGATTGAGTGTAGGATGATTGTGGCGCGATCTTGTAGTCTTGTTACTGACTAAGGCTGACATGTTCAGAATTATGACACTCTCAAACCATACCTTCTAGCTAGGGGATCGGCTGGAATTAGGGTTCTGGATGGGGACAAAAATGAATCAAATACACTTATTTCACTCTCTAATAACATAATTAAGAATAAAAACACCGCGGAACACAGTTTTTCCAATGGTTTTTTAACGTTTTTTTGTACCGAAATACGACACTCTGTAATAAAGTTTTATTACATTGACATTGAAGTTAACATTAACGTTAACGCAGACGCCAGTTAACATTGACGTCTGCAGGAATATGGCTTCTGAGCTGCGAGAAACGGGAAATATTTGTGAATCAGGGATATTTTATAGGGAATCAGGGATTTTGTGTCCACGATTCTGGGTTTTAGGCAGGGAGAAACAAAATATTTTAAGAGAATCCGGGTCATAAAAGACTTATTTTAGCAGAGGTTTTTACAACTTTGGTAACAGCTGACTAGCTGAGGAATAATAATGAAACATTATTCCACAGAGCACCAATCCTCATACCCTAATGTCACATCACTATGCCGATGCATTTATGGGATTCATATTATTATTATATTATGAATACATACAATAATGATTACTATTATTATTTCCAATTATTAAATTATCATTATTATTATGAATAATATAATATTTTGTCATGATTTTATTGTAGTTCTTACAAATATATCACACGATGACATAGGGAATATTGCCGACATACAGCGCTCTGCGAAGTTAAGTTAGGTTTTTTTATACTTTTATGTTGTTATGTACACTATCATAAAACGTAACTTTACAGAGTGCTGTATGTCATTGAATAATACACGTTGTGTTTTATCGTAATATACAAGATATTGCCGACAGACAGCGCTCTGCAGAGTTGTTAGGTTTTTTAAATTTTTATGTCTTTACCTAAATATATTTTATGCTGTCAAAAAAATCTAACTCTGCAGGGCACTGTACGTCGGCGACTAATACACGTGACGTTTTATCGTAATACACGAGATATTGCCGACATACAGTGCTCTGGCGGAGTTAAGTTAGGTTCTTTATTCTTATCTCGTTAATAGTTTATACCCTCAATAATGAACCCATCTCCACAGAACACTGTATGTCGGCAATATCCCTTTATTACGATCTAACGTGTATTGGTCGCATACATACAACTTTTACAATTACCATAGTTATATTTTTTAACAATATGGCAGAATCCCTATTTATACCTATTTTAAATGTCAGTCTAACACATAAAAACTAGGCATTTTACGACATATAAACACGTTAATTACAGAAAAGAATAATTTTTATATTTCAGAAATTGAACCAATTATAAAATAAACATTCTTCAACTATTTGTGTAAAAAACAATAACGTCACTGGTTAGAAGTTATTTCTGTACTTGTCGTACCTCTTTGTATATTTCTAGTTACCTTGGGCTGAAGGACTAACAGATTTGTAAATAGCTGATTAACAATGAAATGAACTAATATTAAAGATAGTTGAATTCAGTTGATGATTTGTTGCGCCATTTTCTTTGTTTGAGAACATTCCCTACTAATTAATTTTTAATTCAGTTTTATAAAATTAAGTTAAATTAATTTAAAGTGAATAACAAATCTTTGACACAAAGCCTAAGATCTTCAATCAAACAAGCTTTTCTAGTTCAAAATTGTAAATCACAGGAATCTAACATTTATCCTAAAATTAACATTTTATATCCTAAATTCCCTAAAATATCCCTGATTCACAAATATTTCCCGTTTCTCGCAGCTCAGAGCCTCGACTGTTGTAAACAACAAGGTTGACTGAATGTTTAAAGGGTGCCTTATTTTGGCACCCAAAAAACATTAGAAAACGTCAGAAAAACTGTGTTCCGCGGTGTTAAAATTCTTAATTATGTCATTAGAGAGTGAAATAAGTGTATTTGAGTGATTTTCCCCCGCCCAGAACTCCGATTCCTGCCGAATCCCTGGCTTGACGTTTTGGTTTTAGATTGTTATATTTCAGCCTAAAAAAAATTGGGTTCTTCCGCCGACAGAAACTTTATTGAAAGGTTGTTAGAAAGGGCAAAAAGTAGGTCTAAGACCGATTTTATATAGATTGGTAGGATACTGTGTTCAAAATATTTACCAGCATTTTGGTAAAGTTACTGCTAATACTGCTTAATACTAAAATACCCATGACTCTTAGATTATTTATTGTTGAACCATTGTTTTACATGGTAATTACATCAGTAATTTGGTCTCTGCAAAACCAAATTCATTATTCTTTTAGAAAAATAATAAATTTATACTTACTTTGTGTAATCTTCTCTTTTTTGTATACAGTATTTTCTCATAACCTTAACCTCATGCAAATTGTTGTCTACTTCCCACGATATAAAGTCCACCTTTTTCAAAAGCTTCTTTTCATGAAACTTTAATTTTCGAACCATTTTAAAACTCTAATTAAAATAATCAAACTTTAATTTTAAAGACTCGCCACAATATTACTAAATGATACAAATTTAAGTAACAAATCCCAGTTTATGACAACGACAACACTGACAATTTTTGTGGGTGGACTGACTGACTGGACTGGACTGTGGAGATCCCTTACGAATGTTTACAAAATGTTTTTTATTCTGTTTGACAACGGCAAGCTCACCTTAAGCTATGCAATTTTAAAGTAGACTATTTTTATATGGAATTCCCATCTAAATTTTGTAGCCATCCCGGGGATCTAACCCGTCATCTCTGGAACCGAACTCCAAGACGCTAACCGTTAGGCTAAGGCTAGCAGATGTCCCTTACAACATGTTTATACCACATTTTGACATTTCGGGTAGAAGAAGAAAATTATTTTTTACAGATAAACTGCTGGATTTAAATTCTAGTGATCTAATTATTATATAGAAATAATAGAATGGTAAATTTTAGGTTTTCTCCCAATACCTGCTTCTATTACGTTAATCCGTTTATATATGGATTATCTTTACTATCCACATGGTTAATGATTACTATCCATCTTAGGTTAATCCTTCTTTCCCAAGACTACTTAACATGTGTTACTTTGTCATGTTGTAGTACTCGTATTTTGTCATTTAGTTTTTTAACAATCATTTTTATTTACAATCTATTCAAGTTAGTAGTTTATAAGAAGTATTCTGAATGCCCCCTGGTAAATAAATAATGAAATTCTACGTAGAGATACAAATATTTTATCAGTGAAACAAGAGATTACTAAATTTAGCAACCGCTACCAAAATAAGTTAGAAGCGCTAAGCCTGTTGGACAACAGCAACGCTGTATCAGAGAGGAACAATTATAACGGATTTACTATCCGTTCATCTATGGCTGTATATACAGGTTGTTCATTAATGTCGCGACAAACTTCGAGGGGTGATAGTATTCATCAAAATAAACAAAAACATTTGCTATAAACATATGTCGAAAAATCATTCGTTTAGCCGCTAGCCGCCATTTTGTATTTCATACAAAATACTTTATATATAAAGAACTATTTAAGATACAGAAACAAAACTTTGCACATTCATTTATTGACCATGGAGAAAACTATTCTCAAAGTATCATTAAGTTTGCTTTAATATTTTCAAAATGGCGGTGGTTAAAAATCTTTTAATTTAAATAACAACAAAACCATTAACTTTATAACATTTGTACAGGATATAAAAACGATTCCAAATTTAATTTCAAATCGAACTGTACGTTGGTGAACGAAATCCGTGCACGGATAAGCAAGAAAATGAATTTTTAAAGTTAGATTACAGGGCCCACACGCCACCGCGGCGCGGCCGTGCCAAAAAATTAATTGTTGTGCCAGCCGCTTTTTCGCCACGCAAACGCGCCGCGGTGGCGCATGGGCTCTGTAAGCTAACTTTAAAAGTGCATTTTCTCACCTATCCGTGCACGGATTTCGTTCATGAAAGTACCGTTCGATTTTAAATTAAAATTGGAATCTTTTTTATTCCTTGTCAAAATTTCTTTAAGTCAATGGCTTTATTGTTATTTAAATTAAATTATTTTTAACCGCCGCCATTTTGAAAATATAAAAGTAAACTTAATTATACTTTGAAATATTTTTCTTTTTGGCCAATAAATATGTGTTTAAAGTTTGGTTTCTGTATCTTAAATAGTTCTTAATATATAAAGTATTTTGTATAAAATAAAAAATGGCGGCTAGCGGTTAAACGATGGATTTTTCGACATATGTTTATAGCAAATTTTTTTGTTTATTTTGATGAATACTATCACCCCTCGAAGTTTGTCGCGACATTAATGAACAACCTGTATATACAGCCATAGATGAACGGATAGTAAATCCGTTATAATTTGTTCCTCTCTGATACAGCGTTGCTGTTGTCCAACAGGCTTAGCGCTTCTAACTTATTTTGGTAGCGGTTGCTAAATTTAGTAATCTCTTGTTTCACTGATAAAATATTTATATCTCTACGTAGAATTTCATTATTTATTTACCAGGGGGCATTCAGAATACTTCTTATAAATTTGGATTGAAAGCGCTGGATGATTTCAATGTTGGAATTACTTGTGGTGCCCTAAAGCTGAACACCATAAGTCCACAATGGTTTTAATAAAATCTTATATAGTAGTAATTTGTTGGTGGATAGTTTTGATTTTCGATTGAGAAGCCAAGACAGGTTTTTTAAATTTCAAATTTAGAGCCATTATTTTATTCCACACATGAGAGCGCCATGTTAATCTGCGATCGAGATGCATGCCGAGATATATTAGACTTCTTCGACCTGTGTGAGTAACAGCAGATTGTTCAAAGAGACTGGATGGCAAGTTTAATGTCTAGTTGTAAATGTAACATGAGCAGACTTGTTTTCTTTTACTTATTAAAAACTGTAAGTGAACGTAGCCCATACCCTAAAATCAAGAATTGGGTGGTGGTTTTACGGTGTACTCTTCTCTGTTAGCGAATTTCCCATAGGGAAGAAGCTTTACCGTAGGTCTCATGGTAAGACTTAAGCCCGGGACCATGTTATTTTTAGGTGCCCAGAGTCCAAAAACAATCGTCGTTAATATATATATATATATATATATATATATATAGTCTGTGTGTGTGTGTGTGTCTGTGAACACGATAACTCTCGTAAATAAACGGTACCAGTGGACTGACACATACTTTCTCCCTTAAGTAAATTTAAAAAAGACAATCTGTAATAAAACTATCATGTTCTACAAAGTAATTTTAAATATTATTTAATAATTTATTGTTCAAATTGTATGGGGGAACCCCCCCCCCCCGGTAATACCAAGCTTTTTTGAGCAGGTTTTGTTCGGTGATTTGACCTTACACTTCATACCAAGTTTCATGGAAAACTGGTGGAAAGTAAGGAAGAAATTGATTTTTTTATATTTTCCATAAGAATAACATTGGGCGCTTTCAGACAACGTACTGCGTTTATCTTGGACACTAAATTTAACTTTTCTCTGGAACCGTTAGTCGTAGACAAATAATTCAAACTACTAATTTGTTTAGTTTTTTAAGCTGGTTTCAATGGTACCAGTCAAGTTATACTTTACTTTTATTGTATTCGCTAAAAATTTAAAAAATTGATTTTTTTGACATTTAAAAGCCCATAACTTGTGAACCGTAATTTTTACAGACATTCGGGTGGTGTCAAATTATTTAGTCCTCTGTGCACTATAAACTATCAAATTTTAATCAAAATCGTTAGAGCCGTTTTTGAGAAAATTGGATTTTTCACGTTTTTTAAGGGTTTTTAGGGGTAAACTACCCTTAAAAATCAAAAATTCAAAAAAATGAAAAAAACGCCTGGAGATACGGTGACTATATATATATATATATATATATATATATATATATATATATACATGCCAAATTTCATCTAAATCGGACAAACGGGGTAGGCTGTGGCACTGTACACATCCAGACACACACACACACACACACACACACACACACACACACACACACACACACACACACACACACGGACAGACATCACGCCAAAACCCACTTTTTTGGATTCAGGGGACCCCAAAACGGATATATCCACCCTCAACTCAAATTCGAAAATTTTGACGAAAACAATACTTTCTCCATATACTATGTATAAGGGGAGAAAGTAAAAGACAATCTGTAATAAAACTATCATGTTCTACAAAGTTAATCTAAATTTAATAATTTATTGTTTCAAAAATAATCATCCAATTTCTAAAAATAAAACACGAGAGACAAAGTTAAATTATTTGTTCAAATTGTATGGGGGGACAACCCCCCCCCGTAACACTAAGCTTTTTTGAGCTGGTTTTGTTCGGTGATTTGACATTACGCTTCATACCAAGTTTCATGGAAAATGGTTGGAAAGTAAGGAAGAAATTGATTTTTTAATATTCTCCATAAGAATAACATTGGGCGCTTTCAGACAATGTACTGCGTTTATCGTAGACAGTAAATTTAACTTTTCTCTGGAACCGTTTGTCGTAGACAAATAATTCAAACTACTTATTTGTTTAGTTTTTTAAGCTGGTTTCAATGGTACCAGTCAAGTTATACTTTACTTTTATTGTTTTCGCTGAAAATATAAAAACTTGATTTTTTTGACATTTAAAAGCCCATAACTTTTGAACCCTCATTTTTACAGATATGCGGGTGGTGTCAAATTATTTAGTACTCTGTACACTATAAACTGTCAAATTTTAATCAAAATCGTTAGAGCCGTTTTTGAGAAAATTGGATTTTTCACGTTTTTTAAGGGTTTTTAGGGGTGAACTACCCTTAAAAATCAAAAATTCAAAAAAATGAAAAAAACGCCTGGAGATACGGTGACTATATATACACATGCCAAATTTCATCTAAATCGGACCAACGGGGTAGGCTGTGGCACTGTACACATCCAGACACACACACACACACACACACACACACACACACGGACGGACAGACATCACGTCAAAACCCACTTTTTTGGATTCAGGGGACCCCAAAACGGATATATCCACCCTTAACTCAAATTCGAAAATTTTGACGAAAACAATACTTTCTCCATATACTATGTTTAAGGGGAGAAAGTAAAATGGTCCACTCGATACCAAATTTGGTAGAGACGTGTATTCTTACATTTGCTCGGACTAATGCGTAAACCAGACATATCGGTCAATCGGAATAAGAAGTTTGGGGGAGTTTTGTACCCCAAAAAAGCGATTTCCCATATAATTAAAAAAAATAAATTACATCTTTCACCATTAGAATCGGCTCAAAAAACTACACAATTTAGTTCCTTCAAGTTTTTCTTTATCTCCAACGGTTACCGAGATATTAAAAAATCCAAACACCGTACATTGTATTTAGAGGCTCCAATGCTAATTTTATGGAGGATAAGGAAACATTAATATTTCCCTTACAATCTGTATTTTTGAATGAAACTTGATACTTAGCTTAACAGCAAAAGAAATAAATTTGTTTTAATTTTGCTAATTAACTTGTAAAATACATGTCTTATTCTATCCGAGCAAAGCTATATCGGTCATCATCAGGTACTGGTCTCGTAATGCAGTTAAAAACTGTTTACAGTATTTGTACTGCATTTAAATATATTGTTATTTTCAACTAAATCACCACTGATGTCTCCACATTTATCCATATCTCGTGAGATAATGCTAATCTTCTTCTGTAATAAAATTCAAAGCCCTCACTCACTCACTCATCACTAATTCTCCCACTTCCCGATTACCTAGGAGGCTGAAATTTGGTATACTGGTTCTTTAGGCCTAAAATAGGAAAGTCTAATAGATTTTGTGACGATTTTCACATAGATCTCTACCCTATACGCCTTCAAAGTTCCCATGTTAATCTTATGGAGAAATAATTTTGTTTTGGATTCCAACATATGTATCTTACCTTTTAAGATATAAACAGCAACTGTTTTTATTTGAACCAATGAGCAAACCAAAGAAGCAAGTATAAAATAGTAAGTACTCAATGGTATCTAATTACCGTATAAATATAATATTTCTCAGAGGGAAGTTTTGTGACTATGTTTTATGATTTAAAATCAAATGTTTATTATTATCGGTACGAAGTTCGCCGGGTCAGCTAGTACTGTATAATGATACTTTACTGGAAACAAAATCTGGAACAAAATCTGCAATAGTGTTTAATCTTTAAAGACCAAAACATTCGTTCAGAAAACTATCGATATCAGAAATCAACTAACCACATCGAAAGATTAACCGGCAATAGCATCGCATTATATCGATGACGTCATGACCTACTCTTCTGGGTATGATATTTCGCTCAATTTTAGTATTTGTTTATGTCTATGTCAAAATCAGAGATCAGACGCTATGAAAAAGGTACCACGGTAATTGAGTTAATTAACTGAACAAATTGACTGAATTATGTATAGCGGAGCAGTTAGTTATGAACGCGAATAAGAAATACGTGTACACGTTGCCTGTGCTATAAATACGCTGTCATTATGTGATGACAGTGTTATTCTATAATGAATCATTGTGAATATTTGTAGATTCAGCTTTAGAAGTAAACATTCAACAATACTGTAAAATAATAAGTGGCATATAGTTAATTCCAACTAACATTTTGTATGCATTCATTGAAGAGGATCATGTATGAAATTTAATGGAAATGGATGAATTGGGACTTCCTACAAGTTTTGGTCGAGGTGTCCAAAGTAAACGGCCAGTCAAAAACAGTCGTAGATCCAATAAGAAGCCTCAAATATTAAATCACCTCGTTGATAACGACGTTGAAGCAGTTTTCAATAAACATTTTTCCTTCTACAATGAAAAACAAGAAAACGGAAATATGTTTAAGCTCCCAGAACCATCATTGCTGTTTCAAGAACAAAAATGGAATGTAAGTTTCAGGCTTTGAAAACGTATTTACACTGAACACTAATTTTACTGATGCATGAAAACACTTTCAAAATATAGATTAGGCCTATAAATCTGCCGTAATGTTAGTTTTATGAAATTTCCCATAGGAAATTAAGAAGCTACCATTGGTGGCTTGGTGAGACTTCAGTTGGAGACTATGATAATTTTTTGTTTTTGGTCCCTAGAGACCAGAAACCATACTCGTAAAAAATTGTATTAATGTGTGTTATTTATTATTTTCTATTTATAAAAATATATACAATTTATATTTTATTATTATTATTTTTTGACGCTGTTAACCCTCCAACGGTTCACTATTTGACCCCTTGAGGTTCACCTCATTTTGGCGCTTTTGCAGGCTTTTACTAAAAATTCCACATAAAATAGTAAAAATATAGTAACTATAACATATTATACACCATTTTAATCTACATTAAATTATCTATAAGATAAAAGTAACATGTTTTATTTTTATCTTGGTTTTGATGGGTGTATCCAATTAAAATTGATAAAAAATTTTTTTTCAAAAGATTTTTCAAAGTTTGCTCCCCCACAAAACACAGAAAATAAATACCAGTCAAAAATTGAAGATAGCCAAGTTTTTAAAAATTTAATAAGTAAAATAAAAATATATAGTTTTATACACATAAGTCACTGCTATCAATTTTAAAATGGTGAAATTAACATCAGAACACCAAACAAACGCGACGAGAACGTGTAACGCCACCATTGTAAACAAAGCGACATAACCGCGCAACTGAAGACCGATGTTTTAACTAACATAGAATTCTGACGCATAGAGTAAGCAAAACGAAACATACCTCAGCGGAAAGCGTATGATCTGTAGAAAACAACGATACTATATTCAATGTACTTTTAACCGAAAATGTATTCACACCATTGCTTTTTGTAAAAGCTTACCTACCGTCGATTGATCGACGGTGAACCTTCGACGACCGGCGGTGGCGTCGATGAATCGACGGTAAAACCATTGGAGGGTTAATCCAAGCATGTCTGGTATCAAGCAAAGGTGGAGGTAATACGGTGTGTGTGTGAGTGTATATAAAAATGATTACAAATTTTTCAGAGATGTGTAATTACAATTTTATGAGGATGAGATCGAAAACCAAGTAAATCACTCAATCTTCTAACTTAGGGGCTTTTGTATCATAATATGGGGGTTTTACACGTAATTTTACTAAAAATTTAAATTTTTACTAGTATTGTTTCCACATGAGTGGTGTTGTTTCCCCGCACTCTTTATCTGAAACACCACTCCATGTTTGGCCTACTTATATTAGAATCAGCCCAAAAAATAAACAATTTAATATTTAGAATCCTTGCTCTGTCGTTATTGAAATATATTTAAAGTGGTAAACACAATACAATGTCTTTTAGAGCTCTAAGTTTAACTTCTCTTATCTTATCTCTAATCTTATGGCGCAAAAGGTTAAAACTGATATCTCACTTAGGCTATTATTTGAAATATAATGGCACAATGGTGTTGATGGAACACGTAGCTCTGAATTTATGCACTTATTTTATAACCTACAATATACACCTTGACTTGTTTAACTTGTTATTGTTTGTTCTTTTATATTTATTTATTATTATTATTATTTATATAATATCTATTATTGTTATACCATTTATATGTTTGCGTTCTGCCCTAACTTATTATAACAGTATATATGCCCATTCATAAGCTCATTGTAAAATATATTATATTAAGTACTTATGTCTTCTGAAAATCTATAGCTGCAACAAAATGATTGTTATTAATTGTAAATGGTTGATAGCATTAAAAATTAAATAAATATAAAAATGGTCAATTTCCATAGCTGATTTCTCGGACTATAAATTAATAGATACAATATTGTCAAAACCAGTGTCGTGCATTGCAAAAAATATTAATTTATGAATACTTAAGTACTTGATCAGGGACCCACGGTGTCGGACAGATAGTGTTTTAATAAAAGTTAGCTATATAATAAACTACCTATAAACCAGTATTGTATTTGGAATTATTAGATAGGCTAATTATCAATGAATTAGATAAATTAATAATGGGTTAATTATCCCTGCAACATGTGTCCACAAATGATATTAAGTTTTATTGGTGTTACTAAGTCGCTAGCATTCACTTATACTGAGTAACATGTTATTTATCTCCATTTCTGATTCCAGGTTGACCAGTTTCAACAGTTGAAATTATTATTAAATAATACCAAGAGCAGATTGAATGATTTGAATTTAAAAGAATGGCATTTCCATACAACAAACACCAATATTGCTGGTGATGTTATGAAAAAATTGAAACATGCTTTAGGGCCTGAATTTCTGACTCAGGTAAATTTAATTATCAATTATATTATAAAATATCTTAAATAAAAATACCCCCGTCACAGCAGACCTGCGATCTCAGAGAAATTCCAAATCAATAATATAATAATAATGATATGTGACAAGTTTTATAAAAATCTGTCCATAAACATGAGAATTATTCCTATTCTCCTTAAGATTAACAAGTGCGGGTTTTCTGCTGTGAGGAACACTGAAAGTAGGCATTTCTACCCTAAACAATTTTTATTTTTAACATTTATACCAATAATCAATAAATAAAGGAGTTTGCCTATATGATTAACATGGGAAAAGAGTATGCAGGTTTACTGCCATGGGAAATTCGCTAAAAACCAAGGTGATAGGGAAGCCTGTCACACAGGATATTGTAATTAAGTTCTTACAAATGTTTTTATAGGTGTAGCTTGTTTTTAATGTACCCAAGATCAATCTCTGAACTAGTAAAAATCAGAGGGTCAATTAATCAGTAAATAAATGGTATCAGTGATCTGACACATACTTTCTTCCTTCAGTAAATTTAAAAAAGACAACCTGTAATAAAACTATCATGTTCTTCAAAGTTTATCTAAATATCATTTAACAATTTATTGATTCAAAAATAATCATCTCATTTCTGAAAATAAAAACAAGAGAGACAAAGTTAAATTAATTGTTCAATTTGTATGGGGGGGCCCCAGTAATACCAAGCTTTTTTGAGTAGGTTTTGTTGGGTGATTTGACCTTCCGCTTCATACCAAGTTTCATGGAAAACGGTTGTATAATAAGGAAGAAATTGATTTTTTAATATTCTCCATAAGAACAACATTGAGCGTTTTCAGATAACATACTGTGTTCATCATGGACAGTAGATTTAACTTTTCTCTGAAACCGTTAGTTGTAGACAAATGATTCAAAATACTAATTTGTTTAGTTTTTTAAGCTGGTTTCAATGGTGCCAGTCAAATTATACTTTACATTTATTGTTTCGCTGAAAATTTAAAAATTTGATTTTTTTGACATTTAAAAGCCCATAACTTTTGAACCGTCATTTTTACAGACATGCAGGTGGTGTCAAATTATTTAGTACTCTGGGCGTTATAAACTATAAAATTTTAATCAAAATTGTTAGAGCGGTTTTTGACACATTTGGATTTTTCATGTTTTTTTAAGGCTTTTTAGGGGTGAACTACTCTTAAAAATCAAATATTTAAAAAAATGAAAAAACGCCTGGAGTGAATACATACATACCTACATGCCAAATTTCATCTAAGTCTGACCAACGGGGTAGGCTGTGGCTCTGTACCCATCCAGACACACAGACACACACACACGCAGACAGACAGGCACACGGACAGTCAGACATCACGCCGAAACCCACTTTTTTGGATTCAGGTGACTCAAAAACCGATGTATCCACTCTCAACTTAAATTCGAAAATTTTGACAAAAACAATACTTCTCTATATACTATGTATAAGGGGAGAAAGCAAAATCAGTCAGTGAGTCAATGAATCAGTAAAAATCAAAGCAGTGGAGCTGAACAATTAGTACAAATAACTTCTTGTCTGGCGATAATTTTGTTATTAGAGGTCTAGGTAATTAAACAGTTTAAGAATAATGTTGGCCTATTTTTCCATATTTAATATCGGCCAGGCAAATTTGCCATCAGATTATGGTCATTTACTAATAACCTGTACTAGGAATAAGAGACAATATACCATTATTTAATGAATTTATTGTCTAAGCATATGTGAAATTGTGATGTTTATGCTATGTTGAAAGGCTTGGTGCAAGATGTACGAGTGCCTGTGGATGTTCTGGATGGTTCCGCAGCAATTTGAAGAAGATCGATTTAATTCTGTTCACCTATGTGAGGCTCCTGGAGCTTTCATCACTGCTCTCAACCACTTCCTCCAGACATGGTATCCAGACACACAGGTCAGAGAATAGCAATATGATGATTTTCAAAACTTTCAGAGGCTTGCTTGTTTCATACAAACCCGGCTGTTATGTATCTGGTATCGTTTAACCGATTGATGGATCGAAGAACATATGGAGGACTGGTCAAGACATTTATGAGGCATGTATGAAACAAATGTTCTTCGATCCATCAGTCGATTAACACTTTGGACCCTGCAGCCTCTAACACTGGTTTAATGCGAGGACCTGGGGGTTTTATAGTCATAAAACAAAAATGATTGTAAGAGCAACTTTAATAAAACCTATACATATTATATATTTTTGGAAACAAAAAAGGAACCCCCTTTAAAGAAACATAAAAAAACTTGTTATTTGTAAAAAAATATGTAATTATGACATATATATATATATATATATATAATAAATAATAAAACAATTAGTACCCTTTTAGCGAATTTCCCATAGGGAAGAAGCTATTACCGTAGGTCTCATGGCAAGAGTTAAGCCCGAGACCATGTTATTTTTTCTACTTTAGGTGCCCAGAGACCAAAAACAATAGTCGTTAAAATTTTTATATATATATATATATATATATATATATATATATATATATATATATATATATGTGTCTGTGAACACGATAACTCTCGTAAAAAAGGTCCAATCGAGACCAAATTTGGTAGAGACGTGTATTCTTACAAATGCTCGGACGAGTTCGTAAACCAGACATATCGGTCAATGGGAACGGGTAGTTTGGGGGGGTTTTGTACCCCAAAATGGGGTTTTTTGCGTTTTTCACATGTAATTTCTAAAAATTTCTAATTTTATATTTCACCATTGGAATCAGCTTAAAAAACTGCACAATTAAGCTCCTTAAAGTTTTTCTCTATCTCCAACGGTTACCGAGATATAAAAAAATCTAAACACAGTACGTTGTATTTTTGAGGCTCCAATGTTAATCTTATGGAGGATTAAAAAAAATTAATTTTTCACTTATTATCTAATATTTTTGGATGAAACTTGATATTTAGCTTCATGTGGTTGATATCCATACATTTGTGCTAAAAAATTATAGTTTATGTGTTTATCAAGGCAGCAAACCTGCATACTCTTTTCCCATGTTAATCATATGGAGATTAGGCAAACTCCTATATTTATGGACAGATGTTGATGAAAGTTGGTATAAATGTTAAAAATAAACTTTTTGATGGTATAAATGGCTACTTTCAGTGTTCCTCACAGCAGCAAACCTACTCACTCTTTCCCATTTTCATCTTATGGAGAATAGGCAAAAATTCTCATGTTTATGGACAGATTTTGACCAAACTTGTCATATATTATTATTATATTATTGATTTGGAAATTCGCTGAGTACGCAGGTCTGCTGCGACGGGGGTATTTTCATTCTTTATTGGCAACATGTTTCGGCATTTATGCCATTCTCAAGTCATATTTACCTAACCTATTTTTAAATTACAATTTGTTATCAAATGTGCTTACAATGTTAAGTTGATAAGATATTATTTATTATTATTAAATTAGATTCTACATTTTATCAACAAAATAATGGCCTATCAATGGGATCAACACTATCGGGCCTTCTTGCAGATATATTTATACACAATCTGGAAATAACAAAAATTACAATACAAACCCATTTCACCCCAAAATTAAATACTGGCATAGATATGTCGATGATATACTTTGTTTATTTGAAGGAAATATAGAAGAAAATGAAGAATTCCTGCAGTATCTTTACTCATTATCTAACACCATACAATTCACCAAGGAAAGTCAAAATCAGATAAATTACCTTGATCTGACAATAAAACAAACAGAGAGAAAACATACATTTCAAATTTACAGAAAGACAACTCAAACTGATCTCATAATACCACACAACTCAAATCATCCTTGGAAACATAAAACAGCTGCATTCAGAACAATGATTAATAGAATTTTAGACATACAACTACAAAAAGGAGATTATTCAAAAGAAATTAAAACAATGAAATATTTAGCACACAAAAATGGCTACAAATCAGACCTAATTGACAAAATGATTAAAAATATTAAAAGACAAAGAAACAAGAGAACAACGGAAGAACAAGAAATAAACGAAGAGAAATTCATCAGCATGCCTTTTAACACCATATTGAATAAAGCCATGAGAAAAACATTTACTAACACAAAATATCAAATCGGTTACAAAACTAATAACAATGTTTTTAACTTGATAAAAATTTCACTAAACATAATGAAACACAACTTGACAAATTTGACACAACTGGAATATATCAGATCAGCTGTTCAGACTGTCCAAAATTTTACATAGGTCAAACAGGACGTTCAAAAAAATCACGCTTTAAAGAACACATTCAAGCATTCAAAAGTACATCAACAGAACATCAATGAAATCCAACTTTGCAGACCATCTATTACATACAGATCATAATTTTAAAGGCATACATGAAAACTTAAATTTATTGAAACCCATGAACAAAGGACTAATAATGGACTCTACAGAAGAATACCTAATCTACAAAGGACATAAAAAACACCCTCAGGACATATTAAATAACCATATAAACATGAAAAACCCTATATTTGAAAAAATCGCACAATTTGAAAGCACCACCCACTATACTGTCCAAAGTTAACATATGATACAAAATATTTTATCAACTTAACATGTAAACACATTTAATAACAAATTTTATTTTAAAAATAGGTTAGGTAAATGTGGCTTGAAAATGGCATATATGCCGAAACATGTTGCCAATTACGAATGAAAAAAGGGTACTAATTGTTTTATTATTTACTAGCTTACCCGGCGAACTTCGTAATGCCTAACAGTTATCTAATATTAGATATTAGATTATCATTTTGAATTAATTTGAAAATGGCCTTTAAAGGTCGAAACATGTCGTTGAAATAAAAAAATGTTTCTCAAGGATACTCAGTTGATTTTTTAACTATAATTAATACAACAGTAATCCTTAAAAGTGAACTATATAGATCATATATATATATATATATTTCAATAAATTTGAAATAATTTTGTTTCATCACTATAATTCGATTTCCGCATCTTCAAATGACAATAAAAAAGTATAAAAATTATATATATATATATATATATAATTTATAAAAAGATATATCATATAAAGGCAAATTATTATACATAATAACCTTCGTAGATATTTTTGTTTTCACCAATTATATATATATATCCTGTATATAAATTAGGTAAAAATTGGTGAAAACAATATCTACGAAGGTTATTATGTATAATAATTTGCCTTTGTATGATATATCTTTTTCCTTTAGGCCGAGGCCTATTTGAATTACAGTTAGTATGCTAACCTGTACTAGTAGATAGCTGAGCCACAGATACGATGGGTGAAGTTTGTGGATCTTCAGAGTCTAGGCCTATTAGGCCTATATCACTGTCTTCAGTCTCTCCAGTTTTACTTTCTTTATCACTGTGTACATTTTCAGGATATTCGTCTGAGTAATGTTAATCGCACATTTCACCTTCTGAATCACTGTTATACGAGGGTTGTCCGTAAAGTAAGCTTCCCAGTGATTTTTCACAGTGAAAAACATGTTTATTTGCATAAACTTGTACATATTCGGAAAGTTCAGACTTAGCATACTCCTCTTGTTTTGAATGGCACGGCGAAGTTTTTGCAGTGTTTTGCAGTAGTGGCAGCGTTGATTGTTTCACTGGTGGGCAAGAATTCGCACAACAATACGCCTTTCCTGTCCCAAAAGACGGTTGCTATGACTTTGCCGGCACTTTGCGGCAACACACTTTACACTTTTCTCCATATTTTTCGCACAGCTGGGATTGAATTTCCCTGGGCGGAAGGGGTTCTTGGCAGTCAAAAAACGAATCACTTAGCGAAGCTCACACCTGGCAGGTGAAGCAATGGGGAGCTCTATCTTGTACGGCTGCCAAGCCAAGACTGAGCGCCGCAGACACTTTGTTGCGGCGGGGATTCGGAGTGGGGGAACCCAGGTACACAACGAAACCGCGTCGCAGCACTATTATCAACTGCAGCGCTATGGGAACCTTACTTTACGGACAACCCTCGTAAAAGGTTTCACGTATATTTTGAATGAGTTCATTCACTAAACTAGTTGAAGACAAGTTTATATATAAGTTTCGTCGTCATCACTATTGATACTTTCATCAAACAATAAGTCTCAAATCGTACCACTTTTCAATGGATCGTCACCCATACTGAAAAATTAAAATAACTAACTAAAAAACTAAATCAAATAACAGTGGAGTAAAGATATATCTATGAAAACAAACTTGCTCGCACGTTTCGTAAACAACACGACTAGTATCAGCTGTCTGCTCTGAGCGAGCGAGTGTAACATTGTTTGATATGAATATATTTTTCTCGGTAAATACGCAGCAGACCAAAAGGAAACCAAAGACGTATGAAGATTAATGACTAAAGAATATATTATAAGTACCGAAACCCAAATACACTCCAAAAATTTTTTACTATGGAATTAAATAGGGCAGCCCGATTCAGGGTCGGGCGCCGGCCAGCAGGACAAACAAGCTAGCCCGACCTAGGGTCAGGCGCCGGCTCCAAAGCGTTAAGTGACACTGCCCTCACGACAGCTGGGTGTATGTGAAACAAGCCTTAGGATAGATTTAGGTAAATAAGAGATTTATTGTGGTCTTTATGTTCAAGCAGTTTGCTGGTTTATCTATAGGCCTACCACCAAAATTCACTTTTTAAATAATTATCCAATCACTAGAAGATAAAAAATGGTAATAAAGTATATTCAAATTAGTTTTATTTGTAGCCAAGCTCTTGAATAATATGACTGATTTATTTAAGAAGGGAGATACTTTGACAGTATAAATAGATCTAAAAAAAATATAATCCGACTATGGAATTTTTGTTATTTAATTAATGTATAGGCCTATTACTCTGGCCAAGTGAGTATTAAAAATAGTCTTGTAAAAATATACATTATAGAAATTATTTATTTGCAAGTCCGTTGAATACTCTTCAGAGTTGCCTTAGGTAACTATATTTTTGGTTTTGTTTAGAAAATAAATAAAATTAAGCTTAAAGTATTTAGGGAAATGCCTATCCTAATTTTTGCTCTAGATACAGTCAAAGTTTGGTCACCCTTCGGGCTGTGGCAGTCCATTTTATACTGTACTTCCAAAATTAAGAGTAATTAAATGTCTACAGTGGAATTGGCTGGCCACCACTCTGAACCCCTACCATGAGAGCAACCCGCTGTCCCACATGATCCAGGACGACCGGTTCATACTACACACCCTGGGAAACTGGACCTTTGGCCGGGATGGCACAGGCGACCTCATGAAGCTAAATAACGTGCGCCACCTGCAGGAACAAGTAGACAGTCGGCTGGACGGCCAAGTCATGCTGGTGAGGCCTGACACCGAGGATCATATAACGTAATGTAATGTTGCTTGATAACGTAATGTACAGTGGAGCTTGGATCGAACATAAAGGAACCATTGAACAAATTAGATCCATCAAAAATTTCAAATTCCTAACTTTTGCGGACTTTCACTGTGCGGCACATGTAATGGAAAGTTAACTTATGTAATATAAATATAGAAACTTAAATTGTTTGTAGATTCAGTCTTTTCTTTGTGTTATCTCTGTATATTTTTCTCATGTACTAACAGGTCTTTGTTATTTTATTGTGCTAATTACATTATTTATCAATCTCAAAATCTATCAAGAGAGGTGCAATTCTCTTGTTGAAAGAGAGTAATATAACATGATTAAGTCCTTTTGTTTTCATCAATGAGTAATAATAGATGTGATGCAGGTAACAGCGGATGGGAGCATAGACTGCCAGACAAATCCAGCTGAGCAGGAGTGCATCGTTGCTCCGCTTCACTACTGTGAAACCCTTACAGCGCTCTCTATCCTGCAACCTGGTAAGTGAATCACCGTTTATGCTACAGTGGAATTTTGGAATGTTGACTACATGCAGAATTCAAACTAATTGGGGCTCTGTTGTCCGGATTATATTAAATAACCTTATTATGAACAAAGACTGAACATGTACATTCATACATAATGTTCATAAATCAAAGCCTGTATTAACAGGGGAATTATGTAAATATTGAATAATATTTTTTAAATAATTCCACAAGGCTCTTAAACTGTTTTCCCCTCCATATGCATTCGTTGTGTGTGATTGCATCATTATATCACAAGCGAGACCTTATCATTTTTTATCTGACTTTGACTCCAGGTGGCAGTTTCATGTTGAAGATGTTCACTCTTCTGGAATGTGAGAGCATTTGCCTGTTGTACTTGCTTGTATGTTCGTTTAACACAGTCAATGTGTTTAAACCCGTGAAGAGCAAGGAGGGAAACTCTGAGGTGTATGTTGTCTGCACTGAGTACATTGGTCAAGACAAAATGGCACCCTGGTTACCCACATTGTTTGAAAAATATGGTAAGAGTTATTGAATAAACTTTTATTGAGTAATTTCTGGGGTGTTTTTCACAAATGAGTAATACTCAAGTTAAAATGTTTTGGAAACTGCAATTTTACCATGACCCAAAATAGCTGGTATGTTACAAAGAAACAATAGAACAAAACCAATTATATGCAAAACAAAATATAAATCAGAAAAAATACTGTAATGCTGTCAAAACAGAAAAAAATTAGAGTACATGAGACTCCTTCAAACACAATTTCATAAATTAATCCTGTTTTGACAATCTTCCATTTCTTTATGTCATTAGACTTTAAACAAATAATATAAAAATAAAATAAATAAGCACAATTTATACAAAGACGTTAACTGTACTGATGTTGCAGAAGTGTGCACAAATGTCTATAATAAACTCACATCACTATCAATAGATCCTAGTCAAAGAAATATTATATCTGATATATAGTTAAAGAAAGAATGCAACATAAGTAAAAAATGCTCAATAAAAATTTGAAGTTATTTATTTACTCAAGTTGTATTTCTAAATTCATTGTGAATTTGTAGATTCATACCGTTTAAGGAATTCCTTTAATTTCAGGCTCAGCAACAACAAAAGCTATATTTTCTGAGGAAGACATTCCTGAAGAATTCAAAGTTCAAGTTTACGAGTGTGCTAAAATGTTCACAAATATTCAGGTAAAATTTAGGTTCCCGTATGAATAGTAAAATTGTTTTAAAGATTAATAAAATTAAATATGTATTGCAGGTACACATATTGATAAAAAATGAAGACTAAGAATACTTATTTTTAAAATTAACTGTTTTTACAATCGCTGTTCATTATTTCAAGTATAAGATCCATTAGGTAAACAATTATGAAATTTCAACAATCATGGGATACAACAATGAGATCATAAATGATTGAACCGTCCATTTCCTTTATGAAAATAAACGTATTAAATAAATGATAAATAGTTTATGGAATTTTAAAAAACTAGTATAAATCAAAGAAAAACATAATCTAAAATGCATGCACTAGTTACTGTTTTCTAGTCCATGCGTAAAGTGGTGCCTTTTTTGTTTTCTCATGGATTACCATTATTTTACTATAATTATTATTTATATTTATTTTCTAATGTCTAGTTTTCGACTCGGTCACTTTCAAATGTTTAGAAACCTAATTTCTCAGCTTCACTATATTTGAGCTCTAATTTTTTGTGAAAGAAAGAACAATTTGAATCATACATGTATATTCAATTTGCATCAGAACATCACAGTTTGAGTTTGATCATAAGAGAAATTTGGATCTGTTTTTTTCCAAAAATCTAAGTCTGATGAAACAAAAAGTTATATTTAACACTATAAACTGCAATTGACAATACATCAGGAAATCTGTGTTGGTTAAATTGATATAAATTTTAGTTTAGTTTTGATTTCTTATTTGGAGATATTGGTTTCTTTTTTATATATGTCAGTATAAGACTTCACTATCTTATTATTTTTGATATTTTTTTATATAAAATGGTTACTAATTTATGATGAGTTTAATGTGTACTCTGATTATGAATTCCTGAATCATATCAAAAAAACAATATTTTAAAAACCTGTAATGCATTTTGTTTATGAAACTGATTAAATTAAAACATATCATACATTTATATCATGACAAGCATATTTTTTATTGTATATTTATTTTTTTGTTTTTCTCATAAGAACCCTTTTTTTCCTATTCATAACTCGCTTTCCTTTTATGTATCTTTTCTAATGTGTCACTTTTGGTACATAACATTTTCAACCTTCCAGAACTAATATAATGATAATCCATTTTTTCTTGTACAATATTTATTATTTTGATTCTACTAGTGTCTGCTGGTTTTGGTTGTCATTAAAATATTAATCACATCACTCCTTTGTTGCTACATATTTTGAATGAAAGTTGGACCATAGTGGGATCATTTACTCTTTATCTAGCTGCTATGGTTTACTACTCTGGTTAGTGTATATCAAGATTTTAATCTTAAGTTTTGATACAGTGGAACTTGGATAACAATTCTTTTCAAAACTTCTATTTTCAAAATTTTGTCTTGGTATTTTATATAAAACAATGTTGATTTTGGTTAATGAATATTTAATTATTCATTTTTATTGCACAAGTGTGATGTATAAGTATACAAGTTTGTATGATTTTCCAGGAAACGAGTTTTGTAGTATTTTTGATATAACATATAAAACTCATAAATCACAGACATCTGTGATCAGTTTTGTTGATATTGTCGTCTTTGTTTCGTCATTTTTCTTGCTGTTGAACAAGTGTTATATGTTGTCACGATCATGAGTTGCAGTACAGCGTAAGGAGTAGAGAAGGGATTTGAGTTTGCATGGCTGGTTGGGCCTCAAACACTATTGACATAACATTATGATTTTTTCTACTTTACTAACTAACTAATATACAGTCAGATGTTTGATTGTTTATTTAACATTGTACTCACATGGATAATCGAATTTTTTTCTTTCCCTTGAGGTTGAATTATCAAGTTCCACTGTATTTGTGCATAGTTATCATTCCACCATCATTACAGAAAAGTTAAATAATAATTTATTAAGTGTTGGTCGTTTCCAATCAAAACTTCAATCTTCATTTGTAATTCAGTTGTACTCTATATGTTTTGTGATATGTTTTTTTTTTTTTTTTTTTTTTTTTTTATTTTTTTTTTTTGTTTTTTTTTTTTTTAGGATTTTTTTTTTTTTTTTTTTTTTTATTTTTTTTTTGTTTTTTTTTTTTTTTTTTTTTTTTTTTTTTTTTTTTTTTTTTTTTTTTTGTAATGGCTGTCGGATCCCTCCAAACACAATTTTTTTTTTTTTTTTTTTTTTTTTTTTTTTTTTTTTTTTTTTTTTTTTTTTTTTTTTTTTTTTTTTTTTTTTTTTTAATTTTTTTTTTTTTTTTTTTTTTTTTTTTTTTTTTATTGTTTTCTTGGCAGTTTTTTTTGGTTTTGAGTGTGTGTTTTTTGGACGGCTCCTGGAGGTTTTTAGCGAACTGAAATACCCACAGCTGGGTTTGTCACTGTACGTATTATTAATAAAATAGAGTTAAAAAAAATAATATTCTTATATTAAGTCCCGTTTATACGAGTCTTGGTTAACCCATTCTTGTCGGACAGAACGGTCGATGCCTGAGGCCCTCTGGTCTGGACAAAAATCGAGCCTTGTTCACTACGACTGCAGGTCACTATTAGCTTGATAGATTTAACAGTAACTTCATGAATTATATGTTTTGATTTCTTTACCCTGATACTTTATAACCTTTAACTGCGTATACAATCACTTTTAGCAAGAAAAATAATTATTACTGTACTTTTTCATCAATTCCAAGCGGTAGGCTTAGTTAATGAAAAATCTTTAAGTAATAATCAACATTACTGTATATTCTCATCAATAAATACAATCGCTGAATGAATTTTGTGAACGAGAAAATAATTTACTGTCAATATGGTACATTGGACACTAAATACGATTGTTTGCTCCACGTACGCACTGCACACGTCTTTTTACATCTGTCCAGAGAAATACACGGACGTGCAATGAGCGTCATTAGGAATGGGTTAACTGAGGTTGTTAACCAAGCCTACCCTGGATATGGATGAATAAAACATCAAATATTTGCCTTAAATCGGAAGTAGCATCACATTTGAATTTTTTTGTAATTGCTGTAGGCCTACTATAGATTTAATATAAGTAATATGTTATGCAATTGTATTCATTAGCAAAACAAAAAACTTTATTTGTACAATTTTTATTTGATATCTTTTAATCTTATTGATAATAACTTTCGTACAAGGATGTATACATGTAGGACCTTACGGTGAAATATAAATAATTTTGGTTGACCTTATCTCGTCTTTAGATAAACACAGTTTTTATATCACATCCAAGGTAGGCTTTGGTCTTTAAGAGAACTGAAATATACTTTCTCCCTTAAAAGCTACTTATTATAACAATAAAGTCCCTTACATCGACGCTAACTAGGCAGTAGACAGGCACGAAACGCATCCCAGTAAGGGAGGGGTTACGGGGGAGAGTGATTTATTTTTAGCACATGCTCGCCCAGCAACAATGTCATGTCACCGGACTTACATCCACCCGCCAAGGTCACTGCCCTTTCGAACACTGAGTCAGAGCTAACTAGCCTGTATAATCCCAATTGCCACGTCTCCTGTTGCTAGAGTTGCGGATTTGAGGGATTCCACTGTATATACATATAGATATAAAATTTTTAACAACTATTGTTTTGGCCTCTGGGCACCTCAAAACAAAATATAACATGATTTGAAGACTTCATGACTTAAGGCCGGGACGGTCTTAAGTCTAGCCATGAGACCTACGGTAATAGCTTCTTCCCTATGGGAAATTCGCTGAAACTTCTATCAGAAGTATGAATTTGTCCATACCTATATGTAAACATAATTAACATGTATTTGCGTGTGTTTTCCTGGCACCTCTGTTATTGACTTTGTTTATAAGCTTGTTATATAAGGTCCTACCTTGGTATGTATGGCACAGGCAGACGGAATTGTCCACCGATTTGGTGATCGATGTCAGTGAGCTGCCTTGGTTCACGGAGAGCTCACGAAGTAATCTCCAGTTGTTGGAGCGACTCTCAGCCGCCTTGGAGACTCTTCCAGTATCCAAGAGCATCTGCATCAGAGGTCTACCTTTGCTCACACAGTTCACCGTCGGAGTAGCCCTACTGCTCGCTCACTCGTTCTATCAGGTTTGTCTCAACCTCTGCTCTGCTATGTTATTTACATTTTTCATTCTTCGGATTAGATAATTAGTCCACCAGTTGTTAGTCTGAACATTGAAAAAATTTCACATATATGACATTTTCCAAAACCAGTTTTAGCTGGACCTGCATCTAGTTTATCCAGTTAAATTAAAAAAAAAGAAAATAGCAGCTTTTTTTATCCAAACCTAAGATATATTACTTATTTTTATTTGTTGAGTTACTCAAATAGTTAAAGATTTTAAGCAGAATGATATACTGTAAACTCTTGATTATCCGCAGAAGTGAGAAAATATCTATTATGAATTTTTGAGTATAAAACGCCGGTGCTGTCGAAATTCACTCAATAGCCTGGCAAGCAATCTAATGCCAATACCTCCCAAAATCTCTGCTTTTTTAACCACTCGTAACAACCAATCCAGTTTCTACTGAGAGTGATTGTTCACTGATCGATATCTGTTAAATCCCTTCAGTTAGCATTAAGAGCTTTTGTGTATCTGATTTTGGGGTTTTCTGATTATAAATAGTGGAAAACAACTCATAGCAAAAGCTTAAAGATCACTGAGAGTAGAGAAATGGTGCGATGGTTTTCATCTTGAGCCTTTGAATCGCTGCTTCCAGCTCCGTCATCGTGAAGGGGTCTAAGCTGTCTCCTGGAGGTTCTAGAAAGAAGTTCTCCATGAAATGCTTGACCTCTCTCCTTGGAATTTGTCATAGACATAGTGGTTTGTCTGAAACTGAACATGCATTGTGTTAGCAAAAGTTTCTGCCTTGTCCTCCGCTGTGTAGACTAGACTGTAATCTCCATGGAGGGGGCGGGCCGCTGGTTCAGTTGCCCTCCTTCCACGTTTAGTGTTAATAGGTACTTGTTCCAATCCTCATACCTGAAATTGTTGACAAGTGATCTGATTAGTATGTTTGACTGTTGAACTGCTGTCTAAACTCTGGGTGCATGGTCACCCGCCTACTAGTTCTCAGCTGGTTCCTCAGTGTAATTTCACATTGTATGTTGTCCTGCAAGCCGGCTCTGGGTGTCAGGAGTGGCACCTCGCTGGTCGCTCTCTGTAGAGAGTAAAGAGAGTAACTCTTGTTGCATACTCCATCTCTCAAACTCGAAGAACGTTTGCTGTACCGTGGGAGTGATGCTGGGGCAGAACAGACATGTGCATCTAACGACTTTGCCCATCTTATGTAGATAGGAGCAAAAATATCCATGACTCGATTGGAATCGAGTCACAAAGAAGTCTACCTTGTCGTGCCACTTTTCTACCCATGATCGAATGACTGGGATCAGTCTATGGTTCCAACAAGTGCTTTAGCTAGGTCAAAGTATACATCAGATATGCTCATCCCAACAAACATACTCCCTAGTATCTCATAACCAAAATTGGGACTAAGACAAATAGTATAATATTATCCTTTGCAGTTAGGGCTGTCAGTGGAGGGAGATGTGTTCCTGTGCGGCTACAAGCAGGCTGTGAACACAAGTGAGTGGGTTGGATCTGTGATAAGGAAGATGCAGAGACTCACCTCAAGTGATACTGTGTTGTCTTTACTACCTGTCAACATACTGTGTGGTAAGTAGTTCTTTGATATCAGATTAAAGAAAATACACAAAGACGGTAAGGATCAGAAATTTTAGTTAATTACTGATTCAATTAATTCTTTTATATCATTGAGTCAAAATCAAGTTGAAAGCATTTTAGTATTAATTTTCCACAGTTTTACAAGCATTGCCTACTCAAAGGTTTGTGTTATTATTTATTTATAAATTTAGATTGAAGATATTTTGAGTGTTAAGGGCAATAGCTTCTATTGTAATGATTCATAAATTATTTTTCTCCTTCATCATATTGTATTTTGTGAATCAGTTTAATCAAGAATATATTTATAAGGTGCAGTAGTTACCTTATCTTTTATTTTGCAGAGCCTACATACAGCACAAAGGAAGGAGAGTCATTTTATTTGTGTGTTTCGAGAATAAATAACGCACGACTGTTGCAATCGATTGAGAATGAGATTCAAAGAATACTACCGAGTGACCCTGCGATAATACAGAGTGGCCCTACAATACTGCAAAGCGATACTACAGTACTACAGAGTCATGCGCCACTACTGCACGGTAATTCTGCGATACTACAGTGCCATCCAGTCATAGTGCCTAGTGTCCCTGCAGCGCTGCAAAGTGAACCTTTATCAATTCTAACCGACCCTGCGATACTTCAAAGTGGCCCTGCAATTCTGCAGTGCGAGCTAGAGAAACCACAAAACGAACCTGGCATTTTACATGGGTGTCTGACTATGCTAAAGAGTGACTCTGTGTTACAACCAAGTGAAAGAACCTCAGAAAAGAGTGATTTAAAAACTGTACTGATAGATCCTGCGATATTGTGGAGTGGACCTGCTATTGTACCCAATGGTTACGTCAAACCTCTAAGTGAATATTTGACAACTCAGGATGAGGAAGCGAAACAGTAGGGAAACCTCTTTACATGATGTTCAACATTTTTGTACCTCTTGTGATAAAATCTGCCACTAATTCAGGCTCTTGTGTTAAAAATGCAACAGATAACAACTGTGTAGAAGATAACTGTTTTAGTTTTATAATAAATGCATAGAATTTTCATTTTAATATTGACATCATGGAAATAAATGTAAAGCATTGTAAAAGTATTAAGTTAAAGGTTTTTTGAAAGTCTTAAAGCTGTGTATATTTAGTTGTAAGGAAGGATAGATACTTATCTGGAGGAGAGGATAAGTGGGAATATAGGAGAGACACCATGATCAACCTGATATTTAATCCTATTACGAGTCTTCTTCAGAGTACGAGAATCAAAGCAATATTTTTAGACTAAAACTGCCTCAGTCAGTGTTGCAAATGTTTCTAACATGACACTATATAACTTCAAAATTATTTGGAGTAAATATTTTTTGATCAGTGTTAATAATAATAAAAAAATTATCTAGCTTAACCCTTTGAATGCCATAAGCGAGTTAACTCGCTCACGTACACACGCCATAAGTGACTGGGACGGTGGCGTCGTCATGTAATCTAGCTACTGGGTGGTCACGAATTGTGGATAGTTATGAGCGACGGTCGGTGGGTGTAGTGTTCTCATGTGTGGATTAACTATTGAATACTACGTTAATCTGCAAAGACCATCCTCATAATTAGACCAATTCATAATTCAGAGGCTGTGGTTCGGATTCCACATTAAACTGTAGGTAATAAATTTTAAAATATTAAATAAATAATAAAATAAATATTTATGCAAAACCTCTATTCACATATTATTCCCCAACATCTTCAATCAACAACTGTCAAACTGTTATAAACAGATGTTTTGATTTGTATTGTTTACATTTGATTCTCCATAAGTGTAATGTTAAATTTTTAGATTTTAAACTTAATATTACAAGAAAACCAGAATTGTCCTGGACATTAAACCTATCTAGAACTTATTTTCTACTCGGAAATTAGTTATTTCCAAAATTTAAAGAAATTCGTTAGAGCCGTTTACGAGATCCGTGTGCAAATATTATACAAACCTTGCTCGTATTATAGTATTGGATTAGATATGTCAGCCTTCGTCTTCAGTTAACGAACATTTTATTTTATTTATTCAACCATCACTCAGTTGAGTTTGGCATGAGTGAGCATGACTGTTGGGTCAAATTGAGCGTCTAGTGTTATCTATAACCTAACGTGATAACTGCATCGGTAGCAATCCTTCCAATTTCCATGAGCCAATTGAAAACATTTTTTTTTCAACAAATGGATAAATGGGATCACACACGTGCAGCAAACTGGTGTGAGTATAGCGAACTTTATAGAACTTATATTATTCACATCATAGTAATCAAATAATATTGAGTGCTCCAATAAGATTGTTTTACATGGTGAAATATTATGGCTGTTACCTAAGTAAAAATACATACCAAATTTTATCAAATTATATCAATAAGGTACCTAGCGAATTATACCAAATTATCTATTCTCTGTAATAATTACATGGGCAATGAATACGTTGGTTTACTGCCATAAGAAACATTAAATTTTGGGGTTTTTATGGATGTATTAATAAAGCTTAACTTGGTAAAACTTAACTAGCTGGACATTTTTGTATAATACATTTTGAAAAAATATCCAAGTTTAGTAAATAAGGGAGTTATTGATTTTTAGTTATTCTCCATAAGACTAGACCTAACATTAGACAACTAACTGTGTTTACAATTTTTAATATCTCAGTAATCGCTAGACCTAGTGTCATAATTCAAAATACTAAGTTATGTATTTTTTAAGCTGAATCCAATGTTTAAAAGAAAAATTAGATTTCTTTGAAAAATTATATATGAACAAATTGAGAAAACCCCATATTTGAGGGTACACATCCTTTAAGTGTAGTTGATGTAGTGTGATTGTGCTGCGAAATGAACTTGTTCAAGTTATTACAAAAAGAAACAACTCTACCAGATCATGGTCCCGGGCTTAACAGTCACCATGTGGGTCATGTGAATAGCTCACTTTTTCATAGGAAATTGGCTAATAATAGTTTCAATAATTATTTCTGCATGCAATACTGCATAAGTATGAATTGCATGCTTGACCTTAAACAGGCTTTAAAGGAAGTTTAAATAGAGCCTGCTGTGTTATATGTGATATTTCTGACTGTGACAGCAAATTTTTAAACACTGCCGCTCTCTTCCTTTTTGTGAGAAATTTTCTTAGAAAGATAAAATATCACTAAATGATCTCTTACTGGTCCTGACTTAGAATCTAGCTGGCCTTTATTTGTCTGTCAGGGGTCCTCACTAAAATTTCTCAAAGAGCTGCTTGGTTTGCATAAAATTTTCCCCAGGGCCACAAACAGTGACAGCTCTTAATGGCTTTTGAGGGTGGTACATTTCAGGGGTTATGGGCTATCATAAAATAAAATGGATGTTTGGAGCACAAAGAATTTTGAAAATAAAAGCCTAAAACTTTTTCTAAGGTTTCTGCCCTGATAGCTTAAAAAGTTTGTTTCTTCATCTGTGAGCAAAATACTATTTATGATCACAGAGTATTTTGTAGTTTATTCATGAAATATTTTTCATAACTTTATTTTGTTTTAACACCTAATAGTGCAAGGCAAAAAAACTGTGTCTAGCGCCACATACGGCGTAATGAGGATTCCTGTGTTTTACAAAGGAATTTTTTTTTACTGTGTTTTTTTTTAGGAAGAGTGTTTTTACAATCAGGCAGTTAGCTCTACTGACAAGGAACATGATTTGTACAAGGGTAGGAATTTCAATTTGCGTAAAAGCAAAAATGTTGAGCTTTTTGTGCTCGAAGTCTTGCAAGAGATCCAAGACGTCAAGGGCCTGGCAGATCGGGGAGTCTCTCAACGTCTTTTGGTCACCTAACTGAACCTTTCAGTTTTTTGTAATGTAAATGTTTCGGAACCGTATCAAAGTACCGGTTGTATAACTTTTTTATGTTCTATCAATGATCTAACTTGTTCCCACAAAGATATAAATACAATTATATTCAGATGAAATTTGCCACAATATGTATTTTATTATGGTCTATGAACGTTTTTAAATTGAAAATAGTGGTCCCAAGACATGGTCTTTTTGACATGGATATGTCTTAGCACTGGGGGGGGGGGGTGATAGTAATTTGTGAGAAAAAATGTGACACATATTTTGTTAAGTTGTTTAGATGAACTGTAAACATTCTCTTTAGACAAAAAAATGACATATCCATGATGTAACCTATCTCCCACAGGGAAGTAAATAAAACAGTTTAGATCTGATAGTTCATTATTACCACTAGATAATAATTAGTATATATTTATTGCAGACAAAGTAAACATTTTATTTACAGAAGTATTTATGGCATCTAAGGGACCTATAGTTTAGTGTCACTTTTGCCTCTGAATTACGATCTAGTATAATTATTTGGATGGGCCTATGCATGGTTTACCATTTACGGCATAGTGTAGAATATATTTTAATAAATTTTTGCTATTATTTGCTTTAAACAAATTGTAAATATAATACACTTACCATCATGCATTAATGATAACCAACCACAGAAAGAAACCAATAATATGTTTGGAGTACTTTTTATTTTTACCTTGTACCTGAGCGAATATTAAACAGTTAAAATTATGTTTGGCTTTTTAGTAAACCTTTATATACAGTCGTAAAAGAAGCAAATCTGCAGTCCTAATTAATTAAGTCACAAAATCCGTCAACTTCAACCCAATCTGGTCATTGTTTATATAAGGTGAGCCCACCCACCACTATACCACACACACATTTGCAAGCCAAATTAGGATTGCTCATGGTTGGGATTCAAATCCTCGTACTTTCGATTGGCTTCAACCGTGCACTGGTCAGTACACCATCTGAAAAACCGCTTATTTGGCTATAAAAGCATATACTCCAGCGGCGCGACAGCGATCTTCACAAGGAATTAATTCATGCAGTAGCTCGCAGATGGCAGCACCGTGACAATAATCGTTGAATATCATAGCAATAAATTAACTCTAATAATCAGTTATCACTGCCATCAAAACGGGCCTGTTGATCGCCACTCAGAGGGTTAGACACTATTGCTATACCAAGAGCATAATACTGCATTTTGGAGCGACCTACAATAACTAATCAGATGATATTTTAAAGCTTATTGAATTATACACCTGGTTGGCTTTGTATATTTTTGATAATATTTATATTAAGTGAGTTTTCATTTTAAGTTTCTACAAACCATTGATTTTGTAATATATCGGCCTGAAATTCGGAGTACCAATAGTTTGGGGTTGCAAGAATTGTGGGGGAGGTTATGTGACTTTTGGTGCAAGGTCTGTCTTGCACCTTTGTTTTGTGATGAGTTACAGTGCAGTAAGCACAAATAAAAAGGCTATTAAGGTCTCATAATTTAGTAATAAATTATGTGTTTTGTATATTTACGAGTATTATTTTATTGTTGTTATAATACATGATATAGTCACTAGTAAAATTTCCCTTTAATAGCATCTCGTTTTTTGAATATTTGATTAAAAATATTTAAATTAATTTATTAAAAAGTTTATAGTTTGAGAGTAGTTTTTTAATGTGATATTATTATTATTTTGGTACATAATTAAAGGTTAGAAAAATAGTTAAACAAAAGTGGCATGATATAATTTTTTTGAAATTTGTGAAGTTTAAATCGTTAACAAGGCATCTAAAAGGATGAGTTTGGCGCTCACCCTCAACTATCCACTTAACACATGTGATTGTTCAAGACCAACGGTGGGGTACTGTCACTTTTCACCTCCATGAAGAAGTTTACCAATTTCTCCCATGGCCATGGATAGTTGGGTTATGGCTTGCAACAATTACAGTATTCATTTGCTTCTTCTTAACCTGCTCCTACTCCTGTTGCCCCACCTCCTTCTTATATACCTTTCTGGTGGCCTATTCCCGTATGGCTTCCTTTAATATTGGCCCTTACTCTCTTATTACGACATACCTTGCCATTTTAGCTTCCTCGTTTTTACATGTGCCGTTGGGTCAGTCTTTGTACTTACTGCCTGAAACTCCCCTGTCATTGACTGGTCCAAAAATGCAATAAAACAATTTTAGAAACTACTCCTTAATTCTGTGACATGTTTTTCAGTGGTAAATTGGGTTTACAAGGGTCATTCAATAATTAAAGAGACAAACAGGTCTGGAAGGGAAAAATTTTATTTTAACGAAACAACACTTTTACTACGTATAAATAATCACTAGATATACACAAACTATTTTATTACAAATTGACCCTAATGAGCCCCTATAACTTAACCCTCCAGCAGTCGCACCAAAAGTTTTACGTGATTAGTCGCACCGTATCTGTGAAATACTTCAATTTCAAAACTTTATTTTACGACTTTAAAATATACCTAACACATTGTAATTTAGAAATACTGATATTTTATAATTTCCAGTTTTTAGACCTTTATAAATATAGTATTTTTTTACCTTTATTTGCCTATAGATCAAAAAATTTGGAAGAGTAAAGAATTTTTAGATCTACAGGCAAATAAAAGGTAAAAAAATACTGATGGTGTATTCTTACGCAAAGTCGAGCACAAGAAGGGTATCTGGGGGTATGGTATCTGTGAGATACTGATTAAGTTTTATTGTCAAAAGCTCAAAAGGTTTTTAGAAAATATCTTTATAATATTTGACTTTTGGGTTGTGTAACAAAGTTGCCTCTGTAACTTCTTCAAATAAAATATTTTTAAAATTTTTCAAAATTTTTTTTTATTATTTCAACAAAAAATACCTTTTTCATGAATGTGTTTCAAATATCTTACTGTGCTATTTTTTATGTTTCAAAATTAAATTAGGATGAAAAATCACACAATCAGGTACAAATGTTGAATACAGAGAAATATTCTTTACTTACAATAGTATGAAAGAGACATGGTATATAGCAAATAAAAATAACAGATTTACAGAGTCAAAAAATTATTCATCTGAATTGTCTTCATCATCAAGGGTGGTTAGCTTTAGTTTAGGAGTGTATCCCATGTATACTTTAAACCATAAACACCAAAGTACGTAGATTTTTTACGTAGGTTGCACCGTATCTGAGAGGAACAAAGGCTGAAAAACAAACATGTTCACTCATGACTCCGAAACCGGAATCATGACTGACTCATTCAGGTGGTGGTGAAGAGGGTCCACTGTAAAGATGGTACCCAAACCGTGCAGGTATATCAAAAGGGCAGGAAAAAACCAGTGGCGGCATCTGTGAGATAATGTGCGACCGACGGAGGGTTCTCAACTACCTTTTAGCGAATTTTGTATAGGAAATAAAGCTCTTAACCTGGTGGTCATCGGCATAACCTAGACCTGGATCGATTCTTGTTTCTTTTGAAACTCTTAGATGCCATAAACACAATTTGTTCATGACTGAACATACAGCATATATATACATAGTATGTGTGTGTCTGTAAACAGATAACTGTTGTGAAAAACTTAATGAATTTGATACAGACATTGAAATGTGCAAGATCAATCAATGTGTGTATTCGATCAAGTTCATGATCTAGACAAGTCGGTCCAGCCAAAGAATGATTCAAACAATAAGGTTTTTGATGTTCCGGACGGGAAGCGGATATATCCGCTCCCTCTTCAGAGAGACTGGTGTGTTTGAGCAGTAACCAGATGTTTCGCGCTGCCAAGGCGCTACTTTCCCGTTCTTTCCATGGCTATGTTTTAGCAAAGGACGCGCCACTCTCTCCCCTGCACCCCCTCTCTCGCACTCAACACTACGTTGTGTATATTTTAATATTTTATGATTTCATTAATTACGTTATCTGTGTTGGCTTGGCGCCAAAAGTTGTCTGTCTAGTGGAATGATATAGTGATGCATGATGGTAAATAGTACTAGTTTTTCTGGTGATATTAATGATATTATTAAATTATTGAACAAGAGTCTTTTTGAGGGTGATGAAAAATAATCGAGTAAAATGATAAAACAGAGTAAAAGACTATTTTGACAGTATGAAGTGTTCCATTGTGTTTATTTAATGCATACAAGTATAACAAAACACAACAAATAAAAATTAATTTTTTCCTTTAATTTTCCTGTCGTATGTCACAAATTTTTCTGTACGGGAAAAGTTAATCTAAGCTACTATTTAAAATTACATTTTTCCTGTGAAACTAGACTTTGAAATCCTTTATAGTGTGAAGTACGGTAACTATTATTCATAGTGAGGAAGGCATTATTTAAAGCAAAATCCAACGCATAGTCCTGGCTAACCTCTGTACATTTTTTTAGCGGCTACTCAACAGCACTTGACGAATTGAAGTGTGAACAGTGTTTTATTGCAAAGTCACAATATACACTGCTAAAAACATTGTAAACATTAATCTTAATTTTTTATAAATCTAGGCAATTCCTAGATGTAATTGCAGTTTAGCGGTGAAACCTACCAGAGAAATACTAAACTATTTAAAATAAAATGTGTAGAATGGCCACCTGTGCTGGCCAGATGAGCTGACAAGAAAATCGGTAGTGGCTAGCACTGCTGACCGAGCAATTTCAGAAGACTATGCTGTTAAAAACCACGACAAGTTCAGATTGAAAATGGTGTGTCTAGCAGTGCTGGCCATTTGAGTTTAGAGGAACTTTCTTAAAATACCTTTGAGAAGGCAACGGGTTTTAACACACATTTGAAGGTACTCTTAGTTTACTGTATCGTCCAGCTGAAAATTATTGTTTATTTTAGAATAATTTGTGCATAATAAGGACAGGCTTTTCTAGTGATAGTAGTATGTCTTAGTACAGAGACTTTAATTAGGATATTTTCTTTCAATTATAAGTTTATAATCAAAGATAATAAAATTATTGAATATGTTAGCTCCATTTGTTTGTTATACATCCAGTTTGTTATAATTTAAATAAACTAGAGATTAAAATTTGCAGCAATAGTTTGGCAGTGTCTTCTTATTTCATTCATTCAGAGGATGAAAGATGAGATCAACAATTAGGTTAAGATCAACCAGAAGACATTTAAAATATTTCTTACAATTTATTTACAACTTATATCCTGTAATAATCTCAAATTTACATAAATAAATACTTTTAAATACAAAAATGTGCCTATGTTATATAAAATAAACATGATATATATTTTACAAAATAAATTTTATACACAACATTTCACAGTTATAAATTTATACGAAATACAATTTAAAAGCAGTCATGTTTACACATATAGATTTAAATTTGGATGTTGACATATTTTAAATGAATATGTTTGCCTTTGGAAAGAAATCTTATTTGCCTGAAACTTAAAGTAAAATTTGAATACGAGAATAATATTATTTTCACAATGTCTCTTGATTTCCTACCATCACCAATTTAATCAAATTACCACTATTTTCTTCCCTTAAAAATATTTTTGTTTATTTTTTATTAAAACAGGTAAAGTAAATATTGACCCAGGCAAATATAATGGGCATTAGTTTGCTATAACTTGAATGTAATCATGCAGAAGAATAACTAAATATAATGAGATCACCTGCTCATAATGTTATTACATTATTAAAAATATTATTTTACATCTAAGCCTAACAGAAGAATGTACAGCCTCCAACAAACTTACATAGCTTTTTGACCATTGGAGAAATTTTAATTTATCACGATAATATAGTAATCTCTTGTTCCTTTATATATAAAGGATAATATATTAATATACAATCTCTGGTGAAAACAAGTAATACAAAAAATATATATTTAATTAAAAATCATAACATAACTAAGTGGTAATTAAGCATTTTAATCTAACTCGATAAGGGGTATTGAGTTTGAGGTTGTTTGATTAGAGTTTTCGGGCTTGGTAAGTCTGCCGAGAACCTTGCGTGAAGCACCATTGATAGTATGCAGGGTGGTTTGCTGCTTGCTGCTGCCATTGGTTATTACATTCAGCTTTCGCTTTAGGTAATTTTGGTTGGTCGCCTGATCATTCTTAGGTAGCCTCTGATTCATCTGAAAAATTTGAAGATAAATTATAGTACAGATTGACTTGACTAGTACTAATACTCATAATCACATTTAATGTAATTACAGTAGACTCCCAATTATGCACGGTAATGGTGGCCGACCGATCGTGTATAATCGAAATCGTGGATAAAGCAAACCTAACTTAAAATAAACTGGAAATACGAGGGGGTACCCAAAAGTAACAAGAATTTGTCTGCCGAGGGCGGAGCTTTGGTAGTGCGGGTGAGCACCACTAGTGCGTGTCTAGAGGAATTCTTAGACAGTTCAGTGCCATGCAGGTCGTTGGGCTAGCACATTCTGTTCGTCTGTAGTGTCATTTTTTGCTGTAGCTGTTTCACTGTTGCTTCGTTTTTTGTAATGGCAAATTTAAGTTAACAAAGAGCCGCTGTGAAATTTTGTTTTTCCATGATTCATCACCACCAGTAACCTTTGAAAGAAAATCTGTATCGATTCTGAGCTGTTCTTTCAGTTTATGACATGTTTCCACTCGACGTGATATTTGATTGTCAGTCAGAGCCCGAGGAACAAATTTGGTAGCAATGCGTCTCATTCCTAAATCTTTAGTCAAAAGTCGCTGAACCGAACTCCATGTTATTGCACTAATTTCTGACAGTTGATCAACTGTCTGTCGACGGTCTGTGAGCACAATCTTTGTAAGCAGTTTTCAACATTTTCAGCAGCAGTTTTACCGAATAAAAAACAAAATTTCACAGCGGCGCGTTGTTCTTGCCATCATAAAAAACCAAGCAACAGTGAAACAGCTACAGCAAAAAATGACACTACAGACAAACAGAATGTGCTAGCTCAATGACCCACCAGGGGATGAACTGGTAAAGAGTTGCACTAGACACGCCCTAGTGGCGCTCACCCGTACTACCAAAGCTCCACCCTCGGCAGACAAATTCCAGTTACTTTTGGGTACCCCCTAGTAGTTTAAAATAACCTTGAAATAAAAAAAAAATAGTCCTCAATAGCCTTTACTGAATGTTAGGTTTGATAATGTGAAATACTTCAAGTACAAGATTACCTTTTCGTAGACATTATTTTCCCATCGGTCCTACAAGTAAGACATGGGCAATGTATCACAGGACAACATTTGATGTTGCTGTCTTTAATAGGCTTTGAAGGATAAATTCCATTATTGACTTTTTTTCAAGGCATTTTCTTCCTTTATAACCATGGTTCACCAAATCTTTGCAAGTATCATGAGATCGCACAGCGAAGTGTCATCTCCCCCTTCCAAGTCAAATAGTCCTTTTGCATAATGGCAAGCAGTTATATGATCGCTTGCCCAAGGCCAAGTGTATTGTGGGTGGTAGATATACTTTGCTGCGGTTGCTAATCGCAGGTAAGTCACAACGTGGTTAATCCGCATGTAAATTATCGGGTCTACTGTATTAACATGCCACATCGTACTGTAAACCTTTGATAGTTCAATAAACTTAGACAGTGTGCCAAATTCAAACTTAATACGACACATAAAAAGAGCCACTGATGTTTCACTAAAACGCCCACCACCCTGATTAATAAGTGAGAATCTCATTCTCATTCTTTTTTTATTCCTGGAAACCTCAAAATCAGAACAATTTTTCCCAACCCATTATCTTAACCCTTTAAGTTGACAATATATCATTAACAAGTAACTCCATGGGTTTGAGTAATTGCCAATAAATAGATATGGGGACTTGTCAAGCACCAATCAGTGGTGTAGGGCCAACCCAGAAATTTTTTTTGGTTTGGGATTATCTTTTGATGTGCCCAAGGATCTTTTCTTTAAAAAAGCCCACTTACCTTTAAATGGTAATGGTAAAATTTGAATCATAATTGAAACTGTAGTTTTGAAGTTTTTTTCAATGCACAATAACTCACTGCAGTTTATGAGGTATATATACTGAGGAAGGTAAATGAAAACTGAATAAAGAGAAAACCTCAAATTGTACAAGGGCGATATACCGGATATACAGACTAGAGCACAAGGTAAACCCCGGAACTAACGTTATCTTTCGATAACGATATAATGTATCGAGTTTGTTGTCATTGTCACCATGCGGCGGGTCGGCACGTCAGCCCGAGGGGAGACACAGTGGAGAACTGGGGACTGGGGAGCAACCACTGACCAATGACCATTGATCAATGGTGACCCGACCCTCGTATCTGCCGCGATACCGTAAGTGTGTCAAAGAGATAAGGGATGCTTAGTTTGCTTCATCAGATATAGCAAATAAGTTCTGTGATGATTTTTCTAATCGGAGATTAGATATCATTCTATATAATAAATGATAAAAAGGATGTTATGGTACCAGATGTGTAGGATGTTATGGACAAAATGGAAAATTGGAAATATTGATTTACAAATATGTTTCATGCTGTGGCATTAGATGCGCTGGGTAGGTTTTGTAGTTTTATCCCCATTAGAAGATTGGATATCTCCGTTCACAGATATATGTTTAATGTTATGGTAATATATGCGAGGGATATGTTCTGTTATGTTGGCCCTAGTGGAAGATTGGATATTTATCAATACACATATGTTTGATGTTATGGCCATACGAGTAGTAGTGCGAGGTAGGTTCTGTAATGGTGGCCCTAGTGGAAGATTGGATATCTATCAATACACATATGTTTGATGTTATGGCAATACAAGTAGAAGCGCGAGGTAGGTTCTGTAATGGTGGCCCTAGTGGAAGATTGGATATCTATCAATACACATATGTTTGATGTTATGGCAATACGAGTAGAAGCGCGAGGTAGGTTCTGTAATGGTGGCCCTAGTGGAAGATTGGATATCTATCAATACACATATACACATACACATATGTTTGATGTTATGTTATGTTTTTTATTAATTTGTGAATCTGTGTATGTAAAAAATACAAATATTTTTATATTTACATACATTAGGCTTTAAAGGGAGAATTACCCAAAATCCACCCTCCTGGGTATGTCACTGCAAACAATAATATTGGCAGATTGTCGTTTTCGGAAAATATTTGAATATGTCTTAGTAATTACTTTTTATTTTGTATTATATGTCACCACCACTATCCTCTGATTTTGATGAGGTTTTTTACAAAAAAACCTTAGCAATTAAAAAACGAAACAACCTTGGAATTTATGAGACTCACCCCATATCCCTGATAAACCTGATAATGTTAAAAGTAGACTGCTATGTTAGTCCAGATGACCTTCCTAGATTTGTCTATTTGTTTATCAGAGTAAGGTAAAAATACTTTATGAACTGTATACAATTTATCAGGTTTGCATCGTACAGTTAGCAAATGTGTTTGATTCATGTTGCTATGTGCTTCACATTGATGACCACATGACAAGGTGGCGCTGGTGTAACCCACTGCCCTTGTACACCTGCTTCAAATTCAGAGAGAGACTGGCGAAGGATTCAGTGGGAGTTCATGGTTACATGGCTAGTTCACCACTTAGTTAAATAACCCATAGTGGTAGAGTCCAATTAGGTTTTCAAAATTGTAATGTTTATTTTACTGTAAAGTACAAATTGAATGATTAATGTATTTTTTGCTTGGATCTGAATTAGGAATGAGAAATCTTAACATACCATTGTTTGACAAATTTTGTTGGGAGTTGATGTGACTGCTCTTATACTTGTTGGATTCCTCACAAGAACAGTTGTACCAGTCGGTTTCATCTTTCTTGGAGCCACTGTTCTCATTTCTGTTGAACTTTGTGCTGAAAAAACATCCTAGTTAATACAATACAGTTTACTTAACATGTATTATAGAAGTATCAACCCTTTGAGTGCCACGGCCATTTTCATGAAAATGTAATGTTTGTCAAGAAAGGTCATAGAAAATTTAATTTTACAGGATATTAATGTAATCTTTTTAATTGAAGGCAATTACATTTTATTTTAGGATGTACTATGTTACACTACAAAAAAATTATTTTTCTAAAGCTAAAAATATTGTTTGGAGTTGTATAGTTTTTATAAAACAATATTTTATATGTTTTTCATTACAATAGTTAAAAGAGCAAGAAATTTTAAGTAAATTTCATCACGATTGTTTGAAATTAAGACACTAATAAAATAGAATCAAAGTTTTAGTTTTTTTAATAAGTTTTTAATAACCTTCAAAATTTTTATTGTTTGTTTTTTAATATTTACATATTTTTCCTCTTTCACTGTCGCTAAGATCCACATGATTTTAAACCTCTGTCAATCATTGTTGTCAACTTCGTTTAGTTTTGGTAAATAAATTATTATTTGATGTAACTTCACAATGCACGTTGTTATTTTAACATATTCCTGCAGTCCTTCGACATTTTATTAGTTAATCAATTTTATTCCCGCTTAACGGCACATTTTTACATGCTTTGTTGCTATGATTATTGTTACTAATGAGAAAAAAATTTAAAACCATGATAACAAACTAGTATTAATATAAGAACTCTTTTCAAGCAATTTTACAACTTTTAACCCTAGAAATGGCAAAATCGTAATTTACGACGCATTTACATATTCAATAAGAATTGGCAGGTGGTGGCATCTGTCGTCAGTTTAGCGTACTTGTTAGACACTATCGCCTACGTGACCGTGTTGCCCTCTGGGGGCAAACAACCGAAACTGCTCTCGTGGTACATGAGCCTGCCACCGGGCAGGTCTATAACCAAGTAAGCGCTTTCTACTCCTAGGCACTGAGTGGCCGAGCCGGCTAACGCGCTACGCTGACGAGCGTAACGTTCTAGCCATTCGGAAGTGCTAGGGTTCGAATCCCGACCATGAGCAATCCCAATTTGGCTTGCAAATGTGTGGTAAAGCGGAGAGGAGGGCCCACCTTAAATAAACGGTGACCGGCTTGGGTGGAAGTTGACGGCATTTGTAGGCTTAATTGGGATTGCAGTGGACACCTGTTTTGCTTTCGTGGATAGTGGTTATAAGGGGGGGGGCATGTTTTAAGCTTTTTTTGTTTAAACTTTGATATTTCAAGAAGATATTATTAGTTATTATTTTTATGTTACAGTTAAGAGTAAAAAGTTTGCCACTACTAGGGTTAATAATTATAAATTTGTAAATGCGTTGTGAATTACAACTTTACCACTTCTAGGGTTAAAAAATTCGCCTCTCCCTAGGAGCCCGCGTAAACAATCGTTGCCGCCATTCCATTGTTGCTTAAATACGTCAGTGAGCTGCTAGCACTTCTCCAGTGCGTGTGTTTGTTTGCGTGTATGTGGTGAGGTAAATTTCTTTCATTTTTGGCAGTGTCAGTTTTTGATTCACATAAATTCTATGGAAACATATGTTTGTGTAAACATTGTGTATTTGTTATTAGTAAATACTGTTTTGTTGAATCACCGTAAAGCCAAGTTGAGGCAAAAGGGTAAAAAATAAAAGGTGCTGCGAATGCAGCAAGAGAAATATCCATAAAAGGGTTGGCAAGTGTAAGGACCAGCTGGGATTGTGCGTCACGCGTTTGTGATTTGATGACTGGCACAGGGTGGGCTGGCGTTACTGTATATAATTTTATGTTAGAGTAGTATTTTTATGATTTAATATCAAATAAATGTGATTTGGCTTATAGCAGTCAGTTTAAAAAATATTAGAACAAAAAAATATAAAAGAACATCCCCAGATGCGGGCGTACACCAACATTGCCGCAAAAAATGGCTGTAAATGCGGATGGCGTATCTTTATACTGTTTTTCATCAATGACATCAAATGGTGACTAAAAACATACATTTTTTAGCATATACCATTCTATTGAATGCATTTTAGCAGCGAACGTATTAAATAATTAGTTTTAAATTATTTTTTTTACTTACACAAAATGCAAACATCATCATCACTGCTGTCCTGGGCCGTGCTACCACTTGGCTTGGGAGCTGTGGCTTTTGGTTGTACAGAGTCCTCACTTAAAACGACAATGGGCTCCAATATATCTTGGCATGTTCCTATGTCTTCATCACTAATAACTTTGAATTCCTCATCACTTAGTCTTTTATTTATTTCACTTCCACATTCTCTACCACTAGTCCTAACACCAATTATCATATTGTCCACAATGGCTTCACGTGTAAGTGTACGAGTGTGATTAGATGGGTGCTTCTGAATAAACCTCTTTGTTACTGGCCCAGTTTTTTTCCTTGCTTGATTTCTTACTTGTGTTTTGGAGGAGGCTTCAGTACATTTTTTTGGTTCTTTGATAATGGCTATCGGTTCTACATCACTATCACTATCTATGATAGTGTTTACACTTGTGTCTAGTTTTTTACTGTCTTGGTGACCACTAAAATGGTTTCTGGCAGATATCAATTGTGAACCCGTTTGTACTATCTTGACTTTTGATGGTTTATCAATATCTGTACTTTCTGAATCACTAATCTTGAGGTTTTGAGTTCCTTTAAGCTGATTTTGGTTTTGGTTGTTTTGCTTATTTGTTTCATCGTGCTCTTTTGTCTTTGATTCTTTGGCTGTAACTGGACATTTACCCTTCAAACCTAAATAACTTGTCAGTGATTCTTTTGTGTTTCTTGGACTAACTTCTTCATCACTGCTAATAGATGTCTTTGGTACCTCACTTTTAATTGGAGAACACTTTTTCACCCCCTTTTTAACTATCCTTTGTTTACCTATCAGCGCCTTTCCCTTTTTGCTTGAAGAGGACTTTTTCCCTTTTTTTTCTTCAGAATCACTTTCACAATTATCACTGTCACTACTGAGACTGAGTCGAGGATTTGGTGTACTGCTGCAGTTTTCTTCCTCAGAATCCTCATCACTTGATAAGTTCGGTTTCACAGAACTAGACATCTTTTTTTCACTTGGATCATTTAAAATTATTTTTCTTTTTTTCTTCTTTGGTTTACTATCTGAGTCTTCATCTGATTCAGATCCAAAATCTCTTACACTTTCCCTTTCAGCGAATTTATCTAAAACCTAAAACCAAATTCAACATTAAGAAATAGAATAAATAAAAACATTACATTTTTTACAATTAGAAATGTTGCATAAAAAGACAAATAATTATGTTAGGGATTTTTGTATGTTCGTATAAGCTATAGGTTTAGGTTTACTAAGTAAAATGCACAAAAATAGAAAATGCACCAAGTTTTGATGTAAACAAAGGTGTACAACAAGGAGTTTCGTTGTCCCCAATATTATAATTTATTTAATATTGTCATTGAAGAAACACCACAACGAACCAAAAGCTTTGATATAAAAATTGGCAATAATGTGGATATGCCCTTGATTGCCTTTGTTGATATTAGCTGAAAACTGGAAGGACCTGATGTATTCGACAAATGTGTTGATTGAAGAATCTGAATATTATAGGATGAAGAATAAATGAACAGAAAATAAATATTAAAATTGTAAGTGGACATCAGAATATCAGAACTCAGTGAGGGACAATAGCCAATTTCTAGAATATAGGATTTGATTTCAAGCTTTTAAATCCTTCATCCCAGAAATTGTGGACATAAGACAGTTTTATTGTTCAGGCCGTTTCAAAATGAATAGCGGGGTTTTAACATGTTATAAACAAACAGTTTTGTTTGCTGGCATAAGTGTGCATGTGCACGGAATGTTTCCGCCGCAATCTGCTGGAAAGCGCTAGTAGCAAACATGGCGACTAAAGAACAAAAAGCGTTTTGTGTTTTACAGTTTGCAAAGACGGAATCTGTTGTTACTGTGCAACGTGCGTTCTGGATTTTGTTCAGTTGTGATCCTCCAGGTGATAACAACATTCATAGAAGGTATCATCAGTTTGAAGACACTGGTTGCCTATGTAAAGGCAGAGTCTCTACTCTGCCTTAAGAGCAGTGTAAGAGTATGAGACGACCAAGAACTAGTGAAGAGAGCTTGGAGCAAGTGTGTGAGTCGATCATGCAGAGCCCTATGAAATCCGTTCGGAAGGCTAGTTGTGAATTAGCAATCCCTGTGACGAGTGTTTAGAAAGTTTTACGGCCACGCTTACAGCTATGTCCTTATTGTTTGCAATAGTTACAGGCTCTGAAGCCCACAGAACATGTTTTACGTGCCAACTTTGTATTAACAAAGTTAATACAATAATTATATTGGTGTGTTTCGATTAAACACACAAATATAATTATTGTTTAATATATTTAACTAGCTTTTTTACTAGTGAAAGAATAATAATGTAGTTAAAAGTTAATAGTTTATTGATTTCATTGAGAGCTGAGAGCGTAGCAGGCAACAATATAACTTCCAATGGTTTGTTTATATATATATATATATATATATTAGAGGTCTGCGGGTAGTGATTTTTACTGTCGGGTCGGGTAGTAGATTTCCCAAAATCTTCGGGTCGGGTCGGGTTCGGGTATCATAAGCTAAATGAAAATTCGGGTCGGGTCGGGTATGCAAGTAAAAAAAATTTGGGTCGGGTTCGGGTATTACAAGTTAATATTCGGGTCGGGTTCGGGTATTGTAAGTCTAAAATTCAGGTTGGCTTTAGATTTTATTAGTAAGCAAAATGTTAATTTAAATAAATTTTGATTGATCTACTAAGCATTATTGATGAAAGTCAGAAACCTATCATTGCATTTACCAACTTATTTATTTCACATATAGGCGTTAAAGTCATTAAACATATTATATGTACAGTACTCTGTTTGGTATATTAACCCCAACAGTTTTATCCATTTAATTAATTATAATTCATTATAATTTAAGTTGTAAATAATTAATAATGGGAAATAATTTTCTCAAGTATATATGAAACTAAGGATGTATTTAATTGCAGGATAAAAAACACAAAAAATATATTGAGTTAATACCCTAAGCCAAGGGTTTATTAGACCTATGTCATATATTGTCCTTATTTTTATCCTTATTTTTTGTTTCTTATTTTTAATTCAAAAAATTTAATGACTTAAAAAATTAACTTTTACATAAAAATTAACTTATCACTAAAAATTTTAACTTATTTTTTAAGGTCTATCGAAGTCAGGTTTTTCTCGCTTCAAGTCTGTTATCTTTAACTGTTCAAGTGAAGACAATTATCACACGTTCCGAGCCTCGTCTGTTGTTAGCGATACCCACTTATCAGCAGGTAAACGCTCACTAAATTAGACACAGACATTAGAAAGACGCAATACGCTTCCCTGTTAGTAAGGGTGGTGGCAGGGGGAGAGTGGTTTATTTTTAGCACAGGCTCGACCCGCCAAGGTCACTGCCCTTATGAATTTATTACTTCCCGGGACGAAAAGGCTTTAGTCCCAATCAGTTCGGATTTTAGGGTTTCTAATGAGGAAATCCAGAACATATCATTAAAAAATAAAACGGTTTATTTATGTCCTTTATTCAGTTATATCCTTAACATTATGATTTTTTTATTTCATTTGAGTGAAAATCCCGAAAGAGCGAGATCAGTACGGCAAATCACAGTTCTGTATTGGTCATATAACATCGTCAACAGGCTGTCAGAGCAAAAACAACAAATCACTTGAAAGAATCACGAATCACAGTTTAAAAGGTTTTCACTGTGATTGAAAAATCACAGGTATTCCAATCACTATTTGAAACACGACTAATATGAGCTTCATACTGGTACGACTATTTTGTTGCGTCAAAAGGAGGAACGGTCCCCTGATCGCGTAAGCTGCTTCACGTGGATACGATAATAAGCTGCGAACGCACAATAATTTTGAGCCGGCAGGGAGACGGCTGGTTGCCTGATTTTCACGAAAGTTCTGGTTACATCATTGAGGTTGTGCAATCCAATGTATTAAGACAGTAAAAATTACTTCGAAGTTTGACATCTCGATTGAGAACATCTGTATTCGATAATATTGCGTGAACGTGGCGTGAGTCAGAAATTTTGGACGAAATTTTTACCCGGGGTCTTGGGTTATTTTCAAAGTCGGGTATTGTGTACAACCCGATGCCTTTCGGGTAGTTGGTACCCGCCCGACCCGACATCTAATAGAAGCCCGCCCGAATGTAAATCCGAGACGAGCCGAACCCGCCCAACCACTCGGGTTCACGCAATTACCCGAATTTTCAGGTACCCGCAGACCTCTAATATATATATACAAACTACAAGGTACTAAAGTACCAAGGTACAAGGTAGGAAATCAAGACATTTGGCTCAATATTTGAATATGGAGTTAAGAGCCGATGGTTGCTTTTGACTAGACACATTTTAAGGAAGGAAGAAACCTCAAAAGTGAAAAATGCATTTATAAATGTTCCTAAGGACAGAGGACTAGCAGGCAGACCCAAAACGCCTTGTTGGTAGTCCGGATCCGAAGGAAAATGAGGGAGATGGAGTTTAACGGGGAGGACCCTGTGGACTGAATCTACTGGAAAGGCTGTGTTGATGAGAACAAGTTCACTTTTTTTTGTAAAAACTCTTGTAAAAATGGTCTGATCGAGACAAAATTTGGTAGAGATGTGTATTTTTAGATTTACTCAGATGAGTTCGTAATATTTATATATTAAGTAAACCAGATATATCGGTCAATCGAAATGGGTAGTTTGGGGGTGGGGTGTATCCCAAAAATGGAAGTTTTGTGTTTTCACATGTAGTTTTTAAATATTTTACATTTTTGACCAGCTCAAAAAACTACACAATTTAGTATTTAAAAGTTTTGCTCTATCTGCAATGCTTACCGAGATATTAAAAAGTCTAAACACAGTACGTATTTTGTATGTACAGCAAGTATTTTGGGAACCCAATGTTAATCTCACGGAGAATAAGCTTCAACTAGTAAAATAAAAGTGTAAATGGACAAATTTTGCTTTTTTGCTTGATGAAAAAACCCTCATGGAACCTACCTAATGTTTTGAAACATACCTCCTGCTCTCTCTTCTTAAATAATAGAGCATTCATGTTGAGCTGTTCTTGAAGCTCTTGGTTGTCTTTCGCTGGATCTACTTGTTCGTCAAGATACGAGACAAGGACGTCGTAGTCGTCGTACTGCCGTAGCCGCTTTAACATCTCGCCAAACTCCTTAAATGCTGCTGCCGCTGTAAAATTTTACAGCTGTACATTATCCCAGCCTTTATAGAAATACTTATAATATCATCTCAATACCAATTTTAATGATCTTTGATTTTTCGGATTCATCTCTGCTCTGAGCAGGCTATAGGCATATTCATTTTTGTATTTAAACTCAGGGCTAAGCCCCACTGGCCTGTAAAATTTGTATATGTTAAGCTTATGAGGAAAATACGTGACACATTTTGATTATATGCATACATCAATAATTTGAATATTTTTTCTAACAGCTGCAAAATCAGCTGTTAGAAATTTGAGCAACACAAAGTGTTGCTTTATTTTCACCAGTCGACAGCTAACGTAATTTTCAGTGAATGTTTGTGATTGTTTAAAAAAAGTATTTGTTATAGATTACTGGTTTGTTTGTTTGTCCTAGTGTAGTTATTAGTTGTTTTTTGTTTTGTGAGAGTGGAATTAATGAATGTTAGATTATGCGAGTATTATTTTATAATAATGTCTTTGTCCAGTTTTGTCACAATTATACACTTGTTCCCTACTGAGATTAAGATTGTATATTTTTGCAGTAAATTCTGCTCTAAAGCCCTCTACAATAGCACAGTCTGAGCTAAGTTTTTCACCGTTATGTTCAGTTGTCGAATTCCGTGACGAAACTTAAACTTTTCAAGCCATCCCATGCTGGCTTTGAAGGTTGGGTTCCCATCTAGTTTATTGTTCATTTCCATCGCCATCGTCACTATAATGGGTCCACAAAGGGGTATCCCTTGGCTTCGGGCTTAAACAAACCACTGATAAAAGCACTATTGAGTTGTTCAAATTTTGCTGGGCTCATTGATTTCTACTCTTGACATATCCATCTGCATCAAGTTTTAAAGCATTTACAGTTGTTCTTCCAACTCCATAAATCTGAGTCAGACTTGTAGCTGTTTCACCTTTCTTCAATCGTTTAATAATTTCTAATTTTTTGTCGAGTCCCAAAACCACACGTTTCCGTTTCTCAGCCATAACAGAAGAGCAACACACACTCTGTATAAACAGCACTGTCAACAATAAATGGTAAAGTTCGAACACTAGTACGGCACTGTACTCAAAATCAGCAAAAACTTCAGTTTACTGTAGTAAGCCACGCACTGTACTGAACTGAAACAGTAACAGAGGAATGCAGAAAACAGTGTGATTAACCAGCTGGGTCACTAACCTTGCTGCCAATGACTCACACACAGTGCTTAACGCTGACGTGGAAACATAGGTTTTTCTAGCAAGGTGGCGGTTAATAGAGACAGACAGTTGAATGGGTTAATTGAGGTTCTACTGTAGTTATATTAGGTCTATATTGTTTAAAAAATATATGATTCAATAATGAATTCTGACCTATTTTAATTCTTCTAGTTTTAGTTTTCAGAATTTCTCTGTTTAGGTTGAACTGTATTGTGAATATGTAATGAGTCTATTGTAATCTTTGTTACTTAATGACAATAAAGATTATTTTTTATAATATAATAAATTCAAATATAATTGATGTTGGCTTTATACCATGCTCCAAGAAAGATTGTTTGCTTATGTTAGTAAGGTGAAACGGTTTACGGTCTATGAATAGGTTTTATTAATGTTTTTCTATTACAGACCAGAATCAGAAAATTTGATTTTTCTTAATAGTCAGTTCTTAGTGACAATTTAAGATATGCGCTTGGAACATACAATGTGCGTTAGATGTAATCCTTTAGGGAAAGCTATCGAAAAGTCTAGAACAACTATTTTTATTTAGTTTTATAATATATAGTATATTTGCATCTTGGTATTTTTCAATGCAATGAAAGCAAAGAATAGAATTGTTTTCAACATACCCATAGAGTGAATCTTGATGGGAGGCATCTCTATCCCTTCCTGCTTGAGGGCGTGAGTTACCAGCTTTTTGATATCCTGGAAATCAGGAAACTCCCGGTGTTTGTTGTAAAACTTCTCGATGCATCGGTTGATGTGAGGGTAAGTTGTACCTAAAAACAGTGTTTTTATCAGCGAATATCCTATGGAAAAATGATTTATTCACATGACCCACACCCACATGGTGACAGTTAAGCCCGGGACAATGATAGAAGTTCATAACTCAACCCCCTGATCACATTTTTGTGTTATCAACACAATAACGGCCGCAATTATCATCTGATTATTATCGGTGGAGTTGTTCTTTTCAGTAATATGTTTGACGAGTTATTTGGGAAACACAATCAGACTACATTAACAACACTTGGGAGGGGGGGGGTTGTACCCCAAAAATGGTGTTTTCAATTTATTGTATAATTTATTTATATGTATAATTTTTTGAAAAAAATCTAATCTTCCTTTTATACAAAATTGGATTCAGCTCAAAAACAAACAATTTAATATTTTGAACCATGACTCTGAGATGATTAAAATAGTAAACACAGTGCAGTGTGCAATGTTAATCTTAAGGATGATAGCTAAAAATAAATAACTCAATTATTTATTTAAATTTATCTTCCAAAATTTGGCATACAAGTCCATCTAGTTGAGTTTGATCAATACACCCATAAAACCCCTAAACTTAGTGTCTCTTATGGCAGCAAACCTTTGTATTCATTGTAGTTCTTAAGGAGTAAATTTGTGTATCTCACTTAGTTATTGACATTATTTGATATATTAAATACGGTAATAAATAATATTTAAATATATTAAATAATATTAACATTTGATAAATATTAAGTAAAGTTAAAAATAATTAACTGAGTATCCTTGACAAACATTATTTTATTTTAACAACATGTTTCTACCTTTAAAGGCCATTTTCAAGTTCATTTTTATTCAAGGCCATTTTTATTGATAAATATTGTACATGTTTTTACTGGGTGAACGGCCATAATATAAGAAAATTATGCAAAAGAACCCTTATTGCAGCAAACCTGCATAGGCCTACTCAGAACTATTCGATTACTATGATGGAAATAATATAAGTTCTGTGAAATTCGCTCTACTCACACCAGCATGCTGTGTGCGATCTTGTTTTTTATAAAACCACAAAACACTATTTTCTACTTAGAGTTTCCTATAATTCATTTGAAACCACACCATGGACCACACTTTGAGAACCCGTGGCCAACTACGTATACCAGTATCGTTTCTCATGTCACCATCATTCTAAACATAAGTAATGATCTTACCTCGAAATTTGTACTTTTAAAATGTAAACATTTAGGAGGCAGATAAAAGGTTTCAAGACAATTAAAAAATAATACTTATGCATAATCTATTATGCATAGATTACCTAAATAACAGGCATGTATAACATACCTGCAAAAGACACTTTTCTAAGGTAAGGCCTGTCAGCATCTGGAAGTTTTCCTTTGATTTCACATATTTTTGTATATATCTTTGTAAACTGAGCTCGATACCTAAAATGTTGAGTTACTTTAGTACGATTAACATATGATGTTCATAATACATCTAATAAAGGTGATGGTATATTTAAAATTTTCCAATGATAGAAAAAACAACAGATCCTCTACTAATAATTTATTAAACCTTCCATTTTATCACTTCTAAGTCATAATAGTATTATTATAAATTTACAATTACAGTCAATAGTGAATTACAACATATTGCAATACAAAAATATTGTAACTAATCACAACTGTCTCGATAAAAGATCATCTTGTATTACAAACAAGAGCAATATTGATGCAAGAGATTCCAAAACTGAATCACTAGGGATTCCAGAAAATTAATTAATAGAGCCACCAGTTCTTGCAAGATGTTATTTTAAAATATAAAGCCGAACAACAAACTTTTTACAATTAATTTCACTCCTTAACTGTGAACTGATAAAAAGCACTGATCTAATAAACATAAAAGTTATTAGTTTTTTATGTGATAAAACAAAACGATACATAGGCCTATGTGTAAAAGATACTTATGTATGGCCTCTCAAATTACTTTTAGCTATAGAGGTGGAAAAATATATTACTGTGACTATGTAATATACATGTATTGTGATTTTGAAAAAAAAATTAAAATGACATCAGGAAGTAAAATATCTGCTGTAAATCAATAGAATTAGTTATAACATTTACCTATCAAGTTTGCAATATGCTGAATTGTCTTCTTCTTCCCAGTCTACTTCTCGTTCTTCTAGTTTTTTGATTTTTAAATTGATTGCCTGTAAATAAATTCAAAGTCAAGAATTGATTCAATGAGAAAAGCAAGAGGCAACAGATAACAGATCAAACCCAGGTAACAGGGTTACTGTAATTCACCCATCAAAAATTTGAATATAAAACAAAAATTTTTATCTATTTTAATCAATCTTTTAATTTCTTATTTATGAACTAGCAGTAAGCCCGTCCTTTGTACGTTTTGTAGGATTTAGTTTAAAGAAGAAATATTGTCATACGAAAATGTAAACCTGGAATCCATCTGACGGCTGATTAATACCAGTAGGTGGTTTATTGATAATTGAAAGCAAAATGTGACTAATATCGCATAAAAAAGGGATTTGAAATGCTTGTGATTTACTTTTTAAGGGTCGGCAGACAATTTTAAGCATAATAAACCTTCTCTGGAATGTAGAGAATGTAAAAAATAAGTTTCATTGTTATCAGTTCTCCTGTTTTTTTTGAGAAGACGGTGTAAAATGCCTCCTGGAGCGTCACAGACAAATAGACACAAATTGAGATAATATTTGTTTCGGCTTCTCTAACGCACGAAACGTAAAATTAACTAAAATATTAATAACTATCAGCAATGTACAGACACTAATTTTATTTATATAGATATGAGATGGATAGAATAATATAGGTATATACATTATTATTGTTTATTACTCCAATGGTTATACTAAAACAGGGAATAGTTGTATTTCAAACGACAAAATCAACCAATAATTTTTCAGATTTGGCCTAACTTTCACCAAACACATGCAGACACAATTAACATTTCATTTAACTATTTCAATCACAATTGGCATTTAATTAAACTCATTAAGCATAGTTAAAACATGTTGTAATCATAATTTGTCTGCTCTGTTCTTTCAAATACTCGAAACAATACAGTGTAATAGTGTGATGTGAGTTAACCCCTACAAGTGACACTCACCTCCCCCCACTTACATTGTTGTCTGCATCTTATTTAGTGACGAAGCTATTACTGAACAAGCATCTTGAAGTCCTACAAAATATAATTTACACTGGTGGCATGCCTTTAATAGACATGGAGGAACAAAAGATATAAGGGAAGCTGCTAAATTTAAATAAAAAAAATAGTAACCAATACTGTGAAAATTTCAGTTTGTTGTACCACCATAGTATTAATCGATTCAGAAAGTTATGTAAGGCCCATATTGTGTTATCACTGTTGCTTCTGTAATACAGGTCAGACAATACACAATAGACGTATTGTGCTGGCACTGACAGTTCAAGAAAAAAATTGAAATACTTACCCTGAGGACCTTTTCAAGTTTCTTCAGGTGTCTCCTTTTTTTAGGACATTCAATGATTGGTTCGTCATCATTGCTGTCTCCATCATTTTCACTCTCTTCAGATTCTCCCAGTTTAAGTTTTGTACTACAATTTTTCTAAAAACAAATTTATAATATTACAGATTTTTTCTCCAGAAACATATATTACCTTATTGTTTAATGTTATCAGGGCTTGTAACAGATTTTGAGGTGGAAAAATAGCTCAAAATGATGAAAAAAACCTTGAATAAACCAAAATTCCAAATACTGGCGTTTAGTTAGGACATTAAACACGGATAATTAAAGAGTTACAACATGTTGTTATAATGTTTTAATACTTCTAAGTTGGTTAACTGGGCAGAAAAGCTACTTAATTGATTCATTTGGTGGACACTGGCTAGTTAGACCCTAACTAAAATCTCTAATAAACAGATTAGAGTAGAACACGTTCCTCTCAGTTCAGGTTGAAAAATAACATAAACTAAAAATACCCCCGTCGCAGCAGACCTGCGTACTCAGCGAATTTCCAAATCAACAATATAATAATAATAGTATTTGACAAGTTTTATAAAAATCTGTCCATAAACATGAGAATTATTTGCCTATTCTCCATAAGATTAACATGGGAAAGAGTGTGCAGGTTTGCTGCTGTGAGGAACACTGAGAGTAGGCATTTATACCATCAAAAATGTTTATTTTTAACATTTATACAAACTTTCATCAACATCTGTTCATAAATAAAGGGGTTTGCCTATTCTCCATATGATTAACATGGGAAAAGAGTATGTAGGTTTGCTGCCATGATAAACACATAAACTATGATTTTTAAGCATAAATGGATGAACCTCAACCACATGAAGCTAAATATAAAGTTTTATCCAAAAGTATTGGTTAATAAGTGAAATATTAATTTTTCCTTATCCTCCATAAGATTAACATTGGAGCCCCAAAATACAACGTACTGTGTTTAGATTTTTTAATATCTCGGTAACCGTTGGAGATAGAGAAAAACTTTAAGGAACTTAATTGTGCAGTTTTTTAAGCTGATTCTAATGGTGAAAAATAAAATTTGAAATTTTAAAAAATTACATGTGAAAAACGCAAAAAAACCCCATTTTGGGGTACAAAACCCCCCCAAACTACCCGTTCCCATTGACCGATATGTCTGGTTTACGAACTCGTCCGAGCATTTGTAGGAATACACGTCTCTACCAAATTTGGTCTTGATCGGACCATTTTTACGAGAGTTATCGTGTTCACAGACACACACACACACACATATATATATATATATATATATATATATATATATATAAATTTTAACGACTATTGTTTTTGGTCTCTGGGCACCTAAAGAAGAAAAAATAACATGGTCCCGGGCTTAAGTCTCGCCATGAGACCTACGGTAATAGCTTCTTCCCTATGGGAAATTCGCTAAAAGGTATTAATAATTTAATTAGGCTAAATTTTACTAACTTTAAATATGTCATAACAAAATATATGTATAAAGTCACTGTTCTCAATTTCGTTTTTCATGAGCTAGCCCTTGGATTATTATTTAACGATAAATCTAAAGAGACTAAATCATGAAAAGACTAAACCGATTGCAATCTGCCATACTTGATTTTGCAATTCAATTGACTTTGGCTCCATTGATCCAATTACAGTTTGCAGAAATTCTCTGCCATACTATGACAAAGTGAAGGATCTTGGAGTAGTACCTGGTAATACTTAACATTCACCTGGGATAAAGCAGTCACTGACACACGCAGAAAGGGTTTTATCTCAATACACTCACTCAAGTAAAGAAATTACAATAATTTTTCCACAACACACTATATTGCACTTAGTCAAAACACTTGTACTTCCCCACTTAACTAACTGCAACTCACTGATTAATGACATGACTGTAACACAGGCGGTTATGCTCCAGTGTTCTCAAAATTATTGCTTGAGATTTGTTTATTGTCTTAGACCTGATGAGCATATCACACCATACTACTTTGAGGCAAACTTTTTGAAATTGAAAGATCAAACAGCAATAAAATTCTGTCATTACTGTTTTCAATATTAATAACAGGTGTTCCAAATTATTTTAGAGGTGACTTCATATCTCAAGGCAATTCGCAAAATTCTTTGTCTATCACATCATGTTGTGGAATGACCACAGATTTGGTTGTCACTGCCTGTCACCTTTGGCATAACCTAATCCTACAGAAGAATGGAAAAACGTTCACATTTTGTGGCCGCACAGAAAACTGTTTTTTGAGCGGATGGTCTCGGCTGGCGTGTACTAGGGCTTCTGTGGTAGGGCGGTTGCTGATGTGAGTGTATGTACTTGAGTATGAGTTTTCTAATAAAAACAATCTATTTATTTTCCATTTTATTATGTATATATTGTTTATAATTTTATTTGTACGATCATATTATTAGGTTTAGAGGCAGGTTAAGTGTAAGAAAGGGCCATATGGCCCTAACTTTGCCTAAAATAAAGATTTTTTTTCATTTTATTTCCTTTTTATTTCATTGTTTGCTGAGGACATATAGTGCACATCATTAGTCATCTGACTACCAGGGGCGGAGGGTGTGCACTGAACTTTGCTCAACAATAATTAGTTAATATGGCTAATATTCTGGAAAACTAAATAATATATTTAAATAAGTAAATTTCATAATTTTGCTCAAAAGTCCTTTGATTAGGCTTAATAGGCTACATAAAATATTCTAAGTTAGAGTCAAACAAGAATGAGGAATTTGAATAAAATTTTATTAGACTCACAATTAGGTCAAATTAGTTTAAATGGTGGAACAATTAACACCTCTCACCACAGTACAAACCTTATATTTTATGGACTAAAGAGAAATACCTATTAGATGGGACTTCTAAAACAGATAAATAATCTACCCTCTGCTGTAAATACCTAAACATAATGTTATCAGAACAACTGACCTTGTTATGTTTAAGCTCATCCAACACTAGCTTCATATTAAGCCAAGGCTTGCTGCTTGACGTGTTCACTTTCTCCGTTTCCGTCTCTAAGATGTTCTGGAACACCAGTGACCCGAGGTAATCCTGTTTGGTGGCATCATACGCTCGACTGAGTTTCTCCACTACCTTCTCCATCTGTTCTGTGTTCTCATGGTCCTGACAGACCCTAAGGAACTTGGAACACAAAATTTACTGTCAGATTACTCTGAACTGTGCTAGAGGTATGAGAAAGAGATGACAATCTGTCTCCATCTCTGTCTGTCCCACAAGACTGCCTTACCAATCAGTTTGACTCCTTCAAACCTCATTGGCTTTTATTACCTGATGCTATACACCCAGTCTGAAGGCTTCCTAATCTATAATATAAAAATGGATCGCAACATGTGTTGTTAAGCGCATAACTCAACAACGCCTGGACCAATTTGGCCAATTCTTTTTTTAAGATGTTCGTTGAAGTCCAAGGATGGTTCTTATGGCGAGAAAAAATCGAATAATTACCAGGAAACCCTAAAAACAGCCCTTTTAAAAAGGATCCCATATACTATGGAACCAGAACTTTGTTTACATAATAAATATTTTCTTTTCAACAGCTGATTGCTATACTATATCTGTTAGTTGATGATATACACGACAGATTGAAGCACTTGCATTTGTTAATGTTTTTTTTATTTTATATACATTTGTTTTTTTTGGTTATGCGAGTGACTTAACAGTTTACATTTTTAACTGTGACTTCTTTTTGCACATTTTGATACTGTGTTACATTATTTTAGTTTATAATGGTATGGACTTTTGCACACACTTTCCCTACACTGCTATTAACTCTATTCTAAATACTAAAGACTGCCGACAAAAACCACGGGGGCCTGGGGGAGCCCCAGCTAGTAAAAGCTATGATTGGAGAGACAAATTAATGAGTAGTAAAATAATTTGTTTTTGTTTACATTTTTGTTTTAAGGTTATGCGAGTTACTAAACCGTTTAACTGTACATTTTAACTGTATACACTTTTACTTTGTCAGGTGATCTGTATTTCTTATTATTGATTTTAACCTTATAGCCTCGGTAATTAAAAGATTTAGGGAAACGTGAAAATAAATTGATAATAAATAATTTATTTTGCAGAATACTTTTTATGGCATGCCTCCTAAAAAAGCGAATATTGGTAGAAGAACCAAAAACGCTCGATGTATTTACGCACTTAGAGCCGCTGAAACATCTGGAGAAACAGAAGCACGCTTGGAAGCTGTCCGAATAAGGGCATTGTCTTCAAGAGCTGTCGAGCCCCCTGCAGAGCGAGAAGCACGACTCGGAGACCTGCGTGGACGAGCTTCGACGTCAAGAGCTACAGAAACACCTGCAGAGCGAGAAGCACGACTCGGAGATCTGCGTGGACGAGCTTCGACGTCAAGAGCTACAGAAACACCTGCAGAACGAAATGCTCGACTTCATGACCTGCGTGGACGAGCTTCGACGTCAAGAGCTGCAGAAACACCTGCAGAGCGAGAAGCACGATTCGGAGACCTGCGTGGACGAGCTTCGACGTCAAGAGCTACAGAAACACTTGCAGAACGAGAAGCACGACTCGGAGACCTGCGTGGACGAGCTTCGACGTCAAGAGCTACAGAAACACCTGCAGAGCGAGAAGCACGACTCGGAGACCTGCGTGGACGAGCTTCGACGTCAAGAGCTACAGAAACACCTGCAGAGCGAAATGCTCGACGTGACGTTGAACGCATAAATTTTTTCTACAAATGTTTTTATTACTTTATTTTGGTATATTAATGAAAAATTAAAAGCGAGACAACGTTCGCCGGGGTAAGCTAACACCTGCAGAGCGAGAAGCACGACTCGGAGACCTGCGTGGACGAGCTTCGACGTCAAGAGCTACAGAAACACCTGCAGAGCAAGAAGCACGACTCGGAGACCTGCGTGGACGAGCTTCGTCGTCAAGAGTTACAGAAACACCTGCAGAGCGAAATGCTCGACGTGACGTTGAACGCATAAATTTTTTCTACAAATGTTTTTATTACTTTATTTTGGTAAATTAATGAAAAATTAAAAGCGAGACAACGTTCGCCGGGGTAAGCTAGTTGTTAATTATTATTATATATTGTAAGCAGTGGCGTAGTGCTAAAAAAAGCTGTGCCGGAGCGGTCCTTCCCAGGAAGGCCATTACTCATTGGGGGGGGGGTAATGGGTAGTCAAAGTCTGCAAGTTCCTGCGTCATTGCGTGGTCAAACGTGTGGTATTGTGTACAATGTTTATATATTTAAAGAAGAATTACATAAACCGAAGTTTAATTTTGCTAAAGCGACTAGTGATGCTCCTGGGGTATCTGTCGTATTCATGCAAAGTATTGCAGTCGAAGGCAAACGGGCCCCTTTTTAGTAAGGGTTCGCCTTCTTTTTTAACCCAAACTGGCGAGTGCAGGTCAAGGAAGAAGAACATATTTTGTAGATGAGTTTACCCACCACAAAATACGGAGGAAAATCCTCAAATTTTATTTTGTAAAAAACACCGCAACTTCATCGAAATTAAAGGCTGTTTTGTAGGAAGAGGGTGTGTTGAAATAAATATGTTAGACGGAGATTAAAATGAAAAGGATTTAAATGGTTTGAGTCTGAAAATACAAATAATCTCAACAGTTCTTAATTAGCCTCAAGTTTGTTGTAAAAATAAATATATTTTTGAATTAAAACACTAGATACACTATACTATAAAAATATATATAGTCTTCAAGTAAGCCCTAGTGTCTGATTCTGGTGTTACGATGTTGTTAGGTTAGGGATAATGTAAAACGCCTAAAATTGCCTTGATATTGCGTGTTGATAATGAAATGATTCGAGCGACTCGTTTACCTACCACGCTATATAAATGGGCAAAGTACATAAGTATAAAAATCTGAGCTTCGGCTGCACGAGCTGTGCCGGAGCGCCGCTCCGGCTCTAAAAGCTGTGCCGGAGCGGCGCTCCGGACCGCTCCGGCTCCACTACACCACTGATTGTAAGGCTTATGCGTATGGCTTATATGCGTAAGGCTTCCTCTGGCAGAAGGAGGAAGAAGGAAAGACATAGTATAAGTCTTTATCACACTAATATTTTTTAAATAGTCTGTAATCCCTGAATATTTTCTCAATCATGGGGCACCTAGTAATTGAGAAGATTGAGAAGGGTAGAAGAAGCTTCAAAAATCTGAACATCAAAAGTCCAAAGCACTTCATAAATAACTGAAACGACAGATGTTTTAAATTTCACGTGAGCAACTGAGACATTGTGTGACAAGTAATGAGTGAGCAATATAGAGCGTTAGCTACGACATCCTGGATGACAATGATATCACAATGATAACTCAAGAGCCAAAAGATAATGAAGGCAGTGACAGTGACACAGAAGATCCAGCAGACAACAACTCAATCTCTTAGCATTCTGAAGCTTTTACAGTGTTAAAAACATTGGTGTCTTGGTACAAAACACAGCCTGACTGTAGTAAGCAAGGTCAGCTCTGAAAGCTGCCTGAAAAAATTATCGAAGCTAACACAACCAAAGATTAGCACTTTTTATGTTAAATAGAAAACAATAATTCTTTTTGAGTTACATGTCATCAGGATTTTATTTGTTTTCATACATTTTTCATGAAACAAACTTAAATAATGTAAATGTAATACACTTAAGTACAAAAAATTGTTTATTTAATTTACTGTATTTTTTACCGTAGATGTAATGTTCAAGAGGCATTTATTAGCTATGTTTGAAAATCGGAACAAATCAGTAATCAGAACTACCTACGGTCTCAATTGGTTCAGATTTTTGAGCTCTATTGTGTTGAATGTGTGTTTTTATTATGCTTTACATGAATATACATATTCAACAAAATATAATAAAAGAAAAAAAATATTTGTACTGTGGGAAACATATTTTTTTAGTTTTAACTATCGTTAGTTAAATGTGTTCAAAATTTAAATATATTTTGTGAAATATTTATAAAATTATAGGTAGGCTACTTTATTATTTTGCATAGATAAACAATAGCATTTATACATTGTTATGCTATACATTTATTATGATTTATATTATACACATTATTGACATAGATAATTCTTAGCTCTGGGGTAGTGTTGGCAATTAGCGACCAAAAATCAAAACAGTGACATCATTTGGTTAGTAGCGTCATATCGGTAGTGACATCATAGATTGGTTATAAGAACAGCTGTTTAGATGAACTAAACACATTCCCTTTAAACATATCCATGATCTAACCTATTTCCTACAGGGAAGTAAATACAATACTTTTACATTATTATACATTTATAAAAGTCAAGTCAAGTCAAAATCAGATCTATTCCAGAAAACAAATAAAATATGTTACAAATAAACTGTGCACATTTTTTAGGTATTTTAACACACCATAAAACAATTACTATAAACTCATAATATAACATATAAAATATATTAATTGCAAAATAAATGTTTGATGGTTAAGAATATCATTGTATAGTACATAAACATTGATATAAAAATAGGTATTGATTGAAATGCACTTAGAATTAAAAAACAAGAAATAAAATTTGCTGTCCAGATATCGAACACCTGGTCTTACTCGTGAGTGAAAGCGACTGTCCATATATTGACCAAATATTGGTCAAAGGTTAACAGTTCTATCTTAGGAACATGTCAGCCTTTGTCAGTAACAAGTCTACAAGACCATACCACAATCATCTAACACTCATTTCTCACTCATACTTGGCTTATAATTCCTACCTTTGTAGGTCGCCATTTGTGGCGACGTCCTGCTACTTGGAGGTCACAAATTGTGGATAGTTGTGAGCGATGGTCAGTGGGTGTAGTGTTCACTTGTGTGGATTAACGTCTGCACAGTTGAATACTACAATAATCCGCAAAGACCATCCTCATAATTAGACCAACAGACCAATTCGTAATTCAGAGGCCATGGTTCGGATTCCATGTTAAACTATAGGTCCATTAATTGCCATCAGCTGTTGGGCTATTAATTAACAGTCCTATCTAAGGGACATGTCAGCCTTAGTCAGTAAACAAGCCTTCAAGATCGCGCCATAATCATCTTACACTCAATCCTCATTCATACTTGGCTTAAAATACATACTTTGTAGTACAGTCGCCATCTTTATAATCTAATCTAATCCAAATGGTAATCTAATCTAATCTTAACAATCACACCAGGTAGGCTGGAGTGCCTACTTGCATAGAGTGCATTACTATAGCCATAGTAATGTGATAAAAATAAGTAAAACTTATGTAAGTAAAGAAGATGAAGAAAAATAAAATGAACTCACCACATCAAAGAGTTCTTTGGTTTTGAGCAAACTCCCCTGCAGATCTAGGGTTTTTGAATCAACTACCTACAATTGTAAAAAAGTGTTTATTAAATAACATAATACAAAATAATAATACAAAATTTTGCTTTTCTTCACAGTTAATACTCTTTGACCTCTTGAGTCCCGGGTTAAAAGAAAAGCCAGACATCCTCATTTACATTAGCTTGCAAATGTGTGATACAGAGGCGGGAGGGCACACCTTAAATAAATGGTGACCGGCTTGAGTGGAAGTTGACTGCATTTGTAGGCTTAATTGGGATTGCATGGTACACCAGTTTGCTTCTTTAAGATTTGGTTGTGGTTAACACATTCGCTACCAGCCACCGCATATATGTTGCAGTCAGGCCACTCCCTCAGCCCATGGACCAAGAATGGTGTGGTTTGTTTCGACACGTATCATGATGGTTTGAGAAAATAAAAAGAGTTGTTTACGCTAAACGAGTTTTATCGGTTTTAGTTTTATAACAATATTGATTGTTTTTATTAGTTGTGATAAGTGATTGAAATGATAGAAGATGAACTATTACGGATCCTGGAAATGCCCAGTTCGGAGATAATTTTAATTATTTATTTATAAAATCTGAATAATCACTTACGTTTAGATGAATACTATTCCAATGTTGAATATTACATTTATTGTGGTTATTCGCTTTAAAATCTGTTTTAACACATTATGCCCTATACCCGAGTACAGATCGAGATAATGCATTTGCCATCCATACGAATCCTGAGAGTACCTCGGGCTCAGCCTTGTAATTCCATAAGTCTTTATTTGTGGTATATTTATATATTTTAATGTATTAAAATACTCATCAATACATTCCCTGTTATAAAATAGGTCAATAGGACATTTTTGATCAGTTTAGTAGTAATTAAAATGCTATTACGTGCTACATAGTTTCACAACGTCAGCAGACTAATTATCAGTAATTGACCTAATTCTAGCATGATTTAATTTTCTAATAAATTTATCATAAACTTAAGTTTAATATTAACTAACATTAATTTATTTTTTAACATTCACCTTCAGTGTTATTGCATTATTTTACATTAAAGTCGATAGAAATGTTGACGCTATTTTGTATCTTGATGTACAATTTATTTGACATTTTGATTTGATTTGACTTGAGTTGAGGTTAGTCATCTGTGTTGTGTTTGTCGGCGTCATTGTCAATCCTGTTATTGATTTTTCTATGAAATTTGTTCACTGATCATGTTTTTTATTATTGTTTGATCAGCTGTTTAATAATAACTAAACAATTAATAATATTATTACGTGATGCGCAATTACTCAATATCAGTCAACTTGATTTGACATAAGCCATCTGCGTTGTGTGAGGCGTCATTGTTTCAATCCTGTAATTGAATTTTCTATGAAATTCGTTGACTAATAATGTATTTGTTTATTTTTTTAGAATGATTTATTTATTTTTAGTATTAAAGTAGTATATGTAAATATGTATCTATACAAACATACACTTTGACCTGAGTCGTGAAATGATGACGAAGACTATTCAGCTATTTATTTATAATAAGATATAAAATTAAAGATATGTCTATTTCTTAATTTTAATGTTAGATTTCTGTTTTTTTTTAAGAATTTAAATAGGACTAATTATAAATGTGTATATAAAAGTTAAAAATGAAGATTTAGTTGATCGTATATGAACTCTTGTGTAATGCGGCTATTTTTATTTTAGGCAATATTTAAAAATTTCTAAATTGTCAAAATTGTTATTAACCCATTAGACCCATGAAGTGTCACATATTCTTAAAGCTCATGATTTCATCCATAAAATGATGTATTAATTGTGAGGTTTAGATTAAAAATAAAAAAATTATGAATTTTTTTAACTAGGCCTATGCAAAATTCCCCCAGTATCCAAGGAAAAAATCCTCTTTGGCCTCCAGGGTTCAATGTGTTAAAAAAACGGGAGTTTTGCGGGAGCAAGGCTGCGGAAAATCCTGCGGTGGGCCATCAGTAAGCATAACTAAACCCAACGCCACAGATGCCGTGGTTAAAGGGTTAAACAACTCTGGAATTATGAATTATTCACTATGTATTTAATAGCTTAAAAATAAATTAAATAAAAGGTGAATAAAGATGTTTCAATAGTCTAAATAACTATATTTCTAATTGTAAAAAACATAATCAGATATTCGTATTCATAACTGTGCAATTTTCTAATATTCTACAAAATGCATCCAAGAATTGCAAAATAGGTGTATATGATAAAACAATAACAACATTCTAAAAATTTATAAATATTTACATCGTTTTTCCTTGATGTAGATGCTTTCAGTCCAATCTCTCTCTCTTGCTTGGTCTTGGGAAGGTGTGTCAACTGAAAAAAACAAAACAAAATTCCTTGAGTCAGATAAAAAATTAATGCAAAACTTAGCATAAATAAATTAACATGTATTTCCAAGTTTCCAAGCAATACTAAGTTTATTGTCCTTTTAATTTTATTGCAGCGATTTCTAGCATTAGCTCACAGGCGGTGGTGAGCTGGCGACTTGAAAATTCATTACATTGATGACAGATGGCAGTTTTTTGACAACAGTTGTTGGGTTAAAGGCTGGTACACTCAACAGCTTTAGGAAAAACATGTGATCATTATATGATTTTATCTGTAATCTGAATAGTGCACAAAATATTACCACCAAGTATTGTGACTCATTAAGAGTTTATGCTCGGTGGAAGAGGTTGCCGTCTGAATCCTGCACTCGACATCAGTTAGCCTATACTTTATAGTTTTGGCAAATGGTCAGCAACATACTGACAGGTTCCGGTCTAAGGATACTGTAAATGAAGTATGTTGTGGTGTTATGCTGTTTGGAGTTGGGCCATTTTCACAGTACCATCATTGGTATCAATTATAGTCTTTAATACTTTATCTTAACACTGATAGCAGACTTCTAGGTCAAAAAATCTAGGTCAAAGTCCATCTAGTAATTATTATATATAATTAACATTTAATCCTTTTTCAATTCGCCTCTGTCAGTAACTTTCATACTGCCAATAAGGCTGGCCAATGCAGTTGCCTCCACAGATCCTACAAATCCATTCCAATTACATGAAATTTCAGACTACAGACTACTAAAAAAAACCCTTTGTGGCTAATGTGCATTGGGTCTTTGACCCACCTCATGATGATTAACTTTTCATTAATTCTTTACAATGTTACTGTATCATGGAATCCTGCTCTGAAATTAAGTAAGCCTGTACCAAAAGTAATGTAAATGAAGTAGTCCTCTATATGCAAGTGAACCATATTAATATACTCACTGCTATTCTTTTCTTCTCCTTTTCACTTTCACCTTCATTGTACTTTGATTGAAGGGATAGTCCATTTTCAACAGCTTCAGGTTTAATGTATTTATTTTTGTCTTTCTCCTCTTTAATTTCCAATTGAGGGTATAAAACATTTGCGGCATCACTGACTGGTTCTTCTTTAAATGATAGCTCAGGACAATCTTGCAAGGACACTGTATTGATGATTTTAGGTATACAATCCTGGAATCAAAATAAGACAATATTTTAATCTTAGCTGTTAACCCGCGATTACTGACATACTAGTTGAAAAGACCGGGCTGGAAGTTTTTTTACGATAAAAAGAATATATCCTGGGTGTTGACAGTCTTTGCTAGCACTGTATCTCATGTGCCTCTTTCCATGAAAAAGAACGACACATTTCCCGTAGTTGTCCAACTCTTATGGCCAGTACAGTGGACGATTCTGTAGAGGACTGGTGTGTTCGACCGTGTCAGATCTGGCTTTACGGAATAAATGGTGTATTTGACCATTTGTCAGTTTTTGTGTACCGGTAGTTTAGTTGTGACAGTATTAATGATTCACATTTAAGGTAATTCACATTATGACATTTTGTGTTTTAAAACATTATCCCTGTATACGCCTAAATATTTTTATTGATTAAAACATGAAAAAATTGACTCAGAGAAAGGAAATCAGATTAATACATTCTATTGAGAGTTGAACGTGAAGAAAACTGTGAGAATGTATAAATTAGCCTAATTTAATAATTAATAATTCTTATTAATGATACATATAAATAAATATTAACTATTTTTTATTAATGAATTTAATTCTGAGTGACAAATAGATTGCTACAGTTTACAGACTGTGAGTCAGTTCTCACATTTCCATTAATCAATGTCAGTTTTGCCAGGTGAATGTGTAGGTTTTTGTAAGGACTAGGATTGAGATTATTGTGAACTTTTTCACTTAGAGAATTAAATTTCAGATAAACAATATTACTGATGTTGAAACCCTCCTCTTAAAATTAGACATGAATGAGTTTTTTCTTTATATTTAAGTTAGCCCTAGGCTACATGGATTTTGATACAGACATAAAAAAACATCAAACCTACAAAAATATGATGTTTTGAGTTCCTGTGGCATTTGGATCTAGATGAAGATAGGCTGAGGATACTAACAGAGACAAACTTTTTACTAGCATTCCACATATTGCTTAGTTCCAGTGTCCAGCACTATTTCAGCAGTTTCATCAAGTTAAAGCTGTTCGAACTTTAAATATTAATAGACTTTAACACTACTCTCGTATTATACTGACCACAACTATACGTTACATTGTATTTTCCTTCATCAGCGCTCTGCTGAGTTACGTCAGGTATTATTAATAGTATACATATATTAATAGTACATTAATATCAATAACATACCTAACTTTACTCCGCAGAGATACCGGCACGGTAGTTCAGGTGTATGCTCTGGCCTAGTAAGTCAAAGATTGCTGGCTCAAAACCAGCCATAACCCATCTAATTTAACCCTGTAGAGCACCGAATTTCGGAAAATAGGCTTGCAATACAATGTATGAATGTGGTTGGTATAATACGAAAGTACGAAAATATTGTATCTTAATGCTTGGCATGTAGTGTTACCGGACTCATCTTAAAATTATTGATAAATAACAGAAGAGAAAGTTTGTTTGATTCCTATTTAGTGTTATGTTACTGACCACTGCCAAGAGTGCAGCTAAATACAACCATTTTATTTGTTACATTTCAACGATCAGTGTTTATTTTAGTTTATATCTTGGGACAATTTCTTCACATAGAACGAAAGAAACCAACCTGCAAACTGTGCCAAAATTATTTAGTTGAATTTTTAGGCTTAAAATGGAATTAATCTACAACCAACAACATATGGTAGGACTAGAATCGAGGGAAACCCTCAAACTTCCGAGAGCATTTAACCCTACGTGTAAGTTACCAGATGTTTATCTCATTAAAGTATCTTTATATAGCCTACCTGCTGGACCTACCGATCACATCCTCCTGTGGCCACTGTTGAATCACACAGTTACTGCATCAGACATCTCTATCTTGTACAAGGTGTATGACAAGCCTTTTGTAGCCTACTACACTGTGGCTGTATTTCTTACTATAGGCCTAGATGTTTATCGTATCACCTAAATACACTTAACTTAATTTATTTTCTAGATACAACAAAATTCATAATAGGCCCGAGTAAGAGTGCATTCCCTTGACCTTTATATTTGTAAACTATTTCAGCACTAGAATAGGTTAAAGTAAAAATTATTATGAAAATTCCAAACTCTTCAAGACCCAAAATATACTAACTTATTTACTCTCAATTGTATAGATAATCATTGCTTCTGTAAAGAATCCTCTAAAAATTAATGCATTACATTTAGTATTTCTTGAAAAGTACAGTAGGTCTAGTATTCGGTAATACAATAAATTACTTAGACATTAATCTAAGCTTATTCCAATAAATACTCAACTTTATTTTTTTAGTAACTTCTCAGGTTAGTTGAATATTTTGACAAAGAATAATAAATAATGTTCAATTAGTCTCTTGATATTTGTAACTTACCACATCTCCATCATCTGGTGACCAGGTTTCACTAATAGAATCCATCGAATGAAACTCTCTAATGGAATTATTTTGTATAATAAATAATGGAGACGCTTCTGTCCACAATGATTTAGTAGAACTTCAAAAACTCACACTTTTCCATCGAATGAAAACTGTATGTTTTTTTGTTTAAAGGGGTGAACTAGAGAACGCTCAGTAATCTACAGTAAAAACCGTTATATTTTCAGACACTGCGGTTTACAATGGTCAAATGGTCAATAGCAGAATACTTCGTCTTACTCTCCCCTAACTCCAAACGCACATCAAACAGAGATTAAGTTCCTCTGTGGGTAATCTCCAGCTCGGACTGGAGATTCAACGGTGAAAACCACTCTTTGCTGTGGAAATGAAGAATATATACATAGCTCAGAAGCATAATATTTATGTTATTAGAATTATTCAACTTAAATTGATGTAATAGTTCATAAATGTCCAGCCTGAACTAGTAATTATTATAGTATATTAATTTTAAACATAGAGTAACAACACAGTGTCATTGGGTTATTTCAAAGGCACTGGCTCCCAGAATGCCATTCCAAACCCTGCCACAGCCAACTGCCAACTGCAAAATGTTATTAATTTAGTCACCCGTCAGCCATGTCAAGGTGTTAGTGTAGTGTCAGTTAGTTCTTATGGTGAAAATTAAGTCTTAAGTGTGTTGTGTTTAGTGTTTGTATTAGCAGCTTTGTGGATTAATAACCAAAAATGAGCTGGGGGACAGAGCTTTGGGTATGTCACATTTGAAATTTTTTCTAACATAGTTTGAACGTAAGGTAGATAGATTCCTTACACTGAAAAGATTCGTATACATAAAAAGAATTCCACCTTAGCATATATGTGTATATTAAAAGTTGCTTCTGTCAAGTTTTCTAAAGACTGAAAATTTGACTTAGGCCTAGGTCCGTTATAGTTATAAGACGGTATAAAAGTACCAACAACTCAGGTTTGGTACCTGCAGTAGGCTTAGGCCTATGTACCAGGCTTAAATGTACACAGTCTGGGCCTAATCTTGACATTATCTGAATTAATTTAACAATTATAATTTTCCATTTTTCCATAACTTTTTCACTGAACGTGCTATCGTTCTCAACTATTTTGTCATATTCTTAGCTTTGTGGAATATAGACCATTGGAAAATCAAATAAATGTTTATATTTACTTCCCTGTGGAAAATAGGTTAGATAATGGATATCTGAAAAGGAATGTTTTCAGTTCCTTTAAACAGCTGTTCTTATTCTTATAAATTAAAAAAATTCAATAAAAAATCTCTTATCTTCTCTATGGAAACCTTTATAAATTTTCATCTTACAAATTGCCAACACCCCCCCCCCCAGAGCTGTATGTCGTAGCTGTGGGGGCGTGTTGGTAATTTCATGTCTAAATAATATTACTAAGCTGGGTAACAACCCATTTAGTAGTAGTAGATAGACAGATGGCATAGGAGGTGGGTAGATCTTATCTAGTTTGTTAATTAATGGTGATCTAGGCAATGCTAGTTTCGTTATTGACTATTTTGGTGTTTGGAATTTTTAGGAATTCAAAACTGTTGAAATAATAACCTTGGCTGTGTAGTTAATAAGTAAATTATCACTATCTCCATGTTCAGTGTGTTTTGAAATAGTTTAGTATTAGTCAAAATTGTGCAAGCAGTCTACTTTGCTTCAGAACGAAACTCAATGTTATCTGATCTGTTGGATTAAACATTTGAATTCTACTAAGTGATGAAACAGCAACCATCCAGGATTATAATTAGTGGTTACAGCCATCTTGGTTGATGAAATGAACAAATAATTGTTGTTAGTAGTGAAATAATTTTCTTCAAGTGGGCATTTTACCTTTGAATTGGGCTAAACTAGTCAAAGCAAATATTTAACCTAATTTTCATCCCAAAAACTGAGGAAATCAACCAAAGTTATGTAAACAAAGAAAAAATATGTCAAATAATAATAATAACTATAATATATGTATCCAATACTATAATACGAGCAAGGTTTGTATATATATAACTATATATATATATATATTTGAACTATATAGATCAAATATATGTATATATGTTTGCACACGAATCTCGAAAACGGCTCGAACAAATTTCTTTATATTTTGGAAATAACTATAACATTAATAGTTATTTAACATAACAAAATTAACATAAATTTTGGACTGGGATGGTGGCGACATCCTGTAATCCAGCTACTTGGAGGTCACGAATTGTGGATAGCTGTGAGCGATGGTCGGTGGATGTAGTGTTCTCTTGTGTGGATTAACGTCCGCACTATTGGATACTATGTTAATTCGCAAAGACCATCCACATAATTAGACCAATTCGTTATTCAGAGGCTGTGGTTCGGATTCCACGTTAAACTGTAGGTCCCTTAGTTGCCATCGGCTGTTGGGCTATTAATCAACAGTCCTGTCTAAGGAACATGTCAGCCTTAGTCAGTAACAAGACTACAAGATCGCGCCACAATCATCTTACACTCCACCCACATTCATACTTGGCTTAAAATACCTACCTTGTAGTAAGGTCGCCATTTCAATAATCCAATCTAATCTAATCTAACTAATTTCCAATTAGAAAATAAGTTCTAGATAGGTCTAATCTCCAGGAAAATTCTTGTTTTCTTGTAATATTAAGTTTAAAATCTAAAAATTTTACACTTATGGAGAATCAAATGTAAACAATACAAACCAAAACATCTGTTTATAACCGTTTGACAGTTCTTGATTGAAGATGGTGGGAACAATATGTGAATAGAGGTTTTTCATAAATATTTATTTTATGTATGTATAAAATGCAAAACTATCAGGTTACCAAACAATTTGTAAAAAACTTAAGGGTAACATAACTGTGCGAAATAAAAGCAGAAAAAAGTATTTCCAAAATCTTCCGTGTTTTGATAGAAAACGTATTGTATTACTTGAAGCCACTGCAATAAACCAATTAATTGGTGTAAATTAGATTTCTTTTTTGATTTTCAATCCTCATTCCGTTTCTAAGAAAATCAGTTGATCTCAGGCTAATAATAACTGTATGGATAATTAAACAGTAAATGATTGGCTAAAACAATTGAGGTTGGCTAAAAGATCTTGAACGGCTTTGTTTCTTTGACAGACCCCATATCCAGGTGGTAGCGTGATCCCCATCAGGGGCAATACTTTTTGTTCAGTGCTATATTAATTATGGTGTATTAAATCGGTTTTATTTAAACCACACACTGAGTAATAAATATGTTTTAATTTTTCTAATTAACTTGTATAATATATGTCTTATCTTATTCTATACGAGCAAAGCTTGGTCACCAGGTATATTGTATTATATATGGCAATATATGAGATATTAAAATATCTGAACACAGTTCATTGTATTTAGGGGATCCAATGCTAATCTTATGGAGGATAAGGAAAAATTAATGTTTCCTTTATCAATCAATATTTTTAGTATTTAGCTTCATGCGGTTGAAATTCAACCATTTATACTTAAAAATCATAGTTTATGTGTTTATCACGGTAGCTAACCTGCATACTCTTTCCCATGTTATACATATAATAGGTAAACTCCTTTATTTATGGACAGTTGTTAATGAAACTTGGTATAAATGATCAAAATAAAATTTTTATGCTAGAAATGCCTGCTGTCGATGTTCCTTTACAGCAGCAAACCTCCATACTCTTTCCCATGTTAATCTTACGGAGAATAGGCTAATACCTCTCCATTTATCAACGTACTTTGATGAAATCTGTCATATATTATTATATTATTGATTTGTAAATTTGCTGAATAAGCAGGTCTGTTGCGAAGGGGGTATTATAATAATCAGACAATAATTCCGCCAATTATTATGTATAATATGTATAAGGCTATAGCATACATATACCACACCACCAGTGGGACCACACTGATCTCTTGATGAAACTGTCGTATTATGGAATAAATGGTTCTCCTCTTAAGTTTTTTGAGTCATACTTGAGTCAAAGGAGATGGGAAGGAGATTCATGGGCAGTGGTCAAAGGAGCTGGAGGTCACATGGGGAGTCCTTCAGGGATCCATATTGGGACCTTTACTTTTTCTTTTAGCTATTGACGATCTTCCTAATTCCGTAAATGCTGATTGTTTTCTCTATATCAATGACACTACCTTCGTTGACATGCATTGTGACTTTGGGCAGCTGGAGCAACTCGCTGAATCTTCCTTTAATGAGGCTTCGAGGTGGTTTAATTCCAATGGATTTTTATTGAATGCCGGAAAAACTCAGAAAATTGTCTTTAGCTTGCGCCCTTTTCCTTCAGACGGTAATGATTATCATTATAAGCGAGATGTGAAATTTCTGGGAGTCTTTTTACTTTCTCCCCTTATACGTAGTATATGGAGAAAGTATTGTTTTCGTCAAAATTTTCGAATTTGAGTTGAGGGTGGATATATCCGTTTTGGGGTCCCCTGAATCCAAAAAAGTGGGTTTGGACGTGATGTCTGTCTGTGTGTACGTGTGTATGTGTGTGTGTGTGTGTGTGTCTGGATGTGTACAGTGCCACAGCCTACCCCGTTGGTCCAATTTAGATGAAATTTGGCATGTATGTACATATTCACGGTATATCCAGGCGTTTTTTTCATTTTTTTTTTTAGGGTAGTTCACCCTTAAAAAACGTGAAAAATCCAAATTTCTCAAAAACGGCTCTAACGATTTTACAGAGTACTAAATAATTTGACACCACCCGCATGTCTGTAACAATGACGGTTCAAAAGTTATGGGCTTTTAAATGTCAGAAAAATCAAATTTTTAAATTTTCAGCGAAAACAATGAAAGTAAAGTATAATTTGACTGGCACCATTGAAACCTGCTTAAAAACTAAACAAATTAGTATTTTTAATTATTTGTCTACGACTAACGGTTCCAGAGAAAAGTTATATTGTATAATATAGATATATATATATTATATGTATATATCTATGTAATTCTTATGGAGAATATTAAAATATCAATTTCTTCCGTCAAATCACCCAACAGAACCAACTCAAAAAAGCTTGGTATTACCGGGAGTTTCCCCCCCATACAATTCAAACAATTAATTTAACTTTGTCTCTCTTGTTTTATTTTCAGAAATGGGATGATTATTTTTGAAACAATGATTATTAAATGATATTTAGATAAGCTTTGAAGAACATGATAGTTTTATTACAGTTTTCTTTTATAAATTTACTTTGAAGAAAGTATGTGTCAGTCCACTGATACCGTTTATTTGATGAACATTTAAGATAGAGCCAGCATATTGATTTTGTAACAGCTAAATTATCAAGGGTAATCTATCTTCTCAGGTGTCTTACATCTTGTGTTAGTCTAACTTATATGAAGACGTCATATTTTTCCCACTTCCAGTCTATTCTTAGATATGGCCTAATACTATGGGGAAACTCTAGTAGAATCAATGAAGTTCCACTATTACAAAAGAAGGCAATAAGAATAATCAATCTAGCTGGAAGTTTAGATCACTGTAGGCCCCTTTTTGCATCCTCCCAGATTATGACAGTTATTAATTTGTATATATTTGACTTAATCATTTGCCTTTTTAAAAATCCACATCTCATTAATCACTGTTGCAATAAACATAGCTAGATACCCGTCAAAAAAATAATGCTGCTATTGACTTTCATAGATTGACTAAGAGTCATAAGAGCCACACAGTAATTTGCCTCCACATTTATAATAAATTAAAAAAACAAATCTATAAATATGATGAGAAACCTTTAAAAAAGTTTTTTTTGTTGGCTCTTAGAAAATCCTTTTTATTCTGCAAATGAGTTTTTTCTTTAAATAAAATTGAATTTTAAATGATTTTATTTAAGTAAAGAGTTTTATATTGTGTAAACTAGGCCATGTTTTGCTATAAATATTTGTTGTATTATTGATTATTATAAATTATGTTATTTATCATTGTTGAAATTGTAGGCTATTAATATCCGTGTGTTGATTGCTTTAATGCTATTATTTTTATTTTTTTAATTTATAAATGTGACTAAATCTATATACAATTGTATTTTCGACTTTGTCAATACTGTAAGGTGCTTACGGCAATAAACTATTTCATTTCATATAAATATTTATATTTTTTTAATGACCCCCTAAACGTGTTCAAGGGGTGAGTTATGAACCTCTATTACGGTCCTGGGCTTAACTGTCACCATGCAGGTAATGTGAACAGCTCACTTTTCCAAAGGATATTCGCTAATAAAACTAAATACATTGAGTGTTGTACTTATCTGACTTCTAAAAATACCCATTTTTATGTCAACCAAAATCCAATCACCTTCATAGATTTGTACACCTGATACCAAATATAGAGATGAAGTAGGTGGTAAAACCAGCGGTCTCTTTGATTTGATGGTTACTTAAAATACCTATAACGTATGAAACACACAATTTAAAATAATGTTCTTCGATTTGATACAAAATAGTGGTTACCTGGTCCAAAATTTTACCATAATTAGAATTTGGACTATTATCTTTTACACCATTCAGTCAATTAAAATATCATTATATGTAATATAAATTTCAGACGAAATAAATTATGACTTTACCATCTAATTCTTGTAAGTACCGGTAATTACTTAATACAAGAAGAATGGTGTAGCCAAATTTGCTTGATCTATATGCAAGAATACACACTTTCTTGAATCTCGTTATATTAAACCTACCAACCTATTCACCCTTCCTGTTTTTATTTATGGAGGAGGAGGATTAGTGATTTGTTACCTATAAATTTCTCATTTAAATTGTAAGAATTTGTTTCCTGATCATGAGATTTACCTAACTATATACTGACTAATAATCCCACACTATATGTGCCTAATTAAACACCCCATACATTTTAGTTTCCGTCATTCCGTTTTCTTAAATTAAATTTTATTGAAGTTAAGCATCATTCATAATAACTAAATACTGTACATATATTTATTATTATTGTGTAAAAATGAGCCGAACCTGGCGGTGATGTAGCTAATTGATTCGAAATGATCCCTTCTGGATAAATTGATAATGTGCGATATTATTGGATTATCTGGAATACAGTACCATGCTCCTCCGGATCCGTAGCACAGGGCGAACAGCGGCACGTTGCACCTGGCATTAGATACCCAAGCCTCAACTTCCGTCCTGGTTTCTCCCCTTCTCACTTCCGGTTGCTCATCCTCCACCCTCCCTTGTTTTTTCGCGAATCTCTTGAAGAATTTTTATCCTAGTTTTTAACTCTCTGTGATCAGACTAACTATTAAATTAGGTACGGGTTAATTCTCAATCTTCACATTCCACCTGGGAGTGGAAATATCCGTTTTGATTGTTTTGAGGCTCCCTGAATTCTGAATTGGATAAATGAACAGTAGTTCGGGACTGACTAGCCAAAGTTCCAAAGTCAAAGTCGTACGCCGAAGTCGTTCCTCGCACGGGTAAAAAAGGCTAAGAGTTGTGGCCCGACTGATACATTTAAATTATTCTTAATTGATTCTTTATTTTAAAAAAAATCCAAAACACGAGTGTCTACAAGAGAATAAAGTAAAACCTGTCAAACATTGGGCAGGCATCAGGAGAAAAAATAAAATCTTACATTCCAGTATTTGGAACTAATAATTTGATCACTAATATCGATCCAGCAGTTTATCTGTAAAAATGAACTGTAGAAATTTTAGTGTTTACAGCTGTTGACATTCAAGTTATTTTATGTTTTCGTTCTTTTAAAACATTGAAACTTAGGGCGTTCACGGGGCGTAGCCCAAGGGCATTTTAAGGAAATTAGGCATATTAATTTCAACAATTTTTGGGTTAAGATCAACATTTGTGTAAAATTTCAAACCGGTATGTTTAATATTTTTCGCGTTTACTTGCCACAACAAACAAACCCACAAACATGCAGAAACCACCTCTTTATAATATTATCTGTACAGCGAACCCAAAACCATCATCGGAAACGTATGTTTTTAGCTTCAATTAATCAAATTGCAGTATTTAAACTAAGATTTAAAATTATTGAAATTATTGAGGTTCCCTAATCCAAAGACTGGTGGTGGTGGTGATTCGGACTGATTCTATGCACTACATTATCCGATTTGTATGAAGTTGGGTACAAGGATGCACTTACTGTAGATGGTATTTTCTCAACAAGATTTTACCTTTGTGTATTATTAAGGGTAGTTCACTGTCAATAAAATGCTAAAGTTACTTTGTAGGGCGAAGTTATACCAGTTCATTTATTGCTTATTTAGCATATATTTTGCTAGATATTTTAATTTGCATTTCAATAAAACTCCCCGTCGTGGGAGAAGCAGAACTCCCAGTTCTTGACTGTACAGTGTACAGGTGGGTCGTAGGGGTAGCGTCGTGGTGCGTGGAGGGGTGGAGATATATCCACATATCGATCCCGTGACTCACCGCTTGTCACGTGTCGAGTCGAGACAGACAAAACCTAGACATTCTGGAGTAAACCGCACGAAAGTAGTCCGATGAGACACTGATTTTACCATATCGGTTATTTTTTTTTATAAAAATAACATACGAGATGCAAGTAGAAAGACAGTAAACTGTCAGTTTAAGTTTATTCATTTTAAATTAGATCTCTACTATAGTTTATGTTGATTTGATTTATTTTACATACATTTTGCCATTTTTATTTAATACAGCAGATTTCATAAAGAATATAGGTGATTTTCAAGCTCATTATACTTCTGGTTTAGTATACTCTATTTTATTTAGTTCCATCTCCCGTCCTTTAGGTTGTACTATAACTCAGGCCGATCCTGTATCTTTTAACGATTGTCTTATTTCTACAGGTAATGCTGTTTAAAATTAACATTGCTCTTATGAGACTAGAATCTAATATGATGGTATCAATCGAGTCTCCTAACCTACTATCCAGAGCTCAACCGACACTTAAGCTGCTTAGTAGAATAATGTTAGGGCACTTTGCAAGTAGGCTGACGTTTGTTTTACGCCCTGACACTTGTATTAGATTCGGGCCGCATCTCTGAATCAAATTCGACTAAATCTATCATGAAACTTAATGTCCCATTGCAGAAAAATTTATCAAGATATATTAATCATAGATTATGCCACATAAGGAAGTTTTATCAATTTATTTATTCTCCGTTAGAATAACATGGGAAAAGACAATGTACGGTGTTTATTAGTCTCTGTACCTCAGTTACCGATTGACTTAGAGCAAAATCCAAAATACTAAATTGTTTGTTTTAGCGATTTATTGATAACTCTCGTAAAATGGTCGGATCTAGGCCAAATTTGGTAGAGATGTGTATTTCTACATTTACTAGGACGAGTTAGTATTCCAGACATAGCGGTTAATCGGAAGGAGTATGTTTTTTTGGGGGGGTTACTTCGAAAATGGGGTTTTTTGCGTTATTTCACATATAATTTTAAAAAATTAACTTGTCTTTACTGTTAGAATCAGCTGCAAAACTACACAATTTACTTTCTCAACGTTTTTCTCTATCTCCAACGGTTACCGAGATATTAAAAAAAATAAACACAGTACATAGTATTTTGGGGCTCCAATGTTAGTCTTTTGGAGGATAAGAAAAAAAATTATATTTCACTTATCAACCTATATTTTTTATGAATCTTGGTATTTGGCTTCATGTGGTTGGGATCCATATATTTGTGCTATAATTGTTTATGTGTTACTCAAAGCAGCAAACCTGCGTACTCTTTCCCATGTTAATCTTATGGAGAATAGGCAAACTCGTTTATTTATGGACAGATATTGATCAAACTTTATATATTATTGATTTGGAAAATCGCTGAGTTCGCAGGCCTGCTGCGACGGGGGTATTTTGATATGGTGTCAATACAAATATATTTTGCAATAGCCCATATTACATGTAAAACTCCCTTTTTTGTGTTACAAAACCACCTCCTAAATAGGCCTCATACTTCGGATATGCCTGTTTGACTGGCTTTCAACTTAAACCCACCAATTAACACACGTAAATAGTAAATATCTTTTCAATCAGACCGTTTTTACCAGTTGGCATGCCCACTGGCAACTGGCATACATAAGGTTTCGAACTAATGGTGTTTTAGGCACCTGGAGGTCCCAAACGGAAAAATTAGTCCGCGACCTAGGTATCACCATAGGATCATGGTAATATCTCTATTTTTCTAAGGAATTTGCTAAAATCAGGGGTGAAGATCGCTTCCTATTGCAACAGATCCCTGTGGTCCAGGTGCTGTATACGCTCCACGCCCTGCCTCCTCAAACCCGCGCTCCCAAGGCTGTCCCGTGGGCGATCCTTTTTATAATCCCGTCGGCGCGATCGCCCTCTCGGCCTTGCCTAACCCTCTCGTTTCGCTATCGTTTGTCATTTCCCCCTCTTTCAGCGCCATACGTCGACGTATTGCTGACTACGGAACCCAGAGGACTGTGGATAGACTGCTCATAGATCACCCCGTTTCTTTAGTCACGTTCAATGTTTCCATCTGTTGATAAATTCGACTTTTCACTAGAAACCGAGAACTTCGTTCTTCGTAGGAAATGTGAATAGGTTTTACCCCTTTTACTTTCTCCCCTTATACACAGTATATGGAGAAAGTATTGTTTTCGTCAAAAATTTCGTATTCGAGTTGAGAGTGGATACATCCGTTTATTCTTAAGGGGAATATAAAAAAATTTTCTTCCTTATGTTCCAACAGTTTTCCATGAAACTTGGTATGAAGCGTAAGGTGAAATCACCCAAAATAACCAACTCAATAGAGCTTGGTATTACCGGGGTTTTAGAAACAAGAAACTATTAAATGATATTTAGATCAACTTTGAAGAACTTAGATAGTTTTATTACAGATTGTCTTTTTTAAATTTTATTAAGGGAGAAAGTATGTGTTAATCCACTGATACCGTTTATTTTTCAAATGTCTTAAGTTATAAGTTGGTACAATGCTTGTTATATAATATGATTACCACACGATTGCCTAGTTTGCTGTAAAAGTATAGTTGATGGGTTTAGTTAATATTCTAAGAAGTGATTAACTAGGAAAACAAAAAATTGATTCTTTTCTTGTCTATTAAAAAACAAAATAACGATTTGAGATAATAGCTCATTGCACAACATAACTACTTTAATTGTAAATACTACTTGAAGTGTTTTATGTATACCTTTTTTCAAATATAATCACAAAGTAATTATATAATTACTTAGTGATTAAATTTTCCTGAGAAGAACATTAATCTATTTTTTATCACGCATGATAACCATTATACCTTACCTAATTCAACTTTAAAACATGTGATGTTGACTATCGAGTGTCAGTTAATGTATTAGTGTTCTTTTGACACTAAAATCTGGTATGGCGTATGGCAATACGCGTATAAACCGAAGTAGACTCAAATGCATTCTAAAATAACCCTCTTAGTGCATCCAAAGATTGATTGAGTCTAATGATATCAAAGTGCCAGCAAGTTGTCATTTGATATGGTAGGAATAAATACATACTCTAAAGCGGGATACACACGTTTCCCGTTTCTGTCTTCGATTCATCCGATAGAATTCACTGGACGTTTTATATCTAGAAACCTGTCAGATCCGGACAGTTCCCATCGGATCACAGCCGGTGTGACACAGCCGGCTACTCGAGACGTTTACGAGCGCATCGGACGTGGTTTGTTTGACGGACAGCTTTGGTATTACAGTTATTTTAGCGGTATGTGCTGTGTTGTGACTTAATTCATGTTTAGTATTGAATCGTGACTAGGCCTAGTTAAATATTTGCAAAAAATACCCACAGTTTATAATCGTAAAAAAATATTAATGTCCTTATACACAAAGCACTGCTGGGAAACACAAAAATCCAACTCGAAGGACGACAGTTGCGTCGCAGTATGTACCAACGTAATCTTATAATACTTTAAAATATTTGAATGTGTCTACTTACTTTATATTGTACTTTTATACTTATATTTCAAACGACGGGCGACCTTACCAGGTAGTTGAGAAATGGGTGTAAGATTATTGGGGTGCACTCTTGAAGTCTTGTTACTAACTAAGACTGGTATGTTCCTATCTTCAAATGTATTAATAAAACTATTTACTACTAATTAAAAAATTCAAGTCAGTACCGTACGTAAGATACGGGAAATGTCTGCAGACACGTCTACAGACAGATAGCAACGGGTGAGGTCCGCTTTAGATTAGTGAGACTGTAGAATCATAGATTTAGATTATGATCTCTGAACATGACAAAGGTTGGCGAAAAGAATTGAAACGTTTCCACAGTCTATGAATCATCTAATGGAAATTGAGCGCGCAATGCAATGAGACCTCTGCATGTGGTGGCGGTGCAGTCGCTTCCCGTCTTTATAGGCTTTATTCGTAAACTCTGAAATTTGATTTCCTAAGCTACAGCTGTTGGTTTACTAACCATTAACAATATGCTTTACTATCCGATACCATCTTAATTATTCATTAATGTAAAACTATGAAGGAAATATGTGCTGTACAAAATGAACAGCTTTATTCAACACGTTAATAGTTTAGGGGCCTTACGGTCTTTGGGGATTATGTATTTATATTTTTTATTTTCTGTCCGATTAAAAGTGTTTATTTTTAAACCAATTAAAAAATAATTACAATTTTTATATGTACAGTATTACATTTATTATAATAAAAAAAGTAAAGTTCCGTGTAACCTTCTGGCCAAGGTCTAATGTTAGAGTTTTCAGGTCGCACTACTGCCTCTAACGTGACCTAACGACTACTTATGTAGCCGGGACCAACGGCTTAACGTGCCTTCCGAAGCACGGTGGCAGTGAGAGAAATTAAATTTCATGTGTCATGACCGGGAATTGAACCCGGGTTTTATGGGTGGTAGGCCAGTACTCTACCCACTCAGCTATGACTGCCACATTTATTATAATAATCAGCTATTGTATACTTAAATATAAAACAATCGACAGCTAACGTCATGCATCATTTTCAGCGAATGTTTGTGATCGTTTAAAAAATGAATAGAATACGGTTTGGTTTGTTTGTCCCAGTTTAATTATTAGTTGTTTTTTGTTTTGTGCAAGTGGAATTAATGAATGTTAGATTACGCGAGCATTATTATAAAAATACCGCCATTCAGAAAATTTAATTTTTCCAATAAACCCGTATTACAGTTAGGGTTGGTTTATAGGTTTAGGTTGAATTAGAAAATTTTGAATCAATCCAATCAGATGTATTTGTTTTGTGGGAGTGTTATTAATATGTCTTATCGGGTCAGTATTGTCGTGTTGTTCAACTATGAACCCAGAATATCTAATCTTAAACAACGAAGCCGTAATGCTATTCGACTTCAGAACATGACCAATCTTAAAGTTATGTATTTACTGTTAGGCGTTACGAAGTTCGCCGGGTCAACTAGTACAACATAAAAATATATAAACTTATACTGCCAGCTTAAAAATAAAATAGCACATTGTACTTTTACCAACTACGCAACAACCTTAAACACAGTAACTTCAAAATGCTATTCGGTATTAATTATTGGAGACAAAGATATGAAATCACATTACTACATTATTTGAAGGCTAAGTAAATGGACTGACATGATAGATTTAGCCTACTTAAAAATTGTATATATAAACTCCATGATTTAAAAATGCCAGCCGACCTGTAAATACGCATAACTAATATAAAGAGTTGATTAAAACTTTAAATCATAGGTTATAACTTCAATAGTTGATATTAGTGTAATTTTTTCGACAGCATTACTGATTACACGATACTGTAGTCATAAAGAGGACACCACAAACGTCAAATTACAGGTAAATTGGTTATCTAGGGAATTACATTATTAATTTGTTATTTTATATACGGAAAAAAATTAGCATTATTAATTTGTTATTTTAGGATGTAAAAATATAAAAAAGTGAAAATTACTTCTTTAAATCACTAATGTACTTCAATTTTAATTTGACACCTCAACCATCTTTCATGACCAACGAGTGGTCAGTAATATGTTCTTTTCTATGGTTCAAGATGGCTGGGACATGACTGTAAAAGTCATTACATAACAGAGCATCTCCCAGTAAAAATATTAAATAAACGTCTAAGGTAGTTTTTATTTATATTAGGCCTATAATTCAAGAAAGTCGAAATGGATCACCACGTTTTAAGTGATCTCCATTCGTTACATCAACATAATCAATTTCGAGACTTTTTTATTCCATTCCAAGTGGAAAGTTTGAAGGCATATTAATGACTAGTCATATCTGTTACCCGGATCCAGTCGGTTGTTTGTTGGCTTTGCTGTCGAATGGTTGGGGAGAGGCTGATAAGGTCAAAGGTCATTGACAAGGCTGTCATCCATCCAACACATAGTAAATTTTTAGACAAGACCTAGTCTCGGGACCAAGGTTTTATCGTTTTTAGGCCTCCAGTTGCCGAAAACTTCGTTCGTCCAATACTGTATCGAACGAACAGCTGTTATATCATATACTGTCACGCTCGTCATCCTAGTCTGAGCAATGTTATCTCGTAGCGGGAGACTTCGCCTCGCATCTTCCAACCCGTTGTAATAGAAGCTTTGGTATTCAAGCACCAGCAGTGACAGCAGTGCAGGGAAGTCGGTATATCGTCGTCATTGTGGTCTGACTCGTGTTGCAATCAGTTGTCTCCACGTGGTCAGGTGATTATTTCTTAATTGGTTTGTTAAATGTTTTACTTTCAGTCGGTTGTAGTTGTACAGTAGTCCAGTGGAAGTAAAGTCATAGATGTAGACTGGATATTAAAATTTTGTAGTTGAGTCGTTCAATTCTCTTCAGTGATATCATCTCTCTATATAAAACTGAATTTACGTCCTTTATGCGTTGTCAAACCATTCACCCGATCGCCATTGAATTTTAGAAAGTTATTCTATTAGTTCCCGGTGAGGTTTTTGTGAAATAAAATTTGTTAAAAACTCGTTTTAGGTTTTAATTTTATGGCATTTTAAATTTTCAATGTTAACCTTGTGGGGAATTAGTTTGTTTATAAATTTCCTACAATCGAAACATTTTTTTATTTTAAAGCTACAACAACTGTTGGTTTACTTTCCATTAGCAGTATGCTTTACAATTCAATGGCGTGTAAATCATTTATCAAGTAAATATGAACTGTACAAAATAGAAATAAACATTTTTATTCCCACGTTAATATTTTACATTATTTTGGGATTATATATTTTTATTTTTTATCTTTTCTATATTGGGCGTGAATAGAGATTTTTCAAACGTATTTATTTTATGTACCGGTATGTAATAAATGAAAAATTACCAAATTAGTAAACAATTTGTTTAGACAAAAGGGTGAAATAATAAAATAACAGAAAAGTATTTCCTGGATGTATCGTATTTCGATTAAAAACTTATTCATTGTAGGATATTGCATGAATTAACCAACGTAACAAACCAATTGGTGTAAATTAAATTTCTCTTTTGCTTTTCAATACTCATTCCGTTTCCCATCCAACACAATCAGTTGCCCACATAATAAATCGTATAGATACTTTTATATACAATCAGATCAAACTATTGACGTTGGCTAAAACACCCTAAACGACATTTGAGTAGCTCAGTACATGCGTGGAGGATTCTATAGTGAGGAAGGTAGAACTATCCCCGTCCGTAGAGGCTAAGTTTTTGTTCAGACATTATGTAGGCCTAAGTAAACGTTTGAATGAAACCATATAAATTGTGTCTACATTGAGTATACAACAAAATTGGTTTAATTTAGCTAACTTGTATAATCCGTCTTATTCTATCCGAGTAAAGCTCGGTCTCCCGGCATTACTTAAGTTGATTTTAACAATCAGCTATTGTATAGTTTATATTTTCCTTTTGCTATATTAAATGTTTTAACGAATTGAGTTTAAACCCGCCTGGAACAAACTTCCAAATGCGACCTTCTCGTGGCTGATAGTGCGACCGTACCGCAGGTGTCCAGAAATGTGAAATGTGGGCCACCGCACGCACTATGATGAAAGTGATCGAAAAGTCTCCACCGCGAAGCACTGTCACCCCACGCAGCCACCACAACGTTCATTCAAGGTCATTCCAACATGTGATAGCTTTACTGGTAAAAACTCGCAACTTTAAATTGATAGGAATTAGATTACAGTGAATGGATTTAATTAACAAAATTATTAACCTTCTCGTGGATTGTGCGATGTGGTGAATGTATGTATAGTTAATTTATTTGTGTCTAAAAAGTAAAGCGCAACACATTAGTTAACTATTGCTGCGAGAACTACAAAAACTAAGCCTTAGATTAGCAATGAAATGTATTACATTAGATGCTTACAATATAATTCCTTTTCTTAAAACTTCGTAGCAACTGATTATAACCTTCATCGTGGTAAAGTTAATATGTTTTATAAGTTATTCAATTCCACCACGATTAGTTCAAAATGTTCACCGTTTCACTGAAAAAATCATGTTTACTAGAACATTAAATATTCAATTTTGGGAAATAGCCTAGATCATGTATACGTCTAAAATGATTTTTTAAGTCCCTGCACCGTTTCAAATTTTGGCAAGTTTCATTCATAACACATTTCACACAAAAAAATAATTTCCTCGCACAAAAAAATATGTTTTTCGTAATATAAACTGCAGACTTTGCAGCCGTTAAGTCCCTGAAAATTGTATTGCTGTATGACAACCGTGTTGTGTTCTGTTTTCCATTACCATTAAAACTCCATATCGCTTTATTGTTAGCGACGTTCCTTTCCACTGAATTCCTTTGAAATTTTGACACGGTATGTCTTAGCTCTGGGTCTTAGCTTCTAACACACCCACCCGTGTGTTAGAAATTAGCGCGGCCAAATTTTGAAACAATGATGTCATTTAGTTAATGACGTCATAGTTTGGTCATAGAGTTTAGATGGACTGAAGATATTCTCTTTAGACTTATCCATGATCTAACCTATTATCCACAGGAAAGTAATTACACACATTTTTAATCAAATTTGTGATCTAGATAACTTTCATACAGTTACGTTAAGCATTTTATTATACAACTTTGTGTGAATTTAAATTTAATTCCAATAAAATACCCTCTCCCACTTGTGAGATAAATGGAGAATGTATTGTTTTCATCAAAACTTTCGAATTTGAGTTTTCAGTGGAAATATGTTTGTTTAGGGGTACCCTGAACCCCAAAAAGGTTTAAGTGGTTTTCGAAGTTATGTCACTGTGCGTACGTTTTTAATTTTTTAGTTTTTAAGAGTGGTTTATGGAGCTAGCCATTAATGTTGGAAATGATGGGGTGGCGTCCCCATGTCTGTAAAAGTTACGATTTAAACTTTATGAACATTTCAAATGTAAAAAATACTTTTTTATAATTTCCGGCAAAAAAATAAATATATAAAATGCAATTTGACTTTTACGATTAAAACAAGTTCAAACCAATTAGTATTTTGAATTGTTACGTCTACGACTGAGTGTTGGAGTACTGTCCGCGTCCGGGGCAGCGATACGAACGCATTCCCAGCAGGACACATTAGTCACGGCTTCCGCGATGGTCTCGTTATCGCTTCATCTAGTTGTTGTCTGACAAGGGTTTACGAAGATCGACTGCGCATAATTTGGCTTCTTTGTAGTCTTGGTACGACAGTTTAGTCACCAGCTATTTCAGGTGGTTTTTGTCTATCGCATTTTACAATATGTTGCCTCGAAAATACTCCCAATGTTCACCGGATCCGCAGATCCTTTTGGTCTGTACTTTTTGGATGGGTCAACGCCAACACCGTGTGTGCATAAGCCATGTGGGGAAAATTATCAACGTCAATTTGAAAATAAATTACTGTATCTTAAATGAAAATTTAAACTGTTGAGTGAGTTTGTCAGTCGGTGGCTCAGTTGGTAAACGAGGCGGTTTCCGATTTGAGTCAGCGATGGTCCTGGTTCAGATATTGATTATGACAATCATAATCATTTCTATCTTGGACTGTGTCGGCTCAATCATATTGCTTGGTGCGCCCTCACACATATCTGAGGTTTACGTAAGCGAATAAAGTAATGCACTGTATTGGTAAAAGAGGATGGCTACTCACTTAGAAAATGGAATTGTGAATTATAATTTTTAATTACCTTAGATCAAAGATTACTTCAGATTATCTCTCAAAACATAAACTTCTATTTAAGCATCAAGCACATGTGTGCCAATACTGTACCATTATTCGGCCATCCTTAATCTTTTCACTTACCAATTAATTGAAGCAGTGTGTTAATGAGCTCTTTACATTCTGTACAGGGAAACGTATACTGGTCAAAGAGACTGGAACGGTATTTCAACAGACCTTGTTTGGAAAATCACGCAGGGGCCTATCTTAACTGCGGCTGCGGCTAGCGATGTCAACTATCGGCGCATGCGCAGTTCCAACCCACGTGGCTCGTAGGTTGTCCTGTCCCTGTCACTCAACCACTTGCTCGGTGGGAATACAACATCTTGTGGCGGGACCCGGCTTGTTTTATTGTAATAAATGAATGCAAATGAGTTTTATTGGAAAGTAGGCGAGTGTCAGACCAGATTTGTTCACATGTTTGGTTGTAACTGAGGATTTTACAGTTTTGTTTTCTTTTCTCCTTCAACTGACATCGCTAAGGAAAAGTACTACAAGGCCTATCTCTGATTGTTTGTGTGTTAACTTTCGATGCGTTTGAGAAGGGCTGCTAAATAATAGCTAATTAAAAGGTAATGTTATGGCAAACACAATAAAAAATCTTCCTTATTACACAATTACTTTATTACGTCGAGGGGGCACCCCCTCCCACAAAAAATCTTTATACTCGTTCAAGAGGGTGTGTGAGAGAAATTAGCTGGAGTCGTTTTTTTCATGAAAATACATACGATAGTTTTGTATACTGTTGTTTGACGTTACTTTTAGAGAGTCAGAGTTTATTAGATAACCAATTGAGTGCTGTGAATGTTTCATGTTATTTGTGTATTTAGTCAATTATTCAACGCTAACCAAACACAAAACACTAAAACGAGCCCTCCCATTGACCAAAACCTAATCTTAAATGAAGCCAAACAGGTGTCCACAGCAATACAAATTAAGCCTATAAATGCCGTCAACTTCCACCCTAGCCGGTCACTGTTTATGCCAAAATGCTCTTCATAAGCCAGTTTATTTGTTCCGTTTTTCCAATAAGTACAACGGGGGACCGAGCTTTACTCGGATAGAATAATAATATTTAGTATTATTTATTTTTACTAAATGTAAATACAGTTTACAACACTTGTTTTGTTAAAATAAACCAAAAAAATACTCTATAAATATTCTTAAAACGTTTTTTTCCAAACTATCCTGAAAAAATATTTGTTTTTACTTACCCGTGGGAAATAGGTTAGATCATGGATATGTCTAAAGGGAATGTTTTCAGTTCATCTAAACAGCTATTCTTATTATTTTATGTTACAAAATCAATACAATAGCTCCATGGAAACCTGTTACATATTTTCCATCAACACCATCCCCAGAGAGTAGTTAAAAATTGAGAGAACTGAAACAGCCATACTATTAAATGGCTGAGAGAGCTGGAACAGGGTGAAGGCATATGGATGAGAGAACTGAAACACTGAGAGAGCTGAAACAGTGGAACAAACATTTCATAGCACGGGTGTTCTAGTTCTCTCAGTGAAATGTTTGTTCCACTGTTTCAGCTCTCTCAGTGTTTCAGTTCTCTCATCCATATGCCTTCACCCTGTTCCAGCTCTCTCAGCCATTTAATAGCATGGCTGTTTCAGTTCTCTCAATTTTTAACTACTCCAGAACAAAGATATATTCCATGTTAAAACACACAGTAACATTCATTGTTTACGAATGTTACTATGAAAAATGAAAACAACCTGAATCATCTGTTTTAGTTAACTGCAACTACAAAATAGGGCCTTAACGATAACATGGACACTTCGAAGTGCTGTACGAGGAAACCCGGATTTTCTCAGACATTGAGACCTGAGAAATAGTTAACAATAGTTTGTTGTGATAACCTAAGATAAACTAGATTCGGGGAAAACAGGCCTAAGAGTTTGTTGAATGACTGAACGAAGAAGGAGCTAAATTTAGACAACACAAAGCGACAATTGCCACCAGATTTATTGAGTTTTACATTGTCGCCAAATCTGATATGCCAGAACCTCTGGCCTGTGATAGCAAGGTGACGCATGTCGCTCGCATAACTGACATTCCGTTTGGACCAGTAATGCTGGCAGTTTAGATAGTAATCTCTAACATGGACCAACAGGCCAGAGTGTTATATCAACTGTATGGTGAAACAAAGCTCTCAAGGTCTGTAGTCGGGTACTTGGTGAGTTGTAGGGCGGGGAAAATAATAGATACAGACTAAGGCTTAAGATGCTATTTGATGTATAATGGTACATTTAGTTACATATTTAGTCTGTTATACCTCTGAGACACGTTAGACACTTAACCACGTCTCTCTCAAACGCGAATTTAAAATTAAGACAAGTCGTATCGTGTTTTAACCACAAAAGCATGTGTGCATCAAATTCATTATACCGATCAATCTTACATTCCACTTATTTTACCTTAAAATACTTACCAGAGAGTGTCGATATTTATCAGCTGTAAATGACATTACAATTTTTATAAACCATCTTGGAATGTGTCATTAATATTTTGGTAAACGTGATTACTGTATCATGTATCAACTTAATACAGAAAAAAATGAAATTCTAATCAGATAGATCGCAAGACATCATAATTTCCATTCAATTTTTATTATTAAGTCAAGACTGATTGCAAAAACGTTGCAGCGATTGTTTGATGTGAACATTTTTCTTGTAGAAAGTAACTGTAAAAATGTGCAAGAAAGTTGATTCTTGTAGAGGCTAATATTTAAAACATATTGACATGGATATGTCTTAGCTTTTGGTGGGGGTGTTGGTGATTTTTAAGATGGGAAACATGTAACAGGTTTCCCTAGAAACTACTAGAACTATTGCATGGAATCTTAAATATAAAAGAATAAGAACTGCTGTTTAGATGAGTTGAAAACATTCCCTTTAAACATATCCATGATCTAACCTATTTCCCACAGGGAAGTAAATACAAACATATTTTTCCTTATTATTATTACTAAAACTTGTAAAATAATCGGCACAGCAGTCTAAATAATACTCTTAATATATTTTTTTTGAAATAAATGTTATTTATTTCAGTTTTTTACATACTTCAAGTTGTTGGTTACACCGTGTGCGTCTGCACCGGAGCGTTCGCACCGGGAAACCTTGCAGATGCGGGGATTTGCTTGGCGGATCAGCAAAGGATTTACATGTACGCTACGGCCCATTTGTGAGGGCTTCGATCGATTTCGGGGTTTTAAAATCGTTCTCGTAACGCTATTAGGCGGGCAAAAACATTCTCTAAAGTACAATAAAAGTCTCTAAGATTGAGATAAATAGTAAAAAACAGTTGCTGATGTTAAATAACCGAAGTCGTTCGATACAAGAACGCCAAACTATCGGTATTTTAGTGAATCAGTTTAATGAAACCACTTTGAAGACAGTCAACCGGAACCAAGTAGTTTTTGTCGGCCAGTAACAACAATTAATTCTTCAGCTCGTCAGGTTTAGCATGACCGGCGGCTCGTAGGGTTCAACTAAAACATTAATTTCGAATAGAATGATTTAAGTGATTTATCCACCAGTTGCCTATTATTACCCGAAAGGAACTGTGTAACTTAAATGTCACTGATCTTTACTGTAACATATGACTTATTATAAACATACTCGTATGTGTCCGTCAACTCGATAACTCTCTTAATAAATGGTACCAGTGGACTGACACATACTTTCTCCCTTAAGTAAATTTAAAAAAGACAATCTGTAATAAAACTATCACGTTCTACAAAGTAATTCTAAATATCATTTAATAATTTATTGTTCAAATTGTATGGGGGGAACCCCCCCCCCCCGGTAATACCAAGCTTTTTTGAGCTGGTTTTGTTCGGTGATTTGACCTTACACTTCATACCAAGTTTCATGGAAAACGGGTGGAAAGTAAGGAAGAAATTGATTTTTATATTTTCCATAAGAATAACATTGGGCGCTTTCAGACAACGTACTGCGTTTATCGTGGACAGTAAATTTAACTTTTCTCTGGAACCGTTAGTCGTAGACAAATAATTCAAAATACTAATTTGTTTAGTTTTTTAAGCTGGTTTTAATGGTACCAGTCAAGTTATACTTTACTTTTATTGTTTTCGCTGAAAATTTAAAAATTAGATTTTTTTGACATTTAAAAGCCCATAACTTTTGAACCGTCATTTTTACAGACATGCGGGTGGTGTCAAATTATTTAGTGCTCTGTGCACTATAAACTATCAAATTTTAATCAAAATCGTTAGAGCCGTTTTTGAGAAAATTGGATTTTTCACGTTTTTTAAGGGTTTTTAGGGGTGAACTACCCTTAAAAATCAAAAATTCAAAAAAAATGAAAAAAACGCCTGGAGATACGGTGACTATATATATACATGCCAAATTTCATCTAAATCGGACAAACGGGGTAGGCTGTGGCACTGTACACATCCAGACACACACACACACACACACACACACGGACGGACAGACATCACGCCAAAACCCACTTTTTTTGGATTCAGGGGACCCCAAAACGGATAAATCCACCCTCAACTCAAATTCGAAAATTTTGACGAAAACAATACTTTCTCCATATACTATGTATAAGGGGAGAAAGTAAAAATGGTCCGATCGAGACCAAATTTGGTAGAGATGTGTACCCTTACATGTACTCGGACGAGTTCGTAATCCAGATAAATCGTAACGGGTAGTTTGATGGGTTTTTACTCCGAAAAGGGGTTTTTACGCTTTTCAAATGTAAGTTTAATTTTTTCCATTACCATTGGAATCAGCTAAAAAACTAAACAATTATTATTTTAATAGTTTTGCTCTACCTCTAATGGTTTCCGAGATATTATAAAGTATAAACGCAGTACGGTATTTTGTGGCTCCAATGTTAATCTTATTTAGGATAACAAAAAATCAATATTTCACTTGTTAACCTATACTTTTCGATGGAACTTTGTATTGAGCTCCATGTCGTTGAGATCCACCTTTTATGCTTGAAATTATAGTTTGTGTGTTTATCATGGCAGCTAATCGCATTCTCTTTTCCCATGTTAATAGTATAGAAAATAGGCAAACTCCTTTATTTATGGTCATACATTGATAAATCTTAGTGTATTGTTTATGGTAAAAATGTGTAGATTCAGTGTTCCTCACAGCAGCAAACCTGCATACTCTTTACCATGTTTATATTGTGGTAAATAGGCAAACTCTCTATTTATCGACAGATATTGATTAAAAATATATTATTATTGAATTGAAAATTCGCTGAGTACGCAGGTCTGCTGCAACAAAGTATTTTTAATTCAGCTTTTAATGTTTTTGTTAGATTTTATATTCTGGAGTTTGTGTGTATTACGCTTGCATATTTTGACGGATGTGGTGTTTGACGTGTACAAGTCAGAAGAACAGTTCCTACATTAGTCGCGGCCACAGGCAACCGCAGGAATGTGAAAAGTAAAGCTTGTTTCCATTCACCGTTCCGAATATGGTTGTTTAACCTACTTGGTGGTCGTTGGGCAGTTTGTGTGATAGTCGATCGAACTGTACTGACACTGACAGGCGCCGCGCTTCAATGGAAAAATAGACGCACAGCTGACTTCAGACCAAGTTTTGTTTAGTTAGTGTTGCGAAGTGTCAAAGTTGAATAATGAACCACCCAATCACAGCCATTCTGCCCGCATAAGTTGGTTAACAAAACTGTGACTTAAAACACCTCTAACCGTCAAAAACATAAATAAAAAACAGTTATAACATTCTGTAGAGAAAATGCGTCGTAATCGTAATACTTTATTACAATAATTAATTATAATTCAATTTATATTTTATTAAACTCATTATTTATAAATTTCGAAAAATTGCATCCCCACAGCTATTTAAAACAGAACTATTTTTGTATCTTACACGTTGGTTGTATTATTTCTTACATGTATTTATTTCATTTCAGGTAAGTTGATCCGGATGGATACTTTGTTTTAAACAGAGTGTTCAGAAGTGAATCTTCAGGTTCCGACAACAGTAGAAAGAGCGTAGAAACGTAAGTTTGTTCGGATCTAATAAGAAAACCCTTTCTTTTTCCTCGACATTGTTGATATGGATATGTCAATACTGTAATGTTCAATTATCGTACTGAAAACTGAAAAAGAAAAGGTGGTGGAAAAATTCAGACCAAAATTAAAACTGCTCTTTGTTAAAAAATAATAGTTTAGTGGAAACTATTGCAATGATCTTTATTTAGAATAGTTCATAGTTGGTACGCTTTAAATTTTAAGTACAGTATCTTTGATGTTATCAGTAACACTCTCAATGATTCATTTTCAACGCAATAGTTATTAATCTCATGACAATAAAGAGATTTATTGAATTGAACTGTTGTTTTTAATGAATTTTCTCTTAAAATGAGGCAGTGAATGTTTTTCAAACTTTCTTAAACTCGTACTTGCAAATGAAACAATATTTAAATAGTGAAATAATTGAACACATTTTTTGTTACTGTGGCTTAAAAATTGCACGATAAAATACAATATGCAGTACTAGTTCCCATTGCGTCAAATTTTTACACGCGACAGAAACTTGTGCTGTTTAGGGCCTGTAATGTGTCCTAAATTGCACTTTCCTTTTCAGCTGTTATTCAAATAATGTGTCGTTAAGTTTCCAAACCGCTTTCAGAAGCGATCGAGTGAAGTCGAAGTTGACCCGGGTAATGGTCACAGTCGCAGATGGTGGCGGCCAGGGGACATGAAAGCTGCGGGGTAGGGCGAGGCTCGAAAGTGGCCCGACCGGGAGAAAGCGGCCGGTCCCCAGGGATTTAAGGGATTTTTCAAATTTGGTTTGGGATTCCGTTATGACAGAAAGATAATTTTAGTTCTGCTGTTGGTCTATTCCGTCTTATCATGTCATGAACTCGCATGCTTTGTTATGGACGTTTGTTTTTCGATTGGTTCTGGAACACCTCACGTCCGTCGTCTTAGTAAGTCGGAAAACATGTTCCAGGATTTTGACGAAAACAATACTTTCTACTGATACTATCGTATAGGTGAGTGAAAGTAATAAGGTCTAGCGTGAACGCTACGTGTGACAGTAACGTGTTACTGTATTATTGTTTTAATCCATAACCACGTCCAACCGATCGTGATATTTTCCAACGAATTACTTGAAAATGAAAATGAAATTGCTTGAAAACGATCCGAAAGATGAACAGTTGAAACCATTTAGTTCGATTAGTTTTGGAAATTTTGAAATGTATAAATTAAGTCTGAGAAATGTTCATTTGAGGTTCTTTGGCAAGATAGTTGAATTAACCTATAACCTTCAGACAAATTTACAATCTCAAATAAATCATTAATTTTAATGGGCCGGTCTGCCCAGCTGCGCGAGCTTAATACAAGGCTTCGAAGATTCTTGTTTTTGAACGCATTAATATTGTAGTAGCAATACGTTATGAACAGGATTTCATTGGAGATATAAAGTTTGACTCTTGCTGTTATGTTACGTTCTGATATAATACTGTAGACGAATCATTTTAGAATATTTAGTTGAATATTTATTATTGTATGAAACATAAAATACCAGCTCATTTTCTATCCAGTTTTCTATCCTTAAATAAATCCTGTTTACTGGGCATTTCTTACTTAGTTAATGCGTAATAAGAAACCAGGAATCTTTGAAACTTCAGCAAATATCGTTTTCGCTATTTTAGCAGTGAAATATTACAAAATTAAAACCGTGGTTGATCTTGTTTTAGTACTGTACATAAATCAATTACCTTAGTAATAAAGACATTTTTATGTTTTTTTAAATTTTTTTATAATATTTTTATTTTATGAAACATGAAATTATTTTTTATGTCTCTAGCTAAAAAAATACGATCAGTAGTTGATTAGTCATATCACCAATTTAGTGTTTGAAATATATATTTTAAAGACAGTAATTGTAATAAAGCAATTTCCATGCGGTGGCCGAAGTGAAAGTACCCACGGGGAGTTGACGATCGGTCTGTTTTGTTCGAGCGGAAGACTTTGCACGCGTTCCGCGCACCGATGCCACATGTTTGGTAACCGGAGTGTTACGGCGTTGTTTGATAATTTGCGAAAGGAAATACCTCCAGCTTTATTTTCCGTACTTTCTGGAACTTCCTATTCGCCCTTTCACATGTCTCTCGGGGTGGCGGCGAGACGAAAGAATAAAAGCCCGAGTGCTATAAACAATTGGGCAACGTGTGAAATAGAATCTGACTTTATCTAACAACAGATTTGACTAAAATAAATGTGGCTTGTAAAAATATTTATTCATCGAAGAGTTGTCGAGTATGAAATGAGCAAAGATGCTGCAACAAACAACATTCAGCTAAATAAATTGTTTATTCGTATCAGTTCTCCCAGCCCCCCAAAACACAGTCGTGAACATTGGTAAGGGACTGGCTAACTCCAGCCGCGCTAGCAGAAAACAAGGTTTTGAAGAATCATGTTTTCGAACGTATTCAATGTTTCGCAATGTTTTGTAACAGTATTTTGTAGATGGTAAACAATCGTACTCCTGCTGGCATGTTACGTTATGATATTGTTGACTAGACAGTTTTAAGTGACCCCACTGCGCAACGCTAGTTTTCCATATCTTGAAAATTTTAATTTGTGTTGCCGAGACGGATTTTTTATAGGGCGGAACACCGCCCGAACCTGCTTATTTCAAGTACCAAAATTTATTATGAAGATATTAAACAGTGATGTATGTGTATAAAACGATCATAAGCTATTTTGAAACGTATCAGTAATTATTTTTTGTTAAGCTGTTTTTAGCATTAGTTAAGTCATGTCCACTGAGTATGTGAAAAATTGAAATTTTAATTAGATACTAAATAATACCAAGTTCGTGTTTTCTGGTATAAACACGTACAGGGATTGTTTGAACTTAGTCTCGGGAAGAGAGTAAAAAGGCGCAGGTAATGCTTATTTAAGAAAAAAAGATTTCGAGTTTGTTTAAAGTCTTTCACAGAAAATACCACCCAACAGTGTGACGAGTCATAAAATACGTAAAGGTTAGGCGCGTAAGAACCGTTGAGTGAACATTCCAGTTTCCATATCGGACGTCTCGAGTCTCTCAGGCCGCTGCATTGCCCAACGCAGACCTACTTGTGTTTATCCCTGCCCCGCCCCTGCCCACTTCTCCACTATTTATACCTCACCGATATTCGCCGCTTCCACTCGACGGGTTATTTATTCGTTTGTTTTTGTCGCGTATTGGACCTGTTGTCCGAGTAGAAAATCCGCAGTAGCATATGAAACTATCATTATACTTTTAGAAATGATGCGATTGGATTTGTTTACTAGACTTCTTTACAGTAGACAGATAATTCTCTTTTTATTGATGTTCACGTGAGATTTTGACTCGTAAAAATCGTCCATGGATGCAAATGAATGTGAAGAATAGTGGTGCCAACCAAACGAGTGGAAGTATAGTAGTACGTTTCAACCGGAGCACGAGCCAGCTGTAAAGCCAGAGGTGAGGAATGCTTCTAATATGAATTTGAAAAAGTGATGCCAACTAAACGAATGAAAATAGTACAAAAATGAATAAAGAATAAGAAAAAATGAATGTAAGAAGTAGTGCTGCCAACTACATAAATACAAGAACGTAGTATCTTTGCGTTTCGATCGAAACACGAAACCAGCAGTAGAGACGGAGGTGTAGCCAACCGAACGAAAGGAAGTAGTATGAGTTTCCATCGAAACACGAACTCAGTAGTAGCGACGGAGGTGAGGAATCTGGCAGTAACGGCTTTGAACAGGTTCCGCAGGACCAGAGCGGCTCCCATGTATGGCGGCTGGGTCTGGGTCCCACTTGGGCGTCTGCACTACTGCACACTCACACACTGTCTACAGTCTGCAGTATCTAGTCTGTACCGAGGCCTCCACCACCTACGCACTACACGGATTCAGAGAGCGTACCTCGTTATAATGAATATATTTCGATCCTGCATCAATGGTTTACATATAAATGGATTCATGCTTGGATGGATTCAGTAAGAAGTCGTCTTGGTATCGGAACTAAATTTTTAATCTGTACTGGTTCTGTCTTACAACAGTATATGAACTGGTTAAATATGAAGTAAAATTAGGCTGAATCATGTGCTTCAGGTGGGCTATGCTTAGGTCAGTGGTATTTTTAAGGTGGCTGTCTACCTCATGTTATCTGGGAATTACTACGGAATAACACTGCTAGGATGGTGAAAACAAGTTGCAAGGTTTAAGAAAAATCCTGATTTTTTGTAGCAAAATTTGTTAGAATTTATAGTTAGTTGGTAGCTAGTGAAAATAATTATTAGGCCTATGTTAGAAATTCGCAGTAAGAGATTTGATAGATCGCTGAAATTGCACGTTGGTAGCCTATGTACCAAAGGTTTTATTTACGTATAAAATTTACAAGAAATGACCACTTTTTCGCTAATTACAACCAATTGACGAGTAAAATTTTAAGTCTACAGTACCTACAAGAACGTAAAAATGTTGTACAAGTGCAGTTTTCTATCTTTTATCAATTACATACTCTTCACTGCGCAACGCTAATACAACTAATGTGTGTAAGCAAGACTGCGAATCTTGTTTACGCTAAAACGGCTGAGATCAGATTTTAAACACACCGACTGCAAAATAAACTTTTTTGCCTTAGAACCAATGCTTTTTTAATGTTTGTTTTTCTTAGTTGCGGAACCACTTGTGTGTCAATTAATTTAAAGAATTACGTTTACGTAAAGATTCGGATGGTGTTTGCGGTTTAAGCCCTGTAAGAACAATTTTAATTAATAACCGCACGACTCGGGCGTTAAATGCAAGCTGAACATTTTGGTAGATAAAGTTCTTGTTTTGTTATAAAAACAAAAATTGTTTGTTGTAGCTTTTTAATTCTCTAGATAAGCTGATAAACTTTAATTTAACAATTCAACTGCATTATTAATTAGGGACACCATAAATTCAGTAAATGAGATCACTATTTAATTTCACGAAAAGTATTCCATTGTACACTTAAATTTAAATTTTGTTTACGTTTTAGTGTGGTGTGGCTTGAAGTTAACATGATCATTAAAATTGTACTAAAATCTAATTTGGGTGATGAAGACTCTTAAAATTATTTCTCAATCGCAGATAATTAACAAGATAAGAGGTGTCAACCTCAATGTCACCAGTGGCCTTGCTCGGCGCTCCTTTGTCTTATCTTATCTCACTAACAGCTTCAGAGTGTTCTGTGACAGGTGTGTTGCGACATTCGCATCTCGCTCGATTGTTCGTACAGTACTTCGTAGCGACAACTCAATGTAACGAATAAAATGTTCTACGACTAAACTAAATTGTTGTTCAAATTTAGGTGAAGGTTAAATTATCTTTAAACTTACTCTAGGTCCACTTCTATTCCTTTGACTCATGATTTTCACCAAGGTAATGAGAACCGATAGAGGTAAGACTCATGTAAACAAAATGATGAACTCATGGTACCAACAATGTTTATGTTTACCTTTATTCAGTTCTTAATGCAGTTAAACAAATACGTAGTCGATGTCGAATGAAACTAACGTATGTTTATTCGTGACCCTTATCTCCCCTTGTGGCATTGTTGCCAGGCGCGTGTCGTAACCATGTAACCTGGCCGGGTGACAAGTGACCACGCGCGGAGTCGAGCTTTCCATCACTGCGCGGAATCCAACAACTTGTTTGCTTTCACTTTCGGTTGGAAAGTAATTACCCCATGTTTGCCAAATGCCTCTCCGACAGGAATTTTAAACCAACTAGGTTCACTCGAATCGTTTCCTAGGAGAAGAAATCTGTCGACTGGACGGGCTACTTTTTAAATCCTAGTAGTTAGTTGCCCATCATTTGGAAAAGTAGTGAGCGTTTTAATTTGTGTCCTCCATCGTGGAGAGTTTGTGACTGATTTTTATTTTAAATATCATTCCATACTTCGTATTTTTGATTGTCACCATGGATAACCATGAAGTTCTTCCCAATCGCAAAGCCTTAAGTTCAATCCCTGTATTTTAGGAATCAAAGTGCTTTCTGATTTATTGAAGTTATACAGATTTAATTCAGGATGAAAATTCAGTTAAATTATCTGATTCACGAATAATTTCTGATTTTTTTTCTAATAAATACCCCCGTCGCAGCAGACCTGCGTACTCAGCGAATTTCCAAATCAATAATATAATAATAATATATGACAAGTTTTATAAAAATCTGTCCATAACCATGAGAATTATTTGCCTATTTTCCATAAGATTAACATGGGAAAGAGTGTGCAGGTTAGCTGCTGTGAGGAACACTGAATGTAGTCATTTCTACCATAAATAATTTTTATCTTAACATTCATACCAACTTTCATCAACATCTGTCCATAAATAAAGGAGTTTGCCTATTCCCTATGATTAATATGGGAAAAGAGTATGCAGGTTTGCTGCCATTATAAACACATAAACTATGATTTTTAAGCATAAAAGGATAGATCTCAACCACATGAAGCTAAATATCAAGTTTCATAAAAAAATATTGATTAATATGGGAAATATTAATTTTTCCCTATCCTCCATAAGATTAACATTGGAGCCTCACAATACAACGTACTGTGTTTAGATTTTTTAATATCTCGGTAACCATTGGAGATAGAGAAAAACTTTAAGGAACTTAATTGTGTAGTTTTTAAGCTGATTCCAATGGTGAAATATAAAATTAGAAATTTTTAAAAATTACACGTGAAAAACGCAAAAAACCCCATTTTGGGGTACAAAACCCCCCAAACTACCCGTTTCCATTGACCGATATGTCTGGTTTACGAACTCGTCCGAGCATTTGTAGGAATACACGTCTCTACCAAATTTGGTCTCGATCGGACCATTTTTACGAGAGTTATCGTGCTAACACACACACACACACACACACACACACACACATATATATATATATATATATATATATATATATAAATTTTAACGACTATTGTTTTTGGACTCTGGGCGCCTAAAGAAGAAAAAATAACATGGTCCCGGGCTTAAGTCTTACCATGAGACCTACGGTAATAGCTTCTTCCCCATGGGAAATTCGCTAAAAGTAGCACTTACAGTATTGTTATTTGAAAGAACCCCAATGTATTGTAGCTCTGAATTTTGGTGCAATCTTAATTTCTCATTAGTTTTGAAAAAGGGAATAATAGAGTTTTGGAAGTCATAAATGGTTTTTAATTGCTTGTTCTTGTTCATATCTAACTCATAAGTTCTATATTGTTAAAATAATTCGCGTTTTGGGTGTATATTAGCATTGTTCATTTTGTTGTTGTTTTAAGATGAAAAATGTCCGTACACCGTATTTTATCACATATATTCTATCCACAACGATCCACTCAACCGATCCGTATAACCATTTATCCGAGTAACAGTTTTACTTACTCGACCGATCGCGAATTAATACGAACTACTTTAAAATGGCACAACATTACTGTAAGAAGAAGAAGAGTTTAAACCAGTTGTAGGTTCGACCAGACTACAAAATTTAGTCCTGTTTTCAACAAATTTTGGGTTCAATGTCAAGATGGAGTAAATCTCTTGAAACGTTTCATTAATAAAGTTCGAACAAATCTACAATCCCTGATAAGAAATGAGATTAAATGGGCCTGTCACCCCAGTTTCCCTAGCGTATACCGTATAATAATACTCGTTAAGTAATGCACAGTAAGCAAGATTTGATGCAGGGTAGAATATTATACTAATGTTGATATGTTTTGATATTATCTTTAGACGAAACATTTTTAAATAATTAGCTACGATTTTCGTAAAATTATTTATTTATTTCAACTTTTAGGCTTAACTCAAGTGTTTTATTAAAACGAAACACATCAGTATGAGTGCAATTTTCTATCCCGTATCAAATACAGTTTACCGTATTTCTAACATAATTAATGCGTTAATGTGGGTTTGACCGCTGTCAATATCAATAATCAAGTACAGAACCAGCTCGTTGTATGGAGGCACTCGCTGATTGTGTGACTCAGCGAGGTGACCCCCCTCCTCCCCCCGCCACCGCTGTTCAACGCGTACAATGAATGACTCCATGGTTGACACGGTGACTCACCTGGGATCCTGGTCTGAATCATGGTCCTAGGATACGGGTATTGCATCTTAGTCAATGGGAGAGCGCCGTTGAAAGACATGTTGGACTACGTTCTGTCCAGTACTCTCCAACCATCAACTTAAAATATTATCCAGAATAAATGTGTGATACTACACAAATTTGTAGTTCATTCTGATCGAAACACGAGGAACGATACAAAATGTATTAGTGAAGTTTTGGTAAAAGTTCAATTTACGAAGGTTTTTTTAACAGTGGCACTACAAAAAACTACTAAGTTCTCAATAGTCATTTTAAAAGAACCATTTATATAACAACTATGTGAAACAATTTTCATTTGTAACAGGTTATTTTTTAATTTGGTTATCTTTTATTCTTCTCGTATTTTGTTTTTTTTTTGTGTGGGATTAGGTGGTTTTTGACCGATTTTGGTATGATTCTTTTGTAAAACTTGAACTTTTGTAAAATGTCCCCAATGAAGAGCGGTGTGTTTGGAAAGAGACATAATCCAAAATGGTCATGGATTCATATACGATTCTTTATACCTTCTGACAGTGACTGTTATACTATTTAAGGTTAATAATTTCTAAAAATTATAAATACATTTTTTATTTGGCTGAACGTGGAAAAAATCGCAGTTATCCGGAAGCGGTGTTGCGTTTTCTGATTATTACTTAATTGTAGTTGGGTCAAACTACCCTCAACCATTAATGAATGTATTAAACAGCTTTTCTAGTCGGTTAGCCAACTTAGAAGTGTAAATAATTATTAGAACATTTTGTAACTCATAAGCTGTGTTGATATCCGATAAAAACACTGATATTTGGAAATGTTTGCGAGTTTTAATTTATTGAAAGTTGTATCTTTAATAACGTGTTTTTCATATCTTAGCAATGCTATTTGATTGCGTTGTGGCACTTTCTGGCTGTGGGGTATAACGCCGTCGCACAGTGGGTTAAAGTTAAAGCTGGACGACCGAGGTGGTCTGAAAATATTGATTGTGACAGGCTATATTTATATAGTAGGATTGCCGGCTAAGATTAATATTCATGCACACTCCACTTTGAAGACGATCAAACAAGAGCAGACCTATTACTTGTAATGAGAATCACCGTAATTGCTCCACGGTCATTTCATCGGCCGCAACATCCTAGTTACAGTTACAATATTTCTGCTACAGTTATTTCACATTGGAACGGGTTATTTACCAGTACAAGTGTCTATTTACTGGCCAGTGAATTGCATGTTCTAGAATATACGAGATCAGTTAAAACATTGACCTGTTTGTCGCCGGTAACGGTATAAGTATGTTGTGTTCTTTTAACCTGGTTTTGTATTCGTACACTTTGCCGCATATTTAACGCTTTTAAGTAGAAACGTAATTATTTGCTACATCTCTTGTTCTTCGGTAATCAGATTTTAAAAACTAAGGTTTTGATTAATGTAAAAATGTATTAATGCGGTGATTTTAGCATATAGAATTAATATTTTTCGTAGTGTACTGCAAAGGCTTAATTTATGAAGCTAACTGCAATTCGCCAAATAGGAGAGTTAGGACGTGCGACAATTTTTTCCCCAGTTTGACTGTAGGTTTAGATGCATCGTCAATCCAGGCTTGAACCTATTTAACATCAAAGGTATTCACTCAATACTTGTGTACAAGAAACTATAGTCAATCCTTACAATTATAATGCGTCGTCTAAGAGTATTTCTGTTCGTCTGCGATTTTAGTCAATCTTTTAAATGGTTTTAATGTTGGCTTAATATTAATTCAAAGCGCTGACCCAAAATGGGGTTCATATAAATTAGCACACTCGTCCAATAGGTGCTCACGTATCTAAAAAAATCATAATTACAGTGGAGTACGTAAAAATTGCAGGCAATATTTCGAATTTTCGTCTTGACCTATCGCCGATAACATTCGAGGTCTGTAAATTAAATAATGATTTTGTAAGATTGTTTTGTTTGAATAGAACTGTTCTAATTTTACTACCCTCAAAGTATATTTCTTTTTAAGCCTCGCAGCCGTGGAGACGGTTCTCTATCTCCTCACAGCAGTACTGGACCTCGGATACTGCATTAGCCTTTTAGCCTTTAGCTACTCGGTTACATCCGTTTGAGTGGTTTAACTGTCTGAAAATGAGTTTCATTTAGGTTATATTCACCTTCGGAGCGAGAAAAATGGTAAGGGATGAAGTTAGGCGTAAACAAAATTGATGGTCCAAAGGTTTTTCAGTTGAAGGCCCTCCGCTGCTTGGTGTCTTTTACCTACTCTTTCTGAACATTCCTTAAACTACCGAAACATCTGGGCCCTAGACAAACAACTATCTGTGTGTAGCCCTATTGAAGATTAGGGAAAAAGTTTCCATTGGGCTGTAATCAAGTCACACCATTGCTCCAAATTGATGTCCCTCAATTTTAGAACATCATAACAAAAAAAAGGACAACAACGTGACTCGAGCGAAGGCAAACTCGTACTGGAAGTGGATGATTTATGTTCAACAATCGCCCTACAAAGTCCAGTGCATCCAATGTGCTTACATTGATTGCCAGTCTCATTATTCAATTAAGGGATTTTGCACATGGTTATTAATGCATCTGTAAATTCCATTCTTATCGATATAAAATATAGAAGATAATTTGTCTCTAATAATCTACGTCAGAAGCCCCCTGTTTGGGAAACTGTGAATTTATATGTTGAGTTATGCATTTTGAGTGCGGCGAGCCAACCTGAGGCATTGTTTACCTTCGCTCCCACGGCCAGTTATGTTTCGCCTCAGCCAAATTGGTTCTTCACCACAACAATTAGCGCGGCTTCCTTCTCATTCATTATTGTGCTGTCAGAAAGTTTCCGAAACCCGTCTTCCCCAAACGGTAAGTGCACGTTCGGAAGATGTCGACCAAGTTGTTTGAAACGCCCGATATGAGGTTTCGCTAACGGTCAGTTGTTGTCTTGTGTAATGCTCTTGCCCATCTCGTCAGGTTCATGTGTTTTATGTTTATTTTGACAATTCTAACCTAGTGTACTTAGTCGCATTTTGAATTGTTGTCTTCTTTCTGCTAAGCTACGCAAAATATAAACCTTGACCTGTAGATCAGTGGTTAAAATAGCATTGATGAATAATTACAAGGTACAAGCAACAAATTAAAATAAAATACAAAATATGTAAACTACGTCTTAGAAATGCAATTAAATGCTGTACAAAATGAACAGCATTATTCGTCACGTTAATAGGTTACGGTTTTTGGGAATTATGTACTGTATTTATAGTTTTTTCTGTATGATTAAAAGTCACGTGTTTATACGTTTGCCAAATAAAATAATTTCAATGTTTATACATATTAGGTTTATTATAATAATCAGCTGTTGAATATCGTAAGCTTTCACAACGAAGCCGCAATGCTATTTGACTTCAGAACATGGCCAATCTTAAAGTTAACATGTATTTTCTGCTAGGCGTTACGAAGTTCGCCGGGTCAGCTAGTTTGATAATAAATTAAAGTTTAAAGTTAATACAAACTTAACTAAAAGAATAAAAAAAAAGATTTCTAAGCGGAGCATAACTCTTATAACGTTTAGCATTGCAAGTGAAACTAGTTTTCACAATATCAACTTTTCTTTTATTCTTTAATGAACGATGTTTGCTAATATACCTTTTTCTATAACGCTTTATCTTCTCAATATGTTATAAAAATAATCACAACATGGTTTCTCATATAAGCAAAATGGCTCTGTAATATACCGAAAGAGCACAGCTGTGCCTTGCGCTGTCCTTGACTGAAGATCTCCGCACAATGACCTTTGGATGTCCTACTAATTTGCCACGATGTTCGTGATACGATTTGCAGAGTTGCTGTCATATACAAGGGTGGGAACTAGTTTAGCGTTGATGCATAAATCAAGACGACGTCCAAGGATTCTGCAAGGATCAGTGCAAGAGCCGGTGATTCCTGCGTGATGTCCACCCGACAGACTAGTCAACAACTCATATCTGTGAGAAGTATTCTACGAACTATTTCATACCCGCATCCCCTCCAGCACCGGGACCATACATCGGACTGCAGATTATTAGGCTATAAAAGGCAGTAGTAATATTGAACCGGAAGTACGGTACTCGATCATTGCTTTTAGAATCCACTGTGTGGAGAGAGGCTGGCTGAAAGGAACCATTTCCTTCTCGGCCTTGAACATATGGACGTAGGCCACTGCTGGTCGGAAGCAGGTTCTCATGTTGTAAAAGGAGCGAGTTAGTGTTCGAGTGCAAGGTCATACAGTAGACGGTGTTTATGGTCCACACCTACTCATTGTTTATTTCTGTAGAAATAAACTGCACCTACTCGTTGATTTCTCATATTTTTTTATCCAAAGCCCCTCCTCCTTTTATCCTAATCTCTATCTAGTTGTCTCTTTTTTTCTTTTTTTTAGTTTATCATGATTTGTCGATCAAATAATATATCAAACGTTGGGCCTTCAACGGATGTAATAATCTTTTTTTGGACTATATTGTTATATTTAGTCAACGTTGTCTCTTGTTTACCTTATGTTCAAGTTTCTTAGTTGATCAGTAATGCACTTAAGGAAGGCGGGGTTCGGATCCTCAGAGAACCAGGTGATTACAGAGAATAGGTGATGTTTGACCACATTTTGTATGTCTTCGATAAATAAACTGTTTTAAACTTAGATTAGATCTTAACTACTGAATATATAGGGGTTGTATGGTTGGGGAGAGAAAAAACGTCGTTTTGTAACTGAAATCGCCAATTTCGAAATAAGCGTATGTTATAACATGATGGTGAACCCAGTTAGTGGTGAGACGGATCCCTAACCCGAAGCACCGAGGCGAGGCCCCATGATTTGGATTCCAGTGTTTTTAATTAATTATAATTTATTGGTAGTACTGTCCACCTAGTACTGTTTTGTTTCTCCTATTTTTTGCCCTACGCCCAAATTTGTGGTCTGCGCGGGTGGATAAGTTTAGGTGAAGCTACCACCCTCTTTAATAAAAATTATGTCATACCAAAAGACAAGAATAACGGAAAGTATTGTTGACCCGCGTCCGTTGGAATGGAAACGCCCAGATGACTCGTGTTACGAGGAAGAACCCAGAACAAGGCGGAGGTCTGTCCACTTCCTCTCGTGGTGTCAACACATGGCGTTTGACGGGAGACTGGATACCGAGCGGCCGATCAGCTGTTTATCGGACATCTCCCATCAGCTCTGATAACGGTCTATCAGCTGTGTGTGCCACGTGCAGTGATTGTGATGTCCGTCTGGCCTTGATAGTAATGGGAGAATATCTCCCATCATATCGCTTGACGATCCGTACATAAACTGCTATTGAGTTGCTGGAGTACCAGAATACAGTAAGGTAGATGCCATTCTTCCTCGACATTGAAAAAAATGTTTGAAACACTTGTTACATAAAACACTTGGTTTCTATTACATCTTATACATTTACTGAAATCTATTTGAAATTCTGAAAACCATATTTATGAGACACACAACCGTTTGGCATTTGAAAGATAGAATGAGTAACTCTTAACTTTTGAATCATATTTCGATATGCTCATTGCAACATGAGTGGGACGAGGCGACTTTGAAACTCTATTTTAAACTCTATAACTTATCTCCCTTTTTTCTACGCCAGAGTTATTTTCCGTCTAGATTCACACACTTTTTCAGATTAATGACACTGGGAAAGATGTTCCAAACCCACAACTATTGGAAGCATTGTATAGAATTATGCACGCATCAAGATTACCAGACAATCCATCAATTGCAAAACAACATACCATTCCGGTCATCATTTACTTTCTCTCATTTGCATTCACTTTTTGACGAACCTCGACATTTTGACCCTTTGCGCATAATGTACTTTCTTACTTTATTGTTTTGTTGCGGTTATGCGTGTCGTGCTAACTTGGCTACAATCGCAGTTAATGTTTGTTTATTTTTCAATAATAACCGATAATAGTAGTTATGTTATAACTATAGCTATCGTTTATAGTAGCTAATTCAAGGATCGGAATTGATGTTTAGATGGATATAGTTAATTGTAGCAGATTGATCATTAATCAGAAATATGGGCAAAGGATCACGTCATTACAATGATCAGATGTTAAAAGACATTTCAATAAAATATCAGTAGGTACAGTACATGCATGCAGTAGTAAAAATTGCATGTGAAAAAACAATTCAGATAAAATAACAAGATAGATTTTAAATCTGTCACAATGCTAGGACGTCATTTGACCATCTCGAGACGCAAATTGTCTATCACCTCAGTTCCTTCTTGCCTTTCTTGGCAAATACTGGTAAGGTAGTCTGCAACTTTGTCTTAGACGGCGATTATGTTATGTTACGTACAGTAGTTTGATGTCATTTGCAATTTAGACATATAAAACTGTCTGTGTTTTGTGTGACATTTCGAGATTTCTTGTACTAAATTTCATACATTCAGGAAGTTTAGTTTATAACATTGACCCGCGTATTCTTAATTTAATTTGCATCAAAAATGGTAATTGTAGATATTACAACAGGGATACAATTTATGTGGGCATATTTTTCAGCATAAAATTTTGTTCAAGCCTACTCTAAGAGGTTTTAAGGTTATTGTTGATAAGGCTTTCTCATCAACCCCAAATGGACCTAGCCTAGAAATTGACTTATATATTCACCCTGAGTCACGTCAATTTGGAGGCCCGCATCGTGAGTTGTTGGTTATCTGACGAACCATGGGGGAGACCGCGCTGAACACGTTCGACAACCGCTATCTGGGTCGCCGATACGGTACACAGATTGTGCACACTGCTGTTAAAAACTACGCCAAACACAGAGTGTATGACGTTAATGATTGCATTCCGAGTGGAGAAACTTGTAAATATTAGACATTAGGCGTTGGAAGATTAGGTGGTATCAGTAAAGTCTAGTGCGAAACGATAGGAAAGAAGAGATAAGTAAGAATGGTGAAGAAAGGAAATGGATATTCTACCTAGCAGTTGGTAAAAAATGGGATGATTCAAAGACACCCTAATTCTTCTATCGGACTCCACGCTCATTTTCCATTCATACTTGGCTCAAAATACCTATCTGGGTAGGTCTAATCTGATGAGAGAGCTCTAAAACATTCTTTTGAACACTATAGAATACTCCAGTCTCCAGTAGGCCTACACCTCGTCCAACTCACGGTGGCGACGTCCTTTAATCCAGCTACTTGGAGGTCACGAATTGTGGATAGTTGTGAGAGATGGTTGGTGAATGTAGTGTTCTCTTGTGTGAATTGACGTCCGCACTATTAAATACTGCGTTAATTCGCAAAGACCATCCTCATAATTAGATCAATTCGTAATTCAGAGGCCGTGGTTCGGATTCCACGTTAAACTGTAGGTCCATTAGATGTCATCGGCTATTGAGCTATTAATTAACAGTCCTTTCTAAGGAACATGTCAGCCTTAGTCAGTAACGAGACTACAAGATCGCGCCACAATCTTCTTACACTAAATCCTCATCTATACTTGGCTTAAAATACCTACATTGTAGTATGGTTGCCGTTTTAACGATCTATCTAATCTAATCTAATTATCCAGAGCGCCAAGGGAGCATCATTCCTCTGGTCAGCTCACCAGGTGGACGAGTTAGGACTTACCCCTCTCAACCACACATCAAATCCCTCAACCTATAAGAACACGGGTTAGTCTGGGTGTTGGTCCCTCAATATCACGATTAAATTTTTCTTGCCCTAGTTCCGTTCTTTTCAATTCTAGTTCTCAAGTTATTATTGTTTGCCATAGGCAGTGCGAGAATATCCCTCCGAAAGCACTACTTCAAGTTGATTATTTTATGACTTCAAATCCTACAGTTATTCGGATGAATTCGAAAACCAAATAATACGTATCGGTCAATCCGAAGGGGTGTAAGGAGAATTTTCCCAAAATAGAGTTTTTCGGAGTTTTTACATACAATTTATAAAAATCAAATTCTTATTAGCGCCATTACAATCAGCTTAAAACACAATAATGTATCTAGAATCTTTGCTTCAAGTCAATCGGTTACTGAGAAGTACAAAGTTTTAAATACAGTACATTGTCATTTGAAGCTCAAATTACAATATTTTTGGGAAAAGATAAAAATTGATATTCCGCTTTTTAATTGAAATATAGTAATCATGTATGTTGGAAAATCTATATTATTTTTCTCGTCGTAGCAGCAAAGCTACTTATGTCTCTCATGTTATGGAGAATCAGTATTTTGATATAACTTCCTTATATGGTTTTAATCCATGATTTTGCAGTTTGTATTATGACAAGTAGTTTTAAAACCAATTGCAATTCGCTTAACATGCACGTGTGCTGCTACGGGGTATCCAAAGTTTGTAGTTAGTGTTCTGAACAAAATCACTGGGTTTATACAATAGGCAACAAATATATTGCAACCTAACATATCCAACATTATCATTGTACACGAACAGCTGTGCCTTGCCGTTCTGTCGTCAGCTGAGATTGGACCATTGTTGAGTTATCAGTGTCCATTCAGTTATCATATCCGTTGTCCGCCGTCCTCCCAGCGCGCTATCAGCATCAGCGGAACTTCGTGTGCATTCAGGAAACAGCCGCCTCCTCTGGGAAAGATACGTCGTTGCGGGTTCTTGGAAGTACACTAATTGCAGCTATAACAAACAAATGATTCAAATGTTAACAAATTTTTAAAAATAAGTGTACAGCGAATAAATATGATAAAGAAATTAAATATTTCTAGTAACGTTTTAATTATTAAACTCCTTTCTACAGAAAACTCTAATTGGTGTAAAGGACAAAGAAATCTAAAACTGTATGTTTTACTTTGGTCATACTACTACCAACATCCGTTTAATTTCGGCGATAAAAGTTGACAGTTGACAATAACAAAATCCTTTTGGTAGCCAGGTTTAAATTATACATTAATTGAAACATTTAACTATTTTATTTAGTATAAAGTTACGTTTTAATGTACTTTTGATAGTTGAGAATATATTTTGATATGAGATTTTTGCGACTCTATGAAAGACTGACTGATCCATGAGTTGTTACTTTTCATTAGGTTTTAATCCGCTGTCTTCTTATGTAACTACATACTTATATATTATGAATGAGGGTTTGCCGGGATTTAAAAATTCCCTTTCTCCATCCACCTGAAGCTGCTATATGGCCGGGTGATCGTGTCAGTTTCCACTTTTCGAGGGTCCACGTTTGATCTGTTCTCAATCCTAACAAATGAGCGTTCAATTTCTACCTTTCGGAAGAAGCCAAAAATGTGTATCATTTTAAGGATTCCGAGCCCATGATTTGAAGTAAGATATCTCTTATTTTAGGATGTGGCGATCCATTTCAAAACTTGACCGTACTGTATTTTCCACGATTCACCATATTCAAACGTATACAATAAAAGAGAAGAATACTAGAACGAATCAATGTTGAAAGGGTGTGGCAGTACCAATCAGCTGTGTTGTAAGGGTCTCACAATATTCGTCGTATTGATATTCACATTCGCGAGACACCAGCCACTGTCTCGCATTCATAATATTCATCTATTCATACTACAGACTGTTGAGGTCATCGTCATTTCAAAATGTTCCTCCGTGTTAGAAAGGAGACAAGTTTCAGAGTCTTTCATATTTCTGTTACGGTAATACAAATTCAAGATTGTCCCACTTTAGCAACAAATTTTCAGTGTGTGTTCAAAATGTAATTCATAAATAATTATATTGCATTCGTTAGAACAACAGGCCTACAACAAAAATTAGTAAAGTAACTAGCAAATTTGCTACCAAATATCTCAATACAATTCACGCACATGTTGGACACACTACAGACGTCATGAATGGTGGAGCGGCGCGCTGCAGGAATGTCGGCGACCGCCACCACAGCCACAGTCTCGTCGGCTCGTCTGCCTTGGCGTAGTGGTTCGCGCTCTCCGCGTTGCGTAACTGAACGCATCTCGAAAAACTAGTTCCTGCTAATTAACCGGCACTCTCCTCGCGATATCGTTCAGTTCACATGTCGAGGAAAGCGAAATTACAGAGTCGTAATTTTGAACCAGTGCGCCACTTACAATGTGTAATCGAGTAGTTTTTATGGTTTTTAAAACAAAATGCTGTTTTGTGTGTTTTATATTCCTATATTTTGAGAAATATGCGAGGAAAATAATTCCTTTCCATTTAAGGTTCATTATTGGTAGTTGGAGTTAGTTGGTACTTCATTGTTCGTAACTCTTGCACTTGTGGCATTTACCACCACAAATCGCGGTCTTGAACCACACATTTTATGTTACCTAGTCAGGACTCAAAAGTTGTAAAATTGTATTATTTATTGCAGTGAAAGTGTTTTAGCGTGTTTACAAGAGCCGATCTACTTGTAAATTTTTATTCCCATAAATTCTTAAAAATATCTTATAAATTCCTAATCTGTATTTTTATTGGTTACAACACAGCAAGTATTACACTTTCAAAGATCAAATGGATGGTTAGACTGGGTTCAACCAAAACTTGGCCAACCCCCTCCTCAGCACACACTTATTAGTCTGTTGAGGAACATGGAACGGTCTAGACTTAAACGTGCTGACGTGGCGTTTTTAACAATGAATATATTCGTGTACATTTAGGAAATATTGTATACATCTCCTTTTAAGTGCTCGATTATTCAAATCTGTGTTTTCGAAACTGTTTGGAAATCTAAAAGAAGATCTCTTAAAGTTTTTAAATTACTTTAGAATGCGCTTACGTCCGTTTAATGAATTGGCGGATAAGTTGGAACATATTCTTCATAGCTTCTAGTAATGCGGGGAAATGATTAATGTTTTGTATACTGTCAGTAAAGTATTATAATAATTTATTAAAACTATTAATAAATACAATAAATTAATAATGATATAAAAATCATGTAACAAGGTATAGTACACAAAGAATATAGGACTACACAAATTTAAGAATACATAGAGACAAAATAATGGAATTTATAATATACAAAATATAAGTACAAGAAAAAAACTGGCGACTAGTAGCGACACGTCTGAACGGTCCCATATCTCCCCATGTACAGGTATGTCGCCGCGACGCCGAGCGATCGTCCGCGACTACCCTTGTCGTGTCGCGTCGCGTCACAGTAAAGTCGCTGTGTAAACCCAGTCTTACGGTTTACTCTTCCGATGCTCACTGAGCTCACCGGAAGTCATCTGGTTTCTCTTCGTTCTAACCTGATGCTGAGGACATCGTTAGTGTTTTGCAGGTCGACGCATTTACTCTTGATTCGCGGAATGACCAAAATGGGCGAATGATGACTTTCCCTGTCGCGCGGATCGTGCCAGATCGCGGATCGCGGCTTTCCAGCCATTACAGTCGGACTGGCCGCGGCCGTTACAATTATCGTGTCTGCGGCGGTCGCGGGGTCACGGGCCGGCCATCGCCGGAGAAATCTCGGTGAAACATTACCCTGCAACCCCTATCCGTGCCTATACTGTTCCCAAGTGTCCCAGTGGAACCTCACTCTCCTCACCTATGCCGGTGAAGTTCCTCAGTTGGAGCTGCTGCTAGAGTCGTCCTCAACAATGGTGAAGCGCCAGTCGGAATTCATCGACTGTGACATTTGTTTACTGTAGAATGTATTTCGTTTAACATACTACATACAAGACTGTGGCATTGCATACAGGAAATGTAAAGTGGCGCGGCTCTACGAAATAACACACCAAGATAAGTACAACTGCCGGTGCAGCCGTTCCGAGCAGCTCTGTTTTTGAACGCATTAATTTTGTTAGCTATGCGTAAAAATGTTAAATGATAGAAAAGTATACTCATGCCTTCAATCAAAATGTTAAGCTCGGTATAAAGTTTAAATAAATAACTATGTTTTTTCCAATTACTACTGGGTATTTTAGAATGTTTTTCGTCCTTAATATCAGAACGTATCATACCCGCTTAAAAAACTGTAAGATTTTAAGAACTCTCTATAAAATTCTGTTTACTACGCATTGCTATTTTATACGTGCTATAACTGTATTCTTACAAAATCTCGTTTTACGCACAGCTATGGCTTTACTGTGCACAGCTACAGTAGGAAGCCGGCCCGTGAACTTCGACTAATGTACATATTAATTGATGAGTGAAGTGTTTGGTGATTGTAAACCTATCGGAACGATTACCGACTGTTCTGGTCACATATCGGGAAGTCATTCCTCAAACCGGACAGCTCAGCTCAGCTGGCGCCTAGCTTATCAGAGAGCGATAAGCGAGGCGATGTCACGTTGAAGTCATCTTTTATTGGTGCTTTGCTTTAAAGTTTAAAAACCTTACAGTCGAGATATTTTAATTTATGGAGATGGTTGGTTTGTCATTCTTTCCGAGTTGTATGAATATTCGTGATTTTACACACTTAGAAAGTCTAGGTACTTAATCGTGTGAAGACAAGGACAGAGACGTAAGGTGAGCTAACTGAGAGGAGGTGCTAATCGTCGTTTAATTTAGACCAAACCAAAGTGTTATTACATTGGAAGGACATTGGAGAGCTAAATATATAAATACTTTGTTTGATTAAAATTCAAAATTGTGTTTGAAAAGTGAAGTTTACATTGCGAAGACCAATATTATACTTATAGGTGTATAAAGGCTCCCGCCCCCTCCACCTCCTACATCCAACCATAACTGAATAAAGAATGTTGAATACAGAAGTGAAGTGCAGTCAAATAATGTAGTTAGTTGCTTCAAAGTTAATATTATGCCCTGTCTACTGTCAATACACAGCAATCTGAGCTGACAGGATAAAAAACAACAGAAGCGCCAAAGATATTTTCTACCCAAATATTATCCGTTTTAGGGTACAGCCTATATCGAAAATAGGCATTGGCTAGTATTAATAAGTATTTTAGGAAATTTAAAATTTCGTTTAGTATGTATATCATAATTTTTATGTGACTCGATGAATTACCGTACATATTCCCTTATTTTAAAGACAAATTTAAAACATTATACAGGAAAAAAGATTTTTAATGAAAGAAGTTATTTTTCAAGCTGAACTGTCAATATCTTTATGAAAAAAGTGTTATAAACTGCATCACAACACTTGTATTGCTTTCATAAAATAATTCAGTTGACTTATTAAGATTGCGCGATAAAAATTCAATTAAAACACAAGACAAGGCAGAAGAAGTGAAACCTTGGCGGGCACGTGGGCAGGCGTACAACAATGTGACATGAGTCCATTAACGATGCTGATCTCAACGGTCTGTTGTATGAATAATTGATCGTGATATGCTGTATAGCAAGCCGTCACGTCGACATGACGTGGACGAGAGACAGCGGTCCGGGAGTTGTGTCCGGCGGGGGACTGTGGTGAAGGTAGCCTAAAATCTGAGAGATTAGACCGTGTGAGAGATCAATTCTAGTTCACTAAAGATCATAGTTTAGTGACCCAGAATGGATTACCGTTCGAATGGTTCCACTTGAGGTTAAGATATATCTAGTTTTGTCCTGTCGATGAAAATCTCACCTCCAACTAATCAAGGTCATCATGATGATTCATTGGCTAGTCAGGTTTTCGAGTAGAGCTCTTTTCTTAACCGAGGTGGAAAGGATAAATATAGGATAGGACATACTACCTTAGAGTTTCCGGATTAGTGGGATTCTAGCTTTGTCAGACTATTTAACATACTACAGATTATTAAAGGATGTTGGTACATTCTTTGATAGGCATGTAGCTGCACTCCAACTAAAGGCAAGTGTTTTCCACCAGGGAAGGTTTGTGCAGAAGCACCTAGTTCGAGTTGTCAAAGCTCGAGACCTAGTGGAGCGGGGACCTGACGTCGACGGTACAGCCCATCCTACTATTCTAACCTATGTCTTTCATCCTATCATCGTACCCGCACTGTGAGCATGGCGGTAATGGAGACACTTTCCTTTAGGTTGGAATTAGATCTTGGCTTCCAAATTCTCCCAATGAGCACCAACATTCCGGACTAGACGAGGTGTTGCGGATCATGCGGGAGTAATATCCCAGAGTCAATATGGAAGCTCTAGCTATAGACCTGACTGAAAAAATCACCAATGTATGTTCAATTTAAAACATTTCCATTACGAATAATAAAATTCTGCGGTTCTGTTTGTGCTGTTAATACAAATATCATGAAATTAAATTTAAACCAGTTCAATACCGTTTGGACATTATCATCACAAAAGCCCTCTCACGATCCCCGACTCTAATTGTACAGTATAGTGCTGGCTTTGTTTGGCCAATAACTTCTGAAGAAGGTAGCAGCAACAGGTGACTGGCCGAATCAAGACACTTTGGCAATTGAAAGAGAGCTCAAATGACGCCTTGGTGGCAGAACCTTGACCCGAGCACCGCCCGTATACTGTGGCCGTGCGGTACAATAGCTTCTGTTCGGCCCCCGCGTCCCGCACTGTCGGCTGCCGTTACTAATGGTCTCCTACTCCGAGGTTCGCCGGTTCGATGCCGGACTCAGACACCGTTGGAATTTACACTATTAATAATTACTTACACATCAAAGGAATATGCCTGTTATGTTAATCAGTAGTAACGAGTTTAGAACCGTCCTCAAAAAACATTAAAGTTTAAAATCCCACTGGCATAAAAGATGCACAACTGCTATGAATTAAATGTTGAAGAAGGAAAAAAATATTTTGAACTTAAGCTTCATTCAAACCTCTTGCTAAGTAATAAAGGACATACTATTCTACTTTAGCTACTTTGAGTATTTTACTCTACTACATTATTGTTTTCTTTTAAAATAAATGAAGCTGAGGAAAGGATGTTGAGAAAAAAAATCATATAATGCCAATACTGTCACTGAATGCATTTTAAAGGTTCTCATGTAGAATTAATGTATTGTATACGAGAATGTCCTTTAAATTTACATTCTCTACTGATAACGATATATCCGTATTTATTGAGACACCCATCCTGGTGGGTATGTGTGAGTGTGATGAGAAATATCCACTATTGAATGATGAAATTAGTCGTAAATAATATTTGCAGAAGGTACAAAAGCAAGTATACTTATTTGTTGCAAGCACTTACGTGCTTTGCTAATTGCAGAAGTAGATAGTTTGAGTTACACGTGTCTCCGAACGCTCTAAGTGTGTGTAATACAGTAATCTACGAACCTCCTGGCCACTTGACATTCCTGGCTGCCTCTTGAGACGGCTCGTGTACAGATGGGTACACGCTACTGCGTATTACACGCGCATGCTGCCACCACCACAGGCGTAGCGCCGACAGTAATGTCACACGAACGTTGGAATTTAACTGTAAAAATGTTGATCGAGAAATTCTAACTTCTGTATAAGCTAGCAGCTAATCGCCTTAACGAGAATGACAGACTACACATCAAATTAACTGCACCAGAGTTATTTTCTCCTTCAGTAAAACAGTAGTAGGCACACTTTATGTCGGTTTAAAAAATGAATCCGACATTTCACTCCAAAATTGCATCGGCGATATGATTTCACTTTGTTGTGTTCACTTTGGTCTGCAATATTACTTGGGTAGGACCGACTTTGAATAAGTGTGATGAAGCAGTTGGGTAGACTTTCGAGTTTAACTAATAAGTATGATTAGCCTACTTTGATTTTACACCTCAAGCATATTTTTAATACTATCTTACATGGCTGTTATAAAATTAGCATTACTCATTAAAATCCAATATGGCGAGACTGGTCAATACTATAAGGACAATAGAAGAAAAAGAGACTGTATATGCATGATTTGATATCGAGTTATTAAATAGTAAATGGCACAGAAAAGAAAAATAAATTTGAGGGAATTCTGTACAGTGTAGTCCTACAGAAAAATCTAATATATCGGCACTGATGAGTAAATCAACACCTTTCGTTTAATGCCTAAAGTTATCCATCTTAGTGAGAACTGCATGGGTAAATAGTTTGTCATTCCCGTGGATTGGTTTGCGCGTTCCAGCCACAGCCTTGTCAGCTGTTTCTCCGTGGTCTGGAAGTAGGCGTCAGTCAGGTCGTCGATAGATCCGTTCCCTACAAGGAGCGATATCACTGTGATTACTCCTTTAATTGGCCGAGAAAGCTCACAACCCACCTAAATATCCTTCCTAGTGGGTCGATAGAATTACACTCGTTGTTAAGAAACCAGCTGCTTGCATTATACGTCACAGATTTACTTTTGGAAATACAATTAGCCTCAATTTGTTGGCTCAATATTAGTATTGATTACAAAGGAACGCGTAGTCTGCCCATTTTCGTTGAAAGAATCCAGTACGGTTCCTTGTACCTTCACTTGATCGTCATAGACCTTGTGTTATAAATATAAACCTTAATTATGTTATGTTATCGGATTATACTATAATCTACCTCAGGCGTGTGCCACCATCCTAGATGATGTTTTTGTCCTTAAGGTACATCTTACACATAGTCCGAGGTACATTTTTACACCGGCCAAGTGGATTTATAAATAGTATTTATTCATTACAATAGCATGGTCCGTCTACGTCCACTCTAAATTTAAGGATAAAACACATTTTTAAGTCTAGGCAAGTAACTTTAGAAGCAATAACTCTAAAGCAGTTTAGATTTATGTGCAATAATGTACATCCGTGAAAAAGAACAAATGTTTAATTATTGTTGATTAAATGGAACAGTCGCACGCGCTCTTGGAAGAAAACTAAATTGTTCCAGAATAGATCCTCTTGTGTCGAAAACCTTCATTTACTTACTTTTATGACAACTTGCAGAAAGTGTAAATGAAGTTCCTATGAATTTTATATTTACAATAAATGAATCCACCTTTGATTTTTGCTGAGGCAGATCGTATATCTCTATCTCTATTAAAACTTTATAAGCCTGTTTGGCATGCCCACTCGCCAGTCCAGTTTATTGCCCTGTTACGTGTGTTGTTGCCTGTTGCTAGTGACATGTTTGTGTTGCAGGACCAGTACGAGAACCTGTCCCTCCACACACAGAAGGGAATAGACTTCCTGGAGAAGTACGGCCACTTCATCAGGGATAGGTGTGACATTGAGAAAGAGTACGCCGCTAGACTTAGGTGAGGCGACCAGTGCAATCATCTGTAGTTTAAAATATATCTCAAATTACCCCTATAAGTATTTATAGTGACGCAGGATTTGATTTTAGTCTCGTGATAACAAAGTTTTATCGTTTGCAACGCTATTGTTCCATATCTTAGAAACGTTATTCTGTGAGGCGGCGTTATTTTGCCGTAGGGCTTTAAATAAATAGAGGTGTGATTTATAATTTAATTGGTCATTCAGACAAAATACAAGAGTTTTGGTTAAGAGAAACTTATGAGTTACTTTTTCACAGTTATTTGTTACCCAATGAGAAAAACAATTTCCAGTATTGTGATTGGCTTTCAATTTTTAAGTGATGCTACCAACAAAGGAGTTGCTTGGTTGGCAAGTACTGTAATACAATGGCTCGTCTCGAGTAACTGCTCTTTGTCCGCGATCCAGCTGATTCTGTTCAACCGATTCGCTTAGCACCACTTGTAGTGCTCGGAAAAATACCTTTCTTTCGGTTTTTAGCGAATTTACTATAGAGATATTTCCGTGGTGGCATTGTTGGATTTAAGTCAGGGGACTTTGATAATTTTTTTGTTTTGAGGTCCTTAAAGACTACAATAGTCGTTAAAATTTACGTGTTTGTGAGTTGTGTACCTCACGTAAAAATGGTTCGATCTAAAATTTAGCTGAGATATGACATTCTACCTTTATTCGGATGAGTCCGTAAAGCAAACATATCTGTATATCCAAAGGTGTTTTGGAAGTCTTTAATTAATTTATTACAAATTTTGATTTGTACCATTGGAATCCGCTAAAAACAAACTATTTACTATTTGGAATCTTTGTTCTACATCAATCAGTTACTGAGATATAGAAATTGACAAACAAAGGAGGTTGTCTTTTGGACCCCCAATGTTGTTAGTCTTGCGGGGAGTAGATAAAAATCTAAGAATCAGACAATAACATATTACTATTGTGTTAGAAAATCAAAATGTTTTTTATTCTCATGGAGCTTAGCTTAGTTGGAACCATTAAAATTAATTCCTTAAATCGATTGAAATTCGTTTGATATATAGGTTTGCTGCAACATGAGTATTAATGTTTAAGTAGATCAAAGTTCTGATCTGTAATTTTATGAAGATTCGTTAAGGGCCGTTAATATCATACCTCATTCTTCCTATTGTGTACGGTACTGATAAGAAGTTTTATGTTGTATTGAGATTCGATCGAAGCCGTTATCGAGTTCTAAGTTCAATACGTGGAGTGTTACACAAGATTTTCTTCACTTTTGGCAGTCTGCAGTAGGCCCATTGCGCCTTCCACAAGATCAACGTGAATATTCAAATAATCGTTGTTACGTTGTAACAGAAACACTTGTGTCATTGAAAATGGAATTATAATCTGATTATAATTTTAAACTACAGTATTCCGATATCTTAATATTATATAAATATTTGTATTTGAATAGAGACACGTTTCTGAGTTTGACCAATAATAGTACGGTTCTAAAAAATCATATGGCGGAGGTACTGCTTAAGACACATAACCACTACGTTTATGTTTTACGTTTTACTAAGTCGGTATTCTAATCTCTAGTTTTATGGGTGTTCGTAATGAACCTTAAATATCCAATAAAAAACCAATATAGAACTATTAAATTTCAAGAAAAGTCTTAAACATAAGTAGAGTACTTAACTTTAAGTAATACTCTAACGGCAACCTGATAACGTATTATCGTCGGATGAGTGAGTCACGTGAGTACTTTTAGTGAGTTCACTTTATCAGTACTTAACTGGTTAAGTCGATCATGACTCAGAAAGTAAGGAGAAGATAAAATAGTTATACGCACAACACAACCACAACAGTTAACTGATACTGACGTGGACGTTTTACAATAACATAAATATTGTAGACAAATGATGAGTCCGTTGTTCTTCATTATCAGCATTAGTTTATCAGCAGATCATAAGAAAACAAAGGACGAACTCAAACTGTAAATAGATGTTTTGTCATGGGGCTGTGAAAGCGATGACCTTGTTAATCATATTCAGCTGATAAGAGATGGCGGTGAGTCAGGGCAAGGTCGCGCGAAGGTCGTACCAGCTGGGACAAGTAGCTTTATAATTCAGTAATAGCAAGTCAATACACTGTTCGATTTATTTTCATCCTTGAAAACAAAAAAAATGAAATGTAACCAATATTCCACAGTTACTTTACCTCAGCGATCTTATAGTGTGTTTTAACTAGTCCACAAATGGTAGAACAGAATTTCCTAGAAGGGAGGGAGGGAGTGGATACACGAACACAGTGTTCTATATTTTCCATGAACTAAGGTTAAAAATAGTTTCTACAGTTATGGAACGCTTTTCGTTGTTTTAAATTCAATACCCCTTGTTACCTACCTATTCTTTGGCCATTGTTTGTGTGTTTTGACACTTATGCATGTCGAATCGTAGATTTTAATTTTGGAATCTTCCTATTTTACTGGTTAGTTCTTCCTCAGACAAATTACTTTTTCAACGTTTATTAATATTGCGTACCGTATGAGATTTTCTTCACGCGTCCTGCTCAAGGATGGAATGTACCATAAACCATTTACTCGGATCCGTTTAACACACAGTACTTCGAGCCAGACAGAGTCTGTGGTATTATCAGACATGCGGCGTCCATTACGAAAGACATTGAATGTTTGTTGCGTATTTGCAAGAGTCGTCACCTGGTGACCTTGCCAGTTTGGTAACCCCCGCCCACTGCCACCGGCCGCTGCCCCGCTACCCGTCCCGTCGTTTGTTTTACGACCGCGACCACGTCCGTCCGGAGCGGAGGATGAACCGGCAATCTCTTCATCTCGCACGCCCACTCTACCTCCTACAACCGCGCCCTCACACACACCGGCTGGTGGAACTTGGACTATATTTGACGTCACCGCCGCGTCGCGTCCTACTCAAATTCGGTTTACACGTTAGAATCAAGTTTTTTTTTTAAACAGCTAAAGCTTGGTAGTCATGCCGGTTGGTTGGGCAATTAAATAAAATCCTCATATTTACTTTCAAACTATAATTAGGGTATTATACAATTACAGTATGTCAAAGTACGAGTATATTTTGACTGTGATATAACTCTGAGCAACTAGGTCTCTGTAATCACCTTTGTATGAGCTAAATTAAAACTACTCCAGCGAAACGGTAAAGCGGACGTCCGGGTATTAGGTATATTGATATTGATGTTTCCATAACAACTTTTGATTTCAACAATGGGTGATGGTTTGTTTCTTTCTCCCCGACTTCATAGTAGGATATACGGAGAAATTATTATTTGCATTAAAAGTTTTATAATTTGGGCATAAAATGGAAATATCAGGTTATAAGGCTCACTGAATAAAAAAATGTATTTAAGCATTCATATTTCTTAAAAACGGCTACAGAGATTGTGATTTAAAATATCTTGTTTTGGATCTGAGATTTTACGTATATCATCAAGAAAGGAGACCGTTTAATTTTTTCTATTTTCATTACAGTACCAAAAAACTGTCGTTTGTATATAATATTTATATATATATTTATTAGTGCGTGCACGTAACTCTCGTAAAAAATGGTCCATCGAGACCATCTGTCCATACAGAGACGTGTATTCCTACAAATGCGCGACGTTCGAAAACCACAGGTCAAAGTGAGTTTGCCGTTTGTCCCCTCGTATTTTTTTAAAAACTTTTATATTTTGACCATTGGCAGCTCTTACTACACAATTAAGTTAAAGTTTTTCTCTATTTAAACGGTTACCGTTTAAAAAAATCTACACAGTACGTTTATTTTTGAGCTATTGTAATTTATGGGGATTAAAAAAAATCTCAATTTTTTTCAATATTTTTTTGAAACTTGATATTTAGCTTGTGGTAATCCATACTTTTGTGCTAAATATATTTTATGTGTTTATCTGGCAGCACATACTCTTTTATGTTAATCATAAACGGACTTTTAGGTATAGATTTCATAAAATGGGTGTTATGTTTCTTTTTTGACTTTCTTTTGTTATACGGAGAAATATATATTATTTATTTTATTAATTTGGAGAATGGAAATATCAGTTTATAATTTTTAAAAAAAATATATGTATTTATATTTGATTTAAACGGCTACAGAGATTGTGATTTAAAATATCTTGTTTTTTATATTTAAAAAAATACGTGTAGATTTTTTTAATTCGTTTATAATATCGAACATTTGAAAAATGTGCACAATTTATTTTGTAATATATTTTGTTTGTTTTTTGTAATAAATCTGATTTTGACTTGACTTGTTTATGGGATAGTGCTGTGGGTCACAAATAATACTTCAACCGGAAGTCAAAAATGACGGTTCAAAAGAAATAGAGGTTTAAATGCCCAAATTTGTATTATTTCGGTAAAAACATTACATTTTATAAAATATTTTAACAATTTTTTGCCATTAAATCAAAGAAATGAGTATTTTTAAATATTAGTCTACCACTAACGGTTCCAGAGAAAAGTTAATTGTACTTTCCGCTAGGTAATACTGTACTAAGTATCATTGAGCCTAGTCTGCGCACCTCATCCCAACAGGAGACAGAATGTTTGTTGAACCGACACAGACATCGGACAACTCGTGTGCAGGGTCTGAGGTCTCCGTGACTGTTGTAGTCTAGATTATGTACAGCCCTCTAGATCTCAATACTATTGGTCATTTGTTATGTCCCACCTTCTCATCCCAGGACTGTTTAGAGTCTAGGTCATCGCCCGGTACCGTTTTACACATTACTTCAGGCTAGACCTACAGGGTTGCCATAATAGCCATTTGTGATTGGCGAGATTTCAACCCAGGAACTTAATTTCTTTTGCTGAAAATTTTATTTTCCTTGTATCTTGGTTCTGTTTTTCCAGTGTGTATTGTGTCACGTTTCTCCAGACAAATTTGCTTAAATTATACGCTACTAAGTTTCATACAGTGGGCTGATGATAACCTAGAATCGAAACGCGTTCTTCAGAGGGAGAAAAATTAGGTTGAGATCGTAAGCTTAAATTGTTGTATTTGAGCATTCATTCGGTGTTGGGCGAATTTTAAAACCGTCCCACAAGTTTCTGTACCTTATTTTTGCAGTGCGCAAACGTCCACATTGGCTCACCTCTTCTGGTGATTATGTAACATATGTTCCATCGGCCCTGGCGAAGTATTGTCTGCTTGTCTACTGAGTATTGTGGCCGGCCTACTTGCTACTGTTCTCGAGCGGGATAATCCGGGGCGGGACCGGTTACCGCACGAGTGTGGGCATGGAGGATAAATATTCAATTTATTTATATTCTGTGGTGTAGACCTATGCATCTTGTGGCCTTGCTGTGTTGATTTCTCATTTGCGCGAGCCATCAATCCTCTTGTAGCAAGAGGAGACTGGGCTGGTTTTATGGGTTGATTGTGCATAGAATCTGCAGGAGAGTTTATGGGGTTTGTATTGGAAATGTATGTAGTTCCGTATTGGTACAGCGGGTTACATGCTAATTGAATTTTACGGGTGAACGCGTCATGTGAAGGTAATTGATGAAGTGGCGTTATGGAAGTAGGGAGAAAGTTGGATTTCAACGCTGTATTAAGATAATTTAATATTCGTTTCGCCGCTATTTAAGAGTAAATATGCCTGAAGTAATGTTAAAACCTGTGAAAAACTCCTCTCTTCATGCACGGATATCACAACCAACACACATCTGAGTTGTTTACAGTCAGAATGCGTTTAACAGAAGGATATTTATTAGCGATCTATATATGTGATTAAAATTTTAACAAACCTAATTTACAACTGTTTTGTTCATGATTATCAATAGTGATTAATGATCATATCAATTAGATAGCTAGACAAAACCTATGACAGCAATTTAATATTTACATCAAATTGTTAATTTGAATGTTTTTCATCATGAATTTATGACGTGAACAGTTAGTGAAAATATCTGCAGATCGTATCAAATCTGATTTATAAATGCAGTGAAAATCATATAATACAATTTTATAGGTTAAAACTCACAGCATGTTAATTTTCTGGTTGAAATAAACTTCAACAGTAATTGTTTTAATCAGTGTAATAGAAGTTATGTTAAACAGTTAATGAGGTAATCGAATATGAACTTTTTAAATTCTTTATATGTTAGGCAAACGAGATTTTCGATTAATATATTATTGTATTAATTTTGATATTTTTATTTCATTTCATGATGTTGAATAAATAAAGATATCTTTGCTTGTAATTTATGGAGAAAAATCATTCAGGCAAGAAATATTTTTATCCTCACGAAATTGGTATAAAACTTAAAAGTAGTGTACATTATTGCGAATTTTTAAATTGGATTGGACAACTGGAGTAAACAGAGTGGGTAGCCGCCCCGCCCGCGGAATACTGCGGTAGACTAATGCGGTTGACAATTAGACGCAATAAATCAGGTCCGTGCGACAAGTGGGTGTGCGGAGTGACGTCACAGTGGGAGTGCGGCCGACCGGGCAATAACTCCGGCTACAGCTGTGGCGAGGTAGGCCTACCTGTGGCCTCTAGCGTATAGCGAACACTTCTAACAGGGAAACTGAGCGATTTAGGAAGGGAAATATTCCCGTGGAATGTCGTAGACGTACAGGATGCAAAGGGAAGAGTCGAATATTCAAAATTCACCTAGTTCTTGAACGGAACAATATGACATGGAGCAGCGAACTTATTGATGGTTATCGAGCTCACCTCGAAATCGGAAGGTTGCTGGCTCAATTCCGGACCCTGTCGTCATTTGTAATTAGACTATTAATGAATTACCTATCAAACAACCGGGAGGCGGTCGGCAGTAACAAGACCAGAGTTTTGGCGTTTCCTATCTAAATGTAATTTTAAAATTCTTCTGAGAATTCATACTTGAATCCAACGACGTCGGAATTCTTAGGTCAAGACAAGGATCTAACGCAGGGAATTCTCGAAAGTACACAATCTAGAATTCTCTCAAGCACGCCAAGTCCTTCTCCCTGGTCTCTTCCGGGGGCCGTAAGGAACATCAAACCCTTAAGACCGTATCGGACTGGGTGTTCATGCTCAGCTTGGAGTCAAGCCTCCAAGAGGGACAGAAAGGGATTGCTTTCGTACTGACTGTAACCAAGAACAAAGAATAATAATTAATTAACTGCCAAGGAACTTCAATGAAACAGTTTCTTGTTAATGTACCCATTTACTACTCCCTGGACCTGATAAAACCAGTCTAAAACCTAAGACCATTGTCAGAGTTGACGACGACAAGCGCTTTCGCACTACTTATCATCAATTATATGTGGCCTTCACATATAGCTTTTAAGTAAAAAAGTCGCTACCTTTGATTAGCCGGATCTGAGGACTTGTTACAGCCGAACTGTCAATTCAATTAAAGTACGTAAACAATGACACGTTCTCTTTCCCGTGGATAAGAAGAGTTGAAGGAATCACAATCCATGAAGGGTTGTTTTTCGTTGCGTGACGCGATCTGTTTTTGCAGACGTCTTTCAACCGTTTGACGGATCAGCTGTTGCGGCCGATTGCGATCAACAGCTGACTGTTATCATTAGATTTAGGATTGACTCACTTGACGTCTGACTCATCGATCGAGTGACCTGTTGGTCATCTGTTGAGCCTTCCGTTGATTGGTCATTCTTAATAGTCTACTTATAAAAGTGCAAGATTTGGCAGTTTTCGTGGAAATAGTACTGTATTGTTATTTAGAATGGATGAAGATTTGTTTGCTTCAACGTGATGAATTAGATTTCTATTAAATACTATGCAAAAGGCTGGGTCAGGGGAGAGTTTTTTTCACAAACCTTTAGTTATAGTGATTTTTACCTAAACGATGTTTCACGCATAAGCTTTCATCAGGTTTACCACACTTTTATAGACATAAATCATTATATCTTGATTTAGTTTAGTATACGTATTTATGATTTGTAGTGAAATTTGTTACTGGAATACAAAATAAAGCATGGAAACTGAAGAAAGTATATTGGCGCCTGAATGTGGAGGAGTCCTAGTACTTTATGTCACGAATTGTGGATGCATACGTCATTAGGTGGTGTGGTAACGCATTGTAACGTGTATACACTTCTAGGAAAACCCCACAATTGTCTGTAACGTTTAAAGTCACAGGTAAATGTGGTATACAGTTTCTGTTACTTTGGACTATCAGGTACTGAGGAACTTGTTTCTTGTAGTAGTTAGATATACTTTATTATGGCCATCGAATTATAACAACTCCATGAACGTGCTCTTCATTTTAAAAACCCTTTTTTTGCCGCGTTGATGGCCCGGGTTGCCAATGAGTGCCCGATGTTTGCAACTGGTAAGTAAGAAGTGAGTGTTTTAATTTCAGTCCAACTCGAAGAAATCATGTTTATGTAAACAAAACGTTTAATCAATTCAGGTGTTTCTTGTCGATCGTTGATACGGCTATTTTTCCATGGATTATGACACCTTCAATCAGTAACGACATGTTGTAGTTGTACCTATTAACTAAATAGTACCAAAACCAGATCGAAACATAAAATAGGGGTTACTGAGAAGGTTATCTATATATTATTTTAAATTTTCTAAAAGAACAATGTTTATTTTTTAGTTTGTACGTAAATTTTATTGGCGGGTTTGTCGTTCTAGGCCGTGTTCGTTCACCCGGTCCTGATGTACAGCGGAGTGAGACGAGTCGGCATCGGCCGTGAGCAACTGAGGACTGAATAATCAGTTTATGTTACGTAACGAATTATTATAATTTATACTCCATGAAAAGCTGAAAGAAATAAGATGTGTGTATTCGTTGAACACATCGTTTTAAAAGTTTGTTGTCATTGAAAATTTTTAATTCTGCAACAATGAAAAATAGCTTCTACTACAAGTTTCCCCTGAAAGCCCAAGGGATATGAATAGTTTTATGGTTCGGGGTGTCATTATCCACCCGTGGTGTAAACGTACACAGAGCGGCGTTGTGTCAGTGTACGTTGTGTGTGGAGGTGCTGCGACTGGAGCATGGAGCTGGAGCTGGACATCGACCTCGCACTCTCGTGGTCGTAAAACGTTGCGGTACCTCACATGAGCCGGGTGTTGTACGGCGGTGGCTCCTCCTACCGGTGCCGGTGCATCATCACACTCGTCCCTTGGAGTCGGGTGAAAGTCATACTAAGATAATGATGTACGCCATGCATTAATTGTGTTGACTTATGCATCTGCGTCATTAATGTATGAGCTTCAATCTGTAGTTTTTTTTTTAATTTTACGTCGTAACTTTCTCGTTTGTCAATTCAAGTTGCGTAAAACCGAACTCTGTTAATTTCTATGGTTTTATAGGGTCTGTTGTTATAGATCCGTTTCTTTTTATGTCCACGATCGTTGTCATATAGAAAGGAAAAACGAAGAATTAGAAGAATTCTTTTTGGCTAGAATTATATCGGCACAATAAACAGGATGTGATCGAAAATAGAAAAATTGTACTCAAGTCGGTGTATCCTGAGTTAATAAAAAATATGAGATGTTAGAAAATAGCCGTTAAATAAATTGTTTGTATAAGTAACAGTTTTTTTTATAAATAACCTTCAATAAAAATTGTCCATTATAACCGGGTATTTTAAAATGTTTCTAAAGCAATATCAGAACATAAAATACACTCCAAACCTCCTTGGACGTATGAACCAATTGTTGGTATTCCCGTTTTTTGTTAATACTAGCGTACACCGGACAACATGGTTTCTCATTGCCACCGATGCCTCCACGTAGCAGCGTAGTGATTTCTTTACTCGGTACTCGGTTTGCCAGATGCACATGTTGCAAGAGTTACCGCGACCTTGTTTACACCAATGACGTCATAGCACTCGAGTGCAACAACAACAGCTGTTGCGAACAAGGACTCTCCCAACACTACATTTCCGTTTCCTTGAATACCAGCTTCCCCGTCTTACACTTGGGTGTTCCGGTATGTCGCTGTCTCTCGTCTGTGTTCAACTATAGTTTCCGTCAGCTATATTTCGTCGTCTTGACTCCGTCAGTGACATACACTTTTTTGAAGATTGAATGATTTTTAGTTCGTTCATAAATATGTTGATACAAATAATTATTAATTTTTTTAGTTTATACACTTGTGGAGAAATTTCGCGAGTTAGGCAACATTGCAAATTTCGGAACCGGCGTCACGAGCATTGTTGCGAATGCACGATACTTTCACCGAGCCAGCTTGTGGGTGTAAGGAATTATCGCACCTATAGATTACACTTTACGAATTCACTTTGGTGAAAATCTGTTTCAACTTTTCCCGCTGGTGAAAATGTACCTTTAACGTTTTAAAATTGAGAAATGTAGTGTTTTTGTGTCAAATGTTTGTCACTTTTTGACATGGAAATGTCTTATTTCTGGGGGGGGGGTCGTTAGTGATTTTTAAGATGGAAATCGTGTAACAGGTTTTTATAGAAACTACCAGAACTATTGTATTGAATTTTAAATATAAAAGAACAAGAACAGCTGTTTTGATGAACTTAAAACATTCCCTTTAGACATATCCATGACATAACCTATTTCCCACAGGGAAGTAAATACAAACATTTATTATATGAAGTAAATACAACATTTATATTGTTGGTAGTTTTCTGTCATAAAATATTAAATACAGTAAGTTGTATTCCTCTGTGATTCAGTAGAAAGAAATTAGTCATTTCGTTGATTATAGAGAAAAATATTTGTTTTTGTTAGTAATTAGTTACTAATTTGATGTCGTTTTATCTTGTGATGAGTTATAGTTTATCCGCAAGAGTAAGTTTTTTGGTCGATTATTTTTGTTATCTCCAGTTATTCAATGACCTTTGACAATGATAGATCGCGCCACAATCATCCTACACTCGTTCCTCATTCAAACTTGGCTTAAAATACCTACCTTGTGGTACGGTTGCCATTTCAATAATCTAATCTATAATGACAAGTGATACCCGAGGTCTCACTCTTGTTTATTCTGTTTTCACGGGATTGATCTCTTCAAGGTGTTCTCTATATGGCTTACGCCTTCCGTCTCGCCAAGATATAACATTTTTACAATATTTTGTCTAAACGATTTCATAGATATTTCTTTACAATGTAAAGTTAATAGCATTTTTTCTAGACCCTAATTTCGAAATAATATTGTGTTCAGCAAAGGTATTTGTTTACCTCAACTGGCCATCACCGTGACCCAGAGCCTGTGCGCTGGATTAAAGACAGCAGATAAAAATTTTATAAAATATTTATCATTGGAATCTGCTTAAGAAACTACACGATTTAGTTATTTAAAGTTTCACTGCGCGTTGATTTATAGTCCATTTAGCAAACATTACGACTTAATATATATTATTTTGGTTGATTCTCCCCTCTCCTTTCTGCCCCATAACAGATCCCTTCCCCCTCATAAACAGATAATGCGATCATTACGCTGCTAATGTCAAGGAACGTGTTTGACAAACTGAACGATTATTGTACGCAGCTTTACTACTGGCAAAGACGTGTACTGTATTTTATTTGTCAAAATCAATAATACCTAATGATCAAACAGCAGGATCCAGTCCTGGTTGCATTTGTCAATATAACCACTAACCACGATGCCAGTGTTAATCCATTAGACTATTTAACACCTTTTAACTCAACAGAAAAGAACTAATGTCACGTGTTGAATTATAATATTATAATAATACAATTTTGTACGTCGATTTCCATATTTCCACACGCCAGTCCAACCCCTGCGGAACTCCTTTCTCCCCCACAGAGCGCCCTCTCGTCCACAAGGCGTTTGTTTCAATTAAATTACGTTTACAAATACCTCGGCCTTGAGGTTATGTTTTGTGCACTGGTAGTTTCAACGTAGCGCCCTCGGTTCTCCGTACCATTACATAATTGGCTAATGTTTATGTGTGTCAGCATCTGAAAACGCCTGATACATGCCTTTAGCAGTGGACGTGTTTTAATCAGCTCTCAGTGGACGATCGTAGTCGAGGTTGGGTTCTTTGTTGAGTGGGGACGCGGCAAGGTTATACATTACACATTGATCTGTTGTGGCGACGGCGTGGATGGGTCGCCGGCTTCTGTTGTAGTCAAGGACGCCGCTTGTGGCGCTGGTCCAGGATCACTAGGCACTACTGATAGCTTCCAACATCGTCGGCTGATCCTTACACAATGGTTAAATAATCATTTTTCATCATTTTAAATTGGATCGTAATTGACAGATTTTATGCAATAGATTGGCAAATGTGTGTTATAGAATGTGTGTATGACTCCGTACCGGTGTAAAACTTGTTTTCGCAAAAGGAACTCTTCATAAATAAAAGCCAAAAAATTTTACTAATATAACTTATCTAATCTTACATTTTCGTGTCTTACGAAAAAGAGCTTTATGTGCTATTGTTTCAAATGGAAAATATACAAATACCTAAACGAAATAAAAATTATAATAACATACACGAGCCTGTAGGCAGACGGCGGCGGCGCAGTTGTCGCAGGCCCTAGGCCGTCGTCGAGGTCGTGAGAAGCGAAGTTATGCGCCTTGCATAACGGCCGCGCATCTCCACCTTCCGCGTGCGCGCGTTACGTGTTATCAGGGCGCCTGCATAAGCATCAGCCAGTACAGAGTCTGCAGTTTTCTATACGCGTCTTTATTTACCCACGTTCCATAAGAATAATGCTAAATTCTAACAATCGCTGTACCAAAAAAACGTATTTTGTGTCATTTGAAAGTACATTTGAAAGCAATGTCTACCGACCTATCTGATTATAATTTTAGTTTTGTTACTCAGTGTGTATATGATAATCTGTTGCTGAACAATCAGTTCAGCAACATAATTTGATTTTTGGACATATTCTGATTTCATATCACTCCGATGTGTCTCTATTAAAATATTCGTGTTGTAAGAACGACATTTTTCAGAGTTTTCAAAATTACTCGTACGGGACTAAAAATCTAGGAATGCGTTCATATTTCAGACTGTAAGGGGCCAGCGGATGGATAACGTAAAACTAGTTTTTGAAGAAATTGTTGTAAAACGCATTAATTGTATTAGAAATATAACACAATTAATAATTATACTCGAGCTGATGTGTTACGAGATATTGTGGATGACATTGCAAGGTAATGGGAGTCTTCATAAGTTTCGCTTGATTGTAGTCAGATAAGAACGATAATATGAAACGAAAGCAATGTTATTTTTCAAGAAGTAGTGCCCAAATTACTCGAGTCTCCAGAGTGTTTGGGTGGTGGTGAGTCACACGACACACTACAGCGCTGCCACTGCTCTCCCTGTCTCCCTCCCCCGAGATGATTCTTTAATCATGCCTTTGCGCGATGACTCACCCCCGGCCGCCCCTGACGTCGATTCTGGAAATATCTTCAATATCCTCATTGTTACAGTCATTCTTGTTTTAGAATATGCGACTGTTTGCCTATTATTTGAGAGACATTAGGTTGTGACCGTACAGCATATTATTTGTCGTTGAGTACTGACTGCATTTATATCGACATGGATATGTCTTAGCTCGGGGGGGGGGTATTGACAATCCGTCAGACCAAAATTAGATACCCTGACGTCATAGGCTATAAAGACAGCTGTTATGAGGACCTGAAAACATTCCCTTTAGACAAATCCATGATCTAACCGATTTCCATTTTTTGTATTTCTACGCCAGTGGCATTTTCAACGTTTTGATCAGAAACCAGTTGTCTTACCACCAATTCCGACCTTTTTCAAGCTAATAGTCCAATAACATGTGGTGACTGGGTCTGAAATAGAACCGGCGACGTTCTGATTACAAAGCGAGCGCGTTACTAGTGAGCTATCCAGCCACTGAAACATCACTCTATCTATAGAGTTAATTACTGTATCACCTTCATACGGTGGCGTGTCCTGTAATCCAGCTACTTGGAGGTCACGAATTGTGGACAGTTATGAGCGATGGTTGGTGGATGAGATATTCTCTGGTTTGGATTAACGTCCGCACTATTGAATACTTAAGTCCATCCACAAATATACTCATAACTAGACCAGTTCGTAATTCATGGGCAGTGGTTTGGACCCCACGTTAAACTGTAGGTACCTTAGATATGCCGTTGACTGTTGGGCTATTAATTAATAAGGAACATGTCAGCCTTAGTCAGTAACAAGAAGACTACAAGATCGCGCCACAACTATCTTACCCCCATTTTTCATTAATTTCTTGGCTTAAAATACCTGGACAGATTGCCATTTCAGTAACTATCTAACTAATACAATGAACGGTGTTTGAAAATTAAGATAAACCATATGTATGTTTACCATTCATCCTACCTCAGCAATGTTATTTCTTACTGCGGAGTAGAGTGCCGTCTTAAGGGAGTTAGGGAATGGGAGGAGAAATGAATACCGACACAACAGGGGGAGGTGTTATATTTTCCTCATAAAACCATTTTTAGAAAATTTTCTCATAACTCTTCTCACACGAATTATTGGAGAGTGAAATATTAGTTATTTTTATACATGACTGGCGCAATTAATTTTTAGAAACATAAATATTTTTGACGTTGCATATGAAACAAATATTTTTAACAAATATAATCACGAACGTTTCAACAGAACCAAAATTGAAATCCGGATATTCTGAACCTGGTACACAAGAGCGTATAGACAGCGGTCAGAACCTGTGAACATTGCCACGGACAGCGTGTTAACGACCTCGTGTTAGTGTAAATGTTTGCTCTTAGCCCTGGTGTTTATTGTGAGTTGTGCCTTCAACAATACTGTATCACTCAACTGTGACGTTCATCTGGCGAGTCTCTCGGAGGCACAAGTGTTCCTTGAGTCACTAATTATTGTTAGTTTAAAATATTGAACATTTAAAACTCGTGTTCGTTTATGAGCTAGTATCGAATATGATATGGTTTTAAAATTAGGTCAGTAGATTTTATTGAACTAAGTTGTTAGTCCTTCATAGATGTATGGTATTCTTTCGTTTAGAGTAAAAAAGGATTTGTATCACAGACGGCTTGCTAAAAATCCCTTATCTGTGGATTTATTTCCAAATGCAAATTTAAAATTAAAATTGTCTTAAGTTTTCGTTATTAGATAACATCAGGCTAAATAATTATGTGGTAATCACATTTTTTTCTGGAAAGAAAGTAAAAAAATGTTTCTCAACATGTAACCACACTTGAATGTAACATTGTTTTTAAGTGCCACGAGTCACGAGCCATTCTGTGGGTCACCGGCAACTGTCTCCGCTTACAATGCATGCCGCAGTATCATCAGTCGTCACACCGGCTCGTGGCCAGCATGTGATGAGCGAAATTTGCCTCCTATGTGTCATTGGAAAGTTCCTGATCGTTTCCGTATATGTGCATTATGACTAGGAAACAAAAATAAATATTTGTTTTTTGAAGTTAATACTTTATTTAACGAGCCTTGTTCGAGCCAAGATTCGAAATAATTATTAATGTGTTACAATTATTTTTCTTAGACACGGCTATTATCAAGTTGCCATCCACGGAAAAATTTGCCTCGGTTTTAATAAAGAACTCTGCTAATTGGAAAAACGAAAGGTTTAGATATATTTTAAAAATAAAACCTTAACTGCCCATCACCATGAGCCGGACTAGTGTGGTGAATTTACCGTAGCTGCATGGCCGCTCATCATTTGACAGGAGTCGCCGAACACCGGTTTCGATCCAGCAACCTTTAACTTACTGGGGCAGTGCGTTACTCCTGAGCTACCCGGTGATAGACGTAAGATAAGGACATCTCAAAAAATCTAAAACGCTGGTTTTCCTGTTTTTGCTATTTTATTGTGAGCGGGGAAGCTAATTTTACGTGGGGTAGACCGTCGCCCCTTGGGCAGAGCCCTGGTAACGACCGGCGAGGGAGGGCCACGGCAGGGAGGTTCACGTCCAGCGGAGTGTGACGCACGACGAGGCGATCGCTCACAATCCCGGTGACAAACTGCTTGTTAGACCTCGGTCCCGGGTCCAGCCTCACCCGACCGTTCAGTCATTTACTACTTGAACGATTTTGTAAAGGTGGATTTAAAAGGATTACTTTTTGTATTTATAGTTAATTTTTACAGTAATCTCTGTGATGATGGGTTGACGTAGATTAGTTTTGGAATAGAAAATTCCTAAAGTATCACTCGTCAAGACTTGGATGAACGGAATGTGGAATTAGACTTGACACTTGGAAACTGGACATACGTTGTAATTCTTGGGTCCATACCACCGGTCAAAATATCCAGTGGTACTGCAATACACTGACAGGATCTCAGTGAAATGTTGTAGAGAAGAGATTGGCGTAGAGTCTAATAGGTTCCATTCTAAACCCAGTTGTCATTGGGAAAATGATTATGGTGAGTAAATCAGCTCTTTATGTCTATTCATAACAAAACTGCTGTCGTCAAATGTTTTACACTCGTCACACTCGCGCTTCATTCATATTCACCTTCTATGAGCCATTCGGATGGGCAGATGTCTTGTGAATGAGAATTGCGTATTTCCGAATTCGGTCGCAAGCCGATGGGTTAGTTTTGATCTGAGATATACTTACTGACAGGACGCATGGACGAAACAACCAGTTTGGGAACTCTGGTCATAGCATAACCAATTTACTATTCCTTGTCAATTTACGTTGTCATTTTTTCATTATAGTCGTCTGAAATTTGGATTTCCTGGGTTGTTTTTAATAGCCCAGACTCTTAACATTAATTCATTATAAAGTATATATATAACCAAAGGGTTTCATAGTTAAACGTGTAAAAATATAACCTCACTTTCATTGGCGTGGTATGCACTGAATAATGCAATATCGACAGTCATCCATTATTTATTGACTATTCGTCATAATGAAATTTGGTATGCAGCGTAAGGTCACATCACCCAACAAACCCCACTCAAGAAAGCTTGGTATTACCGGTGGGGGAGGTTCCATGGGCTGCACCTGTCGAAAAAGGGTGCTGACGTTGTCGCTGAACGCCGTGCAAATAAATACAGCTCTTTTTTACTCAGTGTATCTAAAGGACTCGGGCGTCAGTTTTTCCTGCCGTGTTTACTAATACGATCTTTACCCCCACCCGATACGACATTTCCTGTTATCATTAACTTAACTAGCAATTTTATAAAGGGTCTTTTGTTCAAACTGTTCGAGCTCATGTACGAGTTTAAAGATACAGCGATTCGAGATTCCTTTCACAATTGGCAGCCGTTGGATACGTTTGCACATTACTGTATTCGGTTTCGAGGATGAGGTCGTGAGAGAGTGTGAGATTGTGGTCATCTGGAGAGCGGTTTCGGGAGTAGTAAATACAGGGCCGTGCGTAGTTCTGTTGCTGATTCAGACAATTTCGCTTTACAGGATTTCTTCTGGAAGATGATCGTGACCGTGGCCAGAATTGTAGGTGAAGGACTGTGGAATTTGAGCGAAAATGAAGAAAAGTCATTTGAAAATCAAATAAGAACTTAAAAGTGTTCTGTAGTGATGGCGTCTTTTACACTTACTTCCCATAACAATGCTTGCTATTTACAATACAATTACAACAATCACTATGCCGTTGTTAGTATTGTACCAGAAAACCTTGTACTTTGTGTCATTAGAAGTGGTATTATAATGTCCAGCGATCTTTCTGACCAAAATATAATTTTGCCATTAACTCGGTGGATAATTGATAACAAAATTCACGTCCACAAAAAGATTATTGACATATTTCTAAAAGCCTTATCAACACTTAAATCACATAGATCAGTGATAAAAACTCTATGAAAACATATTCTGATTTCAAACTAATCCGATGGGTCTAAATTTGTGTTTGAAGAGAGGCATGTTTCAAAGTACTGTATTTAACATTGCTCTTACAGGACTAAAAGACTTCAAGATGGTAGAGGTACTGTAAACTCTTCACCAAATCTTATTATTTTATAAATAAATCTACAACTCACTTTAAATTTACTAATTTATAATTTGTTTCTAGTAATTAATTAGTGTTTTTGTGTTTCAGGAAACTTGTAAAAACATACACACCAAAGAAAAAGGACGAAGAAGATTACCAGTGAGTATAGTTTATGTGTAACAAATTACTTTTCCCATTGTTTCGTAAATTAATAGACCTCAGCCCAATTAATTTAAAATATTATTTCGCGTTTATTTACTTATACAGTATTCAATTTTTGTGGTATTTTTATGTCGTCAATCACGAATATCTGTTCTATTATTAAATTAACATAAATTTTCATTCCTCTAAAATCGGATTAAATACGTTGTTCGTTAGTTATTAAAAATTATTCACTCAAAAGTTGTGAGTCAGAGCTGTGAATGATGTTCCCGGAAATGCAAGGGTGCCACCTGTTGTGTGTGTATTGTCACGGATGTATTCTCATAAAATATGTGACGAAATTACAGCCTCGTAAACATACGACTTCCTGGACGCTCCAATAACCTCGGCATGTTATCGTGTGTGGAGAGGTTAAGTGTGCCACTAAGAATAACAGTCTTACAATATACTTGAAAGGCAATGCGCGGTGATCGTTATCTCATTCAGAGGAAATGTGGAACCATAAACACGTGTACATGGTCTCACCTTTTCTATGAAGTCGCTCCTATAACCTAACAATGGATGAGTGGAGTCCTTCAAATCGAGAGACAATTCTCTTCTGTTATGTGAAGTAAAGAACAAGAACGGGTATGGTTAAATGCGTTAACGACTCCCAAGATAATGCCTCGGATCGGTTTATCTGGGATAGCAATTTATGAACAGGTTATGATGTCACAGCCGAAGCAGGAAAATCATTCTTTCCGCTTTGAGAGTGGTAAGAGCGATGGGTGGCCGGAAGTTCCGGCTCCAGTGATGGTGAACTATCTCTGAACTGGTTGTTTTCTGCTACATTAAGTGAAATAAAAGCTCGTTAATAGTTGGAGATTTTTATATAGGATAATTTACGAATCAACCAGGCAATTTTTCTAGAATTCCTAGTCGGTCAGGAGAGCGAATGAAATTAAACCATACCTTGAACTTGGTTTTACAAACTGATACAGTTAGTTATTCTTCTCAGGTATAATTTAGATAGTTATTCTGTTATTACGTTATTAATTTAATAACCCTCGCAACTGAACTTGCTGGTCTTGTCATTTACAAAGCTACGTTTTCAAATCAATATAACTCATCACACTTTGTTCTCATAATCAACAGAGTGTGTCGTTGCTAAACTTAAAATGATAAATACTGACTGTTATAGTGAACTGAGATGGGTTATCTCCCAGGCTCCTGTGAAAAGTGTAACTAAGTGAACATTGCCATTGATTGAGTATGGCATTACGTTTCTTGTACACGTGGATTGATTTTTTTTATCAAATATATTCTTATCAAATTCATATTGAAACCATAATTCCTTCGCCTTTGAAATGGATGTAAACTATCAACACTACCTTTTGAGGCTAATTCACAACCGGTTGAAGTAAGATAAATGTGGAGTGTTCCGAGAAGGTGGCGTGTTGCGAGATACGCTATAGTGTGTCACGCCACTCCACACACGCACTCTAGTGTGTGTTACGAGAGAATGCATCTTTGTTACTGGGTGGAAAATTCAAACTAATTATAACGCAGGAGGAAACTTTGCAATGCGTTCTGGAGCGGTGTGCAGGACTGCAGGTCAGACATAGCATATCGACAGTGCTGTCACGTCGCGTCATCGTGTGTCAAAGCACACGTGCCGTGGTAGATGTCGCCGACCAGGGTTGCCACTCTAACCAGACTCAAGTACCCCAACATTCTAATCCAACTGGACCCAGCTCTGGTTTGGACCGGTGACCTTTTAGGTCGACTAGCGGGCTGTACAACCGCTCAACAAACTAGTTTACGAAAATAAACCATCTAGAAGTGCAAAGAAATTCCGATTTTTTAAATTAGTAAAATAAACTAGAATAATTAAAAATATTTATCAGTATATGTAATGCTAGTACAATGTGGTTTTGTGCTGTGTTATGATTAGTAAGTAATAGATTTTTTGACATTTTCAATACGAAAAATGATACTATACTTAACTTTTAAATCTCTTACTTAAGTAACCAGAGAAACTCCTTGTGAGTCCACCTCACTCTAATACACGTCAAAGCTCGGGGTATTTGGGAGAATTTAGAAGCAACATTGTTCTGTCACGGTGTTGTCAACACTTCCTTGTAGACTTGTAACCAGATAGCCGTGGTTGTGCACGCAGCGGTTCTCGGATCGATGTTCTCCAAGTGCTCAAGAGTCGAGAGTCGAGGGCCTCTGGGTCAAGAGAGCGCCCGAGCCACTTGCAGTGTGTCGCGTCTCTCCCATCTACACTGACAGACGCTTATCTCTTCTTAAACGTTTCAAACTAGTAGCGTTTTCAGCTTAGCCCGTTATTGCGCTCGAGTGCGAATTTTAATTTATAATATAATTTTGAATTTTACGATCACGAAATGTTTACTGGTTTGATAAACCGTTTATGTTGAGATCAACTCATAATCGAAAAACACTAGTGTTTTATATTCAGAGTCTGCGCATACATGGCCTTTTTCATTCACTGCCCATAGAACCATTTCAAATTCAAACCGTCGTTGTTTTTTGCAGAAAACTACTTAGTGAGTTTTGAAAGGGCATTATAGTATCTAGCGATCTACTTGGTTAGACTTACGGTATTTATTTTTTACTCAGATGGTGCAAGATAAACTGCTGTTAAAACATCAGCTCCACAAAAATATTATTGACACATACCAAAAACATTATCTACATTTTGATGACAGATCGCCGATCAATTTCTTTATGATAAACATATTCTGATTTCAAACTAGATTAGTCCAGATTCTTAAGATCGCTAGTCGCAAATTATGAATCAGGAAATTTTTCAATCAAGTTTATGGCTGGCAAGAAGATAAGCTTTCATCGCGTGTTCGGTTCTTCCAGCCTGCAACTCAGAAGGAGAACGAGCGATACTTCAAACTAAAAATATATTAAAACAAAATAGATCCATGAGTTATTTAAGTTAGTTAACCTACAATCGTAATTTATTACTACAACAGTTCTACGATTAGTAGTAATAGTAATGTTACTTTATAGTAATTATTACAGGTAAAGGAAATTTGTAACTTAAAAGTTTACTTCAATTACACAAAAAGCGGATCTTTAGAACAATCTTGAGATAGAAAATTTTAACGTAACGACAAGGGGTCAAAATCAACACCGTATTCGTTAAAGTTTTTAACTTATGATTGTTCTAATGACCCGTTTGAAGTTAGTCAAGTACACATTATTTACCGAATAAAGTAATATTACTATTACTGTACTACTAATGACAGTACTAAGGAGCTAATCTCCCGTTTTAGGAGTACACGGCCTAGGATATACGTCACACACTGGAACAGAATACACAAATAGACAAGAGTACTTTAAGCTATTTAATTACGATCCGAGAACCAGCAAAAATCAGTTGTATCCAGCCTCGATCTAAAATTTTATAGAAATGTTTACTAGTTTTGCAAACAAACGCCAAATAAACGGTCTTTAAAGACGATTTTTTGTTAGTAATTGCGATTGCATCACGTTGTTCAACAGCATGTGTGTACCATGTAAGCCCCATCGGCTCATGCACAGATGTCTGGTTGGTGACGTCACGCTAGACTTGACCCTAATCGTCTTGTCAAATTACTAATTTCCTCCGCGGGCATGCACTCTTTACTGCCCCCCTCCCCCTCCCCAGCTCATCTCCAGCCGACAGATTTTGTCGTCCAAACGAGATTTGATATGTGTAAACTTGTTCAGTACTACTCTAGGGTTGTAGGGTTTTAGCCACCGACGAAATTATATTATATTTCTGCAGTTAACCTCCGATTTCCTCTAAAGTTACTCATGTATATCGATGGGTTCACGAGACTAATTTTTGATATTATAATAAAATTGTATGCGTGATTTCAAATTTTGATCTTAATGGTTTTTGATTGACTTACAAGTTGCATTTAAGTAACTTTATTAACGCAATGCCTTATTTTTGAATTTCCATTATTAAGCACTTTAGTTTAACATCTTTACGACTAACACGTGGACAATAATGTTCGGAACATAGACAATCTTTTGTCGTTTAGTTAGTCTACGTACGGGACTAAATATCCGATTTTGCTGTTCATCAGCAGCTAATTCAACTGTCAGTGAGAACTACATATTCGGTCAACTGTACAACTGTGGTCTTAGATTTCGTTTAGAACCTGCGGTACCTTCGCCGGGTTTTGCCACCTAATAGCAATGCATGCAACTAGACACTTTGATGCATGCTTCAAACACAGCTTTTTAATTAAGAAACATAAGTTTGACAGCATCGTTTGAATTGGAGAAAATGTCCAAACACGTTAAAGATATTCATCAAGCGATCCAGGTGATAGGTTTATGATGTAACCACTGAGGAATAAACAATTGAATTTCTTAACGGGTAATTGCTGAACTTGCTGAAAATTCCCTATCCAAGAAGTTATTTTAAGCCAAGTATGAATGAGAAATGAGCGTAAGATGATTGTGGCGCGATCTTGTAATCTTCTTACTGGCTAAGGCTGACATGTTCTTTAGACCAACACACCAATGACATCTACAGTTTACAGAGCTACAGTAGTTTAACGTGTGATCCGAACGATTTTTTCCCCTGAGCTACGAAATAGTATAACTATGATGAAGGTCTTTGCGAATGAACGTAGGATTAACGTGCGCTTCACCCAGGATGGAGGAGCCCCGCTAACGCCTCACAATGCCGCGGAGGGAGCGAGCCGGACTCTGGCGTCGCGCCACGGATCCGCTATTTCTGCGCTCATCTGTTGACTTTCGTCGACCACGCTGGAATTGTCGCTCTGGACAAAGCTTCCCTCTTCTCTTCTTTTGGTCTATCAAGCTGTATTCATTCTAGCCGTCGTGAAATTCTCTCCATGTGTTATAGGTTATAGACCTATAGGTTCCCATATAGGTCGCCCTATTGGGATAGGTCACAAACGATGGCCATAGACCATTAGGAATTGAATAATCGTGGACATTGATTAAAGATACCTCTTTTGTTCTTTTTACGCCGGATGCATTCTTATAGTCAAAGAATGATAACAGACAAAGATTTTTTGGGATAGGCGTCCAAAACCCATAAGTGCGTCCCGGGACTTGAACCCGTCACCTCTTGTGCCGAAGTCAAAGACGCTATCCACTAAGCTATCAAGATATCCAAAAAATTCTAGAGGTCTTCTAGGTACTCGTAGATTTATTTTGACTCCCTCTCATAGGAATGTTTATTTTTATTATTCGATTTCTATTTTTTATGTTAGTTTTTTATGTGTTTTATCAATTATGTTAAACAATGGACTGACCTAGTGGTTATCCTTATGTCTAATACATGAAGTTGTTTTTTCAACTTGTTGCACTACAACTTCACATCTCGATGAACTACTTCGTACCTTATCTAATGTTTAAGGTGACAACAAAATCGTCACGTTCATGTTTTTACAATAAGGGTTAGATTTTATAAATCCTTTACTGCTGGGCGTAAGCCTTTCTCCAAGTTAAAGCTAAACATATTGCCAGATCAGGAGTTTCATTTACAAAAATATTTAATAACCCAAATAACAAAGGCAAATGAGCCAAGGTGAACCAAGACAAAATTTGGCAATATACGAGATCGTATTACCGACATGTTTATCGGCAATTTACGTACATTCTGACATAAAACGCTCTGCTGAGTTAGTATAATTTTACACTCATGCGTTTGTTTAAGTACCTGCTTGGCTATGACGCCAATTCAGCTAAAAATATTAAAGTATTAAAAGTGTTCATTTAGGTTGGTTATTGATGTTTTTATACTATGAATATCAGTAACCAGGCTAACTTGACTCCCCAGAGCGCTATATAACGGAATACAAAATGCAATCCATAGGTGTGGTCGGTATAATACGATGGTACACAAGGTTTTCGGTTTCATCGCCTTGTATTGAGACTCGAAATGGTTGGGAAGGGCATGTGAAGTAAATGCTGGGAATATCTTGTCTGATTCGAATCTTTTTTTGGGGTGGGGTGATGTATCTCTTTATTGTCCAGGAAGAGGAATATTTATTTTGTGTATTTCGAGGACGGCTGGACGGAGAGGTGTACTCTCAAGTAAAAAGCAAAACGCTCCCTAGGAGGATGCTTGGTGGTTGGTTTGAGGGTTTAATATCCCCATCCAGTTTCTTGATATGTTTGGGATTTGTTGTGAACTATCCCAGCCCTACATTTCCCATCTATATGAATAAGTTCGTTTCGTACAGTATTATTCTATTCGATGACATGCCTCCCAATTCTCCAATATCCAACTTCAAGCTTTGCCGTGGTCAGATCTCGCCATCGTCCGCGTCGCCTCTGTCCATGGTCCGTCCGTCCTCTGCGGCGTGTTCCCACTAGAGAGTGACAGACTGTTCAGTTGCGTAACAGCTCAGCAGTCATCAGTCACGACCTGCCCGGCTTCTGACGTTGTTGATTTACTGACCTTACAAACTATTTATCTTCTCTGTCATACTTCACGAGAACGCGTTTTGTGCTTAGTCCCCCTATAATAATTGCGTCCACCATTTATTTTCAATCTAAGTTCATAATAAGTTAATTTAGGTGTTAAAATAAAGTAGTGACTATCTAAGGAAACAAAAAATAAATTTGTTATTTTGTTTTTGGTAAACATTGAATTCGTTGTATATATAAAAAACTGTATTTGGACTTAATTGTGTTCGGTTTCATTACAGTTCATGTTGAATGGTAAAACCCCCTATATACGAGTATCTTTACCCTCTTTGGTGCCAATTTCTGGATCTTCATCTTGGTTGGGAATAGAGAACAATAATGTGAAACTCCATCATTGCGTAATTCAGCTGTAGTTCCTTTTACTTGACAAACTAATGAGACAACGGTGCTGCCCGATGCGCGGTGGCCCAACTTTGTTCTGATTGAGGAAGGCGGTGCCTATCGCTAGACTCCGTTAATTTGATGACACAATCTTCATCGCCGAGCCGCGTCGCGTCGTCCTGATTAACTCAAAACTGACGAAATATCCGCTCAGATTGGTTCATTCCTGTGACGACATTTGTACATTGGTGTTCCATGTTATTGGGTCGGACCACTCCAGCTGTGCTAGCGTAAAACAAGATTTACCAATGAACAGTTAACAGAATTCGTTAGAGAGTTCAACATTATACCCACGCCGGTATGTGTAATAATATATGAAATATTAAAAAATTCTGTTTTAATTGACGAAACCGAAAGTTATTAATTGTAACTGGTAGGACTAATTACAATTTTCGATGAAATGTACCAGTCACATTTGGACATCGCAACACTCGGAACAAACCTGGATGAAAACAATTTATATCCTCTATTAAATCCCTATTTCCTGCTTATTGCTGGCATAATTAATAGCTTTTATTGCAGGAGTATCCTTAAACGCTACACACCTGTTTATTTATCTTGTCAATGTTATTACGCAGTGCCTAGGCGGACTTTGATGTGAGGTAGATCTAACTTTGATTTGGTTTTAAAAGTTACACTGATTCTAATATACTATACTGTACGTTGTAAATCAACCTATATTTTTATCAAGGCGTTCGATGTCAATATTCTGGAGATCACGTGGGGCCGGCTGTATCGTGAAGTCCAAATCACGTCGTCCTGAGGAATCTTGTACAGCCACCAAAACAAAGTGATTCTTAAGGGTGAAAATATGGGACATAAGCAGTCTACCTAATTCTGAGAGGTGTAAAAAGGTCCTTCAAAATAATACAGATCAGGCCCTGGCCATGCAACATCCTTTAGACAATTCATAAGCCAACTCCCAAGTATTCCGCTTTTTTGAAGCTATAAGATATCTTTAATGTACCCAATGTCGACGTCTGAACTAGTTAAAACCAGTTAGAGAATCGACTACGGCTATGTTTTTAAAAGTTTGACCTACAGTCGGTAGATACAATATTTTGTTTTATGTCAGTGTTAATGAGATGGACCAATCAGCATTATCTTTGGCGTCGGCTTCTGTTGTGTATTGACCGCCTCAGACTGGATTGGTCCGCATTGTGTTCCGCGCCGCTATTATACGTCCTGGAGTGCGAGGCTGGGGCTGGACACTGCGCAACAGGGAGTGTGGCCCCGGGCGGCTTGCGTCACGGCATACCAGAGACACCGACAACCACAACACACCGAGCCACTGAACATAGGAGGACATAGGAACAGCGATGCTACAGTACTTGCGCCTTTAGCTCGAGCCCTAAAACATTCAATGAGAATTCGCATCAACTCAACCCCCCAGTTTTCAAGGAAAGTGTCCACCCAAGGCCCAGGGAGTTCTCAAGTTTTCATTTTAGGGTAAGACGCCAGTCATGACATTGGTCTTTTTAGTAGGACCTATGACCCCTGTACCACGCAAAATTAGCATCCTACGACCCAGGACACCCCTCCCAGGTGGGAGATTAAGAGCTAATATCACTCTACTCTTAGAGTGATAGCTCTACCATGATTCTCTAATCCTGGTCGGACTGGGGGGAAAGAGATGGCAATGCTGTCACTCCAAACTTGCCAGTAATGTGACACCATGTAGAAACACTGTTCACATCGACGTGTACGAAGTTCCTGGGTGATCCAGGTAGCGGTACTCGGGCGAACCTAACGGTAAACATGACTAACAGTTTGACGAACTAATCTACCGATGTAAAATCATATTTATAATCAATTTTTGTGACGATATATAGTCGTGAAACAATATTTTTCACTTTTATCAGTTTAATTGATGTTTTATACAAGCGACTCCTTGTGTCGGTCGGTACGTCCAAACTCCAACACCCAGTGAGCGGGATCGAGCGATAATGACCGTGCGAACCGGGGACACCCTGTGTTTACTGTTATCGAACATAATGGCAGATTCCGTTACAACGTCGGGCTGTCGCTTTTGTGTTTGTCTTGGGACCAATACTTGAGTTGGACGTGGTTAGGGATTGTTCTCAGCGGAGAATCGTATGCAAAAAGCAACTGGAATTTGGATTTGCTGAAGTAAAATTTCTTTCGTTTATGGTTGAATTGAATGTTTGTGATATTAAAGAAGTGACCATTTGTGTACGGAATGAGTTAGAGATTTTTTTAGTTATTCCGCTGTACGAAAACAGATTTTAAAACGAAGACTTTATATCAATTATAGTGTACCTAATTAAATTACATTAATAAAAACTAAATCAAAATGTATTTTCAGACCATCACAAGCGGTATGATTTCTCAAAGATATTTCAGACACGGAATCCTTGAAATTAGTTTTTGTTTTCAACGATGCAAATGACTAGAAAATGAGTTGTGTAATTCCTTTCAAAGTGGCCATCATGTTTGTTTAGCGGAATACATTCATCTTGAGGGTATTACTTGTTCCTCTCCGTTTGGCTAGAGGCCAACTATACTAAAGAGTCGAACTTAATCAAAGACTGCAAACTGATCGTCTAATTTTAAGCAAGCTTCAAACTTCATGGTCAATTACCGAAGTTGACCGTTAAAAGTGGTACCTACAGTAACACAGCCAACCTGACCGAACACGGACAGCAGTTTCGCTACAAGCACGCACGCTACTGGGCGTATCTCCTCATTTCGCTAACTATATTGTCCATTCTTCTTCGCCCACAGTCAGGTGGAGCCCGACAGATTTTCTTTGTACAGTGCCCATTACTCTAATGCTGCTCTTGCTCTTAGCTGATTAGCAGGAGTTTGTTGGATAGCGTGATTTTCTGTTATTTGCACCATTTTTGCTCCTTTCTTCACGGGAATGAAGGAAATGTTTCATAATATTTAACTGACCAGTTTTTAATGCTACTGTTTTCTTACTTACCTCCATCTAATATAACGGGGTTTACCAGAATAATTGTATATTTTTCTGCTTATCTAATTTGTCTCCCAAAAAATTCTCAAAATTATTAAATTTACCTTCATTAGCTATAAAATTTGAAACTTGTCAAAAAGGGTATAATCGGTTATACCATAATTTACTGAGATCCTGATACTCGCACTTGTTCTGTGCTCCTGTTACAGTGTCTTATCATCAAATCTTATTCCTGTAGTATTATAATTCTTGGTTAAAGGACGGTTTCCCCACTGGTCTTCTGTTCTCCCGTTCTCCTCGGAGTGCTGCGGCCTGTACGTGACGTCACAGCCGGTGACCACAGCTGTATATTCATGTTTCCTGTGGTAGTGGTTAATACATGACCACTTAAATTCAACGAAACCAATCGATAGACGCTTACATGATAATATTTTGTGGTTGCAGTATTTTCTATCCTGTGGAACCTTTTTTGTTTACGGAACATAGGAATTATGATAGTAAAACTTTAACTGATTAAGTAGAATTTATGTAGGTGGAATTTTTGGAATTAATACTACGAAAATCTGATCAGGTGCTTATCAAACACAGTTCGATGTGTAGCTTCTGGTCGAAGACAAATATCAAATGAAAATTCACATTTGCCTTGACGTAAGTTCTTAGAGATTTCAAAGGTAAATAATGTAAAACTATACTATTTATTTTCTCCGTCGGAATAGTCAACAATGTTTCATATTTTTCAGAACGTGTTTCGATTTGTATTCACCATCGGTTGCCGTAGCATATTGTTTGCATCCTTTTATACAGCTCAGAGGCTTAAAAGCATTTTTGTATCTTAAATAATCATACGTGAAGTTTACTGTGAATTTCCGATACAAGATATCTCGTTGTAGGTTCTGGATACTGCCTAGAGTCTTAATCGGTGAATTTATTTTCATTCTAATTCATCAAAATGAGATTGAAAGTATTCGAAAATGGCGAACCGTAACTGGTTGGTCCTAGGCTCCCGTGGTGCCCCGGGGGGAATGCCCGGCGCCCGGCTGCGATACTGTTAGCCGCACGTCGCCGAACGGATTGGTTCCCCTGGTGTTGACACAAGAACTGTTCTAGCAACGGTGGTTTGGTGGACAGACATGTGTGATTGACTTGTGTGTAGCTTTGAATACCCACAACCCAAGGGGACTGTGCAATATAGGATCGGCGGTAATGCGGATGCACTTTCTTGTGTGGGTTTTTTACCATGTACTACACGGTGAAGGTGTCTTGAAGTCTATGAGAGTGTCATTCGTATAGTTTGTCAAATCGTCCACACATTCCACTGTGCATTTTTATTTCACCGGATCGCAGTTTAGAAAGCTAACTGTCTCGAACGTTGTGTTTTCTGTACGAGGTTCACGTACATTGTTGCCAATCGATGGACTATCCGACGTTTCTTTGTGAGATGCTGCATCAAGAAAAGAAATGGGTTAGCTGACAAAGTACTGATAAGAATTGTTTTCAATGCCGGTATCAGAACCAGTTAACAGCAGAATGGACAAAATCAACTGGGATAGGTTCAACATTGAGCATCATAACATTGTGTTAAGATTTTGCCCAGGAACCGGCGATCTGCAAATTTTGAGCGGTACTATAAGTATTGACCGACTAATGTTCGAGGTAGACCTTTTTTTAAGGAGCGGACGGAGGGTTCGTCATGCGTGATTTCTCCCAAAACTGAGAACTACTATTATACAGTAAGGTAATAGTGTACTAAAATTCAGCGTTCTGCGGAATTACGTCGGTTATTGATAGTGTGTGAGAATATTAAAATTCATTTAAAAAGAGTAGTTGTAATACGTCCCAGTACCTGAGTAGCCAGATTGGATGGAATGGGCAAACTGTGTTAAGAGCCGGGCCATGTACCGTCCTACAACCACACCTTACAACGCCGCCAGCGTGTTTGACGTGGACGGCTGTTCACGATAGCTCCGTCTAATCGATTGCAAGAACCAATAACACACGTGGAGGGAGCCGGTCGTTACGGAACATGACTAGGGCGATGGATGTTCCGCGGCCAGAGCTTTCACTGTTGCGGCACACCGCGCAACTTCGCGGCGCACATGTCACCGTTCAACACTATAACTTGCTTCGATTGTCGATCTCTTTTTTTTGGTGTATGGTTTTCTCGCTTTCTCTAAAGGGTGTAACGTAACGTGACTGCGATTCCTGTGAGGACGGAATTTTCTTTAGTCTATCCGATAAAATAAGTAGTCCTATCATGGATTTCTGTAATTAAAGCAAGATTTACTGTTCGACTAACCAAACGTCAATAATTGGGATCATCCCCTAAAAATCTTAAATAAGTTATACCATTTCCAGATGAAGTCTTGAGCTTCCATTTTGAAATTCTCTCAAAGTGTCAACCCAGTTTATCTACTTTATATGGTCACTATGCATTACTGTGATATGTTATTCCATCGTTTATAAATCGTAATATTTAATGTACACTGAAGTTTTATAGGTAAAATCTTAGATCGCGTTTAGAGTATGTAGAGATAAAAGCCAAATTCTTTAATATCAAAGTGTTTTTTCACATCTTAAGTACGTAGCTAACACTAAATGTAAGTTTTACGTTTGAATACTTCAGCATTCTATTAAAAGTGGTATGATTTATCGAACAACTACAATCTTGGAAATGAACTGGAACTGACAAAGAGAGGTTCATGTTTTAATAATCAGTTCCTGAGTCACCGATCTTTCAGTGTATTTCCCCCTGATTACGAATGAAAGACGAATATGACGATATTATTTATATGATATTATGTAGCTTGGTTACTGGACAAAGACTACCGATTTATTTTTTGTTTAGAGTATTAATTAATAACCCCAATGATCAAAGGCAGAGCTTGGCCCAGTCCAGGATTGAACAGGCGACTTTCAGATTATAACCTCAGGCTATCATTTTTAACTTCCCAAGCTGTTTAGAACACCCGGAAGACAATACAGATGGAAGACGGCTGGATTGGCAGACAGCAGACGTTGGTGACAAACGCTCGCCAGATGGTGTTGTGTTGCAGCCGTGGCACGGGCCGCAGCCAAACGATTACACACTTTTTATTGGTTCTCTTCAATCGCGGCTTTCGTCGTAAACCGCTATTGTTTTCAGTTATGACTTCTTTTGTCGTGAATGGAGTGTTGTTATACGCACTAGTGGAGCAGTCTCGTGTAACAACAATAATTTGCCATGTACTTTTAGAATGCCTTGCTTTTTGTACGTTATTTTAGAATTAAAACTATGGTTGGAAGCACCATCAGACAAGCAAGTTTGTGATCCAAGAGTGTACCAGTGTACTGAATAACCTAGTGTGGTGATTTTTTAAAGTAATTTAATGTTTTGAGCCAATCTGAAAATTGGGAAGGATTTGAGAAAAGAAATGAAAGTTGTTAGTTCGTTGTTGGGTGTCCTACTACCTAATGGTCAATGTTTTGAACTTTGTGCAAGAAATAACGCGTCCAAACTCCCCCAATGGCCCATTCGGTTTTAGACGGTTTCCCGAAAAAGCGTATGTACACCTAAACTGTATCTCTTGAAAGATGAAATTCTTCTCCCGTAGATTCCTCGTTTCCTTGGTATCTCCTTCACTCAAGTGCAGGGATCATGTCTGGTAGAAGATTAATTTTTATGAATCCTTTTGTATCCTCTGACCCATCTCATTCTGTCTTTTAAAATCAATCCAATTTCCACTTTCACCCTCCAAGTCAAGTCAAGGTCACTCGCGGTGGCGTCGATAGAGAGCACATCGCAAATTGACAAGAGAAGGTGGAAAGTGGCTATTGTTGCCGCAGTCCCACGACGGTAACAATCCTTCCGACGCTGATCAGCTGATTGTCTTCACGTGATCGACTGTCGTAAATCTCCCGTCACTTTCATCTTCCGATCGTACGCTTCGCGGTGATTAATAGAGCGCTCCCGGTCTTTATAGAACTGAGCGAGATTCTTGGTTAAAATGGAATCACTCATTGAATTCATTGTAATCGCTAGTCAAAACCCATTAAGTGATGTGTTTCTAAGTTCTTTATGTGATCATTAGTATGTGGCATTCGGATTACATTCGAACAACAACAAATTTGTATAGTTACAATCTAGTGATGTGTTTTGGTCTAGAACGTGTTTTTAAAACGAATCGACCTGCACCACCGTTTAAATTTAGGTACTGCATTGAGTTTAAATAATATTTAGTGTCGTGCAAGAAAGAACTAGCAAAGAAAAAGTAGCACTGAGACATTAAAATTTGAATTTAAATCCTCCATTTTTAAATGGACAAACCTTTACGCTATGTAAGGCAACAACATATGCCATATAACTTTTGGAAAAAATCCATTGCAATTTTCTATATAACTTGGAAAATATTTATGCTCTATGATTTGTGGCCATGTCATATTCCTGAAACATGATGTGGGATGTACAACACGGTGTCATCGCATTTACTTTTTGCACTCAAAAGGGGGGCGTTTTCTTGGGTTTTAGCATGGACGTCAACCCGCCGATGTTTTAAAAACATCGGCGATGTGTCGGGCGCGCTCCCATCCAACCGCCGATACTTTTAATTTCCGAAGAAAAGCGTGCGGCTTTGTCAGATCGCCCAAACGACAAACCACCAATTATTTAAGAAATTTGTGGTTTGAAGTGTGAGGCACGTCAAACCGCCGACGTTTAAAATTTTGAAACATCGGATATCTGTCGGGATCTAGCGCATCGGCAATCTGTCAGTTAGGCACTTTGACGCACCCTCGTTTTCTTATTCAAGGTTGTAAATTGTTTGAAAAGATACAAACGATTCTTATTCCACAGTCCGTTCTCCTTTATAGTCCAAAACATTCCAGGAATTCACCTGTGATGGACGGGGTCCCCCTGGCAGGCGGCGACCGGCGGCCGGTGTCTGGTGACCATGAAAGGCCAGACAGGGTCCGGTGGAAGTGGCTCACGTCGCAGCAGGCGCCGCCTGTCCTGTCCCGTATACCTCTATACCTCGTATCCGCGATTCCGCACATCATGGTGCCGATGGAACCCTTTCACACACCAAGTTGCACTTTTTATTTCAGATTGCAGACCTTTTAGAACAAATCTTTTGGATGTAATAATCTGTTCATAGAAAAAAGGAAAATCTTGTTCTCTTAATGTGACTGAGAACAAACCACGTAGCCACGTGTTTTGTGAAATGATAAGCACTTAAGCACAACATCTCTCGAGAACAAAGACCACTCGGTATACAGTTTAAGCGTGTATATTTTAGGGCTTTAATTTTGAAACGAATGCCAAAGTGTTACTGCACATTCAATTCAATACGTCCTTGAAAGGTTATTTCTGATGTTATTACACGCAAAAATTACATTCTTTTTTTTACTACTATTTTTTGTAACTTGCGGAAAATTTCAGTCTTGCACGGTTAAATTGTAGGATTGTATTTTGTACTTAACATAGTATAGATGGTTGACGGTGTCGGTGCTGCGCCAGTGCGCCTTGACTCAAGCACGTGTTCACGACTCATTGACCATTGAGTCGCGTCGTGGCGGTTATTGATACTGAACTGTTCAATTGATTGTTGAAATCTTTCAGTTTAGTTATGAGATTGCCATAGCTGGAGTTGTTCAGTCCTTATTAACAGAGCTATGTGAATTACCTGCATCCCCAATGTTACATCAACTGCTTGCTCCTGTTAAATTTTTCTGTTATTCAAAAGGTATAATATTACGCTTGGATATTCATGTAACAGACTTTCAATACGCTTACCTTTTATTTTTTGGGAAGTTCATTGTTTAGTGTCATTTGTTTTCTCATATGTCGACACGGATGAGGTTTTATTTGCACATAATCTGGATTCTCGAATAGCTGATTTAAGGCCCGTCTTTATGAAGTTGAGCCTTTAACCTAAATAATCAAACTTAAATAATGATCTTTTTTCTGTCGTGATGTTGATATATGCTGGAGAAATTAAATTTTCATCTCGTGGTTAGTCTTTCAGGAAGTTCATAATTCTTTTACTGGCCTTTTATTATTTAGAGAAAATTGAAAACGTAATGCCTTCCTGGGAATGTCGGTTCCTAGCTGATATTGTAGATATGAGTACTTTATAAATCGTAAGTTAATTGGGGTTAGAGGACAAGCTGTAGCAGCACCAGTCTTGGACATTTGAAGGGTCATCTACTGACCATCTCTCCCCTCTCCCAACTCATTAAGTTTTGTATTGCATAGTTATACTATTCCGAGAGGTTGAATGTATATTCATTAAAACCTACTCTGGTTGGCAATTATTTAAGATGAATGTGAGGGAAGGGTGGCAGTGATAATGAAGTTGTTGACATGTCAATTCTAATGCCCATTTGTACCTTAGTAGCACCTCTCTTCTCTAGCTTCCCGATCTTCAGATGCTTATAACACCCTCAAGACCTTCTCATCTGATCCTGTCCAATCCATCTTACCATTCCCACCCTTACACGAGCAATCCAATCTCGAGCTTCTCGTTGAGTTTCCTGTACACCAATACACTGTCCACTGTTGTCCTACATGCTGTTTGCTAGCACAGTACCCCAAAACTCTCAATACATAATGACCGACCATATGCCACAGTTGATGATTTATCGTTAAATGCTGGACGGGAATGCAGGTGTCCTCCCTCCCTGGGTCACGCCACCAAGGGCACGTGCCGCGTCCGTCCGTCTGTCTGTCTGTCTGTCTGTGTGTACAGAGGGTTGCACCCTCACCCCACCCCCTACCACTCCCTCACAGTATCGCTCCGTCGTTATCCCGCGTATTAACCTCTCCCTGCGGTTTAATAATGTCACATTTACGTATAAAAATATATAAAATTCGACATCCCTAGATGCTTTATAATACGTTTTCCGCCGATTATTTTGTTTATATTTTCAAATAGGATCTGACTAATTATTCATTAATTAAAAATATGAAATGTTTCAATCATTATTTATGAATAAAATGTATTTAAAATACTAATAATTACAATAGATTCTCGTGAAGCGGTATAAATGTTTTATAACGGTGAGGTTAAAGCAATCGATTTCTACCGATCTTTTTTTAAGAGAAATAACAGACTGCTATAGGTACAAAAATTCTAGTTCTACTAGTACTGGAATCAGTTTTATTTTAATTATTCTTTTCTTTCGTTCGGATTCAAGTGTATTTATAAGTGCAATCAGTATTTCAGTAGGTCCTAAATGGCCAGAAATGTGAATAGTTTAAGGGTTTGTTTTATATTTCGATTTGTTTCAGTCGGTTGGTCATTCTTGAATTTCCAACAATGGTAATAATTGCGTTTGTACTTTTTATAGCAATCCCTTCTGCAGATTAAATGATTCTCATCGTGTTAAAAATGATAGAATAAATTTGTAATTATCAATTAATCACCTGTGTAATAATCATCATTGTGTAATAAGGGTAGGTTGTCTGTAACTGTAAGATTTTCTCAGCCCTCGGCGGGGGTTGTAGCGCAGCGGCGGCGGCTGCGGGCGGTCTGTGTCGCAGGGCTCGCTGTAATTGAATATCGCAGACCCCGATAGGACACAGCTCGAAATAACGTATCCGCAACAGCGAGGAACACTGACGGAGTTTTCATAAATAACCCCTCCAGTCCATCACGTGCCACGCAAATTGAGTGCTACTGCATCAATATCTGATCCGAATGTGAATCATCCATATCTGCAGTGATTCAAATTTTGATGGGATCAACCGCTGATTGGGTGTATCTACCTTTGAAAAGAAATGGAAACTGACTACACCCACAGTGAACTTTTAACTCGCTGCATAGTTCGGTGTTAACAGTAATCTAAGAATAATCATGACACAAGCTTGTATTTGGTGTTGCGTTTGTTCATCGGGCTATGTTAAAAAAGCTTCTATGAACACCCGCTCTCCCCGAACCTTACGATCAGCTGACTTGTACAGAGCTGGATACATCATACTCATACCAGCCTTAAAATGTACTATGATTGGGTCGGTCTGTCATTGTATATTAATACTGTTTACTATGGCTGAAATGAGAAAACCCCCTCTTTAATTTATCTCACATACTGTTAGCCCCTAACTACTTACTTGAGGTTTAAAGAAAATGTAGACTAATACTATATATCAAGTGCATGTAAATGTACTTTTATAAAACAGCGCTTCTTTTATAGTTAAATAATTAGTTTAATTAAATACGTATCACTTTAAATTTACACAGCCTAAATGTCTGATCAACTTTGATCCCCAGCCCAGGCCATTAGCTCGTGAGTTACGGGAAATATCCTCTCAAAAGGCGTCACGGGAAATAAAAGACCCTACTTGTTAATTAACAAAGTGTCTCGACTTTGGGCCGTTAATTGAGATTTGGGCGCGGAGTGCTGGGGCGCGCCTCAATGGGGAATGGGGTATTTCGAGTGGCCTTCAGAGGAGGGGGCGCGATCCGTCAAAATAGTGATCTGTTTACATCGCGAGCGGCGTGGGATGTTGGGCGAGGCGTTTGGGAGTTTACTGGAGGAAGGTGTTTGTGTTTGGGAGTCCCTCCCCCCCCGCCGTCGTCTGCACAATAAATACCTGGGAACCTGGGTTAGGATGTGGAGGAAGGCACGTAGCATTACACTCCCGGGCCTGGGACTGCTGTTCACACGACGGTCGTAACAGATCAGTTGAGGTGGTAAAACTCTAGGAAAATTAAATTTTTATCACCACACACCGTGGTTATCATTTTATTGAAAATACCATAATTCTATTTCACTAGATAACCATAATTACTTTCTTTCAACGTCGAAATGTGACGGTCTATCCCACGGTAAAGTTAGAACCGGTTCTACCTTGCAAAATAGCATTGCCAAGATATGAGAAATAAGCGTTGTAGGGTTAAAGAAGAATTAAGTTTGTGATTGAATTGATTATGTTTGAAATGTATATGTTAAAAACGGAATTATGATAGACGGTGGAAATTGTATTAATACTTGTATATCCCTTTTCATTTAAATGTTTTGAGTTTAACCAAAAATAAATATCCACTTTTTCGCCAATGATAATCGAGAGTATTTGAAAATGTTTCATCTGTATTATCAAAACGTAACGTAGTGGCGTAAGTGCAATTTTCTATTCTCCATCAAATCCTGTTCACTGCAGGTGATTTATGTCGTACCAACCAAACGAATTAGTAATTGAAATGCGTTTTCTAATTTAGGAATCTTTGTAACCTTGTTTTACACTATCCTGATACACATCATTAGATGTTATTGTGGCCATCAAGTGAGAAGTATCGGTGAACGAACTTTGAAATTGTTCTTATATGACGGAAATCCAAAAAAAGGTGTCACAGATGAACCAGGAGCGCCCAGAGACGCCTCGCCGTCTGGTTGTGCAGTGAATATTCCAATTTTATGCCAACAGCAGAAAAACAACAAACGGAAGCGAACCGTGTCATTTCCATGGCCGCATAAAATTAGCCGAACAACTTGGACTGGATCCAGACCCAGTAAACCATGTCCAGAACGTTATACAGTACTTAGGAAGTCGCGTTTTAACGTTTACTTAAAATTAGAACTGGTTTTCTAGTGGTAAAATTGGACTACTCAATATCAAAATGAAAATATCATCTGAAGATACGGCAGGAATTTTCTCTTAAATTTCTTTATGCCTACCCTCTGAGTTATAAATGTAATAAATGATATATTTTAAGTAACTTAAGTTATATTTTCTCCTTTTTGGCATTTACCTACACTAGACTAGTTTTGATCGAGTCAAGAATAATTGATCACAAAAACGCTATTTGGTGTAGCGGTCCAAACCCAAAATTAAAAGCAGTTCTATTTTATTTGGTATCGATGATCTCTACAAAGCTCTCTTAAGTCACAGATAGCAAGCAATACCAAGTAAGACTGTACTAAAATTATGTCGACACCTTCTTTATTTTAAGAAGATTTTGTAGTGCTGAGATAAGTAGTGCTTCACATTGATGACGCTGGTTAGTAGCACAGTAATACACTTCCAATTATTGTTTAAATCCTCTATCTCGTCACCGGTCTACTAGAGTCAACACGATGACTGACAAGTCATCCACCTCTCCAGCACCGATGACCTCCCACGACAGGATTGGTCCTCTGAACCAACGGTATAAAGCCTCCTTAGCCAACGTTCCCTGAATGTTTACTTAATCGGCAGATCCAATCAATGGGGGGTTTATTCAAATTTACCTTGATACATCTTTAGATGTTAGATGTTGACTATTCATGTTATTCATGAGGCTTTCATTGTTGATTTATTCGTTTTTGACCTACAAACGTCTAAATAAATGTACAATGTGACGTCATAGTCGACCCTGACTGGGACGGTGGCGACGTCCTGTAATCCAGCTACTTGGAGGTCACAAATTGCGGATAGTTATGAGCGATGGTCGGTGGGTGTAGTGTTCCCTTGTGTGGATTAACGTTCGCACTATTGAATACTACGTTAATCCGCAAATACCATCCTCATAATTAACCAGTTCGTAATTCAGAGGCCGTGGTTCGGATTCCACGTTGAACTGAAGGTCCCTTAGTTGCAATCGGCTGTTGGGCTATTAATTAACAGTCCTGTCTAAGGAACATGCCAGCCTTAGTCAGTAACAAGACTACAACATCGCGCCAAAATCATCCCACAATCATTTCTCATTCATACTTGGCTTAAATTTTTACCTGGGTAGGTCGCCATTTCAAATGGTAACCTAATCTAATCTAATCTGTCACTGGTTTTAATAGTTTATTTTTCAAAATTGGGGAGAATCAAGTACCACTACCTGTACTATATAGCATATTTTCTACACCTCACTGTTAAATGTTTTGCCACCCAGTTTTAGTACTCAGAGATATTGTGTACATTTTAAAGAAACTGTCACATTACTGATAAGGTCCTTGGTTATCCAGTGTAACGGCTTCTCTATCGCATTGGTTCCTTCTTGTCTCTTCTTGGGGCTTGATTGATTCCCAACTAATCCTGAACCAGTCAGTGCCCTGGAGAAAGGACGCTTACTTAGCATACTCGGGGTTTACTGAGAGGGAAATGGCGTGTCTTGTTGGCTTTTCTGATGTATCATAGTCCTCCAGTATGTAAAACCTATGTCATGTGATTTTATAAATACTGTATTCAGTAATTGTAATTATCCACTTTCAGTTTCAGGTTCACTTCATTGTTCATTTTTCTAGGCCCCAATCTTAATTATTTCCATTTGCACGGAGGCTTGCAGCAATCGTTTCCTGATCCGGAGCTCTTGTGTGTGAGGAATGAGTGCACTAAAACGACAACCGGTTCATCAGATCCGAGACCGGCAACGTTTCTAATCGGTAGTTAGTCGCTTTCGTCGGATCAAACGACCGATTGAGAGTGTAAAATCTCAAAGTGTCGCATCCGCCGCCGGCACGTGACGTGTTGTGTGACGGTGGTGACGGTGGCGTCGCGACGCCCAGCACAATGGCCACGTCCCACACGGCTCCGGCACAATGGGTAATGGATCGCCAGATAGTGGTAATGGCCTGTCTTGACCTCAGGTGAACCGGGGATGTATGCCGTGCGATATTGTACAGTTGCCCGATATACAACTATCACATCACATCACAACGTGTGTCTCAAGTGAAGAAACTCGTTATCAAATTTAAACATCGGGTAGATTAGATTAGATTATTGAAATGGCAACCATACTACAGTGTAGGTATTTTAAGCCAAGTATGAAAGAGGATTGCGTGTAGGATGATTGTGGCGCGATCTTGTAGTCTTGTTACTGACTAAGGCTGGCATGTTCCTTAGACAGGACTGTTAATAGCCAAACAGCCGATTGCAACTAATGGACCTACAGTTTAACATGAAATCCGAACCACAGCCTCTGAATTACGAATTGGTCTAATTATGAGAATAGTCTTGATAATTTAGGTTAGTACATAGGTAATCTACTATATGGACTATACACGATTTATAAGACTCTGACCAACAAATTCAGACGTGCATAGAAACCATCAGTGGGTTACTCCTGTCAGATCACGAGCCGTTTCGACCCTAAGCAAAATCTTAATAAAATTTAGGGGTGGTCTGATACTGGACCCAGATGCCTCTTTTTACTGCTAGTTACTATTAAAAGCAGCTCTCTGTCAGTGTCAGTAACAAAGGTACTTATGTTGTCAAATCAGACTCACACTCACCCTTCAACACAAATTCATGTTAAAATACCCACCAGAGAGGATCGTGGGTCGTTTTACCTATGAATACAACAACTGTCGTGTCTGACTAGCATATTTAGCTAACAAAATATAAATGTGATTTCTATTTCTCTGATGACCATTATAAATAGTACGGCATAGACCTATTTTGTTTAACATGTAGAATATATTTATAACTACCGAGTTAGCTGTAATGGTGAAAGCAATATTACATTGTTATGGGAAGTATTCGTATTGGAGTAAACTCTTAATATGGCGAAACGTATTGAGAGATCTCAAGGTTGTACCTCAAAGCCATCGGACCATCCTGGGACAGACAATGGCCATTATTTGGGTATGATTTCCAATGATAACATGAGGTTTTATCGCCCTTGGGTGATCGAGAATTCTGCGTCCGTTTTTTTGCATGGTTGGACCAACCAAAACGCATTAAATTAAGTTTCGATTCACTTCAATATTTTTATTTCGAAATATCCGATATTATTATTATTATTTTGAAAGGTTAAATTTATGAGTTTTCAAGATTTTTGTGAATATCGGTATTCGATAATGTAATAAATTAAAATTAATTTTCTTAGTTAAAAGAATTGTTTTGTAAGGAGAGACAGTTATCGAGATACCGGTATTTAGTTTGCAACAGTATCGTTGTATCGATAGTGAGGTTTGCTACCCTCGTCAACACAGTCTGTCTGCTGGTTCCATCACTTCCCTCACTCCATCACCTCCTGTCCGAGTCGCGGATGCCGCAGCGCCGTTTCCCGGTCCATTGAACCTGTGACGGCCGAGGCTGGTTCAGTCTCGTTTTCGTTTGTTCTTATAGCGTCGCGACAGTTTCTTGTCGATTATTCCTGAGGAGTCACTCTTTAAATAATTCGATCTTTGATTGACAGTAACAATTGTTGTAGTAACAATTACGCCAAATTTGTTAAAATTCACAGTAATCTTACGTATTGGGTTACATTGTGTTTGAAATTCTTTATCTATATCTTTAGATTCAAACACTTAACTTCTCGTTTTGCGTCAAACCCGGGGTGGGGGTTTAACCCCACCCGTTTAAATACGCTGTAACTTTACAGTTCAGAGAAATAATTACATCCAAAATGAAAACGAACCTTGGGTTTCAAAACAGATGGATTGATTATTTGTGTTTGTTTTTCTGATCTTACTGGTGTATTTAATGTTACAGTGCAAGTGCCAATATCTTTTTTATCCAACAGTGGACCTAGATTTAATGTTAGATAAATGAGAAAGTTTGATGGAATATCAACTACCCATTACAATATAAATATTCGTGATATGTCTATGAAGGGTTTTCTTACATATACTGAACTGAAAAGAGAGGAGAAGAAGTAATCAGTTTTGGTGTTTTCCTCCATCGTAAGAAGTCAGCAGGGGTATCTTCATAGTTGCCCCACTTTTCTAGTCAGAATGAAAGTGAAATATGAGTTTGTGTTAGTAGCCAAATCTCTCTCTCTGGGAGCAGATCTGTGTCTGTGTTGTGGGTGGTGGGTGGGTGATACGAGACAGCAGCCACGTCAAGGCCAGTCAGAGGTCGTCGTCGTCGGTGACGTCACCGCTGGTCACGTGATACCGTCACAGCCTCCATGACGCCATCCTTGTACCTTGGTGACTAGTGAATAAACAAACCTGTTTTCGGTGAGGATAGGCTCACGGTGATTGTATGATGTTTATATAGAAACACTGTTGTGTTACTAGATTTACGTAAACTGAGTTTCAAATTAAATTTATTTATAAGAGAATTTATTATGAGATAATGAAGAAGTCACGCGTGGGATTTGCAGTAGTCGTCATTACAAGACTCGCTAGCGATTTTTTTATTAAGTTTATTTAACGAAATAAAATCTAGAATCTGTCATGTTTTTTTTTATTTGCTTTGGCTAAAAATGAAGAAATTGTAGATGTATGAATGTGTATTTACTATATGAAGCTCTAAAACCGGGTATATTTCACCTATATAAGGCGGTTTACACCTCGAACACAATTTGAATGCACAACCCGCAGGTTGACCTGAAGCGTCACCACCGTGTCGAATATGAGTTTGTGTTAGTAGCCAAATCTCTCTCTCTCTGGGAGCAGATCTGTGTCTGTGTTGTGGGTGGTGGGTGGGTGATACGAGACAGCAGCCACGTCAAGGCCAGTCAGAGGTCGTCGTCGTCGGTGACGTCACCGCTGGTCACGTGATACCGTCACAGCCTCCAATATACAATGAATAAACAAACCTGTTTTCGGTGAGGATAGGCGTACGGTGATTGTAAGATGTTTATATAGAAACACTGTTGTGTTACTAGATTTACGTAAACTGAGTTTCAAACTAAATTTATTTATAAGAGAATTTATTATGAGATAATGAAGAAGCCACGCGTGGGATTTGCAGTTGTCGTCATTACAAGACTATCAGCGATTTTATTTAGTTTATTTAACAAAATAAAATCTAGAATCTGTCATTTTGTTTTTTTTCATTTGCTTTGGCTACAAATGAAGAAATTATAGATGTATGAATGTGTATTTACTATATGAAGCTCGAAACCGGGTATATTTCACCGATATAAGGAAGTTTACTCTCAAACACAATTTGAATGCACAACCCGCAGGTTGACCTGAAGCGTCACAACCGTGTCGATGGAAGGGTGGGCGACGCGTGTTAGTGACAGCATGTTGATGACCCTTGGACGCTCGGCTGGAAATTAGTGGCGCTAATGGCGCATTGTGTGATGTTGACAGTCATGGCTTATGTTGCGTATCCAAAGTATGTACTCACAAACACATGGGTTACCAAATGTCTTTTATCTGACCTGGCTGTTTGGTCGATAGGTTATAGTCCGACGGCGGACCGCGGAAGTTTCTCATATCGCCGAGCGCCTAGAAACACGAGTCACTTTCATTAAACAATATTTTTCACATTTATTTATATATGAATATATTTATGCATGATTGTGTTTATAATCGCATCCTTAAAACAAAATATTCTCTAACATATTTATTTGATTGAAATTTTTTACGATTGTGTTTGTGTGTACGGCCAGCCTACACTTCGTGGAAAGGAGTTTGCCAAAATCGTAGTAGGAGGTTCAACTCAAATAAATTGTATTTTATAGCGCCTTATATCTTACTAAAAATGGCATATTTCTCATAAAAGATGAGTTATAAGTTGGATTATTTGATTTGCGTTATTTTATTTCTAATTTTTAATCATTCATTAAGAAATAAACGTAAGCATGTGTAAAATTAAAAATAAATATAGAAAGACTGATGAAAGAATTTTTACAATTAATTTTATTTCGTTTTATGAAATATGTGTTATATGAAAGTGTAACGTAATTGTTTCTAATTTACTAACGAACAAATGACGTGTAGAAATTAAATGCAGTTTCACCGCGTCTTCCTAAAAGCAAAAATTTATTTTTTGCTGCCTCTTATCCGGCGAACGCCTTGCAAATGTGATTTGTTTCAGTAAAAAGTTAGGTCCCTACTAATCAGTACCAGTACAAAATTAATTCAAAATACAGCTGACTGAAATTGTAAAATCAGTTTTTGATAGATTTCCAAAACAAATGCTACTGAATGATCTAGGACTGTTTTGTCGGATGAAAGATCCAATCGTGCAGCAAGTTGTAACTATCCGTGCACCGTGGCAGAGCGTGCTCGGCAGCTAGCAGTCAGCTGTCAGCACACAGCGGTTGGGCCTGGCCGGCCACGGGTTTGCGGGTTACCTGCATGGCAACTGGAGTGAGACAACTCGCCACTCCTGCCGATACAGTATGTAGCTCAATGTGAGGCTATCAGATGTGGTTCACTCGACAACTCTCAGTCAGGGGGGTTTATCGCGTCGTCACCTTCTCATCTCAGGGCAAGACAGCCACCGCCCAGAACCTCTATAACTACATAGCGACACACCCAAGTGGAACTGTCTCATTCGAATATTTCCAGAAGACGTTCATGGACGTAAGTCTGGGACCGCCGTGGCGTGTCCTGTAATCCAGCTGTACTTGGAGGTCACGAATTGTGGATAGTTGTGAGCGATGGTCGGTGGATGTGATATTCTCTTATGTGGATTAACGTCCGCACTATTGAATACTACGTTAATCCGGAAATACCATCCTCATAATTAATTAGACCTGTTCGTAATTCAGAGGCAGTTGGTTCGGATTCCTAGTTAAACTGTAGGTCCCTTAGCTATGCAATTGGCAGTTGGGCTATTAATTAACAGTTCTGTCTAAGGAACATGTATGTCTTGGTCGTTAACAAGACCACAAGATCGTGCTTTCATACGTGGCTTAAAATAGCTTCATGGGTAGGTCGAAATTTCACTAACTAACTAACTAATGTTCCACAGTATGCTCTTAAGACTATGGTTATTACAATTCACTCTAAGGTAATTTATTCTTATCCTTGTATGATGTTAAGAGACTTAAAAGTAGCAGTATATTGGACTTAGCTCCTGAAAAACTATTTCAATATACTGTAGTAATAGTTAGCTTTTTAATAATGACCACACAACAGTCATAAAAACATAGTTGAGACGTCAAGTTAAAGATGAAGTGTAAGACTCTGAAAAACAAAAATTACAATTTGTAGTTTATGCTGTATTCTTTTATTTAATTTTAATTAATCATATATAATATTGTTACGATTATCTTTTGATGAAAATAAAAGTACATTAAATAAAGCTATTACTTTCTTTGAAAACCAACTTTTTATGATTATTGAATGAAGTAATATAGATCACAAATTAACATCCATTATCAAAATCCATTATGATGGTTATGAAGGGAATTTTAAAGGTTTCGAATGAGGTAATTTATTTTATATATCACCTAATCGAGAAAAATAGAATCAGATTGTTATAATATGTGCTTGGATAAAAGTATCAGTGAGAAGATTGGGGTTTAAGTATAACATTTTTAAGATCAATGACATGCATATAAACATAGGAACTGGAGTCAGTTCCACTCTGTATGACTTGTACAAAACCTCATCTCCTCATTAATATAATCATTCTTAATAATTGGTCTCAACAAGGTTTAAGTTTAAAACTTAATCCTTTGTTCTTTTTGTCATATTCATGTTCAATTTAGATATTACGTAATTTTTGTACTGTTCTTAAAATGTAGCATATAGCTTACATATACCCCATTTTATTAGTTTTAATTACAAAAAGGCTTTAGAAAAGTCAGTTTTTATTTAACTAAGCTGTCTTGGAGATATAGATATTAAATTACAGGCTACTTCTTGATAAAGGTTTCTTATCTACCCCTAAACTCTTTGGGGTAGTTACAAACAGTGATACACCCCAAAAGTCTGCTTTCATTACTTTGCTATGGTCAACCTCTCTTGTCCCATCCAACAGTTATGACGGGGTATCTGTACACTTTTTAACAACCCTGCATATCTCAGTAAGTTTGACATACAGTAGAGTAAATATTCAGATCACAATTTTTGTGCTGATTCTAATTACCAATAAAACCAATTTGTTCACATTAACATCAATCTGTCATTTCATTCAGTCTGTAAAACACATTTAACCCTATATGTATGTATATATATATATTCCTTAAAAAAATCCATGTTTACATTAATTTAGGAAGTTATTGTAACAAATTACTGAGTCAGGTTGTGGGCCTAAAGTTTCCTCAGTGGCTCGCCTCCAAACCGGTGGTCAGCACAGTGGTAGTGTTTGGTGTCATGTTTGTCACCACATCCTCCTCCCTGATTCTCACCGGTTCGATTTACATTCCATGCAAGAATGTTCCCAATTTTGTGCTGGTTTTACAGCAATAACAAGAGTTATCCCTTCGTCGAGTACAAGAGGATGGCAGAGAGGGGTTATTGGTATCAGATGTCCAGTCGTGCTCCAGTGAGCTCAACCTCTGGAGTATCTGTTACAGCGGACACTTCCTGTCCTCTTAACATTGACATTGCTATTATTTCCATTTGATAAAGTTTATAATCTTTGTAATATTGAAATTCATCCATTAGTCTTAAAGGAGTTTTGGGTTTGGATTTGGCAGTGATGTGTGATCACTTTGATATAAGTGAGCGCCTCGTGGTTCTTTTCATATAAATAAAATATTAAACACTCCTAGACTAGAAGGTAATCCTTCTGGACCTTCTTATATTAATTGTCATTCATAGAAATGGTAACAAATTTAATAATAATAAATTGGTTGAGTTGAGTTGAGTTGTCAGATTAGTTGAAGGTAATTTATTTTGACTTACGTTGGAATCTTGAATGATGCTGCAATTGGTTAGGAACTTAAATCATACAAGCCAGTGTCAGTTTTCTGTAATAATTGGTTATTCAAGGAGGATCCTAAAACGTGAGAGTGTTTTTCTTCCTATTTCACTTACGTTATTGAACACATACACTGATGACATAGTTGATAATGAGGCTATTGCATACTTCATGTTCCTTTCAGTAAATGGCACAGTAAGCCTCAATTCATCAATTGTCAGCTCACACTCACAGAAAATTTTTCTATTGGGAAAGTCTCTGTCCTAATCTCCCAAACAACACGTCAACCCTAGCAGTGTTTTGAAGATTATGGTCTGTTGCAGGTACACGCCGTGCAAGGCGTTTAAGCTGATGATGCAGGAGGTGAACGATATGGCAGGTCAGCACGAGGTGATTGCCGAGAACCTGCAGACCGACGTAATACGGGAGGTCACAATACTAGTCAAGGACATGAAGGAGGAGAGGAAAAAGGTCAGTGTAATGGAACCTCAGAATGAACCCAATATTTTCTCTGAATGTCAGGTTTTTTAAATGCTTGAAAGAACCACAAATTTCTCCAACAGTGAACTCCAGACTAACTGTCTTTCGGCAAAGTGTGTAAAATATTTCATGAAAAAAGTAGTTAGCATAACTGGGTTGAAGATGGATTCAATTGCCATGGCATCATTAGGCTATTAAATAACAAGAGATCGAAATTAAGTAGTTGCAAGACCAGACACCCCATCAAAACATTAAAAATGTCAGAAGGCATAGAAAGATATAAGACACAAAAGAACACATTTTGTTATAAATTCTATTATTACACCCCTTGGCTATCTGTATCGTATGTCACTGTAATTTATAATTTATACCCAATGTAAAATTTAATTACTGTACATCCACCGTCGAAGACCCTTAGTTTATGCACTTAGGAGGCGGTGAGGGAAGGGTCAGAGGAACAAAAAATGTCCTTCACACTAAAAAATGATTTAAGAATACCTGGACCTGAACAATTATTTTTTATTTTCATGTGAAAACAAACTAGATTCACACAATTTAAATAAATACTAAATTTTACAAAAGGTAAAGTTATGAAGTTATGAAATTGTTTGCTATGAGTGTAATTTTTAGCTTATAACCTCATTAAGAGTTTCAATAATAAAGGAGTACTGTTGAAGGGAAGTTCATTGTGATGTAGTGTTCATTCTGGCTTTCCCCTCCCTTACAACAGGCTGTTGTAAATTCCACCCACAATCCATTTGTCATCAAGCTTCAGTCAAGTTTCCTAAGTACTTCCTTGATCCAAGCCTTTCCTGTGCTGACTCAAGAGTAATGGTCTCTATCGCTTTTAACTCCGAATAATAGTGGTTTTAATAGTGGTAATTTTAAATGTTTTAACTTAAGTGTGTGTTTAGAATAAACATACTATTATGTAATAAGAAGGTCACTGTCAATCCCTTCATTTTAGTAACAAAAAGACAAGTTTCAGGAAACTATTAGGAACAAGACGTAAGGCCATTATTGTCCTTAAACATTATTATTGAATCATTTTTCAATCCTGGGGCAAACTTATTAGGTTATCATTATTAAGTATATCATTTAATTATAATTCTAATTTCTTTAAAATTTTTGTATTTTTTTTTCTATCTGATTACCGTATCCAAACATAAGCATTATGTAAGAGGATAGTATGGTTTTTGACGGTATTTATTAATTAAATTAAATAAACAGATCCAAGAAACTAACACACACTTCCCCTCTCTAAAAGTGGACAATTTGTGAAAATAAACATAATAGTCCTTTCAATCTTTGATCATTTATTTAATGCTTACTAAAACAATATTTTAAAACCCAAAATTAAAAAATCTTTAAAAAAATATAAATGGTATAAACAAGTTGAAAACTTATAGGGATATTCAACATACCCCCTTTTTGAGAAAGTTTTTTAGGGTTTTTAAGGAGAAACTAGTCTAAATTTCCAAAAATAATTAAATTGTATGCAGATAAAGCTGTGCACTTTGGCCTTGCACTCCAAATGCAGACACCAAAAGTTATTTTTATATTTTTTTTACCAAATTTTATAAAAATCGGGTGATTACGAGGTCTTGGGGTCTGTACACAGCCAGGCGGATAAAAAGTCAGAAAACCACTTTTTTCCTCTAAAAGGATTTATCCACCCACAATTCAAATATGAAAATTTTGATGAAAATAACACTTTCCACTTACTCAAAATAAGTCTGAAGCTCTTAGGATTATTTATTTTATTTTTATGATAATTTTTCTGAATCGTTGTGACACCATTACCCTTAATTTTTTGTGGTTTCTCTGAATATCTATTAACATTGGTTTCTGTTTGTAAACGTTCAGTAGTAACAAACATCAGTGAGGTGATGTCCGTTGTGGGTGGATGTTTAGGACACATTGTTGTCATGGTGATTAGTGATTCTCATGGGTGACGGGTGACAGTTGACGGTGATTCAGAGTTAGCCTAGGTCTGTAGCCGCTCAGTCATAAACTTTGCTTATTTGTGACTAGCGTAATCTGCTGGTGACATTATCCTAGACTAGTTGTGATGCAAGATTGCTCATGGGCGTAAAGAAACCTGGAACTGGTTATGAAACTGTACCCTATACTGAAAGGGATGTGATTGTACATTTTTAAAATTAATAATGTATTTATATCATATACAGGGTTTTGAAGAGTCTGCAGTACCTTCACCTACTTTTACTCACTTTCAATAAGAACCATTTCAAATTCAATCAATCAAAAGCTTGAACTTAGATTCAATTTAAAGGGAATTTAAATGTTTAGCTCTCCATCTCATTCAAATTTTCATTTTTTTTAACTTAGTGGCCATATAATAAAGTATTATTGAAACCAATATTGCATACATTTTTTGACAAGTTCCAAATTTCTAATTTTTATTAATTCCAGTTCAGTATTTATTTTATTTCCAGTACATTTTGTCTTTTTGTAAAATTGTAAATTGTGGTAAACATTTTGAAACTGCAATTTATTTTTGTCTAATTAAAAACACAGAAAAACGTATAATGGCGTGATGGTAATCTTTATTGTATATAAAAATCAAAAGGATAAGTCCTTGCTATGAAGTTCAAACAGTAATAAATAGAATAAGTGGAAGTGTAATGTCTGTTGTTAGCTAGTATATTTTATTCTCTGTTAACAATAGTTAAGGTAATTTTGGATCATTGCTGTTAGGTTTCCTGCTGGGTGTACTGGGTAGCTCTGAGTCCAGTATTGTTGGTATTTTATTACAGAGGTGTTGCTGGAATGTAAATGGCCTTGACTGACCTTCTCTGGATGCCATTGTGAATTGTTGTGGCTCAAAGATCTATTGGCGAATGTTATTCCCACCAGAAAATATCAGGATATTCCTCACACAAGGATGTGGCACATTCATGATTTTTGTCCTCTAGATTATTAAATATTTTTGAAGCTCTTAAATTTATCATGTAGTTTAAAGAATCTACAATGAGTTTCGGTTTTTGTTTTCATTGGACCCTAGATGAAGATAATATGAATATGGTTGAAGTACCAGATTGACGGGCCGGTTATTATTTATGCCCCAGGCGTCAGCATCAATGAGTAAATTGCAACCTATTGGAAGCATCCCGTTATACTGGCTGCAATCTGCAAATATTTCATACAGAGGCATTATATCTCAATTTATTCAAGGAGGAATCAATTATTGAATTTAAATGCAGGAGACAAGTTTTCAAATTATCAAGTTATTCAAAGTAGCAGTACATTATCAACCTTAAAAATTTTCTGTAGTTAAAAAGTTGTACACTGAGTATCAAACCCGTGGCTAGAACTTGATCACACACTTGATTTGTATGTATTGTTTGGTTTTTGCAAGAGTCATTCATTAAGTATTGAAACAAATTTATTACTATGTATTACTCAAAAATGGCATAATTGGTCTCTATGAAATTTTCAGCACATGTAAATGGCTAACCTTGGGATGATATATGATTGCTATTTAATAATACATATCTTGTAAAATAAGGTTAATTTTACTCAGTTCACAATGGTAAGTTTATTCGAAAAAAAACTGTACCATAGAAGAATAACGTGCCAGGATGAAATATTTAGTTAGGAAGTTGTGAAGTAAAAATGATATAAGATCTGCCTTTAGACAAAACGCCTTGAAAATGGTCTCTTGACTGAAGGCGTGATTTCATATTGTGACAATGTCATCCACATTTTGCATGTCTGATGAGAAAGATACAAACTGGGATGGGAAGTCCTTTCACATCTTCCTTTAAGCCCCAGCCTTGACCCATAAAACTTCTATCTGTTCCATTTCAACCCTATAAAGAGGGTTTTCAAGGGAAGCACTTTCAATCCAATGTATTAATAATAAGAAAAATCATGTGTCAAAGTGGCTTAGAGATTCACCCAAAGAATGAAAAACTAGAAGAAAAATGGAACAAGTTGCTGAGTTTTATGATGAAAAGTAAACATTTTCAATAATTGAATAAACCGTTTTTGAGCAATACTAGTTTGTCTTGTTTTGTTACTTATTGATGGCATTTATCCTCCTCTTTGTGCGTAAGCCTTTGTAGAAGTAAATATCTTTTATGTTTTGCAAATATTCTCTGCGTAGTAAATTGTACAGGATGTTTACAGCCTATTTCTGGAATATTTATTCCACCTGACGTTTGTTATTTTCTGCCGTCCGTTGGTGCCAGCGAGCAGTGATAGAAAGCACCTGTGCTACTCCATAACGTCTGGAAAGGTCATGAACAATCATTTTGCTTCAAGACTCTATGATCCCATGAATCTCAAATGTTCTTAAAACAAATAAATAGAGAGATTATAATTTTTTATGGAAATATTGTAAAAACTGAACATTTCATCTTGTCCTATTATTTTTTTTAAACCTATTTTTCTGCATTCTGATATATTTCTCTTACAGTTTTTTGCTGATATATAATATATAAGCTTACAAAGTCTCTCAGTGCTGATCATCATACCAAAGCTTTATATCGCTGCCTTTTGAATCTTTTAATTTTGAAAAAGGTTGAGATAAAACCTTTTTCATGCTACAATAATAGCTTCGACATCTGTTTTTGTCTGTTATATTTTAGGCTACTTAAAAAATCATTTCATTTGGCATACCTTGAGAACACATCAAGTGCCTCTGTATGAATTTAACTTGGTTTGAATGGTTCGTCTTTATGATGATGTGTTGTTTTGTTTATTTCTTCAAGATCAATATTTATATTTCCACGATGTTGTGCAGAAATTTTATTTTGCATGAGACCATTTGTCAGAGGTGAGATGCACTCTGATGCCTCGTCAATTACTGCTCTTGCGATATCTTTTTTCACACTGTCCCACCATCTCTTGAGCCTTACTGGTGGTCTCCCCCATTCGGCTGCTCTTCTCCTAATTCCCCTTAATAGTGGTCCTCTGTCTTTCCTCAAGACCCATATAAAAATTATCGTTATCGTGTGGTCCGTCATGTTATAATTTCTGTACGGTATAGATTCCTTTATTCTGCATTATATCTGATTCTCCATTTCATTTATCCATTTCACCCAAGATTAATGATATTATTTCTCTTACAGCATTTACAAGAAGGGGCACGCATGATGACGTCGCTTAACAACCAGATAATGACTTTGGAACGGTCGAGGAAGAACTATGAGAAGGCGTTCAAGGAGGCGGAAAGGGCGATCGATAACTTCCACAAAGCAGATGCTGACTACAACCTGAGCCGGGCAGAGGTGGAAAAGCAGAGGATGAACATGACGTTTAAGAGCCAGCAGTGCGAAGAGACCAAGAACGAGTACGCGAACCAGCTGCAGAGGACAAACGATTTACAGGTGACAACTGTGTCCAGGGTTTATTGGTTTTTTGAACCTATTAAAAATCAGTTTTTCTGGATATATTTGTCTGTGGGCAGACGATAAAAAGACCGGACATCATTAAACTCAGACACATTTTAAATGGGCAAACAATCAACAACAAATTAATCCTCAAAAAATAGTTTTCTGATACTTCACCCAGGGACATCAAAAACAAATGAACACACACTTGTTTAACTCAGTAATCACACTTGTAAACCTGAGTTTATTGCGGCCAAAAATTAAAATCTTTGGACAAATTGACTTGGAAATTTATCCAAAAGCTTTTTTTATTGGTTTGGATATTTTGCAGAGAGCCGTCAAAATCGGCTGACAATTGTCCTAGACTAAAATACCGTTGGAGTTTAAGGGTGGCTAGTTTCTTGTCCATTCTTGATGCTTAACACCAAGGACAATACAGACATCAGCAAGATTGACATTTTCAATTCAAAAGGCGGAGAACACTGACAAAAACAAAAACAACATGCAATTTTTTCTTACCCTTTTGTTCTCGATTAAATTGTTTATCAGATGTTTGGTTTGAAGCTATCTTATTAATTACAACAGCGCAAAATGATATTAATTGCACTTGTCCATGATATATTGTGTGAATAAAGACTAATGATATTCTCATCTAATTCAATCTCTAGTAGTAATTAATTGAATTATGCCTTTCAGAACCAACACTACCACATGCACATGCCAGAAGTTTTCAGACTTCTGCAGGAATTGGATGAGAAGAGGATAAAGAACATCAAGAACTTCATGATACATTCGGTGGATGTTGAACGGAAAGTATTCCCTATCATTAACCAGTGTTTGGACGGCATCGTTACTGCAGCAAATCAGATTAACGAGAAAGATGTAAGTACAATGTAACTGTAAACATATCTGAATAAGTTGGTAATATAACCAAATGCTACTTCAGTCTGGTATTGCTATTAAACCTGTCAAAGAGTTTTTGGTACTGTATCATATATCCAACTTTTTACTTAGCAACATTGTGCGAATTCAGAAGCTTATACATATTTCTGTTGTAAAGGACACACTGATGGTGATCGAGAGGTACAAGTCGGGATACCAGCCTCCGGGAGACTTTCCGTTTGAAGACCTGAGCCGCACAGACTCCACCCCTGCTCCTCCCCCCGCCACCATCAGCGGTCTCAGGCCAGAGGCAGTCACAGTCAAGGGCACTATCAGTGCAGGGAAACTGAAGAAGAGAGTTGGACTGTTCTCCATCTTTGGCTCCAACAAGGTGTGTATCTCTGCTCATCCATCGGGAGCTTTAATTTGGTAGTTCCAAAAATCTGCCTATTTCAAACTTAGTTTTTTATAAAAAGTGTTTTTTTCAATTACAAGAATAATATAAAAAACCTTATTGATCTTACTGTCATAATAATACGAGGGCAGTCCAGATAGTCTGTCGTCACGTTTTGCGTTTTAGCCGCTAGGGGCGGGGCTATCACGGCAATTTTGGCGTCAGGACGTTCCTCCGTTCAGTGGCAATCCAGCCGTGCTAGAGGGAGGTTCGTGTCGCTCTTTGTTGTTTTTCAATAACAATTGAAAATGTGTGCCGCAATTCAAAATCCCGCGAGTTGTGAAGTACGGTCGGTAATACGGTTTTTGTTGGCTAGAAACAATAAACCAATTGAGATTCATCGCCAAATCTGTCAAGTTTATGGGAACGATGTTTACAGTGAAAGTGGAGTACGGCGTCTGTGCATTCAGTTCAAAAATGGCCGAACTAATGTTCATGACGAAGAACGAAGTGGACGGCCAAGCCTCGTGACTGATGACATTGTGAGTAAAGTCAATGACAAGATTAGAGAAAACCGCCGATTCACAATAAGAGAGCTATCGATTTTTTTCCCAGAAATTTCAAAAAGTTTATTGCACGAAATTGTTACCAAAAAATTAGGTTATCACAAATTTTGTGCATGGTGGGTGCCCAAAATCCTAACAGAAACCCACAAAAATCAGCGGATGGCTGCTTCGTTGTCATTTTTGCACGCTTACGACGAAGATGGTGATTCACTACTCGATCGCATCGTGACAGGAGACGAGACTTGGGTGAAGCACGTCAATTGTGAAACCAAACTTCAGTCTATGGAATGGGGTCACACAAACTCACCCAAAAAAACAAGAAAATGCCTTCAGACATTGTCTGCAAGGAAGATCATGGCAACTGTTTTTTGGAACAGGAAAGGGGTTCTTCTTGTTGATTTCTTGGAACGTGGAACAACAATAACCTCTGCGAGGTATTGTGAAACACTTGAAAAATTAAGAAGAGCGATCCAAAACAAGCACAGAGAAAAGTTGACTTCAAAAATTCTCTTTATCCACGACAATGCCCGACCACATACGGCAAATCGAACACAAGAAGTCCTGGATGCTTTCAAATGGGAGGTTTTCCCACATCCGCCATACAGTCCAGACCTTGCACCCAGCGATTATCACTTGTTTCCGGCAATGAAGACATGGCTTGCTACTCAGCGCTTTGACGACGACGCGGAGCTGCAGGAGGGCGTAACCAACTGGTTAAAGTTACAGGCGGCAGACTTTTATGACACCGGCATTTCCAAATTAGTTCACCGCTATGATAAGTGTCTCAATTTGTTTGGTGATTATGTTGAAAAATAGTATTTTAGTTGTACTTTCAAATGTATATAATAAAAATTTTCTCTTGCACTTACGTTTTTTTTTATATCAAAACGTGACAGACTTTCTGGACTGCCCTCGTAGTAGTTAAAGTGAGACTATTTAACTAAGTTAAGAGGTGCCACCACTAAAGCTGGGTGTCTGTTGGATCTCATTGTTATTCGCGGTAAATATGTTAAGCTTGTTCATTTTAGAATCTAAATTGATAAAGGATACCTGGGCCTGTTCAGGTGTGGTTTATTTGTGAACTAAATTTTCATTATTTCTTATATTTCTGACTTTTGATGTGAAAGGAAGTTATCTATTTTAAACTAAAAAATAGGGACAGTAATATCAAATGTTCAATGTTACATGATTGGAGTTAGGCAAAATTACTTATTTAATTAATAACAAAATTACTTTCTGGCGATACTCTAGCTGACTCATACACTAGAAATGTGTTATTCTTACAACAACCAAATAATAAATATACAAAACACATAATTTATTACTGAATAAAAGACCTTTTAAGTTGCACAAGTTGTGCTTACTGCAATGTTACTTCTTGCGAAACAAAGGTTTAAGACGGACGGAAGGTCACTCAACCTCTCCCACCGTATCCCCTCCACTACTGATACCCCAAACAACAGGTATTCCGTGTTTCAGACCGATATATTATAAATGTTTTGTAGAAACTTAAAATGAAAAGTGAGCCCTATGCTCACCCCTCGACCATCGGCAGGTTAAAAACACAGACGCATTTGAAAAGTCCAATAAAAGATATTGAATAATTAATATCCAATGCCATTATGAATTTAAAAAAAACATTTCTTAAAAACGCCTCATCACCCAAGGAGCTAGTCTAGAGTGAGAGACTGTAAGTCGCATAGGCTAGCTGGAGATGACTGCTCTTAATGTGACAGGAGTCGTCCGCCACTGGTTTCAAACCAGCCTCAGATTGACTAACTGGGCCTATTACACTTGAACTACCGTGTCTGCAATTTTTCTTTGGATTTTGTTAAGGGGATTTTTTTTAAATTTTTCCTACCACTATTTGATTGCAGTAAATAATACCGAGGTGAGTGTAAGAGTTTACTTTTCCTTGGGAAAATGTTAATTTGGTGCTGGATATTTTGCCTTGATTACAATAATATTATATTCTAAAATGTAATACTGCTAAACCAAGTGGTAATAAGTATTAATAAGCATGCCTACAAAATGTCTAGTATATATAAAATAAATATTTTCACTCCTGTAACTTTATTAAGTGCAATTTTGTTCTTCAAATGTTCTTCATAGTACACTATTCACAAAACACTTTTTTTCATTTGATAAAGGCAGTCAAAAGCATGTCATAAAGAATGGTTATATTCAGCTATTTTTGACGACAAACAAATATGCATGCTATCTCCATGTAAAGGTTTTGGAATGAATTTACTTTGGTGTTGGCAACGTGGTATACGTATTTTACATTATTTTTCAACTATTAATTACATAAAATTGAAAACTGTACTCTCTGTTTTATTTTAATTAGATAAATATTTGTTTGTGATTGGGTTTCTTGTAGAAATAATTTTTAGTATTTTCATAGACGTTGTTTGTGTAGTTTCTTAATAATCATGGAATTAATTATGCCTATTCGAGGATAAAAAATTCAAAAAAAAAATATTTTTGTTAAATTTGTATACAAAAATAATATATTGACCTCACAATATTTTTAATTAAAGATTGCAATCAATAAATCTAGATAATGAAAAGCGCCTATTAGTAATTTTTCATTTTGTAAATCTCCATTAGAGCACACTAAATGATTCACAGTTTAATGCATCTTCACTCTTGAATGATTTGTTATTACATATTACTATTTAGTTAATTTAAAAAAAATAAACTCAAAAAATAAAATATTTTTATTTTAACTTCATTTGGATTTTTATCCAAATTTTTTGTAGTTTACTGAATTAATGAGCTTTAATTGACAAATGTTGATGATTTTGTATTTTTCTGTTGCAATTTGATGTTCCCTTGCACCCCGTTGTATTTTGGTGCTGGTCGCTCTATCACTCTGAGTAAGTATGACATAGACTCACTCATCGCTCACCGCTTATGTTGCTTCTCTCACTCACTCACTCACTCATTCACTCATTAACATGAATAATCCATGAAATGCCATATATTTATGAACATATCTCCTCATTCTACATCATTAAGCGCTCATTTATTTCACAGTTTTAAATATTGTTCCACATTTGTTTTAAATAGGTTTCTTGTTGATGTTAAATACTTATCAGCAACATCCATAAAGATTTAAGATTTAATTTGTTGCTATGAAATATTCAATTATGTTTTTATTCTTAGTCTTATAATTTTTTTCAATTAAATGTTTTCATTAAAAAGTAGTCACTTCTATACAGAATACTTAGTTCATTTGTGTTGTATAATAGTGATGTTTTTGACAGCACATTTAATTTTGATCAGAAGAAATAATTTAATCAGGAAAAAGTAGTTGTTGTAAATGTACTATATTTCTTAGTAAATATATAACTAATGTCAAAAAGAGATGTGTTAAGCCAAATTTCTAATGATAAAATATAAATTAAAGTTCGGTACTAAGGATAAAAGGTTTCTCTGTTCAAAATGTTTATAATCGATAACAACAGAAGCTTGGGTTTTGGTGCTTAATAATGCTAGTGTTTAAAAATTATGAATCAGCCATAATTTATATTTCAAAATTATTATGTTTAAATTTTTAGAACATCTTTAAAACAAGCTATGTAATGATGGATTTTATATTAAAATTATTGTGACAGGTTGCATAATAAATATTTCTACTTGAAGAGGTTATATACCACATTTTTGTCATCATCAATCAATGAATCTTTAAATTACGGTTGGTTCATGATGCTTCGTAGTTGGGAGTTTGTAGTGCAAAATCCTCTCCATTAAACAGGTCTTATAAATTAAGTAAAAAACTTTTGTCAAATTATTTTCTGTTCTTTACTGTTATTTTTTAATGTTCAACTGCATGAAGTAATTAAAGTATATTAAAAGTCCAATCATGTTTGTGAAGGTGAGAATATTCAGATGTTTTTATTGTTGTGAAATAATTGTACATACTACTCACGTTATGAAATAATAGTCTTTTGCCATAAGGCTGAGGTATGGACCTGTTAGATGGATGGACAGGTGGTGTAGTGTTGTAGTCGTAGAGTTCGCATGTCTCTGATCTGTCTGCTTGGTCTGTTCATGCTTCCTCAGAAGCTAATCGATGTGTGCAACTCACTCAAGGTACGTCCATTTCGTGTTCTTCCCTCCTTGTCTGTGTCTACTGTCTTTGTTCTTTCAACGTTTGTGATATTCATAACTGATTCAACCTATGCCTCAGCTTATGTCGGATCGTCTCTTGCCTATGTTTTGTGAAATGCTAATAAATTTTGGCTTTCACATTTTTTTAGTCTCCATACTTATAATTTTAAGATAGATATATTTTTTTAAGTTTTATTGTAAAAAATATAGTCACTCTTGATTAAATATTTTTTATTGCCAAAAAAGATTTATATGACTACAATAATTCTTAATGAATAGCCAAATAATTTTGTATTACCTAAAGTTTTATATTAACAAAAAAGTTTGCTGCTAAAATGCATGCAATAGAGAGTAGTATATGTAGAATTTTTTTAAGTTTTTAGTAACCGTTTGATGTCTTTTGATGGAAAATGGTGAAGAAATGTGATCCGGACAAAAAAAGGCATTTACGGCCATTTTCTTGCAACAATGACCATTGCCGCCTGTACCTGGGGACGTTCTTTTACTGATCCACACTTATTTATTGTTCTAATTTTTTTTAAACTCACTGTTATAAATAAAAAACACATTTATTTGATTTCAAATCATAAAAATACAACAATAACATAAAAATATACTGTTTACAACCCTACCAGCCCACCCTTATTTGTTATGTTCACTCGTGCCAGTCATCAAAACGCTTACGCGTCACACACAATCCGGGTGTGTCCTCACACTTGGCGCAAAGCCAAACAACTCATTTATGGATATTTCTCTTGCTGCATTCGCTTTTATTTTTTACCATTTTGCCCCAACTTGCCTTTTTGGTTATTTAATAAAACATTATTTACTATTTACAAATACACAATGTTTACATAATCATATATTTTCATAGAAATGTGTGCATCAAAAACTGACACCGCCAGAAATGAAAGAAATGTACCTCGCCACAAACGCAATAAGAATGACAGGCACCAGTCATTCTAGCAGCTCAAGTGCTAGCAGCTCACTGCCGTATTTAATCAACAATGGAATAGGGGCAGCGATCGTTGCCGCCCGCAGCGAACGTGTTAAGAAATTCCAAAAAAATACCAAAAACACTTCATAGATTGTGTTATAGGAGTTAATCAAATTATAGATTCAATTTTTATATGTATTTCTTAACTTGCAACACTCTGATGGATTGTATTACTTTCTAGAATAATCTTTCTTCATACGGTGACAATAAGGAGGACTTTAGTGATCTACCACCCAACCAGAGAAAAAAGAGGCTGCAGATGAAAGTAGAAGAAATCTTGGCAAAGATACAGCAGGAAACAGCTGCAAGGTGAGAAATCAAAGACAACTTTACCTTTTCCTGATGAACCAAACTATAAGTCACTGTGACTAACATTTAGTTATCATGGTACGAGGTTGAAGGAGAAAATATAAGAAAGATAAGGAGTACATCAATACTGAGTGTAGCGCTCTAAAGCTTTAAGCTAAACAACATTGAGATGACAATACGGCACAACAATGTCTTTTCTATTATTATTATTGCAATTAATTGTGTAACGCGTATCATGTTTTACCATTTCATATTATCTTTTTTTACAAGTAATGTATATCCAATCGTTCAAATTTTATGTCATCTTGGTTTCAATGAATTCAGAGAGCATAGTGTATTTTTTCATGATTTTGACTTATCCTTCGTGGTATTGCGATTTTGAGGTCTGAATATGAAATATTTGACTCTAGGGACGGACTGATGAAGATGAAAGGTGTTTACGAGACAAATCCGAGTATGGGTGATCCTATGACGGTAGAGGGTCAGCTGAACGCAAGCAGTCACAACCTGGAGAAGCTGCGGCAGGAGCTGCACAAGTACCAGGGCTTCTTGGAGGAGGTTGAGGGGGGCAGTCCGGCCAACCGCAGGCACAACGCAGCCAATAACATCAACGGGCTGCAGAGGCAGCATAGGTGACTCAACATTTGCAACACTGACTCACTTCTAAGTGGCCCCTAGATTACCCTTTTTCAGTTTCATATTGATTTTTTAAAATCCTACTGAGAGGAGAAAAACTTAAATTAGTATGTAATACTTTGTTCAGTTATACTTGGGCAATTTAAATTCTTCTTTAATTCCAAATTTCCTTTCAGTTGCTAGAATTTTATTTATTATCAGTTTGAAAATTTTGGTTAGTTTTACAAAATTTGAACAAGTCAAAGTTTCCTGAGAAATATACCGATTAGTATAAAACTGTTGATTGTTAAGACCATCATTTAAAAAAAATTAATGTAAAAACAATTTATCTCAAGATTTAAAAAAATTTCAATTATTGATACAATTTAGTTTTGGTTGAGACTGGATTCGTGATTTATTATAGTTAGATTCATTTGAGATGTCAAAAATTTGTAATTTCATAGTACAGTAAAACCTCATTTATCCGGTATTAGCTTATCCGAAATTCCGGTTAATCTGAAATGGTTCCAAGAGAAAAATAAAAAATGTTGCTGGAAAAGTACAGCGCGATTTGTAACAACCTAAATGGCGCAGACTGTATTCTGCCGGTACTGCACTGCGTTTCCTACCAGAACTGTGTGGTGTTTTCTGCCAGCACTGCAAGGCGTTTTCGGCTGATCGTTTACAATACTGTCGGTCGAAAACATTTAACTGTGTATAAACAATGTAATCAAAGTAACGTGACCATAATGTGCTTCAATATTACGGGTACGGTATGAAAAAAACTGAAGGCGTATATTTAGCTTTTACTCCAAAAATAGGTTTATCCGAAAATTCACTTATCCGAAATGCCCCTGGCCCCATCAAAACCAGATAAACGAGGTTTCAGTGTAACACGTTAATGAGTGATTATTCTAGCACTTGCAGTCTTATACTTTGTAGGCCCCTATGTCTCTAGAAAATATTATGTAAAGCCTCGTTGGAAAATTAGGTATTGTGGCATTTTTACTACCGAACCGTCTTAACATTTTTAAATTCTTCTAAAAAAAATATTTCCTCATTTGAGACAAAAACTTAAGTTTTTTTGTAATTTTTACATTTTTAAAATATTTGGAATATATCAAATGTAGAAACAACATTGATCACATTTGCTGAGTTGAGATTAAGATTAAAATTAGCTAATGAGGCGATTACATTGCAGGAACAGCGGTGGCAGTGGTGGGGAGGAAGAGTCACTGAGCAGATCGGCGTCCGACTCCAGTGTTGCCAACCACAACCACAAGAGTGCGCCTGGCACACCACTACCACAGCATGGGTCAGTATCACACCTCAGTGGAGAAATCAGTGTTAATTAAATATGTTGAAAAATGATTTTATTATTTGCAAAAGAGATGATTTTTTTAATAATTAGATGACCTTCAGAATGTAAACATTAGCAATAGACCTGTAATGTACTGTTACTACACTGATGGTGTGTGTCAGGTGCTCGGACAGTCCGGAGTCAGGGCTGGGAACCTCGCACACATCACTCCCCGGCTCGGACGACGCTCAGCCCACCGAGTACTACGACATAGAGCTCCTCCCTCCCCTCGGCACATGTCGTGCGCTCTACCCCTTCGAAGGTACTCATTACGCTGTAACTTTATTGTTAAGTATTCTCTCTGTAAGTCTAAGTAACTAGTTTCCACCTCTGACACCTGGTTGGTAGCATGAATCTCAGAAGGTGTAGTGAATCAAGTTATTGTCATCATTTACAGAATAGAAATAGGAGGCTCCAGCGAAGATGGCCAGGCACTATGGCCATTGTTGATCTTTTGTACAGCCACTGGGAAAAAAGAGGGTCTGAAAGGGTGGAGAGGACAGTTTGGGTCGCATAATGTTAATGAGCATAAAAAATCGTTTTTAATGAATATGATACATACAAAATATACATACCAATCTTCAAACATTGAAGTTATAGGACCCATCTCAAAATGCACGATGAGAGAAATCCCTGCATCCTTCATACCTCCTAAATAAAATGATTCCTCAGAAAATAGTTAAATTTTCTAGGACACGCTCAAACATGTTCAATCAATAGATTTTTCAAGTTGTATAAGTTGTTCATATTGGAAGCTATCTTATTGTCCAAACTTCCCTTTGGGAAATTGCTTAGTTCATGGATATGTCTAAAGGGAATGTTTTCAGTACCTCAAAACAGCTGTTCTTATAACCATATAACGTCACTACCGTTTCAAATTTTGGTCTAACGGATTGCCAATACCCCACCCTGCAGAGCTAAAACATCCATATTACACAGATGTCCTTATGGAAAGTTATTTTTAATTTAATCTTACTCTAATGAATTATGTAAAATACCAACAACTGAACTGAACTAGGTTGTATTGAATAAGTTTTTGACGATATAAGTAATCTTTGTGACATGACTGTGATGTTTCAGCGACTAGCGAAGGCAGCATACCTATGAGCGATGGCGAGGAACTGTTGGTGATAGAACAAGACCAGGGTGACGGCTGGACGAGGGTACGAAGGATGAATGATGCGGAGGAAGGCTTTGTGCCCACGTCATACATCGAGTGCACCGTCATATCCAACTGTTAACATCTCAGGCAGCTTAGGTAGGTGGACAAAACATCAACTATTGTTGTTCTTTGGACAAGTTTTGAAACTACTCTTAGAAAAACTTTTTCTTTAGTTAAGAATAACATTTCAAATGGAAATGTGACATGCGGTTTTTAACCCTAAAGCTGGAAAGCGCTGGATATAATGCGCAAACAGGCGTGGCCAAACTGGCAATGCCCTATGTATGGTGCCAATGCATAGGCTGTGATAAACACATTTTTTCTGTATAAAATTGGATCTTACAACTTTTAAACTTGTATCGAAAGAAAGCTCATGAAAAATAGTATTTTTTTATATTTCAAAATGCAATATCGTGTTGAACTTAATTGGTTACTTAAATACATGGTTGAAGAATCAAATAATCATACCGCATCCTCAGACCGCCCAAAGACGTTCAACATTCCAATAGTATATGAATTGAGTAATTTCGTCATCTGCTTAAACATTTCTGTTGATTAAATATCACTGACTTAATCTCAAACGGAAAGTTTTGCTTTTATATTTCGGTTTAAACCTCTTTTTATCCAGTCCATCCGAAAGTTCGGATATTTATAGGACTTTTCCAGATACTTGTTTTGCATTCGGATCGGAGCCGGATATCCAATCCGATCCGAAACCGATCCAACTTTTGGGATATCCACACACCTCTAATTTCAATCATCTCTCTTTGTTTTAGTCTTAGTCTTCTGGATACACAGATTTGAAATTTTTACACGATGCCAAATTTTCTAAAGCCACCATGCAAATGATCCAAAATAGATTTTCATTTGCTTGCTTTTCATCACCTTATTAAAGTTTAAGTATAACCTCTTTATTATAATCTAACATCTTCTCTAAGCATGATGTCTTTACCTAATTGTCGCTCCAAATGGACAGTTGAAATCTGTGATCCTCTTAGTTGGTGTTTCAACTTTCCTTATTTTTAGCGAATTTCCCATAGGGAAGAAGCTATTACCATAGGTCTCATGGTAAGACTTAAGCCCTGGACCATGTTATTTTTTCGTCTTTAGGTGCCCAGGGTGCGGCCGTGGCTAGGAAGCCGCGTTGTGCCAGCTAAACTCCGCTTCTTAGCCACGGCCGCTTCGCGGTGGCCCTGTATTCTAACATTAAAAGTGCATTTTCTCGGTTATTCGTAGACGGATTTCGTTCACCAAAGTACCGGTCGATTTGAAATTAAAATTCCAATCTTTTTAGTATCTTGTAAAAATTGTATAAAGTTAATGGTTTTTTTGTTATTTTAATTTAAATATTTTTAATCGCCGCCATTTTGAAAATATAAAAGAAAATTAAAACGATACTTTGTAAATATTTTTCTCTTTAACCAATAAATATGTATGCAAAGTTTGGTTTCTGCATCTTAAATATTTCTTGATATATATAGTTTTTTGTAAAAAATACAAAATGGCGGCAGCCGGCTAAACGAAGGATTTTTCGACAAATGGTTATAGGTGATTTTTTGTTTATTTTGATGAGTACTATCACCCCTCGAAGTTTGTGCCCGACTTTAATGAGCACCCTGTATATATGTGTCTGTGAACACGATAACTCTCGTAAAAATGGTCCGATCAAGACCAAATTTGGTAGAGACGTGAATTCCTACAAATGCGTGGACGAGTTCGTAAACCAGACATATCGGTCAAAGGGAACGGGTAGTTTGGGGGGGGTTTTGTACCCCAAAATGGGGTTTTTGTGTTTTTCATATGTAATTTTTAAAAATTTCTAATTTTATATTTCACCATTGGAATCAGCTTAAAAAATCTTATGGAGGATAGGGAAAAATTAATATTTCCCGTATTAATCAATATTTTTGGATCAAACTTGATATTTAGCTTCATATTGTGCTTTGAGTGTTCCTCACAGCAGCTAACCTGCACACTCTTTCCCATGTTAATCTTATGGAGAATAGGCAAATAATTCTCATGTTTATGGACAGATTTTTATAAAACTTGTCATAATCTAATCTAATCTAATCTATTATTATTATATTATTGATTTGGAAATTCGCTGAGTACGCAGGTCTGCTGCGACGGGGGTATTATAATATTAGAAACTCTTTATGTATAACTTGTTTCAGCTGCCTGAAATCGACTTTGAAGGTTGAACGTGACACAAGTGAAACAGAAGTGACTTCGTGCACAATCGGCCCAGTATTACAGGAACAAAACCCCCTCCCTTCCCTTCCTGCGCGCTTTCGTATGTCCATTGTCTCTCGTTGTCGTTACATTCTGACTCTTTTCCGTAGGATGTTTACGCAGATCCACTAAAGAAAGTTGATTGTATGTTGTGAGTGTTTTTACAGAAGTGTGTGTTGATCGCATAGATTTAACAAGGAATAAAAATATATAGCTTAAGTATTTATAATTCGGCTCATAGTTTAGAACAAAATGTATGAAGTTACAAAATAGTGATTTAAATAAATGTCTAATGGTATATTTTAAACTCACAATTAATGTAGGTATACAGTATTTCATCAGTTGGCTCCTAGTTTTACTTCATTATATTTAGGTCATGACAGTAGTAGTGTGGAAAGTTTAAAGTATTTAAATTTAGACCAACTCTGGAAAAAGGTTGTGAGAAGATAATATATAAATTTTCTCTCTCTAAATTTGACTTTTAATGTAATGAATCTTAGTAATGTGTCTAATTTTTATTGTAATACAATTTCAGAACTGCTCAAAACAATTTAAATTTTACTGTCAGTGAATGTATGAGAGATTTAGTGATTTTCGCTAGTCAATAAAGTAAAGTTTGCAAATACATTCCATTGAAACCCCTTATATGAAGTGACGGTGGTAGCAGACTTCCTCACTAACTTCTGATTTGGATATCTTTCCTTTTGTACATTAACCCCGAGTTTAAAATTTATAATACTATTTTAAATTATTTTACTATAAAGGCTAAATGTAAATAATTGTGTATCAAGTAGGAACAAATAGTGTAAATTTAATTTTATATTAATCAGAGGTGTCCATAAATTTATTCTGTCAAGAATGTAATATATTTGTGTAATTGTTAATTCTGTAATTTTGAGAGATGTACCAACATTTTTGATAAGCTCTTTTCTCATCTGATAATGTTGAGATTGTAATTATTATTTCTACTAGTAATACCATGAACTAACATAATTGTATTTGATTATGATTTGTTTGTAAATTTGTACGCTTAGTCATGTAATTGTTAATATTTTTGTTATTGCTTTGACTGCACGTTATGAGAGTTATTTTTGTACTTTTAATATCCAATTTTGATGTTTTAAAGTGTGTTACAACAGCTCTTATTTTCCATTGGATTGAAATTGATTGATGTGATTACTTACAACTGTGGAAACTTATACTTTTTTCAAAACTTCTAAATTGAAAAATTGAAACTCTCACTATTTCATAATTAAAATAATCTAGTTATATCACTGGTAAAAATTCTTTAACCCTTTGAGGTCGAATAAATTTAACATTGCCAACACTTACTATCATAATCATTATTCAATAATAATTTATCTATTTCTTCATCTCAAACTTTATTCGACATTTAAATAACAGTAGAAACACTGATGCAAGTAAACACAAAAACAACAAAAATCACTCCAAGCAGGATGACAAACACAACCCTCAGCTTGGAGAAATACACAGAGAAAATAAATATTTTAAAGACAAAAATAATGCCCAGAGTAAGGAAAATATAATTTATGAATGTAAAGCAAATATACCAAAAATATCTTATGTTTACTTTGAGTGTGTTTTATGTGGTTGTACATTGCGGCTGGGATAGGTCGACATTCAAGCTTACAGGAAAATTGTGTCTGGCAACCTGTACTCGTTCTTTGACCTCAAAGGTTTAATCCGAATTTGATTTTTTTACAAATATATTTTTAACTGCAAATCTAATACATGTTTTGATAATACAATTTTTAAAATTATTGTTTTTATAATTTTAATCCAAATTAAATAATTTTTATGATTATAATTGAAAATATTTTACACGAATCTGTTCAATTTCATTCTGATGGAGAAAATTTGTGAAAATGTCAGCTCAATTTGACTGTAATAAATATTTATTTGACCTATGTTATGTACATATGTGTTGCTTCTAATGATGTGTACATTTGATAAAACAAACTTGAACAATTCAAAAAGTTGGCTTGGAGTTAATGAATACGATATAATATTGTTGTGAAAAGGTTGTTCCGGATACTTGAAACGAGTAAAGGCTTACATATTAAGAGATTTTAAAATTATTGTTCATAAAACTTTTAGAAACCCATATTCAATTTTACACAAAAAGACATTAAAATCTTAAGAACAAACCTAATTTAACGTAGAGGATTTTTAAGTATGTAATTTTAAAGAGTGTTTTACGTCGATCAACAACACAAAGTTGGAATTATTGTTCACGTACTCTGATTCACATGGTTAATTTTCATTTCCTTATCTACCTGTTGAAGTTCATTTGAATAACCAATCATCAACTTCAAGTTCGGTCTTAGGAAGCTATTGAGTAAGCTTTCTCTTTGCCAAACCAAAAGAAGTCCCTCTTTTGTCTGCATGGTTGTGTAAATACAGGCTGTACATAAAAATGTGCCAAGATAACCGTCACTGCACTATTAGTCGGAATTTCAGTAGACATTTAGTTAATCAAAATGTGTAATTTTACTTTTTAGGATCACACAGTATATAGGCTGAGTAAACTTCCTTTTTCATCTTAAACAAAATATGCTGATCTGTGATCACGATATTTTAGTTTTGAACAAAATGAATTGTCTTTTTTCTCTAATATTTATTTGAGTGTTTTAGTGTCGATTTGATTGTAGTTTTCTATGCAATAGCTGTTTCATACATTTTTAATTTTCAATAAAATATAATAATTCCTTAATACCTTCATTCCATGATTTAGATACTTTAGTTGAGCTTTAAATGGTATGTATAGGTTGTGTATTCCGTCCGAAAAATTGTAGGATTTAGGATTGGTTGGTAATGTACCTCCAAAAGATTTTAACTAGTTTGATGATTAAAACCATGGTTTTTCCATGGGAGTGTTTTCATAATGTCTTAATTTTTGTCAACTAGAAGTAGAGGTACTGTATTGAATCACTATATTGCAAAATAATTTCAAACATGGTAATTAAATGTAGAAAAACATAGCATAATTTAACTTTTAAAGAAACATAGTAATGGTGCAGTGATCGTATTTATGTTAATAAAGGCAATATCCGGTAACGAATGCGAAGTGTGAGGTTGAATGCAAGGGGTGAGGTCTGATGTAACATAAAACTCGTTGTTCCATATGATTGTATATTATCTGTTAATTTGTATAAGTTATGATCGAGTACTCGTGTTCACTGTCGTAGTTGTCATACAAGACTGAATGTTACGAACAACACGATCGCTAGGCCGGGCTGCCAGCTGTTATCCTAGGTTTGTTTCTGTTGCTCGCCCAGGCCATGTGTAACGTATCATGGTGTTATTGCAATATAGAATAATCTCTAGCTCTAAGCATTCATTCGCTTGTATATATTCTGTTCCTGCTCTGGAACCTATTACTAGGAGCTCATTTCAAATATAACATTTTTATTGAAAAAGAGACTTATTCATCCTCATGTATTTTCTTGTTTGTAATAAAAGGAATCTGAATAACACCTCAGCATGCTCAAAGCACAGAAAGCGGAGATAAGTGCTTGAGAGGATTTGTTATATAAAGCCATGAGCACTAACTATTACCTATAGAACATTTTCTAGGAAAGTGTTTTGGTGTGTAGTTGACTATGCGAAGGGGTACCGAAAAGTAACTGGAATGATGCTGCCGTGGGTGTGGTCTGTGTAGTACATATGTCTGCCGCTACATGTGTGTAGCGCATCTCTTCCGGAGTTTAGTGCAGATACCATTGTTATGTTGAAAACTGCTTACAAAGATGAAGCTTTAGGTGAAACTCAAGTATACCAGTAGTTTTCATGTTTTAAAAATTGCGACATGTTGATTGTTGACAAACCCCCGTGAAGGATGTCGGTCAACTGCCAAAACTGACAAAAATGTTGAGAAGATTCGTGAGTTTGTGCATGATGACGGACGACGAACCATTGACAAGTTATCAGAGATATCTAGAATTAGTTGGAGCTATGTCCAGCGAATTTTAAGTAAAGATTTTAATAAGAGTGGCTGCCAAGTTGATACCTCGAGTTTTGACTAACCATCAAAAGAAGTGGAATCTTGTTGAGCAATGAAAGAACACCTGCAAATTGATTTTTTCCAAGATCATTACTGTTGAGGAATCATAGTGTTATGGTTATGAGCCTGAAACCAAGTAACAGTTCAGCCAATGGAAAACGTCATCTTCCCATCGGCCAAAAAAAGCTTGCTAAGTGAAATAAAACATCAAATCAATGGTAATTTGTTATTTTGGTTCTAAAGGGATTAAGCACAAAGAATTTGTACCCTGAGGTCAGACAATAAACCAAGTTTTTTATTTAGAAGTGTTAAAAAGTTTGCGTAACTGTTTGACGCAAAGGACCCGAGTGTCAAAATTTTCACTGTGAAAATGAACTAAGATTCGAAACACGTGTCGTGTATCATGTACAAAATAAAATGTTTAAAGGGAGCTCAAGTTCTTTTAATTTAATAACTATATTAGCAGCCCTTACTTGTCAACTACATAATCAAATATGTATATATATATATATATATAAAAATTTTAACGACTATTGTTTTTGGTCTCTGGGCACCTAAAGAAGAAAAAATAACATGGTCCTGGGCTTAACTCTTGCCATGAGACCTACAATAATAGCTTCTTCCCTATAGGAAATTCACTAAAAATGTGTTTATGGGTGTATGGGGTTATAGGTGTATATAATGTGTCTATATTAGGTGTATTAAATCGGTTTTAGCAAATTTCCAATAGGGAAGAAGCTATTACCTCATGGCGAGACTTAAGCCCGGGACCTTGTTATTTTTTCTTCTTTAGGTGAAAATGAATGAATGAATGAAAATACTTTTTTATTGAGGCAAACATTAGGACCTCATGGTCCTTTCTTACAGCTAACCTCTTTTACAATGAAAACTAATTTTTTTTATAAATCAAACTTAAAAGAAGATCTCATTTTATTTCAAAGATAACAGAAAATAATCTATATACTTTAAAAACTTGCAAGCACTAACACACACATTCAAAACATGCCACAGCTAGGCCTAGCGCACACCATCCTGCCACACTACGATCATCCGGTTAAGGAAATAGTTTTTCAACGCCACCGTCAGCCGAGAACGGGTTTCAATAGATCTAATTTCATTGGGTAAAGAGTTCCAGAGGCGGCAGGCTGTTACTAAAAAGGACTTGTTAAAAATTGTGGTTTTGTGATGCAGAATATGTAGTGTTGACGATCCAGAGCGTTTGTTTCCTACGCCTCTTTCATTAAGAAATTCAAATTGGTTTGCAAGATAATTTGGAAGCCCATGATTGATTACAGAATGTGTTATTTGAATTATGCACATTTCCCTTAAATCTGAAAGTTTTAAACAAGATACTTGAATGTAAAAAGGTGTGACTCGTTTGTCTCTTAGAAGATTAAAAAAAAAACGGATGCAATAATTTTGAGCACGTTGTAATTTTGATGCTAAGGCCACAGTCATATCGTTAATTACAGTGTTTAAGTAAGGAAATACAAGTGATTTTATCAAAAGCAATTTTATATGATAAGGCAAAAATCCTTGCATTTTTTCAATGTATTAATAGCTGCAAACATCCTTTTGCAGATGTTCACAACTGCGTCAGTCCAGTCAAGTGTATTGTGTAATGTTAAGCCAAGGCTTTTAACCTTGTCGTGGTAAGGTAGAAGAGTGTTGTTGACAGTTATTTTTTGCATATTTTTAACATTAAGTCTGCTAAGTAGCTGTGAATGTCCAATAATTATAGGTTTGGTTTTGTCAGGATTGAGTTAAAGTCCATTCTTTGCCGCCCATTGAACAATTCTGTTGATATCATAATTTGTTTGTCTAATAGTGACATCCGCAGTGTTAACCTTAAAATGAGCATAAATCTGTAAGTCGTCAGCGTACGAATGAAACTTGGTGTTGTGTAAAACTGAAGTTATGTCATTTGTATAAATGGTGTAGAGAAGATGGCCAAGTATTGACTCTTGAGGGACGCCACAAGAAACCTGCTTCCAGTCAGAATAAATTTGTCATGACACACACACTGCTTGCCCAGAGACCAAAAACAATAGTCGTTAAAATTTATATAAGGACCAAATTTGGTAGAGACGTGTATTCCTACATTTGCTCGGACGAGTTCGTAAACCAGATAAATTGGTCAATGGGAACGGGTAGTTTGGGGGGTTTTGTACTCAAAAATTGGGTTTTTTTGCGTTTTTAATATGTAATTGAAAAAAATTTTAGATTTTATCTTTCACCGTTAAAATCAGCTTAAAAAACGACACATTTTAGTACCTTAAAGTTCTTCTTTATCTCCAAGGGTTACCGAGATATTAAAAGATTTAAACACCGTACATTGTATTTAGAGGCTCCAACACTAATTTTATGGAGGATAAGGAAAAATTAATATTTCCCTTACAATCTGTATTTTTGGATGAAACTTACGTACGTTGTATTTCGAGTCTCCAATGTTAATCTTATGGAGGATGAAGAAAAATTAATATTTCACTTATTAACCAATATTTTTAAAATAAATTTTATATACTGTATAGCTTAATGTGGTTGAGGTTCATCCATTTATGCTTAAAAATCATAGTTTATGTCTTTATAATGGCAGCATACCTGCATACTCTTTTCCCATGTTAATCATATGGAGAATAGGCAAACACCTTTACTTATGGACAGATGTTGATGAAAGTTGGTATAAATGTTAAAAATAAAAATTTTTGATGGTATTAATGCCTACTCAGTGTTCCTCACAGCAGCAAACCTGCACACTCCTTCCCATGTTAATCTTATGGAGAATAGGCAAATATTTCTCATGTTTATCGACAGATTTTGACCAAACTTGTCATATATTATTATTATTATATTATTGATTTTGAAATTCGCTGAGTACACAGGTCTGCTGCGACGGGGGTATTTTTTAAACCACATAAACTGTGTTTACATTGAGTAATAAATGTATTTAAATTTTGCTAATCAACTTATATAATACATGTCTTATTCTATCGGAGCAAAGCTCCCTACCGCTGGGTGCTCTATCTAGTTTATTGAAAGTTCAGTACTGCACTTCATTTTTTATTGTTGTAAAAATTTATAAATCTAATTTAGGATAAATGAAATTAATTTTCAGTTTAGTTTAAAGAATGCTCTGATGTATGAGTTAACATTAATATAGTATTTCAATTTTACAAATTAAATAATTCAATTTTTACCTAGAAATTAAATATTTATAATACAGTACATATTATTTGTGTAATAAATATAGTAGAACATATGAGAAAATACATATTTATCAGGAATGTTGTTAAAATAAAAAGAATGATTTTCTTTACAAATATAAAACAATGGAACAAAATTGTACATAAGTTGAATTATTGATAACCCAAAAGCGTTAGGGATGTTCGACTCCATGACGGGAATTAGCTATTTCTGTAACAAGAGCTCAAACGATGCCATATTGCACGAAACGTTAGTAAAACCATAGATGATAGAACCTTCTATTCATTCATATAATCAATGGTAAAACTATTGGCAGAACTTCGAGGGCGGCCATGACAGTTTCCATTCGTATTTTACACAAGATTTTTCCTATAATAAAAGTTATTTAAGTTATTAGGAAAAATTAATATTTCACTTATCAATCAATATTTTTGGATTAAACTTGGTATTTACCTTCATGTGGTTGAGATCTATCCATTAATGCTTAAAAATCATAGTTTATGAGTTTATGATGGCAGCAAACCTGCATACTCTTTTCCCATTTTTATTTGTATTTTTGGGCTCCGATGTGTATTATGGAGGATAAGGAAAAATTAATATTTCCTATATAAATCAATATTTTTGGATTAAACTTGGTATTTACCTTCATGTTGTTGAGGTCTTATGCTTCAAACGCTTAAAAATCATAGTTTATGTGTTAATCATGGCAGCGAACCTGCCTATCCTTTTCCAATGTTAATCATAGAGAATAGGCAAACTCCTTTATTTATGGACAGATGTTTATGAAACTTGGTATGAATGGTCAAAATAAAAATTTGATATATTAGAAATGCCTACTTTCAATATTCCTCACAGCAGCAAACCTGCATACTCTTTCCCATGTTAATCTGTTGGAAATTCGCTGAGTATGCAGGTCTGCTGCGACAGGGCTATTTCCATATTGTTTACTAAGGCCGTATATCGGAAATGACATTTCATTGTGGTGATATTATGAAAAAGATCGATTAAACCATAAAACCTCACTATGCAAGTTTATTACGCATATTATGTTAAAGTAGACTCATTTGATTGAAAAAATGTAACAAACACACTCGCATACATACACGCGCATGCGTGTATGTGTGTTTTTGCGCGCATGCGTGTTTGTGTCTTAACGATAACCACCGCAATTATTGTCTACTATAACTATTATTCGGTTGAGCTTTTCCTTTCTGTAATACTAAGTTTGTTTAACAACGCAACCAGCTGCATTTAGACTTTGGGGCGGCGGTGTGTATCCCAAAAATGAGGGTTTTCAATTTTTTCATATATACATTTTAAAAGAATTGTATGTTTCTTTTGACATGGCAATTTGAGTGATCATAATTTGAAACAGTGGCATCATTTGGTTAGTGACGTCATAGTTTAGTTATAAGAACAGCTGTTTAGGTGAACTGAAAACCCCTATAAACATATCCATGATCTAACCTATTTCCCATAGGGAAATAAATAAATACCCCCGTCCCAGCAGACCTGCGTACTCAGCGAATTTCCAAATCAATAATATAATAATAATAATATATGACAAGTTTGGTCAAAATCTGTCAATAAACATGAGGATTATTTGCTCATGCTCCATAAGATTAACATGGGAAAGAGTGAGCAGGTTTGCTGCTGTGAGGAACACTTAAAGTTGGCATTTATACCATCAAAAATTTTATTTTTAACATTTATACCAACTTTCATCAACATCTGTCCATAAATAAAGGAGTTTGCCTATTCTCCATATGATTAACACGGGAAAAGAGTATGCAGGTTTGCTGCCATAATAAACACATAAACTATGATTTTTAAGCATGAATGGATGAACCTCAACCACATAAAGTTAAATATAAATTTTTATCCAAAAATATTGATTAATATGAGAAATATTAATTTTTCCCTATCCCCAGATGATACAGCACTCTTATCGTCTGACCTTGATCCTGTACAGGCATCTCACAACTTACAGACAGCCTTAGACGTCATATCCCTGTGGCTGAATGACTGGAAAATTAAAGTAAATCAAAATAAATCCCTCCATATTACTTTTACAATGAGACTTCAAAATTGCCCTGGCGTGACATTAAACAATATCCCTCTACCTCAAGCAGACGCAGTAAAGTACCTTGGAATCTATTTAGACCGACGTCTCACTTGGCGCACTCATATATGGAATAAGAGGTTACAACTAAATTTGAAAACTAGAAAATTAGCTTGGCTTTTCGGCAATAATTCAAAATTATCCTGTGAAAATAAATTACTTTTGTATAAAGTTATCTTAAAACCTGTATGGCTATATGGAATACAGTTATGGGGAACTGCTTCCAACTCCAATATTGATATTATCCAGAGGTATCAGTCAAGGACTTTGAGGATGATTCTACGAGCTCCATGGTTTGTTACTAACAGAGTTATCCATGCAGACGCAAAAATGCTGACTGTCAAAGAGGAAATTACGAGATACAACAGGAAACATCAATCTAAACTCGAAGATCATCCTAATAATCTAGCAGTTAATCTGTTGGACAACAGTGAATCTACTTTTCGTCTTCAGAGATACATACCATGTCCTTGAGCTCAGTTATCGATTTCAGTAAGATTTAAGTTGACATTTACTTTTTTCCTATGTTAGTGCAAACACTGGTTTGTTTCTGACTCATGTTATTTAATTTTATAATATTTACTTATTGTTCTTTCTAATGAACAGATTGTAAAATAAAAATATGTTAAAAAAAACATTTATACCAACTTTCATCAACATCTATCCATAAATAAAGGGGTTTGCCTAATCTCCATATGATTAACATGGGAAAAGAGTATGCAGGTTTTCTGCCATGATAAACAATCTGCCACATGAAGCTAAATATCAAGTTTCATCCAAAAATATTAGATAATAAGTAAAAAATTAATTTTTCCTAATCCTCCATAAGATTAACATTGGAGTCTCAAAATACAATGTACTGTGTTTAGATTTTTTAATATCTCGGTAACCGTTGGAGATACAGAAAAACCTTAAGGAAATTAATTGTGTAGTTTTTTAAGCTGATTAGAATGGTGAAATATAAAATTTGAAATTTTTAAAAATTACATGTGAAAAACACATAAAATCCCATTTTGGGGTACAAAACCCCCCCAAACTACCCGTTGCCATTGACCGATATGTCTGGTTTACGAACTCGTCCAACCATTTGTAGGAATACAAGTCTCTACCAAATTTGGTTTCGATTGTACCATTTTTACGAGAGTTATCTTGGTAACAGACACATATACATATATATATATATATATATATATATATATATATATATATATATATATATATACATACAGGGTGTTTCAGAATTCCCTACCAATACTCTAGGGCATTGTTCCTGGATAAGAAACATATCTAAATATCATATTTAAATCGTCCGGAAGTCCTTAGTTACTCACACAGCCTCCATTTTGTTTTTTTCACTTATTATTTTTTTTCTGAATAATGGTTAAACATACGGAATTGAAACTTTGCACAAACATTTATGACAACTAGACAAAGCTACAAAAAAATTATGACAATTTCTCAAATTCATAAAACAAAATGGCGGCCATTTAAAATTTTGTTTCTCAAATAACTCGTGAACCGTTGATGTAACAGAAAATTTACAAGAATAACATCTTTTAGAGAATTTAATTACAAATCGATTGACACCAAATATTTTGAAATTAGACAAATATTAACTGAGATATGGCAGCTTTAGTGATAGGTGACCGCTGGAGCTTAGTTGCAGTGCATGTCGAGACATGGGACTAAGGTCTGCCACAACAATGCAACAGCCTCCGTCTGCTTACTGTCATTAAAATTCACACAAAACTCCCTAAATGTTTAATCAGCTGTAGTATAAGTCAAAATATTCATTTACAAACTAATCATCTGATTTCATTCTTGCCAGAAAATTTTATTATTTTATTCATTGTAGTCAGTTTCTCTAACCTTTAAACTCACTTTTATTAGCTGTTAAAATATACTGTTTATTTAAAAAGCAAACGTGTTCTTAAATATTCAAGAAAATATTTCGTTACGTTGTTATTTGTTTTTGTTCGTTTATTAATTGTTCTTGTTCGTGTTCTTGTTTGTGTTCTTGTTCGTTTGTTATTTGTTTTTGTTTGGTAAGTGAATCTTGATTAGATAAAGCAACTTGAAGTGGACCTAATGGCTGACTACACTAATGAAGAGTACTGCGACATGCATTTTATGTATGGAGCTGCATTAGGAAATTAATCTCAGGCAAGAAGATTATACGCTGAACGATTTCCACAAAGACAATTACCATGCATAAAGACTTTTACTGCAGTCCACAATCGGCTACGGGAAAATGGTACTTTTAAGATCAATAGATCAGACGCAGGTAGGGATAAGTCTATTAGATCTGTGGAATTTGAAGAAAATGTTATCATTAAATTTGAAGAAAATCCCCGAACTAGTACTCGGAATGTCGCTAATGAAATGAATACAAGCAATGCCACTGTTTGGAGAGTTTTAAATGATGAGAAGCTGCATCCATTTCATTTACAAAAGGTTCACTCACTTGAACCCCGGGATTATCCTCGTCGTGTTGCTTGCTCTCGTTGGTTTCTTCACAAGTTGGCAGACGAACCAGATTTCCTTAAAAAGATTTTGTTCACAGATGAAAGTAGCTTCACTAGAGATGGCATATTCAATAGTAGAAATAGTCACGTATGGGCAGAAGAAAATCCTCACAAAGTTGTTCAGAAAAGAAATCAAAATCGGTTTTCAGTTAATGTCTGGGCAGGTGTTCTCGGAAACCACGTCATTGGTCCATACATTCTGCCAAACCGACTTAATTCTCCCACTTACCTGGTCCTTCTGAGAGAAATTCTTCCAGAATTGATGGAAGACGTTCCGGTACAAGAAAGAATGGGAATGTGGTTCCAACACGACGGCGCCCCTGCTCATTTTGGGAACAATGTACGTGAGTACTTGGATGTGACATTTGGAGAGTGTTGGATCGGGCGAGGGGGTCCGACACCGTGGCCACCTAGGTCTCCGGACTTGACGCCACTGGACTTTTACTTTTGGGGGCGTATGAAAGAATTAGTTTACTCTACTCCAGTGGAAAATGAAGTTGAGTTAGTGGGTAGAATCGAGGAGGCTGGGGCCGTCATTCAAGAAGAAAATGCTAATATTTTACAGTCAATGGAAGTATGTTTCAGAGCCTGTAACCAAGTAGGGGGAGGGCATTTTGAGCAACTTATTTGAAGTTTGGCTATATTTCACGTATTTATGTAAATAAAAAGTATTTTGTTAAAAAATCTTACCTAATTTTTCTCTAATCAAGTAAAGTGAATTACAGTTATCCTAAACTTATGGCAAGACCAAGAAGGTTATGTTACATTTTATTATTGTTTGAAGTGATCTAAAATCATCTACAAATAACATACAAAGTAGACGGAGGCTGTTGCATTGTTGTGGCAGACCTTAGTCCCATGTCTCGACATGCACTGCAACTAAGCTCCAGCGGTCACCTATCACTAAAGCTGCCATATCTCAGTTAATATTTGTCTAATTTCAAAATATTTGATGTCAATCGATTTGTAATTAAATTCGCTAAAAGATGTTATTCTTGTAAATTTTCTGTTACATCAACGGTTCACGAGTTATTTGAGAAACAAAATTTTAAATGGCCGCCATTTTGTTTTATGAATTTGAGAAATTGTCATAATTTTTTTGTAGCTTTGTCTAGTTCTCATAAATGTTTGTGCAAAGTTTCATTTCCGTATGTTAAACCATTATTTAGAAAAAAAATAATAAGTGAAAAAAACAAAATGGAGGCTGTGTGAGTAACTAAGGACTTCCGGACGATTTAAATATGATATTTATATATGTTTCTTACCCAGGAACAATGCCCTAGAGTATTGGTAGGGAATTCTGAAACACCCTGTATATATATATATAAATTTTAACGACTATTGTTTTTGGACTCTGGGCCCCTAAAGACGAAAAAATAACATGGTCCCGGGCTTAAGTCTTACCATGAGACCTATGGTAATAGCTTCTTCCCTATGGGAAATTCGCTAAAACCCAAATTTAACTGTTCTTATGAAGAATATATAGATTGGTATATCTCGCTTAATTATAAATATGGTATCATCACGAATCATGTTGTGGTGTTACACTCTAATTAACCTACAGTCTGCTAGGGTGAATTTTATTCTGTAAAAATGTTTTAAAGAATAGATAAAAAGAAATTAATAAGTGTCCTCAATTTATTAACCTGAATATTGAAAGTAATAAGAAAAATATAGGCTAGTATAGAAGGTAGAATTTTTGAACAACATAATTTTTATTTCTTACATTGCAGTCATTATTGGAACATTCCCCCTGAGTCAAGTGCAGCACTGAGTGGTCTGTATTGGCTCACTTGATAATTTTTATCCCGTCATCTCCTTGGCCCTATAAATGTAAAATGGTGATAAAAATAAACATTAAAGTAAATAAATAATTCAAACAAAATAAGTAAAATTCATAAGTAGCCAATACCCAATCATGTAATAAAACAATTATGGAGAAAGCGTAAACTATTAAAACTATTGTATTTGGGGGTATTTTTTTCAATTAACCTATATTATTTTATTGAAATAATAATTAAACATTATCAGTCAAACTTGTAGGCAGGTTATAGTTTTCACTAGGTATTTAATAAAAAAGAACTGTTAAAACCCTATGATAGTCTTAATTTTTCCTAATTTTTGTACATTCTTGTCATTCATATAATCAGTAATATATATATATATGAGTTACTGGAAAATTAATGTTGAATTAGAAAACAAGTAATATCGTAAAAATAATAAATTTTATTTTATACAGGATATAAAACATGCTAAGAAAAAACATATACCTAAGAAAAATACATAGTTACAAATGAAGCAAGCTCCTACTTCAATAATTTCAAACCAAAATGAAAAGCCAGAATTTTATCATAAGATAAATCTAAGTCTACCATAAATCTACCATTTTTCAAACAGAATTGTTTAAACTCATTTCTAGAGTAGGGCATGTTATCTGAAACTAAAACCTCTGACATCCCGAAGTGTGAGAACACAAATGTAAACTTTTATAACTTTTTAAATGTAAATAAATCAACGCGGAGGTAGTTTTGTTTTTTTATTTCTAATGCCTCAAGCCATTAGGGGAGGTGATCAAATATGATTAGGAAAGGACCTAATCCGGTGCGAGCTTGGCCCTGGGACATGTTCCTGCTGCATGGAGGACTTCCAGGATAGCGTTTATCCCAAAACCGGGTAAGAATAGTTACACGGACCCGAAATTCTTTCGGCCGATTTCATTGTCTTCTTTCTTGTTGAAGACTCTGGAGAAGTTGGTGGTAAGGTATATCTGGGACTCTTCGCTGAAGTCTGCCCCTTTACACCCAAACCAGCATGCCTACATTCAGGGTAGGTCTTGCGAGTCCGCCCTGCACCAGTTGGTGTGCAGAATTGAAGGAGCTATTGACCATAAAGAGGTGGCACTTGGAGCGTTCCTGGACATTCAGGGAGCCTTTGACAACACGGCCTTGGATGCCATGTTGAACGCCGCTAGATCTAGAGGATTCAGCGATGTCATCTGCCGATGGATTGAGGCACTGCTACGCAATAGGTATGTGAAACTTTCTCTACAGGGAGTAGAGGTAGTAGCCAGGTCAACAAGGGGCTGTCCACAGGGAGGCGTTCTCTCACCCCTTTTATGGAACCTGGTGGTAGACAGCCTTATTAGAAGGCTTAATGACAGTGGTGTCTTTGCTCAAGGATGCGCTGACGATATTGCCATCCTTGTGATAGGTAAGTTTAACAATACAGTTACTGACCTCATGAACTCTGCACTAAGGCTTGTGGATGGTTGGTGCAATGAGGTCGGTCTATCTGTGAATCCCTCTAAAGTGGTTGCTGTACCATTTACCAAGAGGAAAAAGCTGACCGGGGTTGGCCCGCTCAAACTGCAGGGGAGTTTGATCAACCTGCAAAACCAGGTGAAGTATCTTGGGATCATTCTGGATCGGACGCTTTGCTGGGAATCTCACTTACAACGGGTTATTGACCGGGGTAAGTGGTCTCTGTTTGCATGCAGGCGTATGGTCGGCGCAGCATGGGGACTGAAACCAGAGCTAATGTATTGGCTCTATGTTTCAGTAGTTAGACCAACTATGACGTATGCGTCTCTGGTTTGGTGGACCAAGATGGACTCAGGTGTTGCTGTGAAAAGGCTGGCAGCCGTTCAGCGGCTGGCATGTCTCATGATCACAGGGGCGATCAGCAGCGCTCCTGGGGCCACTCTTGACTGTTTGCTTGATCTTTTGCCCATAGACATTCACATCAGGATGACTGCCAGAATGGGTGCATACCGCCTCTGTGGAGAAGGCCTCTGGAATAGGCCAGGTGAATTACGTGGTCATACCAGAATTTCGGGGATAGTTCAGAGCGACATTTTAGGTATGCCCTCTGATTATCTTCCGAGAACTTTTTCTTTTGGCAGGTCTTTCCGAGTTCTTTTTCCGCAACGGGACGAATGGAAGGATGGAGCCTGCCCACTACCACCCTGTGATCAGGAGTGGTACACTGATGGGTCCAAGAGCAGTCGGGGCGCAGGAGCAGGCATCTACGGGGTGCAGGACAACGTACGGTCAGGTATTTCCATGGGGACCTTCCCCACTGTTTTCCAGGCCGAGATCACTGCCATTATGGAATGTGCCAGAGACATCTTGATGCTGGGTCATGAGGGCCTTTCTATCGATATTTTCTCTGACAGTCAGGCGGCCCTTAAAGCTTTGGACTCGGTAGAGTTCAACTCTAGGGTTGTGTGGGACTGCTTTAGGCTTGTGTCCTGTGTAGGCAGACACAATGAAGTCACCCTTTGTTGGGTTCCAGGGCACTCAGGGGTGGATGGTAACGAAGTGGCAGACGGGCTGGCCAATAGGGCTGCATCATCCCCCCTTTGTGGTCCTCAACCCTTCTGTGGTGTTTCCCGCGCTGCGGTTTTTCAGACTATCAATTCCTGGACTAGGGATTGTCATAAGAAAAGATGGGCTGAACTTTCCCTGCATAGAGTTAGTAAGCTTAATCTTCGTTCTCCTTCTCGTCAAGTTGCAAAGAGGTTCCTGAAACTTGGCAGGAAGGATGCCAAACTTGTCACAGGTATCGTCACTGGTCACGGTAATCTGAGGAAGCACCAACTACGTATGGGGGTCTTCAACGGCGACCCCCTGTGTAGGAAATGTTATCTGCAGGAGGAAACTGCAGATCATCTACTCTTTGATTGCGCAGAGCTGGCAGAGGTAAGGTCCTCCACTCTGGGCAACTTGGTAAGGGGTAGTTTTCTGCCTCCTGACGAGCTCGTTGACAGGATGCTGCAGTTTTACAGGTCTCTTCATCTAGAAGATTCCTGATTCTCCAGGAAAGAGAATTTTAGGGGTGCGCAAAAAGCTGCAACGGCTGAAGCGCCTTGGGAAATCCGCCCCTTCGAATGATGAATGATGATGATGATTAGGAAAGATTTTACTGCATACTCCATTATGTCCGAGGATATGTTTCGCCATAGTCTTGATGGGATTTCATGCGACAGCATTGGTAGTCTCTGATTACTCCTGTGATTCAAGAGACTTTGAGACGTCGGAGGGTCCTCGTCGGAAGACTATCACCGCTAGTACCGCTCAGGGTTTCATCCTTGGTCCAGATCTTTGGAACATTGCATACAATGGTATCTTTAGACTGGACTTACCTGAAGAATGTTTTGTGGTGGGTTACACAGATGACATTGCGTCGGTCATCGTCACTAGAAATGCAAGAACACGCAGGACTCTAGAAACTTCCAGCTCGCCCAGAAGAGACTTAATGAAACGATGAGATATGTCTCTTCATGGATGGAGGATCACCACCTGAGCTTGGCAACCGAGAAAACGGAGATTGTCATGATGACAGGACGTCAGATTCCGACTTTGGTAGACTTCCGTGTCAACACGGAGTATATCCGATCCAAGTCCACCATTAAGTACCTGGGTGTTAGACTTGCAGTATTTCCTTCAGGGAACCAATCAAGTATGTGTTAGAGAAAGCGACAAAGACTACGATTCAGTTCTTTTATGGCGAATGTTGGCGGTCCATCAGCAGTGGAGAAGCAGAAACTCCTTCTGTCCGTCATAAACTCAATACTTCTTTACGGAAGAGAGATTTGGGCGGACGCTCTCAAGAGGGAGTGCTACCGCAAACAGATTGGAGCGGTGCAAAGAAGAACCGTGTTGAGGATCTCCTCAACATACTGGACCGTATCGGACCCGCTGCACTGGTGGTAGCTGGTGTTGACCAGATTGACCTTTTGGCCCAGGAAAGGAAAAGTGTTTATAACACCAAGCCGCCCGAACTTGGCGCCAGGGAGACAACATGGGAGGCCTCCATGCACCAGTTGCAAGAGAGGTGGTGAAATAAACCTAGAGCGGGATGGACGCGGAGACTCATTCTGGACCTGTTTGTGTGGATTGATCGTGGGTATGGGGAAGTAAATTTCCTCATCACTCAGTTCCTCACCAGACATGGGTTATTCCGAGCCTATCTTCACAAGATGGCCTAAGTGGACAGTCCAGCTTGCACTTATGGGGACGGTGCCCACGATGACGCTTTTCACTCGTTCTTCCAGTGTGTCCGGTGGGCAGTTCTAAGAAGGCAGCTTCTGCTGGAGATCGGAGAATTTTTGCTGGAGACCGCACTAGAAAATAGCTACTTCCCTATGGGAAATTCGCTAAAAGGGTGACATCTCTTAAGAACTGGACTCTCATCACGTCCTTCGTGGAGAAAGTCCTCAAGAGAAAGAAACTTGAAGATCCTTAACATCCTGGATCTTCCCTCAGAAGGTTAAATTGGTGTGGTAGCTCATTGAGCTTTAAATATGAGGCTCCACTTTGAGGTTCATGTCTTAATAGGTCATTCCGAAGTGGGCAGCAGCCTGAGGCGAGGGGTTTTAGTTGGGTGCGAGTCCCACACACCGGGGAGTGCACCGTTCGATCTCCTCCCTGATGGTGTATTAGGGCATTTCCCCTCGGGAAAAAATATGTCCGAGGATGTGTCCATGGTCTTGATGGGATTTCATGTGATAACATTAGTAGTCTCTGATTACTCCTTTGATTCAAGGGACAGGTGTCATAGTTACCAAATGACTCATGACCTTTTCAGTTTTCCAAAGTTGAAACTGATCAAACTAACAAACCCGTTTTTTAACTATAAAAAATCCAATTGTTTTATTAACAAAAATTGTGCTACACACCGTACTGAATCATTACTTGATACACGGATTTGAAATGCGAACCCGTGTCGGTGAGTTGGAGGCCGGGCACGCTGCCCACTCAACCTCGAACGCTAATTATTGATTTTGTAGTTTACAAATTGTGATAACTAAAAAAATTGTTTATTTCATCACTAGGACCAAAAACAGGCACTTTTGATACAAGAACAAGTTTAACAGCCGAGGCTGCTAAATGTGCGAGTACATATCAAAAAGCCAATTTTGGGAGTGTGATGAACTATATTTTTCGTCATACTGCAAACAAAGCATAAAGTATTACCTGATTTACAGTCAACAGATGTCAACAGTTTTTGTTGCTTTAGACTAATCAGCTGTTATGTTACTTACGTTGTAGCAGTTCTTTTTTGATTCCTGATTGGTTGTTTAGATTACCTATGTAACTAGTTATTATTATTGATAGTTAGATCTCAACCATTAGATAGTTTTATTAAGTATTCCTTTACCAGTTTTACATTCATACTGTGGATTTTGCGTCCTAGGGCTAAAAAAAATCATCACAATTAGTGTGGGTTTAGTCCTAGGAAGAAAAATAACAACTTTTGCTCTTCAATACATTTATCTAAACAGCTGTTTTTGAAGCAGTATGACGAAAAAGACTTTTTAATATATAATACTGTTCGATTATCTTTTATTTTTGTAGTTTTTAATTTACCCTTCTATACGTTGGGGGTGGGAGAGGGACAATTTCTGTAGGACCTGGATAATTAATCGGTCGTGCTGTTGGTCGATGCGACACGGCACTCACTTTCTCAATTTCTTCTTGCGGTATCTGGCACTATAAATGTAAAAGTTTGATGAAAATAAACATTAAAGTAAATTCATATTGTAAACAAATAAGTAAAATTCATAAACAACCAATAACCAATTAAATAACGATCGACAAAGTGCTACACAAACTAACATATACAAAAACTAACACACAAACCACTAAAAAAACCATTCCAAATGGAGGTATTGTAAGCAATATATCCATTTAAAACTGTGCAAAACCACAATTTCCACAATTGCAGGGGTTTCATAGTAAGCCTGGTAATAATACCAGGCTTACTATGTCCCCCCCCGTAATACCAAGCTTTTTTGAGTTGGTTTTGTTGGATGATTTGACCTTACGCTACATACCAAGTCTCAAGGACAACGGTTAGAAAATAAGGAAGAAATTGAATAGTGTTGTATTACAGGGGTTATGACTAATTTATGCATGATAGGAGTTAAGGGGTGAGGCAGATGGTCATGCATGATGCAAGGATACTCAGTTAATTTTTAACTATATTTTATATATATATTTTGTTAATGAATTTTTTTCTTGTCTCTAGGCACCTCAAAACGAAAAAGTAACATGGTCCCGGGCTTAGGCCTTGCCATGAGGTTTGCGGTAATAGCTTCTTCCATTAAAGAAATTCACGAAAAGAAAAATTGTTTTGTCAAAAATTGTATCACACCGCATACTCACACATTAATTGATTCACGGATGTGAGATGCTAACCCGTGTTGGTGAGTTACAGGCTGGAGAGCGCGCACGCTGCCCACTCAACCTCGTTGCCTGAACTGTATTTAGAACGTTAACTATAGTTAAACTTGAAATATTGTGATAAGCTAAAAAAAGTTTTTTAATATCAATTACTGTTGATGAATAATGTTTGACTGTAATCGATTACTATTTACCTTATTCTTTTTCCAAATCCATTTCCATTTAACAGGTCCACCCGAAGAATTTATCATATTCTTCTCAGGTTGTTTGTCGGTACATCTCAAATCCAGAGTTTTGAAGGACCAGAGAGACCATGTAGAGAAGTACTCCTCTTTCTTATAACAGTAGTTATAAGACTCTGGGCAGTAAATGGTTTTCAGTTCTTTTCCTCTATAGACGTCCAACTCAACATGACAGTAAACGTAACCGTCTGAAATTAATCATCATTGGTATTAATATAAATAAATTAAATTTTCAACGATAGAATTTATGAGTACTTTTTCTTCGATAGTTCATTCCTAAATAACTGAAAGTACAAACTAAACGTTTGTACTAAAATCAAATGTGACCAAATTATTTTGTATTTGTTTACATTAACCAGTATCAGTGATTTTAACTAATCGCGTATAATATTTAACTGTAATAAAAAATAATATTTATTTCTAATAATCACACAAGAGGAGAAAAAATTGACTAAGCGTTTACTACAAATATATGATGCTGAAGTTATAAAGGTATTATTAAGATACCTTAAAGTAATAATTGTGATTATTGGGGTATGATAATATAAATAGTAAAAAATGTATTTCTTATCAAGCAAATCTCTTTTTTCTAAAAAAATAATAATTTTTGGGTACCGCACGAACCCCATCCCCAAACTACCCGTTCCGATATACCGATACTATTTAACTAACAAAAATTTAATTGACTGAGAACAGACAAGAAGTAAATTTATTGTACGTGAGGCAGAATGTTCGACAAGACTGGCGGCATTGTTTGCGAGTGAATTGGGCCGCAGTGCGCAGTGTGGGTTAGTTGCTGTAGCCTACTCAGAGCTATGGGAAATAGGGCGACCACAGTTTCTTTATGAGTATAAAAGTATAGATTGATAGTGTTTTAATCTGCAGTTTGCAGGGTGTTCATTAAAGTTGAGGACAATCTTGAGAGGTGAAAGTATTAATCAAAATAAGCAAAAGCTTTCCTTTAAACATATGTCAAACATCCTCATTTTAGTGGCTATCCGCCATCGCCATTTTGTATTTTTTTACAAAAAATCTCAAGAACTATTTAAGCTACAAAAACCAAACTTTTCACACATTTTTATTGGCTAAAGAGAAAAATATTTTCGAAGTATCATTTGGATTGCTATTATATTTCCAAAATGGTGATGATTAAAAATCTTTGAATTTAAATAACAACAAAACTATTAACTTAAAAAACTGTTACAGGATATAAAAAAGATTATAATTTTAGTTTCAAATTTAACGATACTTTGGTGAACGACATCCGTACACGAAAGAAGCGAGAAAATGCACTTTCAATGTCATGCGCGATGAATAATGAATAATTAATTGTTGTGCCAGCCGCTTTTCGCCACGGCAGCGCGGCGGTGACGCATGACATGGCGCATAACATTAAAAGTACATTTTCTCGCTTTATTCGTGGACGGGTTTCGTTCGCCAAAGTATCTTTAGATTTGAAATTAAAATTACAATCTTTATTACATCTTGTAAAAGCTGTTTAAAGTTAATAGTTTAGACTAGAACGGTCGCGTCGTTCTGTATCATCGTCCATTGTCGTTGGTCGTGCATTGTAGCACTTTACATCCAGGAAGTTATACTGTTTGCAGTACGAAATAACCCTACAAGGCGTGGCGAAATGCACCAACATAACCTAAGAAACACCATGCAGTACAATCTTCCACAACATCGCACAGCACAGTTTGAAAAGAAACCTTCATACGCAGGAATGAATCTCCACAACAGGCTACCCCCAGATCTCAGAAGCAAAACGGAAGATGACCTAAAACCAGCTCTGCAACAATGGCTCATCAATCGACCATTCTACTCCCTAAATGAATACTACCAACACATCTTCGACTAGAATTATTGTAAATTGACTCTACTACTGTTCTTAATGAGTATGTAAATAAAGAATATTGTCTATTGTCTATTGTCTATTGTAATCCAGCAACTTGGATGTCACGAATTCTGGTTAGTTGTGAGCGATGGTCGTTGGGTGTAGTGTTCTCTTGTGTGGATTAACGTCCGCACTGTTGAATACTACATAAACCCACAAACACCATCCTCATAATTACACCAGTTCGTAGTCCAGAGGTAGTGTTTCGGACTCCACGTTAAACTGTAGGTCCCTAAGATATGCCATTGATTGTTGGGCTATTAATTAACAGTTATGTCTAAGGCACATGTCAGCTTTAGGTAGTAACAATATACAAACAAGATCGCGCCACAATCATCCTACATTTATTTCTCATTCGTACTTGGCTTAAAATACCTCACGTACAATAATACTTGGGTATGTTGCCAATTTAGTTAAAAAGTATTTGTCGTTATTTAAATTAAAATATATTTAACCGCCGACATTTTGGAAATATAAAAGAAAACTAAATGATAATATTTTTCTCTTTAGCCAATAAATATGTGTGCAGTGTTTGGTTTCTGTAGCCTAAATAATTGAGATAATATAACTAGTTTTGTAAAAAATACAAAATTGTGACTAGTGGCTAAAGGAGGGATTTCTCGACACATGTTTACAGGACATTTTCTGTTTATTTCGATGTACTACCATTCCTCGAAGTCCGTCCCCAACTTTAATGAACACCCTGAATTATTTTCTGACAAAGTAATTTTATCTGGAAAAAAACTGATTAGTAGGAAATCACTTGCACTCTTTTTGCTTGCAGTAAAACAATTTATCAATTCAATTCGATTTATCTTCAGTCAAACATAGTAATCAGTAAATTACTGGAAAATTGGTATTAATTTTCCTCATAATCTCTATGTATAAAAGTGAATTTATGTATGTATGCGTTGCTTTATGCGTTGCCAAACTACTCATACGATCGTCATGAAATTTTAGGAAGTTGCTCTATATGTGTCCGGGAAGGTTTTAGTGAAAAAACGTTTTCGAAAACTTAGTAACATTAGTTTCCATTTTATGGCGTTTTAAATTTCTAATGTTAACCTTATGAAGAAGTTTGTTTACAAATGTTCTACATTAAAACATTTGATTTCTCAAGCTACAGCTGTTTGATTACTTTCCATTGGTAATAATAATTTACCATCCAATGCTATCTGAATCATCTATTAATGTAAAACTATAAAGTAAATAAATACTGTACAAAATGAACAGTTTTATTCGCCGCGTTAGTGGTTTATGGTTTTTGGGATTGATGTATTTATATTTGATCTCTGAATATTTTAAAAGTCGTTTATATGTTGGTCAAATAATAAAATGAGTACAATGTTTATACATATTACGTTTATTATAATAATCAGCTGTTGTATATCTTTCCTATAAAAGCCGTATTACAGTTATGTTTGGTTTGGGTTTAGGTTGGATTAGAAAATTGTGAATCAATACACTCAGATTCATTTGTTTTATGGGAATGTTACTAAAATGTCTTATTTTTTCAGTATTGTTATTCACTATGCCGCGACCCAGAATATATAACCTTTCACAATGAAGCCGTAATACTATTCGACTTCAGGACATGGCCAATCTAAAAGTTAACATGTATTTACTGACAGGCGTTACGAAGTTCGCCGGGTCAGCTAGTTAACCATAAACTTCAAAATAACAATTTATGTTCAAAAAGCGTTTAATCATGATCTAGATATTTTCTTTACTAAGCGTTTTCATTTGATTTTCACGTATGGTAAAACCTTGTCACTAAAGGAGCACCAGGCTCATAAAAACTTTTTATCCTAGTGAATAATGAAAAATAGAAAACACAAAAAATAGGTTGTCGTAAGGTTGAAGAGTAAACCTTTTAAATATAAATTTTCATTTCAATTTGAAACTTTTAAATGTAACTTCTAACCCTTAATTTTTATACATAATTTAAACGATCTTATGTACTGATATAAAAAAACAAAAAACCAACGATAAATATAATATAATAATATTATAATTAATTATTATAATAATAAATATAATATAATAAATAATATATTATTACATAAATAATATAATATAATAAATTGCTTATAGTTCTATGGTTTACTATAAAAATTTAATATTTAACAACTTTAAGATAGGCCTACCTACCCCGGTTTAACCAGGAACAACTCCAAGAAACTTGGCAACAGCAACATAACAGAATGGCCGAGAAAATAGTTCCAGCCCCTGACATATTGCGTCCCAAGCGAATGATCGCAATGGCGAATGTCTGGCAACAAGAAACAACTGTTATGATAATTAATTACTGATACTTTGAAGCAATCAATTATTGATGATTGATTTATGAGGCATTTAATATATGTAATTATTACCATTAATCTATTTTATCAGGCGTTCTTGCTGACGAAGTTTTTTTGGATCGAATTTATTTATCCTATGACTATAACAAATATTATTTCCTGATACGATTCTACATAGTATTTTAACATTGTTAAACTAGTAATCTTATCAGGGAGACATTAGATGTAGCTCGTACCTTTTCTTACAGTTCATCAACGCTCATATTAACTTAAATAATTTTTACCAACTTTAAACATTGTACTAGTTGGCAAAACTTTTAATTAGTCTTATTTTAATTATATCAGAGAGGAACGGATTACGAGGAGAGAAGGCACCTTATGGGACTTAGTGAAGACGATAAAATCTCAGGACTAGTGTTGCTATCTGTCAGATCTAGCGGTGAACTAGGCCTCTGTGACGCCGTCAGGTGTGTCTTTTGTCATTAGTTTCATTTGCGACACTAGCGCTATCTGAGGATGGCAGTACCTACTACGTCAATTGGCGGTACGATTTACCGTCTTCATCCTTAACATGGGCGTGCACTATCTACTTTACTATCCGTTCATCTATGATTATATTATTATGTATAAAAATAATATAAGTAAGACAAAATAGATTCTTCGAAAAAAATGTTTTACTCTTATAACTGCAGAGGTAGGGGAGCGCGCTGGTCTAGGTAGAGCGCGGGTCTTTGGTGCCCAAGGTCCCGGGTTCAAATCCCGCCAATCAACAAAGGCTTCTCGCTATGTGATTATGCCACAAACCCACACAGGGGTGCGCAAAAAGCCGCTATGGCTGAAGTACCTTGGGAGTAATCCGCCCCTTCCAATAGAATAGAATAGAACTGCAGAAAAATATTGATTTTATAGCTTTTATCTACGACCATTGCAAAATGTACCAATAAAGATACTGAAAGTAACATCAATATATATATTGATGTTACTGAATATATGTAATGTATAACATATATTCAGAATAGAATATATATATATATATATATATATATATATATATATATATATATATATATATATTCTATTCATTAAGGTGTTTTAAATCTGTTTTATTTAAACCACATAATTTTTTAATTGAGTAATAAATGTTTTAATTTTGGTTAATTAACTTGTATAATACATGTCTTATTTTATCCGAGCAAAGCTTGGACACCAGGTACTGTTATATTTTCCAAAGTAAGAACCGTACCAAGTAGGCCTAAATATGAAACCAATAGGTCAAACTGTTCTTGAGGTGTAAATTATTTTGTTAAAAATACAAAATGGCGGATATTTGGTAAACACAGCGTTAAAAAAATGTTTTTCTTGATTTTCTTGATTGATGCCTGTGGTGGTGGTATCCGTCGTGTAAAGTTTGGCACTTTACATACAGTGGGACACTATGTAGAGCAGCTTGGGACTAAAAAGAAAGAGCTACAAAACAAGTCCAGATTTCGTGGCACACTTGCAAACTTATCAATGACTTCCTCGTTACTAACTGTCAGAGTTATTATCCGTTTTACTTTACTATCCGTTCCTTCATTCTAATCCGTTTATCTATGGTGATATCTTAACATAAAACAAATTTTAATATTGGTATAAATTTTTTAATTTAACTTAATGCAAATAATGCTAAATAATAACCAAGTGGATTTTTTTCTTTTTATCTATTTCGTTTAGGACTTTAGTTTGACGTTTTGCCATTCTTGAAAATCTTTCTTCTTTATGCTGAATATCCAAACAGCTGTCCTTATAGCCATATGACGTCACTTCCGTCTTAATATTTACGAGAGGCGAATGCGGAGCATTTACTACAGCACAGACACAAACTGACTGACGAAGAGCCAGCTAGAGTGCCTTGGACTTCAGCCCACGCTGGTGATGTCACTGCCTCGCCGTGCCAATGGCACACGCGTCATGACAAATTCGTTCCTATTCAAATTTAGGAAACTCGGCCAGTGGGAGAGGGTGTGGTCAATAACCCACCTCTTAGGTGTACGGGTGACCGTCGATCGGTTCGAGCCGAGAGAAGGTTCTCCACATCAGTGCTACCGCTGCCAACGCTTTGGCCACTCTTACGTGTACTGAAATTTGCCCTACACGTGTTGTGAGGTGTGGTGGTGCTCACGAGACCAGGTCGTGTCCCCAGCCCAAAGGGGATGGTTGCAAATGCTGCAATTGTGGCGGCGTCCACCCATCGAACTACAGGGGCTGTAAAGCCCACCGACACTCCATGGTGACCAGAAAGCATCGCAACGCCAAATCAGCTGGCCAGGTGACAACCCGGAACCGTTCTGCGAGCGCGCGAAGGCAGCCAGCTGCACCCAAGAAGAAGGCGAATGTCCCGCCCCCTGGTATTACTAAGGGGACGTTCGCGTTTGTTGCAGGTGGCAGCAAGGCCGCTGAGACAGCCCCCGCTTCACCTGCGACACAGCCTCCCTGTGCCCCCCGTCCATCGTATTAAAGCAGGTCGCTCCACCAGCTGCGCCGAAGGTGCCACCTGAAACCGCACAGCCGATGTCCCGCAACCAGAAACGGCTGACTAAAACAATTACAATTCTTATTTCAGCCAAGGGCGAGTCCATGCCGGAGCTACTTGTACAGCACCACAGCCACAGGACTACTAGAAACAACTGTCGTTATCGTGCACTTAGGCGGCATGGAGCTCAAAAGCTAGTCGCGGCCTACCATCCTCCAGGCAGACACCTCGACGAGCAGACTCTTACAGATATACTAATAGGTCCTAAGCCTATTTGTTGTTGCAGGTGACTTCAACGCCAAACACCCGTCTTGGAACTCAAGAGGCATAAATGAAAGGGGTATAAGGCATTGAGAGCTTTCCTCGACAATCGAGCCGGCACAGATGCTGTGGCCCCCAACGAGCCGATGTACATCCCATCGATTCCTCGCCACTCACTTGATGTAATTGATTTTGCTCTGTGCATGAACCTACAGTTCGAGATCGTCGCGAGCACAGTCAACGGCCTGTCATCAGATTATTTACCGGTTCTCGTGACCATCAACGCCAGCCCGACACTGAGCCGCCCCCACCACGGCCCTCATGAGGGCCGACTGGAAGAAGTACCAACGTCTGGTCTCGGAGCGTCTTCCGCCTGCACGGAACCCAGCGTCCACGGAGGAACTTGACGCATGCGTCACGGAATTGCATGAGCTACTATAGTAGAATAGATACAACTTCCGAATCGGCGAGGTGGGGAGTTCTGACCTTGGAGTAAGGGGGGCAGTGACGTGGTTGGCTACCTGACCAATAAGAGCGAGGAGCGTCTTGGGTGGTTGCCCTAGCAACGGGCACTGTTGCCGCATTGCGCCGCATCGCACCGCTTCTCCACGCCGGCACGCACATGTGCAGTTCCTCTAGTGATGCGATAGTGGTTATATCATTGACTATTGCGCATTGACTATTGTATTACAATATCATCTTAATACTGATGGAGAGAAGAGACGGTACCAGTGCCCCCTCCCACTCACTTGACTGCAGTGGCAGTGGCCGCCCGCGCCAAAGCGGCAACACCGCAGCATCAGTATCCCCACTGCTCCGCTACCCCTTCATACCCCTCGATTCGGAAGTTGTATCTATTCTACTATAACTTCGTCAATTTCAATTGCGACCAGCGAGCTGCCACCCCTGACACCCAGAGCCAGCCTGTCGGACAACATACGCCGTGAGATTACGCTGAGGAACTAGCTAAGAACCATATGACGGGCGACCAGGCACCTAGATTTTAGACAGCAGTTCAACAGGCAAAACAGACTAATCAGATCACTTGTCAACAATTTCAGGTCCGAGGAGTGGAATAAATACCTGCTAACGCTAAACGTGGAAGGAGGCAGCGTGTGGATGGCAGCTAAGCAGATCAGGGGGGCAAAATCGGCGGCCCGTCCCCTCCAGGAAGATCACGGTCTAGTCTACACAGCAGAGGACAAGGCGGAAACTTTTGCTTACACAATGCATGCTCAGTTTCAGACAAACCACGATGTCTATGACGAACTCCAAGGGGAGAGGGTCGAGCATTTAATGGAAAACTACTTTCTAGAACCTCCAGGAGACAGCTTAGACCCCTTCACGATGACGGAGCTGGAAGCGGCGATTCGAAGGATCAAGCCACACACGAAAAGCCCCTGGCCTCGACCAGATAGGCACGACAATCCTGCAGGCCGCCCCGGCCCCCATATTTCCATATTTGTTACTAATTTTCAATGCTGCCCTCAGGTTCCATTATTTCCCGGCCATGTGGATGTCTGCGAAGATAATCCTGATCCCGAAAACAGGCAAGAATAATTTATTCCCTGAAAACCATCGCCCTATTTCCCTACTCTCAGCGATCTCGAAGCTTTTCGAACACCTGTTCCTTTCCAGGATATCCCCTTCCTGGATGAATTCATAAGGCCCGAGCAGTTTGGATTTCGTCGTGGACACTTAAAAACGCAACAGGTGATACGGGTGATTACAAAGCTGGTCGACAACCATAACATAAACTTGTGCTCTGTTGCAGTGTTACTGGATGTCAGCAAGGCGTTCGACAAGATCTGGCACGAGGGTCTTCACCTTAAGATCAGCGAGTCTTCGCTCCCGGCAGCAACAGTTCATCTCCTCAAGTCTTACTTAGAGGGTAGCCAATTCCAGATATGTCGATGGGGCGCTATCTACGACACGTCCGGTGGAGGCTGGGGTACTCCAGGGCATCAGTGTCCTGGGTCCGGTCCTCTACCTTTTTTACACTAATGATATGCCAACTGTTCCAGGAGTAACATTGTCGCTTTACGCTGATGATGCTCTCCTTCACTACGGATGCTGTCGCCCCATTCACGCCATGAGGTTGATACAGACACAGATGGACGCCCTGTCACCATGGCTTTTCCAGTAGCGCACCAAAGTCAACGTGGGTAAAAGTAATGGCGTAGAGGTCTGGAGGCCTCATCGCCATCCTAGATGATCCAGCGAAGGTGAACAGCATGACCTGCCCAGCCAAACAGCAATGCGTCGACTCTTCTTATTTGAGTTTATGTTAAATATATTTTGATTAATATTTCACTTACTCCGGCCCTGTTCTGATTTGATTGTTTTAGTCACTCCAAGAGGTAATCCAGCAGCTACAGCGGTAACGCTAATGCTACGATTCGCCCAAATGAAGTCCTTTCGCCCGTATGTAAGTTGCTCATACACGTCTGGACGGATGGGGGAAGGTCGGTTTAGTTTGGGTAAAAACCGCTTAACGGTGGAGTCACCATATAACCCTCGCAGGAGCGGGGGTACTCATAAAGAGTTACCACCAGCAAAAAATATACAAAAAATAGAGGCGAACATTGACACCCCTCATTTTTAATCGAGAACGTGAAAAGGTCGTGGGAATCCAAAGGCGGATTTACATTAATTCGAGCGGTTGGTCACTGCGAGTAAAGGCGCGTTTATAGGTCGAAATCGCTTTCAAGTGCCGCCACCATTCAAGCTCGAATTAATGTTAACGCGCCTTATTTCAAGGATTTTCTGCCCTTGTAAGCATGGGCATGCTTATAACCATGTCAAAATGGTATTTCTTCATAGACAAACGATATTTTTCTCCTTTGCTTTGTTAAATGAATTCTGTCGTTGCTATTTCTGGTCTCTATTATGATCTGTTCCTCTATGGAATAACTCGCTTATGAATAAACACAGAAAACAGCTGTTTGTTGACGGTTGACGGCTCATATTTCATTTCAGGTTAAGTTAAAGTGTATATTTTATGCGTTCAGCCAAGTTTTAGTGAATTCAACGAACCGGTATTTAAATAATATACTTATTTCTCACTGTACTAATAATGAATTCATCCCTTTGTAATTTGTGTAAGATACTGAACAATTATACCAAGGTAAATATGTCTGGAAGCTTAATAATTGATTTCTTTGGTAATTTATCAGCCCATACCCCAAGTACAGGTTTCAGTAACCTGAATTTTAATTATTTTATTTCTGTGCACGGTATGCCAGCTTTCTTATGTATCTTTTTGTATATATAGAGATCATTTATAAAACAGAATATAGTACTGACTGGTCATGGGGGGCTTTATGTGATTCAGTATGACCTCTCATTACCTTGGTTTCTCCTCACACCTTTAACCCTTAATAGGTTGTGCGTACAAAACTCCGCAGCAAACGCTTTTAGTATTGTTTAAGACGCACTTCGGTAGCCTTGCTCATCTCTCACCTTATCCTTCTCACTACCCCTATACAAGACCATGAGAGACAAAACCAGCTAACTGCATTCAGTTGTCAATGATAACCATTTTTGCGAGTCGTGTTGTCTTTTGTACGCTGTGTGCCCTATTATGTCAGTATTTGCGGGGATAACTTGTAGTGTTTTAAAACATTTTTAGGTATTAGTTTTAGTGAAATCTTCTTGTTTTGTGTCGCTGTGTAACTGTAATTTATTTTTATTAATTACATTTAAATTATTTTAATACACAAATAGAACTATCTTTTGACTTTTTATTATGTAAATTTCCGTTACAATGTAAAGTAAAGAACGAAAATGTTAGCTTTCCTTGATCAACAATGTCAGAAAAGCAATTCAAGAAGAGAACAGTATTGCTAAGTCTGGTATAAGGACCTTGAAAAGACAATAGTTTGCTCATAGCGAAGATGTAAGTAAAAATAGTGAACCTACTCAAGAAGACGCAATTGAACGGGAAGGATTGGATGAGTCTGTAGAGTGATCACAATCATTACTATGTTTATTGCTAGTTATAAAGCCATTGTCCATTTTGCCGACGTAATAACAATTTTAGACTTAAAAGTTTAAGTAAACTTTATTTTTAAGTAAACTAATTTGGTCTTTATAGGCCAAATTAGTGTATGCGGAACTTTGTACGCCACGCGACCTATAAAGTAAAATATACTGCGGGTTAAAAAGTTGTAATATCACTGCTGGAAAACTCAAGAACTAGTTATTACTTATATTTTATTTGTATAATATGATGCTTTACTGGGCTAGAGTGTTAGTTACTGAAAATGTATTACTAGCCAGAGTGTTAGTTAGTTACTGAAATAGCAACCTACTCAGGTAGGTATTTTAAGCCAAGTATGAATGAGAAATGAGTGTTGTAAGATGATTGTGATGCCTTGACTGTTAATTAATAGCCCAATAGTCAATGGCATATCTAAGGGTCCTACAGTTTAATGTGGAGTCCGAACCACTGCCTCAGAATAATGAACTGGTCTAATTATGAGGTTGTTCTTTGCAGATTAACATTGTATTCAATAGTGGGGACGATACCCCTGGAGCTACCATGCCAGTAGCTCAGAGGTATAACGCTTTGGCCCAGTAAGTCAAAGATTGCTAAAATTATTATCAAATTATAGATTATAGATATAGATTACCAAAACTAATGGTTCGAGACTCCTGTCAGATCATGAACAGTTAGTTACCTCTGTCTAGCCATGTTGCTATTGCTGCTACGGTAATTTAATACAGTTTTTTAATTTAATTTCATTCTCCGCAAAGACCCAAGGCCTATGGTGATGGTTAGTTGAGGTTTAAAAAAATTCTCTTATCTATTCACCAAATTTTCCAATTTGGGTTTTCAGTGGATGTGTGCTATCCATTTTAGGGTTCCATGAACCCAAAGCTAAAAATCCAAAATCTTTAATAATCTTGTATAAAGAGGATGTTGGAAATAAATTTGATGAGTATTTATGAAACAATTCATTTGTCAGTAATCAGAAATATGATAATAAGCCTAGGCCCTAAATGAAATGCAAGTAATTTTTCATTTTACCCTTACAGGGAGGAACTGTGTGTTGAATAATTTAGGCCTACCAAAACCTATGAAATTAGAGCAAATTTGTTGAAAGTTTGGAAAAACTTCATCGATTTTTCTAAGACATTATGCAAAGCCTATGTTTGGAAGAAATTTTGAACGACAACCTGTGACATCTATTTACAGTAGAACCTCCCATATCCGACCATGACGGGACCGGGCCATGGTCGAAATGGCAAAAAAGTTGGATATCTTGTGGAGCAAATTAAACACATTCCTTAGGAAGAGAAATATCTATGCATCATTGTATAAACCTTGTACCTTTATTAAACCTTATACTTTATAAACCTCATTGTAGTAAACTTATATTGCATCAATTAAAACCTGAAGACGTGTATAATAACTGAAAAATAATAATATCTATCCGCAATCGAAGAATACTTCATTTATGTTTTGTCAAGCTCTGCATTGACGGGAGCGTCGGAAACATAGATAAATGGATGGAGAGAATGGTCAGTTATCAGAAGGAGTCGGATATCGAATACAGAGGTACTACTGTAGATAGAAATTAATATAAATTGTAATTGGAAATCCAATATATTTATGTAGTCTTTGGTATAAATTTTGTACTGTATTTTAAAATACTCCTATAGATTTCAAGGTAATAGGTCTACCATTGGATTGTAAGTGTGATTTGTTGACTTGTCTAAGGTTGTTACTTACAAGAACCAGCTGATTAATTTGTCTGGAATAATAGCCCAGAGAACAAAGTTTACTGGGTCTAGTCCAGTATGAAACCATCCTAAAATTTAATTAGGCATAAACTACCTACCTTTGTAACCCTGTATGAAACTTTTGAAACTGTACCCGCAAGGTTTATTAATTTGAACAAAAAGTATGCTTTTGTCCTCTACTGCTAATTTACATTGAAGTGGTAAAGTTTAAAAATGTCCAAATCAATCCCACTGTTAACCATACTATAAAGTGTTAACTTCTTTCCTTACGGAACCAATAATTTAGTTTCATTATTGATGATGAAAAGAATAATGAAACACCTTTCTCCATGAATATTTGAAGAAAGATTTTTTTAAAGTTTAAGGTGAAATTAAACCATTGCATAATTGCTTGTTTAATTATGTACTAATTTCTTATTCAATGTACTTATGGCATTTTGCTGTTTGTGTCACCAGGTTTCAAGTAGCAGATTACAAAATTTAAGAAAATGTCCCATTGCAACATCAATGGTCCAGCATAGATTTTATACAGATACATCTGCTCCTCCTAAACTACCAAAAAAGAAAAATACAAAAGGCTTAGGACCTTTTTCGTGGAAATCCCTCACCATTACTGGTGCGATTGGTTCCGGACTTCTGGTGTTCATGTTATATTTAAAAGCAGAAAAGGATAAGGGTAAGCTTGTAGATCACATCTCAATTAAATACAGTGGAACTTGGTTATAACGTCATTGAAGGGACCACACAATTAATGACGCTATGAGTGACACTATAAAAGAGGTTACATCATTTTAATTTAAAACCGAGGAAAAATAGAGAAACACATTTTTTACATGAAACTAAGACATTTAATGAAGGTAATTTGAAATACACATAAAGGTTTATGTTTATGACTGACTGAACTACTCTAGACTATATAAAAAATCGAATTTGAAAATATTGCAATGAAGTTTGGCATGGTGAATTCAACTGTTGGTTTGATTTTAAAAAACAAGCCCGAACACACGTCTGCTATCTTACGTCCCTCCTCATACGCTCTTATAACTCACACCTTTTCTTCGGCAAAACCTTTCTCTTAACACTTGCCATTATTTTTCAAGGCTGTATCCGTAAATTAAAATAACGAAAAACAAACTGTAAAAGACGTACACTGAACTAACGATAGCTGCACGAACTGTAGGTACGTACAGCATCACAGTGCTTTGACGCGACGTGAGTCAATGACCTGACCTTGATGACGGCGACAGCGAATGTAGGGTAGGGGTGGGGGTTGGGGTGGTTAGCGGTAAGACAGCAATAAAATGCCGTTTAGAAATAGAATGTAGCTAAACAATAGCCGCAGCCCTCACGTTGCACCACCGACCGAACTTTCTCTATTTAGCTATATGTTGACTTCATCTCAGCCCAATTTTCTTGACGTTATATACGAGGTTTTGGAATTTACTGACGATATATCCGAGGTTTTACCTATGTAAATACCTATAGTTTGGCGGGACCTAAAAATAAATGACGTTATATCCGAGTTGACGTTAAAGCCGAGGTCGCAATAACCCTAATAAAGTTGCACTGTATTACATTTCTTAGGTTTAACATTTAACATTTTGAATGAGATGATTTTTCCATTCTCCATCTATGGCTAAAAAAATAAATGCTTGATAGACTAATTTAATATAAGTTTAGTCATATAATATATTCATTTTGATTAATAAACCTAATTGTTTTTTTCATTTAAGCATAATTACTAATAAATCATTGTATTTAGGCCTATATGATTATCTTAGCTTATATGGTGAATTCAGTTCAATACAACCTTTGGTAACATAACTAGCAAACCTGTGTTCCTTGCAATTTTCGTTCAAACTAATCATTTCCGCTATAAATAACAAAGCATCTATGAGTAGGAGATAAATTTAATTATTAAAACTTACTTATCATTGACAAGTATTTTTTACACTTTTCACAGCACTTGATAGAGAACGAAAGAGGATGATAGGAAAAACTGCCATTGGAGGTCGTTTTGACTTGGTCACACATGAAAATAAACCTGTGAAAAGTGAAGATTTCTCAGGAAAATGGCTCTTGATATATTTTGGATTCACCCATTGCCCAGATGTTTGTCCTGAAGAAATGGAGAAGCTTGCAGAGGCAGTGAATATTCTAGGTAATTGACAGCATTGACCATTAGGTCACCTGGAATATTTTTAAGATAAAATAAGAATTTCAATGAAATGAATCTAAAAAGTGAGTTATGAATGAGTAATATTTCATCATACTTTTCAAAATGGTTAGACCTGAAAGTATTCATAATTTTTTTATATCTGTATAGTGAAACCAAATCCGGAAAATGACTTTTAAACAAATTAATTATCATCCAAATTTTTGAATAGTCATGTGATGTGGTGCAACAAATTACTTGCATTACAATTTATTGTTTGGCCTGAGATTGCTTAACCCTTAAAGGACTACTGAAAATTACAGTCCCTGCTCATTTAGTGTAAAAAATCAAAATATTATTTTCCCATCGTTCTTTTTGGATTTAGGTAGCTTGAATAAAGCATAAAACAAAAATTTTCTTCTTTTTAATTTTTGAAGATTTCAAGACTATTTTTAGGTATTAACCCTAGAACTGGCAAAGTCGTAATTTACGACGAATTTACATATTCAATAAGAAGTGGCAAGTGGAGGCATCAGTCGTCAGTTTAGTGAACTTGTTAGACACAAGCACCTACGTGACTGTGTTGCCCTCTGGGTGCAAGCAACCGAACCTGTTCTCGTAGTGCACTAGACTGCCACCGGGCAGGTCTATAACCAAGTAAGCGCTTTCTACTTCTAGGCACTGAGTAGCTGAACCGGCTAACGCGCTATGCTGACGAGCTTAACGTTCTAGCCATTCGGAAGTGCTAGGGTTCGAATCCCGACCATGAGCAATCCCAATTTGGCTTGCAAATGTGTGGTAAAGCAGAGAGGAGGGCCCACCTTAAGTAAACGGTGGCCGGCTTGGGTGGAAGTTGATGGTATTAGTAGGCTTAATTGGGATTGCAGTGGACACCTGTTTTGCTTTTGTGGTTAGTGGTTATAATAAGAGGAGGGAGCATGTTTTATGCTTTTTTTGTTTAAACTTTGATATTTCAAGAAGATATTAAGTCTTTTTCATCTGGATAAGCCATTTCAGTTAATAATAATTAGTTAATAAATTCTATTCAATAAAAACATTCTCACAATATCCACTATTTACTGCTAAAACACAATGAAAATAAACACAAATGGATAAAAATGTCAATAAATAAGGTTAGTGAAAGTGAAAACAGCTGGCTGTAGTGACTCGTGAGTTTTCTCGTTAAAAGCAGTACGGGAGCGCACGAGTACGGTCCATTGTTGCCTAGCATTTAATTTCAGTCACTTAAAATTTAAAATACCCTCGTCGCAGCAGATCTGTCTACTCAGCGAATTTCCAAATCAATAATAATAATAATATATGACAAGTTTTATCAATATCTGTCGATAAATTTGAGAATTATTTGCCTATTCTCCATAAGATTAACATGGTAAAGAGTGTGCAGGTTTGCTGCAGTGAGGAACACTGAAAGTGAGCATTTCTAACATAAATAATTTATATTTTGACCATTTATACCAACATTCATCCACATCTGTCCATAAATAAATAAGTTTGCCTATTCCCTATATGATTAACATGGAAAAGAGTATGCAGGTTAGCTGCCATGATAAACACATAAACTATGATTTTTAAACATAAATGTATGGATGTCAACCACATGAAGCTAAATATTAAGTTTCATCCAAAAATATACATTGATAAGTGAAATATTAATTTTTCTTTATTCTCCATAAGATTAACATTGGATCCCCAAAATGAAACGTACTGTGTTTAGATTTTTTTAAATCTCGGTAACTGTTGGGAGATAGAGAAAAACTTTAAGGAACTAAATTGTGTAGTTTTTCAAGCTGATTCTAATGGAGAAAGATAAAATCTAAAAAAATTTTAAATTACATTTGAAAAACACAAAAAACCCAATTTTTGAGTAGGAAACCCCCCAAAACTACCTGTTCCGATATGTCTGGTTTACAAACTTGTCCGAGCAAATGTAGGAATACATGTTTATACCAAATTTGCTCTCGATCGGACCATTTTTACAAGATTTAACGTGTTCACAGACATATATATATTATTTTGTAAATGAATACAAAATAATAATAATAGTAGCCCTAATAGTGAACATTCATAAAACAAAAACAAAAATATATATATAAAAATTTTAACAACTATAGTTTTTGGTCTCTGGGCACCTAAAGACAAAAAAATAACATGGTCCCGGGCCTAAGTCTCACCATGAAACCTATGGTAATAGCTTCTTCCCTATGGGAAATTCACTAAAAAGCCACCATATTAGTTTTGTGAGTACAGAGAGGCTAAAGCAACATAACCATGCAATCGATAGTGTGATTATTGATCACTCAACAACCGATAGGTTGTTTCGCGAACTACAGCGCAGTAAATGTGACAAAATAATTGATTGCGAATAAATTACGAACATTTCGTTGTTAATTCGCAAGGGTAGTAAGGGTTAAATTTATTGCTATTTAAAGGCGTGCCTTGGCAATCTAAAATATTTTCCTAAAACTAATTTTAATTTTGAAATTTCATATTTATTGGATTATTTTTTTTGTATTTTTCTGTACATCCTAGCTGAAGATGAAATTTTGAAACCAATTCTAGGAAATCATACCAGATTGCTGAGGTAGGCTAAGCTTTTCACTGGCTGGCTCTTCACTATTATACATAACTTTCTATTTAAAAACTGTTATATTTCTAGGAAACACCTATGTTAACACTGTAAACACCAGCTGAGTTAAATAGTCTTCTCGTTGTTTACAGATAAGCAAGAAGAACCCAAAATAGATGTGATTCCATTATTTGTCACAGTGGATCCTGCACGAGACAGTGTTGATGTCATCAGCAAATACATCAAAGAGTTTTCACCACGTTTTGTTGGCCTAACAGGCTCTCCCGATCAAATTGACAAAGTGACACATGCGTACCGTGTGTACTACAGCGCTGGCCCTCGTGATGTTGACCAAGACTATATTGTAAGTTGTAACAGTTACTTTTTCGTATGCAGTAGTTGTTTACTGTATCTATGACTACTTTGCTCATGTCAGGTAATTTGTTTCTAATTTGTTGTAGTAATGAGATTACCAAAACTGTGTATATCGCTACATCAGCTGATATGAATTACTATGTGAAAGTATGAATATGAACGACTATTGCACCAGAGGCTATTTTTTCTCAAAGGATGTTGCCTAATGAGTCTTGGTTTTTTATATTTCAAATGTAATAAATAGTAGTTTTTGCCAAATAAGACATTCAAAATGCTAAACTAAACACACTATTTTTGCTGTCTATTTTTATTTTTTCACTTCAAAAGAGAAACACTAACTCATTACCAAAGTTTACACGTTAATAATGCAACTCTTAAAAGAAGCTCGTGTATTGGTTGAATTCATATTCGGATATATACTTTCTATGATTCTGATATTGAAATATACTATTTGGTAGAGGTGTGCGGATATCCGAAAATTCGGTTCGGATTCGGATCGGATCGGATATCCGAAACCGATCCGAATGTATTTAAGATATCCGATCCGATCCGATAAATATCCGAATTTTCGGATAGACTGTATAATACAGCAATTTGAACAAAAACAACGAGATTTTCGTCGAGTTAATACCCGCGAAGCTGGAATAATTTTTTCTTAAACCTTGATAAGACGACGAAATTACGTAGTCTTTCATCAAAACAATGTCGTTGACTGGTAGACGCGATAACACTTATAGAGATTCGAATGACGACCGCAGATGACGAAATTACGCAATTCATATCCAATCGGAATGTAAGAACGTCATTGGGCGGTCCGAGGATGCGGTATGATTATTCGATTCTTCAACTACGCATTTAAGTAACCGTAAGTTCAACACGATATTGCATTTTGAAATACAAAGCATAGCGTCATCGATAGTTGCACCGAGTATCAGGTTGCGGTTTGATATTGTTCCATATAAAATTTCATTTCGGCTACGAAAAAACTTGAATTGTTGATTTAATGTTACTTACTTACTTGATACTTGATAAAATCTAGGGGAAAGATTGCACCGCGACCTATGAGATCTATTGTGCCCCCCAGACTAGTCTCTAGTTCTTGCCTAGAGAACCCCCTCTAGTCCTAATGCCTTAATAAAGTTTAGTATAACGAGGGGTTCTAACTTTGGAAAATCCTCCACCGCCACCTGGTGTGTTCCCAAGCTTCTGGCTCTCTTCTGACCTATTGCTATTGCTATTGATTTAATGTTATTGGTAACAAACCATCATAATAGCTCGTTTTGCGACGGGGTTTCCGGCAAAAATAATACTACTTCATTCTGATCGTCTACGTAGACGATCAATTGTTTAGTTGTCGCATTCTCAACTACTCCGGGTTCGAGCAATACGATAAAGTGTTGCCAAATTTACATTTGGCCTATTTCGTCGTTCAGTGTTCACATAACCAACAAATTTTCCACTTGTTTTCAATCTACAATCTTTGTTAAATGAATTTAAGCGTTATTAGTTTTACATTTTTAGATAATTTTAAGATGAATAACTAACTAGATTACGACGAGGTACCATAATTTCACGGGATTCAATATTGTTACACAGACGATCGGGTATTTTATCTGCCAAATATTCCAACTCTGCCCTGCGCACAGGCCTTTGTTTGATAGCAGCTGCATTGTCACTGCCCATGCCGATACGCAGATAGCCGATGGCCTCGAGCCAACGTCGTCTGTCAAATCTTGATTCTTTGTAAATGGTGATTTGTTTTTATCATTGTAATAAATAAAATAATTGAATCGTGAAATAAAATTGAGAATTAGTTGATTATTAGTAGAATGAATTGATGAATTAGTAGAAAGTTGATGTCATTTAATGGCGAATTATAAGGTTTCTGTTGATTTAATTTGTGAATTACGCCATATTAAAATTTGTTACTGGTAATTTTAAATGCAGTGAAGTAAAAATTTTAGTTTTGTTGTTCATCCTATGAAGAATTTATGATTTTGTATGTACCATTTAATAATTTTGATAACATTTTATTGATTTTTTACTAATTTATTCTTAGACAAGTCTGATTTCACTTTTTTATTGCGAGTATCCGAATCCGAAAACTATCCGATCCGAACCCAAACTTTCCGATCCGAACTTGAGCTATCCGATCCGAAAAAATAATTCACTATTTGCACACCTCTACTTCAGGTTCTGTAGTTAAGGTACTAGGAACTGAAAACCGTAACTATTCCAGTACGTATGAGTTTTATTTGTAAAAAAAATTCCACATCCATCTGTTATAGGTGCCTGGATTAAACAATAGCGGCCACCTTGAATAAGTATATTGGCCTATAGAGTGGGTTATTTTCCGTTTGAATTATTTCTTGAGGTGGTTGTTAGTGACCTCTTATGTTTACCTGGCTTTAACCAGTAAGTTAGATGACTCTTCAAATAAACTGTTTCATTAATTATGATTTTATTCCAGGTTGATCACACCATTATAATTTACCTAGTAGATCCTAATGGGGAATTTGTTGACTACTACGGACAGAATCGAAGTGCCAGAGATATCGCTGACAGTGTCTTATTCAATAAGATGAAGTTTGATCAACTTCATGAAAAGTCTTGGTTTGCTAATCCTTTTGGCGACAGGAGCAAGATTACAGCGTAATCCTGTTTGCAGCTTTTTAGTGTATGTATTTAGATGAACCTAATTAATAAGCACAAAACAATGAAAATAGTTTATTAGTACATGTTATACAAAATATTTTAACTTTAAATATAAATATTAACTGTCTTTAGGGACAATTAATTTATACACTTACTTCAGCAACACCACTTTTTTTAAATTTCAATGATTTTAGGCTAATTATTTTTTTATGGTATGAAATAACATGTTGGTTTATCTTTTAACAGTAATAAAATAATTACTATCTGAACTAAAACCCCTTTGTTGTAATTAATGAGTTAAGAAAAGAGTTAAACTTGCGGCTACCAAATTAATTAGGTGGGTGGGTTATTTTGTAGTGTTGTTAAATGTGGGTTCAAATATTTAATTTATGTTACATCTTACCTTTACTAAAGATAATTAGAAAATTTCTCATCTTATTGTCTGATCTGACTACACTTGTCGCTGTTTCACAGTAAAAATAGAACCCACGCAATAACTCAGGAGTAATATGCTGGCCCAGGTCAAAGGTTTCGGCTGGATCGAAACTAGTGGTCTGTGACCCATGTTAAATCATGAGCCTAAGTAACTATGTCACTATGCAATCTCGCTGTCTTTATTGCTCAGCACAGACCCTAAACAATAGGCGGTTGAATTTTTAAAAGAGAAGAAAGTAACTTTGGTTATCCAACAAAATATCTAATATACTTTATGTTTTAATGTTAGGGACTAAAAAAAAAGAACAGGGCAGATTTATGAATTTCTGGCTTATAATTTTACTTTGCACACCCACCTAATTCTGTGGCCACTACTATAGTTTACCGGAGGAAATATTTAGATAACAAATGATGTATTACATATATTTGTTCCATCTGAGGAATTATTCAGGCAATGAGAAAAAAGGTGTTTCAGTAAGCTACTAGAAATTTCTAATACTTAACTCAATAAGCACAGTGTAATAGCATTTATACAATTTAAAGAAAGGAAATGAGCCTATTAATTAAATTATTTACAAATTCTCTAATCTACATGTTCCACATATTTTCTGATAGTATTATTATCTCCAATGAAAAAAGTGAAGATTTTGCATTTAATTTCTGATTATAATAGCTATAATACTTCTTTCAATGTGAGTGTTCTCTTAGTATAAATGTATATTTTGTAAATACAACTGCTTTGCCAAACAAATGAGTTAAAATTTTCATTCTCCGCTAACTATTTCTACTGTCATTTGGTTATGTACTACCGTGGTTTGAGTTTAAATTTTTATGTCTAGGATGTCACTAGGCTTGATGTTATCCATGGTAACAGAATGCTTTGTACCAAAGTCCCTCATTCGGTTACTACCAACATTGGGCTCTTTCCTTTATAAAACCATTCAGCATCTCAGGAAGAGGTATTCGGTCAATGCTGTTCAACTTATACTTAATACAGTAAACCCTCTCATATCCGGACGTGATTTTGAAAGAATGCAAAAATTTAAAGTTACTCTAGGAGGTCAATATTTGTTAAACCAGTAGTCGCGAACGATGTTTGTAGGCCGGTGAGTAGCGCGCCGATTGCGGGGTTGAATCCATGTGAACAGCGGTAATGTTCAAAGGCAAAGTGGGGAAACGATGAGTCACCCTAGTCCCAAGTGTCTTAGTCTCTAGCGCTACTGTCTGTGCTATCTGGTGCAAGGTCACTGACTTATGAAACAATAAACCTCCCCTCCCCACCCCAATAGCTAAACCAACGCATCACGAGTACTGTAGTGACAACACCCGCCTCCGTGGTCAGTGTTGCCTTTGTTTTGCTTCCGTAACCTAGTCTTTCTTGTAACGGTTCGTTTTAGTTTCGGGTTAGAATTATGGCCGGAAAAAGAAAAAAGATTGTCATTACGATGGAGGAAAAACGCATTGAAACGTTTGCAAGCGGGTGAAAGTGCAAAGAAGATAGCAAGTGAGATGGGTGTGGGGACTAGTACAGTGAGTGACTGGAAAAAATCCCGTGAAAAAATAGAAAAATGGTGTTCTAATCAGGCATCAAGTTCCGGAATGAAAAAGTGCAAAATGATGAAAACAGCCCTGAATGACAAAGTGAACGAAGCATTGTTTTTGTGGTTTACGCAATGTAGATCAAAAGGACTGCCCGTGTCTGGACCAATTTTGCAAGAAAAGGCTCTTCAATTTCATGAAGAAATCGGCAGTGAGCTCAATTTCAAAGCTAGTGAGGGATGGTTAGAAAAGTGGAAAAATCGATATGGAGTCAGAAAGCTTCAAATAAGCGGAGAAAAGTTGTCAGCAGACGAAAACGCTGTGGGAGAGTTTAAAATATTTTTGCACAAGATTATTGACGAGGAAGGGATCACAGGGGACCAGCTATACAACTGTGATGAAAGTGGTTTGAACTTTAAAATGCTACCTAGCTGCACTCTGGCCTCAAAGTAAGAAAATAGTGCTCCTGGTTATAAGAAGAAAAAGGAGAGGGTTACAATATTGGCCTGCAGCAACGTCACGGGAAATAATAAACTTAAACTTTGCATGATTGGAAAATCAAAGAAACCAAGGGCTTTTAAAAACTTTAAAGATCCATCGACGTTGCCGGTGTGGTACAGAGGACAAAAAAGCGCTTGGATGAACTCTACGATCTTCAAAGAGTGGTTCAACAATTCATTCGTTCCTTCTGTGGAAAAGTATGCAGAAAAAAATAAGTTGCCAAAGAAGGCTATATTATTGCTCGACAACGCACCTTCACACCCATCTGCAGATGAGCTGAGAAGTGGAGAAATAAAGTGCGTGTTTTTGCCACCGAACGTTACCTCTTTGTGTCAACCCATGGATCAGGGGGTCCTTGAAACACTGAAACGTTTGTATCAACGTAAGTTACTGACAATCATTATTGCGGGCATGGATGTGGGAAAGAGTGTTTCGGAGTGCCTTAAAGACATTGACATGCTGGATGTAGCCTTGTGGGTGTCTAGCGCTTGGGAAGAACTCAAGCCAATAACTTTAATTAAATCGTGGAAAAAGCTTTTGGACCACAAAGTAGACCAAGAAGAAGTAGGAACAGACATCTGCAATAATAAAACAAATGAAGAAATCGTCCAACTTGTTAGAAACGTTCCTGGTTGTGACGAAATGAACAGTAACGCAGTGAGTGAGTAGATGAGTGGTGACGAAATTAAGGAGTTCACTGACAGTGATATAATAGACTTAGTAAACACAGACCCAGCTCCTGACGACGAGGAAGAAGAAGAAGGTCAAAAAACAACCATGACCCACAGTGAAGCTTTTCAGGCCTTTGAACAGCTGATCGAATATATAGAGAAGCAAGAAGAAGCAACGGCGGCCGATCTTCTGCTCTTTCGTAGGTGGAGAGACATAACATCAAAGAAACGTGTTCATAGAGCTAAGCAAGCCACAATAACGTCGTTTTTTCACCAAAATTAATTGTGAGTAAACAGTACAAAGTAAGAGCTTTTGTTGTTGTTTCATTTAATTTTACTTCACAGTACTTTTGATTAGATGGATTTCATTTACAGTAATTAATTAAATAAAGCAGTAGGCTAAAATTGTATTAATATAGAACTGTACCGCTTTGTACTGTATTACGTAGTTTTTAGAGTTTTGATATTATTAAAATGTTAGTATTACAATCAAAATTACGTTTTTTTATTTAATATCCTGATGTTTTATTCCCCTCTCATATCTGGATTTTTTGATATCCGAATCGGCCGTCGCCACATTAGTCCGGATATGAGAGGGTTTACTGTACATTATAAACATTGTTGTGGCCATTATTTGTGTTATGCCCAGGCTTTTATTCACATTCATTGAACAGGAATTTAATTTTCTTAAAAAAAAGTTTTCACAGTGATTCAGGGCAGAGACTGTTTTCTTATGCATTCTGCGACTAATATGGAAAAATTATTATTTTGAGAGCTATGTTTTTCTTTAGACAATTATGATAATTATTTGACACTACAATTTAATTTATCAGCTGTTTTAGTCAATCACTTTTAGCAACAAAAATCATGCTTAGCAGGTCTTGAGCTGAAGATTTTAGCGAATTTCCCACGGCGAAAAAGCTGTTACCATAGCTGTGATGGCAAGACTTAAGCCCAGGACCATGTTATTTTTTCGTCTTTTGGTGCCCAGAGTCCAAAAACAATAGTCGTTAAAATTTTTATGTGTATATATATATATATGTGTGTGTGTATATATATATATCAAACAATTATTCATGACTGAGTACCCTTTTTTTGTGTGAGAAATTATTTTATTTAAAAAATTCACAACATGTTTCGAATCTTAGTCCATTATCAAGTGGTGTATTAACAAGAACATAACCTTGATGCAAATAAAATTTACATCTAAAAATTGGAAAATAACTCCATAAGATAAAAAAAATAATAAATACGATATATATATATAAACTACAAATTTAGTTCCTTAATGTTTTTTTCTATCTCCAGCAGTTACTGAGGTATTAAAAAATCTAAACACAGTACGTTGTATTTTTGGGCTCCAATGTGTATTATGGAGGATAAGGAAAAATTAATATTTCCTATATAAATCAATATTTTTGGATTAAACTTGGTTCATCACTTGGTAAACTTTTTGGATCATGTGGTTGAGATCTATCCATTAATGCTTAAAAATCATAGTTTATGTGTTTATGATGGCAGCAAACCTGCAAACTCTTTTCCCATTTTAATCATATAGAGAATAGGCAAACAACTTTACTTATGGACAGATGTTGATGAGAGTTGGTATAAATGTTAAAATAAAAATTGTTTATGTTAGAAATGCTTACTTTCAGTGTTCCTCACAGCAGCAAACCTGCACACTCTTTCCAATGTTAATCTTATGGACAATAGGCAAATAATTCTCATGTTTATGGACAGATTTTAATAAAACTTGTTATATATTATTGATTTGGAAATTCGCTGAGTACCCAGGTCTGCTGCGACGGGGGTATTTTAGTTTTTACTTTATCATGTTGTCTATCATATTTGTTCTGTATCCATTTTTTTCTGCTATATATTTTAAGGTGTTTGATTCTTTAATGAAATTTTCTGTTGAGAGTGGAACATTTACAAGTCTGTGAATGAAATGTTGCTATTTTGTGATTCCATGGGTGGTTAGAATGGTAGAGAATGTAGGTGTTTGTTGTGGTAGGTTTTCTGTATATGTCAAATGAGTGTTTTGTTCTAAATCCTTTAACACCAAAATAATGAATTGTAAAAGTTTAACAAAACAAGTGAAAAAACTCAACTGAAATTAACAAATTCAGAAGCTCCCATTAAGAGGACAGCCCAAAACACGTAATAAAACATTCATATTCTTCCTTTTGTAAACTTTATTAATGTACCAAACTATGAAATTTCAAAATTTCTAGATAAGAAAATAAAAAATGGGCAAAATTTAGATAATGGATATAGTATGAAAAATACATATGACCTTATAAACGAAATTAAAGATGTAGATATTCCGTACAATTCATTACTAATATCGTTTAATATAACAAACATGTATTCAAATTTCCCCATTAAAGAAACCATTCGAATATTAAGAAGAGACCTTGCAGAAAATAAGATGATGAAGAAAAAAGAAATAGATGATATCATCAATCTGACTCAGATAACTCTCAAACAAAACTATTTCTGTTAAAATAAGACTTTCTATCTCCAAGAAGACGGTTTACCCATGGGATCACACCCCTATGAGGACTAATTGCAGACATATATATATATATAAATGAATCGGAGAAAACAAAAATAATAATAGGTAAACTCCTTTATTTATGATAAAACTTGGTATATGGTCAAAATAAAAATAGTTCATGGTAAAAACGTCTACTTTAGATATCAAAACTCATGTGGAGAATCTTATAAAGGTTATTTAACTCAGACTGTTTATAATGCTTACATTTTCCTTAATCTATGTGAAGGACGTATGCAACTCTCAGTAGCGAAAACTTCAATGTTTACTAAAAGAGAAGTGTGCAAAAATTCCTATAACAAAAATGGGTACAAATCCAAAATTAAAACTATTATAAAACTCGTTGTATTTTTACAATCCTCGTGAATGACAATACAAAAATATAGCAACTATATACATTGAATAATGAGAATAAAAGTTAAAAGTAATACGTACAATATATAAATAAGTCATATACAAAGCCAATTTTGTTAATTTTAAATCATCATTGCATTGTCACTGTCCCAGTTTATTTTAGTGCGTTTGCGCTCAGCCATCTTTCCAGGTGCAGAGGCGACAGTTGTGAGAGGGGGAAGGTGGAGGTTGGGGGGTGTGTTCTCAGTGTCGATCAGACCACGGCGCTGTCGTTCCTCGGCCACGTTTCGCCACTGCTTCGCCTTCAACATCCTCTGGGGCGACTCTCGCAACTGTCCTGCTTGCAGGTCGCCCAACGGAGTTCTCACCTTTTAAACAATTATGTATATAATAACAAATATGTCATTTTCTTATGCTTAGAATGAAAAAGGGAACTCTGTGATATCTATGAGGTTTTCCTAAGTTGTCTAATACAAGGGGGTACCCAAAAGTAACCGGAATTACGCTGCCGAAGGCGTGGCCTGTGTAGTACGTATATCTGCTGCAGCTCATCCGGAGTTCAGTGCCGCTAGTTTCGTTGCCGTAGGTGGAAGTGTTCGTCTGCAGTGATTTTATAGTGAACATTGTTTCGCCATTTCTTTGTTTTTTCGTTTTGGTTTGGTGGACGTAAATGAACAGCGCGCTCTGTTTTGTTTCTTGTTTGGGGAAAGTGCTGCATATGCCATTGTTATGTTGAACTGCTTATAAAGATGAAGCTTTGGGTAAAACTCACGATTTAAAAATTATGAAATGTCAATTGTTGAAAACCCCCATGAAGGAAGTCCGTCTACTGCCAAAACTAACAAAAACTTTTTTGGCCGAAAATCTTTTTTTTCGGATGACATTTTCCATTGGCTGGACTGTTGCTTGGTTCCAGGATCATAACCATAATACCATAATTCGTGACCAGTAATGAGCTTAGAAAAAAATCTGGATCAATTTGCAGGTGTTCTTTCATTTCTCGACAAAATTTCACTTGACGTTCCTTTTGATGGTCAGTCAAAACTCGGCAGCACAAACTTGGCAGCCACTCTTGTCATTTTAAAATATTTACTCAAAATTCGCTGGACATAGCTCCAACTTATTCCAGATATCTCTGAAAGCTCATTAATGGTCTGTCGTCGGTCTCACGAATCTTCTGAACATTTTTGTCAGTTCCAGTCGACGGACGTGCTTCACGGAATTTTTCAACAATTGACATTTCGCCATTTTTAAGTGAACCCAATTTCACTTAAAAAAGCATCCTCGTACCAGTTTCAAACATCTCTTCAAAATCTGAGTACAAAACACACACGAGACATTGGTCCGGGTCATGAATCCATCGCGAACTATCCTAGGGCCGGTCTCACAAAACCGCTGACGACAAACAAATACAAACAAATCTATAATTATTACGACCGAAAGACAAGTAACAATAAGGATCGGTTTTCGGTGGTGGGGAGAGACAAATGGCTGGGGTCATCGTCTTTTTGAAACCCTTGAATTCAAATAAAAAAATAACTAAAGCGGTCTGTGAGACCGGACCCAGGACGTTCAGGGTTAAAATAATTTTTCATTAAAAAGCAGTAAAAGTCTGTCACTACAGGACCTTAAAATTCTTAATTTACATATTTTTGTTTAATCGATTTCATTAAATTATAAAAATTAAAAAGGCAATTACCTTTGGTTTAGTTGGGTCAGTAACTTTAACATCTGGGGTAAAAAACAGCTGTTTCTTTAATGCGTTGAGCTCCTTTTGTTTTTTTGCAACAGTCTTGGGGCTGTCGGCAAATGAATCGTTGAAAGGTGTGGCATCTTTATTCTCCACTCCAAACAGCCATTTGTTGATGTTGGATTGGTTGCGTGGGGAAGAGTGTTCATCATCAGACACAACAACTGATGGGTCCTCATGAACATCAAAGTCACAGAAGCTCAGACTGTCAATGCGAGAATGCAAGGCAAATAGTTCTGGGGTGCATTCCACCTGGAAAACATGTTTTCTAGAGAAAGGTATAAAATATTTTTCAAGATAAAAGTATATTTATTATAAATTATATTGAAAAAGTCAGAGTCTACATGACCTTAGGAATCAAAAATTTTTACCAACAAATTTTCAGGTATTTCAATTTAGTTAATTTATCATCCTAACAACTTCCACATGTAACAAATCATGTGGATACTAGCACTCATTTTTTTTAACTATACACATTTTTAATTTAGAAACATTTTTAACTAGAAAGGACCAACATCAGATATCTTTAAGTAATAATTATTTAGCTTTCTAGTTCAATTTGTCCCACTAACCCATATCTGCAAAATGTCTTACTGTGACTCTTCAACAGGATTTAATACAGAGAATAAGTAAGCAAGGTAATACTCGATGTTCAGTGGTTTGATTTTAGCCTCAATTTTATAGGAGTTATAAGATGTATTTATGTTTGAGGTGGCATAATAAAGTAATCTCTCGTTACTTCTCCTCAGACCTCCAAGTAAATGTATATTAGGCTACTTACTTACATATTAGCTATTAAATTAAAGTCAATAATTGTGACAGTTTAGTTATGCCTACATCCTTAAGCAGAGAAGTTTTTATATTAATGTTTGCATTGATTTTCTTACCAAGTGCGGTGTGTGTGAGACTTTCACTGTAGGCGACAGAAAGTCAGCTATGATAGATCCAGGTTTCTCTTCAACAATCAATGTTGAGTGATGAATATCAGTTGATGAGGAATTAATAGTATTCAGAGGTGGGTCAACAATTAATATGGGAGAATCTACTTTGTCAATATCAGTTTCAAGATATTTAGTAGGTTCTGATTCTGCACATCTATTTTCAACCTTTACATTCAAGCTAACCTCTCCTTCTTCTTTATAGCCTGAGTCATTTTCCTCTTGCTTTTTACTTTCAACATCTTCAGAATAACTGATCCTAGATTTTGAGATATTGCTAACTCTGGAAGAAGATTTCACTCCTGTTGGAGTGCATTCAACCTAGCAAAAATATACATTGTGCAGGGTAATGTGAACAATAATAAAATCTATGTGGTTAATCAATAATAAAAATTAGGTAATCATTGTAAAATTTGAAATAATAATTACTGGGTAAATAAAATATACAGTAGAATCCCAATTATCCATGAGCGGATTAACCGAGTTGTGGCTTTTCCGTGATAGGCAAATAAAAAATTAGTAACCGCGCAAAGCGAAGTTTGACACATTTTAAACATCCATCCTCGCCTCTACAAATTATAGCTACCACCTGTGACACAGTTGGCCTTTGATGATACGCAACTGCCTGCCATTATACAAAGGGAGTATTAGATTTCTTGTAAGGGTAAAATGAAACTTTACTTTGCATTCTCATGATAGACCTACTGAGAAAAATTCAGTCAACCATTGTTGTAAAGGAAGCAAATGCCTAGAAATAAAAATCAATAATGGATTTTTTTCCTCAAAGCCAATAAAGACAGCGATTTCAACAATGGCCTATAATACAGTGCACCTGTTTCACGTATTGTACTGTTTTTTAACAATGTGGAAACTATAACCCACACAAACAACACTTGGGATAATTTTTTGAGTTGTCGATTGTATCATTTTAATAATCTAATTTAATTCAATTGTTTATAGCTGAGCTGACTATTAGGTATTCTAAATGCAAGCCAACAATAAACACCAGTTTAATAAAACCCTATTGGCAGCTAATAGCTTAAACTTGATTAAATAGCTTCCCCATTAGTTTAAATCTACCTGTATTGGTGTGCGATTAATGCCAGCTGTTACAGATCTTGGATCGTTATGCAGCAATCGGTATCGTTCATATCCACAATGTTTTGGAGTGCTAATTTTCTCTTCTTCATTGTAGACTCCTAATTCCTTTGCTATTTGTGCCCCCATGTCAATTTAATGTAGGGTAGTAAGCTTATGAAAGCTGTAAATGAACGAACAAATTATAAAAATGCATCACAAAATAGATACAAACTTTCACATAGTAGGCTAACAGAAGAATCAAATCAAAATAAGAACATATTATGTTGTTACAATTATTGTTAATAATTTATTAAATGATTAATTTTGTTATTTACTAGTTAAATGCTGATTTGTTATTGATATATTTTTACTGTTCCATGTGTTATGGTTATTATTCACTGTTAATGGACCTATTATCATTCATCATGTTATAATTTAGAATCTTTCTTATGTTATATTGCTAGCAATATTTTAGTTATTCTATGATTCTTTTATACTAGGCTATCTTCTTTGACATGGTGTCTGCTGTTTGGGACAAATAAAAGTCACTATACAATAGACCTAAGTTCCAACATAATGCAATTCGAGCTTTTTGTTGTTTAAGTAGTTTAAATATTTAAGTGTTTTATCAACGGCATAAGCCAGTTACAATAGATATTAACAGAATGGAAACATTTACTAAAATAATATTGCAAGTGACAGAAAATATTTTAAAGGCATAACATCTATGACTAGCAATATCAGCAGACGCTAGAACACTGAGCTAATTGATTATAGAAGATAATTTTCCCTTTCGTCTCTTTTTCACCCTTAACTACTAACCTGGGGTCAATTTTGACCCAAAGAGGTATATTTCTTTTTGCAGCAAGTCGTAGGTTGACAGCACGGACTGAGACTCAAGTTAATCTCAATTGACACTGGTAGCTGTGCAGTGACAGGCAGATGGTAGGTAGGCTACATATTGTTTACCCTTTTTTTTAGAATAACTTGTGTTGTAGGACCTAATAGCTTTATATAATTAATACAAACATACACTTTTAAATAGAAACAATAAATTCATCACATATCATGTGATGTCTGAAGGCACTGTGGGGTCAGATTCAACTTCACAATAGTAGTTACGTAACCTTTTTAAATTTAAGTTTTTTTTTAGATTCAAAAATTTGCGTATTTTACTCTTTTAATAATAACTTGCTGACCCGGCGAACTGCGTAACGCCTAACAGTAAATATGTGTTAACTTTCAAAATGGCCATGTTCTGAAGTCGAATAGCATTACGACTACGTTGTGAAAAATTAGATATTCTGAGTTACGGCATAGTTGATAACAATACTGAAACGATAAGACATATTAATAACATCACCACAAAATAAATAAATCTGAGTGTTGATTCACAATTTTTCTAATACAACCTAAAACCAAACAAAACCTAACTATGATACGGCTTTTATAGGAAAGATATACAACAGCAGATTATTATAACAAACGTAATATGTATAAACACCGTAATTATTTTTTATTTAGCCGACATAATTATAAACACATGACTTTTAATCGGACAGAAAATAAAAAATATAAATACAAAATCCCCCAAATCCGTAAACTATTAACGTGGTGAATAAATCTGTTCATTTTGTACAGTGCACATTTACTTCATAGTTTTACATTAATGAATGATTCAGATGGCATTGGATAGTAAAGCACATTGCTAACGGAGAGTAAACGAACAGCTGTTTTAAGAAATCAAATGTTTTGATTTTAGAAAATTTGTCAAACTTATTACCCATAAGGTTAACATTAGAAATTTAAAACGCTATAAAATGGAAACTAATTGAATTTATGGAAACTGAATATGCCTAAAGCATGACCGAAGCAGAGACGAATCCAAAAAATCAAAGATCATTAAAATCAGTTCAGCCGTTCTCGAGTTATATTGCGTGTAGCTAACACGACTTTGTTTTATATATTTAGATTATAGATAGAAGAATTTAAGGGAGTGAGATTGATACAACTTTACAGGAAGATGAACCTTTGCCATATGAAAATGATGGCGTACGGGTAGAGAGCATCTAGTGACCATAGTTGAAATTACTGACCCAACAAATGAAACAAATATTGTGTTGAGTGATACCGACAGTTACTAAATTGTTGGTCAAAATAAGTAAGGCCAAAAATAAAGAGTAGTCAAGGGTTGTAACAGTATCACTTTGAAGACTTATCCTATGTTGATTTGGGAATCTAATTAGTAAAACCCTTTAAATTAATAATCATTCCATTGAATTATGATTCCCTGTCAAGTACAGACCCACACAAGATAATCCCTAGGCCTAGAAATAGCCTCAATTCATCAAGGTGGATTAATAATTTTTATGGCAGGGCCTATTTCATAAAACTGCTAAATTTAGACCTAGATAAGCTAAATAATTGTAAATATGCTTAATTGTAATAAGAGGCTACTATTTTTCTGTAACAGTAATTGAAATTTTCTATATCCAATAACCATTTTGCTACTAGGTAAAATAACAGTAAAAGACTTACTCGTTTAATTGTTTATGGTATTATGTAAATAAATAGTACTACGAAAATATTGTTAGTTTAGTTACTAAATACTTCTTCAATCACTTTTAAAACTGTTCAAGACAATCACAAATTAAAAACGTGCTAAATAAATAACCAACTGAACTGCAAGGCAACCGTCGTAACCGTTGAAATTTGAAATTGAAAATTAGTGTATGAGCGTGTGACAAACAGCAAACAAGAAAAATCCAATCAGACTGGCCAACAGCCAAATGCAACAGCATTGCGTTTTAACCCCATTTCGAAATCATATTATATTAAAAAGTTATTTTGACGTATAACTAATTTTAATAATGTATAAATGTTAATCTATTTAAAAATTGTAAACTAATGCAAAATAATAAAGGTGGGTATTTACTTTGTGCTCATTTGTTTAGGATTTCAGAGATTCCTTAATAAGGGGAACAGAAAGAATAATAAATTCCCCTAACAGATTAAGAGCCGACATTCATTAAAATAATGCCAGGTGGCAAAATACAAGACCTTAGAAGATACATTGCAAAACAGACCACACTACCAGAGAATATTATAATCAATATAGGTTCAAACAATCTACGAAACTCTAGAACCCCAAACCATATTATGAGACCCTATTGGTTGACAATCGAAGCGAATCTAAAAAAATCCCCAGCACTGTATGGCACGTACTGTCCATCCCTTACAGATATGACTCCAACAAGCATTTAATAAGCTAAACAAATAAAGCCCTTCAATTCATGTGTGAACAACTGGGTGTTCACTTTGTCGATAACACCCAAGTCTTGGGAGAGCAACACTTAAACTGGGACGGAGTCCATTTGAATAATGAGGGCACGCGAGTCTTGGCTGCCCGGATTCTGAGCATTCTCGAGCCATCTGAACCAGTGGAACTCTGCGCCGGGGCAACCTCGAGCTGCCCAAACCAGAACTCAGCCTCAACACTACAGACACAATAGCCACAATGCAAATAAACAAAACGTATATCACGGATCCAAACACAATCGACTCCACAAAAAAAACAACAGAAAACATATATCACATATCAATAACCACATAATTACCAAACACAATAGGCCTATATCAAAAACTGGTAAAAATAAAACGAAAAACTCTGAAACCAACACAAAACCACTACGAATATTACATCTAAATATCCAGAGGGGATTACAGAACAAAATAGACAGGCTGCAGATAGAAATAAATAGACACACACCTGATATACTCATTCTCTCCGAACATGGACTGACACATGACAATTTGACAAATACAACAATAGAAGGTTTTACATTAAGTGTAAGCTTCTGCAGAAGTAACCATAAATGGGGAGGAATAGCACTATACATTAAAACTAATCTTAACACTAAAATTGAAACCGTAACACTTAATGAACCATTTTGACCTGTGGAGCTCTCTTTTGAAACAATTGTAATCAAAATCAAAACCAAAAAAAGAACTATAACACTCCTAGGAACGTACCGATCCCCCGGACTGGGAACGGAAGAACCATTCCTGGAAAAATTAGGCTACTTTTTAGAACAACACCAATCAAAAACTAAACAAATTATAATACTAGGAGATACAAATTTTAACATTCTCAAAACGGACGATAGTGGTGTTAGAAACCTCAGAAACCTTCTGGCCCAGCATGGCTGTCACATTAGACACCTCCCAGTCACCAGGATGACCCCAACAACGATCACAAGTATAGACGGCTGCTACACCAACATTCCTGAGAGGTTGCTGGATGTCAGGGCGCACTATAGCCCCATCTATGACCACCACCTTCTTCTCTGTGACGTACACTTAGGTGTCACTACCCAAATTCATCTTTACAAAAATGTCAGGAATTTTTCTCATAACAACCTAGAGGCACTGAAAGAACTGCTTGGTGATGTAGACTGGACGGCGGTATACAAACCTGCCTCCGTGGAAAACAAGTACAACAACTTTTTGCAAATTTTTACCTTAACCATGGAACAGGCTATGCCTAAAACCCTCAAAAAAATTAATATGACCAAAAAAAACATCTTCTGGGATAATGCCCTAACAAAAAAAGAACGGCTCTACAGGAAGCACAACTAAAATACAACACAATCGGTCTTGAGGAGGACAGAAAGTCCCTCACAGATATCAAAAACAATTACGACAAATCCATTCGAGAACAGAGGGCAAAGCAGACAATCAACAGAATTGCGAATGCAGGCAACAAAAGTAAAGAAATCTGGAAAATAATAAACACAGAGAGAAATCAGCAAGGCAATATTCAGTCCAACAAAATCAATCTCATCATAAATAACGAACGCATAGACGATCCTGACCATATTTGAAATATCTTTAACAATAATTTTAACCAATCTAGTAAAAATAAACCACAAAACCACACACCTGACGATAGACCAAACCATAACCATATACCAGCCTTAACTACATTCAAAGAAATATCAAAAAAAGAACTTGAACACATATTCAGCCACCTAAACTCAAAAAATTCTTCAGGCTTGATGAAATATCAGGTAAAATTTTGAACCACTGTAAAGCAGAGGTTATAGACCCAATTCACCACATTATTAACGCCTCACTACAACAATCAACAGTACCTACCAAATTAAAAATCGCAAAAATCTATCCTAAACATAAAAAAGGTAGTAAACATGACCCACTAAATTACAGACCAATCTCGAACCTTCCCACCGTGTCTAAACTCCTTGAGCGGGTGATCTACAAAACACGTGCTAAATAAATAACCAACTGAACTGCAAGGCAACCGTCGTAACCGTTGAAATTTGAAATTGAAAATTAGTGTATGAGCGTGTGACAAACAGCAAACAAGAAAAATCCAATCAGACTGGCCAACAGCCAAATGCAACAGCATTGCGTTTTAACCCCATTTCGAAATCATATTATATTAAAAAGTTATTTTGACGTATAACTAATTTTAATAATGTATAAATGTTAATCTATTTAAAAATTGTAAACTAATGCAAAATAATAAAGGTGGGTATTTACTTTGTGCTCATTTGTTTAGGATTTCAGAGATTCCTTAATAAGGGGAACAGAAAGAATAATAAATTCCCCTAACAGATTAAGAGCCGACATTCATTAAAATAATGCCGGGTGGCAAAATACAAGACCTTAGTAGATACATTGCAAAACAGACCACACTACCAGAGAATATTATAATCAATATAGGTTCAAACAATCTACGAAACTCTAGAACCCCAAACCATATTATGAGACCCTATTGGTTGACAATCGAAGCGAATCTAAAAAAATCCCCAGCACTGTATGGCACGTACTGTCCATCCCTTACAGATATGACTCCAACAAGCATTTAATAAGCTAAACAAATAAAGCCCTTCAATTCATGTGTGAACAACTGGGTGTTCACTTTGTCGATAACACCCAAGTCTTGGGAGAGCAGCACTTAAACTGGGACGGAGTCCATTTGAATAATGAGGGCACGCGAGTCTTGGCTGCCCGGATTCTGAGCATTCTCGAGCCATCTGAACCAGTGGAACTCTGCGCCGGGGCAACCTCGAGCTGCCCAAACCAGAACTCAGCCTCAACACTACAGACACAATAGCCACAATGCAAATAAACAAAACGTATATCACGGATCCAAACACAATCAACTCCACAAAAAAAAACAACAGAAAACATATATCACATATCAATAACCATATAATTACCAAACACAATAGGCCTATATAAAAAACTGGTAAAAATAAAACGAAAAACTCTGAAACCAACACAAAACCACTACAAATATTACATCTAAATATCCAGAGGGGATTACAGAACAAAATAGACAGGCTGCAGATAGAAATAAATAGACACACACCTGATATACTCATTCTCTCCGAACATGGACTGACACATGACAATTTGACAAATACAACAATAGAAGGTTTTACATTAAGTGTAAGCTTCTGCAGAAGTAACCATAAATGGGGAGGAATAGCACTATACATTAAAACTAATCTTAACACTAAAATTGAAACCGTAACACTTAATGAACCATTTTGACCTGTGGAGCTCTCTTTTGAAACAATTGTAATTAAAATCAAAACCAAAAAAAGAACTATAACACTCCTAGGAACGTACTGATCCCCCGGACTGGGAACGGAAGAACCATTCCTGGAAAAATTAGGCTACTTTTTAGAACAACACCAATCAAAAACTAAACAAATTATAATACTAGGAGATACAAATTTTAACATTCTCAAAACGGACGATAGTGGTGTTAGAAACCTCAGAAACCTTCTGGCCCAGCATGGCTGTCACATTAGACACCTCCCAGTCACCAGGATGACCCCAACAACGATCACAAGTATAGACGGCTGCTACACCAACATTCCTGAGAGGTTGCTGGATGTCAGGGCGCACTATAGCCCCATCTATGACCACCACCTTCTTCTCTGTGAGGTACACTTAGGTGTCACTACCCAAATTCATCTTTACAAAAATGTCAGGAATTTTTCTCATAACAACCTAGAGGCACTGAAAGAACTGCTTGGTGATGTAGACTGGACGGCGGTATACAAACCTGCCTCCGTGGAAAACAAGTACAACAACTTTTTGCAAATTTTTACCTTAACCATGGAACAGGCTATGCCTAAAACCCTCAAAAAAATTAATATGACCAAAAAAACCTTCTTCTGGGATAATGCCCTAACAAAAAAAGAACGGCTCTACAGGAAGCACAACTAAAATACAACACAACCGGTCTTGAGGAGGACAGAAAGTCCCTCACAGATATCAAAAACAATTACGACAAATCCATTCGAGAACAGAGGGCAAAGCAGACAATCAACAGAATTGCGAATGCAGGCAACAAAAGTAAAGAAATCTGGAAAATAATAAACACAGAGAGAAATCAGCAAGGCAATATTCAGTCCAACAAAATCAATCTCATCATAAATAACGAACGCATAGACGATCCTGACCATATTTAAAATATCTTTAACAATAATTTTAACCAATCTAGTAAAAATAAACCACAAAACCACACACCTGACGATAGACCAAACCATAACCATATACCAGCCTTAACTACATTCAAAGAAATATCAAATACACATATTCGCAGCACCTAAACTCAAAAAATTCTTCCTGAAATATCAGTAAAAATTTTGAACCACTGTAAAGCAGAGGTTATAGACCCAATTCACCAAATTATTAACGCCTCACTACAACAATCAACATTCCAAATTAAAAATCGCAAATCTATAAATCTAAAATCGATGCATGTGTACAGCAGTGAGTAGGTTTGCTGATGTGAGGAACACTGAAAGTAGCCATTTATACCATCAAAAAATTTATTTTTAACATTTATACCAACTTTCATCAACATCTGTCCATAAATATAGGAGTTTGCCTAATCTCCATATGATTAACATGGGAAAAGAGTATGCAGGTTTGCTGCCATGATAAACACATAAACTATGATTTTTTTAGCACAAATGTATGGATCTCAACCACATGAAGCTAAATATCAAGTTTCATCCAAAAATATTAGATAATAAGTGAAAAATTAATTTTTTTAATCCTCCATAAGATTAACATTGGAGCCTCAAAAATACAACGTACTGTGTTTAGATTTTTTATATCTCGGTAACCGTTGAAGATAGAGAAAAACTTTAAGGAACTTAATTGTGTAGTTTTTTAAGCTGAATGCAATGGTGAAATATAAAATTAGAAATTTTTAAAAACTACTTGTGAAAAACGCAAAAAACCCCATTTTGGGGTACAAAACCCCCCCAAACTACCCGTTCCCATTGACCGATATGTCTGGTTTACGAACTCGTCCGAGCATTTGTAGGAATACACGTCTCTACCAAATTTGGTCTCGATCGGACCATTTTTACGAGAGTTATCGTGTTCACAGACACATATATATATACATATATATATATATATATATATATATATATATATATATATATATAAAAATTTTAACGACTATTGTTTTTGGTCTCTGGGCACCTAAAGAAGAAAAAATAACATGGTCTCGGGCTTAACTCTTGCCATGAGACCTACGGTAATAGCTTCTTCCCTATGGGAAATTCGCTAAAAAGAACTTGGAACACATATTCAGAAGCCACCTAAACTCAAAAAATTCTTCAGGCTTTGATGAAATATCAGGTAAAATTTTGAACCACTGTAAAGCAGAGGTTATAGACCCAATTCACCACATTATTAACGCCTCACTACAACAATCAACAGTACCTACCAAATTAAAAATCGCAAAAATCTATCCTAAACATAAAAAAGGTAGTAAACATGACCCACTAAATTACAGACCAATCTCGAACCTTCCCACCGTGTCTAAACTCCTTGAGCGGGTGATCTACAACCAACTAATAGACAGTGGCGTAGTGCTAAAAAAAGCTGTGCCGGAGCGGTCCAAAATTCACGATAAAGCCCTAAAACTGCTAAAAAAATACCTCAGTGAAAGACTGCAATATGTAGAGCTGGAACACCAGGCAGATAACCTAATCATGAATTACAAATCCTCACTGCGGGAGACAACCATCGGAGTGCCCCAGGGCTCGATTCTCGGACCTCTATTTTTCACAATCTATATAAATAGCCTGCCGGATAAAATAGGAGACAACCTTAAATATATTCTCTTTGCTGACGACACCACAATAATAATCCCCACCAACCAACAAAACATCATAAATACTGTAAACGAAACACTAAACAAAGCAAGATTACAAGATTACAAGATTACAAGATCTTTATTGGCCGTTAGATATCAGAGGATACAATAGGCTTCGTCAAGTTACAAATAATTGGAATTCATATGGTATTACATATGCACAATGTCTTTCATGTCCATGCAGTTGAGATATTCTTCTGTTGAATAGAACGCTTTGGCTTTAAGCCACTTACTTAAAACTGTACAAAACGTTTTGAATGGTAACAATTTTACAATGGTTGGTAGTTTATTAAACAGCAATACTTGATGGTAACTATGGCTCTTAAAGTATTTATTTAATCTGATGCTAGGTCTAACTAAATTATCTTTGTGTCTTGTATTGTGGCTATGAACAGAGGCAACCCCTGTAAAAGAATCAATGTGCTTTTTAACAAAAACAAGGTTATGGTAAATATAGAGGCATGGAAAAGGCATTATGTTCATCCTAGGGATAACAAGTCTGCATGATTCTCTTGAGGATAGGCCACAAATCACCCTAATTGCTTTCTTTTGCCAAATGAAAACTTTTATGGCTGTGGAAGAATTCCCCCATAATCTGATGCCATATATTAGATGGGAATGGAATTGTCCAAAATAAATAGTGATTAAAACTTCTAAACTAACACATGTTTTCAATTTCCTTAAAAGACAAGTTACCCTAGCTAACTTAATACAAATTTGGTTGACATGTTGTTCCCAACAAAGCTTACTATCTAAATATACACCCAGTAATTTTACCGGTTTGAAAGGTTTATCTTCTAAATCAAGGTGGTTTCTAAGAGAAAAAATTATATGTTCTGTTTTATCTTCATTTATAACTAAATTATTGGATAAAACCCATAATTTTGCTTCTTCTAGGGCTACACTAAGTTGGGATTGGACATTAGATAAAACAGTATCAGAGTAAATTAAAGTGGTATCATCTGCATATAGAACAGAGAGCACAGAGACATTAGGGCTAAAATCATTCACAAAGACCAAAAACAGAAAAGGTCCAAGGACCGAGCCTTGTGGTACACCTGCTGTTACATTTAGAAAGCCTGAGTTAAAATTGTCAAAACTAACCATTTGTTTTCTATTTTCTAGATAATTTTTTTAAAAACATCAATTCTTTGTTTACAACTCCATAGTATTCAAGCTTTTTGCAAAGGATATTATGTGATACCATGTCAAAGGCTTTACTTAAGTCAATTAAAACTGATCCTACATCATGTTTTTGCTCAAAGCCATTCAAAATATATTCAACAATTTTTCCAACAGCATCAACAGTTGAATGATTAGGCCTAAAGCCAAATTGGAAGGGGCACAACAAATTATTATTGACAAAATAACTATAAAGTTGAATTATTACACAAGACTCAATAACTTTACTTAAAATTGGTACTATTGCTACAGGCCTATAGTTTTCAGGTTTAGTAACATCTCCTTTTTTAAAAATAGGAGTTACCTTGGTAACTTTAAGACAATCTGGAAAGCAGCCCTCAGTTAAAATAAGGTTAACAATAAAAAAGGCAAAGCAACAACATATTGTACTTCAATAGGCCTCAATATCAACCAAAGCAAGACGCTCCACATGCATATGACACCAAACAATAGAGCCAGAGCTGAGGAAGACTGGACAGAGGTTGAGGTACTAACAACACCATTTACAAAATTTCTTGGTATCATTATAGATCAAAACTTAAGCTGGGATGAGCATACAACCCACCTATGTAAAAAACTTTCATCAATCCACTATATTATCAGGCGAATACGGAGCATCACCAATGAAAACACAGCAATAATAGCATACCACTCACTTTTTCACTCCTATATAAAATATGGAATAACGGCGTGGGGTTCTGCAAGCCAAGGTAATTTAAACAAAATCCAAATTTTACAAAAAAAAAACAATTAGAACAATTCTCCGATTACATCACCTAGAACACTGCAAACCTCACTTTACCAAACTGAAAATATTAACCGTAGCCTCCCAGTATATTTTTGACACAATTCTGTACGTTAAAAAAACCCAGCCAACAACCAGAGCAGAAATACACACCTACAACACTCGCAACAGATATATCTACAATATACCACAGCATCGCCTTGAAAAATATAGTCACACTCCAAAATATACAGGCTCATTTCTATACAATATCTTGCCACAACATCTTAGAACCATCACATCACCTAACAAATTTACAACAAAATTAAAACACTACCTAACCAATAGACCATATTACACTGTAAACGAATTTATTGCAGAACACACACTACAACATATACACTAAGCTCACTTGAAGTTTCTACCCATGAAGATAGAATGACAACTCCCCAATCAGAAGATTGCGGCGAGGTTCCGGGATGTAAGATGTAAGATGTCAGGTTTACATTTTGGTATGATAATCTTTCTTTAAACTAAATCCTACAACCCGTACAAAGGACAGGCTTAGTGCTAGTAATAAATACATATATAATATAGTTAATTAATATATTCATTATATATGAATTATAGGATTCACTACGGCAGTTTTTCTATTATCGAAAAATAGAAATATTTAATCTCTGTTTTAACTGCTAAATTAACAATAATAATTGTTATTTCAATAATTTGTTTAAAGTCTAAATGTATTTTTTCAGTCATTTATGCTAATAAGAGATTAATGATTTATTTTTTATAACCGGTCTAATCTCAATTTTTGTCTGACGCTCCAGGAGGTATTTTACGCCGTCTCCTCCGAAAAAAACGGGAGAACTGAATACAATGAAAGTTATTTCATGTATTCTATACATTCCAGAGAAGGTTTGTAAATGCTTGAAATCGCCCGTCGTCCCTTGAAAGGTAAATAACGAGCATTTAAAAACCCACTTTTAAGCGATATTTACTTGCATTTCGATTCAGTTTTCAATGAATAACCTACTGGTAATAATCAGCTGTCTTTGTATTTTAAAGATTTAATAGAAACTAGCAGTAAGCCCGTCCTTTGTACGGGTTGTAGGATTCAGTTTAATGACGAAAGATAATCATACCAAAATGTAAACCTGAAATCCTAAACTAATCAACACAAAGAAAATAAACCGATACCCAGCTTTATTATTCAGCATTACCTTACAATTAAATAGATTAGAACATTTATACAATTACTATAATTAGTTATACGTTAAAATGACTTTTTAATATAGTATGATTTCGAAATGGGTTTAAAATCAATGACCAATATAAACTATAAACTAATAAACAATATAAACTAATGTTGATTTGACAGCTGTTTGTTTGTAAATACATTTTTAATACAACAATCAGCAAAATTACACTCTATAATATATTATTAAGTTTGAAAAGAAATTGAAATATCTGTTATAAAAACAAATATTTTTTATGAAACCAAGCACTGAAAAGATTTTTTGATTTAGTTTATGAAAAATAAATGTCTTTCTTCCTCAAGCAACGAAGTAAAATACCTGGGTATGCACTTGGACAGACGTCTTACGTGGCGCACTCATATATGGAATAAGAGGTTACAACTAAATTTGAAAACTAGAAAATTAGCTTGGCTTTTCGGCAATAATTCAAAATTATCCTGTGAAAATAAATTACTTTTGTATAAAGTTGTCTTAAAACCTGTATGGCTATATGGAATACAGTTATGGGGAACTGCTTCCAACTCCAATATTGATATTATCCAGAGGTATCAGTCAAAGACTTTGAGGATGATTCTACGAGCTCCATGGTTTGTTACTAACAGAGTTATCCATGCTGACACAAAAATGCTGACTGTCAAAGAGGAAATTACGAGATACAGCAGGAAACATCAATCTAAACTCGAAGATCATCCTAATAATCTAGCAGTTAATCTGTTGGACAACAGTGAATCTACTTTTCGTCTTCAGAGATACCATGTCCTTGAGCTCAGTTATCGATTTCAGTAAGATTTAAGTTGACATTTACTTTTTTCCTATGTTAGTGCAAACTCTGGTTTGTTTCTGACTCATGTTATTTAAATTTATAAACTACTTAATGTTGATTCTTTGTAATGAACAGATTTGTAAATAAAAATTTTGTTAATAAAAAAAACAATCAGCAAAATTACACTCTATAATATATTATTAAGTTTGAAAAGAAATTGAAATATCTGTTATAAAAACAAATATTTTTTATGAAACCAAGCACTGAAAAGATTTTTTGATTTAGTTTATGAAAATAAATATTTACTAATAAATTTTAATAATAAAGATGATGCATGATGCGAGGAGTGTTATGTCGAATTTTCACTATATAACTTGTTTTATAAACTTCATTATATTAAATCAAACTTCATTATATAAAATATGTTTATAACATACTTATTAAACAAGTTGTACAACAAACGTATTTTAAAACAAAATATCGTGTTTTAAAACATGTTACAGGTTTCTCGCGCCGTTTCGGAAGGATCAAAGGAAATTAAAAAAAACAAAAGCTACAAAAACATGTTTTATATAGTAAAGTTTATAAAACAAGTTACATAGTGTAAACGCGGCTTTAGACGACGTAATGAAACATTTTAACTTTCGTATGTTGGCTATTGACAATAGAACATTCTGAAATTCTGATTGGATGGTTGGTGTGGTGATGAGGACGAGGGCGAGCAATGATTCCTGTTGAAACTTGAATTGAATGTTGTGGTTTTGGTTATGTGTTGAGTGTGTTGTGTTGTGTAGGTCAGGGTGTTAAACCTTATTTTAAATATTCTTCATCTGCGATACTTAAAATACTTTGACATAATGAGCTCGTTAAAAGTTTTTCCAGCATCAGGTAATCAAAATTTAAATCCCATATAAAAAATCCGTTAAACTATTAAACTGGAAGGCGTCGTTACTAAACCCAGATATCCCTTATTGAACCTTTTTTCTCATATTGTTACTTTTTTTATATTACTAGGCTAGTGTTGAGATTAGATGGTAATTTTTATTGTATATTTTTAAGATCTGTATAGGTCTATCTAGTTTTGTAACTTGTTTCATGCGTAAATGCTGTACCGAAGCCTACATTCTCTATAGCCTAGGTTAACACTTATATCGAAACATAATTTTTAAAACGTTAAGAGAAACATACGGTCAATTTAACCGTTACTGTGTTTTATTGGTGTTTAGTGTGTTTATTATTGTTTTTATGTATCACTTAGCAATCACATAAGTAACAAATGATGTTTTACAACATTTTATGACAAATCATATTTATTACGCAAAAATTATGGGTCAGAAAAAAAAATAAACTCCAAAATTCACGCTCCAAGACGACCAGCTCTGGCCTCGGGAAAAATCTGTGTTGGATTGTTGCCTAAGGCCATAGCTGGTGGTCTCATAGCGGGTAATCTAGCTGTTATTTTATTTCTAGCAGGTGTTCTTTTGTTTGTTGCGTTTCACCACAACCTTTTACCGAAATTCAAGGTATGTTTGACTTACGAATGCCAGCCGGTAAGCGAAACACGTGGTAAATCTGACTGATCGTATTCACACAATGTGTCTAATACGAACGACAACGTAACGCCAGCTAGTTGGAAATGACCAAATATTACGGAGAGGGGTTTGGGGGGGAAGGTACTGGGGATGACAGCCGTCAAGGTCAAGCAGTTTAGCCACTATTACGTAGTAAAATTATCGATCAGTCAATTTGACCGATGTTTCGTTTTAAGTGTTAATGCTAATTGTGTTGTCTGACTTTCAAACCCTATTGCACTGTTTGTATTTGAAATTACTAAACAACTTAGACTGATGAACTAATAAAACTGTCATATACATTGTATCGAGGTTAATTTTATCTTGTTTCAGGATATCAGTTAATCGTATTGAATGTTATGTTATGTGTTTTTTTTACCCCTCCCATTGCGACATATGAATGATATATCCTAGAACCAAAATGACCAAAAAGAAATTGGGAGAATATCGGGATACAGTAGTGGAGCCCGGCTAATCCGAAAATCCACCCAATTCGAAATCAAAATAATGAAAAAAATTCTAGTTAAAACATGATAAGGTTTATTTCCGACAACTATAGTAAGTTTTTATTTTCAAAGATATAATAAACAAGAAAGTAGGGTCGCAAACAAAACTATATTGGTTTTAAAAAGTTTTTTTGTCGGAGAAAAGACCACCTCCCTGCCGAAGCGTAATTGTTTCAGTGTCTCAGGAGGAACATAGTGTCGGCTAGATTGGCGTCCGAATGGGAAACTCTGCTCGCTTTCGTTGTCTGCCTCACCTTCACTGCCCTGGGGTGTTTTGTTATGCGGATATCTCAAAACCGTATCTAACACTTGCTGATCAGTAAAAATTTAGCCTTGCAGAGTTTGACGTATATAATGAAGTTTTGGTTGTTTCTCATACCTATGGAAGTGATCGGCGTAGTTATGTAGTGTAGTAAGCAAGCTGTACTTAATAATTTATCACAAACTTAATAACTGTCCTCTTAATCCGAAATATTCGCTAATCCAAAAAAGGCCCAGTCACAATCATTTCGGATTAGCGGAGCTCCACTGTATTGGAAATTTAGTTTTGAGGCCCCTAGAGACCAAAAGTAATAACTTAGTTGTAAAAATGTATTTTACACACACACTGAAGGATATATATATATATATATGTATATTTGTGTGTGTGTCTATAAACACAATAACTCTCATTAACCGTAGATAACTGAGGATACGTTTAAGTCACAACTGTTACTGAGCATTCATTATTTCAACGACACCAGGTTTTTTGGCATGGATATGTCTTAGATCTAGGGGGGTTTTAGCAATTTGTGGACAATTGGTAATAACAATTCATAAACTTTTAAGAGGTCTGGGTGGGGACACCCCCTTTGCCTCCCTTAACTCCGCCCATAACCCCCAAAAATGGCTTTTGGTAGTTTGTACGTTTTATGTTTGTACATTGAATTTACTGAATAAAACTAAATTTTTACTAGTACCATTGAAATAAACTAAAAAAACGAACAATATAGTAGGGTACCTAGTACTTTTGATCCTCGCTCTATGTCAATGTGACTAAGATATAGAACTGGTAAACACTGTAAGTTGTTTTTTGGAGCCCCAATGTCCAATGTTATGAAGAAAATTTCAATATTGATCTCACTTATTACAGTATTGAAAATAATAAAATAATAAATCTTTGTATTCCCCGATCTATATGTAATAATAGTATTGCATTTTTAAATGTAAGGGGAATATCAGTTTGTTTTACATTTAAAAAATGCCTGTGTTATTATACCTTTATGCGTAAAACTATACATATTTCATGTATATATTGGTTAGATAGGATAGTATACTGTTGTATACTATCTTAATATGTTACACAATAATAGAAACAATATTATCTGGACTCATTTTGAATTTCTTCATTTTTTTATGAATACCCGGGTATTTTACACCACTATAAGCAGGTCTACTTCTACAGGGATATGTTAGATGTTAGAGTGGCACTTAATGAGTAGGCTTCAGGTCTAATACCAGAAATAAAATTACATGGAAAAAAGCTTTATTTTGCTTGAATACTCATTGGAAATTAGGAAAGACAAGTTGGCTTTGCTTAAACAGATATCCCTGGTAGGCGCAATAGCCACAGACCTTTGTCTTTCTCTACTCTCTCTCTCTAATCAGCAAAGTAGCTGATGTTGTTTTGGTGTAGATCATCAATGCATTTCTACAATGTCTGGACCTCCTTGCATTTATAGAGTTACGTTCATAGGTTCCAAATCCTACAAGACACAGAACTTTTAGGACCCAGGCTTTTCTCCACTTCCTTTGACTTTAACAGTCCCTTGAATGGACCTGAAATCGTCTTACTTAGGACTTTTAAAACAAAACAATGTACCCCTATCCAACTCTTATTAGATTTAAGTACAATACTCTTATACGGATGTTAGCTAAGTTCTATAATATCAAACCACAATTGAAGAACCATGCCAAGAGTTTTAATAATTTTCAATGATATTCAGGCAATATTTTTAGACTGCAACATCTTTGATCGACTTAAATTTATTTTATTTATATATTTACCCACAAAGATGATTACTTTGCATGGTTTTTACTTCAGGCACACTTGATTCAACATTAAGAAAGCCAAAAATAAATAGATTTTCTTTTCACAGTGCCGTCTTGTAGTGGGAGTGGAAGGAAGAGGAGGAATGAAAGTGAAAGTGATACAGGTACCTTCTAGATAATTTGTCATTATAATTTTTTGCACTTAAGGGGTCTAAACCCCAGAGACATAAAATCGGGACACAGATGACTTGTTCTATCTAAGGTCTAAGAGAGAGTCATGACACTATATCTGTTATAGGCCCTATGCATGTAAATGTGGAACAAAATGTAGTATTCCATGAAATTATGTATAACAAGTATACTCCATGTTATGGCCATTTACAGATTTTGTAAATTTAAAATTTTCAATTTTATTTGACCGCAAAATAAGATTGTATTTATTTATGTTTTTACTTTTGTAATAAATTTGCAAATTTGTTATAAATGTAGTATTAAAATAACATTATATCTGAAAGGGTTATCTCAGACCTGAAAAGTCTGCGTTAGAACAAAAAAGTAAATTAAAATGTAAGACAACGAAAAAAATCATGTGAGTGAGAATAATGGAAAATAGAAAAAAATGTCTGATGCCTCCAGGGCATCACCGGCATCACACAGTTTTTTCTGTTTTTCATTTTATTGAGTTAGGTTATTACCTTATTACCGCTCCTTTGTCTATGACCGTTTTGACCCGGATTGACTGTGTCAAATCTTGATAAACACTTATAAAAACACACTACATACAAGTCTATATATTGGCGGTGGATGTTCAAACCCATGATAATTCAAAAAACTCCTCGAGGTTGTAGAGAGGGTGCGCCACAAGTACACTCTTCACCTTCCTCTTGAATTCACCCACGCCAGACTGTCGGTTCTTAACGGGTAGGGTATTGAAAAATTTGATTGCTAGTGTCGGAAAACTATTTAGGGTCTTAGTGAGCTTACATCTTGGTATATCAAGGTCGTTCGCTCTTCTAGTTCCGTGTGAATGCGTGACGCTTCTTTGCTCGAAACTGCTAAGATTTTCTCTGATGTAGAAGATAGAGTCCATTGCATACTGACTAAAAACAGTGGCTACTCGCAGGTTTACAAAAGTAGGCTTACAGTGGTCAATTTTTCCCGCTGATGTTATTAGCCTAACAGCTTTTTTTTGCAAAAACAAGACTCGTTTGCTCACCGAACAATGACCCCAAAGAATTAGGCCATATTTAATATGACTATGGAAAAAATCAAAATAGGATGTGACAAGATAATCTATTGTAACAGAGCTTCTTAATTTACGCAGCAAGAAAAGAACTTTTGACAGTCTATGGAAAATGTGAGTCACATGATTGGTCCATGTGAGCTTAGTGTCAGTCAATAAACCCAACAGTCTGACAGGCTCCAGGGAAAATCCATCCCTGAGAGAGCGGGTGAGAGTCTGCGTCTTGTCCTCATTAAGCCGCAGTCTGTTCCTGTAGAACCAGTCCTTGGCCCGCCCACATAAGTCATCACTCTCAATCCTCAGCTGGTCGGGAAGACTACCTCTAGTCCACAGAGTGGTGTCGTCAGCAAATAACAGTGAACGGCCATCCAGATCCAGGTCATTAATTAATATTAAAAGTTTGGTTCCAACCAAACTCAACAAAATTAAATTATATCTAATCTCAAAAAAATTACAATACAACCTAAAGTAAAATTGAAATACGGTAAGCACAAAGACATAATTTAAAAACCCCACAAGATTATGATAGTGTATTATATTATTTATATTATTATAAGACTCGTTTATTTTAGGTGATAATTAGCACCACCAACCTCTATCCCCCAACTTGCCTCTACAATGGCTCTGACTCTCTCCATGACTGCCTTGACTTGATAGGTACCACCACTTATGTTTTGATCTTCTACCTGTTCATCTTCGTTCATGATTATAGTGAACACTCGTTTCATTGGGCATTCTTTCCTTTTCTTAACACATATCCAGATAATCTACTCCTTGTCTACTCTTGCAAAGGTCCCTTATCTCCTTGCTATGTTTCTCCTCCTTTTCCATAGTATGGAATATCCTATTCATACTGTGAATGAAAATGAATATATTATGTTCAATTGCCAAAATCCCAAATTTTAGAACCTCACTAAAATCTGTAAAATTTGCTTTAAAATGCTTACTGATTTTGATTCTTCTTAATGTCGTTAAAATGAATCTGAATTAAAAAATCTAATTCACTAATTTAGGAACAATACTGTACCTATACCTCAAATTTAATTTTCTATTTTATAACGAATAATTGTTTTAGGTATAAAAATACCAAGGAATGAAAATACCTTTTATTTTGTATTGGAGTCAGAATCTGACATCCCTTCTTCGGAAGATGAAACCGAGAGCATTTTAAGTCTGCAAAACAAATCTACAGGTGAGAAATGTTTTATTGAAACCTCTTGTGGTTTAATTTCTTAGTGATATTAAAACAAATAGAGGCAAAAAAGAAATAAGCGAGGTTTTGAATTCACTCAATGCTTGTAAATCGACATAACTCTTGAGTCCTTCAAAGTTTTAATCAATCCATTTCAAAACAGTATGGAATACTTTTGCATGCCAATTAAGTCATTTGATGAACTTTCCATTTCAGATTTTTATTCATATATTTATTTCAAGATTACTTTCATTGTCAACCACTGATTATATTGAAAAAAACTTTTAAAACAAGATTATTTCTTTTATTGTATTAGCAAGCCAACACTTTCTATCGGTTATGTGGAAATGGAAGCAGGCAACACAGATTGTTTGCTTAGAAAGTGCAGCACACACGTCAGTCATCTGGGTACTGTTGTCAGTAGGCCTACTTCATCCGTCAGAAATGGGTTAGTTGGTTCCAGTGCCTCCTTTATAGAAGAGGTTGGGATTTATTAAAAAATATATATATCTTATACACGCCTGAAGAGGTTGTTATGCTTGCTGTCTCAAAAAAATTTATTTACAATGATTGTAAAGGTAAGAGAGAATGAAATACCTTGTGTTGAAAAACATATCTCATCTGGCTTAAAATCACCCTAAAGTTTTATGATATGTTTTGTTTCAGATTTTGCAAAAGATACATCAGATACAAGCAGTAAAACAAGTCGCTACGCTTCAGATTTCGAAGTTGAATTTGAAGTGGTCAGTCTATCAGAACAGGAAGTTAAAGTTCCTTTTGATAGTTCTTCCTCTGGAACTGACATGGTAAGCTATGTGTGTATAAAAAGAATTTAAATATGTTGCATATGACTTAGTAAATAAAATTATCATTAGTCAATGATAGTAGAACGTTTGTAAGTCCTGTCAGAGGTTGAATCCATCAAACTGGACCTGTGGTTTAATTTTTTTACTTTCTCCCCCTATTCAAAGTATAAGTATAAGGAGAAAGTATTGTTTTTGCCAGCATTTTCAAATTTGAGTCTGGTGGATATATCCATTATAATGTCCCTTCAATAAAAAAAAAGTGGTTTTAGAGTGATGTCTGTCCCTGTGTCTGGGTATGTGTGTGTGAGGATGTGCAGAAACTTAGATATTAGTGCCTCCATAATCGAAAAAAAGTTTTTTAGTGATGTTTGTGTGTGTGGATGTAATGAAGCCTAGAGACGAGATTATTGGTCCGATTTTCATTTAATTCGTCATGTAGGTCCATCCATCCATGTAGGTCATCCACGGTATCTCGGGACTTTTTATTTTTGATTTTTAAGGGTATTTTACCCCTAAAAACGTGTAAAATGAAAATTTCTCAAAAACGGCTCTACTACTAGTCTACTACTCTACTACAAACTATTTTGATGAAAATAGTATGATTTATAATATGTGGTATCATTATGTTTATCTCATTCAATGAGATAAACAAAATGACACCACCCGAATTTTTCAAAACATGGATGTTTTACAGTTATGGGCTTTAAAAAGTAAAAAAATCATTTTTTTCCATTTTTCCGCAGAAACAATCCTAGTAAAGTATAATCTGACTACCACCAGTGAATCCAGCTTAAAAAACTAAACAAATTAGTATTTTTAAACATTAGTCTACGACTAATGTTTCCAAAGAAAAGTGAAATTTAATGTCCGTGGTAAACTCAGTACATTGTCTGAGAGCACCCAATGTTATTCTTATGGAGAATTTCTATAAATCAATTTATTCCTTGCATTTTAGGCCATACCATTGGTTCCATTGGAACTTTTTTCTTCCTTTAGTCATGTTTGAAACAAAAAATATTTGAATTAAAATTATTAAATGATGTTTAGATAAACGTTAAAGAATGTGATGATTTTATTAAAGATTGTTGTTTAAATTGACTTAAGGGAGAAAGTATGTGTCAGTCCACTGATAGTTATAGTTTTTAAATCTGCTAAATATTTTCATATTTAATGTGTGATTATTATAAAAAAATATTTAAATATTAATTTAATGTCAGGGTTTGAAAATGAGATTGTAAGGAATTTTATTTTGCATCATAACAGAAAATGTTGAGAATTGTTAATAAATGGTTTTTGTAGAAATTAGGCAAAAATCTATGAACTACTCTAGCAACGAAGTACAAGTGTCTTAGTTAGTGACCCACAGTCCAGCTTCGAAACAAGTCAATATTTTTTAGGCTAGTTTGCCTCGTCCTCTTGGATGAATTAATTGAGTTTATTATTATTATTCATTTATCATCATTATTATTTTTGGTATTATTTTTTCAACAAAACCAAACAAATGTATTCATAATAATTAGTAATATTAAAAATCAAAGAGAAGGACTCTGTCCGGCTGAGTAGTTTTAAATGTTACCAAAAGAGTGAAAAGTTAATGAAATCTATCCAAAATTTAAACCTTTTCTTAATCGGCAAATCAACTGTCTTTGGACGAGGTCTGCTTTGACTCGACATCGACAGTAGGCAGCAGTCGTCAAACATCGGGCGAGTTCGGTTCGAATTCGAGTTGAGGCCAAAATTCATTTGAGTGAGATGGTGAAATGGGTACGTCCAATATGCACGTTGTTAAAGAGAAAATACAAGAACTATTCAATTAAATTTCATAAGCGAGTAAATTTTGTCAATTCGTCGATACTCATAGTTAACGTGATGAAAAAACACTTTAATACTCTTAACACGAGATCAAAAACTACAGTCCAATGGCAGGTTGTCTGAAACCAGAATAAAAAATTCATTCTGGTAGAAATCTGAGTCCGAGAGGCGCAGGTGCACTGTGGTCACTTCCACAAAAAATGGTGTGGTCACTTCTATAAAATTTACTAGTAACGGACAAAAAGCTTGCCGTGTATGACTCGATCAATGCTGACGATCTGACTAAGAAAACTAGGTGTATCTTGGACGCACAATATGTTCGAGTTTACTTTAAACTCTATTCATCACTAGAAAAGCGCCACAATGATGTAAAAAAACTAAGAAGATGTGTTGGCTGCTTTTTGTGTCATATTTCCTTTTGCCATAACGTGGTTTTCGAGTCCCGTGTCAGTTTTTTCTTCCAGTTTAGATCTTCAATAGTTGAATTAGTGGTTTGATCTATGTAAGTGATAAGTAAACCACGAATAATGAATTAATTGATCGCTTTGCAGCATATTAAAAGTGCGGGAAAAAGTGAGAGAAAATCGTGAAAAATACTTGAAATATATGGGAATTTTGGAAAGCCCGATCGCTGGACGCCCTGATATAGTTTGTAGACATATAAGGACAATGAGAACTACTCATTCATTCCCAAGAGTGATGAAGGCAGACAAATACTGGTCTCAGGTCTATCAAGACATTCAGTTCAATTACAGTTTTTCACTCAGTGTTAATTTGCATTTTACTCTGCCATTATATGTTCAAATATAAATAAAATAATATAACTTTACTCCAAGGTCAACATTTTACTTTTCCCTCGTACTCTTGTTGTTCTCCATACTTAGTTGTTCTCCACAGAAAATTCTGTATCAGACGGCTTACAAAATAATAGTAGTCTTCATGTCAAATCGAAATTTTTTATATAAAAATTGTGTTAAGATTTTGTTATTATGGAAAATATAAATAAAGTTTAAGTCATGATTTTATAATATGTTACAACTTTGCTATCACGCTCAATTATACTACTACTTCGATTGTTTCATTTTTCAATCTTTATGAGTTCCACATATTAGTCAATGCTAATAATACCTTACCTCTGTAGCAAGTCTACCTCTCATATAAATACTTTAATAGCACATGTTTTGCTTGTGAAAATTTGCACATGATAAACCTCAATAACACATCTTAACATATGGTCTTACCTTTTTAAGAAGACCTCAACGACAGATACACGATTCCCTCAATAAATGAATTTTTATTACTGGACTCTTAACTTCAGTTAGTGCGTCATTTTGCATTGTGAAATCTTTACCAAACAAGTCAAACTTACTTGTACATAATTCCCATACTTTGTACTCCAAAGTCTTATTGTTCAGCTTTAGGTCTCAACCGGAAACTCTTTTCCCAACCTCCCATCAGCAGAAAGATAGTTTGGTAGCAGTCAGTCATGTTTCTCGACTGTCAAAATATCCTCTAATTTTCAAATTACGTTGGCAAAAATTCTTAGTTTCGGCATTTAGTTACAGTAGCAGTGTAGTAAAAGTGTGCACTCGATTCTGAACGTAATTGTGGAGGAAGTTGATTAAGACTGCATTTACTATTATACTATAAAATTTATAGGCCTAACACAGGGATCAAAATTCAGCCTATCAATATTACACTAAATGTACATAATTTTATTGTATTTAGGATACTGTTTTCCGTGTTTACCAAGTTTTTCTGCACACGGTTTTCATAAACATGTTTATTTTAACAGTGTTAGTATTTGTATTCAATTTCAACAAACAAGAATAAAATACTATTTTACTATACAGTATGGCATTTCATTACCATTTTATTTCACAGTTAATAACAAAAATTTTATTTTATGCCTAGCTATCGCTAATGAGGTTTCATTGAGATATTTTATAAGCACTTATTCTAGGTATTTTTTTAGCATTTACTGTAGAGTTATTTTAAGAAAATCTGTTACCTCTATGGCTTGAATTATCGGTATAGATAGTGAGATTTTCTGAGAGATCCTCAATAAAACGACTTTATATAAATCCCCGTGACACTATTCTTATCAAGGTTCTGTTATGGCAGTTGTAACTGATTTACCTACTGGCCTACCACCCAAAAAACCAACCGGGTCGATTTCCGGTCATGGCATATTTAAAATTTAATTTCTCAGACTCTCCCTGTGCTTCAGAAGGCAAGTTAAGCTGTTGGTCCCAGCTATATAAATAATCGTTAAGTCACGTAAGTGGCACTAGTGAGAGTAAATCTTGTAAACCAGAAGGTTACATGGATAACAAACAATGGTTCTACCGTATTATGTTAAAAGATTTTATAACCATATTTGAAGTCAGAAATCTGTTCAAAAATCTTTTGTATTTTCTCTACATAATTCAAAACCAATTATTATGTATGAAGGAGACTTGGAGGAACAGGCAGTTTGAGCAGAGTTTGAGCGATAATTCAGAGCGAAGTGTTTGGGCGGACAATTCTTCTATGGACTGCGGTGATGAGCTCGGGGAAGGGAACAAGCTACCGGCCCGTGTTCGACCGTGCCTCAAGTGTAAAGCACCAACCAATGTGCACTACTGCCAACAATGTTATAAGGTAAAGCTCTCGTAAATGTCAGAAAATGGACAAGAGTGTAGAGGAGCGATCATTGCTTTGAGAAATAAAAAGGTGAAACTATAATTTTTTACACAATTTAACTAGGATGATTCGGATTAAAATGAAGGATACAATGAGTTCTCAAAATATTGAATATATAATCTACCAATTTTCTTATTTAAGGTTTGTTGAGTGTTGTTAAATTTTCCATCAATTATATTTAAGTTTCTCTAATCACATGTACAATTAAAATAACTTCAAGTTAAGATAATAAAGGCTCCAATCTAATTATTGAAGTAGTAAGGTAGTTATGGTTATGATACAATATACTTAAAATCTAAGTTTTTACCTCCTGAGTGACTGGACATAATATAGGGCTAAAATACTTGCATAAACTTTTCTGAATAGCTCAACAAATGCTCCAACAAATATGCTTTCTATTAGTACATGTTTTGATGTTGCAAATCCATGGTCAGGTTCAGCTGACTGATGATTTTTCGTTATCGATGACGATGTCTACGGCTGATAAATGCATCCATCATCAAGCGATGATGGTTCATTTATGTAGCTCATATACTTAAATGAGCTATATAAATAGTACATTCCAACTATAGTGAGATAAAATCATAAAAGAGTTTATAAACTGATCCCAATGACACTAACTATTCAAAGTTCAAATGGGTGTTTACATATATGGTTTTTTGTAGAGATATGCACTAGTATCTTATGTTTGTTCTAGGTAAAGAAAGACTTTTTCCCTCCGCGGCCTAAGGTAAATAAAAAAAAGAAACAAATTAGGCCTTTTTTGAGAAGGAAGGGCCTTGACAGAATGGTGAAACGTAATGACGAGAAAGTAGAGTCTGGGATAGAGTCGGGCAGCAGTCAAGAGGTACAATTGAGTCCAGAGGCGAAAGTCTGTGACCCAGTGGGAAACGAAGGGATGTGCAATGTTTGTTTCAAAAACCCAAAAGATGGCGCTTTCATTCATTGTAGATGGGTGCACATATATTCTTGTTACGAATGTTCTGTAAAAATATGGTTTACATCAAAATGCTGTCCCCTATGCAACGGGAGGGTAAACAAAGTCCTTAAAGTTGCAATGGGGTAGTGAAAACTAGTTACCAAATACACATTTGTTGATAATTAGAGATTTATTATTATTTAGAAGTTTAAAATAAATTGTTGTTATTTTTTTAAATTATATTCTGACTTTTTCCAGGGAAGGAAAATTAGTTTGGGATGATTTGTGATATATTCCTGGTAAAAAGTACGAGTAATTTAAAAAATATTTATAGTGTTTGTGGATAAGATAATGAAAGTGTTAGTCTTGGTTAGTGCTTGCCCATGTTTGTGTGGTGGATCTTGTCTCACTAATTCATTTCTCAATTTAAGATGTTCAGAAAGTTCAAGTGTCGTAAAGTTCTAATTATGAATTTTTTCTGAGTAAATTTGCAATAAATATATATACATTTAGTTTTGTACAAATTTCATAAAATCCATAACAATTTGTAATAAATGAACGATTTGTTGTCATGTTATTCTCACGTCTATTATTTTTGTATTTTCTGAGCTGTATTTGTAATTATATTAAATTAAAAGCATCCTTGGATCACTTGATATTTCTCAAAAACCGAGGAAAACCTTCCAGTAACTACGAAACAGGGAATGTTCGTTGGCCATGTGAAACAATGATGTGGGATGCTATTGGCTAAACTGTGTTTTAATGTTTTGACAGGGTCTAGGATTATATTGAGAGACAATGTTGATTGACAATCTCTTTTGCAGTAATAGTAGCTAAACGAATAGTCTGTTGCAGAGAAAAATTATATCACCAGAAATTACCCATAAATTATCAACATTTTGTAAAATAAACGGTACCAGTGGACTGACACATACTTTCTCCCTTAAGTAAATTTAAAAAAGACAATCTGTAATAAAACTATCATGTTCTACAAAGTTATTCTAAATATCATTTAATAATTTATTGTTCAAATTGTATGGGGGAAACCCCCCCCCGGTAATACCAAGCTTTCTTGAGCTGGTTTTGTTCGGTGATTTGACCTTACACTTCATACCAAGTTTCATGAAAAACGGTTGGAAAGTAAGGAAGAAATTGATTTTTTTATTTTTTCCATAATAATAACATTGGGCGCTTTCAGACAACGTACTGCGTTTATCGTGGACAGTAAATTTAACTTTTCTCTGGAACCGTTAGTCGTAGACAAATAATTCAAAATACTAATTTGTTTAGTTTTTTAAGCTGGTTTCAATGGTACCAGTCAAGTTATACTTTACTTTTATTGTTTTCGCTGAAAATTTAAAAATTAGATTTTTTTGACATTTAAAAGCCCATAACTTTTGAACCGTCATTTTTACAGACATGCGGGTGGTGTCAAATTATTTAGTACTCTGTGCACTATAAACTATTAAATTTTAATCAAAATCGTTAGAGCCGTTTTTGAGAAAATTGGATTTTTCATGTTTTTTAAGGGTTTTTAGGGGTGAACTACCCTTAAAAATCAAAAATTCAAAAAAATGAAAAAAAGCCTGGGGATACGGTGACTATATATATACATGCCAAATTTCATCTAAATCGGACAAACGGGGTAGGCTGTGGCACTGTACACATCCAGACACTCACACACACGGGCGGACAGACATCACGCCGAAACCCACTTTTTTGGATTCAGGGGACCCCAAAACGGATATATCCACCCTCAACTCAAATTCGAAAATTTTGACGAAAACAATACTTTCTCCATATACTATGTATAAGGGGAGAAAGTAAAAGATCAATAAGGCCTTTTTAAATGATAAGAACACAATGTTTTTTGTTTTTTTTTCTAATTAATAATGTATAAATTGATGTATTCATTTAAATGCAAAGCTATGCATGCATATTTCCGCCGTATTAGGAGAGCCTCCAATATATCAACTATGTAAATTATTGTAAGACAGTCCTACTACAAAATATTTTGACAATCCAAGTTGATCAAGCTGATAATTTTTTACATTTAGATTTTTGTTTGGTATTCAATAATTCAGCTTAAGATTTCCCTATATTTTGAACAAGATGGATTGATTTGTTTGCGTGACTTGTCCTCATACGTAACTTTTCTAGTTTTTTGTTTTTAGGTTGCAATAAACCTTTATTGCAAAATAATGTTTTTACTGACCAAGATTTTAATTCAGGACTATATCTAGTCTGGTTGTATGTTTGTGTTCTGTCGCATCTTCTAATATTTTAGTTATCAGTATCAGTTAAAAAAATATTTATTTAACCTTGAATTTATTTGTTATTATCAACAAACAAATAATGTTCTTTTGCCATTATTTTCAATCATGAAAAATCATCAATAAAATCCTTATTTTGTGTTGATATTTTACCAGTTTTTGTACTCAGTAAATATTTGTATTATATACTGACTGAATTGATTTTATCTTTTACCTCTTGAAAGAATGCAGGTTTTTATCAAAATGCAGTTATACCAAATCACACATTCCGTACATATTTTTCATTTCAATCAGATCAAAATCTTTCTCTTTCTTGTGTTTACAGTTTTTTAGTGTACTTAAGAATGTTGCTTACATTTCATTTTCATACTGATCGTTTTCTTGTAGTTGGAGGTTAACTGCCTTTGGGATGAATAATCAAAATTTGACATTTTGATATAAAACCCATGTAAATGTTTCTCATTGGAAAATGTTATAAATTATTAAGTATTAGTAGGCTACTCATAAAAACTAAACAAAAAAGCTTTTAAGTTTAAACATGAGTGTCATGTTTTATATTCATGATTTGTAAATTTTATTTTAAAGATAATGTTTCTAGGTTTCTTGATGAAGAAAATTCTTTATTTAAACTTAATAGATTTTGATTTTACATGCCCAAATATAGAAAATTGATCAATGAAAAAACCTGAAATGCTTCTCTATGAAATTAATGTTATAGATGTTAAAATTTGATTGACCTAAACAAGATATGGTTAGCGAGTTTGTCCAAACCTTAGTTTTTTGTACATTTATTGATAACTAAATTATTTATTAATTTATAGGACCTCATTATAAAGGGGAATGATGTACAGTCGCGATATTGTCTTAGTTCAACAAAATTTACAAATAAAAATTTGCTAACAAAATTGTTTTGTACCTGTCTATTCCTTTCTGTCAATGTAAAAATTAAGATGTGTATGAAATACAGTAGAACCTCGATTAACCGTCAGTCTCTTATTAACTGCCACCCCGCTAGCGCAAAAAAATGATGTTTCCGCGTCAGCGCCGAGCTGGATCATCTGATGAGGCTCTATGATGAGTAGTGATGACTGTATTGCACATCTGCACTGTGCGTGAGTCATTGGCGGCAAGGGTAGTGACCCAGCTGGTTAATCCCTTATACTATCTTCTGCATTCCACTGCTACTGTTTCAGTTCAGTTAAGTATGGCACTATTACTATAGTGAACCGAGGTTTTAGCCAATTTTGAGTACAGTACAGTGCCTAGTGTTTGTGTTTGTAAAATTGCGGATTATTTTAAAACAGTTTTTAGAGTTTAGAACTTACGTATATATAGTTGATATTTCATTGCTTTCTTAATAAAATATTTTAATAATGTATTTCTCCCTTGAACTGGAGTAGTTTTATTTTTCTCTTTTAAAATAATTTCATATTAAGCACTGCGGACTGTGCAGCACTCATGACAAGAACTTATAACGGCACCATTATAACATGCAAGGCAGTGTATTGTATTGCGATGTTGCCACGCCAAACACTGGCTAAATGCTAGGTTGTAGCGGTGCTATTATTTCTGTTATCCGTCTATTCCAAACTTCAAAATCAAGGTTTACGTGTCTACTTATTCACTGAAATTTTCTTCTTTACTAAGACTGTACAAAAATTGTTGATACATCTTCAAAATCAAGAACGAGTCCATTTTTTTGTCGAAATAGTGCTAAATTGTCTGCGGAGAGGGGAATCTACCTACGACTTATGATGCTGCAACGCTAACTGCAATAATAACCACACATTTTCTTCTGTTGAACCGTTTAAGATTTTTTCCTCAGGGGTCTAGTGGGAAATACCGTATTCCATGGGACTGACTTATCAAGAGTGTATTTTTGGGTCAGAAAATAATTGTCTAAATTTTGAATTTAAAGAAATTCAATAGAGCCCTTTTCGATATTTTGTGCAAATATATACTTAGCTCATAGTAGAGTGTGGTAGGATGTATGCAAACCTTGTTTGTAGATAAGATTATTCGAACGGCGACCCTAGCACAAGGTAGGTATTTTAAGCCAAGTATGAATGAGGATCTTGTAGTCTTGTTACTGACTAAGCTGACATATTCCTTAGACAGGACTGTTATATAGTAAAAGATGTTGAGGAACCTTATTCAAAGTATGGCAGAAAATTGTTTTTCTCAGGGTCATGTACAAAACTCAAATTCACATAGTCTATGTAAGATGAGATAGTCAATTAGCCAATGAATAAAAAATTGTTTTTGTGAATTAGAAGCGTAATTGATTAACTTGAATTTAGGGTAGTCTATGACTACTCTAGGCCAGGTCTGAATGGTAATTTGTGCCACCGGCAATGGATGGTGAGAATTAAAGTAATTAAGGGAAACAACAACTACCACTGCCAGTGGATCATAAATTATAGTGAACATTTTTGACTTTGTAAAAGCTTGATTTATTATAAAAAAAGAAAAAATATTAAGTTAATGATTTGACCAAATTTACAAAAAAAATCACTATTTTTGGCCGAGTTTTCTGTAAAAAATTATGCTATAACTATGATAAATAGTAAATGATTATAAGACTGAGTACTCTGGGTTCATAAATATGAACTTAATAATTTGAAATTATATGTTACAGTTTCATAACGAGTAGTGGAATATTAGTCTGGTTAGCGGTAAGACAGCAATATAATGCCGTTTCTAAAAATAGAACGTAGCTAAACAATAGCCGCAGCCCTCACGTTGCACCATCGACCGAACCTTCTCTATTTAGCTATATGTTGCCTTCATTTCAGCCCGATTTTTTTGACGTTATATATGAGGTTTTAGAATTTACTGACGATATATCCGAGGTTTTACCTATGTAAATACCTATAGTTTGGCGGGACCTAAAAATAAATGACGTTATATCCAAGTTGACGTTAAAGCCGAGGTCGCAATAACCAAGTTGCACTGTATTGTGTCGGTGTTATCTCGGTCTTTTAAACCTAGACTATCAGTTTATAATCATAAAATAATCCATTAGCCGACTAAAGTTCCTCAAACTCCCAATTGATCAACCTATAAGGAAACCTAGAGTAATTTCAATTTTTTTCGATTTTCCGTATTTTTGTTTTTTAAAGTTTATTGCCACATATCTCAAAAACCGTTAATCATACAACTATGATATTTTTATGGTATATTGATAGTGTGCTTTTATAGATTCTCTGAGTTTCACCATAATCTCTTTACAAATAAATTTAAAACATAATTTTTTTAGTTTTTAGCGAATTTCCCATAGGGAAGAAGCTATTACCGTAGGTCTCATGGTGAGACTTAAGCCCGGGACCATGTTATTTTTTCTTCTTTAGGTGCCCAGAGTCCAAAAACAATAGTCGTTAAAATTTTTATATATATATATGTGTGTGTGTGTGTGTGTGTGTGTCTGTGAACACGATAACTCTCGTAAAAATGGTCCGATCGAGACCAAATTTGGTAGACGTGTATTCCTACAAGTGCTCGGACGAGTTCGTAAACCAGACATATCGGTCAATGGGAACGGGTAGTTTGGGGGGGTTTTGTACCCCAAAATGGGGGTTTTGCGTTTTTCACATGTAATTTTTAAAAATTTCTAATTTTATATTTTACTATTAGAATCAGCTTAAAAACCTACACAATTAAGTTCCTTTAAGTTTTTCTCTATCTCCAACGGTTACCGAGATATTAAAAAATCTAAACACAGTACGTTGTATTAAGGGGCTCCAATGTTAATCTTATGGAGGATAGGGAAAAATTAATATCTCCCATATTAATGAATATTTTAGGATAAAACTTGATATTAAGCTTCATCTGGATGAGATCTATCTATTTATGCTTAAAAATCAGTACCTGGTGACCGAGCTTTGCTCGGATAGAATAAGACATGTTTTTACAAGTTAATTAGAAAAATTAAAACAAATTTACTGCCCAACGAAAACATTTATGTGGTTGAAATAAAGCCGATTTAATACACCATAATTAATATAGCACTGAACAAAAATATCGCCCCTGGTAGGAATGGAACTCGCGGCCTATAGTTCTTGAGGCCGACACGCTACAACTCGGCTACGACGTTAGTCAATTGAGCGATGCCGTTTAACGTCTTTTAGCCAAAGCCGATCATTTTACTGTTTAATTATCCATACCGTTATTATTAGCCTGTGATCAACTGATTTTTGTTATAAACGGAATGAGGATTGAAAAGCAAAAGAGAAATTTAATTTACATCAATTTATTGGTTTGTTACAGTGGCTTCAAGCAATACAACGAATACGTTTTCTATCAAAACACGGAAAATTTTGGAAATACTTTTTTCTGCTTTTATTTCGCACAGCTATGTTATCCTTAAGTTTTTACAAATTGTTTAGTAACCTGATAAATTTGCATTTATTTAATTCATAAAATAAATATTAATGCATAACCTCTATATTGTTCCCCGCAGTCTTCAATCAAGAACTGTCAAACGGTTATAAACAGCTGTTTTGGTTTGTATTGTTTACATTTGATTCTCCATAAGCGTAATGTTAAATTTTTAGATTTTAAACTTAATATTACAGTAAAACACGAATTTTCCTGGACATTAGACCTATTTAGAACTTATTTTCTACTCGGAAATTAGTTATTTCCAAAATTTAAAGAAATTCCTCGGTGCCGTTTTCGAGATCCGTGTGCAAATATATATATATATATATATATATATATATATATATATATACAAACCTTGCTCGTATTATAGTATTGGATAGTTTATGTGTTTATCATGGCAGCAAATCTGCATACTCTTTTCCCATAATAATCATATAGGGAATAGGATCCTCCTATTTATTCCTTTATTTAACTCCTTTATGTATGGACAGATGTTGATGAAAGTTGGTATAAATGTTAAGATAAAAATTATTTATGGTAGAAATGCCTAATTTCAGTGTTCCTCACAGCAGCAAACCTCTACACTCTTTCCCATGTTAATCTTATGGAGAATAGGCAAATAATTCTCATGTTTATGGACAGATTTTCATAAAACTTGTCATATATTATTATTATTATATTATTTATTTGGAAATTCGCTGAGTACGCAGGTCTGCTGCGACGGGGGTATTAAAACATTTTTTCATTCAACAAGAAAAATAATATTTTTTTACAAAAAAATACAATTATCTCTGCTGGAATATATAATGACTCAATGTTTAAAATAATTTTAGTTCGTTGCATAACCATTAAATGGGACTTGGGTGCCCTCTTAATAGCTTCCTGCTACTTAACATTAGTCAGATATATAATGTTTGTTATCAGTAATTTATCATCATTTTTGATTTAAAGAAAAAGGCAAACTAATAAAATCAAAACATTTTACTAAAAATATAGTACAATTATAAAATAACAGTTAGTACTAGGCATTGACGACGTCAGATGATTTGAGGACTACTGTATCTTCTTCTTCGCTGTCACCACTCAATTCTGAAATCGAAAACAACTATTTATTATCTGGTCAAGTACATTTATTATTATATTAGTATTAATGGAATAGTGGATTTATTATTGTAGCTTCCAAAATATTTAATCTTTCAAATCTTTAATAGCAAACACAAAGACCTCTAACTCAGACATATTTCTATGAGACAATGGTCATCATGAAATAGTCTGACAATAATAAAAAAAATTAAGGGTCTTTGACGTTTATATCTGTCTGCGCTTGTTTCCTTCAAGGGTCAAACGCAGATACATCTGTCTGCACTTTTTTCACTGAGGCTCAATGATGCTTCAAGAAGCTAAATTTTGCCATGAAAATGAAGTTGTTTTTGTTTGACAGCTGTTCCAAGTGGTCAGTGAAGCAATGGCAAGAAATTTTCAGGTTGGCTGGAACATGATGTGTGTTGGGTGATGGTGGGGGGGGGTGTTAGGTAATGTGACCTTGGCTCTTTGTTTAGTCACTCGCTACATAGTACTCTGCGCTGGACACAATACACATTGGTTGCCTGACTATCATTACAACTTTAATTGTGCATAGGCGCACAATCAGCATTAAGCTGACAAAATTGAGTGGTAATTAGGACCAAAGTAACCTCGGATACGCGAAAACTCGGAAATACGGAGTCATATACTGACTAGTTAAAAAATTTGAGAAAATACACATTTTATATGGAGTACTTATTTATTACCGAGAAAAACTTTGGATCGTCAATTTCACATGACTGCAAATAAATGCATAAAAGAACAAGTCGTAAAAATATTTAGGCCAAACTTGACCTTTAGCGTCGGCTGTGGGTTGCAGTTGAGGTTAAGCTCGCAGCATGAATCGAGGATTCAACTTTGGGGTGTGATGCAAATGGCTCATCATCAATAACACAGACATCTTTTAAATAGAATTTAGATCTACTATATACCTTTTTTATGTGGTTATTTAGTAGTTAATAAAAGCTTTGTCAACTACGGTTTGAGTAGTTTAACGTTTGCGACCTGGTGGTTGCATTCATAAATTTTTTGTAAATACAGTAGAACCTCAATTATCCAAGGGCGGATCAACTGGGCGGCGGGTTAGCCGGGGTCCAAAACTGGCAAAAAATTATTACTTTAAAAGAAGTTTTTCACTGTCGACTTTCTCATGAAAACTATTTTTAATCTCAGATATGTGATAATAATACCCTATACTAACATAAAATTAGTTTTGAAACAAACTGAACATTATTATAATAGTTTTACCGAAAATGTTCTGGGTGTTAACTAAAGAGTATATAAAGACGAACTTGAATGAAAAATAAAATATCAATATACATTCTGACGAAATAAGCAAGCGCCAGACTATCAATATTTCTTTATTACATGGCTGTTCACAATGCAACTCAGTATCTCATTGGCCCGTGGCCATGACTACACATGCACTAGATACTGTGCATGTATGTGGGCGAGGAGAGAGAAGACGGCAAAGGAAGAGAGATAAGGAAGGAGACTTGACAGAAGTTGATGAGTCATCACCCCTCCCCTCACCCGTGTTTTGTTTGCACAACAGCTCACCTGACCTAATTTTTTAGTTGTCAGTTTTGATTATTCTGTCGATGAGTTTCAGTTTTGAACTAGTGTTTCAATTCAATTCATTAAATCTATTGTTTCAATTTAACCTTTTGTTTGGCTATGTATTAAAATATTTTTAATTAAATTTGTCTTAAGTTGTGTGTAGTCTTTGTAAAAATGTCAGATAATGGTTTGCATGCGATAACAAACTGCCCACATTCGAAGATATCAGTTGACGAAGATCTGTTTAAAGCGTGTTGACAACTAACGATGTATTAATAAACTAGGATGGATTTTACGTGAATACTTCCTCAATCCGATTAACCTTGTTCTCAGTTATCCATGCCCCTGTCCCGCTGATAATTGAGGTTCTACTGTATGACAATACAGTACCGATATGAATTTCTGTGAGCCAATGACAACATAGTACAAGCATCAAAGCTAAGCATGCGCATTACGCAGTTATGACAGTTTCACTTAACAAATGCAACTATCGAGAAGAACATTTTAATTTTAACAACCTGACACATACCAATCGAAACAATATATGAACATAACCTCTCGTTAAGGAACATTTTGATTGTTTCATCATTTCACAATTGGGCAATACCATAAAAAAAACAACCCACCTACACGAGTTAAGAGCGGGCGAACGATTCTTAGATTTAGCCGAAATAATATTCCCGAAAATAAACTATTACAATTCAATTCAACAGCAATCAATTAAAAATATTACACAGCTACAAATAAAATCCA